>JAQPPZ010001069.1:6250000-7500000 GCA_028583015.1 Wollemia nobilis | reverse complement strand
CAAAAATGCCAACATTTCTAGTGGTTCGCGAGGCATTTAGCTTGTCTGAATGCAGATCGATCCCAGGCCTTTATCCATTGGGCAACAGAGTCATCCTCGCTGTCCTCCTCAGAGTGTTCACTGACGGCAGAAAACTCTTCCCCCAACTTCTCCCCTTCTGCTTCTTCCTCCTCTCTTTGGCACTCAAAAAAGCACGAACTAAACTAAAAAAACAACTGAAACTTTACCTACTAGCTGGCCTATTTACATTATTTACACAAAAGTTTACGACATGATTGACATGCCGCCATGGCAAAATTGGCTTCAGGTGCCTATCCGGTGAATCTGCAGTGTCCGGACCAGATCTGATTGTACTTGAGTTGATCTTTTAAGTCCGGCTGGCCTCCCAAAGTTTGCCAAGTTGTGAACAAGATGCAACGTGGCAGGATATCATGCATGCCTGTACTCATACCATTAATGAATAATGTGGTGAAGAGATTTACCCCATGAGAGCCTTCTTCGAGCGTTGGTTGCAATGGTGGTTGGATCCAATACCACCACTTTAGAGAGTCCACTGATTGCTAGCTCTTGAGTACTGGTTCCTCTAACTCCTTAATGCGATAGCAAGATATTTCTGGTGATAGGCCTTCTACGGGATCTCCTCGGGATCAGCCTCCTGATGAGGCATGCTTATTGCGTTTTGGCCGAATACGTGCATGATATGCCCTGGTACACAAAAAGGGTGCAAAAATGTGCCCTCTTTGCTCTCAGAATCTGCCACTTGAGCCTGTTCCCCTTCTTGGCCCATTTCCTGATGGAAATTGCAAGCAACCATATTATTCATCGCTTGGGCCATGCTTGCATATTCCCATCGTTGGCCTTGGACAAGATCCGCCTCTTGAGCTCCACACAGCTACATTCCAGGTTTCTTCACAGTTTGAGGGATCTGCCATTGTGAATACTGAGCGGGATAGACGAGAGCAGCAACTACCGAAGAAAGTGATGGAAAGGCAGTTTCTCCCCACTGTATTTTTCCTAATAGGAGTAGAAACCGCTCCGCTTGCACTACTTCCTGAAAGACTTGAGGGAACCTCTGTTCCCCTGATTGCAGTAGGAGGAGGCTTATATCCGGGTGGAAAGCCCGAACATAGAAGAGGTGGGCCTGGGCGGGTGTCGGCTGGATTTCCTCTGGAATTCTCCTCCAACTCCTCCAAAATCGGACATTGAAGTCCATGATGCCCTCTAGAGGTGCTCTCGTGATGGTGGAGAGATGCATCAAGAGTTGAAAGGGATCTTGAGAACCATCAAATGTGTCGACTAGTGCTCCTGCCAAGTCCGCCCATGAACAGATGCTCTTATGCCCGAGTATTTTGTACCACTGCAACGCCCTTCCTTCCAAAGACAGGACCAGAAGTCTGATCATGACATCTTCGTGGGTTATGTCATGGAGGGTGGCTAGAGTAGCAATATCTTCAAGGTGCTCTCGGGCCATTCCCTCAGTGCCATTGTATCTTGTTAGGGTCTTCAAGACACTTTTGGGAATCTCATGCCAACTTTGGAGATTCAGAAGGCCAGGATCATCCCAGCTAGGATAGCATACCTTTGCCATTATAGCAGTGGTCTAGAGAAATTACGGTCCTTGCCACTAAGTCGGAGTCGCCAGGTGAACATTCTTTTCTCTGCTTGTGAGGTCAAGGCTGCTCACCAAACCTTGATTCCTCCAGGGTGTCTTCTTTCAGCTTAAAAGGCGCCTACAATCAAGAAATCTAGATTTTCAGCTCAGTTAGAGTCGCCAGGTGATTTTGTCGGATGAAGGCAAGCCAAAGATTCACCAAACTCGGGCTTCCTTAAAATATGGAGACTGTTCGTCCCACCAAGCATGCCACAAACTGTTGGTCACGGATTTGCCCTAGGAAAGGATTTGGTTTCTATACACGCCCTAGACCCGAACCAACCTTGAAAGGCCGGAAGGAAGGAATGCCTTCCGGGCCAATCTCCAGAGAGGGCTGGCTCCCTTACTACACTAAACTTGGGATTTTAGATTAGAGAACTGGAAAGAGATTGGGAAAATGCTGAAAGAAATGCAAATAACTGAAAGGAAAGGGAAATATGGCCACAAGCCAATAGAAACGGCAGGGGAAGAACAAGCAGCACAATCACTAACTTCTACTTAAACCAGCAGCAATCAATACCAAGAAAATAACAAAAACTAACACTGAACTATTCTCTGATACGTATCCTTCAATAATTCCAGGTTTTGCTCTTTATCACACACTTAAATCCAGATTGCAGAATTTACGATATGCAAATAAAAGAACAAAATTAACAGAAATATTAATAGAAGGCGTCATACACAAAAAAGAAGTCCAAAATCAAAGCCAAGAGCCTTTAATATTGATGCAGAATTTAAGTACTCTCTAGCAGAACGTTCCCCCCCTATTACATTACATGGAGTGGCTTTTTATAGAAGAATTTCCCCCTGATTACATTAATGTCCAAACCCTAAAACTGGCGGAGCAGCTGAGATTTGACCTCTGCCAGATGACAGAGCCTCCATGGAATGCGGCTCACTCGTGTTTAGAACGGAACTGGACGGGCGTTGCAGTTGAGACAGCATGTCTCATTAATGCGGTTGGAGGAACTCGCCTCCAGGGGCTTTCCTGGTCCTGACAACGCCGCTTAGATATGATGGATGCGCATTAAATGCTCACCTACCCTCCTTTCCACTAGAGGTGCGCTCTCTGGACACAGCCTTAGCGTTAAAAAAACGCTTTGGCTATGCTTCGCTGGAAATCGGGCCTGAAGTGTGGTGCTCCGCTTTTGACATGAAATGAAATGAAAGATTTTAATTACGTTCGCAAGCCCTAAATATGGTCTATGGGACCTCAAATATGGAAGTAAAATTACTCAAATCATATCATATGATCTTTAATATCTTTGAGAAGGTTGTTCCTTCTCCTGCTGATTTGTGTTAGCAATTCCCCAACTTTTTTTATTTTACTATCTTCAAATAAATCTACCATAAACTCGTTCCCAAGTGTTTCTTTGTATTTGTCACGGATATCTGAAAAACTCGGGCATTTATAGATGAAGTGTTCCTCTGTCTCTACTGCCTCTGTCCTGTATAGAGTACATATCCTTTCTTCCCATTGTTCTTTGGGCGTTGTCCATCTCCCTATTTCACATCTAAGCCTATCAGAGCTAGTCCTTATCTGAGCAATGAGTATTCTTTCCTTCCACTTGATTTCAGCGCCTATATACGCTTTTTCCTTGTGGTCATACGTTGGGTTAAAATTTTCAATATGATATTGTCTTTTCCTGCATTTTTCCACATTCCACTTTTGAACTTTTCATTCACATAATTTTTTATGTCTTGGTTGACATTTGGGCATTCATTTATGTTGATTTCCCAACGTTTCATCCATTTCTGATTTTGTTTCATCCATGTATTCTTTCGCCTATGCAACTCTTCGTCCCTAGCTGCCCTAGGCCATCTATCATTTGTCATGTTTTCTGTTTTTTTCAAGTAACATAACAGTTTGGTCATAGCAATTGCTTCTAAAGGGAACATTCCAGTTTCATCTAGAACAATTTCATAAGGGGTTGTGGCCTTAATTTTGAGAAAGTTTGTGATTAGATATTTTTGAATCCTTTCTATTTGCCTCCATTTTGCATTTGTTGTGCCACTAACCCACACCTCGCAACCATACAACAGAACCGGTGTAACAAGTAGGCCAAATAAGACCTTGGTGGTCTTCCAGTCCCACAACTCGGCATTCCTACACCTATTTTGAAGTGCATATAGTGCTCTCCAACCACTTTGAGTTCTTTTCATCCTACATGTATTCCAATTAAGTTTGTCATGAAAGTCTATGCCAAGGTATTTGTATTCTACTACTACATCAAGCGGTTCTCCTGCAACCTGAAATTTGAGTTGTTGCTTCTTCTTTTTTGCTGAAAAAATAATAATTTTTGTTTTGCTCGTGTTCACCTGCATCCCAACTTCTTTACAAAAGAGTTCTAGAGCTTGAAGGTGATCTTCTACATCTTTGGCTGTTTTGGCCACAAGAATTACATCATCTGCATACATGAGGAGTTTTACCACATATTTGGCTAAATGCACACCCTCTCCCCCAAATTTTTTAATCCATTCTTCTAACTTGTCAATGTACAGCCCAAATAAGGTCGGAGATAGAGGACAACCTTGTTTGACACCTATGTCACTACCAAAACATTCAGATAACCCTTCCTGTGTTCTCATTCTAGCCTTTACATGCTCATATAGTCTGTGAACTGCTGCCCTGTAGTGAATTGGAACCTCTAGCTCTTCCATTCTGCTCCATAATTTTTTCCTTGGCACTGTGTCAAATGCCTTTTTGAAGTCTACAAAACAATAAAAAGCCTCCTCTTTTTTGTCCCATATTTTTTCCACTATGTGTCTGAGCGTGATACAGTGATCAATAGTTGAGTGCTTGGGCCTAAAACCTGCTTGCCCCTTTGCTCTCTTTCCCTTTTCTTCTGCCCATATGCTGATCCTACGCTCTATCATACTCCCAAACAACTTTGCAAAGAGAGGGTTGATCATGATAGTTCGATAGTTTAAGGGATTATTTACATCTCCACTTTTAAACAAAGGAATGGTCAAGCTAGTTGTCCGCTCGGTAGGGAAGCCATTTTGTATGACCTCATTGAAAATTTCTTTGATTTGCGGTGCCAAGATATCTACCCCCCATTTTATATGCTCTGCTTGAAGATTGTCTATGTCACGGGCTTTACCAGTTGCTAACTTGATTATCCCTTGAATAATGTCTTCAATTGTGAAAAGTTCTTTCTTGACAATGATAGTAGGGGGTGTCTCTTGCTGGTTACTACGCTGATACAGTTGTTTTGAATACTCCAACCACTAATTAACTGTTATGTTATTTTCAGTTTGCATCCTTTTCACGCTTAGTTCCTTCCAAAATTTATTTGGTTCATGCTTCCCTAAGTAAATCAATTCTTTCCTCCTTGTTCTAGTGTATTCTTCTTTTTTTGCCCTTACCAGTTTCTCATATGCTTTTTTGTTTGCTCTTGTTTTACCCGTTGGTTCCTTTAGTAATCTTCGCATTTTTTTGCAATCTTCATCGAACCATGGGTTGGTTGGGAAGCTATTCCTTTCTTTCTTTTTAGGTTTAGCTCTCTTGCATTTGTTTAGAGCTTCTTGAATAACGTGCATTAACCATTCACTCTTACTGTAATCTCTACTACTGTGATGTAGTTCTTCCCTTTCCTGTAACTTGTTATTTAATACTGCTCTAAAATTCTGCCGATTTTCATCTGTTAAGAGAATGTTTCCCTTGTGAGGATATTTATTTTGATTGCCTTGCAAGTGTACTGGCCAAGGTTTGCTTGAATTGAGCCCGAAACTCAGCTTCACTAGGATTGCTGCCCGAAACTCAACTTCGCTAGGATTGCTGCCCGAAACTGAGAGTTCGCTGGATTTCGGGAGGAAAGTTGAGCATTCTGGATTTCGGGAGCGAAGTTGAGCATTCTGGGCGAACTTGAGCATTCTCGGGGCCGAACTTGAGCATTTTGGCCGAACATGAGTATTCTGACCGAACTTGACCAATTTTCCAAGCCCAAAGCTGGAAGTTCACTGTATTTCGGGAGCGAAGTTGAGCATTCTGGATTTCAAGAGTGAAGTTGAGCATTCTGGGCAAAGTTGAGCATTCTAGCCGAACTTGAGCATTCCTTGTGCCTTAGCCAATTTTCCAAGCATGAAGTTGGGAGTTGTTGGTCAGAGATCTGCCTTAGGTAAGGATTTGGTATTTTAGTGCGCCTTAGACCCGGCCAACATTGAAAGGCCGAGAGGAAGAAATGCCTCCCGTGCCAATCTCCAGAGATGGGCTGGTTCCCTTGCTATTCTAACTGAGGGGGTTTGAGATTAAGGAACTGAAAGGAATGGGAAATGACTGAAAGGGATGGGAAATATGGCCACAGAGCCGGATAGAATAGGGGTGATGGACTAACAACACGAAAACTCTATTGCATTCTGAACCAAATAGCCCTCAAATACAGATAACTAATAGAAATTTAAACCAGAACATCTAGCATGTATAATCTCCAGGACTACTCCAGAGTTACTACTTTATCAGCAACTAAATCCAGATATTAGAATTCAAGTTACAGTTTAAAGTAAGGAACGATAGAAGACAAGCAATAGAAGACATACACATGAAAATAGAAGTCCAAGTCTAGAGCCAGACATCAGCTGTATTGATAGCAGAATTCAGGTTTTCATTTAGCCTCTAGCAAACATCCATCCATTTTACAATAAAAGAGCGGGCTTATATAGAGAATTTTGTCGCTTGAGCAATAAATGCTCAAAAACAGAATATGGCGGTGGAAGCCAAGATAAACATTACAAGGTGATACAACCGCAAAATATTAAACAGGTATGGCAAGGGCTGGTGACTCCTCAAAATGCCGTTGAATGTCTTCAATGCTTCTGACATACTTGACTTGCTGGCGCTGTCTCCTTACTTGCAGGAACCGCCTCCGTAGAAGATATGCTTGAATTCCCGAAACGTCTAATCCGGAAGCTTCCCAAAATAGCTGCGGGTGACCGGATAAGGATATACTTCAAATTGCTGAGGTGGAGTACTTCTGGAAGAAACCAACGCCAATGTCAATCTGATTTACTGGCAGAGTGCGCCCGATCTTAGGCGCAATGCGAGTGGGGGAGAGTGCGGCCGGGGAGAGTGCGCCGGGCGCAAGTGTGAGTGCGCCCGGCCTTGGGCGCAAGTGCTGAGTGCGCTCGGCCTGGCGCAGGTTGCGTTTGAGTTGGTGTTTTGTGCGCCCGACTGGCGCAAGTGTCGAGTGCGCCCAATTTTTGGCGCAAGTGTCGAGTGCGCCCAATTTTTGGCGCAAGTGTTTGGAGCGCCGAATCTCTGGTGCAAGTGTTTTGCCTCATCCAAAACGAAGCGTTGGATTTGCTTAAGGCTGAAACTTCATGGTCCCTTCTGCGGAAGTTTTCCTAGAAGGCTAATAATACACAATGTTGCAGAAATGGCAACATCTCTGGCGGCTCGTGGGGAAATTGAGCTCGCCTCAATGTCGACATCCCAGGCCTTATCCACTGGGCTCAGAGTCATCATCTTCCTCATAATCTTCATCGCTCTCCGATTGCCCGCTGGTAGCAGCGGACTGTTCTCCTGACTCTTCTCCCTCATGAGTTTCATTGTGTTGCTCTTCATCCCGGCCTGGCACCTCGTCTAGGGGCTCATCCTCTTCGTGACCTTGCAGGTCTTGGGCCGCTTCTTGAGTATCAAAAGTTTCCTCAGCCTGAACCTCTTCATGCGCCTCATCTGTTCCTTGCGCTTTGACCTCCTCTTGCGGTTTGTCTCTTTCGCTCTGGGGCACTTCATCTTGAGGCACTTGATCCTTGTTTTGTTGTGGCGCAAGGTTGTCGCCCTGGCCCTCTTGGTGAGTGGGGGCCTCCACCGCATGAATCTCGTCCTGGGCCTGGTTCTCGCCTTGCACCCTGCTTTCCTCCTGTGCTAGAATATCTTCC
This sequence comes from Wollemia nobilis, assembly GCA_028583015.1. Taxonomy (NCBI): domain Eukaryota; kingdom Viridiplantae; phylum Streptophyta; class Pinopsida; order Araucariales; family Araucariaceae; genus Wollemia; species Wollemia nobilis. The sequence continues at coordinate 7,492,469 of JAQPPZ010001069.1, read as the reverse complement.
GGCTGCTGAGGGGACTCGGGCAGCGCAAGCTCCCTTTTAATACGGTTGTAGGTCTCTTGGACCAAGGCCCAATCATTGTTATGAATTTCATCATGCTTTCGGAGCTCTCGAACAAGGTACCCAAATTTTTCCAGATGACGGACCTCGGCAAAATTGAACCTCTCACTGAGATCCACCAGGCAGGCTTGTATTATCGCAAATTTGGAGGTATACTGCATTACTTGGAGCTCAGAAACAGGCTCCTCCCAATCATCAATTTCCTGAGTGTCATTTTCGAAGGAGTCCCATGCCGGCCGCAGCTCTTGCTCAGTTAAGACATGGTCCTGTTCATCGGTGAAACCCGGAAAACCATTATTGGCCAGAGTCTCAAAGTACATGAGAGCAATTTTTCTTTCTCTCTCGAGCATGCTTATGAGATCTCGAGCCTTTCGGGCTGCTTTGGCCTTCTTAAAGAACGATCTAAGAGTTGAATCAACGGCTGCCCATGAGCGAGCCAGATCAGACATTGGTGCAAGCGCAACTGATCGGTCCAAGGCCCGCGCCTTCATGGCCAGCTCCAGCCATTCGTCAACCTCTGCCTCAGCCTCTTCGACAATGGAAGCGTCGTGTGAAACTGCTTCCTTGGCCTCCCAGATGAACGTCAGCACTGAGACTGCCCGACGCGCCCTATTTCTGAAATTGACCAGGAAATGAGCGCGCGCCTCTTTGGTGCGGTCCTTGGACAGAGCTGAACTGGACTCTGGCCTACTTTCCATCTTGACCCTTAGTTGCTGGATTTCGGCCTCCAATACCAACAATTGATCTTTGGCTTCTCCCTGTATTCTGAGGCGCTCCTCATAATCCTCCTTGGTGTCCTTGAGTGCCTGCTCCAGATCAACCACTTGCTGCTGCAGTTGTTTCACTTTTAACTGTTCATCTTCAAGCTGTCCACGCGTGAGTGCTAGGGTTTCATCAAGTTGAGCATTCTTGGCCTCAGTGTCGTAGCAGCGATCTCTGAAATGATCCACCTGAAGATAGAGAGATGTCGCCTCGACATGAATATTCTCAGCCTTCGTCTTAGGGTCAGCAGTCTTCAGATCCTCCACCGCTTGTCTATAGGAGTAGTCTGTCGGCGTCATCTCGTTCAGCGGCTTCTGTACCTTGGGCACTTTTTCCGTTTGGAGGAGCCGCATATTTTGAGGGTCAAAGACTACCCTTTTTTCTGGACGAGCCAGCGCTTGCTCACTTTTTCTCTTTTGGCCTGTGAGCCAGACTGAGGAGTTCTGCTGGGCCTTACGGATACTTTCAGCCATCGTCTCTTCTTCATAAAAGTCTAGTTCCTCGGGCTCAGGTTCCTGTATTCCAAAGAATGTGGCAAGGGGAAAAAAAGCCCGCTGAGGGTTTGATTGTACAGGCGTCTCTGGGAGAGGCTGGGTGACAGCAACAGTGACTATAGGGGATGTTGGGGTTTGTACTGTTGAAGCCAAAATGTTGGGTTCAGGAAGGGTCGTCCCCATGGTGGGTACTGGCGAAGCAACTGAGAGAGTGGGATCATGAGAAGGTTGGCTAAGGTTTACAGTAGTTACAGAAGTTGCAATAGGAGCTAGCAAACCTGGGGAGTGAAGACAGAAGTGAAGGCGTTGGAGACTTTTGCAAAAGTCTCAAATGACTCGAAACCGGTAAGGGAGCAGGGGGATGCGTTGGCAAGAGGGGGTTGGGAAAGATGTCAGCTGAGGCACCGAGTGAAAGATGGGTGGACACTAGGGTTTCGGCATCGGGAAGTGGGATTTCTTCAGAAGCAGTTGAGAAAAAGGGAGAAATAGAAGACGTACCTGCGGGCTCAGTCTCCAGAGCCGAGGCGGTAAACTGCTACGTTTTGGGACTGTCCTCTCTTTCTTCTTCCGCTGCTTCATCCTCTAGGTCAATAAACGGCTCTTTGGCCTGCAGCAGCTGTTGTACCCTCAGAGCTGACTGCGTTGTCTGGGTGGGCCGTACTGACTACGTTGGAGCAACAACCTCCGAAACGCCCCCTTCTTTGACTGTTGCCGCCGCCGGAGGGGCTGCGAGACTTTGAATCTGAAAGTGCGGGACTTCTTCGCAGCACTTTGGGGCGCGGGTGCATCGGGCGCACTCCTCTTTTTTGGAGTGGTCTTTTCTTCTCGGACCTGCCGCTTACCTTTGCTCTTGACAGGTGGTGCCTGGCTAGCTTGTTGTTCTTGGAGTGCGTATAGGTCATCCACTCTGCTAGGGCTTTCTAAGCTTCTGGGTACACGGTCCCCGAAGAATACGGGTCGGTAATCTTCATGATTATTATCAAATATATCAAATTTTTTTTGATTTAGTTTTACGTGGGGTCAGACAACTTTTTCTTGTGGTGACACCTCATTATCCACCAGTTTGTAACCTTCTCCTCCGACCACTGGGGCGCTTTTTCTTTCATGAACTTGAAAATTCGGTCATCAGGGTCTTGATTTTGAAACCGCCTAGGGTTGTATTCAGCCTCCATGACATAAAAATCATGCCACGGTGGGAAGGAGAACATCTTTTCAATGTGCCATTCGAGGTCCCGTCCAGAAGGATTATTACGCTGCTGCTCGATCTCCGGGCAAGGACAGCGGTGGAATTTTTCTTTCCCAATCTTTTCTTTGAAGACGCCATCTGGGTCATATTTCCACCGTTGGGGCAGGTCTATCAGACCAAAATCATACAGGGTAATCGCCAGATAATGATTTTGCTTATTCTGCGTCACCTTGATGGGACCAAGCTCAATGGGCCATGGGCAGGTGTGTTGTTTCTTCCTTCCCTTGCCGAAGACATCATCTGCATAGTCGCACTGGCGAGCGACCTCCTGGGCAAAAAGGTACTCAGTAGCGTAATACGGTAACAAGAAGGGTTTACCTGAAAACCCAAAAATCCGTATCACGAGCCCCTGTGTTAACCGAAAAATGTCTCCGAGTCGCTGATTTATCACATAATCTCTCATCTCCTTCGGTACTCGTTCGCAGGTACCAGTCACAATTTGCAGTGCTGGTCCGAGGAAAACCCGGTTGAAATTGTAATAAGACTCTCGCCTTGACAGGACTGAGGTCCACTGATATACCGGGAGCGGCTCGCCTTTCTCATTAGTGAAGCTCTTGTCGATGAAGGCAAAGCCGGGTTTTGCATGCAGCTGGTGAAAGAAGTACCACACCAGAAAAGAGCAACTTCGGAATGCCACGACCCCTTGTTGCATTGCACAAAGTTGGAGGTGCAGCTGCTGGGACACCCAATCGGCCCAGTCGTAGAAGATGGGCTTTATTTCTCGTGACGCAGCATCGACGGCGTAAAATTCCCCGTGGGATACACATTCAACAACTGCCGCTTGCCAGGCGTTTACCTGGGCATCTGATGCCAGGCCAGTGATCCATGCCAGCATAGAAAAAAGTTCAGAATTTTTGAATTTTCGCAAGGACATGGGGAGTTGCGGCAAGGTTCCGGGTGCGAGGGTTTCCGTATAATGAGCCTCCATAAAACGCCTCATCTGTGACATGCCTGCTCCTTGGTGTCAATTCTTCGGATAATAACATTCTCAGGAGGACGCCGCCCACAAGCAAAAGCCTCACGGATTTTGTCAGTTGAGATGGAGAATAATCTGTTCCCTCCCGGGTCCTTCACAGACCTAGTCTGAGGGTCATAGGCCTTGACAATTGCAGATATCAATTCCGGGCAAGGGTGCACGGGCGGGCACAGGTACCAGTATAAAAGTGAGTGATAAGCGACTACCCGATCATGCACCTCAGACACCTTTGCCCTCTTCTGGTCAATATCCATGCGCAACTTTTCTATACTGGTGCGGGTGAGAATACAGTCCCGAATTTTACTCAGCTTGTCTTCATGTGGGGGCGGCAGGGGTTTCTGCTTCTTTTCTTTCACTGCTCCCTGTTCGCCTTCTGCAAGTTTCGGAACTGTGTCCCCCTTTTGCTTGGACTCTCCTTTCTTGCCCATTTTTCTGCGGTGAAACCTTCGAGTATTCCACAGGTGACAAAATTCAGGAACTTGAGAGTGCTTCAGAAGTGAATCATAAGTGTGCAGAAACAACCAAGTCTCACTGACAATCGTCAAGAGTGAATGATGCCACAGGTTCAGGATTCAAAAGGGGATATTTCTTGAAGCATCTGATCTTTTATAGGCTCGACGTATACCCACCTGTATCAATGTTACCTAGAGTTAATGCCCAGAAAGGCCTTAGAGGCGTTAGGAAAAAACCTTTTCAAGGTAAACAATGATGGGGCGCGGATCCCGATCTTAACTACCCAAGCCGGGCGCAATCATTCTTGAAGAGCGTGAATTCCTGCCGCAGGTGTGCCGGTGAACAGCGTTAAACTTGGAAATTTACGGACAGGGGGCGCCTTTAAAACCGCGCGCTTTGGCCACCTTGGGATGGGCACCTTCTGCTTTGAGTTGCGTGTCGTAGTGGTGCGCCCAGATTGGGCGCGCCCCCCTGTGCACCTCCTTGGAAAAACGTGCGCCCAGCCTTGGGCGCATGCTGTGTGCCCTTGGGAGGGATTTGTGAGTTGCTTCCGACAAAGGGGCTCCTTCGCCTGTCGTGAACCATTATCTGCCCTGCCGCACAACTTGACCTGAATCCAAAAATAAAAAGAGGACGTCCATCGGCCTCCTTCTACCGGCTAGGGCGCTGGCCCTAAAAACTGAGATTCTATCAGCACAGAGGAGCGGAGGGACATCCTTTCGACTGTACAAGAAAACTGGAATGCATAAGGGAAAAAACCGAAAATATATACAACTGTACAGGAAAATCTCGCACCACCCCTCACTGGTGGTACGCCTTCAGGTGTACGCCATTAACTGATAATGGCAAAGCAAACCCATTCAAATCTTGCAGTGTGAAAGAGTTTACCGGGTGCACCTGGGAGACTTGAAACGGACCTTCCCAAAACGCATCAAACTTATCGTGATTGCCCGGTTTGGACTTTTTCTCATTCCATTTTAGCACTAAGTCTCCGATCTGAAAAGTGCGGTTGGAGGTCCCTTTGCCAAACCATTTTTTTGTGGCCACTGCATGCCTCATAAAAGCCTCGTAGGCTTTCTCCCTTTCCTCTTCTAATTGCAAGAGTTGGGCGATTCTGATGCTGACCGGATCAAATTCCTCGCCTTCGCCGTCCAAAGATCGAAGAGACTGTAGCGCCGACAACTCAATATGCGCAGGAAGCACTGCTTCCTTCCCATACACTAAGGAGTACGGGGATGTCTTTATGGACTTCTTGATAGAAATTCGGTCAGCCCATAGCGCAAAATCCAAGTGCAAGTGCCAAGTCCGCTTATTGTCTTCCAGCGTCTTCTTGAGGATCCGGAGCAAGTTTTTATTAGTAGATTCCGCCAAGCCATTACCCTGCGGGTAATAATTCGATGAAGTCTTCATATAAATACCATACTTGCTAGCGAACGCACACATCTTGGCCCCAATGAAATGAGAGCCATTGTCTGTCACTACAGCGTCCGGTATCCCGAAACGGGTTATGAGTCCCTCCAGGAAGGCGATAACCACATCCTGATCTGCCCGCTTGGTTGGCACTGCCTCCGACCACCGGGTGAAATAATCAGTAGCGGTCAAAATATATTTGTGCCCTGCTGAAGAGTTAGGCTCGATTATCCCAATGAAGTCTAAACCCCATTGCTGAAACGGGGCCTCGACCTGAATCGGGTGCAAAGGCAACGGAGCATTCCTGATGCGGCCAACATATCTCTGGCACTTATCACATTTCCGGCTTACACTGAAGGAGTCTGAGAAAATGGTGGGCCAATAATAGCCCGCCCTTATTATTTTCAAAGCCATCGGCCTTCCGACGAAATGGCCCCCGGACATTCCAAAATGGAATTCATCCAAGATTTTTTGTTTTTCTGTCCCCCTAACACATCTCAGGAGGACGCCATCTATATTTCGGTGGAACAACCCCTCGGGTAACAAAACAAATCTGCAGGCTTGAAGCCTGAAACGCCTTCTCTGTGAAGAATCAAGGCCGGGAGGGCACTGTCCTGTGCTGAAGTACTCTACCAGGTCTTCAGTCCAATCTTTGTCGTCTGCTGACTGATTCGCCAAATTATACTGTGGTAGTGAATCTTCCCATTGACAAGTTGTTACTTCAGCCGCGACACTCTTGGCAAGCTCTAGGCATAGAGCCCGGCCACGGACTAGCTTTGTGGGCCGGACATCTATATCAAACCCTTGGATCTTTGAAATCCAGCCTGCCCTGTTATTACCAAGCTCGCCTTGACTGATGAAGGTCCGAACATCCGGGTGCACAACGTACACTATTGTCTTGCTTTGTGAGACGAAATGTCGGAACTTCTGTAGCGCTCGCATCACCGCATGCACTTGACTTTCAATAAAATTGTGCTTTTCCTCATGCGGGAGTATCACCTAGCTGAGGAATGCTATAGGCCGTTCGTCTCCTTCCTTATTCTTCTGAGTGAGCACGACCGCATAGCTTTCTGGTTCCCCAACCGCATACAAAATGAAGTCTTGGGAATAATCAGGGTTAACCAGAATGGGGGCCTGGGCAATCCGGCGTTTGATGTCTTTAAACGCCTGTCTCCTTTCATCAGTCCACAGGAATTCCACATCCTTTTTTAAGAGTTGAGTCATGGGTTTTACTGATTGGGCAAAATCAGAGATGAACTTCCTGACGAAATTTATTTGCCCAAAGAAGGATTGGAGACCTTTCTTATTAGCCGGCAGAGGCAGCTTGAGCAGGGCTTCGGCCCTAGCGGGGTCAATAGCAAGACCCTTTTCCGATATCAGGTGGCCTAGGAGTTTACCTTCCTTAACCGCAAAAATTGACTTTTTTGGGTTTATTGATATCCCGAACTCCCGACACTTTTCAAATACCTGTCGGAGATGCGCACCGTGCTCCTCCCTCTTGTGGGAGAAAACCATCATATCATCCAAGTATATCACAATGACGCGGTTGAGCAGTTCTCCAAAAGCCAAGTCCATCGCTCTTTGGAACGTCGCTCCAGCATTGGAAAGACCGAAAGGCATGCGCTGGTAAGCAAAGGTGCCCCACTTGGTGGTGAAGGCAGTTTTATATTGGTCCTCTTCTCTGACCCAGATCTGATTGTACCCGGAGAAACCATCCAGGAGGGAAAATCTCTGGGCCCCTGCCACTACATGAAGAATCTGATCTATCTGGGGCAGTGGGTAATGATCCTTCAGGGATGCCTGATTGAGATTTCGGAAGTCTACACAGAGACGAATATCTCCGTTCTTTTTCCGGACGGGGACTAAGTTTGCTACCCAAGATGAATGCTTGATAGGGTAGATTATCTTTGCCTCCAACATCTTGAGAAGTTCAGCCTTCATCAGTACCTCAATCTTGGGGTTTACAGGCCTTTGCTTCTGTCGCACGGGCTTGACTCCCTCCTGGAGTTCAATGGTATGCTGGAAAACATCTCGGTTATACCCTTTCAAATCATGATAACTCCATGCAACAATATCTGGGTATTCCCTGCAGAGGGTCCTGATCTGGTCAATTTCCTGCAACGTGCAATCAGTTCCCACTTTGATCGTCTTCCCGGACTCCAGGACTAACTCTTGATACTCTTTTGCATCCACTTTTATTTTGTGAGGCAGGGCCCTGTCATCTTGATCAAATAAGCTTTCAAGGGTTATCAAACCCTTGGGGAGGTGGTTGTTTTTCAGCTGGATAAGACCCTCATATTCATTCTCATCGAGGGTTCTTTCTTCAATGTTTCCAGCCTCGTTAATCAAAAAATCGACGATCTGCTCGTCATTATCAAAGACCTGCCAGTGAATATTTTTATCCGGTACTGAGGGTCTATAAATAACCCTAACTGTCTTTGGTCTTTGCATAAGATTCTCGGCTGGGGAGTACCTTGCTCCAATGGACGCCAAAACGTCCGCATGCTTGTTCCGCTCCCGCGAAATAGGTTGGATGTTGAGGGCCGAGAAGGATTCTAGCAGATCCCATACCTTGTTACGGTATGCTTTTAGGTAGTGCTGCTTAGCAACACATTTATTCGTCACTTGGTTGCAGATCAATTCAGAATCCCCGAATATCTGCAACTGCTTTATTCCTAGCTTCTCCGCCTTTCGTAACCCCAAACACAGGGCTTCATACTCGGCGGAATTGTTGGTACAGCTCCAAGCGAGCCTGTACGAATAGGTTTTCTGAATTCCAGAGGGGGAGACAAGGACAACTCCAGCTCCAACGCCGTTCTTGCATCGGGCGCCATCAAAGAAGAGTTTCCACAGTTGCTCATCCATAGGGTCGGTATCACTCGGCGACTTAGCCTTCTCGGGCTTGGTGATCGAGTAACATCCTATGTCCGATTCTATCATAGCATTAAAATCCAGCATGGAAAACTCATCCTCCATGTGCAGCTCATCAAGAGTTTCTTCCATCAGCCCCACCCCTTCCTATTTCTTCTGCCCCGTCGATAATATTGACAGAGTCCATGGGTCTCTCCACATCTCGGATCCTTTCGATGAGAAAGGTAGAAGGTTTCTCATTAAAAATATTTACCCTCTTCCCCCTGAAGGGGACTTCCAGATGTGAATAATCAAGGGACAAATAGCCCCCAAGCTTGGCAGTGAATTCCCTAGATAAGCACATGCTAAAATAGGGCTCCAAATCAACTACCACAACTTCTTGGATTACTGTAATCTGCGGCATCTTGTGCAGCACGATAGGGATATCCTTTATCACTCCAACTGTCCTGACCGGAGTTCCGTCCAACTGGAGCACCCCAGGGCTGCTCCTTGTATACTCCATGCCCATAAATTCACATACAGCTTTAGGCATGACAGTGGTTGCAGCGCCAGAATCAACCATACAATTGTGCACTACCCACCCTTCCATTCTGAGAGATAGGTAAAACGGCGGCGGCCTGTTCTTCCCCGTGGCAGAAGTAGTCAGTGGTTGCGCCAAAACAGTCTGAGTCAGTCTCTCCTTGCCCTTAACGGACTTGAGGGATTCTTGCAATAGATCAACTTGGCCAGGCAATTGTAGCGCGTCAAAGAGGCTTACCTTAGCCGGAATTCTCCTCAGTTCTTCGACAACGTTGTATGTTCCAGCGCTTGGTTCTCCCCCGTCTTTGGTGGGTTCATACCGTGTCCGGTATTGTTGAGTGGCTTCCACCCTCTAGCGCTTGGTGATTGAGGGGTATCGTAACTTCTCCCGCGCCTGATCTCTTGCTTCTGCCAGGGGTTGAGAGGTAGAGGCTTGCGGCCGAGGGGCTACTGTCCTCGCCCTTGAGGGCAAGTAATATTTTAATCGAGCATTGTCTGCGGGCTCTCTAGCCTGAACTGGCTCTCTTCCTGATGGTGTGGTTGCCTTGTTAGTCGGTTGCTTAGGATCGGCCGACACCTTAAGTGGTTCCATCTGAACTGGATCAACCTCAATTGGTCTTCTACCTGTCTTTGTCAGAACGGCAACCTGTTCAACAGGGGAAACTATACAATCATGGTCATCTTCCATCATCATATTTACCTGCCCATCAGAGCCATTGTCTGAAAGCGTTTGAGCATAGTTCTGGTGGACTACACAGGCCTCTTCATTATGCGGGTCATTGCAGGTAGAGCACCAGCTGGCCCTGCCAGATGTACCGGCCTCGTCGTATTCCAAAACTGCAGAATTCCTCTCATGAGGTCTGCCGGTAGGAGCAGATTGGTCCCTTGTGATTTGAGGAGGCCTTCGTGGTGGATAATTCTGGTCTCGGAATTGGCTTTTCTTCATGATAGCCATATCATTCGCCATACTCTTCATAAACCCGTACATATCTCTTAGCTCCTTAGCCTGTTCTGGATTTAGCGAAGCGTGAGCCGGAGGGGCTGGTAATGATAATGATGCCACTGGGGCAGGCAGTGCAGGATACTGCGGAGGCGCCGGCAGTTGTGGGACCGTATGGGTCGGATGCTGCGGCATTTGTACCCGAGACTGCGGAGTGGGCGCTGCTTGATTTTGTGGGCCATGAACCCACGGTTGACTAGGGTATGGTTGACTAGGGTACGTCAATGGCACCGAAGAACCAGATGCACTTGGATACATGCTCTGAGGAAAATCGGGGTAAATCGGAGTCGTTGACTTAGGTGGCATCCTCCCGACAGCTATCAGGTCATCTTCTGATTTCTGCGCTTGTTCGTATAGATCTGGGAATGTATTAACATTGGAGTGCCTGATGCTTATGCTGATGTCTGTATGAAACGCCCTTAAGTAATAGAATGCGGCCTGCCGTGGGGTGGGCCGAAGGTCTTCAGGAACTCTCATCCAGGTCCGATCGAACCTGAGATTGAAGTCAGGTATTTCTTCTTGGGGATGCCTCTGTATGCTGGTGAACTGGTGCAACAGGGAGAAGGGATCCGCTTGCTCATGGAAACCTCTCACTAACTTTCCAGCCAGTTGGTCCCACGAAGTGATGGTGTCGGGCGCGAGTGATCGGTACCAGTAGAGGAGCTTACCTCTTAAAGAGAGAACCAACAACTTCACCATGACATCTTCGTTGGTAATCTCGTGAATGGTTGCCAATCTTGCAACATCTTGGATATGCTCGGCCGCTGTTTTTCCCGTACCATCGTAGGTGGGCAGAGCTTTCAAGGCCGCAGGAGGTACTCTATGTTGAGCTGCTAGATTTAGGGGACCGGTATGGTCCCAGGTCACAAACTGCCTAGCGGGAGGTGGCTGAGCCATATGTGGTGGTGGGTTTCCCTGGAGTGGTGGCGGTAGTGGCTGAGCAGGAACAACGGAAACACTTGGTGCACCAGAATCAATGTTAGGTGGAACCTCAGCGTGCTGACGATCCGGTGAATTAGGCGGAACTGGGGGCAAGCTAGTTGTTGTGTTGTCGGGAGTTGGACCCCGTGTAGCAACAGTAGCTTCCTGCGAGGATGTTCCGTCCAGTGGGGTATCAGGCCTGACCACTCTAGGACGCTCTCCAAAAGCGTCAATGTCAAGTTCGTAGAACTCGGCTTCTTCTTCTGAGTTTCTAGCCTGTTGCCTCGTACGCATGGAGGCGTGATCTTTTAAGCTGGTCTGCGAGGCTTGGAGGTGTCGGAGTTCGTATGAGTCGCCAGATGTTCAAATTTGTCAGTAGTAAGACGAACATCAACTTCTTAGTACTGCTTCTGTAGTGGAACGTTTGCGTCCCACCGGGCGTGCCAGAAACTGTTGGTCAGAGATCTGCCTTAGGTAAGGATTTGGTATTTTAGTGCGCCTTAGACCCGGCCAACATTGAAAGGCCGAGAGGAAGAAATGCCTCCCGTGCCAATCTCCGAGAGATGGGCTGGTTCCCTTGCTATTCTAACCGAGGGGGTTTGAGATTAAGGAACTGAAAGGAATGGGAAATGACTGAAAGGGATGGGAAATATGGCCACAGGCCGGATAGAATAGGGGTGATGGACTAACAACACGAAAACTCTATTGCATTCTGAACCAAATAGCCCTCAAATACAGATAACTAATAGAAATTTAAACCAGAACATCTAGCATGTATAATCTCCAGGACTACTCCAGAGTTACTACTTTATCAACAACTAAATCCAAATATTAGAATTCAAGTTATAGTTTAAAGTAAGGAACGATAGAAGACAAGCAATAGAAGACATACACATGAAAATAGAAGTCCAAGTCTAGAGCCAGACATCAGCTTGTATTGATAGCAGAATTCAGGTTTTCATTTAGCCTCTAGCAAACATCCATCCATTTTACAATAAAAGAGCGGGCTTATATAGAGAATTCTGCCGCTTGAGCAATAAATGCTCATAAACAGAATATGGCGGTGGAAGCCAAGATAAACATTACAAGGTGATACAACCGCAAAATATTAAACAGGTATGGCAAGGGCTGGTGACTCCTCAAAATGCCGTTGAATGTCTTCAATGCTCTGACATACTTGACTTGTTGGCGCTGTCTCCTTACTTGCAGGAACCGCCTCCGTAGAAGATATGCTTGAATTCCCGAAACGTCTAATCCGGAAGCTTCCCAAAATAGTTGCGGGTGACCGGATAAGGATATACTTCAAATTGCTGAGGTGGAGTACTTCTGGAAGAAACCAGCGCCAATGTCAATCTGATTTACTGGCAGAGTGCGCCCGATCTTAGGCGCAATGCCAGAGTGCGCCCGGCCTAACTGCGCTCGGCCTTGGGCGCAAGTGCTGAGTGCGCCCGGCCTTGGGCGCACGGCCTGAGTGCGCCCGGCCTTGGGCGCAAGTGCTGAGTGCGCCCAGACTGAGTGTGCTCGAACTTGGGCGCACGGCCCGAGTGCGCCCAGCCTTGGGCGCAAGTGTTCAGTGCGCCCAATCTCTGGCGCAAGTGTCCTGCCTCATCCAAAACGAAGCGCTGGATCTGCTTAAGGCTGAAACTTCATGGTCTCTTCTGCGGAAGTTTCCCCAGAAAGCTAATAATACACAATGTTGCAGAAATGGCAACAGGAGTTCGTTGGATTTCGGGAGCGAAGTTGAGCATTCTGGGCGAACTTGAGCATTCTGGGCGAACTTGAGCATTCTGGTCGTGCCTTACCCAATTTTTCAAGCCTGAAATCGGCTTTCGCTGGCTCTACTTCCCGGGGCCATAACTTTTGATCCGCTGCCCCAATCGCCTATTATAATATATCGTTGGAAAGCTTGCAAAAAGATATGCAATTACAAAATATCCAATGATCATTTCATCCACTTTATCATCCTCTTTTAGGGCCCGCGACAATGCCAACACTTCTGCATGCTCTTTGCCGCTTAAAGCTTCATACTTGGGAAAAATTTTGTCAAAAAATTTAATATGGCAAAAATGCCAACAAGTCCAATGGTTCTTTGGAACCTTTTGCTTCTTCTTTGTGCAATGTTAGATGTTTTTTCGTGCTGTTGAAATTTTTTGTTTTTATCTTCTTTGGTTGAGGAACCTTCATGGTATTGCCACTTTGAGCTCTCTTGAATTGGCTTCATTTGAGGATATTGGGAAGGATACTTCCTTGGCTCACCATTCTAGATTGATGAACACCACCTCCTTCCTAACAGCAATTAAATACAGAACACACTACAGAAACTATAACTATCATACATCCTATGTATCCTCTATCTATGCATTCCAGGAATACTTAATCATCAAATACCGAAATCCAGATATCAGAATAACAGTAAGCAATGAAATAAGCAACATGAGCCAGAAATGCTAAGTAAAGGCAGCATAAAGAATGATAACAGCAAATAGAGCCAAGTGTGTGTCTTGCATTCAGAAGCAAACGTATAGCTACAATGGTTCCCTAGCAGAATATACCCCTTCCACTCATTACAATGATGTGGTGTGGATATTTATAGCGCAGTTTCCACCCAATTACAATCCTGGGCACAAAATCCCAGAGCTGACAAAAGCGTCGAAAGAGTTGTTGATGTTGACTCCTGCAGACAGGGACTGTACTTGCAGCAAGGTCCACCTGAAAACTGGGCAGCTACGTGGCAATGCGGTTGATGAAACTTTGAGTCAGCATAAATGTGGATAGCTGCAGTAAATAATTTGCCCCATGCTTGTCCTTTTTCCCATCACCTCTCGGCTCGGATCCCGAGGCTGGACACTTGTCAAATTCTGATGAGCGACGCATCTGCCTTCAAAGGCAGTTTCTCTTTTGTTTCCTACTTCGCCTGGAAACGGAGCACAATTTGACAGCGCAAGTGGGGAACAGCGCAGTTGGGGAGGCCTCCGTGCCCTAGACTGATTTTGGGCTACTTGAAAGATTTTGCCCAAGTGCGCACAAGCTAGAGGGCGCAGCCCGACTTCACTGCGAAGTCGGGTTGCGCACTTCAGCACTTAGTCGTTTTGGCCGCTGTTTAGACTGCGCACAGGAATCAAGGCGCAGCCCGACTTCGCTGCGAAGTCGGGTTGCGCTCTAACACATAGCTGATTTACTGGAAACTGCTTCCCAAGTGCGCACAGGAAGAAGAGCACACCCCGACTTTGCTGCGAAGTCGGATTGCGCTCCCATACTTAGCCAAATTCTGTTCATTTTCAGTCTGCTTCCGCACTTCGCATTCCCGAGTGCGCTCGAATTTAAGAGCGCAACCCGACTTCGCATACTTAGCCAAATTCTGTTCATTTTCAGTCTGCTTCCGCACTTCGCATTCCCAAGTGCGCTCGAATTTAAGGGCGCACCCCAACTTCGTTGCGAAGTCGGGTTGCGCTCTTAGACTTTGAATTTTTCAAGGACTGTTTGCTCTGTTTTGTGAATTCTGACCAAAGAAAGAACAAGGGGAAAAAAAGGGAGGAATGCAACTCATAGAAGGGAACAGTGGAGAAAGGGAAAGGAGATGGAGGTAAGGGAGAGCAGCACACTTACAAAATTTGAAAACATGGCACCCCGTTCAAAATGTGGCAACATTTCTGGCGGCTCGCGGGGTGTCGAGCTCACCTCGACGCAAAGAACCAGGCCTTCCTCCTTTGGGCGTAGAGGAACTCCCTTCCCCTGCTTTCCGCTGCTCTGACGACTTCTTCTTGGACAACTGCTCCTCTTCGGAGTCACTTTCGGTAGTTGCTTCTTCTGTTTCTCCTCTTCTTTCTGAGTTTGAATGGTCACCACTGTCACCTTCCTGCTCGGCCAGTTGCTCCCGCTCGCGGACATGATTGTATGCGGCCCTGGCCTGGTCCCAGGCTGCTGCCTGAAAGGGCCCTAAGTCGCTGACATCTTTCAGCGCTGCTCTAAATGCTGCAACCGCATGCACGTCGATGGTGTTATATCTTTCTCCCAACTCCTGAAGGGAGGTGTTGATTTTACAATATCTTGACACCATCTGAGTGACTTGAGCTTCCCGGATTGGCTCGGCCCAGCTGTCAATTTCTGACATGTCTGCCTCAAAAGACAACCAATTTAGCTTCACCTGCTCAAGGATCAGAAACTCTCCATCTTTGACGAAGCTCGGGCAACCGTGCTCAGAAAGAGCATTGAAGGGGGCCAGGTAAATGTTCATTTCGTGGTCTAATGCGTCCAGCATTTTCCTGGCAGCCTTTATTTTCTCTGTTTTTTCAAAATAATTGTGCAAGGTTACCCTTGCATCTGCCCATTCTAAGGCAATTCGGGACATTGGGGAAAATCGGAGGCCTTTGCACGCTAACTCCTCAAGTTTTAATGCCAAGTCCAGCCACTGCTTCGCTTGGTGTTCAGCCTCCTCTACCACAGGCTTTCCCTGAGCAGATATTTCTTGGATCCTGGATGCGAAATTCAGGACGGATATAGATCTGACGACGCTAGCTCTACAACCCTGCAGCAAACCAGCCCGCATATTTTTGATCTTATTCTTCGAAAAGGCCGCCGTCTGGGATGCTTTCTCCTCAAGCTGAGATTGAGCCTGCCTTAGTGAATCCTGCAGCTGGGAGACCTGCTCCAACGCTGCCTTCTTCTCCTCTGACAACTGTTCGGCTGTCTTTCTTTGTGTTATAGCCTCCTGCTGAGAGGCGGCGAGCTTTTCTTTCAGTTCATTGATTTCCTGCTGGGCAGACTCCAGCTACGCGGTGGCCCTAGCCAAATCTTCCTCCAGCTGTCTTGAATTATTTTGCAGCCGAAACAGCATCTCCTGGCTTTCGAGTCGCTTGACAAGGAGATTATGGGTTCTGCGACGAATACCATTGATTTCGTATTCCTCATTTATATCGTCAAAGCTCTTCTCCTTGACTTGGTGTTCATATTCTGCCTCGGTCATTTCCAGAAGAGGCTTCTTTACTTTCGGAACCAACTTCTCAGTTCTCAGCACTCTCCTATCCAAGTCGTCCTTGGTGCGCTTCACCGGGGCAGCTATCTCCTCGGCTCTTCTTCGTTTGATGCCCTGAAGGAAAGAGGCGGAACACCCTACGGCCTTTGCTGCCAGAGGCTGATCATTTGTGATCTGCAACGGTTCTCCCATGAAGTCAAGGTCTTTCAGCATCGGATACGCTGAGACTAAATCTTGCTGCGGCATTTTCCTGCAAACAGTGAAGCAGGAGGGATTCCAGAAGTCGTGGTCGCTTTTAAGGGCGACCGAGTCCTAGGGGAAGCGAGCGTCTGAGTGGAAGGTGTAGGCGGGGTTTTGAACAAGGGAGGTGAGATGCGCGGTGATGTACGCACAGCTTCGGCACTAGCTGCAGGCGAGGGTTCTAGGGTTTGACTGAGGGACTAGAAAGCATTTGGGTTCTGGGCGAACTGGTCGAAGGAATGGGGGCTGTGGGAGGGTTGGGTGGTCTGAGACGAGGAGGATGCAACTATGGCTTGCCCTAATACAATGGGGGATAGCGTTACGGCAAGGCCGACCGGGATTTGGGGGAGCGGGGAAGTGGACGTACCTGCGGGTTCCGCCTGAGCCGCTGACTGAAGGATGCCTGCAGCCCAAGCTTTTGCTTCTGTCTCGAGGCTGTCTAACGAGACGATTTCCGTTGCGGCTGTCCCTGTCCGTGCTACAGTCGTTTGTTGTGCAGACTCCTTAGGCCGCTTGGCCTTTTCGCTCCTCTTCCTCTTCTTTTCTTCTGGTGCTGCAGCTAGTTCAAAGGAGGGAGAGGAGGTTGGGGCGGCAGGTTGCGATGTTCCCACGGTAAACTTGTACCTGGGTCTAGACAGGAGGATGCTTTCCGCGGTCGTTCTACTAGCTGGTTGTTCTGGCGCCTTTTCCTCTTGGTGGGCTACCTCAAGAGTTGACTTTTCTGGTTCTTGTACCCCCTGAGGTAACGCTTCAGGAGCTAGAGGCAACATTGGGCCCGCTTGGCTGCTTGTTTGTGTTGCGCTGGAAGTCTCTGGAGTGGGCAATTGCTGAGACGGGGACCTCCTTCTATATCTTTTCCTAGCGCCTCGGGGAACGCAATCTCGAAATGCGAACGACTGCCATTTGTCAGCGTATTGATCATATAAGGCCGAAAATTCATCAACAGCCAACGTTTTTCGGTTAGACTTATCGTGCTGCGTGCGGCACCTCATCTTCCAACATTCAATGATTTTGTCTTTTTGCCAGTTGAGGGGCGCCACCTTGGAGAGGAATTTCTTGAAGCCTGCTGAGTCTAACCGATGATCTGGGTTGTGGTCTGGATCATACGCCACTTCTTCGCAGTAAAAATCATGCCATGGCGGCCATGATTGCATCCGTTCAATGTGCCATTCCGTGTCTGCGCTCGTTCGTTGCACCTTTCTTGCATGATCTCCGCTCGGGGGCGAGATATGCACAAACTTTCCCCTGACCTTAATCGGGTCATACTTCCAGCGCTGAGGTGGCTGTATCAGGCCCATCTCGATAAGCTCTTGTTCGAGGTAGACATGCTGTCCAATCTCGCGTACTTGAATGTTCGCCCAGGTAATGGGATACTGGAAAATATGGCCTCTTCTTTCCCTGGCCGAACTCCTCCTCGACATAATCCATCTGGCACGATATCTCCATACCGAACTGATGGTCAGTGCAAAAATAGGGTAGCAAGAACGGCTTCCCCTTGAATCCGTAGATTCTGACTACAAGGCCCTGCATCAGCCGGAAGGTGTCCCCGTACTTGTACTTCCTCAGATAGTTCGTCATGGCCTCTAGCGGGCGGGATGCCTCACCGTTCAACAGCGCTAGGGTCATACCTAGAAATTTGAGGTTGAACTCATAGTATGACCCTTTCCTGTATAGGGCTTCAGTCCATTCATACACAGGCAACGGCTCTCCTTGGAGAGGAATTTCTTGAAGCCTGCTGAGTCTAACCGATGATCTGGGTTGTGGTCTGGATCATACGCCACTTCTTCGCAGTAAAAATCATGCCATGGCGGCCATGATTGCATCCGTTCAATGTGCCATTCCAGGTCTGCGCCTGTTCTGTTGCACCTTTCTTGCATGATCTCCGCTCGGGGGCAGATATGCACAAACTTTCCCCTGACCTTAATCGGGTCATACTTCCAGCGCTGAGGTGGCTGTATCAGGCCCATCTCGATAAGCTCTTGTTCGAGGTAGACATGCTGTCCAATCTCGCGTACTTGAATGTTCGCCCAGGTAATGGGATACTGGAAAATATGGCCTCTTCTTTCCCTGGCCGAACTCCTCCTCGACATAATCCATCTGGCACGATATCTCCATACCGAACTGATGGTCAGTGCAAAAATAGGGTAGCAAGAACGGCTTCCCCTTGAATCCGTAGATTCTGACTACAAGGCCCTGCATCAGCCGGAAGGTGTCCCCGTACTTGTACTTCCTCAGATAGTTCGTCATGGCCTCTAGCGGGCGGGATGCCTCACCGTTCAACAGCGCTAGGGTCATACCTAGAAATTTGAGGTTGAACTCATAGTATGACCCTTTCCTGTATAGGGCTTCAGTCCATTCATACACAGGCAACGGCTCTCCTTGGAGAGGAATTTCTTGAAGCCTGCTGAGTCTAACCGGTGATCCGGGTTGCGCTCTGGATCATACGCCACTTCTTCGCAGTAAAAATCATGCCATGGCGGCCATGATTGCATCCGTTCAATGTGCCATTCCAGGTCTGCGCCTGTTCTGTTGCACCTTTCTTGCATGATCTCCGCTCGGGGGCAGATATGCACAAACTTTCCCCTGACCCCAATCGGGTCATACTTCCAGTGCTGAGGTAGCTGTATCAGGCCCATGTCGATGAGCTCTTGTTCGAGGTAGACATGCTGTCCAATCTCGCGTACTTGAATGTTCGCCCAGGTAATGGGATACTGGAAAATATGGCCTCTCTTCTTTCCCTGGCCGAATTCCTCCTCGACATAGTCCATACGGCGCGATATCTCCATACCGAACTGATGGTCAGTGCAAAAATAGGGCAGCAAGAACGGCTTCCCCTTGAATCCGTAGATTCTGACTACAATGCCCTGCGTCAGCCGGAAGGTGTCCCCGTACTTGTACTTCCTCAGATAGTTCGTCATGGCCTCTGGCGGGCGGGATGCCTCACCGTTGAACAGCGCCAGGGTCATACCTAGAAATTTGAAGTTGAACTCATAGTATGACCCTTTCCTGTACAGGGCTTCAGTCCATTCGTACACAGGCAACGGCTCTCCTTTTTCATTCACCTTCTTCAAGTCAGGAACTTTAATCCGGTAGTGCGTGTGGTACAGGCACAACCATGTGAGGAACGAGCAAAGCCGGAATTCCGTTGTCTGCTTCTGCTGCAACTTGACCAGGTTCGAATGTATGGCGTACGCCAGCCAATCTGCCCAGTCAAAGAAAATAGGGCGCCTTCCGCTCCTTTGCGCCGTGGAGTCATAAAACTCCCCATGCAAGATGCATTCTGCTAGCGCCAGTGAGTACGGGCGTACCACTCTGTCGGAATCGCAGCCGAGTACCCATGCCAGGATGATATATATGTACTTGTTTTCGAACCTGTCCAGGGGTATAGGGCCTGTCGGCCACTGTCCGGCTGGTAGCGGAGTTTTCAGCTCTGAGTCGAGGAACTCTCTCATCCTCTTGGTCTGGGCGAATCTGCCTGTCTGTTCGTCCAGGTTAATTCTCCTGACAATTGCGTTGGGGTCGTACTGGAGCCCCGGGGCGAAAGCTGGCTGGACGCTTTCCTTGAAGAGTGTGAACAATACTCTTCCCTTGTTGTCATAGACTTGCCGGGCAGCTGGCTTGTAGTATGCCACAATGGATTCAACCAGCTCCGGGCATTGGTGGACAGGAGGGCACAAGAACCAGTACAGGTTCGATTTGTATGCAGCCCCGACATGGTGCGAGGGTGAAACCTTGTCAGCCCACTTCGCTATATTCGGCCGCAACTTGGTGAGGCTGATAGAGTACTCGCCATCTTTGTACCCGGCCAGGCGATTGATGGGCGGCGGTGGAGCTTGCCCTTGGCTTCTCTTCGACCTGGTTCTCCTTGTTTGCTCTTGCGGCGCTTCGCTCTCATGAGCGTTGGATTCTGTCGTTCTTCGACTTCGCGTTACGCATCGCTGGATTGTGCCGGCATTGGCGCTTTCCCCTTGTCCATTTCCTCTCTTTTTTGCTCGAATTGGAGAGATGGGGATTCTGGCTACTGATTCTTCGGTTCTGCGCCTTGCAGCTCAGAGTCAGCTTGACAATTTGGATGTTCTGAGTATGCCGGGGCCCCTTTTCTAGGCAAGGAATTCAGCATTAATGGCGCAAGGGAGGGGTTAAGGTGATTTGCCTGAAGTAGTTGGAAGCGTTATAATTTTTTGGCGGCCGTGCGTGGGTTTATCTTTGGAAAGCGTACCCTGGTTGCGGTTGGTCCTAATGCGCCTGCTTTCTTAATGACATCCTTTTTGAAAGTCGCGCAATCATTATTTTAGAATTTTTTCGGACCTCGTGCTTCCAATGACGTCATAGCCGTCGCTTGGGCACACGCTTCGAGGGAGAACTTTTGGCCCAGGGTTTTAAGGAGGGACGCAACCCAACTTCGCACTATGCCACACTGCGCTATCTAGGCCCACACTTAGAAATATTTCATCATTGTCCCTTGTTTCCCGCGACAGGTCATCCAAGGTGCGCCCGAAATTGAGGGCGCACTCGGACTTCGCCCAGAAAACGTGCGCACTCCGACTTCGCCCAGACTTGATTGCGCAGTCAGACTTCGCTCAGAAAAGTTGCGCAGTCTGACTTCGACACTTAGCCGATTTTTGCTCTGTGCTCCCCGACTGCGCTCCCAAGACGGTGCGCAGTCCGACTTCGCTGCGAAGTCGGGTTGCGCACCCAGCACTTAGTCAAATTTTTGGCCTTTTTGTCAGCTGCTTTCTTTCAAACTCCCGATGTCGCACTGTTCAAGGAGCGATGCCCGACTTCGCTGCGAAGTCGGGGTTTGCTCTAGGCTTCACTTAGGCTCTTGAAAACTAAAAGCTGAATGCTGAAATAAATATATACATTACGATAAAAATGCAGAAAAGAAATATGTACAAGGAAGGACCGCTTGGGTGCCTTCAGTGGTGGTAAACCTTCGGGTGGAACCCGTTGACGAGGAATGGGGAGAAGTTGTCCCTCCATGTCCCGGAGCACGAATGCATTAAATTGGTTCACCCGAGCAATCGATAGGGACCTTCCCAGAGGGCATCAAATTTACCATGGTTGCCCGGCTTTGCTTTCAGTGAGTCCCACTTCAGCACTAGGTCCCCGATTTTGAAAACTCGGGCGGTGGTGCCTTTCGCAAACCAGCCTTGGGTCGCTTCAGCATGTTTAGTAAAGGCCTGGTATGCCTTTTCTCTTTCTTCTTCTAACCGCGATAGTTGGCAAGTTCGGCGTCCACTGGATCCCCGTTGCCTTTTTCTTCATCTAGCATTCAGAGTGCGGGTATCTCTATGTGGGTAGGCGAAGCGCCTCCTTGTCGTACACGAGCGAGTAGGGGGATGTCTTGATAGACTTCTTAAATGATATGTGATCCGCCCATAGTGCCCGATTCAGGAGTAGGTGTCATGTCCTCTTGTTTCTCTCTCCTGTCCTTTTGACAATCTTCGAGTAGATTCTTGTTGGTGGACTCGGCCGAGGCCATTCCCCTGCAGGTAGTAGTTCGAAGACATCTTGTGATAGATGCCATATTTGCTGGTGTACTCCGTGAGTACAGCGCCTGCGAACCCCGGACCATTGTCTGTCACTATTGACTCCGGGACCCCGAAACGGGTGATGAGGCTCTCGAGGAACCCGATGACCGTTTCTTGGTCCGCATTCTTAGTGGGGATCGCCTCTGCCCACCGGGTGAAGTAATCGGTGGCTGTAAGGATAAACTTGTGTCCTGCTGCAGAGTTAGGCGTGATGACCCCGATGAAGTCTAAACCCCACTGCTGAAACGGAGTCTCAGCTTGAATTGGCTGGAGGGGCAGGGGTGCTTTTCTATTCCTGCCAGCAAACCTCTGGCATTTATCACATTTGACACAGACCGCATGTGCGTTCGTGAAGAGAGTGGGCCAATAGTACCCGACTACGATAATTTTCAAGGCCGTAGGCCTTCCAGGAATGATGTCCCCCAGGCATCCCGGAGTGGAATTCTCCGAGGACCCTAGGTTTGTCTATTTCTTTGACGCATCGCAACAGGATGCCGTCAATGTTTTTAAAATAAAGCCCCTCGGGGCGAAGTACGTATCTCAAGGCGTTTAGCCTAAACCTCCTTCTTTGTGAGGCATTGAGGTGATCCGGGCATCTCCCGGTGCTGAAATACTGCACGAGGTCATTTGTCCAATCACTTTCCTCCGATAAGGAGTTGGCTAGGTTGGTGTACTGCTATCGGATCTTCCCACTTGCAAGCGGAGATTTCAGCTACAGCGCTTCGGGCCAGCTCTTGGCACAAGGCTCGGCCTCTGATCAGCTTTGTTGGCCGTACCTCGATGTCAAACTCTTGGATTTTGGCAATCCATCCTGCCCTCTTGTGACCAGGCTCTCCTTGTATGATGAAATTCCTGACGTCCGGATGAATCACGAAGACAGTTATCCGGCTCTGGGAGACGAAGTGCCTGAACTTTCGGAGGGATTTCATGACTGCGTGAACTTGCCGCTCAATAAAATTGTACTTCTCTTCATGCGGCTGAATCACCTGGCTTAAGAACGCTATGGGGCGTTCTTCGCCATCGTCTCCCTTCTGAGTCAGGACTGCGGCGTAACTCTCGGGTTCTCCCACCGCGTACAGGATGAAATCCTTGGAATAGTCGGGATTAATCAACACCGGAGCTTGCGCAATTCTAGCCTTGATCTCCTCGAAGGCCTGCCTTCTTTCGTCAGTCCACAAGAATTCGGCATTCTTTTTTAATAGTTCGGCCATGGGCTTGATTACTTGTGCGAAGTCCGGTATGAACTTCCTTACGAAGTTGATACGGCCGAAGAATGACTGTAGCCCCTTCTTGTCGGCTGGGATGGGCAAGCGGAGGAGGGCTTATGCTCTGTCAGGATCCACTGCAAGGCCTTTCTCGGAGATGACATGCCCCGGCAGCTTACCTTCTTTTACCGCGAAGACTGACTTCTTCGGGTTGATGGAAATGCCGAATTCACGACATCTCTCAAATATCTGCCGCAGGTGGGAAGCATGGTCCTCTCTTCTGTGGGAAAATACAGTCATGTCATCCAAGTAGATGACAATGACCTTGTTGAGCAGCTCTCGGAAGGCCAAGTCCATGGCTCTCTGGAATGTAGCGCCGGCATTAGACAGGCCGAAGGGCATGCGCTGATATGCAAACGTTCCCCATTTGGTGGTGAACGTTGTCTTGTGTTGATCTTCGTCCTTTACCCATATCTGGTTGTATCCGGAGAATCCGTCCAAGAGAGAGAACCTATGTGCTCCGGCAACTATGTGGAGGATCTGATCGATTTGGGGAAGCGGGTAATGGTCCTTCAGCGAGGCTTGATTAAGATTTCTGAAATCCACGCAGAGACGGATGTCTCCATTCTTCTTCCTCACGGGAACCAAATTCGCGACCCAAGATGAATGCTTGATGGGGTAGATGATTTTGGCTTCCAGCATCTTCAAGAGCTCAGCTTTCATCATGGCTTCAATCTTCGGGTTTACAGCCCTTTGCTTTTGCCGGAAAGGTTTTGCATTATCTTCTAGCTCTATGGTATGCTGGATCATCTGTCTGTCATACCCCTTCAAGTCCTGGTAGCACCAGGCTACGATATCGGGGAACTCTCTGCATAATGATCTGATCTGCTCGAGTTCCTCTTCAATGCGATCCGTCCCAACCTTGATTGTTTTTCCAGGTTCCAGCTCCGGGTCTACGTACTGCTTGGGGTCTACTTTGATTCTGTGTGATATTGCTCTATCGTTACGGTCAAAGAGACTCTCTAAGGTAATCGGTCCTTTTGGGACATGATTATTTTTCAACTGTATCAACCCCTCGTCTTGCTCGTCATCAGGGTCTCTACCTTCGATTGTACATGCTTCGGTAATAAAAAAAGTGACGATATCCTCGTCACAGTCAAACACTTGCCGGTGGGTGTCTTTATCGAGCACAGAAGGCCTGTAGATGGTACGAACCGGCTTCGGCTTCTGGACAGTGTCATCAGCCGGAACGTGCACTGGCTCCAACAGACGCGAGAATGTCGGCGTGCTTGTTCTTCTCACGTGATATGGCTTTGACATTCAACGAGTCGAATGACTCCATCAGGTCCCGGACACGATTACGATACGCCTTGAGATAATGCTTCTTGGAGGCGCACTTATTCGTAATCTGGTTGCACACCGGCTACGAGTCGCCAAAGATCTGCAAATGTTTTATCCCCAGTCTCTCTGCTTTTCTCAAACCCAAGCACAGGGCTTCATACTCCGCCGCGTTGTTAGTATAGCTCCAAGCCAACCTGTAGGTGTAGTCCTTACGGATCCCGGACGGGGAAACCAAGAGTACGCCTGCACCGGCGCCATTTTTGCATCGGGCGCCATCAAAGAAGAGCTGCCATAGCTTTTACGGTGCGGGTCCTACCTCTTTCTTGGTTGACTGGTCAAGTCTCTCGAGCTGAGTGACGGAGTAGCGGCCTTGCTCAGTCTCGATCATGGCGTTGAAGTCCAGCAAGGAGAACTCATCCTCCACTTGTAACAGCTCAAGAGCTTGCTCTGTCATGTCCACCACCACCAGTTCCTCAGTCGTCGGCTGAACCATGCAGTTCTGTGACTCTTCTCCGAGTATCTTCTCTACTAGAAATGTGGAAGGCTTTTCATTGTAGATCTTCAGTCTCCTTCCTTTGAAGGGCACTTCCATATGTGAGTAATCCGAGAGACGAGATACCCACCCGGCTTTGCGGTGAACTCCCTGGAGAGACACATGCCGAAGTAGGGTTCCAAGTCGACAACCACGACTTCTGTATGACCACTATGTCAAGAGCTTTGTGCGGCCGGATCGGGATATCCTTGATGACACCGATCTGTCTTGACAAGGGTGCCGTCTAGCTGCAGCACACCTTGGCTGCTCCTTGTATACTCCATACCGATCTCGTCGCAGACAGCTCTCGGCATAACAGTCGTGGAGGCGCCAGAATCCACCATGCAGTTGTGAACTATATAGCCTTCCATCCGTAATGACAGATAGAAAGGAGGTGGTCTGTTTTTTCCGGTGGCGGAGGCGTCGGGGGTTGAGCTAACACGGCGAGGCTGCGTCGGCTTCCCGTCTTTTATGTTCTTCAAAGATTCCTGCGACGAGATCAACTTGCCGGGGAGCGAGAAGAGCCTCGTACATACTTATCTTTGCGGGAGTCCTCTTTAGCTCGTCAACTATGCTTTGTAGCTTGAAGTGTTGGCTCCCTCCGTTTCTTTCGCAGGCTCATACTTAGTCCGGTATTGCTGCGTGGCTTCGACTCTCTGTCTCTTTGTCAGCGACGGATATCTCAGCTTCTCCTGAGCTTGCTCTTTTGTTTCAGCTGGAGATTGAGCTGCGGGGGCTTTTACTGCGGGAGCTTTGGGCGCAGGAAACTTTTCCTTGGCTGCATGAGGCCACAGTGACTTGCCAGGTGGTAGCCCAGCAGGTTGCGCCTTTTCTCTTCTGGCGTATACCTTTAATGGCTTTGGTTGGGCCGCGGCAGCTTCAACAGGCTTTCTGCCTTCCTTAGGCAAGGGCAACGCGGGATCTTCTTCTGGGACGGCAAAGTTGCCTTCATCGTCCAGGATCATGTATAATTCATCCTCTATGGCGTAGCCTGCCAAGGTCTGGAGGTAATGCTGATGCAGCGTGCACCCTTCTTCTGAGTGTGGATCGTTGCACGTGGAGCACCAGTTGACCTGGTCAGAAGTGCCAGGTTGATCCTCAATGGCAGCATTTCTTGCAGGGGGTTGCCTTTGAGCTTGTCGTTCTGCGGCTTGGTCTTTCGTTAGCGCCGGAGGAGGATACGGCCTCCTTGGAAGGAACTCCATCTGGGCTTGCTTCTTCTTCATTATTGTCATGTCATTAGACATGGTATGATACCCAGATGCTAGAGCCCGTACCTCTTGGAGGATTTTATTTTGAATATCATTGTCTGCAGGTGCCAACGGAGCCGGCGGAGGTAATGCAGCCAATGGCGGGGGCGCAGAATACGTCGCGTACTGAGGGGGAGCAGGGAGTGCGGGATATTGCGGAGGCGGAGGTGGCGGGTTAGGATAATGGATTTGAGGGGGGCCGTAGGGGTTTACAACTGGTGCCGGATTCCACGGCTGCTGGGGGTGTTGACTTGACGATGAGGGCATCACACCAGAGGCCGACGGATACTGGGACTGAGGAAAATCAGGATAAATAGGGGGTTGCACTCTATGCGGGAGTCTGCCTATGGAGATTATATCTAATTCTGCTTGTTGGGCAGCTTCGTATAGGGCAGGGAAAGAGTCGACTCGGGCTATCTTCAAAAGTAGGCAAATATCTGAGTTGAAAGACCTCAGGTAGTAGTGTGCAGCCTGACCTGCTTGAAGGTCGCGGTTCGCGAGGTACTCTCTTCCAAGACCTCGCAAACCTTATGTTGAAGTCTGACACCTCCTCTTGCGGGTGTCGTTGGATGCTTTGGAACTGATGCAACAGCGAAGAGGGATCGGCAGACTCGTTGCATCCTTTTACAAGCCTGCCTGCCAGCTGAGGCCACCCCGTGATAGATCCTTCTGGCAAGGATCTCCACCAATAGAGAAGCTTCCCCCTCAGGGAAAGAGCCAGTAGACGGGTCTTGACACTCTCGTCAGTAATAGAGTGTAGCGCAGCCAAGGCCAGAATGTCCTGGATATGTTCATACGTCGTTTTGCCGTAGCCATCGTAAGTAGGGATGGCCTTCAGGGCAGCGGGGGGTACAGCCTGTTGTCCGACTAGGGCCAAGGGCCCCGTGGAGTCGACCGCCGGGAAGAGATCGTCATCATTCTGTTGAGCAGCCATTTCTTCCTCTCCTCCGGTAGTGTACTCGGTATCGGTACCATCCGAAGATGTAGATTGCTCTTCAACTTCGGCCTCTTCGATTTCGGGCTCGGATTCGTCTATGCGAGCTTGGTAGTCAGCCCGACTGACGCGCTCTCTGGAGCGGTAATGTCAATTTCGTAAAGATCGGGGTGGTTTCCCGGATTCCTTGCTCTCCACCTTCTTGTATGCATGAAGGCGCTTGGACCGGTCTCACGGACTCGAGAGAATATTCGGGTACTTGCGAGTCGCCAGGTGTTACGATTTTAACAGCAATGAAGCGAACACCAGTGCTTCGATTCTGTTTTGGGTGGGAAACTTTCGTGTCCCACCGGGCGTGCCAGAGAAACTGTTGGTTACGAATCTGCCATTAGGAAAGGATTTGGTGAAATGCGCCCCAGATTCGCCCACCAGATTGAAAGGCCGGAAGGAAGGAATGCCTTCCGTGCCAATCTCCGGAGAAGGCCGGCTTCCTATGGGTTTTCTCAAGTGTTTTAAGCTAAGAGTGCAGGAAAGAAATTAAAATGCGAAAAGAGATATAAATAGGATTTGTGTTGGGTGGGGGGGATGAGCAGCACGACAACGATCAATCACCACTACTAACGGCAATTAAATACAGAACACACTACGAAAACTATAACTATCATACATCCTATGTATCCTCTATCTATGCATTCCGGGAATACTTAATCATCAAATACCGGAATCCAGGATATCGGAATAACGATAAGCAATGAAATAAGCAACATGAGGCAAAAATGCTAAGTAAAGGCAGCATAAAGAATGATAACGACAAATAGAGCCAAGTGTGTGTCTTGCATTCAGAAGCAAACGTATCGCTACAATGGTTCCCTAGCAGAATATCCCCCTTCCACCCTTTACAATGATGTGGTGCGGCTATTTATAGCGCAGTTTCCCCCCAATTACAATCCTGGGCACAAAATCCCAGAGCTGACAAAAGCTGACAAAAGCGGCGAAAGAGTTGCTAATGTTGACTCCTGCAGACAGGGACTGTACTTGCAGCAAGGTCCACCTGAAAACTTGGCAGCTACGTGGCAGTGCGGTTGATGAAACTTTGAGTCAGCATGAATGCGGGTAGCTGCGGTAGATAATTTGGCCCACGCTTGTCCTTTTTCCCATCACATCTCGGCTCGGATCCCGAGGCTGGACACTTGTCAAGTTCTGATGAGGGACGCATCTGCCTTGAAAGGCAGTCTCTCTTTTGTGTCCTACTTCGCCTGGAATCGGAGCGCAATTGGACAGCGCAAGTGGGGAACAGCGCAGTTGGGGAGGCCTCCGTGCCTTAGATAGTTTTGGGCTGCTTGAAAGATATTGCCCAAGTGCGCACAAGCTAGAGGGCGCAGCCCGACTTCGCTGCGAAGTCGGGTTGCGCACTCCAGCACTTAGTCAATTTGGCCGCTGTTCAGACTGCGCACAGGAATCAGGGCGCAGCCCGACTTCGCTGCGAAGTCGGGTTGCGCTCGACACTTAGCTGATTTTCTGGATACTGCTTCCCAAGTGCGCACAGGAAGAAGAGCGCACCCCGACTTCGCTACGAAGTCGGGTTGCGCTCCCATACTTGGCCAAATTCTGCTCTTTTCGGTCCCCTTTCGCACTTCGCCTTCCCGAGTGTGCTCGAACTTAAGGCGCACCCCGGCTTCGCTGCGAAGTCGGGTTGCGCTCTTAGACTTAGAAACTTTTGGGGACCCTGTTTGCTCTGTTTTGGGAATTTTGACCGAAGAAAGAACAAGGGGAAAAAAAGGGAGGAATGCAACTCATAGAAGGGGAGAAATGGAACAGTGGAGAAAGGGAAAGGAGATGGAGGGAAGGGAGAGCAGCACACTTACAAAATTTGAAAACATGGCACCCCGTGCAAAATGTGGCAACAGATACCCTTTAGTGTTGCTTGTGTAGATATTGGACCTACCATTGATGTGGCATGACCTTATAATTCCAAACTAAGTTGTCGCATACGAGTTCACATTTGGGTTCGACAAAGATTTAAAAAAAAAAAAAAAATGCCACCAAAAATAAGGGCCAGGAAGTCCACCATTAAATTCGAGAAACATATATCATGTAATAAAAACTAAATATAATAAGAACATATAAAACATAAATATAATAACAACAGATGACAAAATAAAAGTTCTATTTTTTTTATTATACTAGAGGAATCGGTAACTCGTTACAATTTTCTACGCCTCTTCGTGGGTTCAAATCTCGCTCCTTGTCGCCACTATAACCTCTAGTTGCATCGGGTAAACCTTTTACGTAGCCGGCTATGCTAACGCGACACGCCCACCGGTACTATGGGGCCCGAGGGATTGGAACCCTGGTCTCCGCGGTCCTACAGAAGCGTTTTGACCGTTGAACCAAGCCCTCGGACCCATAATAAAAGTTTAATATAATAAAGCAAAAAATTAAATATAACAAAGCATATAACATATAATAAAAGTTAAATATAATAGATCAAATTCAGCAAAATATTTGAATTGAAAGGCAGCGTTCCATGCCCGACATTCTACCATGATTTTTCCAAATCCTCAGAAATTAACTTCCAAATTAATTGTTTGTTTTGATTCAATTGCTAGCAGAAGATGCATCACTACACCCATTGGCAAATTCATAAGCAAAAATATTTTTCCCACATGACGGTGAAAAGGACTAGAAAAGGCATTTTAATATACAAAATGCATTTATTAGCACCCCTCATTTAATATGGTTGCTTCAAGTTAGAAAGTACACATATAGAATAAAGAAACAAATGACAACTATACATATTGACTGCATTCTCTATGTCTAAAAGGCAAGTCAAATTGAAGTTTTGTCTTTGTGTCCATACAGTAACAGTCACTAAACAAGTTGATGCAAAATAGTTAAAATGTTAATATTATGCCAGTAAGAACTTCAACTCTTCCACACTCCCTGACTTTCCTTATTACCATAAAAACCTTGAGTTAGTTGAGATGATCAAGGGACATAAGAATGTTAAAATTAGCAAATCCTCCCAACCCTTCAAAGTAGCCAAGTGCCTCAAGTAGCATACCTATACCAAACGTCAAAAAACTAAGTACCTATACAAATCTTCTGAACTCTTCAATTACCAAAGCCAGGCCGCACTTAGTCAAAAAAATCCATGTACTAGTATGAATTTCAAACAAAGTGGAAAAGCTGTTGACAATATTTTCAATTTTTTGCAATTCCTCCAAATAGCCTGAATTTCATTAAAAAAAAACAGTGGTTGGCAAAATAGCCAATCCTCTAAAATTTGTTGAGTTCCCCAAGTGAGAAATTTGTCATATGAAATGATAAGTTCGTCTCCACGTCATTAAGTGCCACCATATGACATATGTCAAATGAGCATGCACCTAGCATTACATATCTCAATGTTGTGTCACAAGCAGGGAGGAGGATGCCAGGTGTCCAATCAGTCACAAGTGTCACATCTATCTTCTATCTAGAAGGAATCAAAATATGTACACTATAACAACTCAAATTAGTGATACTCTCGATATAGAATCCTAGGAATTAGAATATAAAAAACCTGTTCATCCCAGATGCAAACTCTGTAATAGTGTGAGTTATGTCCACTTACTCAAAGGATACCAAACGAAATTTCAAAGTCAAAATGGTGAAAATTAAAAAAATAATAATTAAGTTAAACATGTTTCCTGAACAATAAGCATTAACAATCAATTATTTGGACTCCATAAAAGAGAAGATTCCACTTTGCTCCTAAGGATTTAAAAAGCTAAATTAAATCTCTAATGTTAAATCTAATGAAATATGCATAATGCCAATGTCAACATCCTCATAATTGTCATATAAATGTCTCATTGTTTCCTAATGTCAGAAAGTTCATTCTCCTAAAACAAAAAAGGGAAAGCTAATGCCATATAACCAGTGCAACCATTCTAGCATGTCCTAACTCACACTCGTCATTATGTTACACTAGAAATGTTTCAAACAGAGACTAATCCCATTAATATTGCAGCCATATGACCAAGCAAATAGCCAAATTATATCTCATACATTATATCTAATGAACTGTGCGTAATAGCAAAGTCAACATGATCATAACTGAAGTATGATAGTTTAATACAGTTTATGTTTTTATAATGTCAGAAAAGAAGTCATTCACCTAAAATAAAAATCGAAAATCTAAAGCCATATAACCAGCATAACCCTTCTACCATTTCCACTCTCACAATCATCATTATGTTATGCTAGAAATAATTCAAACATAGACTATCCTCATGATTAACAACATTGTAGTCATATGAATCTATGGACCAATCAAAATTGATGATACCTTGAAATTCAAATTATGCTGCATTTCTCAATTTGGTAACAAATCCTAGCCAAGGGTATCATGTCAAAACTTTTTCTTTTAAAAGCTTATTGCATAAAATTCAGACAAGAAGCATACCAAGCCATATATCAGGTTTTATGTCCCTAAATGGAAGATTGAACCGCACTTGGTCCACTGTATCCCAAGCCAATCCACCCACTCCAGACACTTGAAGAAGGTCAATGTCTGGCACTAAAAGATGACTTTGACCACCTATTTTGCCAAGGAACTTTTCAATGCGTAATTGAACATGTTGAAAAGATCCCATCTGTCAGAGACAACAAAAATCAGGAAACGACAAAAGAAATTGCTTAAATCATTGTATCATGAAACTAGACATGCAAAGGGAAAGACACACAAAGGGAAAGACCTAAAGTAGCTGAACATAAGCTAAGCTAACAAATGAGACAAAATGGAGGAGCAAACATAATATTCCACAACCCCCAATTTAAAAAAAATATTATTATTATCTTAAAATACAGTAAATGCATCCAATCAACAGAATGTTTTCCATGCTATTCCATCATTGCATCCAAGATGAATGCAATTATTGTATAAAATAGTTAGCATAGAGTTGGGATCATATAAATGGAAAACCATACCAACAATAAGACAAGCTCAGCTTGTATCTTTTGATGAGAACACTGTACATAAAAGGAAAAATCAAACTGAACCAATCCACTCTTTTCTCAACATGAAGAAAATAAATGATTAAAAAGGTAAGCACAAAACAAAGTTGACAAGAACATTTATGATTTCCAACTTACTCTAAGCAACCTGTTTTACAATATTATTTGCAGTGTACTAATTTCTTCATAAGCTAAACAGGCAAGAAGTATTCCCACATGCTTGTATTAGAATAAAAATAATAATAATAACTGAAATATTTACTGTTTCCATAAGTGGCCAAATTCTCCAACATGCAAAGAATACTATTCTCTGTGATTATGAACTTCTACTGGCTTCTCATCTTACCGTACCTATGCATTCTTTATATTCAAATGCAACTATGGATATACTCAGTAGGGATGAATTGTCAATGGGTCGTTGGTTCAATGGTTGAGACATAGGGGTGATATAGGCCACACCAAGGTTCAAATCCCGGCAGCACCAAAAGGGCTATATAGCTTAATGTAACTAGTTGATATAGTGACACCCAATGTGGGAGATATTGTAACTGGTTTCCTGCAGCACCAAAAGGGCTATATAGCTCAATATAACTAGTTGATATAGTGACACCCAATGTGGAAGATATTGTAACTGGTTTGAGGACCCAGTCAAAATCTTATTATAACTGGAGGGCCCAAGTACAACCCCTTTCTAAAAAAAAATATTAAAAGAAGTAAAAAAGTTATATAAAAAAAAAAAAGGTAGGGATGAATTGAAATCCACACACGAGAAATCCCATTATAATCAAAGATAATCTATTAGGAGG
Source organism: Wollemia nobilis (assembly GCA_028583015.1). Taxonomy (NCBI): domain Eukaryota; kingdom Viridiplantae; phylum Streptophyta; class Pinopsida; order Araucariales; family Araucariaceae; genus Wollemia; species Wollemia nobilis. The sequence goes on along the minus strand of JAQPPZ010001069.1, from coordinate 7,459,948 downwards.
ACAAACCCAGATAGCAAACCAAACCTATAAAACCCACAACAATTAGCATGTTAAGAACACCCCATCAAGATAGAGGCTGCTCAGGCCCTCTTTGGGCCGAAGAAAAGAAACTAGACTAGTTTAATTTTGTTGTTTTTTGGTCACATTTTGTAAATCGGTATTAAAATATCTTACTCTATGTAAATAGGTTTTGGGACCCTCTATAAAAAAACCTTTTTTAACATTATCAAAAAAAAACATCCCATCATGAAATAGAAGGCACTATCAAATATATTTAGATACAAAATAGCCACACTCCCAACCAAAAATGTTGCTTTTACAATAGCATAGAAATGATACAGTAGTAGATTCAAGAGAGATAAGAAACAGAATGCATAACAATTTAAATGACAGGACTACAGAGCAGCTACTGTTGGTAGGAAGTATCAATTGATCAAATCAGTATGAAAGCTATTCCTATTTATCTATTCACATTGCTTCCTCTACCCAACCATCCTTTGTTAGCATTCAACATAACTTTCCATGCATTCAAATAACCCCTAGTTTCTTGGAAGAAGACAATAAAGCCAATAGACGCAGGAGGAATAGATATGAGGGACCTTTAGAATTTCAACAAAACTAGAGCAATTAGATAAACTTGAAAGTCACATCAACATCCCAAACAGGAATAGAACATACTAAGCAAGTAAAAGCACATGACAGAAGCAGAACCCAGTGTATTCAGAAAAGGCAAAGCAGCTAATGTATCCCGTAATAAATGTACTAGATTAAAAAAGTTGTGTATACTTGAAAAAATAAAGGAGAGAAATATGCAGACCTGAATTTCACTTTCTCGCATATCTTTCACTCGAGCATACTTTCTATGTGTTCCACTAGAAGAAACTCGTTTGGCACCATAAGTATTGCTCGAAGAACTAATTAGATTCATTTCTCTGGAATCAGACTGAACCAAATAGGCATTGAAGTATGGAACAATATGTGGAAGACATGGTTCAAGCTTTCTAGGATGAAGTTTATGCCACTTCTCAAGAAAGTCCATTGCAACCGTTGCCAATGGGAAATGCTTAAAATAGTTAAGAAAAAATCAAAAAGTGCAATTCATTTGTAATGAAAAAGTACTGCATTCCAAATTCTCAGAACCAAAATTTTTGAAGAACCCTGATATAGAAAAACCCACATATAATATAAATTTTACTCAATGTCATGAATTGAACATTTTGACACCATCAACCATTATATCCAACAACTAAGCATGCAACTTGCAAAAGATGCACATGCTACACACATATTAGTTTAAATTCAATGCAAATATAATATGAAGAATATAAATGAGACTAAATAGTGCTCACAACTACCATTTTATTAACTTTTCAGTAACATTTTACACACAGTTATATTCTGTCAATAAATTCAGAATTGATAGAAAATCTGAATGCAAATCGACTCCAGAATTGGAACGAAAACATAACCTTGTACCACGCTGGGGATCTCAGTTTGAATGTTAGGTGGTAATGGCACGGAAGGCTGCATTTAGACACTCCTGGGCAAATGCTAGGATGCAACTTTGTTCAGTATATTCATTGCATAAAATTTTCTATTACAATTGTCTTCTAACCTATCTATGTACATTAAAAGCTGAGATATAACAACTTATGGAGATTTCTAAACTAAAGAGAGGAGCCTGAGATATTCATCCAAAGACACTATGCTTTATCCTATGTTCCATGGGGATGTGTCCCAAGCCCTTAGAGCGATCTCGAACATGCATAGACCAGTCTTGGAAATGTGTATAATCAGCTCAAACACGTCATGGCAACTTCTCCCACACTCTCCCAAAAATGCACCCTATTGTCTCACACCATCCCCATCCTGGAAATTTTATGGAGTATCAGTTTTACCAAAGAGCCAAATGAACTAGTAAAGCCCCACGTAGTCTTCCCCAGCTTAGGGAATTGTAATCAGTGGCAGACCATGTATAAAGCCAGATTCAGACAGATCATGTACACACTGTAGTTACAATACCAAAGAAATGGACGTTTTGCTAAAAAGAGGAAGAAAAAGCTTTACAGAAGGAGATATAGACCTACTCCAGCACCTCTCCTAAAAGGATACAGGCCAGCAAAGAGAAAATATGTCAAGCAGAAATGAAATTAAATGAAATATTATTAATGTCCATGGTGGGCCAAAATAAGACCCAAGGGACTATAAGAAGGACAATAATGACTACCAGCTAGCAGGCTAAAAAGCCCAACAAAGAAAAGAACTAAGATAAATACAAGATGAAACTCGACAAACAGGCCAAAGAGAAAGAGAGAAGAAAAGAAAAGGGAGAGCAAAGGGGGGGAGGGCTGCAATCCAATAGAGAGGAGTGCACGCCAAGAAGAATGGAGAGAGAGAAGGAGGGGGGAGGGAGCAGCCCAAGGAGGGCAAGCTCCAAGAACCCTCCAGAAACTAATCTCTCCAAACACTCGAGGTCGAAGTACTGGAGCTGAAGAAGTCCATGATATGTATCTGCCCATTGCTAGTTCGGAACCCTGACAAAATGTTGGTACGTTGTCTAGTGACCCTACTTCTGTCCAAACTAGATGATGTGGGGCGTTTCCGATTGAAGTCACCTGGTCCGTTGGAGTTGGTGAAGTATGTTGTGATGAGCCGATGTTGAGGAGGGTGAGATCCATTTGGAGAACTTTTATGTCGTCGAAGCCGAGTTATCTCCCTAAGAAAGAGTGCGAGACAACGTTGGTCCGGGTATCTGAAGAAGGTAGAAACAGATCGAGAGTTTTCCCTGAAAAGGCAATGGAACCTACCTCGGATCTCATAATAAATGGGACAACAAAAAATTAAATGATGAAGAGTTTCAACTTCACCCAAGGAGCAAAACAAGCAAATCCGCACCTCCGTCGGAAGATGGTGATCTGACTCTATCCGAAGTTGGTGAGAACACACCCTGAGTTGCCCAATAGTGATCTGAACACTATGCATTGTGTGTTGTTGAAGTTATTGTGGAGGAACTATTTTGCCCTCCTGAATCTGTAATAAGTGCTCATAGTAGAAAGACAGCTTGGGGGAAAGAGGGGCAACAGGAGAGATCCATGTGCATCTGGTGTACTAGAGACTAACATCCTTCCGAATATCGTGGAGCAACTTCTCCTTACTAAGCCGAGAGGGGGTGAGAACCCCCAAGGAATCCTGTCTATCCATATCTGAATGCTAGCCAGGAGCGCAAAAACCTGAAAATATCAGCTCCTCCAGCCTCCTCGAGAACTCGAAGAGAGTTCCGTCGAGGAGTGAAGGGCGAGGTAAGGGTACCGCCTGCAACCCTCAGGGGTATCTCCAAAATTACGAATCCTGTGAAGATAACTGATAATCAGGAAGTTAATCTCAAGTTGGAGAGGAGATGCCCCAAACTCTGCCAGAATAATAGAGCGGGGGATTGTGCCCTTGCAACGAATGAATCATCAAAGAAAAAATGTTTGAACTCGTTCAACCCATGACCACTCAGTCGGGCCAAGGCTAGGACCCCAAACCACTAACCCATAAGTAATATTTGGCTTGACCAAGGCATTAAAAAACCTCATCTTCACAGGTATATCCTGAAAATATGCTTTGAGGAAATTCCTCTCTAGCAAATATAGAGTTGCATATCCCTTACACACCCGGGCCTGGGCGGCGGGTTTCATACTAAAAGTGGGACCGGTGAAAATAACCCCCAAGTACACATAAGAGGTGGTGATCTCGACCTCTCGACCTTGGAAAGAGAAGTGGAGATGAGATAGAGCCTCTTTGGTAGTATTGAATACCATAACCTTTGGCAGAGAAAATTTGGAAGGAAAAGGGATCTGAAAAAAGTTTGTTTCTATGCTTGTAAAGGAAAAGAGCATTATGCCCATAAATGCCCCAAATTAGCATGAAGAATATGGGAAATCAGAAAATCAAGATTTGGTGATATACTCAACACTTGACATAATCAAGCAATGACACCTCTTAGAATTGATGTGACTGTATATCGATGGATAGCAAGACCTGATGGGATATTGAATTTAAAAGTTTTGAGTGCTCACACAACAACTGGACCAGCTACCGGTGCCATAGGGATGAATATTTCCACCTGGTGATGAAGAGAAGAACAAACCCAATCTACAGGAATAATCACCTTATGAGTCACCAAATATTGACTAAATATTTTGATTCCAATCATAGCCCACTAGGCTCGGATTGATGTAACATAAAGTGGTGAAGAATAAAGCAATTGACACTATTCCCACTTTGGGGAATAATATAGGCTAATTATATTCCCACTTTGGGGAATAATATGCCATATTAAAAGAAAAATCTTGTGTTAATGTAGCATAAATAAGTTGCAAATAAGAAAGAATCTTGTAAGTGGATGACAATGTTCCCACTTTGAGGAATAATAACTGTAAAGGCTTCCAAAAACCTCTCTTCATGTATAAATATATGAGCTCTATGAGCTGCAATGTAAGAGTTTTTTTGCAATAAATCAATAGAAAGATTGTGCCTTTCATTGCATTAAATGGCCTTCATATTTTTTGTCTCCTTATATCACTGAGAGAGTGAGAAAAGAATTGAGGTATTATTAATAGAAAGTTTTTGTTTGGCCCTTCTGGAATAGTTGGTGTTGACAATGACTGTTCTTCTATTTTGCATCTCACTATTTATTAGTTAGATACACTGGAGTTCCTTTCTATATCTTTTTTACTTCGACCCTTGGCTTTCTCTTCATAGCTTTTAATATATTAGGGTTTTATCCATTTTGGGTAACCCTTAAAGCTGTAATTTTCACTTTAGTTTCTTTACTCTAGTTTACCTTATTTTCCTTGTATTTTTTAATTATTATAGTGCATCGTAACAGCTCTTTCTTATCAGTCTCATTTGCCTATTTTGACCATCCATGGTCATTAATAATATTATCCACACTCTATTCCATTAGTTGCAAGTGGAGACAGACCACCATATTCATCAAGATGATAGAGTATGTCATCTTTGCTCTATTCAAAAAGTGGAGACAAGAAAATTTCAAGTGTCTTGTTTATTATGAGTTTTGAGGGAGCTATTGTTGCTTGTATAAAGACTTTAGTGCATCGCTTGCCACTTTTTTCAGCTATCTTGACCAAAGATGCTTGGTTGAACCTTAAGGAAGCTATCACTCTTCGACATCAAATATTACAGGGAATATGGTCTACAACTCAACTCATCATCTCTTCCTTTCACTCTATCTCTGTAGTCGAGATTAATAAGTGTTAATTTGAAGCTACAACTCTCCAAAATGTTAATGACAAATCTATGCATTCTTGTCAACACACAAGAGTCATTACTAGGGATTAAGTTCCTTCTTCTTCTTGCTTGCAACAAGACAGGACTGTAATTCTTCAGCATCAAGTTCCGGCCACCTCAAACACAACTTACCGGTTTCCTATTCTCTTCTATTGCTTCCACAACCATAGGTACTAGAAAAATCTTAAGGGATCAAACTCCATGTCCTTCTATGATTATCCAACCAGGCCTAGTCATTCTCTTAGGTGCATCATTAGATCCTATGTTGGCTATTTCGAGATGGTGATAACAACTATTGTGTGTCTACTTTACATCCCACTACAGATCAGTGCTAGTGCTTGTATCCATTGGAGCTCGTTTCTATCTTTCTTTTACCTTGACTTTTGGCTCTCTCATCATCATTACTTTTAGCATGTTAGTGTTAATCAATTTTGGGTAACCCTTGAGGCTCTAATTTTATAGTTGTCCACTTCAATGACCTTTACACTAGATTCTTTACTCTAGTTTAGATTATCGTTGGAGTACTTTTTGATTACTAGAGAAAATTGTAACAATTTGTTTCAATCAATCCCATTGGCCTAGTTTGGCTATCTATGGATATTAATAGAAATCTCTCTCTCTCTCAACTGATAAATATTTATTTGGATGTGTTCGTTGTTTTGGAATGTATATAAGAAACCAATTACTATGCATCTTCTAATCAACAACACAGCCTAATAATAAAGGATGACCAATAACCAATACTAAAGGATGACCAGCAATAAGAAAGCTACTTAATGCATCCCTACTCAAACCCAAATCACTATAGTTGACTTGCACTCATGAGTACTCATTTACTTTTCTAAGATTGATACCCAAGCAAGCAAAGACAGCCAATTCAAAGACTTGCCAAGACCCAACATGTATAAACTTGAAACTTTTATTACTAGAAACACTTTAAATGTTAGCCTAAATAACTATTTCATGTACATTTTGTTGTTTACTAATTTAGTTCTCAATTTCAGATAAGCTTTTTTATTTTGATATCTATGAAATTAATTTTTCAAAGGATGAAAAAAACAAAACAAAAAAATAAAATAAAATAAAACCTTTTTTAAAACAAAACAAAATTTTAGAAGAGTTATTTGTCAAGTTTCGTGCCATCTTTTGGAAACATTTTAAGCCTTAAGGCACAACTTTAATCCATAGCTTGTTGACAATCATTAGGTAGTTTCCAAGTCCATGTCCAAAACCTCTCACTCAACGCTAAAGAAGATGCGGCCCGTAATGAACTTTGGCCCCTCCTCCACCCTCTATGACCATTCCAAATTTTGCAAAAGAGCCCCCCTCCTATGATCCATACCACATGTAATCTTTAACATCCCTGGTCAAATGGCAAGTCCCCTAGAATTCCATGCCTCAATCATGTTCTACAAGCTCATTGTTAACATGTGTGAATGATCAGATCTATGTCATACTTTTCAAATCTAAAATGCACATAGATAATTCATTCACAAATAATATTCCACAATGCGATAATCCATGCAAATAGACACAAATAGATAATACCCTTAACGTAGGGCAATACCAATAATACTCCTTAAGGATGGAATAACTCCACAATATCTCATAATATAAGAACACCACTTTGTGGGGAAAGACGATTACAAGACAATACTTGTATGATCAATGACTAATATAAGAGCGCCACTCCATGGGCAGAGATAATTACAAGGCAAAACTTGATATTGTCCATGATTCCTTACAATGAAATATCCCTTTTTTATATAGCCATTATCTAATACTACTTTGGATAAAAAATAACCCTAAAGCTAACCAACTCCTAAGGCCTTCTTTAACTCATTATTATAATATAATATTACAATACAATCAACTTTAGCTTCTATGTGGCCCATCCCAACTATCCATAACACCCTATACAATATAATATCATATTGCAATATACATATCCTTAGGTACCATAGCATTCCAACCTCTTAAAAATGTTTTGTACGTGAAACATGAGAAGAAATCAAGTGATGTGATCTTTTAAGCAATGCTAACTAGTACCAATCTTGATCACCCATCCAAGCGAAATCCTTATTGGAAACGATCTTCTATGATGCCATGTTGTTGTTGTGCCACTATGATATCCATTAGTGCTCCTTTGGTTCCATGTATTTTCTACGCTACTGTAATATTCATATTGATAGTTCCTTTGGTGTCATGTTGTCGCGACACCACTCTAACATCCAGAATTTCTACTCTTTTTTTGCCATTCATTGTTATACTCGATACCTTTCTCACTCCATGTAGGTCCATAATAATATTAATGCCCTATGCCATGCCTCCATGATTGTTGTTGCTCATGGTGGTATAGGTGGCAATACGTTGCAACCTTATCCAAATGTTTTGCTTCCTCTGATTCTATAGCCCTTTATTCCACTGCTTTACATTCTTCCTCATGCTATCCTTTTTTATGCCCATATTTTGGTTCTTCCTTCCACTCTTCTAACCATGCTTTCTTGAATTTCGCTTCTACTTCTTCCTTGGACTCTATTTCTAATTCTTTTGTTGGTTCTTCAATTTGTTCCATTGCAATGACTTCTTGCTTTTATTGGGATCCTTGTTCCTTAAGCTAAGAAATATCCTGCAATGTTATGTTCTTTTCTTATAGCATAACGTCATGAACTTCTTTTGCACATTAATTTTAACAGTATGTAATGAATCCAGCCAAGGATAACCAAGAACATTATCCACATCATCCATCTCAATAGAATAAAAATCTAAGTGTAAAACATATTTATCCATAGTGATCTTTAAATCCTTGAAACTCTGAATAGTCTCACCCTCAACTAGTATGTCTTGGATTCCTTTGCTTGAACCTACAACCTCCTAGCCAAATCAACAACGATTAAATTATACGTGTTGTTTGGTTTATGGCAATAATAAGCTTTTCCTTCTAAATGCATCTATGAACCTTCCAAAGAGAATTTCTAGATTCAAACACATCATTTTGACCATTCTTTGGCTTGTCAACTCCAATGGTGTGCTTCCTCCAGCTTGTAAACTATCATCTTTACTTTTTCCTTTTGCTGCTTCCTTGAAATTTTTACTCTTTGTAAATTCTTTTGTTCTTCCTAAAGCCTGCTTATTTGTTCTACATGGCCTTTGATGGTATCCTTCAAACTAGCTATCATTCTATATGGGTCCTACTAACTTGAGAATGTGTTAGGATCCTCAATCCTAACATTATTAGTTAGTATTATTAATCATTTAATTATTATATTATTAACTTATAAAGTGAACCATCACAACCCTTCATAACGTGAACCATCACATCTCTTCATACGTGAACCATCATGTCTCTTCACCAACGTAGCTTTAGGGTAGATATATATATTAGGTTGGCCATCCATATCAAATCACCCAAGAAGAAGAATAATAAGCATTGATTCTAAGGAGGGAGCCCCCTATAGTGGCAAAGCGATTACAAGGGAGCCCCCTTTGAGTGGCCTGCGATTACATTTACATTAATTTGTTAATAATTTTATAGTAAGACCTTGGGGTCTTACCATTTGGTATCAGAACCATGTGGGACCCAGTCATGTGGGAATTGCTCAAAGATCTTCATCAAATCACTTTTGTACATGAGTATCAAACTCGGTTTGAGGATATCACCAAACACAACACAATATTGGATGAATCAATTCTCATAAGTGGCTTCATTAGGGGATTAAAAGAGGAAATTAGAATGGAGGTGACAAGGTTCAATCCCTATACAATGATGCAAACCTATGGATTGGCAAAATTAGCTAAAGATAAAATCAATGCACAACAACGATTAGGGAAACCACTTATGGAAAAATTGTCGACCACTTACATCGCTCCCAAACCTATGCATAATGGAAGGGCACAAAGCACTTACAAAACCCCCAAATCTAACCGAACTTTACGAATTAAACATCTTAGCTTTGAGGAGATGAAAGAACGACGAGCAAAAGGACTCTGTGATAATTGTGATGAACAATTTGAACCCCACCATAAATGTGCTACACTAACATTGTATTTATTGAAGGAAGTTGATCCCTGTATCTCCATAGAGCAAGCAGATGAGGTAGTTGTGTCCGAAGCAACCAGTGCACCTACTCACCGCAATGAAGACAATGAGGTCGATGTGCAAGAATTGATTGATGTAACAAGCAAGGATGAGGTAAACATACCCAAAGTTATCAATGCTAGCCAAACATGCACTCTACAAGACCTACAAATACCTTCCTCACCAATAGTATGTTCTTGCCATATGACCAAACCTATTCGGAACCAATGCAGAGTGACTACACACTCCTTCTCCGTTGGATCTACCAAGGAACCAAAAATGGATATGAAATCATTACCATCACTTTTGATGCATCATTCTAAAGTATTTGAGGAACCCCAAGGGTTGCCCTCCCATCGTCATCATGATTTTCCTAAGGAAGATTCTACTATTGTTCTTGGCAACCCCCCACTAATGCTTCATCCTTCTCGATATCCCTGCCTACGAAAGGATGCCATTAAAAGAGTCCAACAACTTACACAAATCCTTCTTGGAAAACAAAGGACAAAGCTTCTCACTTTGAGCTTTGAGGACAAAGCTCTTTTTAAGAAGGGTGGCATGTTAGGATCCTCAATCCTAACATTATTAGTTAGTATTATTAATCATTTAATTATTATATTATTAACTTATAAAGTGAACCATCACAACCCTTCATAACGTGAACCATCACATCTCTGCATACGTGAACCATCATGTCTCTTCACCAACGTAGCTTTAGGGTAGATATATATGTTAGGTTGGCCATCCATATCAAATCATCCAAGAAGAAGAATAATAAGCATAGATTCTAAGGAGGGAGCCCCTATTGTGGCAAAGAGATTACAAGGGAGCCCCCTTTGAGTGGCCTGCGATTACATTTACATTAATTTGTTAATAATTTTATAGTAAGACCTTGGGGTCTTACCAAAATGCTTGCTCCATTCCTTCCCAAATGACTTTACTATCAATACTAATAATTTAAGGTTTTGTGAAGCTGTGGTTTCATAATAATAAAATGCTTCATAGAATTATGCCAAACCAAATTCAATCTTAAAAAACAAATTCAATCTTAAATACCACATAACAAGTAGACCCCAAAAGTTCCTTTAAAACAGAACAAACAGCAGCTGATTTGCTGACACAGACTCAAAAGATATCCCAAATTTCGTTCTTTTGAAAAAAAAAATACGATTTGAAAGAACATCACTACCACTATTCCAAACGGCTGAATTCACAAGATCATATCTTTCCTCAATACTGCTCAAAGTCCTTCAGATGACCACTCATTTCAAAATTCTGCAAATTCTAAACAAGATGGCACAAGAATAGTTTGAATAGGACAACTATATGCAAAGATATGGCTCCTAGAAGACGAGACATTTTCTGGAAAAAAAATGCACAATTTCTACCCTTGGCAAAAACCAAAAAAGAAAAACAAAAAAAATCCCACTTTGGCAAAATCATTGCTCTAATACCACTTGTAATGAAACAACTTCCAGAAATATAGCAGCAGAAACACATTCACTAGAATATTTGCCACAAAATTTGGATTTCACAACAGTAAATCATAAGTAAATAAAACATATCCAAATCAGTCTCAGAATAATCCAAGCCATATGGAGAGGGCAAACTCTCTTAGCGACTGAGAGAGGGCGAAGTCTATTATGTGCACCAAATGCAATAGATCATTAGAAAATATGATCAATGATCCAACTACATCACAACTCTTCTATTTATAGTCTAACCAAGTAACAAAACCCAACCCTAATGCTCAAGAGCCAACTATCCTAAGCTAAGGCTGGAGCCAGTAATAAAGATACCCAACATGGCTATATCAGGGCTGTTACACACATCACATGAATATCATGCATTTATTATATGCACAATACGTAACAGAACCCCACTTTTCATTACATTCCTTCAGTTTACATTACATTTTGTCTCGGTTTGGCTTTGTGGCACCTTACAATATTCCAGAAAAGTATATTTATACATTCATGGTGCTTCTTTCAAGGGGCATAACTGTTTATAACTGTCCATACATATTTATCCTTAACTACAACACATTTAAGCACATTATAGCACTGAACAACCAAAGCAGCTGACACTTCTAACTACTCACTCTTGTGTTTTCAAAGAGGATTAACACCATAAATTACATAATCTCCCAATAACATACAAGATGATTCTCCCTAGCAATTTGAAGACCCCTTACCATATTTAAGAATAAGCAATTGCCAAACTTGCACTGTGTAGGTAGTGTCAAACCAATCATGATCAAGTACCTTCATTCTAGTTGAATGTACCATTACCATACAATCTCTTTAAGCTTAGTTTTGTCTATTATAACTTCATTTTAATCCTACAAACATACGTAGTGTCTATGAAACACTTTGCAAAAAATATCTTAAAGGATACAACATTATGAACTGAAAGTGTATAATATATAATGTTAAATTAAAAGGGGAGGGTATACAACAAAATACCAATTGTAAACATAAATCTCTACCAACAACTTAGAACAACTTCTATCAATATAATGTCCCCTTTCTAGGCAGTCAGTGAATTAGGGTGGATTAGCCTACTACCGGGTTCCCATAGGCTAGTGATGGTGATTGGGAACCCTAAGGTTGGTTCCTTGTGTTCTGTGCCTCTCCAGCTTTCCTCTGCCTCTTTCTGGAGGCGTTTCGGGGTTGTTGGTCATCACTTACTTTCTATAGTAACTTACTATTTTTAGTAAGTTGGAGTTTGGACAGTCAATGGTGATGGTGTGTTGGAGGTTCTTGCTCAGAGAGATGCTGCTAGCGTGTTTTGGAGGTTCGGCTGTCACCTGCTATTTATAGTTGTACTTACTATTTTTAGTAAATGTGGTTGGTGGGCATTGTTTGATCAGGATTTCAATGGGAGATGTGTTTCTGGCTCTTGGAGTCCGTTTCAATATGTTTCGGAGATCGGTGCAGTTATTTACCATTTTTGGTAGTACTTACTATTTTTAGTAAGTAGGGTTTCCGGGGGTGGTCCTGATCAGGGTTGGCAGTTTGTGATGTTCGAGGTGTTTTGAGACAATATGCTTCACAGTTGGATTGATAATTGGGTCTGGATTTTATTATTTAATATTTGACGTTATATTGGCGTTATATTAAATAATAATAAAGTGTTTTTCTTCCTATGTCAGGGAAATTAAATATTTAATTGATAAAGTGGCTCATTCCCCTAAGTTAAAAAGAAATATTATTATTTTTATAAAGTGACTTAGGAAAAGTGCTCTAAGAGGGTCGAACTAAAAAGTAATTTTAAAATATTAAAAAGTTCCCTCAAAACCCTAAAAAGGGCGTAGCATTTCTGGGAGATATAAGGAGTTTTGAGAGCTCATTTTCGGGCATTTTGGTATTTTGATATTTTCTCTCTGGTGAGACTTGCAGCTTTGGCAGCAAGAATCCATAGCTTTGTAAGGAAGAAAACCTTCACAAGGAACATTGCTTGCGGGTGTGAAAGATCACTCCTGAGCAATCATCAGCCAGTTTTCATTCAGAAGCTCGGATTTGTGCTTCAACCGAGATTCACAAAGGTATTCAATTTGATTTGATTGTTGATATGGGGTTTTATATCACAGTGATTGCGGGAGTTTTTGGAGGGCATTTTGTGTGTTGAATCTATTGCAAACCTGGTCATACCATACTAGGGTTTCCAACCACACATTTCTGATTGCAGTGCCCAACAAGAACATCAAATGACTCTAGGTATTTGACCATTGGCTTCTTCTACACCGGGCAACCCTTTGGGAGAGTTTGCAGAATTTTTAGTGAAGATTGTGATTTTTCCTAGCTGGTCGTACCTTCTAGCAGGCCGTACCATTTGCTGGCGCCATCATTTTGGGGGTTTGAGCGCTAGGTTTGAAGATTGTTGGTGCTGAGGTTAGGGTTTCAGTCTGGGCATTCCCTTTGAGTATTCTCTATGCATTTCTTCTATGGCAATCAAATGGGTATGCAATTATTTGTAATCTGGAAACATTTTGTTCATTTTGGGTTTTCATAATATTATGCCCTAGTTGTATTTGATGAAAATAATCTGTTGAATGAAATGGGTATTTCAGAATAATGGTTGACTGTCCCTTTTAGCATGGGTATCATAGAATCTATCTATTTTGTTATGTTTTATTTCTGCACTTCTTATCAGCATCAAAATAACCCAAAAAAAATCAGAAAAACAATTAAAAGCAAAAAAAACGAAGCTTTCAAAATTTCAGAAAAATATAGCACAACAGGGGTTGGTTATTACAATCAACATGTGCCCTGAGGAAAACAGCACACATAGACAAGACGAAGAAGGTGAATAGACAAATATAAGAAAGGTGCAAGAAGTGAATGAAAGGCAAAATATACCTCGCGTGAAAGGATACCACTAAATACAAGAGCCAAAAGACTCAACATCAGCCTAAGGAATAAACATACAGCAGCTAAATATGAAATGTATGTAGTAATAAATACCAGGCTCTATAGTCCTTAAGACAATTTCTACAAAATGTTTGGTTAGCCTTTCTAAAATTAAAAATACGAAAAATTTTCACATATTTCTTTTCTTTTGGGAAAAGAAGTGAAATTCTCTGAAGTTCATATTTTTGCATCCCCTAAAATCCCTAAGCATCCTTCTAGCATTTATCAAAGTCCTCAGCATAAATTAGCCATGTGGAATCATTACTCTTCCGAAAAATCACAAATGAATAACGGATAAAAGGAAAATAACTCCACAATTCTGGAAAACAACAAAAGAAAATTATGGAAATGCAAAAGAAAAGGTGAGGATATCTTAAGCCAATTTTCAGGGCATTGATTGTTGGTCCCACCAGAGATTCAATGTCCATAAGAGCAGGAGGAGCAGATAAGCAAAGGCGCAAGCACGAAGCTAGCAGTTCTAGTTTATAACGCCTACTAGAAACGAGCACTTCTCGTAAATATTTAGAAAATAAAATTTTGCAAAGGTATCGATCTTGTTGCAACACCAATCTGCCAACCACAATATCTTCTGCCAATGGATTTCCAGTCTGTAAAATGAAACAACTTCTATCACCATGTGTAGTAAGGAAAGCAGACAATGTAGACAAAAATATAATAAAGGTTAAAGAAGTGAATTAAAAACCAAGAATCACTCAACTAACTAAAATACATTTAAGAAATCAAGCAATTCTTCAATGACATGAAGTCATGATCACAAGCCACTTGCTGGCCAACCATACCTCCTTTACACTGACCACAGGCTTTGTGATTGAAGATGAATCCAATCTTCCAAAATAGCCTCTCTCTTCAGCTTTATGTATAGTAATGGAAAGGAGTTTATAAAAGCCACTAATAAGAGGATATTGACTTGAGAGCTCAACTAGGAACCGTCCAAAAGGATAAACCCATTTCAAGAAAAGATTAGTAAAATCACTGCAACCAAAAACACAAAATATTAGACAAAATGCATAGATTCATATCATGCAACTGCATTCCTGTTTCACATTCATATGCATCTCCTTGTATGAAATGACACCTAACAAGAATTACAAATATGCATCAAAATAAAGAAGAACAAATCAGCAGAAGGCACACATATAATATTTAAAGAATCTTAGCCTCCACACATTTTCAATCATAAACCTTAAATATAAGGAGATCTAGCTAGCATTTTCTTGTCATGATCACGTCCAAGTAATTTGAAACAAGTAAGAAATACATGAAGCAAATGATTTGCACACTATTTAGTCAAAACAACATATTTCAATTCTAACTGCATAAAAATTTACTGGTTAAGAGACGTTACAACGAACAATAGATGCTTGACATGACCAAGAAGCATTTCCCAAAACATTCTCAAAAAATAAAATACCAAATCAGAAATATTGCAATATTTCTTTATCCAATATTTATTGCAAGGATAATAATTATGCTTCTAGTACTACTCACGATAATGTTGTCCACAATAATAATATGTGCTCTTCTCCAAGTATTGTCGATGCTAAGAAATAACCATAAGACATTGGTCACAAGCTGCTTCCGAATATGGTTGGACAAGTGAAAGACTTAATTAGCTAATGATTGGACTCAAGGAAGCAGGTGTTGCTACCTAGAGTCGCCTTCCACAGATGTTCATAATTTTCCATCTGATGAGAATAGTATTCCTCATTTTGGAAAGAAGATTCGTTGAAATCCTTGTGCTCTGATATGAGGTTATAGAAATTTGTTCGCTCCTTTGTGCAGCCTTGAATATGATTTCTGTAAGCCATATTTTGTCATGAATGGCTTTCTGCATCCATTGACCATTTCAGTGATCAGCTATGTTGAGACAATACCAGTTCATATGTTCTAGGCATGACTGTTTATTTTAATCATGATGAGTTGTGCAAACTGCAAAGTGTGTTTGGGAGGCTATTGCAACACATGTAGACATGAAATTGAGTTTTTTTTTCCATTAAGGTAATTGATTTCATTGGTACTTGCATATTTGGAGCTCCTGCATTACAAGATGTTCAAGAAAATGAACTTCCTTGGCCTCAAACATATGAAAGCAGGCATACTACGCCAGGTAATATAAGTGGTTCTTGCAAGCGTGTGAATTTTGCTCGTGCTTATGTTGTTGCAATTTTTACAACCTCATACTTACGATGAGACAAAGGAAAGGTTGACAAGGAAAACGCCATAAAGGTGAAGCATAATAACAGCAATTCCAAAAGCCCAAGACAGGCTCCCAAGTCCTTGAAACTTGGTATCATTTTCAAGAATAATGCTTGGATTATGGAAGAATCATACCTAGGGAAACAATCCATTAGGTTCAAATGGGTTAGAAGGTGAAATAAAAAGCAAACAGCTGGTTGGACAGTTATAAAACCGAAGTTGTTGCCAAGGGTTATGCACAGCAAGGAAGAGAAGATTATTAACAAGCATTTGCCCCTATTGTGCTTCTTCGAGGGCATTAGTACAACAAACTCAAGATAACAATAAGCAGAGCACTAACCTAACATATAAAACACGCCAATTAATAAGCACAATAATTTGATTCACCCTATTAGGATTCTATTAAAGTGCTTGAAAAGGACTATTACTAACCCATAATGAACAAATGTAATACATACGACCAATCCACCCTAATTACAAATAAATCTTAAATTGAAGAAAGAAAGCCCACTCTATATGATCTATATTAATAATCATACAACCACAAAAGTTTTCCTCGGACAAGTCAATATGAAGTTAATCTTACAAACAGAGGATAAGTCCCTTTGGAAGTCATGAAACATCAAATAAAAAGTTAAAGGCATGGGAATTCCAAAAGCTAATCCAATACATATATATCCCGCCATTGAAATATTGAAACCTACATTTACATATCACAATCACTAACGATTTTTATTGCATATACAAAGTCTTATAGCCCAACCCCATTGCTATGAGCTGGGAAAAACATCAAACTTTACAACAAGATAAAGCCATGCATGAAGTCACAATCAAAGGGTAGTAGAACGTCTCCCCATAAAGTATAGAACTAGGCAAAAGAATATATAAATAATACTAGGCTCCACAAATGACCAAAGCAGATCAAATAGGCCAATAAGATGTTGTCCACAAATGTGCTTTGCTTCACAATTAAGGAAAAGATTGTACCTTATCTAATCAAATTGTACACATGTTGCTTTTATGGTGTTCTTTACAAATTTTGAAATTCCAATGCAAAGGACTTGAATGACCACCAAGAGAATGAAAATTCACTTACCAATAAAAAATGAAATATTTTTTTAGTTTTATCCATGAAGACCCAAGAAGATCTATGGGATAGCAAAAATAAAAAGATAAAAAAAAAAAGAGAAATAGATTACCAAAAAAAACTCTCTTTTTCTTGGAGCTCAGCTATAATTCATTTAAATTCTACTAGATTAATCCGTAAGGATCCTTGTCTGTATTCATTTTGTCTCCATAAAATATCCACCCACTCTTGTAGATGATAAACTTAATAACTAAGTTCCACAAGGGCATGTCCCCAGGCCTATGTCAATCCAGTAAGTGTGCCCATACACCAGAAACTTCAGCTCCCCATTGGCACTCCCATTCTCTATCAAGGCAGCCATTTTGATATAATGGATGGCTTTTCTATATTCTAGATTTGCGGTAATAGCAAGCCTGAAAGAGGGAGGAAGGCGATGTGGGGCCTCCTAACTCTTGAAACTTTAGGCTACAAAAGCATGTTGGAAGGACAAAATATTTTTTTATTTTAATGAGATATAAGACGGCAATAAACTAATGAGTTTGACGGTTACCTAGTTTATCATGGGTTATGTAAGGGTACACGAAGATAAAGTATAGATAGTGTTGTTCTCTCAAAGTAATTATTTAAATGTCCAACTTGTGTCTTTATGTTACCCATTTTGTTAATATATTATATATAGATACATACATACATACATACATTTAAAATAATACAATCAATGATTTTTGATTTGTAATTAATTAAAATGTAAAAGAAGACTACATTTTGATTTATTGGCTTACCTAATTTATTGAATTTTACCAAAATATGTAAATCTTGGAAAAATATACTTTATAACAACAAATTCTATTGGATAAGCAACACGCTAATCATCTTAATTTAATCTAGTAAAAGTTTAGACTTAAGTGATTTCTAGTTTAAGCTTCCAGATCATAATTTAGAGTTTAAATTATGACTTCCAATTTGTGTATTTTAAAAATGTATCTTATTTTTTGTTTTATTTTCTTTATTTTTTCAAACATTTTACATAGTTGTCATTGTTTTGCCAAAATTCCTGTACCTACCAAAATGCAATTTGGTGGAACATAGCCTAATAACTTATATAAGCTGCTCAAGTCATCATGTTGCAATAGGTGCTTTTGTCCTAGATATTGGTATCTAGGGCAATGTACTATTACACATTTCTCATCCTCAACTTCATGCATGCAAAGTAAACATAGATGTTCTTCTCCATTGATATTTTCCATCTTTTTGTTTAATTGCAATATGATGAGATCTTAATCTAAATTGACTAATAATGTATCTTCTTTGTATTGAGATCTTCTTTTAGAGGTGATGTTGCTTTGTAGGTGACCACTAGATTGATCTCACATTTGTAAAATCTCATTTTCCCAGAAGGATCTTGCCAAAGAATATCTACAATTTTTCGGTATGAAACCTAGAATTCTTGACGAGTCTTTTAGTAAAGCACTTTCATCAATTCCTATATTTTAATCAATTCCATGTAGTCTTGGTACCAACCTTTCTCTTGAGTTGCAATCACCTCTTGATGTGGTAATGGATTTTTATCCTCTACTTTATTTTGATTATACATCAAACAATAACATAATGTTTCTCCATTTAAGGTAACATTCATGTTTCTGCTAATATCATGACATAAGGAGTTTGAATATCAACCCGTAGTTCTTCTAACAAAAAGCATTTTTCTTTTGATTTGCCACAACAACCATATAAAATTGTTGTACCAAAATTTTGAAGAGGAAATTGTTTGTTCTTTCTTTTTTTTCTTTCCCAATTCCACAATTAAATTGGCCTACATTTATTTAAAACGGCATAAAGAGCTTCCCAACCTATTATGTGTTCCACTACACGAGCATTCAATTGTAGCTAGAAAATAAAGGAACCAATAACTATCAACTTTGTTTTGCTTACATTAACTTTCAGTTTAGAGCATAGTTGAGCAATTTGAGCCAATTTTTTCTCGATTCCTGATTTTTCTCGATTCTTTTCCAAGCCAATTTTGATCTGATTCTGATTTTCTCAAATATGGTTTAGAGTAACTGCAAAATTTGTCTAAAGTTGTTGGATGTCTTTGTCAGCTAACTTTATGTTTTTCCAATGCCTAGCATCATTTGCATAAATGAAAAAAATAAAGCATACTTGTTATGGAAACACCTTCTCCTTCATATTTTTTGATCCACTCTTCTAATCTATCTATGAATAAACCAAATAATAAAGGAGAGAGAGAACAACCTTGCTTTATATCAGTGTTCCATGGAGACGCATTCCCCCCCCGAGGGATGCGTCCCCCAGCACGAGGGGACGGCATTGGGGACGTTTCCCCCCGTCCCCCTTTTGGGGGACGGCTGGGAAACGTCCCTGGGGACCTGAGGCCGGGAAACGTCCCTGGGGACGCCTGAGGCCGAGGCCGGGAAACGTCCCTGGGGACGCCTGAGGCCTACGGCCTCTCGTCCCCGGGACGTCCCCTATTTTGGGGCGTCCCCGGGGACGGCTGGGTCCCTTTGGGGATGCTCGGGTCGTCCATCCCCAAAGGGACCCAGCCATCCCCCATAGCTAGGCGTCCTCAGCCAAAAGAAAAACTAAAAAAAAAAAATTAAAAATGAAAATTTAATCTGTTCTTTAGTACATTGTAATACATTTGTGTTCTTCAATCTGTTCTTTAGTACATTGTAAGACATTTGTGTTCTTCAATCTGTTCTTTAGTACATTGTTGAAAATGATGACTTTCCACAAATGAAGATTAAAGCAAAAGTTACAGTATTCTAAAGCTAGTCCTCAGCCAATCTGTTCTATGAAGATTAAAGCAAAAGTTACAGTCTTCTAAAATTACAAGTAAGGGATAAATATTGTTGATATAATAAGCGGAGATCACTGAATAACATAAAAAGTAACAAAGAGAGACCCTACTCATACGAGTGAAAATTACTTTGAAAGAAAGTAAGTTTCTTAATGTCCGCAGATGATCAAAGCAGGTATTTGGACTCAAATCCTACATTGTGTAACAACAGTCTGGAGAGAGCTGGAAATAGTGTTCCAAAGAAAAACCAAGAATACAAAATTAATAAGCATAAATTTACAAAATCCCTTTAAACAAGGTTAATCAAAATCTTTTGAGAAGGGGCACCGGAAAGTAGAGAGGGAAGGGCTCTGGTCCCTCCCCTGCTCCCCCTCCCATGGCTCCTGGTTCCTGCCCAGTCCCTGGCTCAACCCAGGTCATCCCTCCCGGGGAGTGGTTGTTTGCAGATGATCTCCTGGGGGAGATCCTTCTCCACTATCTGTGCCCCTCCCGGCCGGCTAGGGTTTCCTTGGTTGTTTTTTCGGACTGGTGCTTCCCAGGGATCCCTGTTTGGTTGGGGATCCCTTCCCTTTTTCCCTCAGGCTTCCCCCTGGGGTTTTTTGTAGGTTATTCGCATGGATCTGGTCCCTTGCGTTTCTCGATGCGGTGGAGGTGATGGTTTAGGGTTTGGACAACTTCCCCTTTTTCTTGTGAATCCTCGGCGGGCTCTGTGCTTGGATGGGATTCTTGGTCCCTGCTACTGGGATCCTCTTATGTTTTCTCGAGGCGGGTTCTTTGTGGTGCAACTCTTTGGTCACTTCCTGATGGGCTGGATCCTCTATGTGCTGGCTGTCGGCTTCCTGCAGGATGGCTCTCGCTGAACGGAATGTTTTCCCGGTGGGCGGGATGGTTTCTCCACAGGGCGGGATCTGCCAAATCCGCCAGTTTTCCTGCGAGGCGGGATCCTTTCTTTCTGCTTGGTTTCCGGATGGCGGGATTTCCCTGTTGCTTCCCGCTAGGCGGGACTGTTTGTGGTGGTTTTGACTGCTTCTCGCGAGGCGGGATTTTATTGTAACGGTTTTTCTTTGCTTCCTGCTGGGCGGGATCTTCTCGATGGTGGTTTTTGGCTACTCCCCGCTGGGCGGGATCTCCAAAACTACTTCCTTTCTTATTTGTCTGTTTCTCGCTGACAGGGATTGTTTCATGCTTACTGTTACCGCTGGGCGGGATTTCTGTTTTGGTGTTTAGTTTCAAGGGATTGATGCCCTAGGCCCATTGCTTATGTAATCAGGTTTTTTTAGGGGTTACGTTTTCTGTAATAGGCTTATACATAAAGCCAGGAGGCATGATGCAAGGCTGATTTTGTACATAAGGTTTTGGGATCCTCTATAAAAACCCTTTTTTAATCTACTATAATAATTACCAAAAAAAAAAAATCTTTTGAGAAGGAAGCTGACAAGGAAAAAAAAAGTTAAATTGTAGGATGAAACAAGCAAGTTTTACAGGACTCAGAACAGCATGCTTTTTGACTGCATTTTTTAAAACATTTTTAGATCATGGCTTTACATGTCTTAATTCAGGTTCATAATTCAGAAAATCATGTAAGGTAAAAATATGATGAAGCTGTTGGCTAGTAAAAGTGGCATGATAACTCTTACTGGAATGGCACTTTATTTGGTGGGGAAAAGACCCTAGTCCAAAATGCTTCTATTGCTGATTTATCTAACGTTCAAGAATGAAGATTTTGTAAAACAGTTAGCATCCAATTAGATTCATTCACTGTTTTGCTTTTACATGTGTTCCTTTGTTGCTATAAAAGGTTATTGATTTGCTGCAAAGTGCCCTAAATTGTTTGCTTTGCATACACTTCCATTGAGAAAATACAGATGAGGAATGCTTGGCATCAACTTGTCTTATTCTTACAAAGAGACAAATCCCATTGAGTTTAGGACATTGACTTCAATGATAAAATTGTAACTTTTCCTTTAGGACGTTGACTTCAATGACAAATCCGCTTATTTGAGAATACTGTAACTTTTGCTTTAATCTTCATAGAATATTGTAACTTTTGCTTTAATCCGTTCTTTATGTTCTTTAGTACATTGTTGAAAATGATGACTTGTAAAAGCTGAATAATGTGGCATTCATTACTTGAGCAATAGCAACTAATTTGGTTAACTGTTAGAGATTAGCAGATTGCACATGATATCCTTGGTTGAACCTTCAAGTTATATTTGTTGAAACAATTAAATGGCTGCACTTAGTAACTAATATCAATATGAATATCCTAATATCATTTTTGTTATGTGTAGAATTCTGAATGTGTAGATTATTCTAAATTTCTAAAAAAATCAATTTTCATAGTATTATACCAGCCATCCCCCCATCCGTCCCCGAGCTGTCCCCTAAAATCGTCCTGCCGTCCCCCGCCGTCCCTCGAAACCCATCCCCCCGTCCCCCAGGCTCGTGGAACCTTGCTTTATATCAATCTCACTATGACATTCTTGGTGTCATTTCTATCATTTATTGGTATTACTAATTCTACCAGATCCATTTCATATAAGCATAGTGTCACTTGTCTCCATTCAATTGAAACATTAAATTTTTCCACTCTTTCCCATAATTTTTTCTTGGCACTAATTTTAAAAGCCTTGGCAAAGTCCAAAAACCAAAGATAAGTGTTTTTATTCTTTCCTTGTGTTTTATCAGCAATAGCTCAAAGAGTAATTAGAAGGTTAATCATAGAGTGTCTAGGCCAAAAACCAGCTTGATAAGGAGCCCTTACTTTTTTCTTTTGCCCATTTACCGCATTTTTTTCCCTAATATAGTACCAAATATCATGACAAAGAGACCACTTAATATGATCAATCTCACTTTTTTTCACATCATTCTTGTAACCATTTTTGTAGGCAAATATGAAGTTGCTAACTTACAAGTCTAAAGAAAACCCATTCCATATTGTTTGATTATAGATGTCCTTTAGAATATTTGATAAAGAAGGACCTCCCCATTTAATCATCTCAGCTATCAAACTATGTCGATCATGTGCCTTTCCATCAGAACGATGTTCAACAGATACATGAATCATATTTTCAAATAACTAAGTTTATTAATTAGGAAAAAATCATCTTCTAATTATTTCCACATTCTTTTTCAAAGTTCATAGATATAAGAAATCATTTCCTCTTCTCTTATCTCCCCCCATTGTATGCTTTAAGAGTGTAACTGCTTCCAAATTTTCGAAGGTTGCCTTAAGTTATTAATTAGATCCTCCTACTTCTTAATGAATATTCTCTTTTTTTTGCACAAAAGTTTTTTTTGTTGATCTGAAACTCAGAGTTCCAGATTAAGAGAAATCAAGATATAGTGCAATTCGAAAAGAATAGAATATAACCAAGTTATACACAAAAGTATATCCAAACAAAATAACAGAATGATTTTATTGCTCAGAAAATAGAGCACATTGCTAGCAATCTCCGAGAAGAGATGTGAGGTTATAACATTGAATCCACTACTCATGTCTTTTCCAATATGGAGTACATCGCTCTTAATAGAATATTTGGTGGGTTGGAAATCCACAATATTGACTATGGGAAATGATTTGTATAGAAATGTGTTGATTCAACTTCTATGAGTTACAAACTGCATACTAAATGGCAATTACATACACTCGACTTGTCCTTTTCTATAGTGTCCTCTACTAATATGTCAACATACCTAAAGATGTATTTTGTGTACAAAGATAGTAAAACTAGAAACTTACTATTTGTAGTAATTATTTTATTTTGCATTTATTAGGGTTTCCTGAATAATTTTTCATTCAGTTTGCCAAAAATGCATGCCACCCATTTGGCAAGGATTTTTTATGAAAATTATAGTTCTTCCTCTATGTTTTCCAACACTTTTCGAACAGGTTAAAACCAAGGAATTGCAGGGGCGGGTTCAAGTGCAGCTAGTTTTTAATATATATATATATATATATATATATATATAATTATCAAAAAAAAATTAAAAATAAATCATATACATTGCAAAATAATTAAATAAATCATACACATTGTGAATTAAAATAAATCATACACATTGCAAAATATTTAAATATGGCATCATAAAAGCATATATGATATTCATATAAAAAAATGATAGGATGTCAAAGTCATAAAGAGATAACTATATATAGTAGTGTACATGTACAAAGATAATCTCAAATATCTGATATTTGACTCTCGTTCATCATATTTCTCATCATCACCTTCTAGGCCCTCCTCTTGTGGATCTGGTGGTGGTAGATCTGAAAAGTCGTCACACCTATTGTCGTCTTTGTTGTCATCAAGAACTGCATCCCAACATGCAAAAGGCCCATCCGGATAACCCTTGTCTGTACGAGATATTTATCAAAGAGTACTATGGACCTACACGAGGTTCTCTGCCCTACTCACCTCCAATCGACCTCTCCTCGTTGAATGGATAAATCCATAAGTACTCTCACAAGCCGAGGAACTGGCCACCTGAGACAATAAACAACATGCTAGTCGTTGCAACTGTGGTGTCCCATGTCCATGCAATGTCCACCAAAAAATGGTGTTCTTCAGACTCTTGTCATATAAGGCCTTTCTCTTTTCAGTGTTCACTGTCTCTTTCAACTTTTCACTCGTGCAAATGCTAAGAATGAAATAGAAACCAATGGAGAAATGTTCATATAAAATAATTGGACTCCAATTCACTTTACAATGAGTTGGAATCCACTTTATAAATTATAATATATTATAAAAAAAGTTTAAAAACTTCAAAATTTTTAAAACTTTAAACTTTAAAGTATAAACTTTTAAAAAAATTAAAATGTTTTTCTTTTTAAAGCCCGTATGGGCTGGGTGTGGCTAGGCCCACCTAAAAAATAAAAAAAATTTAAAACTTTGAAGTATAAACTTTTAAAAAAAATAAAATGTTTTTTTTAGAGCCCATATGGGCTAGGTGTGGCTGGGCCCACCTAAACATTAAAAACTTTTTTTTTTCACATATCTTAACACCCATCCTCGCACCAACACACCCAGTACGGATGCGTGTACGAACTTAGCTCCTTTTTTTTTATAAAGAAATCTAGAAGAGGAAGGAATATTTCAATAAAATTCCTTTTTTTCGATCATAAAAACCCACTACCCAAAGAGTTATTCTTTCTCTTTGAAACTCAAAGATCATTACAACAATTTTATAGGTAGCTCATTGGGCTAGATAGACAATAAAAATACCCCCTCGGGTAATGTATACGAGGTTTTACCCTCGTACGGCTCGAGCAAGAATTTTTTGGATAAGATCTACATACCCATAAGTTATCTAAATATAGATAACTTATATACAAAAGTTAGTTATTCATCTTAGTCTTTTGACTTCTCGAGGAGAAAGAAAGAGAGAGTTTGTACTCATAACTCAAGTATGCTTTTTAATGTTCAAAACCCAGAGGATCTTACTAAATAGAAAAAGTATAGCATCTCTCTCTCCACTTTTTGAACCATCTTTCATCTATTTTCTCCCTTTTTTATGTGGAATATATCTTATTCCATGATATGGATCATTTGAACGACCAATAAAATTGGATTTTATTGTTCTGAGATCCATTATCTTTGAATGATTAGGTCCAAGCCTTACTCTGGTGGTCCCCACTTTATGGATGGGCAGCAACGTAAATTCCGCTCTACATTGCGGAATAGAAAGAATTGCTGCTTGTAGCATTGGATCTACCTTTTATCAAAATTTTTCTACCTAGTGTTAGTCTCACAATGACACTGAGAGGGGGTGGGTGAATCAGTGTAGCTCTTTAAAACTTAAATTTTCAACACTCAAAGCCAAAAAAATGAAAACATAAAACCAAATAAAGCAAGTATAACAAGAGAACATCACACAACACAAGATGTACCGAGGTTCACCGATTTGGCTACATCCCCGAAAATGACTGTTTGAACTCCCATCCAAATCCAGCCTTTGCAAAGCACCAACTTTACAATCAATTTACCAGCACCCACTAGAAGGAGCACCAACCCCTCTACCAAGCACCCACTTGATTTTGATATTGATAATAAAATGACATATATGAATGTCTTCACTGAAACCAGAACCCTCTATGGTCTGTAAGCTCAAAATCTAAAACTTTCTATTTCACCCAGCATAACATCCCTCTCTCTGCATTACTCAAAATTTGAATCTTCTCTTCTCAAAAAAAATTGATTGTTTTCTTAGCTCGTTATGCCAATTGCTAAACGCTTTTTGGGTATTGTGCAGCACTTTGTCTGCAAACTCCTCTCAAAATTTCAGCCAAAATGGATATCATATGAGAAAGTTATGCCCAAAATACTGAAGTGACGTTTTTCACCACTCTCCAAAAATCACGGATTTTCACTCTTTATTTTTCTCCACACACACTTCTCTCTTCACAAAATAAAGTCCCCACTTTTCAATAAAATCCCTTGTCACTTAAAAAGCACACACTTGCATTCTTTTTCCCTTTTCAATTTTAAAAAGATTTTCTTTAATGAAGCTTCTTAAAACAATATAACTTCTTTTTTATTTTGAGAAGGCATTTCGTCAAACACGTCACATGCAAAGAATTGACACCTTACTCGTTCTCTTACTTTGGAGCCACGTGACACCTCAAACCAAAAACGAAAGATGCTCTATTTGATGCCTTGAAGGTGTAACAACACTGAAACCGAAACTCTGGCGACTCTGCAAGGTCGAAACGACCAATTGAAGGATTTTGCACAAGTGGAACAAATTGACATAAAAGTGACCTGTACCGTTTTTGCAACAATCATAACTCTCACCTCGTAACTCTGTTTTCTCTGAAATTTGAAACGTAGAATCTCTGCAATGCTGACTACATCCAATCCAAATCTCACTGCATAACTCCTTATGGTTCGCCTGTACCACCTCCACAAAAACTGCTGCTAACACACTTTTTCCAAAAAGAGTGTTTTTGTGATAGTCTTGCAACGCTTGTAACATTCGCCTCGTTTCTCTGTTTTGGTGGAAATTTGGAACACATGTTCTTGAAGATAACGACCACCTCCAGTTCGAATTTTGCTATCAAATTCTTCTCGGTTTGCTCGCAGTGCTTCTGACAAAACTGCCATTTTTCGGCCTGTACAACCACTTGCCAAATCATCCGCCAAGATACCGGAAACGTCACCGATCAATCCAAACACTATGCTCACACCTCCAACGTTGTTCTGGACTATTTCCTGACATGTTGGCATGTTCCAAACTGATCCATCCTGTCCAACTGCGCCCGTGACGACTTTTGCAATTTTTTGACAACTTCCTGACGATTTTTTCAACTTTTGCAAATTTGCACGAACAACCTGTAACAACTTCCCTTTTTTTTTTTTTTTTTTTTTTTTAAAAACTATCCATTGCATCAACTTTGTCCATCTGAGTGTGTTGACAACAATGACAATACTGTCGCTGCACCTTGCTCAACAATCTCCCCCTTTGGAATTGTTGGCAACACATGCACAATTTCCTATAACTCTTCTCCCCCTTTGACAACAAGACCAAATGTCTGCTGCAAACTCCCCCTAAGTCCATGCACAACATTCTGAGGCAAAAATTATTACACTTAGCAAAAATCACAAACATGAGCAAAAAGATAAACAAATACACAAATGCTCCCCTTGAGAATGTGGCCCCAATAGCTAGTCAATTCTTGGGAAGTGTGACCACTCCCAATTTCTTGCGAAGGTACTCAAAGACTTCCTTGGGCAATGGTTTGGTGAAGATATCCGCTACTTGCTCTGTTGTTGGAACAAAATCCAACTTAACCTCACCTTCCGCAACTTTCTCCTTCAAAAAATGATACCGGATAGCAATATGTTTTGTGCGAGAATGCATAACCGGATTCTTTGAGATGTTAATGGCACTGGTGTTATCGCACTTAACTAAAATTGGCTCACTGAAATTAATGCCAAGATCCTTCAGAGTTTGTTTCATCCATAACACCTACGTACAACACGTCGCTGCAATGTATTTTGCCTCTGTTGTGGATAAGGAGACCGACTCTTGTTTCTTACTGTGCCACGCGACCAACTTGTCTCCAAGATAGAATGCACCTCCACTGGTACTCTTCCTGTCATCTACACATCCTGCCCAATCTGCATCTGAATACGCAATAAGGGTGAAGTCCTTACCTTTCGGATACCATAACCCATACTCCATAGTACCCTTGAGGTACCGAAGAATCCTCTTCACTGTTGTCACATGAGTCTCCTTGGGACTAGCCTGAAATCATGCTACCATGCATACTGCCTGCAAAATATCTAGTCTGGTAGCTATCAAGTACAGTAAGCTCCCAATCATAGATCTATACATAGTTTGATCAACATGTGGAGATTTGTCATCCTTGCTCAACTTGCAACCTTGTCGTCATGGGAGTGCTAACTGGCTTACAATCCTCCATTGTGAACTTTTTCAGCATCTCTTTCACATATTTAATTTGAGAAATAAATATGCCCTTCTCCTTTTGATTAACTTGCAATCCGAGGAAATACGAAAGTTCACCAATCATTGACATTTCAAATTCTTTCTGCATCTTATTTGCTAAATCTTTACACAACTCATCTTTGCTGTTGCCAAATATGATATCATCTACGTATACAACAAGAACAATATGATGACCATTTTTTGTTTTGACATACAAATTACTATCCACCATACCTTTCTTGAACCCTTGCTGAGTAAGATAATTGTCTAGCCTTGCATACCATGCTCAGGGTGCCTGTTTTAAGCCATATAACGCTTTCTTCAACTTGCAAACCAAGTTGGGATCATCACCAAGCTGGAAACCATCTGGCTGCTCAATATAAACCTCTTCTTCAAGTTTCCCATTCAAAAATGCTGATTTCACATCCATTTGATAAACTTTGAAATTCTTGTAAACTGCTAAAGCCAAAAACATTCTAATTGCCTCTAGTCTGGCCACAGGTGCAAAGGTTTCCTCAAAGTCAATACCTTCAACTTGTGCATAGCCTTTGCATACCAATCTTGCTTTGTTCCTGACTACCTGTCCGTCTTCATTCAATTTGTTTCGAAAGACCCATTTAGTACCGATTACATTTTTATTTGCGGGTCTTGGTACTAACTCCCAAGTCTTGTTTTTCTCGATCTAATCTAATTCTTCATTTATTGCCTTTACCCAACTTTCATCTTTGCTTGCGTCAGCAACATTTTTGGGCTCAATGTTGGATAATAAAGAGTAGTTACTTACTAATCTTCTTCTTGTCTGAACACCAACTATGGGGTCTCCAATTATTTGCTCTCTAGGATGATCTTTCTGCCAGTTGCTTGTTTTGAATTTCTTGTTTTCTTCCACTTCTGAATCACTGTTTGAATCCTCTGAGTCAATTTTTGGTTTCTTTTCCGTTTCCTTTTCCTCATCTCCTTCAATGACCTCTTCATAAATTGGGTAGTTCTCTTCATAGCTAATTACTCGTTCCCTTCCTTCATCAACTTTAACATCGACACTATCCACAATTTTCCTTAGCCTCTTGTTGTAGCATTTGTAAGCTTTGCTTTTTGACGAATAGCCAAGAAAAATACCTTCATCCGCTCTATCTTCAAACTTACCAAGGTTTTCTTCTAGTTCTTTTGATGTAACACTTGCTGCCAAAAACTTTAAAGTATCTTGTTGTTGCCTTTTTACCGAACCACAACTCATAAGGAGTTTTGCTTTCATGCGTCCTCAACATGCACCTATTTTGGATGTATACCGCAGTATGGACTGCCTCTTTCCAAAATTTGTCTGCTACTTTGCTCTCAATCAACATAGTCCGTGCCATTTCCTGCACTGTCCTGTTCTTTCTTTCTACCACACCATTCTGTTGAGGTGTCCTAGTTGCTGAAAATTGTCTCCTAATGCCATATTTTTCACAATACTCTGTGAAATCCTCTGAAATGAACTCTCCTCCTCTGTCTGACCTTAAAAATTTAATCTTTTTTCCTGTTTGATTCTCAACTTGGTTTTTGAAAACCTTGAACATCTCAAAAGCTTTCGATTTATGCTTCAAAAACAGTACCCATGTCATCCTGGAATAGTCATCTATACACAACATGAAATATTTTTCACCGTTTATGCTTTGCGTTCTCATGGGTCCACATAAATCAGTATGTACTAGTTCCAAAGGTTTGCTTGTGTAGTACTCTTTTGTTTTAAATGAGACTCTAGTTTGCTTCCCCTTTTGACATGAAGCACAAATGCTATTTGATGGTTTGCCAATGGTGGGAATATCTCTACTTGCTTTCTTTGAGCTGATTTTTACTAGATTGTCAAAACTGATATGACCGAGCCTCTTGTGCCACAACCAATTCTCTTCTTCCTGTCCAATCAAGCAAGCTCCTTCTAAAGTATTTGAGAGAGTGTACGGGTTTCCAGATGTCCTTGATCCAGTTGCTATCAACTTCCCATTGTTTGCCTTTTCGAATTCACAACCTTGCTTCTTAAAGATCACTTTATGACCTCTATCACAAATCGACTTACGCTCAACAAGTTTGCTTCAACCGACCACATTAACTTCTCAAATTTTGTTTGTCACCTGTCATTGACTGAGCTCCACTTCAAGTATCCATGGTGCGGTTTTTCCGCTTTAAATGTTCGTCGATCAAGGATTCCTTCTTCCTTAGGTCGCTTTTTCTTTCCACTCGTTTGATTACATTTTGGGCTCTTGTTTTGCTTTTCTTTTCGGCTTTGCTGTTTTGGGAATTTTCTATTTTGTCTTTTCATTTGGCTGAAATTTTCTTCCCGAAATTGTTTGTGAAATGTACTTGACAATATCTTGAATATGCCCAAAATTATGGTTATAACATTCTCTAATCCATCAAAGGTGAAAAGCATTTCTATTGGTAAAATTCCTTGGTCCTACATTATCTTGCAATCCGAGATCTTATGTCCATAACCATTGCATTTAAAAATACGAAAGATGATTGAACTGGGTGGTGGTCTTTGCCATGTTGTCGTAGGAGCCATAAATCTTCTTCTTCTTTGATGTGTGACATTGGTGAAGCCATCATTGTCAATTCTCCTTTCGTGCCTTGCATTATTGCTTTCCTTTGCATGATTCGTTTTTGCTTGATCAACTTGTTTCTTCTCTTCATTCTTTGTGGATTCTTCATTTATGGCCTTTGATCCATTTGACGATTCTTCTTCATCAAAACCCAAACCAAATTTGATGTCCGTAGTCTTTTGGTTATTTATGATCTTATCCACCTTCATAGAACTTTCTTCACGTTTGTGATAACAACTAATTTTCTGATTCATCTCTTCTAGCTGCATTCTTAAACCAACAATCTCTTCTTCTAGCTTGCTTGCAATAATCTATTTTCATGGTTATTTGCACTTCGAGATCTTCGAAGATTTTCTTGGATTCTTCTATCTGTACTTTCTTTTTTTTTTTTTTTTTTCCTTTTTTTTTTTTTTTTTTTTTTTTTTTTTTTTGTCTGCGTCAATTTCTTCTTCATCACATTCCTGTTCTTTTTCTGGTTTTTCTTCTTTGAGTGCCATGAAAAGAGCTTCACTGTTTCCTTTACAGAATCCTCACTAAAGCTATCTTCTGATGAACATTCTTGGAGATGAAACTTTTCTTCTTGAAGTTGCCTTTTCTGAAATTTATTTTTTTCTTCCAGTCACTTCTTTCTTCGTGCGATCCTTCATCACTTATGTTCTTCTCATTAAGTGGACATTTAGCTGCAAAATGCCCAACGCCTCCACAGTTGAAACATTTAAACGGTAACTTTCCTCTGTATTTTCCTTTTCCCCTTTTTAGTTTTTGAACAAAGTTTGCTTCCATTTCATCTGATGTCTCTTCTTCCTCGGATTCTTGTTTTGCTTTCATATTTTTATGGGCTTTAAAAGTAGCTTCTCTGTCCGTGGGTTTAGATTTTCCTATTCTCATCTCATATGCAGTCAAAGAACCATGCATCTCATCCATACTAAAAGAATTTAGATCTTTAGCTTCTTCTATAGCTGAAACTTTAGAATCAAATCTTTGGGGAAGGGATCTTCATACCTTTTTCACGATGACAGAATCTTTGATTTCCTCGTCGAGTCCTCTAATTGCATTAATGACTTCATTAACTCTCAGCATATATGCCTCTATATTCTCATCGTCATTCATCTTTAATACTTCGAACTGAGCTCGATGTGTTTGTAACTTGGCCTCCTTGATCTTAACGTCTCCTTCATGAATGCTCTTCAGTTTGTTCCATATTTCCTTTGTCGTTTTACAACCCATAATCTTTACCAGTTCGTTGTCCACTAATCCACACATGATAGCATTCTTTGCTTTTGAGTCATTCTCAAACAGTTTCTTACCGACAGCATCGGTTGGAGAAGTGGTGGGTATTGTGTATCCACTATCTATTGAATCCCAAATATCGTATCCCAAAGCACAAAGATATGTCTGCATCTTGAGTCTCCAAAATGCGTAATTAGTTCCGTCAAACAATGGTGCTTTGTTTGATGAGAAGCCTTCACCACCTGCCATTGTGTCACTTCCAAGATCACCCTAGCCGGTTAAGCCTATTCGGGAACCTCGCTCTGATACCAATTGTTAGTCTCACAATGACACTGAAAGAGGGGGTGAATCAGTGTAGCTCTTTAAAACTTAAATCTTCAACACTCAAAGCCAAAACAATGAAAACATAAAACCAAATAAAGCAAGTATAACAAGAGAACATCACACAACACAAGATGTACCGAGGTTCACCGATTTGGCTACATCCTCGAAAATGACTGTTTGGACTCCCATCCAAATCTAGCCTTTGCAAAGCACCAACTTTACAATCAATTTACCAGCACCCACTAGAAGGAGCACCAACCCCTGATTTATCTGCACCAACAGAAAGGAGCACCAACCCCTCTACCAAGCACCCACTTGATTTTGATATTGATAATAAAATGACATATATGAATGTCTTCACTGAAACCAGAACCCTCTATGGTCTGTAAGCTCAAAATCTATAACTTTCTATTTCACCCAGTATAACATCCCTCTCTCTGCATTACTCGGAAATTGAATCTTCTCTTCTCAAAAAAAATTGATTGTTCTCTTAGCTCGTTTTGCCAATTGCTAAACGCTTTTTGGGTATTGTGCAACACTTTGTCCGCGAACTCCTCTCAAAATTTCAGCCAAAATGGATATCATATGAGAAAGTTATGCCCAAAATACTGAAGTGACGTTTTTCACCACTCTCCAAAAATCACGGATTTTCACTCTTTATTTTTCTCCACACACACTTCTCTCTTCACAAAATAAAGTCCCCACTTTTCAATAAAATCCCTTGTCACTTAAAAAGCACACACTTGCATTCTTTTTCCCTTTTCAATTTTAAAAATATTTTCTTTAATGAAGCTTCTTAAAACAATATAACTTCTTCTTTTTTTATTTTGAGAAGGCATTTCGTCAAACACGTCACATGCAAAGAATTGACACCTTACTCGTTCTCTTACTTTGGAGCCACATGACACCTCAAACCAAAAATGAAAGATGCTCTATTTGATGCCTTGAAGGTGTAACAACACTGAAACCGAAACTCTAGCGACTTTGCAAGGTCGAAACGGCCAATTGAAGGATTTTGCACAAGTGGAACAAATTGACATAAAAGTGACCTGTACCGTTTTTGCAACAATCATAACTCTCACCTCCTAACTCTGTTTTCTCTGAAATTTGAGACGTAGAATCTCTGCAATGCTAACTACATCCAATCTGAATCTCACTGCATAACTCCTTGTACCACCTCCACGAAAACTGTTGCTGACACACTTTTTCCAAAAAGAGCATTTTTGTGATAGTCTTGCAACGCTTGTAACATTCGCCTCGTTTCTCTGTTTTGGTGGAAATTTGGAACACATGTTCTTGAAGATAACGACCACCTCCAGTTCGAATTTTGCTATCAAATTCTTCTTGGTTTGCTCGCAATGCTTCTGACAAAACTGCCCTTTTTCGGCTTGTACAACCACTTGCCAAATCATCCGCCAAGATACCGAAAACGTCACCGATCAATCCAAACACTGTGCTGACACCTCCAACGCTGTTCTAGACTATTTATTGACATGTTGGCATGTTCCAAACTGATCCGTCCTGTCCAACTGCACCGGGACGACTTTTGCAATTTTTTGACAACTTCCTGACGATTTTTTCAACTTTTGCAAATTTGCACGAACTTGTAACAAATTTCCACTACATCAACCTGTCCATCTGAGTGTGTTGACAACAATGACAATACTGTCGCTGCACCTTGCTCAACACCTAGATCAATAATCGTTTCCTTATTCCAATTCACTGTTCTAATCTTTAATAACAATGTAGACTTACAAAATGATTCTAGCTCATTTATTTCATATACACTAACTCTAGATCCTATCCGTCTCCTAATTGAGAGACGAATTGATATTTCGTTCCTAGTGAAGCTCCGTTAAGAAACATATCTTTCTTAGAATAAAAATGTTGAACTAAGAGTATCTTAGTTCAGATCGATAATGGCCAATGTCATAATCCACAAAACCAATCGTGTCGTTCAAGTCGCAAGTTGCTTTCTAGCATATTATGTTCTACCCAAGTTTTAACCTAAGGTAGGTACCCGACCTCAAAGAAAATTGATACGTAATTATGAATAGTCATTAACTCAATTTATACAATACATTTTTTTAAATAATAAACATTTCATTGCCCTAGCTAGCTACTGAGCGCTTCTTTAGCTGCGTACATTACTTCGATAGTAATGGTTCCAATAACATTTTGTCGTGCAAATTTTTCAGTATTTCTCTCTACCTTTTCCCTGACAAAACGAGGGATTTTACGTAATTCTAGTTGACTATATATATCGGGGGTTATATAACTAATTACCTTTTCATCGATGTCAGAAATTGACATAAAAATTACTGATGGATCATGTTGATCCATCGGGTCGAGCTGGATTTGAACCAGCGTTGGCATATGGAGGTGGATGAGAAGGCCTATCATCTATATTTGCATTTCACATTATTTTTTGAGCTAGTTTGCATTCACAATAAAACCAGCCAATACATGGCCTTTGATTGAACTTTTTTTTTTAACAATGCGAAAACATTCTTCATTCACTTTCAATAAAAGTTTTGTTAGGGTTTTACGGTTTTATTCAAGGGTTTGAGACCACAATGTGAAAATATTTTTGCGTTCGCTTCCAATAAAAGTATTGTGAAGGTTTTACTTTTTTCTTTAAGGGTTTGAAGGCATAATGTGAAAATATTCTTCATTCAATTTTAATTAAAACTTTTGTTAAAGGTTTTATTTTTTGTTCAACGGTTTGAGGCCATAACATATTCTTGATTGCATTCTCCAAACATTAAAAAAACAAAAATAGCTTTTTCATGGATTAGTCCCTGCACCTGATATTGATATTTATTAAATATTTCATTAGACTCATGTTTGACCACATCATTAATCGAAAAGAAAATTAACTAGCGACGGAAATTTAGTTCCAATCCCAAAATGGTAATTGATGAAAGTGATATTATTCTTTCCTTGTGTTTTGTCAGCAATAGCTCAAAGAGTAATTAGATGGTCAATTATAGTGTTTACGCAAAAAAAAATAGCTTGAGGGGGAGCCGTTACCTTTTTTCATTTGACCGTTTACTAGTTTTCCTTTCCAATATAGTACCAAATACATTGGCAAAGAGGCTGCTCACCATAATCAATTGTAACTTCTTACATTATTTATGTCCTTATTTTTGTAGACATATATGACGTTGCTAACTTGCTATCCTAACGAAAGCCCATTCCATATTGCTTGATCATACATATCCTTTAGAATATTTAATAAAGAAGAACCTCCCCATTTAATCATCTCAGTTATCATATCATGTGGATCATGTGCTTTTCCATCAGCAAGATGTTCAATACCTATTTTAACATTATCTTTTAAAATATTTGAGGTTCATGATCTTTTGGTTATTTCCAACATATTCTTTTTGATAGAGTTTGCAAATATAACCAATCATTTCCTCTTTTTTCATCTATCCCAATTGTATACTTTGTGAGTGTAACTACTTCCAAAAGTTTCAAAGGTTCTAAGTTTTTAATTAGATCCTCCTAATTTCTCGTAATGGATATTCGGGTTTATGGATATGCCGAATTCTCGACATCTTTCAAATACCTGTCGCAGGTGTGAGGCATGCTCCTCTCTCTTGTGCAAAAATACGGTCATATCATCCAAATAGATGACAATGATGTGGTTCAGTAATTCACCGAACGCCAAGTCCATGGCTCTCTGAAAGGTGGCCCCTGCGTTTGAGAGGCCGGAGGGCATGCGCTGATAAGCGAACGTCCCCCATTTTGTGGTGAACGTCGTCTTATGTTGATCTTCATATTCTACCCAAATCTGGTTGTATCCAGAGAAACCGTCCAGGAGGGTGAAGCGTTGATCTGGTGGATCTGCGGGAGCGGGTAGTGGTCTTTCAAACGAAGCCTGGATCAAGTTTCGGAAATCAACGCACAAGCGAATGTCTCCATTTTTCTTTCGGACAGGAACCAAATTGGCGACCCAGGAAGAGTGCTTGACTGGGTAAATGATTTTCCCCTCGAGCATCTTCAGGAGCTCGGCCCTCATCAACACTTCAATCCTGGGGTTAACAGGTCTTTGCTTCTGCCTGCAAGATTTCACTCCTTCCTGCAGCTCAATGGTGTGTTGTATGACCTCCCTGTCGTAACCCTTCAGACATTGGTAGGACCAGGCAACAATGTCTGGATATTCTCTGCATAGGACCCGAATCTGCTCCAGCTCTTCAGGAGTGCAGTCTGCTTCGACTCTGATGACTTCCCCAGGCTCCAACTCGAGCTCTTTATATTGCTTTCGTCTACTTTGATCAATTGCTCTATCATTCTGATCAAATAGACTTTCTAGAGTGATTAGCCCTTTCGCGACATGGTTATTTTTAACTGTATCAACCCTCATATTCCTCGTCATCAAGGTTTTTATCTTCTATTGTGCTTGCTTCATGGCTCAAAAAATTGACGATTTGCTTGTCACTATCAAACACCTGCGAGTGGGTGTCCCGATCAGGCACAGAAGGCCTGTAAATGGTTCTTACCGCCTTCGGCTTTTGCATCATGTTATCAGTTGGGAAGTATCTGGCTCCAATAGACGCTAAGACATCTGCATGTTTGTTCTTTTCCCGCGAGATAGCCTGGACGTTCAACGCCTCGAAAGACTCCAGCAGGTCCCATACCCTATTGCGGTACGCCTTGGGATAGTGTTGTTTTGAGACGCACTTATTGGTGACCTGTTTGCAGACTAACTCTGAGTCTCCAAAAATCTGCAGTTGCTTGATTCCCAGCTTCTCTGCTTTTTTCAAACCCAGGCACAGAGCTTCATATTCCGCCGCATTGTTGGTACAACTCTAGGTGAGTCTGTAGCAGTAGTCCTTTTGTTCTCCGGAGGGAGAGATCAAGACAACTCCTGCTCCAGCGCCATTTTTGCATCGGGCGCCGTTAAAGAAGAGTTTCCATAGTTCGTCCAGGGCAGGGCCCTTATCTTCCTGTACTGCCTCCTTTGCTTTCTCGGGCTTGGTGATAGAATAACATCCTATCTCTAATTCAATCATGGCGTTAAAGTCAGTTAGGAAGAACTTGTCTTTTGTTCAACTCTTCGGTCATCAGGTGGACAGAATCGTCCTGCTACCCATCCTCGGCCATCTTCTCAATGAGGAAGGTGGAGTGTTTCTCATTGTAGATTTTTACCTTTCTCCCTTTGAATGGAACCT
The DNA here is from genome assembly GCA_028583015.1 of Wollemia nobilis. Classification (NCBI taxonomy): domain Eukaryota; kingdom Viridiplantae; phylum Streptophyta; class Pinopsida; order Araucariales; family Araucariaceae; genus Wollemia; species Wollemia nobilis. Next base: position 7,422,283 of record JAQPPZ010001069.1, on the reverse strand, counting down.
CCAAGTGCGAGTAGTCCAGAGAGAGGTAACCCCCCAGCTTAGCAGTGGAACTCCCTTGAGAGACACATGCTGAAATATGGTTCTAGATCAACAACTACGACCTCCTGGATTACAACAATTTGAGGCATTTTGTGCAACTAGATGGGGATATCTTTGATGACGCTTATTGTCTTTACAGGAGTCCCGTCAAGTTGCAGAACACCGGGACTGCTCCACGTATATTCCATGCCCATTGCTCCGCACACTATTCTCGGCATGACGGTGGTCGCTACACCAGAATCGATCATGCAATTGTGCACGACCCACCCTTCCATTCGAAGAGACATATAGAACGGCGGTGGCCTGTTTTTGCCTATGGCTGAGGCGATCAGAGTTTGAGCCAGCACGGGCTAGGTCGGCTTTTCTCCCTTTGTAGATTTCAGCGATTTTTGTAACAAGTCAACTTGTCCAAGGAGTTGTAGGGCATCATAGAGACTTACCTTGGCAGGATTTTTCTTCACTTCTTCAACCATGTTATAAGCCAAAGCAGTGGACAATTCTGGCTCTTTCGCGGCTTTGTACTAAGTGCGTTACTGCTGCGTAGCCTCGACCCTCTGTCATTTCGTCACTGACAGGTACTTAAGCTTCTCCCTTGCCTGCTCTCTGGTTTCGCCTTGAGGTTGCAGTACTAGCGCTTTTGCCGGCAGGGGGTTTTCTTTCACCGTCGACGGGAAGGGAGCTTTATCCGGAGCTCTCGCTGGCGGTTGCTCCTCGCGGCAAGCATACACCTTCAGCAGCTCCATCTGTGTCGCATCCACCTCAATGGGTTTCTTCCCAGTTCTGGTGAGAACTGAGACTTGTTCATCGGCAGGGATCATGAGGTTACGGTCCACCTCTCTGATCATATTGACCTGCTCACTGGCGATTCTGCCAGCCAACGTCTGGACGTAATTTAGATGGACCATGCAAGCGTCCTCTCCCTGTGGGTCATTGCAAGTGGAGCACCAGTAAACTTGGTTTGATGTGCTTGGCTCTTCACTGCTTAAAATGGTTGCATTCCTCCCGAGGGGCCTAACAGTCGGAGCTGCTTGGTCTCTCGTGATCGCCAGAGGAGGAAATCTCCTTTGTCGGAATTCTTGTTGAGCCTGCTTCTTTTTTATAACAGCAATCTCATTTGACATCGTTCGCACGACAGAATTAATGGATTGTACCTCTTGCAAAAGCTTCGCTTGCGGGTCAACGCTCGCAGGTGTCGGTAACGGCAACGGTGTCATGGCTGGGGGCAATGCCGAATATTGTGAAGGTGGAGGAAGTTGTGGAGCTGTGAGGTGGGAAATTGCGGAAAAGTCGACACATGGCTTGGAAATCATGATGGAATCGAGTACATAGAAGGTGCAGGAGGGGATTGAGTAGTCGCGTTGGGGTACTGGTACTGAGGCAAATCGGGGAAGATTGGCATTGTCGGCTTTGGCAGGAATTTGTCGATGGCAATCAAGTCAGCCTCTGCCTTCTGCGACTGCATATACAAATCCGGGAAGGTATTGATACCGGAGTACCGGATGTTCATACTGATGTCTGAATCGAAAGCTCTGAGGAAATAAAACGTTGCTTGCTCAGAGGTCGACCGAAGGCCGTCGTGGACCCTATGCCAGGTCCGAGCAAATCTGACATTAAAATTACAAACTTCCTCCTGCGGATGTCTCTGGATGGTTGTGAACTGGTGTAACAGGGAGAAAGGGCCTGTTGATTCGTTGAATCCCTTTATCAACCTTTATGCCAGTTGATCCCAGGAGGTAATGGTACCGGCTGGCAAAGATCGGTACCAGTAAAAAATCTTTCCTCTGAGGGAAGGGACTAGCAATCTCACCATAATATTCTCTTCTGTGATGTCGTGGATGGTAGCCAGAGCAACGTCTTGGACATGTTCGTACGTCGTTTTCCCAGTACCATCGTAGATGGGAATGGCTTTCAACACTGCAGCTGGGATCTGGTCTTATGCAGCCATATTCAAGGAAACTGAATGGTTCCAGGCTGGGAACTACCTGGGCGCATTTTGCGGCTGCGCCATATTTGCATGCAGATTCGACAGATTAGGAGGATTCGACTGTAATGGCGGGGCCAACGGCTGATTCGGTTGAACAGAAATAGTCTGAATGCCCGAAGCACCTAGTTGAACGTTAGGTGGAACCGAAATGCCCTGATGATCTGGAGAATTTGGAGGATTCGGGGACTAGCTAGTCGCTGTGCTGTCTAGAGTCGGATTTTGTGCAGTAACAACAGCTTCCTGCGAAGATGCCTCGTCCAACGAGATATTTGGCTTGACTATGCTAGGATGCTCTCCCAGAGCGTTAATGTCAAGCTTATAGAACTCTATTTCTTCTTCTATGTTTCTAGCTCTCCATCTCGTACGCATGAAGGCGTGATTTTTTTTAGACTGGACTTCAAGACTTGGAGGTATCCGAGTTCAGCAAAGTCGCCATATGTTCAAACTTGTCAGTACTGAGACGAACATCACTTCTCAATACTGCTACAACATGGAACGATTGCATCCCACCGGGCGTGTCAGAAAAACTGTTGGTCACGAATCTGCCACAGGAAAGGGCTTTGGTTTGTTTGTGCCCTAGACCTGTCCAACACTTTGAAAGGCAGGAAGGAAAGAATGTCTTTCGTGCCAATCTCCAAAGAAGGCTGGCTCCTTTACTACACTACACTACACTAGGGTTTCAGATTAAGGAACTGGAAATAAATTGGGAAATTGCTGAAGCGGATAACTTGAAAGAAATGGGGAAATACGGCCACAGGCCAGTGGAATCCGAAGGGGAAGAACAAAAACCAGCAACAATCAATACTATGAATATAACAGAAACTAACACTGAAATATTCTCTGATATGTATCCTTCAAGTATTCCAGATTTTGCTCTTTATCAAACACTTAAATCTCGATTGCAGAATTACATGCATATAAAGAAACAGAATTAATAGAAATAGTGATAGAAGGCATCATACACAAAAAAGGAGTCCAGAATCAGAACCATAAGTCTTAATATTGATGCAGAATTTAAGTACAACAGCTTTCTATAAGGATGTTCCCCCCGATTACATTACATTGAGTTGGTTTTTATAAAGGAATTTACCTTTGTAACATTAATGTTAAACCCTAAAAGTCGCTAGGGCAGCTAAGATTTGACCCTCGTCAGATGACAGTGTATTCATGGAATGTGGCTCACCCGTATCTGCAGTTATGAGGTGTGGCTCCGGACGGGTTTTACCACTGGGACTGCTTGTCTCATTACTGTGATTGGTGGAGTCTATCCTTTAGAGGTGAACTCCCCCCCTCGATCTGAGCGGAGGGTCTTTATAGAAGTCCCTGACTCCTCAACAGATTTCTTGAATTGCTGAAAGAAGCCAAATGCTTCAGATTTCAGTTGAAGAAAGAATACCCACATCTTTCGTGAGTAATCATCCACAAATAACTGAAAATGCCTCTTACCCCCACAACTGTTGGGAGTGAAGGGACTGCACAGATTGGTATGAACCAACTCCAGAGGTTTCTTTGCTCTTGTATAGCTCTTTTCAAAAGGCACTCTATGCTGCTTTCCTACCAAGCAGTCAGAGCAAACTGGTAAAGTGGTAGAAAGGGAAGGAAGACCCTTTACCATCTCATACTTACTTAGCTCAAGTAAGTAACCAGAACTCAAATGTCCATATCTCTTGTGCCATAGGGAAGTTGCCTCCTTTGTCGAGACTGTCATGGCAACATGTGGAGTAGAGATAGTATCTAAGGCAAATAAGCCATGCTTATATGAAGCGGTTGCAATGTTCTTACTCCTCCTGGTAATAGAACAACACTTCTTGCCTCCCTCAACACTAAAGTTCACAACCATATCTTTGTCCAGAATTTGTGTGACTGACGACAAATTGTTTGCCAATCTTGGAACATAGAGAACTTTATCAATAAGACACTTGCCATCAGGAAGAGTGACTGAAACAGTGCCTTCTCCCGAACCTTGTAGGTTTTATCATCGACAATAGTGACGGGTTTGCCCTCTTTGGCCTCAAAAGACTCAAACCATGATTTGTCACCGATCATGTGCTTACCGGCTCCAGAATCAACATACCATATAGGATCCGTCTGCTTGGACACTGTGGTAGTCATGAGAACTTTGTGGGCTCTCTCAGAATCCGTGTCAGATTCTTCAACAGCAACATTCACTTGTTGTTTGTTCTTTTGTGGTTTGTTCCGGCCTTTCTGTTTTGATTGCTTATTCTTATGCCAACATCTGTTTGTATCATGACCTTCTTTGTCACAGATCTTGCAATATCTCTTTTTCTGTTGAGGTTGTTGAGTTTGTTTCCCTTTTGAATCCTTTTGTGAATTCCCTCCCTTCTGAAAATTACCCTTCTTCTGGTTCTGTCCTTTCCTGTTGATGTAGAGACCAGTGTTAGAAGAATCATCTCGTTGTAGTTGGTGTGCCTCTTCCTCTTGAAGCATATTAACCAACTCTACAAAAGTAACTTTCCGTTGTGATACATGAAGGGAAGTAATCAACACCCGATAAGAATCAAGTAAAGCTCTCAATACAACTGAAGTAAGGAGCTTGTCTTCAATTGGTTCTCCCAAAGAATTCAACTTTGCTTTCAATTCAGAAACTCTGCAAAGAAAGAATTCAACTGTCTCACCCTGCTTCATGCTTAGATTGTGTAATTGAGATTGAAGAAATAGAATGGTGGAATCATTCTTTCCCTCATATATAGTTTTAAGGGCATCCCATGCCGCTTTACTAGTTGCACGATCGACAATATGGGGTTGGACTTCATCGGACACGGCAAGCAAGATGAGCACTTTTGCTTTGTTGTCTAGCTTATCAAAGTCTCTTTGAGCGATAGATGGAGTCTGTAGCACCAGCAGCGAGGTGAAGGTCCGGTTGTTGCTTCGGATACAACATCCCATAAATCATCCATTGCTAGGATGGCCTTCATCTTATTTTTCCATGGTGTATAATTAGGACCTTTCAACAACCGATGAGAATCAGTCATTAGTTTTGCAGACATGATGAAGGTTCCTTATAACACCAATTGGTCCCCCTTTCGATATACTTTTTGCTAGGCCGTTATACCGTACTAAATACCCGCCCTTACGTGAGGGAAACTATAGGTATTTAGAAAGATCAACAAAAATCACCCGCCCTTACGTGAGGGAAACTATAGGTGAGTTTTAGAGATCATACGATACGTGGTACATAAGCAGTACTGAAAGGGAATAGTCTTGTTGATGGCACCTACCATAGAAAGTCTGCAATCCGCATGCGTGGGGCGTAACTTCCCCTAAACACTTTGGATTTCAAAACTCTCGTCAGGATTTACGCCTAAACACAAGAACTATTAGGGTAATGGATGGAGTAAAAAAAAAGCAAAATGGCAAACTTATCTCTCCTCGACGATTTATAGAGAACAAGCTCAGACGTCGTTGTAGCAGCTATATTAGGCGGCGGATACAGTAGCGCAATCACAACAGCTTTACCTGTAAGTGCTGGCCAGAGGTATCACAAATACCGAACGCTGCAGTGCAATAAATTGCACGGATGGGTTTTAATTATTCCGGGGACTTAGGAAGTGAATTTGATTTTAACTTTTAATGTTATAGTGCAAGAAATCAAATATGCAACATACAACAAAAAAAATGCCCTCAGGAATAACCCACTAGGTGTCGGGCGCAGCCGAAAATGCACCTTTACAATAATACCAAAATTGTTTTTCAGAAAATTACTCACTTTCTCCCTTTGATTTTTTGAAAAAAAATACCCTCCTTCTTTTTATCTTAAAAAAAAAATTCCCACAAATGATTTTGAAAATTATTTTATAACCTTAAAGTTAAAAAAAAATATTAATTTTAATTTATATAGTTTTTAAAAAACCTTTAAAGAAAAAAAATTAAAATCAAATTAAAAAATTTAATTTTAATTTATAAAGGTTAAACTATAGAAAATAAATTAAAATTAAAAAATTAAAGTTTAACTTTAGGAAAAATAATTAAAAAAAAAATGTGGAAAAAAATTTTTTTACCTTTGTTGAAGGGGGGTCGGCGGGATTGGAACCCGCGACCTGCAGGCTCCCAGAGCCTTACCGCACAATCCACCACCAGGTGGACTAGCGGGCTGATCCGAGAGGATCAAGGACCTCCTCGTATTTGAGGAGTGTCCCGGCAGCCCTGCTGCTCTCGGGGAGCGAGCCTCCTCCTCTCCTTGTCTGGCAACGACAGGTGGCCGCGGCTGTGGCTGTGGCTGCCTCCTCTGCAGACAGCGGCAGGTGGCCATGGGGGTGGCCTGCGGCCCTAAGGCTCGCTGCCGGCGGCCGTCATCACCACCGGTCGCGCGTGCAGCGCGCGACCTCGACTGTCGTGCCTGCAGCGCGACCTCGAGAAGGGGAGGGGGGGCCGTCGCGTGGAAGCGCGACGCTCCCAACGTCGTGCGAACGCGTGACGTGTGGAGAGAGGGGGGGGGGCCGTCGCGTGGAAGCGCGACGCTCCCAATGTCGCGCGAACGCGCGACGTGTGGAGGGGGGGAGGAGGGGTCGTCGCGTGGAAGCGCGACGCTCCCAACGTCGCGCGACGTGTGGAGGGAGGGGGGGCCTCCCACAGTCGCGTCTGCGCGACTGGATTGGGGGGGGAGGGGGGCCTCCCAACCGTCGCGTCTGCGCGACGTGTTGGGGGGGGTGTAGCCTCCCAACGTCGTGCGTGGATGCGCGACGTGTTGAGGGGGAGGATTGTCCTCCCAACGTCGCGCGACATAAATTTTTTTTTTTTTTTTTTTTTTTAAATGCCGCGGAACGTCGCGCGATTGCGCGCGACGTTTTTTGCTTCTTTTTTTTTTTTTTTTTGAATGCGGCAATGGTGGGCGGGAGGGGAGGGCACTGTGCACAGAAAAATGCACTGCACACAGGAGAAAAAAAAATACTGTGTGAAAGTGCAAAAATTTTTTTTTTTTTTTTTTAAATTTAAAGACTGCGGACGCAGTGCTGCACAGAAAAACGCACAGCAAACTATGTGCGGAAAAAAAATTTCCAGCCAGCTCTTCCACTTTTTTTTTTCTTCAGCCCAACTCTGCAAATAATTTGCTGCCTCCTTTCTCTTCTCACGCTTCTGGCTCTGATGCCATGTTAGAGTAAGCGAACAAATTCTATTAATCATAATCTGTATAAATAATACATGGAGAGCTCAGAATAGCTCGTAACTATAGGATCTAATTAACAGCTTAGGTCTAAATGAAATAAACGAAATATTATGTACGCTAACAATAGCGCAACTAACCTAACAACATAATTCTAACATAAATAAACGAATAACATAGAATTACTATAGTAACTCTAACAAAAGTGAGCTAAATTTTGCCTTGGATTTTTCTCTAGTGAAGGCAGTGCTTGGAGTGGGCTTTCGCCCCAGTTAAGTCCGAAGTGGACTTTCGCTTACATTGGGGCCCGAAATGCAACTTCGCCAGCAGTTTTGACCTCTACCCATTTGTACTTCACTCCTGGCAAGGTTCGAAGCTAAGCTTCGTTGCCCCAAAGGGCGAAAACGCCCTGTCCATGCCTTAGCGAATTTTTCGAGCCCAAAGTGGGCTTTCGCTCTAGTTCTTCAGCGAAGCTGTCTTTCGCCTTGGAAATGGGCGAAACTCAGGTTTAGCCTCCCTTTTGAGCGAAGCTGCTCTTTTACTCCTGTTTTCGTGAGCAAAGTTGCTCCGAACTTGGATTGTGCACAAAAGGTGAGCGAAAGAGGATTTCTAGCTGCGCCTCAGCGCCATGAAAATGCCGAAGAAAGTTGTTTTCAGAGGAGAAAGCGAATCTAAACAGGAAAAACATTGTAGCAGCAGTTCAAAATTTTACCCCTTAGACAAAATGTGGCAAAATTGTCAACAGTTCTTCCATCCATAAAGTATTTCTACCTTCTATTTGTCCTTGCATGGAGGTCTCCATGTAAAAATTCTGAAATATCTTTTGCCAAAGACATAAATCAATCCTATTTTGTCCTTTATCCACTCCAATCCATAAGAATCATTCGTGAACATCAAATTGCAATTGTAGAAATAGGAAAATATAATGAGAAATATGATTCCATAATTTCATCATATATAAAGATAACATATACTCATAAGAAAGTTGATTACGGATTAAAATGCAATACAAGCAATGGCAAACTACATAGAATCCTAGCAAAGTTAAGGTTGACTAGAGGTCCACATGTCTGTATGTTCATGTATGGAAGATATGCTTCCAAAACAATGCATTATCCTTTTGAGGTAAAGAGCAAGTTATTTAATTATTGACAACTCTCTAGAGAAGCAGCATTTCTGTGCTAGAAGCACTTGTTTCACACCTTGAAATTTGGCTGATATCGCACAGAAAAATTATTTCAGTCATTTTCAGCCTATATGCTCCCCCTAAGTCCCACAAAATCAAAGCAACCAAAAAGAGAAGGGAATAAAAAAGTAACATATCCTAACTCGAATGCAATTCAACCATAAAAGAAAGCCAAATTAAAACTGCCTTTTCATGAAACTATTCCTCATTTCCCCTGCCTTTTCCAAGTTATTTGAAGATATCATCTCCCAAATTTCATTTATTAGCCACAGAAAATGAACAAAAATTACCTTTACAAACCTTCATGCAAAAACAACATTACATTGCAACATTCTTTAAGATATTAAGAAAAGCAGGATTAATGAAAAAGAAAGTTCAACCTTAAAATAAATCTGCATGCACGTTCTCTTTCCTAAATGGTGCATTCAACAACAGTGCGGGATCAAATCCTAAAACAAAAAAGAGAAGAGATCAAACTCACCCAGACAAAAAATCTTGGACAAAATCCACCTGTCAACATCAATTTAACATCTTTAGCACCTGTTTAAAAAAATTTGAAAATCCATAACTTTCCACATACCAATTACACCTTCAAGTGACACGAAACTCACCAAATTCAGAAATTTTCTCATCTGTATAGGATCTAAAGGTTCAATGAACTCCACTTCACCTTCGCTTCCCCATGGTTCAGTTTCCAAATCTGCATTACACTCCAACTAAAACCATTGGTGGAAGGGAGAAATATATGAAATTCTTACTTCAGACATATCTTGCACTTCTCATGAACTTTCTATACTTCTGATCAAGTATGATGTTCCAAGACAAAACAAAGCCGTCAGTTTTTATAATAAAGGAACACCACGCTACATGTATGGTAAACAGATCAACCACAATTTGACATGATTGACATGATAACCGTGAAATAGTGAGCACTGGAGAAAATATCAAATATTTATTTCATTTCAATACATAATAGCCTAAAAATGCATACCTTATTACTATTGAATCTATCTACAGACTTCGTGGAAATAAAGAGGAAATCCAAGCTCTGACCATTCAATTTTGCACAAATCATAAATTTGAATTGGTGAGGATAATAACCAGCTTAATGTAAGTCAACCAACTTTTAAAGGAGTCAATTGGTAATGCCTGAATGGCATGCCAACTATTTCTTTAAAACAAAATTCTGTCCACTGTGGGATCATTTTAAAAATATATTTTAACGGTGCCAGATTGTTTCTGCTGATAGAGAAACTAGCAAAGATCAAGATTCAAAACCTTCTCATCAGAGAGACACCTAATATAATATCGAAGAAATAGTTGAGAATTGAGACAGTGAGCTTATTATCCAAGCCTTGGGCCTTTATTAAAATTGCATACCATGGCCACATTATGGCCTTGCGGCAAAGGTTTGACATAGAATGTACCATGGGATTGGTTATTTATCATTAGAAGTCGTCCTCTATTAATAGAAAATAATAATTATAGCTGCTTCAAGAGTTCTATTTGCCCATTTTTTCGCAGAAGGATGAGCTGGTTTGGAATCTATCAAAAGATAGTGGACACTCGGTCAAGTTGGAATATAAGGCTTTCAAGCAATTAGATAAATTACTCCCAAGGATTTCCCATGAAAGAAAATTCTAATGGGTGATGGTTTGCAAAGAAGAGGATATTATGGACTTTTTAGGTATGCTTTGTGTGTGGGGACGGAACCATCAGATCATCTTTTTTTCATTGTTCTTTTGCTTCTATTATTTGGGCTCACTTTTTCAAAAATCAATAGAATATGTTGGGTTGCTCCATACCCCATTGGAAGAGTTGATAATATGTTGGTTTAGTTGTTTCAAAGCTAATGCATTTAGCATTCTGGTAAGGACTGGTCCTGCCATTATTTGTTGGAATGTCTTGCATGAAAAGAATAAGAGTATTTTTAAAAAACAAACCTCATAATCATATCCAAGTTTAAATTTGAATTGTCGCCTCTTCTGCAGAGCGTTCACAACCATGGTGCTCATCATGGGATGTTTCAGGTGTGGAAAAGACATGCTACTGTCTTGGTTACAGGATTTTGATATACATGCAAGATGATGTGCAATAATGGAATTAGCACAAAGTATCTGCTTCAATACATGGTAACATGGGAATGCTTGGAAGTTGGGTTCATCAAACTTAATTTTAATGTTGCTTCATTAGGAAACTCTGGGAAACCTGAAGGAGGTGGTGTCTTCCAAAATGATTTAAGGCAATATTCTACTCACCTACTCAGAAACATACGAAACTACAACAAACAACAATGCAGAGGCTAGAGAATTGCTCACAGCAATCAAGACTGCCATTGAAAATGGATGGAGATATATTGCAATTGAAAGGCGGGGTTCAAAAATTATTATTAATGCTTGAAGAAAAATGGACTTGGAGATGGATCGACAATAGCATTATTCTTGATGTCCATCAACGATTGATGGATGCAATATCTTGGAAATGTAAGCATATATATAGAGAAGGAACCAAGATGGCAAATACATTTGCCAATATCGGTTAATCTCAATCTTGGATAAATTCAAATTTTAGAAAGTAACTGGCCCAAGGAGATTCTATCACTTTTTTAAAAAGATATCAAGGATTTAAGACAGAAAAACCAAGGGTTTGAGGGGGCTATGAAATATCTTTGATGGAAAGGAAAGCTGGAAATGATTCATAGAAATGTTGTTTGGATATGGTCCAATTAACCTAATAGTGGTTCTAATATTTTGATATTTTGACAGGAGTGGTCTCTGATAAAAGAAACATTGTTTGTTCCTAAATATCAGTGACCCTAATTAATCCTCAGATACTTCTATATAAAAACACACGAAGAAGAACCTGAGCCAACATTAAGAACACAATTTATAAGCCTACCAAATGGCATTTCCAAACTACATCTGGCATTCTGTAAATCTTCATATAGCTGTATAAGCGCCATGTATACTTTTACACCTCATTCGACAATAAGGTATGTACCAGTAAAGAAAAAGGGCGGTGAGTGTTCATGAATTAACATGAGCATCAGAAAAGTGAACAGCAATACCTGATTCCCTGGCTGAATTTTCAGTTGGCTGCACATGTAAACTTTTCACTCTGTATTTCAAATTAAGCTCTGTCATTGCCTTCATAATAGATCTGACCAAACAATCAAAGATGGATGCCTGCAACTCTGCATCTTTTACGTTTCCATAGATAGTTTCCACAGAGTCAGTCGGAGAGAATGCTAAGAGTTGGGACCATAGGCCCACATAATGCTTCCAGAACACTGCCCCAGACTCCCTTTCATTAACTTGTTCCATTGCCCTTTCTAGAGATGACCAGACTGCAACATAAAATAACCCGATGTACATTAAATGCAAAAAAAATGTTATCTTTCAACTAGCACATGTATAAATATACATATTTTCTTTACCTTGGCATAAAAAGAATAAACAGCTCTGTTTAAGTATCCACGTAATTCCTTTGTGCAAATATCTAGATTTCATTGCTTAGAAAAGTTCATCATATAGTTATCAGTACAAGCTTGGACAGTTATCCAGGCTATGCTCCTTTGTGTACTAACTTAAGTTTCCGACCATTTTAACAGATTAACTTGCCAAGCCATTAGGCAACATATATGTTCAACTGGTCATGAAATAGATCCAACAGAATCTTAAGGATGAGAGGAATGATCCTCCAACAAATTTTTCATAAGTATTAGTAGCAACAATGTTAATGACTATCAAATGGCGAGTTCAACCAGTTAAATACCTCGACTTTCAAGGAGGAGACACAAGTTAGAATATTGCTAGGCAATACAGGCATAATTGCCAAAATTACCGTACCATGGTCATGACGTAATATGAGTGGCGTCGTTTCAATCCCATATAATACAAAATAAAAAAATTAATTCAAAAAAAATAATGTTAATTATTATTTGCAATCATTTGCTCAATGTGTTTCTAGTTGCTACAAAGAATATTGTTGCCTTATTGTAATCACTCATACTAACCTCTATACATTTAAGATTGTATCTCCTCTCATCAAAGAGGCATGTGCACATAGACCAACTTGAAACAATTAAGATGAGTGCCTCCCCAGCTTATCTCTTACATGTTTCAGCGTCCTGTAAAATTTCAATACACAAGCCCTTCCCTGCAATATTCTAAAGCTTCTACAATTAAAATATATGCATCCTTGGTGTTCACCATGTTTCATCTTTTCTTTATCTGAATATAGCATATTATAAAATTCCACCTAAGAATTCATCAAACAGATCCTCTAATGGATTTTTAAACATTTTCAGTGTAGTCTCACTTCAATTCCCCAAGAAACCATGACACTAAGCAGTACTGAAACCTTTATAGCCTGCATCAAATCTACTCAGAAATGGTCAGAAACAATGTGAAACATAACAGCAAAGTGAAAAATCCCACAAGGAGATTGAGATAGAGATGTTAACAAGGAGAAACAGTTGAGGTTATATAAATCGGAGCTAAAGACTGCTCTATTTAAGCTGCTGAAGATTGAAGAATTACCCTAACTTCAAATTGCCACTATTTTGACAATGTAAGGCCTCAAAACCTTCTATGGTGTTTTCCCAGTATTTCCCTTCTCTCTCCATCCTGGAATTTTTTCAATTACACTCCAGTATCTTCCTCATTTTGAAACTGACATTCTAGCTGCTAATTTTGCTTCACTATGCAAAGTGAAACAGGATGATGCTCATTGATGTCATAGTGGTTTCTGCTCATGCTTTCAAGATGTTTAAAATTGTCTCCCTACTCCCGTCTCCTCTATGGCCACTAATTATCCTCTTCCCTTGCTTGTTTTACTTCCTCGTTCTACTATATGTGATCTGTTATGCAAGAAAGTAACTAAAGTTTCAAAATGTTTTGTGTTTTGATAAGATTTGGATTATTTGACACTTTCACTATCCTTCAAACCCCATGTGCCACCTCTTTAATGCAATTGTCCATTCTAACCTGTTTTTCCACCTTTTCAGACACCAGACCGGTTAGTAAGAACTCTTCCTTGATAATGGGTTTCCATACCATTTGAAGAGCATTTGCCTTGCTGGATCTCATAATAGATGAGGCCCTCATTTTCTACCTCCCAAGTGGGATAAAGGCGACATATCCTATCCTCGTGAGGAAGATGACGATCAGAAATGTGAAGCTCATGGAAGAAGATTCTCATCTAGCTGAGGAGGACATGCAACCTATTTCACCAATGATGTTGGTGATAGGTCACCTTGAAGATGATGTCATCATCAACCTGCAAGAAACATGTGGCATAGAAAGCCAACTTTGGGATAAACAGCTGCAAAGGAGAGATTCAAGTGACTTGGGAGTTCTACCTACAACTATCCTATGTGACAGGTCTATGGGTCTCTTCCTTCAAAAGAAGGAGCCATTCAAAGAGTTGTTTAAGCGAGGAAGCTACTCAATAAAGAAAGCAATAGATTTAAGGACCAAACTACCTTTCAAATACTAAGAAAGACACCACCAGTGGGACTCAAAACAAGCAATCCCATCAAAAAAACAAAGGGCCAAGTACAAGTAATGCTCAAAGCAGTATAAAGAAACACCCATACATCAAAGTTTATGAATGGCTCAACCTTGCAATAATAAGTAGCTAAGTCGAACATATGAAACACATCAGGTTTTCCATACCACTAACTAGAGGCACAAAGCGGAGCGAAGCTGTATACGCATTACAAAGGGACGGGAGAATCATCTAATAATATAATGATACGAAAATCACTCCAAACCCTACCTGGTTTTTTCTGTTCCTTTTCGAGACCGAGTGAAAAGAAAGAACCGACCAAGGAGCTGATGAAGAATTTGATTCCCACTTCCATGTTATTAATCCAAAAGGGGGACTACTTTGATGAACCTGAAAATGGTCTCAAGATGAATAGACTGGGTATGAAACTCTACAAAAAAAGTACATTGTGTTATTGTTGATAGATGATGCACTGAAGCATGAAAGTTTGGAACCTTTCAAAACAAGCCCAATCAGCTTGACCTAAGTTTGGGCCCCATAGTTACAATATGATGTAAGAGGCACCAACTAACCACCCAAATAAAGGAGCTTAGGAACCCATGACGTAATGTAAATATGCACCCAATGATGTAAATATGCACCCAATGAGCCTGCATGCTTTTTCAACATTTTCTAAAGCAAGAACACGACCATGTGAGTACTTCTCACTTTGTCACATGACATTGAACTAATAGAAATTTCTTCAGGAATAAGAGCCTGGCCTCTTCCCTATACAAGTTTCAGATAAAACACCCTCTAGATCCTTAGTGAGATCTTGAAAAACAGATTTTGTATCAAAATACTAGAGATGATTCCCTACGCTCCAATTAGATAACAATGTTTCAAGTTAATCCAAAATGTATAAAATGCCACTGAAAAGTAACAATTAAACCACGAGATAAGAGGATATATAACAAATTCATCCTTTTAATATATTGCTGCTCCCCATATATGCATTTTTTTTTTCTTTTTTAAATTATCAGTTCTACTTATGTCATGACAGCATCAAAAAGTTCGACTTAAGTACACTTCTTACAATTTAAAATAATAAGATCTATGATCTCAAGCTACTAAATTGCTGTTCCATTGGTTTGGAATGGAATACTACCTATACTGGTAAGGAAAACAGTAAAAACTGTATCTCGTGAATAAAGAGCCTTCAAGAGCCTCTGAAGACTTCTGTATAACACACGTCTTTGCTTTGGAAACATATAAGGAAATCCGTGGAAAGTGTTACCAACGGCCTGCAAAATCAATAGGCTTCCAAATATTTTATAATATGTACATTCACCACAGAACAAAGCTAGATTACATTACCAACCAAACAATTGCACAAGTAATAGAGAATGATGAATATATTCAATCAACCACCTTTGCTATAAGAGAAACCATGTAATTTTCAATGTCATCAAGGTACACAACCATGTCTGCAAATGCACCAACAAGTGTCACCGAGAATTTCAAAGACTCCTCTCTCCCATTATTATCTCTGCAAATCAATTTTGACTATGAAATCAAATTTTCAATGTTAACATATACTACATCAATAAGGAAAATAAATTTCAAGAAATACAACTGAATCAATCTGTATAACCATCAATCCACTGATAAACCTCATTCAAAGGCTTGTTCTAAACACAAAATGTCTATAAGTAGAACAAATTCAATAGAAAGAATAAAAGTAGCAAAAAACTAAGGTTTTGTTCCATGAAGGGGGATACAGCTCCAAAAAATACTGTGTAGGAGGCCCCATATAAATAACAAAGACTCCTGCAAGATTTTAAATAGAAGAGTATTTTTATCATAAAAACTGGAGAACTGAGAATTTAGGCCAACGAGTTTGAGCAGTCCCTCAGGAAGGGGGGCAGAGGTTTTGCAATGCCTGGTAGAGGTTTTCACGTACCAGATGCAAGCTGGGATATGGTTAGATTATTTATTCCAAATTTACATTAACAATCTTACAGCAAATGCTTCCTGAATTGTATGGGCAAGTTCTGCCAAGAGATAAGATAAGATCATTTTATTAATATCCTCGAGAGAGAATATAAAAGACGCATAGGACCAATTCTCATGCAAGATGGAACAAAACTTTCTCAGTGGCACCTACTGAAGAGTTTTATCTACCCCCCAACCTCTTGGACCACTTACCATGGACCCAAACAACTAGCAAAAAAGATCGCAGGCCTTATCTAAGAAAACAGAAAAAATGAACATTTACACACACAACAAATCATACAATTAGGAGCAATTTCAGTTCATAAAAATCTTAAAACAAATTTAGCATTTGGAGCAATCTTGATTTGCAGTGTCATTTCAAACTAGAAGCTCATCCAGAACTTAGTATAGGAATCACTTAAAAAGTTGGAGGGCTTCTACCCAACTATCAAAGAAACAACAAAAAACATGTTCCAATCTTTTTCCCCAGCCCATAACACTTTTTTAGCATTTCATATATGTTTCTGAAACCTTACACAACAATGTGGATAAGATCTATCTATTTAATTTATCATCAATGTGTATGAGCAACCTCTGGATTTGAATGAGAATGTTAATCAAACAATTAGGAGAGATTTACAGTAAACCAAATTGGCTTGTTTGCGGCATTTGATTTGGTATTATAATTATTGACAAAGTGATGCATTACCAACCCTAATGAATCTATTTGTGGGTGTGCTTATTCTATGCTTCCATTCCTAATCAATCTGCACAGGTTCCTGTTGTGTTGTATTAGATTAATTGATTTTTGAATATTACCTTGGACGAAGAATAAAGCATCCCAATTGCTACCAAAGTGTTATCTCAAGTGTCTCCGTTACAGTTACTATCTTGGTTAAATACAAGACTGCAACTTTAAGATCATGATAGTAATTGCATAGTCCTGTTATGAAGACAGCAACTCACCGTGACAATCAAAATAACAAAGTATTAGGAAGATAATTGTGGATCAAGAAAGTGATGGAAATCACAAACAGTGTTTAAATTTTGACCGTTTTATGGGAATTCAAATTAAAAGGTATCCACACAAGAAATTGCTTAGATTGAACACCTCAATCAGTTGTGTTATTACCAAAGTTAGTGCTGCAAGTAACAATGTTACAGAGATGGCTCTCAAACTATCCAAGCACTTGAACAACAGATCTCTTAAACAAGGAAACTGAAAGTTTTATGCACATGTTCCACCATTCTTCGACTAAAAACTAAATCCCATTTAAGAAACAAGAATTTGTTGTTAAAATTGTCCATGAGCAATGTGAATTATTAATGAATCACATAGGAAGAAAAACAAACTATAGAAGATAACAGTGTACAAACGGATTCCTCACAATTTATTTTGTTATGGACAACATTTATGCAAGCTTCATTAAATTTTATATGGTGATTCTTGACATACACAACCTTGTGTCCTTTCACATTCCACTTTCTTTCAGGCTCATATGATAGAGCTGTTACACTTAAGTGTAGTTTACCCTAGTTTCTTTACTCTAGTTTAGCTTATTTTGTAGTGCACTTTAGTTACCATGGTGCATTGTAACAGCTCTTCTCAGCAAGTACCAATGACCTACTTTGGTCATCCATGGACATATAGAATTATATTATCTATGGATCGACTAACTCTATTCAAATGCTCCTTGAATGATTGTCTCTTGACCTTTTTTCTGATAAGGAGATTAATCAGGCACTCAGGGATGACATATCACAGTAATATATTCAGATCACCTGCATCGCTCCGCCTTGGCTTCTAAGTCCTAAGTTGGCCTTCTAAACTGAACATTTCATGAGGACTGAGGATGGACTGTTTGTCCAGCAATATTGGACAAACAGCCTCAACATCCTTCTTGGTCAGCTCAAAGTCCACTCACATCAGTTGTGGGTGAAGATAGACCACCATATTCCTCTAGAGGATAGGGTACGTTGACTTTGCTCTGTACAAGAGGTGAAGGCTGAAAGGTATTTAATCTTTACTTGTCATGTTTATTACGAGATTCGGGGCAGGTTCTATTGCTTGTTCAGAGACTCAGACAGATCACTTGCCACTTTTTCCTACTACCCTCACCAAAGATGCTTGGTTCTCTACCTTCAAGAAACTTTCACTCTTTATCATCAAGCATTACAAGAGAGATTGACTACCCCTCAATTAATCACCTCATACTTTCACCATATCTTCGTTGTCGCAAGAAACAAGCTTTAAGTTGATGCTACTAATCTCTGAAATGGTAATGACAGATTTGGGTGTCCTTGACCACATACAAGAGTAAACAGTAGGGATTTGGTGCCTTCTTGCATGTGGCGGCACAAGACCATGGTTCTCCAATGACAGGTCTCACTCAATCCTCACCTCTCCAAAAGTTGCAAACAAACACAACTTACCAATTCCTTGACCTCCACTATTGCTTCCTCGGCCATGGTTGCTAGGAAAATTTTCAGGAGCTGGATTTTATGGACATATAGAATTATCTTATCTATGGATCGAATACCTCTATTCAAATGCGCCTTGAATGATGGTCTTGACCTTGTTCCTGATAAGGAGATTAATCAAGCACTCAGGGATGACATATATCAGCAATACATTCAGATCACTTGCATCGCTCCGCCTTGGCCTCTAAGTCCAAAATTGTCCTTCTAAACTGAGCATTTCATGAGGATTGAGGATGGCATTATTGCTTATATCCAACAATATTGGACAAATGGCCTCAACATCCTTCTCAGTCAGCTCAAAGTCCACTCACATCAGTTGTGGGTGAAGATAGACCACCATATTCTTCTAGAGGATAGGGTACATTGACTTTGCTCTCTACATGAGGACAAGGCTGAAAGGTATTTAATTTTTATGTGTCATGTTAATTACAAGATTCGAGGGAGGTACTATTGCCTGTTCAGAGACTTCGACAGATCACTTGCCACTTTTTTCTCCTACCCTAACCAACGATGCTTGGTGTTCTACCTTCAGGAAACTTTCACTCGTAGTCATAAAGCATTACAAAAAAAGATTGACTACCCCTCAATTAATCACCTCAGTCTTTCACCATATCTTTTTTGTCACAAGAAACAAGCTTTCATTTGACGCTACTAATCTCTGAAATGGTAATGACATATTTGTGCATCCTTGACCACATACAAGAGTAAACACGAGGGCCTTGATGCCTTTTTGCATATGGCAGTACAAGACCATGGTTCTCCAATGACAGATTTTGTTCAATCCTCACTTGTCTAAAAGTTGCAAACAAACAGAACTTACCAATTTCTTGACCTCCGCTATTGCTTTCTCAGCCATGGTTGCTAGGAGATTTTTGAGGAGCTGGATACTATGCCCTTCCAGGATTATCCAACCAAGCCTCATTGGGCTTGGGCATTCTCCTCAAAGCATCAATAGGTCTTGTGTTGGCTCCTTCAATACAATCAATGACCATGACAACTTTGTTTCTACTTTGCATTCCACTATCTATTAGAAACATCATGTGCATCCAGTTGAGCTCTTCACCATTTCTGTGTTTTCCCTAGGCTATTGTTTCCTCTTCCATCGTTACTAAAAACATGCTTAGGGTTTACCTCTTTCTAGGTCCAACCCTCAAGGCTATGTTCTCATGTTGGACAGTAATTTTAGTATAGTTTACCTTAGGCTCGTTTTTTTTTCCCTTTTTTTTCAATAATACTTTATTGGTTACTAAAGTGTATTGTAACAGTTCTTTTTGTCGTCCGTCCAATTGGCCTGCTTTGGTCATCTGTGGGCATTCATAGAATTATCTTATATTCTCTTCTAATTTGTAGTGACCCAAACATTATAATGTTGTAAAATAAAAAATAATTTCTCCAATGACTACCCATAGTTTATTTGCAAGGTTCATGCCCTTTTCACCAATGCCTGCCCCAGAAAAAGAAATCTCAAACTTGCTTAATCTAAAACCTGTACCATAACATCTTTCAGATTTCTCTAAACGCAAAATCCACCTCACATCACCAACATCAATTGGTTATTACCCTCTTGCAATCAATCGAAGACCACAAAACCTAAAACCAAAGACATGATAGACCCAACAATAAGGATTTATTAGAAAATAACATCATGCCATCCCTACCAATAATGTACTAAGACCCAAGAACACTTTCATTAAAATGACCAAGAATGTGACTACTTTGGAGGAACACAATCACAGATCACAACCCTGTAGTTGTGAATTACAAATTATTTTTTAATCCTTCCTAACAACCATGACCAAGCACAAGCCCATTGAAGTTTCTCTACTTCAAGTTGCATGAGGTCTATGTCCAAGTAAACATTGTTGAAGAGAAAGAATAGAATTCTATTAATGTCAACAAATGACCAAAATAGGTCCATGGCACTTGAAAGAAACAATCTATTACAATTAAGTGTAAAAGCAAGAGGAGAGGTGGCTTAAAAACAAAGAAAATATAATTTGTAAATGTAACTAAACAAAAGACCAAATTAAACTTAAGTATACTACTGTTTAGTACACATCCAAGCAACTGGTTTGGACCCAAAGAGGGGCAAACCCTGCAACTGGTTTGGGGATTGAATTCAAATTATTCTGTGACTTTTCTTCTTAAAGACTTTATGCACTTTATTTGAGACTATGGAATGAATATTTTCTGTCGAGACAAACTATTAAGAAGCTTCCAATATGGGTTAGGCTTTTTGGACTTCCATATCAGCTTATAAATAAGGATGTTTTGAAGAATATTGGAAATACCCTAGGGGAATTCATCAAGGAAGGACTAACTACTAAGGAGTGAAAGCATGCTATATATACTCAAATATGTGTTGCTATGGATATTTCAAAACCTTTGCCACAATTGATTAAGATTAAATCTGAATCAAGAGAACGGGATCAACAAGTAGATTATGAAAATATTGCATTTTGTTGCCACAATTGTTATGAGATTAAACACATGGCAAGAGTTTTCAAAGTGAAAACTATGAAGAAAGCGGCAAAAAATTCTAGCGATGAGATAAACTTCAAGATGAAGCAAGGAAATCATACAATAATAGAAGCTATAGATCAGATCAAGGATATTCCACTCCAAATGAGGAGACAAAGAAAGCCTATCTATAGTATCATTTGGCAAGTTCATAAGGAATTAAAGGTGTAAAAGAAGATGAGGAGAGAAATTCTAAAAGAAAGACGACAAAAGAGGTCGAGTTTATTCCAAGTAAATCATCTTCATTTTCCTCTAGTAGTATAAAACCCTCTCTAGGTAATAAAAGTCAAAGGGGTGAAGATGTTATCCATTGCACTTTTAGGTTTCAAGAGCAACAAAATAAAGAAATGAGGATAGAGGAAACCCATAATAATTTAGGCTTTTTAGGGCAGAATAAGAAGGTAAATGCTATAGAAATGAAATATTATTAATGTCCACGGTGGGCCAAAAAAGACCTAAAGGACTATAAAAAAGACAACAATAACTACCAACGAGCAGGTCAAAACACCCAACAAAGAAAGAAACAAAGATAAATACAAAGACGCGACCCGAAAAGCAAGCCAAAGGGAAAGGGAATAAAGAAGAGAGGAAAGAGGTGGGTTGCAATCCAAAATAAGTGGAGTGCACACCAAGAAGTACGCAAAGAGAGAGGGGAGGAGAGAGAACAGCCTTAAGGAGCAATCTCCAAAAACCCCAAAAACTACTCTTTCCTAACAGTCGAGGCCGAAGAATCTATGCTGAAGAAATCCATGTTCTGTCTCTATCCATCACTTATTCGGGGCCCCAACAAACTGTGGGTGCGTTGTCTAGTGACCCTGCTTCTATCTAAACCAGCTGATATGGGACGTTTCCGCTCGGTATCACTCGGTACATTAGAGCTGGTGAAGTAGGTTGTGAAGGGTCGAGAGTGAGGTGGGCAAGATCCACCTAGAGGAGAGCTTCTCTGTTGACAAAATTGAGTTGTCTCCCTAAAAAAGAATGTGAGACATCATTGGTCCGAGTATCTAAAGAAGGTAGATAAAGATCGAGCATTATCCCTAAAAAGGCAATGAAATTTACCTTGGATCTCATAGTATATGGGACATCGAAAAATAAAGTGATGCAAGCTTTCTACTTCTCCCAAGAAACAAAAAAGGCAAACCCGCTCCTCCATCAAAAGATGGTGATCTGACTCAACCCGAAGTTGGTGGGAGCACACTCTAAGCTGTCCAATCGGGATCCAAATATTAAGCATTGGGTTTTGCTGAAGGTACTATGGGGGGCCTATCTTGCCATCTTGAATCTGAAGGAAGTGCTCATGGTAGAAAGACAATTTGGGGGAAAGAGGAGCAGCAGGAGAGATCCATGTGAAACTAGTATACTGAAGGTTAACATCCTTTCGGATCTCGTGTAGCATCTGCTCTTTATTATTCTAAGAAGGGGAGAACACCCAAGGAATAAGGGGTAAGTCTATTAATATGTATCTGAATGCTGGCCAGAAGTGTAGAGACCTGAAAATACAGCTCCTCCGATGTCCCCGAGAGCTCGAAGAGAGGTCCATGGAGGAGTGAAGGGTAAGGTAAGGGTACCATCTACAACCCAAGGGGGTATCTCCCAAAATACAAACCTTGTGTGGATAGGCGAAAATTAAAAATATGATCTCACGCCGAAGAGAAGAGGCCAATCTGCGCTCTCTTCTCAAACACGGCTATTAATACCGTTTTGTCTCTACTTCCCTTTGACACGCATGCCACACTACATATTCGTTACCTTTGAGCCTGAGACTTCTTGCTAGGTGGCGCAGGTATGTTACGAATGTTAGATAATGTTGATCTTGATAACGTAGGCGGTATTCTCTCCTTGAGTACTAAGTAATGATGACCGATCCTTGTTAGTTTGAATGCAACGTTACTTGGGCGCTCTTCTCCTTGTGCAAGCGTTGTAATTCAGAGGCGTTACAAAGCTTTCACAAGCGCTCTTCTTGTTCTCCTTTATGCCAAGTGGCACAAGATTCCTTCGCTTAGGGTGGCAAGTGGAAGCTCTCTCCCTTGCATGTAACAATGCTCTCAACTCCCTTATATACTTAACACTCTTGCCAACTTTTGCAAGTTGTTTTTGCTTGCAACAACAACGTTCTTTCTCCAGTGAATGGTGGCGCTCCTCTCCAATGGTGGTGGTTCTAAGGTGCTTTCAACGTTGTCTTCTAGGTAGTTTTTCGTCCAAGCTATTATCGTTGTCCGCTTGGATAATGCGCCTTGCTACTTGCACTTTAAACTTTGCTTCTTACATTACTCCTTTACGTTGTTTTCCTTGCAAGTTGCACTAGAGTTATACTGCCTTGCTAATGTCGTTATGTTGCCCAACTTGGTCTCTTTTCAGTTCCAGGTTCTTCTTGCATCATTGGCACCGAATCTAGTGTCTTTAAACACCTTGACCGCGATGATATTGAGCCCTTGGATGGCTCTATCTCCCTTGCTATCAAGCTTGAGCTTTTAACCTGAAAATTTATGCTACATTGGTGTCTTAAGACACTTAACCTTTGGCTTCCTCTTGCTATAATGTAGAAGACAAGTATGGTGCTATTTGAACTAAGAATAACTTTGTAATAAACTAAGATAAGATACCTTAGTTGCACCTGAATTTTTGAGACTTTCTTAGTCTCTTTTGTAGCTTTCTTTCTAGACTTAGTATGGTGGCTTCCTTCTCTATTCCTTGGCGGTTATAATCCTCCCTTTTTTTTTGGTGGCTTCTCTTCACCAAGATTTGTTGTTGTTCACCTGTGCTTAATGGTGTCTTTTGACACTCCAACTCAACCCTGCTTGTGCACTAATCTTCCTTCCTTTGGTAAATACTTAATGCACTTTAAATAACTCTTAAAAATTAACTTGTATGATGCACTATTAATTTCTCCTTATTGCTCCTTTGAATAACTTTGAAAATGGTGTTTTAAATGAACTTAATTAATACTGAATAAGAATTTTAATAACACCAATTATCAAACCTTATTTCGACCTCCTTGTAGCAATCTTGATTGGTGATTCAATTCACCTATTTGCTGCCCTGTGTTTGATGGATTTGCAGCTCTTCCCTGTTGTCCGAAACAGCTTTTTAACTCACCAATTTGCAGCTTTAATACTCCTCTAACTTGCTGCCTGAAAAATGTAGTTTGGTGGCTTCAACTCTCCTTCAATGGCCTTCAATTTTCTGCCGTAAAAAACCAGCAACCTCCTTGTCGAATTCTTCTCCTTTTGGGCTTGTTTTCGGATGGCAACAATTGTCCCAAATTCTTCTTCTAGGAGTTGCTCCTCCTTGCAATCTTCTCCCTTTAGCTTTCCACAACCTTTTTCAGGTCCCCTCATAGCTCTGATACCAATGATGGTTTTTGTACTATTCTATCTACTCAAGAAACATAATTACTAAGAAGAAAATGAGAGAATAGAAGAGCTACATGAAGAATAAGTATCACATCATATTATGTGAATAGAATTGTACAATGAAGAATGGAACTATGAGTCCATTATATAGGTTTTACAAAATGACCCTTGGTCTTCCTCAAGTGACACTTGGTCTATCTTATATGACACTTGGCATGAATAACAAATAATGTAATATATTCTAACATCCTACTTCTTCAAATTTGCATTCTTTCCAAGATTTTCACATCAAGGATGGGTTATTATATAAGTTGGATAAACTTCGTGTTCCACAAGAACACCAATTGTCTCTTGTCAAGGAAGCTCATTCGACACTCTATGTTGGACTTTTTGGCAAGCACAAGACACTTCACCATCTGCAACGCTTCTTTTATTGGCCACACATGCAACGAGACGTCCTGAGGTTCTTTAGACAGTGTGTTGTATGTTGCCGCTCCAAGCCAGCCAACAGGAAATTGGACCTCAACATGCCTTGGCCCATTCCTACACGTCCCTAGGAGAGCATTTCCATGGATTTAGTCAGTAGTTTTCCAATGACCGTTAGACAACATAATTATGTTCTTGTGCTTGTAGACAGATTCAGCAAGAAGACCAAGTTCATTCCATGCCGCAAAACTAATTTTGCACACGATTTAGCCCAAATCTTCTTAGATCATGTATGTCGCTCCTTTGGTCTCCCAACTAGCATTGTATCTGACCAAGACTCATTTTGTAGGTAACTTTTGGCATTCCTTTTGGAAACGTCTAGGAGTCTCTCTTAACTTCTCCACTGCTTTCCACCCCCAATCCGACAATCAAACCAAAGTTGTCAACCGCACACTTGTCCATAGTCGATCTTCCACCATTCTTATCCATCTAAGCGGGACTTAAGTCTTAAACATATCGAGCATGCCATGCCTATAATAAAGTTGTTCATTCTTCCACAAGTCAAACTCCATTTGAAGTTTGTCTTGGTTTTCAACCCCTAGCTTCGAATGAGTTACCCTTGTCCATTCCTTCTCCCGCCACCATTCACATACAGAAAGAGCAAGATAAGGCACATTCCTTCATCTAGCATTTGTAGCAGCTTCAGTCTAAGGTTGTGCAGATTTTGCAAAAGATCCAACATCAATAGAAGCAGGCCATGGACCATCATCGTCTTTCAAATCATTTCCAGGTTGGAGACACAATTTGGCTATATTTGAACAAGTGTCACTTCTCAGAAGAGGCACAAAGTAAAATCAAACCACTTCGCTATGGGCCTTATACAATCCTTCAACAAGTGTCACCAAATGCCTTCCATCGTCATCTTTCAAACCATATCATAACTCTACATTAGAGACAAAACCTGTTATCAGCAAAGTTACCAGGTGCAGGTGCGGCGGGAATCGCAGGTGCGAGTGCGGCCCTTGTCAAAAATAGGGTTCGCCGAGTGCGGGTGTGGGTAGTTCTTAATATATATATATATATATATACATACAAAAAATAATTAAAAATGCACATTGCGAAATAATTAAATAAATGATAAATCATACACATTGTGAAATAAAATAAATCATTCATACACATTGCAAAATAATAAATATTTAAATATGGCATCATAAAAACATATTGATATATGATATTTCATATTCATGTAAAAAAATGACAGGATGTCAAGTCATAAAGAGTCAAGAGATAACAATATTGAATATACTATATAGTAGTGGACATGTACAAAGACAACATCAAATATACGATAACATCAAATGTTTTTTTATTTTTTTTAATGATTTTTTTAGCTCGTATAGGCTGGGTGTGGCTGGGCCCACCTTAAAAATAATAATAATATAAAAAAAAATGTTTTTTTTCCTATGTTAATGCCCAATCTGAGCTGGATTTGGCTGGGTGAACCCTGACTGACCACAGGGTTCAGGTTTGCTGAACCCTGACTGACAGAGTTCAGTCAAAGTCGAACCCTGACTGACAAGTTTTGAATGGGGTTCGGCCCAGCCGTACCCGATTGTGAACCCGCGAACCCGGCGCGGGTTCGCACACCCAGCCAACCGGGTGCACGAACCCGGTTACACTGGTTATCAATCATCCTATAGATGTACCTGATTTTCAGCTTCCATTAGACTCTCATCGAGTGTTCAACACAAAGACTCACTAGACACGTTAGGGTTCTTCCAATCCATGCCTTGTTGCCAAATACGGATAGCTTCCACATCAAGCCCGCTAGATCTTACATCACCAGATGTCTCAAGATTTTCCTTCTCTCTTGAAAGCATTGGAGTCCAATGCTTCTATTGTGGGGAGGAATGATAAGCAAAGAAAAATATAAAATGAATATTAAAATATAGTATGTATTACTCTATTGTATGGTCGGCCAACACATGAATAATAAGCAGCTTTCTAGATCTTTTAGCCACCTAGCCGCCTTCTAGATGTAGCAATAAATTCTCTCAGTTGTTGGCCTCGAGTCATTTAATGCATCCTTATCATGTACAAGGCCATCATATGCCTATTTGGAATGTTCTTGGTAATGTAAATGATCAAGCTTCTTTGGCCATATCATCTAAAGTCACTTGTACAACACATAGGTAAACATCAAAATATGTAGATACTTGTATATGCAAGAATATATAATAGAAGACATTAAATACATGAACATATGTGAAGAGAATGAGTGGACATTAAGAGCTATCACGAGAAATCTAGATAGAGATATATCCCTTCCATGTAGAACTTTGTAATTAGTAGATGGTTGCAATTTGCCTACTTATGCAATGGGCTTACTTAACAGCCAAGAAGAGGTTATTGCTTCATTCACTCCTTTTCCTAAAGCTAGGGATTCCCTCATCCTATTTACCAATAAATTGTCAAATCAATGAAATTATCATTTATATAAGTCCTTGTATTTCTATTTTAAATCCACAAGTAACTTTCAACCATTGAGGTGTAAGTGGCCCCCAATTGCTTATGTTCTGATGTATTTATGCTTGTTATGGATGCAGTGATGTTATGGTTCATCCTCTTCTGATGAGTAGGATTCTTCTTCCATGAGATCAAATTGTACCTTTTCAAGTTTTTCTTTTGTTACTTCCTTCCCGTGATCACTTTTCATTTCTCTAAACACCACATCTCTACTATAAACTGTACTTTTAGTTTCTGGATTCCAAAGTTTATATCCTTTAACACCATCTTTATAACCAATAAAGATACATTTAACAACCTTATTATCAAGCTTACTTCTTTTCTCCTTTGGAATATGCATGTATGCATCACAGCCAAAAACTCTAAGATGTGAAAGAGAGGGTTTCTTACCAAACCATGCTTCAAATGGAGTTTGATCTGGCAATGCTGATGTATCAGATCGATTTCGCAGGTAACATGCCACATTCACTGCCTCTGCCCAGAATTCTTGTGCCAGACCAGCACCACTGAGCATACTTCTAGCCTCTTCCATCAGTGATTTGTTCAATCTCTCAGCAACTCCATTTTGTTGAGGTGTATATGGAGTAGTCTTCTGTCTTGCAATACCACATTGCTTACAAAAATACTCAAATTTATTTGAACAATACTCTCCTCCATTATTAGACCTCAACACCTTAATCTTTTTCCCAGTTTGATTTTCAACAAGTGCTTTAAATTCTCTAAACTTATCAAACACTTCAGCTTTACTTTTAAGAAAATAAATCCATGCATATCTTGAAAAGTCATCAACGAAAGAAGCATAGTATCGTGATTGTCCAAGGGATGGAATAGGAACAGGACCAAAGATATCACTGTGAATCAGATCTAATACCCCTTTTGATCTTGCAGCACCAGATGGGAAACTTACACGATTCTGCTTGCCATAAATGCAATGTTCACAGAAATCAAAAATCATTGAGCAATTAGGGATACCTTGAACCATACCTTTCGTGTACAAGGTACGCAATCCCTTTTCTCCAATATGTCCCATTCTTTGATGCCAGAGCGTTGAACTTTTATCTGATTCAGCCTCAGGAATAGTTGAGCTATTGCACTCATTTGTCATAGTGCTTCCCAATAGCTTATACAAGGTTCCAATCCGAACTTGCTAACACCATAGATCCACGAACCATTTTGCATGAATCCTTACTAAAACTGATGCACATTGCTGCATCAGCCATTTTGCTTACAGAAATTAAATTTCTAGCAAGGCCAGGAAATGCATCACACCTGGGAGGGTTTTAACCCTACCATCCTGCAACAATATTTTCACTCTTCCACGACCAATGATTCTAAGTGGTGAATCATCTCCCAAAAGTATCTCCCCTCCATCATATCTTTCATATTCATTGAACCACCCCCTATGAGGAGTCATATGAAAAGAGGCACCAATATCAATCAACCAATCATTACTATCTGAACATGTGGAGCACGATGCCAAATATACATCCCCTCCATCAGTGGATTTATTTCTCTGTGGAAGTGGATTCGTCAAATCTCTTTCCAAAATCAACATTCTTTGATCTACAATCCTTCTTCATGTGTCCAAGCTTACCACATTTCCAACATTTTCTCTCAAACCTTCTTCGAGACTTGGATCTACCTTTAAACTTAGATCTATCACCAGATCTCATTTTATCTTTTACCTTGACACGCCCTCTCACTATTAGGGCATCCTTTGATGTGGCCTCTATGGCTTTTCTCCTCATATCCTCTGATAATAGAGATGCCACAACATCTTCAAACTTCAATGTGGATGAAGTTGTACTACCAATTGCTACAACCAGGTTATCCCACAAATCTGGTAAAGAGCATAGCAAAGTAATACATTTATCTTCCTCACTCAACTTAATTTTAATAGATGCAAGTTGACTTACCACAGTATTGAATGCATTAAGATGATCTGCTACTGAATCCCCTTCATTCATCCTAAGATTATACAATTTTTTTTCTGGAGGAACAATTTATTACCCAAGGACTTAGATTGATACAGAGCCCCAAACTTCTCCCAGAGATCCTTTGCAGTAGCTTCTCCAGAGACATTGATTAAGACTGAATCTGCAAGGCACAGTCGAATTAGACTCCTCGCTTTCCGATTTAACATTTCCCAATCTTCATCGAATGTACTGGTAAGTTTTGTTTTTTCAGAAATAACTGACCACTGATCTCTGTCCACGAGCAAATCCTGCATCTTTAACTTCCATAGCTCAAAACTTTTTCCATAAAATTTCTCAATCTCTACTTTGATGGATTTAACTTCATTTTACTTTCAAGCTCCTTCTGCGTAAAACTCCCACTCTGGAATAGGTTTTCTATAACTCCTAGAAACCCTAGATCCTCTTCAAATGAACTGGAACCCTAGCAATAAAGGCGTCCCTCTATGGCTAACAATCTGGGTCTGATACCATATGAAGAGTTATACCCAGACATATTCCAGAATAATAATGCAGAATTAAATGATTCAAAAGAAAATAACAACTCACAAAATACATGCACATAGAACACAAGATATTTATCCTGGTTCACCGGATATGGGCTACTCCAACAAACAAGAGCCACACCTTTTCTATTATTGTTTTTCACTACACCCGTAATGGGACATTACAATCAATATAAAGGAAACTCTTACAACCCTAAACCACAACATGGTATTAGAATACCATGGGCACAATACCATGGGCTAAAACCACCCATACCCACCAATCACGAGAATCCCACCAACACCTCCGAAAATAGCTCCAAGAATCTCCGGAAAAAGCGGGACCGCCGAAACAGGGGTCTGTCGTACAGTACTTCCTCTGCAAAGGATGAGACACATCCAACAACTCTATCCACAAAATGAGGGCCAAGTGCAAACGATATTGTGCACGTCAATATGATGTATGAAGTGGAACCATTATCCTTCCATCCTAGTGAGTAGGGATAAGGATGAGGTTCCACAAGTAGCTGCAACCAATCAACAACGGACTTTGCAATTAAATTCATTTTCGATCTGTTGTCAAAGATACAATCCACAAAAACATTGAGTTAGGTGGGCCCTAATGACAAACAAATTGTCACGGATATCCTCAGTAAAGTGATGAGACATTAGGGTTACATTGTTTAGCTTTCCCCTAAGCTCATCATATACTCTATCCTCTCCTAAAATCACAATGGGACCATCTTGTGGTTCCTCATTTTGAGATTGTACAATGAGATTTTTCTTCTTCCTAAAGCAATCTGATTCCACCTCTTATTTTACAATGATTACACAATTTCTTGTCATTGAAAGGAGGAGAAGAGGGAGGAGGAGGAGAGGAAGAGGAGAAGAAGACGCCTTCGGCTTATACGGTTGCTGCTGATTTGGTACCTTGGAAGTGCCTACAGATTGAGCAACAACTTCCAATGTGGCTAAGGGAGTGAATTTCAACTCCCTACACACTTGTTCTTGCAAACCACCTGTGAACTTGATGATGAGTGCCTCTGCTGGATATTTCACTCCAAGAAGAATTTGCAACCTGTTGAACTGAAAAATGTAAACTTGTACAAACATATTGTTAGTTTGTCTTAATATGTACCAGTTTACATTGAGATCATGCTCATAGTTCGGTGGATAGAAGGTGTTCTTCAAGCCCTTGACGAGTTCATCCCATTTCTCAATTGGATCTTGACTTTGTTGCTTTTCCATAATCAAGATTTTTGCTAAAACTGAAAGCTTAAGTTTAGCAAAGGGGACCTTTTCTTTGACAAGAGTTTTTGTATAGGAGAAACAAGTCTCCATATCCAAGACCCAACTTGCCAAGACATCAAGGTTTCTAGACCCATCATAAGGCTTCAACTCACATTTAGCCTTATTTTGAAGATCATTATTATAGATTTTCACATCACCAAGAGTGCTTTGAACTGTTATGTCTTAAACTTTATTAGCCAATAGACCCAACTATTTGGGCTAATGCGGTCACTTGTTCCACCAAGCCAAAAGCCATTGTTGACCAGGTATAAGCCAGGCTAACAAACACTCAAAATGGTTTGCAAAAGTTTCACCCCTTTTCTAGGCACTTATTAGGAACAAATTTTGAAGGTTCCTAAAATACAAAAATCATTGAAACTAAGGGTTACCAAAACTTGTCTGCTTTTGAAGGGTTACAATTTTTGTCTCACAAGTTTCACAATAGGGGTAATGTGTGCCTTTCCACGCAATTTTACGAAGTATCTTTCATACAAATTACAAGTCTTTTACCAATTTTCAACAATATTTCCAATGAAATGGCAAAAAAAAAGCACAAGGTATTTTAATTAATTAAGTAATTCACTTAATTAATAACCCACAAAAAATATTTACCTTGTTTGAAATGTCCACCTAGTCAATGGTCCTTGGGCACCAAAATTTGAATTTTCAAATTTCACGGTCTCCTTGAATTCGACGGCAAAATTTTGAATTCCAACGATCACCTTCGTTGTACAGAAATGAGATTGTGCCACTTGTTTGTCCAAAAATCACATAATACCACCTTATAGCGAGCAACTCCCATGACCTGTTGGCTATTGGTTTTCGAGGGCGCTTGAAGTTTTAAAAGTCCCTTTGCACCAAATGTTGGTGCATGTGGGATATTGCACCACCTTGTAACACGAACCCGCACTAGTCCCGTCGAGAACCGAAACACCTCGTATCCAAAAACTACCTCACAACAAAAAACATTGACCCTACACACCACGAGGCAATTGCCACGAGGACCTTGCAAAATGACCTGTCCAACGACCAAGGATGACTGTCCAATGCTCCCGAGATCCTATACTGATGTTCATTGTCCACATCGCATAGGGAGGCTTGGGGGGTGCCAATCAGTTCAATGCCACGTAGTGCACTACCACATAATCTCTCGTGCTATTCTAGGGCAGTGGCCGCTCCCTATTTATTTTGCTTGGCCAATCGAGTTGCGTGACTCATGCCAAGAGTTTTGCCATTGCCAGCAATAGGACCTTCTTCCGAAATTTTCTGAAAGTCACAGAGAGCTGCCTACGAACAAATTTCCCTACCTTGCTTGTTGGAAATGTCGTCTTGTACGAATGGTGTTTTGAAAATAATTCAAGTGATTTACCAACACGGTAACCTAGTGGGAATGGACCTCTTCGTCGGCGATGTTTTTCTAGGTTGGCCTCGCACCCACTATCTTGCTTCGTCGGACTTCCAACTTGGTGGTATTTCCAACGCAACCTATCAATCTCAACAAGCAGTGTCGTCCACTACTCTCTGTCGACCTAAGCTTCAATGACACCAGCTGAATGGCAACTCGTCATTGACCAAAAATGTCGACGAGGTGATCCATCCATTGGATTTGTGACTAGAATTCGAGCTGCAACATGTTAAACATGGGTTTGCTCCTTTGTTCTCGACGATGAAATCCACCAATAGTCCTTCCGAGGATGTGAATAGGTGGTCACAAGCTGTTTACTACGTGAATGCAAACAAGAGTCAATCCTTCGCTATTCCGTAGTAAGGGGATCACGAGAATGGCTCAAACTAGCACGATCCGATCCGTTATCTCATAGCTCATACTGCAATTCTGCCTCTGTCCATATTATCCAAGGATATGTCGCAATTGGGATATCCATTGCTACGAGGTAACAAGTGTATAAAACTGAATTCGTACCAACATACGAAGCCATCACCGAGGTTTTTGAAGGGTCATGAAACTTCTAGCTTCACCAAAGCTCAAGACACTGGTGTACGTTTCAAAGTCTATGAAACTTAATGAAACAGTATTTTCTTCAAGTGTCTCTCCAATGTGCTTCACTGGTCTAGGTGGATGCCAAGAGAGCTTCCAATTCCGTAGCAAAGGTTCTTAAGGCCTTGTCCAAGAGAGGTTTCTTGGTTGGTTTACGATCCCTTACCAAACTAAGAAAAATACTGCAAGGGGTCTAGCGTCTAGGGGTGTTTCTCTTGCGGATGGTCCTAGAACGTCGAAGAGTTTTTTGGTATTAGGACAAACCCTCATACCAACAGGTGCAGAAACCAAGTTGAAATTGTTCTACACTCTGGAGCTTCTGAGGCGATACAAAATTGGCCTAATCTAAAACCAAACACATCACCAAGTCAAGGAATAGGCACTAGCCGAAAATGACCTAGAGCTTAGCACCTAGCAAAACGAAGTTGGCAATTTTGCCACAACCTTCTTGCTAGCCTCCCTGACGCTCTGATACCACTAATGTGGGTAGTAATATGAAGCTCAATATTGCATGGAGGAGGGTGCTTAAATAGCACCAAATCCCCTCATGAGGTGCAATCACAAGATCCCTACCCAAGGTTGATCCATATGAGTTTGGAGTTTCACACGAACCATGCCATTTGACTAGCCTAATGTGCCAAGGATAAGCCAACCACTAACTAACCCTGGCCTACATGAGCCAAAAGGGGCTACACGTAAATTACAAGTCATAATCCAACATGAGCCAAGGGGCTACATATTAATTACAAACAATATCATGAGTGTTCCTCATCAGTTACACTTACACTAATATTTTTCTTATGTATAAGCCTAACATCATCACATGGGCTACAACATAGTACAAAATTTACTTTGCAAGTAACATAAATAATTGTAATTATTCTCTAGACATTTAATGCTACAGTTCTAATATAGAGTATAGTATAAATCAAAGTGAATTATTCAAAGCAAGTGAAATGTCACAACGTACACAAACATAGGTGGCAATATCAACGAGATAAGATAATTCTATTAATGTCCACAGATGGCCAAAGTAGGCCAATGGGACTCATTGAAAAACATTGTCACAAATTAAAATGCATTGTAGTAACCACAAAGTACTATGAAAATAAGCTAATATAGAGTAAATAATCTAGAGTAAACTACTCTTAAGTGGAACAAGTGCATAGCATAAAATTAAAGCCTCTAAGGGTTACCCAAAATGGATAAACCAAAACATGCTAAAAGAAATGATTAAGAGAGATCTAGAAGTTGAGGTACAACAGAGATAGAAAGGAGCTCCAATGGATCCAAGTGCCAATATTAATCTATAGTGGGATGTAAAGTAGAAGCACAGTTGTTGTCGTCACCAACTATCCCAAAAGGACCAACACAAGATCTAATGATGCTCCCAAGAGAATGGCCAAGATTAAGAGGTTCTGGTTGGATAATCCTGGGAGAACCTAGAATTCAATCCCTCAAGACTCTTCTAGCATCCATGACTATGGAACCAATACACAAAGACAAGAAACTAGTAAGCTGCACTTGTTTACAACTCCTTGACATGTGAGGGATGGCCAAAACCCGACACCAAAGAACTGCAGTCTTGTCCTATTGTATACAAGAAGAAAGAACAGAATCCCAAGTAGCCACTCTTGTATGTAGACAAGGGCACATAGATCTGTCATTAATATTTTGGATAGTCCTAGCTTACAATGAGCACTTATTACTCTCGACTGTAGAGATAGGATGAAAGAATGAGATGATTAGTCAAGTAGGAGTCTATTCTCCCTGTAATAACCGACACTGAATAGTCATAGCTTCCCTGAGGTAAAGAGCCAAGCATCTTTGGTCAAGATAGCTGAAAAAAGTGGCAAGTGATCCACCTGAGCCTCTATTCAAGCAATATTACCTCCCTCACATCTCATAATAAACAGGACACCTAATGAGGAAATGTTCTTCAGTCTCCACCTCCCAAATAGAGCAAAGACAACATAACCTATCCTCTCAAGGAATATGGTGGTCCGTCTCCACCTGCAACTGATGTGAGCATACTCTAAGTTGACCAAGAGAAATCCTAAGGCTATGTGTCCAATGTCACTCAACATAATTAGGACAAGTAATAATAGATGAATCAAAAGCATGGTGTATTCATAGTATGGTCCCATGAAGCTGCTTCACTAAGGGTATAAATGTTTTAAAAAATCAGGCGTCACTTAGAAGATTTGAGGAACATTTGCGCTAAATGCAATCCCATGCTAAGCTTTTAATCTCTCTTAAAAGAAGTTGGATTCAAGCTTCTAAAATTTCCCACCTATATTAAAAAAATCTTACAAAATCCCTTCCAAAGCTGTAGCCACTTCATTTTTCCTGCAAAGATTTTAAACTGTTGCAGCATCAAAGATAGTTGGATGGGACCACCTGCTCCATGAAAACAGCAGCAGAAGCTCCCCTAATGGAACTAATCTATTATGCATCCCAAATTATAGAATCACATATTGCAAGAAACCACAAGTGAATGATCTAGGGGCCAACATACATGATGCAGACCAACATGACGTCTCATAAGATAGACCCTATAAGGCCCCAAAAGTCAAGTTTACACTAACATGAATTTTAGTATTTAACGAAATTCAAAAAATGTTCAGACACATTTCCAAGGGTTTTTCTCCACAAGATACCACCTTCTTGGAACCACTATGCAGCATCAAGCTGTAAATGGTACAAAAATGAGGAGAAAGTTTAATGTTCCCAGAAAAATTTCTGGAGGTTTCAAACAAAAAATTTGCAATGAAGTTTCAATTTTGGAAAAAAAACAGAGGAGGTGCCAGAGTTTCCTGCAACTTGGATTGATAATAATGATATAATGACGTGTTATAAACTATACATTATAATATCATATACAATGAAGAAATATAGCCTATTTCTTGATAGTAATAAAGAACTATGTAAATCAACTGTCCATTATTGAATTTTTATTATCAATGTTAGGCATGTAAAATAGTAGTTGAAAACACTTCCATATGTGGCACGCCACATTGATTTCAATAATCTACTCACTTAGGTATGCAATAATAGCATTGATCAATACTTTCTATAGCTTGCTTTTTAATATGGCATAAGCATGTTTGAAGAGTCAATTATCAGGAAAACAAGAAAAACCTGGGTGAGCTGCCACCAAAAGGAACAAGTCGGTAAAATGTCTGGAGAAGACTTTCTTTCCCTGAAAATTTCATGATTAATGGGGACAACTTGCCCACAGTAAGAATTGCTAATGACGTTAGCTTCGGATCAGTTCCAGTAGAATCTAAGATTCCCAATGCATCTTGAAAGATCCTCTGTTAAATACAAACAGAATGCACAATCATTAAATCCACTCCTGTTGGAGATTAATGAAAAATATTAAGACATTAAAACCAATTTCTGCAACTCCATCATCACCTTGTAAATTTGTTGTGGATTTTTCACCCGCTGATCAGAGGCAATACAACTAACGATCTGGTTTTCCACCAAAATCAAGACAACCAGTTTAGGATTCAGGTAGAAATAACACTGTGCAATCTATAGTTAAGTAAAGAAATCCATTAACATCTTAAATGAAATCATAGATATAAGTGAGCTCTATACCAACTTGGTTCAAGATTTATATTTGCCTCCAATAAAAGAAGTCAAAATTATGTCTCTGATAATGCATAAAAGCACAAGTATGCCAATTGCTACTATGGTCAGAATAAAGAAATGAAAACCACCATTGAAAGTTGTGCTATTTCTAGAGTTTATAAATTTAAGCTTGACAAACAAATGGTGCAAACTACCATGAATTCAAACACCACACATAATATTATAGACAACAGTATACATGAATAAAAAGCAAAGATTAATGCAAAACCAACTGTCAGTTCAAGAGAACCCTTTCCGATTTGGCATAATTACCATTTCCCCATGCAAGATAAACTAGGAGTACAGCATGAGTACAAACTAAAAAACAATCTTGTACGGCCTGCTCATAAAATCTAGAAAAACAGGTGAAATGTATCAGAATGTGTATACAACCACTATCTTTGGTGATGACATTGAGCAGCAAAAATATGCAGGTTGGGAAAGAACCCATGTTCTATTTTGCTGTTGCGTGCAGCAGTGTGCATATCATTTTGCTATTCAAAGCTTCAACATTTATTTCACAACAGGCAAGCTCATGTTCTGTAAATGTGCATGTCATTTTGGTACTATATTCTTACACAAATGAAGTGTGTATAAAGTTATTTCACACTTTGACATTTATTTGACAAAAAGCTATAATGGTTGAATACTTGTGAATATGAATTTCATCTAACAAATAATTGCAAGTTAAGAGAAAAATTGTAAATCCCGTACCAATATATAGTGGAGTCCTTTGTCATACTAATTATTTTAGTATCCACCTCATACTTGTTGCTGCACTGATGCAATCAATGAGCTTTGGGCATACTCATTTGAGGCAATAAGAGGCCTATGATGTCGGACAAGTGACAGGAATGTCTCGTTAGGCATTCAAGAATATTTTTAAGATGAAATAGCTATCTGACAAGTCAGAACCTCCACCTGAAGGGGTAATTTTGTCATAGAGCGCAAAAGGGAATATGAAGGGCAAAGGCTAATTTGAACTGGTTTGAGTGAGAGAAGAGTTTGAAATGCAATAAAATAAACAAAAAGGAATACGTAAGGATGTTGGCAAAGTTGATAGGATGAATCTGAAGATTTCAAATGAGAAATTGAACAGGCAGAATGGAATGAAGAGTTCCTTATGTGGCATCAGAGCAAATTATGTGATCATCATTAGATTTAATGGGGAATGGGAGGTTCATAACAGGGCTTAGCATGTTCCAGATAATCAAATCTGTGAATGTATAAAACCTAACATAGGATGGTGGCAAAGGCATAATTAGAAAGGATCCTCTTCTGCATGTAACAAGACTTACTGATAATGCAGGCAAAGGGGTTATAATGGTAGCTTTCCGGATTTGAACCGTGCTCACGGGGATAATACGATGGAGACTGTTGTCGATTCCCCTGTGTAGCAAAAGAAAAAAAAAAAAGATAATGCAGGCAAAGGAGGCATTAATATCGGAGCTAGAAATCATTCAAAGGAGAATTGCTTTCTCTCTCAATGAACATTTAAGTGGAAAGCAAACTCCATGGTAAGTATCAATCCATT
This sequence comes from Wollemia nobilis, assembly GCA_028583015.1. Lineage (NCBI taxonomy): Eukaryota > Viridiplantae > Streptophyta > Pinopsida > Araucariales > Araucariaceae > Wollemia > Wollemia nobilis. The sequence goes on along the minus strand of JAQPPZ010001069.1, from coordinate 7,384,241 downwards.
CAATAAGCATATAGCAAGTGTGAAATGTACACCATATCAGACGAGGCCAAGAATCTTAAGCCTACATTCACCCCAATCTCACTTTCTGATCATTTCAAAGAGGCTAACAAGTGTGCAAACTGGCTGGCTTACATCGAAGCATCATTGGCAGATAACCAACAACTAAATCTCATTCCACTGTATGATACTCATACAGCCTATTATGACCAACTCACTAAATTCATCACCAACGACATTACTAAGAATAACTAATAGGGTTCAATCATTAGGTAGTAAAGTGTTTAAAGCTAACATTGTCAATTTTTGACCCTACATTGGTTTACACGCAGTAAAGGATATCCTACTTTGCAGCTATGGTTACATATTTGCATATGATACTTCTGAAATAAATTGCCTTGTTTGGCATGATCAATATTTGAACTTGGCTGAAGACATTATTCATACAAGAGAACCTCCTCCTTAAAATTCCAAGAGATTCTGCATAATATCAATTAACTCACACAGAAAATAAAGGATTGCTTAATTCATTGATTAGAAGCGGGCAGCATTATTAAAAAAACTAATTAATTCCTTCTTAAAAAATAATCATGTTATTTTTGTATGGGACTTTGCTAAGTTGAGGGCACGTAGTTAAACATGGTGGACCACTTGGATTATTGCCAACTGTATTGGCCAACGTTTGGCATGAACAGATGTATCACCAAGACCAACTGTTTACTTCATCTCTTTTGACATCTCGTTTCTAGTTGTTTTATTTCTTTCATGATAGTTACTTCTTCAATTTATTTGTAGGTCATAGTTGATGTGGACATCTTGGCATTGGAACTAATTGAGCACAACCTTGTTAGAAATTTGGGCAATTTCTTGGGTTGACATTTGACAGAAAGTAAACCACTAATCAAGGGAGCTTGTTTAAGCGGGACTTTGAAAGGTTTTCAGGGCTTAATAGCTCAAACCCCCAACACGCTATCATTAATGGAAATGCACTCAAAAGAGACTATGACTATGACTGTGTGGCTAAAACATTCAGCCAACTTTAGCTCTCATAAAGCAGAAACCACTCCTCTGGTGCAATGGAATTTCTAAATTCTCATTCCCCTCCCTCCTTGGTATTTTTTTTTTGCACACATCAAAGACTATATTGGTTACTTCACAGCATCCCCTATCCACATTCATGGTGTTCAAGGCCTGTATGGAGTCCTAAAATATGAATTTGTCTGGGATCAGAGGGGTTTCTTTTTTATGTTGACATAAGAAAAAGGTCTCTTCATGGAAAGCAGACTAATAGTAACAGTTCCTTTCCGTAAAATTTTGCAGACTACTGGATGTTAATGTTTTCTTGATGTTAATGGGATCTCTTATTATGACCTGCACATAAACTGTCATAATTTAGGGTTGATTTTGTATTAGCTATTTTGTAGTATTTATAACATAATACAAATATTCTCTTCAATACCTCTTCTGCTCTTTAACAGATTTAAAGTGTCCATTATAAATTGGATTCAACACATAAATTTAATAGTTAAACACATAAAAATCAGAGCTAAAATGTAATTGACTTTTGATCTAAATGAAGTCACATAACTTTTGATGATTAATGTTAATGATAAGCCAAGCATGGCAAATAAATAGGCCACGAATATTTTTATACTTCCTCAAGTATTAAAGATAGCTTGTGAGACCATCCTATTGCATGGAAAACACTATGATGATTTTTACTAAATATATACATACATAAGCACATAGACACAGATGCTGATATGTTTGTGTCAGAAATCAATTTCAACAAATTTAGGAACGCAATTGAAAACAGATCAAGCATGACAGACCATCTAGATCTCTGCATGATTTTAAAATGGTCTTTTGCTAGAATATGACACATTGCCTTGTCCTCTATAAGCTCATGGCAGATCAATATTAAAAGAAAAAAGAATACAAATGAACTCCACCAATCGATAATTTGTATATAGACATCAATGTCAAACAAATTAGAGCCATTCTTACTTCTGTGATAAACTGCTCAAATGCTGGAAAGGCAACATCTCTCAGCTGTGCATTGTTATGTGTGCTGGAAAACAACATAAATGACGAATCCATATGATAAGAGTATGCAGCATTCATATGATAATGAAAGTAAGGACAATATGCAACAAAGGATGCTTAACTCACCAATATGACTGCAGCCATTTGATTATGACCATAAAGTTCTCCAAAAGACGCAGACGAAACAGACTTGCATGCCGTGAAAGAAGCCTCAAGCCCACTGATATCGGCAGCACATTTTCAAACAGAAGCAAAAAACGTTCATTATGCAGTACAACATAGAAAAAAATTAACTTATAAAATTTTTCATATTGAAATGAAGCTGCTTGCAAACATACATGAGAAAATTATAGTTGCTTAGTGGCTATGTGAATAGCAGCTATCTTGCCATTACAGCTCTTAAAAAAATGGATAGTAAAATATGGGATTGGGTTACATAAGTTAACATAGTTCACAGCAACGAACTGGAATAGATGGAGGAAAGGAGGATAAGGATCAAGATTCTATATCCTTAATGAAATAAAGGGAAGACCAGTTTCCGAAGAAATGAAATATAATTAATGTCCACGGTGGGCCAAAAAAAAATACCCAAGGGACTATAATAAGGACAACAATAACTGCCAGCAGACGGGCTAAAACGCCCAACAAAGAAAGAAACTAAGATAAATACAAAGACACGACCCGACAATCGGGCCAAAGTGAATGGGACAAGAGAAGGGGGAAAAGGAGGAGGGGGGACTGCAGTCCAAAAGAGTGAAGTGCACGCCAAGAAGAACGGAGAGAGAGAGAAGGGGGAGGGAGCAGCCCTAGGGCGTGCAAGCTCCAACATCCCCAACAACTAATCTCTCCTAATAGTCAAGGCCGAAATATCAATGCTGAAGAAGTCCATGATCTCTGTCCATCACTAGTCTGGGGCCCCAACAAACTATGGGTGCGCTGTCTACTGACCTTGCTTCTGTCCGAACGGGTTGATAAGGGGTGTTTCCATCCGGTTTCACTCGATCCATCAAAGTTGGTGAAGTATGTTGTGATGAGTCAATGGTGATAGGGGGCGAGATCCATCTGGAGAAGAGCTTCTCTGTCAACGAAATTGAGATGTCTCCCTTAAAAAGAGTGTGAGACATCGCTGGACCAGGTACCTGAAGAAGGTGGATAGAGATCAAGAGTTGTCCCTAATAGGTAATGGAATCTGCCTCGAATGTCATAGTAGATGGGCCAGCATAAAATAAAGTGATGCAGGGTTTCAACTTCTCCCAAGGAACAAAAAAGGCAAACCCGCTCCTCCATCGGAAGATGGTGATCTGACTCAACCCAGAGTTGGTGGGAGCACACCCTAAGTTGTCCAATCGGGATCCGAAGACTATGCATTTATGAGAGGTAGGGAAGAGAAACCATCAAACAGCTATGGAATCACTTGTTAGAATCATTGACCCAAGAATAAAGATTTAAAGGCCCTGCAGTAAATGCCAGGCGTTGCATATAGGACTGACCTACACATGTCTGTGTACTAATTTAAAATCACAGCACAAGAAAGCTATGGCATCATCTACAAGAAGTTACCCAATCAAATTCCACAATTAACGGCCTCTCTAAAACTCCTTGTCAATACAGGTAAACATAAAATTCCATAATATACTCCAACATATTAAGGGGTACACCTAAACTGAGATTGGAAGCTTTCACTTGAATAATAATGCAGGAACATCATAGAATAAGTAGAATAAGTACATTATTATCTATAGATGGGATACTTGATATAGGTGTAATGCACATTAAATAAAGGTAGCTAGTAGTTTTGGAAAGGTAGCTAGTGGCCTTAGCTCAAAAGTGTCTGAGTACATGGTTTGTGATTCACTATTTTAGCATTCAATGTCCTCTACAATAAATAAATTGGTCAGCCATGGATATTAATAGAATTATCTTATTTATTAAAAAATGGCACATATACTTGTGCAGTGAGAACAGAAGATACATAATTTGAAAAATGATATGAATAAATTTCTACTGATTTCTGCCTGGAATATGGCTGCATTTGAAAAGAATATAATTTGTTTGCTCTTTCTTGAATCTTATTCTTCCTTTATTTTTTCCTGATCCACAGTTTTCCCTGGGATGTTGAAATGTGTAATCGTTCATTTTTTGCATAGCCGACGTTGTTCTATGTCATACTATTTTAATAATCCATGTGCCCATTTTCACCTTGTTGGATGATCCATGTATTATATCATTGATCCAATAACATGGCAGTTTAATGGTTGTTGGAATCCTCAAAATTGTATCATTGATCATATTTATACTCCCACTCAGCCACTATTTCGTACATCAGTTGAAGATTTATTAATTATACGTGATATATTATTGGTGTCTAAGGACACCATATCATATCTGAATCTTTCACTAATCTCAATAATGTGTTGATTCCATTCAACTTTACTTCTAATGTAAGTTACTTCAAGGTATCAAAGCAGGTGTGAATCTTCATCACCCTATTCAAGAGCTTGTGAGGGTCTTGGAGTTCCCCTTCCATAGGATTTGTTTTCCAGAAGAGTGATTGTGGAACAAGGGTTGTCTGACTGACATTGTCTTTTTAGGGTTTCTGAAGACCCTAGGTCAGTGTAAGGGTGCGCAAACCCACACCCGCACCAGGTGCGGGGGTTCGCGAAGGGTTATGACTAGGCCGAACCCCATCTGAACCCTGTTTGACAGGGTTCGGATTGGGCCGAACCCTATGTCCAGTCGCTGGCCAGTCGGGGTTCGGCTGGCCGAACCCTGCCCAGCTTGGGCATTAACATAAGAAAAAACATTTTTTTATTATTATTATTTTTTAGGTGGGCCCAACCACATCCAGCCAGACATGGGGTGCCATAGTTGCAACGACTAGCATGTCGTCCAAACCCAGCCCAGCTTGGGCATTAACAAAAGAAAAAAACTTCTTTTTTTAATTATTATTTTTTAGGTGGGCCCAGCCACATCCAGCCAGACATGGGACGCCACAGTTGCAGCGACTAGCATGTCGTTTATTGTCTCAGGTGGCCAATTCCTCAGCTTGTGAGAGGAATTGGAGTACTTATGGATTTATCCATTCAGCGAGGAGAGGTCGATTAGAGGCGAGTAGGGCAAAGAACCTCGTGTATGTCCATAGTACTCTTCAACTCATGTCTCATGCCTAGAAGATGAGGAGGAGGAATATGACGAATGAGAGTCAAATATCAAATATTTGATGTTATCTTTGTACATGTCCACTACTATATAGCATATACTTATAGTATATTGTTATCTCTTGACTCTTTATGACTTGACATCCTATCATTTTTTTACATGAATATCATATATCAATATGCTTTTATGATGCCTAATTTAAATATTTTGCAATGTGTATGAATGATTTATTTTATTTCACAATGTGTATGATTTATCATTTATTTAATTATTTCACAATGTGCGTAATTTATTTTATTTTTTAATTTTTTTGATAAAATATATATATATTAAAAACTACCCGCACCCACACCCGCAATTCCCGCCGCACCCGCACCCCCGCACCTGGTGACCTTGCCCTAGGTTCTCTTTTTTCTAAAATACAAATTTTTCTTCATCCATCTAGATTTCTTTTGTTCCAAAGCAAAAAAGTTAATAAGGACAAAGTCTTTGGTATCCTCAGGTTGAAAGATGCTATTGGACATCAATGAGCCATTACCACGCATCAAAAGGTCTTTAGGCAGAACTAAACCCGCCATAGATTTATACAGGATTTAGACCCTGGGAGAAGATGACTTTGAAAGGTTCCAGACTCATAGTTCATGGCTGATGTTGCATTTTCCAAATAACAGTTCCACATGACAGACCGTCAAGGATTTCAGGAAAAGGCCAATATTTTTTACATCTGTGTGGCTTTCATGGAAGACCAAGTTCAGAAATTAGAGCATCTTCATCAAGGTTCAAAGTGATTAGGATAACTTCACAAAGCATTTTAAATTTTAAATTTGAATATATGAAGGGAAAGCACGACATCTTCTAGTGGGGTTTGTGCCCTTGTTAACTTTGCATATGTGAGCTTTAAGGGACATGTCATGCATTTGTCCAGGAGTGACAGATAGGGTCTCCTTTTCAACACAGGCCTTGGCCTTCATTCTTGGCAAGGGTTGTGGTCAGCCTAGCTAGTCCATGGGACCTAAGCCAATCCCACGTATGTGGTCAAAAGTTCGATTCCTCTCACAAAGGGCAAATGCATGTTTTGTAACCACTTGATCCATTAAGGCTGTTTTTGTACCCCCCACATCCTTGTTTCAAAGGGTAACATAAGGCCCCTTGCTAAACCCACTAGCTCAAGGTGCCCATACTTGGGAGGTCAAGTGTTCAATCATCACTACTCACTGAATGCCCATTGGTAGTCTATGCCCCTCCCATGTCGAGCTTGGTGGTCATCATTGCTTGTCTTGCAGCAAACGTAGCACCAAGGTGGATGAAACAAATTAAAACTTTTGTATTGATAATTGCCCATGACTGATCATATGTCGTAAAGTGTTCCTCTAAGTCGTCAATCACACCACGTGTCAAAACATTATAAGCCAAAGGGGTTAGACTATTTGACAATTCAAAGAATGCCAAGTGTCATGCAAAGATTAATGAGGGAAGATTCAAAATTTGAAATTTTGAAAATTGATGCTTTTTTGGTCTATGATAAAATCCATATTCCATAAGACATAAATTCATCCTACAAAAGTGAAATTCGCCCTTTTTAAATCGCATAATTTTTCAAGATCTATGCAACTGTACCAATCTTGTAATCCTATTCTGTTTTCCAAAACCTGAAATTGTACAAGGACATAACGGATCCAAATCTTGTTGCCTCCATGTTGAATTTGGGCTAACCAAATGAGATCATTTCTCAAAAGTGGAGGACTCTATATGTATACGGATAAGAAGAATCCACCTTCTACCAAGTTCAACATGACTAAGCATTGCCATGTCTCCTACAACAAAACTCACAACACTGCAGAGAGAGTTGCTAGTGGTGATGGGTCAACTTTCAAGTTTTAGGATGTGGTGATGAAACTATTGGCATCACCAAATCTGGAAAAGTTCTTCATGTTCTAGGAGTTGGACCCAATCTTCTACAAATTATCATATTACACATACAAACAAGACTATAGAACTTTAGTTGAATCGAGAAGTGGTCAAGGATACTGATGATGACTTCAAAGTGGTTGCTTCAAGATAATGTGATGAGGCAGATCATACATATAAGCATAGAGGCTGTCTCATCTTTGGATCAGAAGAGATTTGTTGCTATGGTGGGAAAGGTCAATGATACTAGTGAGCTATAACATGAGTAGCTAGGGTCCACTAATTTTGGATACTTGGGGCAATTGAGTTGTTTTCATATAGATGATAATCTTCCATTGATTGATATGCTTAATAGTAGAGTATGTGAGGGATGTGTATGTGGGAAACACCTTCTATTTTTAACAAGATTTCTATACAATAGTAGAAAGCAAAAATAAAATTACCACAATAATAAAAAGGGTGTTACAAAAATTGGTCTCAGGCCTCATGGCTCTGATACCAAATAACCAAGCCGAACAATATATTTGGCCATATCGATTACAATAAATAAATGTTATAGTATGGACTAATGAGATAGATGTATCTCCATTACATATATATGGAGCATCAATCAGTCATAACTATATGCCACTAGAGAACATAATACAGAGAGATTAGCATAAGGTAGTTTCACATCTAGACAACTAGGATGTTAGTATATTGCTGTTCTTCCATTTTCTGTATAATTTTTTGTCACATAATATCCTCATCGACGACAAAGCCCTAGCTGGCATTGACCTTGGGACATTTCCATCCTCAGCCAGTCCATCAGCCATGCACATAAGAGTAAATCCAAATGATCTTCTATTGTTCTACAAGTGTCATATAAAAAGCACCCAATTACCTTCTCTGACAAGTTCCCTCAAGAGTTACATTTTGAGCACAACAAGATAAGATGATTCTATTAATATCCACAGATGGCCAAAGCTGAACTAGAGTAGACGATCTAGTATAAACTACACTGAAGTGGAACAGCTGTATGCCATAAAATTACAATCTCCAGGATTACCCAAAATAAATAAACTCTAACATGCTAAAAGTAATGATGCAGAGAGAGCTAGACGTCAAGGTACATGAGGGATACAAACAAGCTCCAGTGGATCCAAGCACCAACAATAATCTATAATGGGGTGTGAAGTAAAAGCACAAACGTCGTTGTCACCAACTATCCCAAAACGGCCAACAAAGGACCTAATGATGCTCCCAAGAGAATGGTCGGGACTGAGAGGGCTTGGTTGGATAATCCTAGGAGGACATGGAGTTCGAAAGGCATAACTTGAAAAAGAATTTCAGACTTCAATTCCCTGCAAAATTTACTTACCCATAAGTATTACATCTTTTAAACATCCAACTAGCTTTGCATTGTCCAGAAAGCCCAGCAATACTAAGTAGATTGCCTTGTTCAAAACCTTAACAACCAGGACAAATGAAAATTTCACCACCTAGTTGAACATCAACTTGATCACTTGTTCAAATCCTACAAGGGTGTTCATCCCTTCAGAAGGTCTTATACTTCAAACCATAGTTGAGAAAATCTGCAAAAAATCTGCAGAATCCCGATTTTTTGCCGATTTTTTAAAATGCCGATGCAATCGGCAAACTCTCGGCAATGCAAAGATTTTTTGCCAATTTTTTCAAAAAATCTGCAATTTTTTTTTTTTTTTTTAGGCTGCAGCCGATTTAGGGATTTTTTTATGCAAGCCCATTTTTCAGCTGTTAATGTTTGAACTTCGAAGTTTAAAGTTTAAACCCTAAACCCAAAACCCTCTTTTAAAGTAAATATTCAATATTGCTGTCTGATAACTATGTACATAAGCCCATTTTTCAGCTGTTAATGTTTGAAACTTTTAAGTTTAAGCCCTAAACCTTAAGCTAGGCCCTAGGGTTGTGGGTTTAGGGTTTTGTTTTTTTTCCTCCTCTATATAAGTAAATATTGCTGCCTGGTAACTATGTATGCAAGCCCATTTTTCATCTGTTAATGTTCGAATTTGAAACTTTGAACTTGTAGTTTAAACCCTAAACCCTAGTCTAGGCCCTAGGGTTTTGGGTTTAGGGTATTTTTTTTCCTCCTCTTTTTTAGTAAATATTGCTGCCTGATAACTATGTATGCAAGCCCATTTTTCAGCTGTCAATGTTCCAATTTTAAACCCTAAACCCTAGCCTTTTGCTTTAAGGTTTAGGTTATTTTTCCTTTTTTTCAAGTGATTGTAACTTTGTGGTTACTTGTTTCCATGTGCAGGCATATAAAAAATGAAACTTATTTTTCCTTGTTACTTGTAACTTTATACCTTTTCATATTATAAGCAATACAAGATGTGTGTACTTAAAGCTTGAGCCTTGTATGATGTCTTGACATGAATTATAGCTTTTATTGCAATATTTGATTTGCATAATGTTAATTCATTATAATATGCATGAAAAAAAAACTTTTTTTCAATGAAAATTTTTGTTTTCTTCGTTATTTTTCCCTATTCTTTGTCGATTCTTTCCCCGATTTTTTGCCAATTCCCGATTTTTGCCGACTTTTAAAAATGTCGATTCTTTGCCGATTCCGATTTTCTCAACTATGCTTCAAACCAAGAGTGTTGGGCTAGGTAAGTAACCTAAAGAACTGCCTTAATCCCTAACTACATAAAAGCTCATATTTTTCACCCCATGGGACCAAATATTTTCTAAGTTGAACGAAACATGGAAACAAATACAGTTTCCGAAAAGGAAAAAAGTTAAAAACCTTAGAAAACACGAGTCCTCAAACCTCTTGGAAATGTGGAGACGAAAACGGAAAAGCCATAAAGAGATCAAACATACACATAATTATAAAATTTTATATAAAGTACAATTGTTAATGTCAAAGCTCAACGTTTATAAATTATGTTATTCATGCCATGCAAAATTAAACTACATGGGATACACTGTAAACTTAGTTCTAATCTTCAAAGTCATGAAAATCATTACCGAAAAAAATACTTGTTTGTTGTTTCTTATGCCTTCAACAATAGGTGTATAAGGACTTTCTTCATTCTCAAGATCTGATACATCAATGGAAATATTTCAGGATTTTTAGTATCTACATCCCAATCTTGTGTTTGCCCCCTTGTGTACTATTCTTCTTTTGCAAGATACAAGACTAAGATTAGAATACAAAAAACTAGATCCTCTACTTTTGGTGTTGCTTCACCAGGTGAATGAACACATATGCGCTTCAATTCCTCTTGATTGTCAAATGGATTATCACTTTATTATAGATTGTTTGGCTTCATTGAAGTCAACCTATAATTAGTTTCAAGTCATCATTAAATTTATTCCCTTTTTCCTCGTCTTAGATAAGATATTTCTATTAAAGTCCACATATGGCGAAAGTAGGCCAATGGGACTCATTGAAAAGAGCTGTTGCAAATTACAAAGCATTCTAGTAACCAAAAAGTACTACGAAAATAAGTTAAACTAGGGTAAAGAATCTAATGTAAACTACTCTAAAGTGGAAAAATTGTATGGCATAAAATTACAGCCTCCCGGGTTACCCAAGAGTGAGCTAGAAGTCGAGGTACAACGGAAATAGAAAGGAGCTCCAATGGATCCAAGCACCAACATTTATATTATAATGGGATGTAAAGTAGAAGCATAGTTGTTGTTGTCAACAACTATCCAAAAGGGCCAACAAAGGACCTAATGATGCTCCCAAGAGAATGGCCAGGTCTAAGAGAGCCTGGTTGGATAATGTTATGAGGACATGGAGTTCGACCCCTCAAGACCCTTCTAGCATCCATCATTGTGGAACAAATAAAAGAGGACAAGAAACTAGTAAGTTGTGCCTACCTACAACTCCTCGCTATGTGAGAGGTGATCAAAACCTGACACCAAAGAACTGCAATCTTGTCTTTTTGCAAGCAAGAAGAAAGAACTGAAGCCCTAATAGCCATTCTTGTATGTAGACAAGGGTGCGTAAATCTATCAATAATATTTTGGATAGTTGTACTTTCAAATGAGAGCTTATTACTCTAAAGTACAAAGATAGAGTGAAAGAATGAGGTGATTAGTCGAGTAGTAGTTTGTCTCCTCTATAATAACTGATGCCAAAGAGTGATAGCTTCTCTGGGATAAAGATCTTGGTCAAGCTAGATGAAAAAAGTGGCAAGCGATCCACCTAAATCTCTATACAAGCAATAGTACCTCCCTCGAATCTCATAATAAACAGGACACCTGAAGATGAAATGTTCTTCAATCTCCACCTCTTGAATAGAGCAAAGACGACATACCCTATCCTCTCAAGGAATATGGTGGTCCATCTCCACCCGCAACTAATGTGAGCATACTCTAAGTTGACCAAGAGGAATCCTAAGGTTGTGTGTCCAATGTTGCTCGACATAATTAGGACAAGTAATAATGCCATTCTCAATCCTCATGAAATGCATGGTGTAGAAGGCCAACTGAGGACTAAAAGGTTGAGGTGGAGCGACCAAAATGATCTGAATATATCATTGATAAACATCATCTCTAACTACTTGATTAATTACCCTCTTATCAAGAAGAAGGCGAAGAGGAGAATTTAAAGAGTACTTGAAAGGAGGTAATTGATCTATGGAGATGCCAACTTCATAGTACCATCCACAATGACAACCAAAAGAGCCCCTAGAGGTAATGCATTTTGAGGAGTAAATGCACCAAATATGGATATCTCTCTTGCCCTAAGGTGCAGTCACCCATGGATCTAAGGCTACAAAGCTGAAAAATAATTTTGCAGATGCTCTCAAGGCGAAGAGGATGAGCACCAAACTCTGCCTAAACAATACATTAGGGTTGTTCTTTTACATCAAATAAATTGCTGAAGTAAAATAGTTTGGACCCTCTCAATGTGAGCCCAATTAATACACTCTAGACTTGGACCCCAAATCTCAGATCCATAGAGGACTATGGGTTTGACGATGCAATCAAAGAGGTGCATCGTTGTAGGTATGTCTTGAAAGTGTTGCTGGAAGCATTGATGTTCCAAGAATAAGACGAATGCATATCCCTTGCAAAGACATGATTGTAAAGCTGGCCAAAGATTAAGGTAAGGCCCTATAAACTAAACCCCCGAGTAGGTGTAAGCAATGGTGATCTCAATGGACTCACCCTTATAGAAGAACTAAAACGTAGATAGGGTATTCTCTGATGTGTTAAAGATCATCATTCATCACCTTGGTCTTGGTATGATTGACTACCAACTTTTTTAAGACACAAAAGCAAGCAAGAGCATCCAGCTGTCTTTGTAGGCCCTCAAGAGTATGAGCAAGAAGAAGAAAAGCATCTGCAACCATCATCAACATGTGTGTTTTGACAAATAAATTCTTCAAGATCGTCAATGTAGATCCCAAAGCATGAAGAGGAAAGAGGACAACCTTGTTTGACGCGAATGGTGTTCTAAACATCCTCTAAGAAACCAAAAGCTGTCCGAAAATGGCCAACAACTACCTCTTATAGTCTATTGATGGCAGTGATAAAGAGCTTCGGGATGCTGATGTCATGTAGCCTTGGAAATAAAAGATGCCTAGGAACAGTGTAAAAGGCCTTTCTAAAGTTCACAAAACAACGACACTTCAGAGGATCATTGGCGAGCCTCCTCAATAATAGCCTTGAGAGTGAAAACATGATCAATAGTTTGATGATCCCTTCTAAAACTAGCCTGCCCTCTCGCTCTAAGCTTACCCTGATCCAACAATTCAAAGGGGTTCATATTCAAAATTGTTTCATAAAGCTTAGCAAATATGTGCCCAACAATGATAGTTTGTAGTTATTCGGATCTTAGATTTTTTTTTCATAGTAACTTGATTTTATTAAAATGGGTCATGTGTGCCTCATGTGGGTCTCATGCAATACCTACGAAACTTCTAAAAACCTCAATGCAGAACTTTTTGCTTGAGTTAAAATGACAAAGAATGTTGGAAACACCCTTGGAAACATTAAAAATGTATTTTAGAAATGCCAGGAAACCTGGGAACTTATGATGACGAGTTTTCAAGAGTTCCTGAAACAGAGAAATGAGGGCACCCTAGGAGTTTCCTCCAACATGGGATATCTTTTATTCCATGGGAGCAAAGAACTTTGAAGACTCCTATAAGTACCCCTTCATATGAAAGGGAGTGTTATGTTTGGGCCCTTCTGAATTTTTCTCAAGAAACATAAATGTCAATTCCCAAGATTTACTACAGCATTCCTCTCAAATCAAAACATATGTAAAACTGAAATGCTGTCTCTTCATTCTCATGGAAAAATATAGCTTCCCTATAACCAACGGACTCGCATCATACCAGAAATTAAACCGTATCTATAGTTTTTCTGCAACTGATGGACTCTCATCACGCCAGAAATTCTATTATAATTATCTTTTACCATAGCATGAAGTAAAAATTACCTTTCACCATCTCATAGCGCTTCAAGTCTTCTCGGAAATGTATGACCTGCTCAAGATACGCATATATTTTCCTCGCATTTTCTACAGATCCTACAACAAGGTTGAAACTTGGTCATGTTTCCTAAACGCTAGAATGTAAAAAGATGAAGTGAAGAGATAATAGTTCAGTCATGTTCAGTGGAAAGCACACAGAAAGAAACCAGAGTAATCAAAATAATAATATTTTAAATTTACCTCCTGCACCCATCTTATTGTCAAACCGAACAAGTAATGAATCCAAACATTTCATGGCTCCTGTGACCAGGATATAAACTGGACTACTTCCCGTCCGATGAAGTTCCTCCTCTAAAGTATCAAGACATACTTTCAGGATGATGTCCAGGTGGCCTTCTTGGAACAAGTTGGGAAACTTTTCAACCCCGTAGCCAATTAACATCAAAATATTTGACCTCACTGCAGGATCAACAAACAAAAAGCATTCATGACTTCAATCAAGTATATCTAAACAGAAAAAGAACCCAAAAATTAGTTAAAGTTAGGTGCTTTGTGCAAGGAAGATGTTAGTAAAAGAGGGCAATGGCAAAAATTGCGTGAAATGTTTGTTACTGGTAAAGTACATAACAAAATTCATCTAGCTGTGCTAGCCACAACTACAGCCATACCTATCTAGCAAAGACCTGAACATGATGTAGTTGATAAACTTGTTCCACATAAGAATGTCTATACAAAGAGGAATTAGATGATAAATTAGAATGCTTAAGTAGGCAGGTCATGAAAAAGATATATTTTGGAACGGATGGATTCTGTTGAGAAGAAGAAGGATTAAGCCTGCTTTTGTACTTCATGTATATTTGTCTCAGTTTATGCCGGAGTTGATAATGCAAATCTTCTTACACAGCAAAAAAGAAGGTTGCACTTTGTTTAATAAAGCACCACATTCATGATCTAAGATGTGTGTGTGTCAGAGGCCAAAGCACCTGAAAATATTTTTTAATACTTTGGATGATTGGGAGCCCAAAAAAAGTGAACATCAATAACAACAGTAAATCAACTGTCCCAATCTTGCTATTTTTGCTCTTGTAAAGCAAAGTCTAGTGCTCAAATATTCCAGCTTCTTATACCGTACAATGTGTGTATAGAAGAAATCAAATGGCATATGCTCGAGTGGTTAAAAATATGGACTTTCAGTGTGGAGTCCCAGGTTCAAATCTTGCCATGCAATATATGCATATTTGCCCATTGTAATACCAGTATGTAGATTGTTGAAATACTGTGGTAACGCAGTGATGATATGATATGGATGGGGCCTGTTTCAATTCCATATAAACAATTAAAAGAATAAAAAAAAGAATGTGAATAAAAGGAAGCCATAAATACATGTGCCAGCTGTCTTTGCTTTCCTATACTCCACCAACAATGACTCTGCACATGCCCAATCCAATGAAAAGTCCAGAGCTACACTCTCTTGCATGCTTAACTCCAATATGGAGAGCAATGGAGTCAATGCAGCAGCTTGTACTGTCCTTGAATCATCCCTCCTGAAAATACTGATGCATTTAACCTGTAGAAAAACAGCATTCAACTTTTACAAAAACTGTATTTAAACCTTTAGCATTAAGTCTGAATACAATTACTAGGAGCAGACAAAATATGACTCATTCCCAATTCAAGATAACAAAATAGAAATAAGAGAACTTCACTTTCTAGAAGAAAAACATTTCAAAATGGAGTTTGTATTTATTTATATATACACACATACGAAAAAAAGGGAATCAAGCGGACCAGAAATACCACAGTCAACCTTAAAGCTTGATCTCACTCTTAAGATTTTAACCATGGTTTTAGTGAAGACTACCATCAAGTTGCAAGTTGAAGATAAAGGTAAGAATCATACTAGAGAATAAATAGTTCATAAATCCTTCGTGTATGGGTCTCCAACTCATATCAATAAATATTCCAAGCTCCATGTTATTGCATCCTCAATGAATCTTAAGCTTCTAATAAAACAGAATTGGATCTATAGAATCTTTTGAAGTTGATTCTCTCAAAGCTGAATTTCAAGAGATCCTTTTTCTTTAGAGACTGAAAAGGACGTTCATGAACAGAAGGCCCCTGAAGAAGGGATTCTTAAAGAGAAGATTCCACAAGATCCTTTCTCTGAACAGTTTTTAGACGAGTTTAAGGCTCCACAGACTTGGGAAAGCTATCTTGAAGAGTATATTCAAGTTTCAAATTCTGACTTTTCTGAAAATAATGTTCAGCAGATAAATCAGTGGCTACATTGGATCTTATAAAATACTAAATTCAGTGAGTAAATCAGCGGGTAAAATATTGTTAGAGGATCATCCCCAAGAGGAGGCTTTTGAACAGGAGGAATCTAAATTTATCCAATTCTGTTTTGGCCTCTTTTTAGCGCCATTGTTAGCCCCCCTTCTTAGCCACCACTTTTCTAGCCAATTCTATACTTTGGTAATATGTATGAGGCTTACATCTATTGGAAGGCCAGGCTAGGGTTTTTTTGGGGCCTTGACTATTACAATGCTGTCCTGTCTGGCTTTGCAGATATTGCAAATATCTTCAAAATTTTAATTGGTTTGAATGTTCATTTTCCTCTAGTACTTACACAATTAAACTCTTCAGTTCAAACCACCAGGTTCATCCATGACATTGTTATTTTTCTCTTGGAAATGAATGAAATTATTCATATTTCAAAGTAATAATTTAAATTTTAAAAAGAAAAAAAAAACACTTATCATGCATATGCAATACATTTAAAGCAAGAACTAAATAGCAAGAAGTTTCACACCACAAGCCACAGTTACATTTGCATGGGCTCTTGAGCAACTTTGAAGCAGTCATGGGGGGCACTTGAGTGTAGGGGTCAACTTCTGAGAATACATGAGTGCACCGCATAACCATATGAAGGACAGACCCACCCCCACATCATTCATATTTCAAAATAATAATTTAAATTTAAAAAAGATAAATAAAGAAATAACACTTATCATGCATATGCAATGGCTTTAAAGCAAGTAGTTTCACACCATTAGGCAACTTTGAAGTAATCATGGGTGACACTTGAGTGTAGGGGTCAAGCTTCTGACAACGCATGAGTGCACCACATAACCATATGAAGGACAAGCAAACGACTGCAGGTCACCATAAAGTACCCAAAGGTAAGAATTGAACTTATGTCAATTTCAATATGCACCACCTAACTATATTAGGGACCCAAGCCTGCCATTATGTTCTCTTTAAACTCTACCATAGGATTTACGTTTGCCTTTTTCATTTTGATGATGAAAAACATTACCATGCTTATGGACCAAGTTCAAAAGCCAACCAATGGTAGAGATATGTCCTTTAGGTTTTGTCTTAATCTTTCCCAAAGCCATTTTTTTTTTGGACACGGCAAAGCATTGCCATGAAGTTGACCAGGATTCAATGTGACACCCAATGATAAGGATTGAACTTATAGCAATGCATATTTACACCACCTAACCACATTAATAACCAAAGCCCATCAATGTTTTCCTTTCATTTTAGTTCAGTACTCAAGTTCTGTCTTAAGGTCTACCTTTTACAAAGAGAGTTCATGACAATAGTGATGACCCAAGTTTAAGCCCCTCCTAAGCATGCTGGGAAGAGCTGATTCAAGACACTTAAAGAAAGTTAGGTGGAATAGCCAAGCACATGTCAAGGAATTTGATCCGAAACTTGGAATTTCGAGAGTTCCTAATCTCAGAATTTCAAGTTAAGGAATATGAAGAAAGAATGCAATTCAGAAATAACAGTCTAACAAACCAGAACACAAAAATGTAAGTAAAAGAGCATAATGATTTTATTGCCTAGAAAACAGAGTACAATGCAAGAAATCTCTGAGAAGAGATGTGAGGCTAGAACATTGCATCCGTTCCTCGTCTCTTTTATAGTAAAGGGTGCATCTCTCTTTATACAATGTTGAATATGAAAGGTCATCAACATGGCGGTTCACCTTCTATGAGTTAAAAGGTCACCCATATGGAATGTGGTGATTCAACTTCCATGAGTTACAAAGTGCATTTAATTGAAAATTACATACATATGACTTTTCCTTTTGAGTTTGGTCTTCTACTGATGTGTCAACATGGCTAGAGATGCATTTTGCTTACCAAAATCTAAAAATATTGTTTTGAATTTTTTAGGGCCTCCAAAGCGTTTTTTTTACAAAGTTGTTAGCAACTCCTATCAAATTTGTTGCTCTCTCCCTAATCTTTCCAACGCTTCTTCAATAGATCAAAACAGAGTCCTAAGCACAAAGTTATGCCCCTAACAGTGTGGTTAGAATTATAAAAAATAGATTTTAAAGCATTTTTGGGCAAAAAGCCATAACCCAAAAATATCACAAGCCTAAAACGTTCATCCCCTCTTGCATCAACTTTTGACATCAAGTGCAGAAATTGTTTGTTTAACTAATTTCTTGTGAACCATTCCCCTTGGTGATAATGTTGTCTTGCCCTGACCACTCAATACATCTGAATGGACTGCCTTCTTGTGGTCTTAGTCCATGTGTCAACAATCTGATCATCCTCCACTTGTGCTAAACTGTTTGGATTGAGTTGATTAAGTTATTCAATGTCCAACTGATGCTACTAGAGAAGCATCCAACAAAGGTGGGTGACAAGGCTTGAGAAGTTCAACATTGGAGACCAGATGCCAACCAAGATAAGATGGAAGATTCCATTCAAAGGCATTTTCTCTCACCTTCTTGGTCATGATGTATGATCCATAACGAAGAGGTCTGATCTTCCTATGGGGTCCTGCAAGTCTGTCTTTCTGAAAACGTAACTATACCTTATCTCCAACCTTGAGTTGATGTGGGACCCAATGTTGGTCATGGCATTGTTTGTAGTTATGAATTGTCTTTTCCAAGAGGTCATGGACCTATTGTTGGATATGCTAAGTCCATTCCCCAAAACATGCTGCCTTTTCTGCTTCTTTTTGTCCATGAGGTGAGTACTCCATGGGTTGCACAGGGACAGCTACATCAATGGGTGCCAAGGTTTGGAACCCAAAACAGACATGAAATGGGTTGTGTTAGGCAAAGTTGTGCAGAGCTCAGTTGTACCCATGCTAAATGTAGGGAAGGTTCTCATTCCATATGCATGGATTCTTGGAATTTTACATTTGAAGATGTACAAACAATCAATTCACAACTTTTTCCTAGCCATCAATCTGAAGATGGAAAGTTGTGGACATGGCCAGCTACTTGTCCATCATACTCCATAGGGTAGACCAAAAGATGCTCAAAAATCTACTATCCCCGTCAGTTACAATGGACTATGGCAAGCTAAAATTGAACCACACAAATGAGGGAACTCATCCTGCAAGAAATGCATGCATCACCAACAACTGGGCATTCAAGGTTTCTCAAAACCTATGAAAGGACCAAATGTACCTTTTTTTGGAAGGGAATGAAAAGGGACATTCAAACTTTTGTGGTAGAATATGACAGGTGCCAACATATGAAAGAAGAAAATGTGTGTTCCCCTGGAACCCTTCAGCCCTTACCAATTCCCAAACAAGTATGGACAGATATCAGGAGGAAAATGTGTTATTCTGGTGGTAGTGGATTGTCTCACGAAGTATGCTCATTTATGTTCCTTGTCCCATCCCTACACCTCTTTCGTCGTTGCCCAATTATTTTTAGACTCCACCTTTCGTCTCCATGGAATGCCTAAATCAATTGTCTCCAATAAAGACCCTACTTTTACCAGTCATTTTTGGCAAGAACTGTTCAAGTCGTAGGGAACTTAGCTCAAAATGAGTTCGATTTATCACCCTCAGACTGATGGCCAAACTGAAATTGTCAATAAATACTTGGAAACATACCTCTGATGCTTTGCCTCACAGCATTCTACACAATGGGCTAAGTGGCTTCCTTTTGGCGGAATGGTGGTATAACACTTCATATCATACTGCTACTAAGGTTACCCCATTTGAAGCAGTATATGGTCATCCTCCACCAACACCCTCCTCTTACATTCCAAGAAGCTCCAAGGTTCAAGTTGTGGATTCCACCCTCAAACAACATGCTTCCCTTCTCCGACAACTTAAGGTCAATCTTGACTTGGCTCAAAACAAAATGCGTCAGCAAGCTGATCAACACCACTCTGAGTGTAGCTTTGAAGTCAGGGACATGGTTTTCTTTGCCCGCAACCCTATAAACAGTCATCTCTCCAAATTTGTGGATGCCAAAAACTTGCCACCAAATACTATGGTCCTTACCGGGTGTTACAACAGATCAGGTCAACAGCCTACAAACTGGCCCTTCTGGACACTTCCATAATTCACCATCTTTCATGTCTCCTCTCTCAAGAAGGTTGTTGGCAACAAGGTCCAGGTACAATCCACACTACCAAAGTTGGACGAAGAAGGATCCATCATTCTTGAGCCTGAACGAATTTTGGATAGGAGATCGCGCACCCTTCGCCACCATGTCATCACTAATGTTCTTGTTCAATGGCGAGAATTACAACCTGAAGATGCCACTTGGGAGCCCCTTTAGCAACTTCAGCAGCAATTTCCTCATCTTCAGCTTTGAGGACAAAGCTTTTTAAAGGGAAAGGGCATGTTAGGACTCCATCCTAACACTATTATGTAATAACCCCTTTCTTAACGTGGGGACCCCCATTATAATGTTTTGTAATGATATTATGTAATATTTCGTAACGGTTTGTGGCACTAGCAAGGCCTAGACAAGTGGTGCCATTTTATGTAACTATTGTCAAGAATGTAAATGTTGTTTGGTAGAAGATTCTAGCTCGGGTAGCATTTTGCATGTAAGCCAACCTTGAGCGTTAGGTAGTGCTATGAAGCCATTACAAATGTGAAGGCAGCCATGAATGTATCTTTTTGCATATTGAATGAAAGTATTGAAGGAGGTTGTCCCCTCAAAGAGGCCCGCAATTCTATGTTGTGATTTGTGAGATTAATATATTTCTGCATTTACATTTTGTATTGCAATATTTTGTTCTTTCATGAATTTCTGTTTTTATTGAAATATTAATGTGAATGTGCTTTTTTTTTTTAGATGGTACCTAACACAGTCCCATAGGCAGCGGTTAAAAACATTTTGTTATTCTTTGTAAAACCGGTGCATGTAGGACCATACAACTAGATGGTCAAGTTAGCATGAGCTATGTTCCCATAGTTAGGCCAACATGAGTTCCCGTAGTTCAATGATAGTGACTTGAAAAGCAAATTGTAAACACTTTGTTCGCTTCTCATAGCAAGACAGTGTACCTGTAGCACAAAGGAATGTACTCTCACTCTAGGGTGAGACAGGTCATTATCCAACATGCATCATAATTTACAAATAAATACAGATAACGCATTCAAACTTCCATGAAAACCATTAAAATTATATTGCCACAAAACCACAAAACATTTGGCATTTTAATTACAAAAACAGAGGTTTAGACAACATTGTTCACAAGAAAGTACAAGCTTCATGGCCAAAAAGGTTATATAAATGAATCAGTTGGGAGCCTCATCAATTACCATTGCATCAAGATCTCCATGGACTGTCTATACCCTGTTATTAACATTCAAATGTATTTCTGGGCATAAAAGAGTAGTATTGATCCTAAAATAGAGGGTTTTACTAGTGACTAGGGACTAGTTTTACCACAATCAAGTAGAACTTAGATAAAGAGCACTTCAAGTGTTCAACAGGGCTGATTGAAAGTTTCATTAGTGACCATTACAGATCATATTGATATTAAAGTAGGTTTGACTTGGTTCCTGGTCAACACACAAAGTTTCCACATGGGAAAATCTAGCAAAAACAGCCAACTCAAGTTTCACGAGGAGAAAACAAGGTCCATGATTTGTAGAAGAAAAACTAGCAACAAACCAAGCAAATTTTCAAGTTGAAGAAAGAAAAATAAAGGGCTGCAAATGAACTTCCAACAGCAAGAAAAGCTCTTGCCCATGGTCGCAAAGCAAGCTGGCAAGGTGCAAAAACAAAACATTGGAAGGGGTAGTCCTGCATGTCAAGGCATAGGACAAGTAGAAGGAAAGTACCTACAAAAAGTGAATCAAATATATGAGAAGTTATTATCCCTGATGAGTTTTCTAGCTTGACCTCAAGAAGCATACTTACACCAAGGATGCATGCACCATGTCCATGAATACAATGGTAAGCAATCAAGATTCTAGTTTTGCAAGTTCTGAGCAGAATACAAGAGGTATTAGTCCCAAGTTAGTTAAGAAAAATGGCTTATGAAGGCCAAGGAATGAAAGCTCTCATTGAGGTAATGCAAAGGCCTTCAAAAATGGGGCTTGGATACCAAGAGCATGGTGAATGCTCAAAGAAAAATGAAGGTGTGCCTTCCAAAGAGAAGAACAAGCTACCATTCCAACAAAGGAGGCAATGACACCATCAAAGGAACCAAGCAAAGTTGCCAAACATTTTCCAAAGAGCAACCTTCCAAAGAAGAAGGATAGGACAAGCTCAATATGATCACAACAGTGAAGAGAAAAGCAAACAAGTATACAGGCATAAGAAAAGTTATGTGCTTAAAACTTCTATATTTATGTTTTCTGTGGAAGAGAATTTTATGTATCTCAATTCTATTGGGATATCCATCCATGCAAACATTGTGCAAAGAATAATCATAGTACTTGCATGTGTAAAAAGCATTTCGTTTCCATAAAATGACATAAGCTCAACTGGTTAGACTTTAAAAGAGGAGACCCAAGTTTGAATCTTGTCAAGTGTGATACATGCATAATTGCAAAGCTATAGTAATACCACTATGTGGTCATGATGTAATGGGTGGGGCCCGTTTAAATCCCATATAACCAATTTAAAAAAAAAAAAAAAGATTTCACTTCCTAGTGCAAGAAAGAGCTCTCCAAAGGAAAAGCAAAAGTTTGAGAAGATTCCCATGTTGCCAATGTGAAATCATGGAGTTTGGTTTACAATTGGGTTATGTAAACAAATGGAGTATGATCACTACCAACAATAAGGGGTTGTATATGCTCAAATCTTTCACTGGCAATAGTATATCACACACTTACACTATGATATGGAGAGTGTGCCCAAACAAGGATGGGGTTGTAGTAGCATAATCCAAGCTGTTGGAAACAAGACAGCAATGAATTTGAGCATTTAGAGCACATTGGTGAATGATAAAGGTCCATTACCACTTGAGACACAACACTGTACTTCAGCCATCAAGAAACAACACCCATCTTTATCAATGTACATTCAGGGGAAGCAAGAAAACACAATTTCTCCAGCTACCATGAAGAAATTGTAGATATGCAAGCACCAAGCAGGGACAGAGAGTACCACCACAAAGAGATGAGAATTTCAAAGGAGTAGCAAATGAAGAAAATCAGTCCATCCACGCAGAAGTTTCCAAGGAGGAAAGTTGCAACCATGGACACCATCATATAGCCTGAGGCAAGCAACACATGAGGTATGTGGTACAACTACAAACAGCAACTCCAATTTTTAAAAAGCAAATTGAGCATTACTCTATTCAAGAGAAACGTTGTCATCTACATAAAAGAAGCATTGCACAAATAGAGAAGGCCAATGATTGTTCACTTGCATTCAATAAGCATTTTAATAATAGTTGGATGAAAGATATCACTTGAAAACAAAAAAGAGTAAGCACTTGGAAGCACAAGCAAGCATGCTGACCAAGCACTTGGAAATCCAAGCGTATAAGCAAGCACAATCAATTCAAAAATTATGCTAGTAAGAGCACAAGCAATCCAAATCTAACGGTTGGGTAAGAACTTGTAGCTCATTTGTATTCATGTAAAAAGCTGAAGCATTAGTGTGTAATGTAAAAAAAATTGTAGATGATCACTTATGCATGAAGATGGCTACTGTACTTTCCATTTATAGAATTTATTAGAAAAACAGTTACTGAAAGTTCAAATCCTGGTTCATTCAATGAGATTTTCCATAAAATAAACAAAATTTATTTTCACCAAACATTGAACATAAATAAGAAAGGAAAACACAATTCTTCTCAATTATGCATGAAATCCCCCACTGAAGTTTCGTTTTCCAGTCTATTCAACAAAAAATTACATAAATGATAAAACAAACATAATTTAGCCACATCTCCAAAACATTGATTCTACTTGACATTAACAGCAAAACCTCTGCTTCTCCTGAGTATTTATACACAATAAATAAATTTGTAAAAGATCACTCATTTTCAATTAATAAATAAATTTTTAAATGATCACTCTTTTTCAAATAGTAAATAAACTTGTAAATGATCACTCATTTTCAATTATGCATGAAAACAGCTGCTGAACTTTCAATTATAGAATTTTTAGGAAACAACAGTCACTGAAAGTGCAGTTCCTGGCTCATTCGACGAATTTTTCCATAAAATAAACAGAGTATAATTTCACCATAAAATTTGTTTTTCTTTTTAATTACTCGTAAAAAAGCAGGCCACTGAAGTTTCAAATCCCAGTCTAATCAACAAAAAATTCTATAAAATAAACAGAATTTAGCCTCATCCTGAAAAGCATTGCTTCTACTTAACATTAACAGCAAGAGCGTTGCTTCCCATGAACATCAACAAAAGCCATACATAGGGGCCGAATTGAAATGGAAAACGAAGATGCTCATAGCATAGCAACAGTTGAGGACTCGTTCACATAGTCTCAGGTGAGAAACAGGGAGATGGCTGACACCCAAAGAAGAATGAGAAAACAGGCTATGCGTATTCTGTTGATCGGGGGCAGTAAAAGAGAAACATTATATGTTAGAACATTCAGCCTACTATGACATCTGAGCGAGATATCACAATATTTTGGAGGCACACTAAATGGCAACTCTGTTCGGAGAACAGAAATGGGAAAAGACCAGAGAAATCTCGATACACATCAAGAGCAGAAGAATCATCCTCCAAAAGAGCATGGCAGAGGCTTAAAATGTCATGCTATCATCTTTAGTAAATGTGTACATTTTACATATCCAATGGTTGGAGCTCGAGTGGTTGAATATGTCCACTTTTTAGGCGGAGACCAGGGTTCGAACCTTGCCAAGCGGTAAAACGCTCATGACGTAATGTGTCCATGTTACAGCTTTTATAGCTACGGACACATAGACTGTTTTGTTCCTTAATATCATTTTATTTCATTTCTCAAAAGCAAATAAACTTGTCAATGATCATTCATGTCCAATTATGCATGAAAACAGTCGCCGAACTTTCAATTCCTAACATATTCAAAAAACTTTCCATAAAATAAACAAAATTTGGCAGCTTATTTATAAAATTTGCTTCTTATTAACATTATAAGTAAGTAAATAAATGTATAAATGATAACACATTTTGAATTATACAGAATAACAGACCCAATTCTTAACTTATTCAGCAATTTTTTGTAAAATGGACAAAATTTAACCAGATATTTAGAAAATTTGCTTCTGCTAGACGTTAACAGTAAAAACTCCGCACATTACTTATCCTTATTGTTGACAGCAAAACGTTGCTTCTAGCAGTAAATAAACTTGTAAATGATCAATCAATTTCAACTATGCATAAAAACGTCCATTGAACTTTAAATTCCTAACTTAATCAGCAAAAGTTTCCATAAAATAAACAAAACTTACTCACGTATTTAAAGAATTCACTTCTGTTTAAAGATTTTCCATAAAATAAACAAAATTTCGCGTAGCGTTTATAAAATTTGCTTCTGTTTAACACCGACAGTAAGTAAATAAATGTCCAAATGATCACTCATTTTGAATTATGCATAAAAACCGACGCTCGGCTTTCAATTCCTAACTCATTCAGCAGTTTTTCCCAATAAAATACACAAAATTTAGCCACGCATTTAAAGAAATTGCTTCTGTTTAACACTGACAGTAAATATTCCGCACCTTGACAAAGGACGCATAGCTGAAAGCGCGATTGCCAATACGGCTTAAGAAATTCGCGAGAAATGTAAGGCAATTCTCCTTGGCTTTCACGGCGGCCTTGTCCCGCGCGGGAAGCATCGTTTCCACTGCGCTCAAAACCCCGGAGTCCTCGTCAAATACGGCCGCGACCACAAATGACACGTCACGCTCGTCCACCAAATCCGCAGACAGAGCTGTAATGTCGGCTATGATGTCCGAAACCTCCGAAGCCGCGCCTCTGCGCGCAGACTCGGCTTCTTCCTTGAGTAAAATAAAACATTTTGCAAGCTTCTGGTCCATTTTTTACTGCAAATTTAGCCACTTGTGGAAAAGATTATGTGAATAGTTTATTTTTCCACTCAATTCTTTATGTTCCCTGCGATTCTTGCTACTCTCGGTAGTAAATCTTGTCTGCCTCTCGAAATTCCTTTCACTTCATGTTCTTCTCAATTCGCAATGTCAAGACAGGTTCTTGCGTTTGTTCTTAGCGCGAACGGACGCGCAGTGCTTTTTCGAGTCGACCGACTTAAATTGAGGTCGCCCAACGAACACCGTGGTCATATGAACGGTTAATTGGTGTGACCGAGAGTTTGTTCGGTGTTTCTCCCTCGTCCTTCAGGCGCAAGTTTCTAGGAGTTTGGCTTACTGTAGACCATGGAAGACCTAAGGCAAAGTATATGTCCGTGGAGGAATTTGCATTTCATTGTCTGTTTATTAATTATTATCATTTAATTTTAATTGATTATTAATTATTATCATTAAATTTTAATTGATTATTTAATTATTATTAGATCTATGAGTAAAAAAAAAATATTAAAGTGGAATAAAATTTTAATAAGTGAAATGAAATGAAAGATTTTAATTACAGTCGCCCAAAACATGGTTTATGGGACCTTTAAATATGGAAACACGTAATTCAAATCATATGACCATTAATATCTTTGAGATGGTTGTTCCTTCTACTAATTTGGGTTAGCAACTCTCTAACTTTTTTTATTTTATTGTTTTTAGGTAATTTTGTCGTAGACCCTTTTCCAAGTGTTTTTTTGTATTTGTCACAGATGTCCGAAAACTCAAGCATTCATAGATGAAATATTCCTCTGTCTCTATTACCGATGTGTTACATAGAATACACATCATTTCTTCCCATTGTTCCTTGGGCATTGTCGATCTCGTTGTTTCACATCTAAGACTATGAGAGCTAGTCCTTATCTAAGTAATGAGGATTTTTTCCCTCCACTTAATTTCAGCTCCTATATAGGTTTTTTTCTTGTGGTCATACGTTAAACTTTGCAATATAGTATTGTCTTTTCTTGCTTGCATTTTTTCACATTCCACTTCTAAATTTTTTGTTCACATAGTTTTTTATATTTTTGTTGAAATTTGGACATTTATTTATGTTGATTTCTTAAAGTTTCATCCATTTTTTATTTTGTTTCATCCATGTGTTCTTCCGCCTATGTAGCTCTTCATCCGTAACTGTCCTAAGCCATCTGTTGTTTTTCATGTTTTCTATTTTTTCAAGTAACATAACAGCTTGGTCATAGCAATTGCCTCTAAAGGGAACATTTCAGTTTTAGCTATAATAATTTCATAGGGGATTGTGGTCTTAATTCTAAGAAGATTTGTAATTAGACGTTTTTGAATCCTTTCTATTTGCCTCTATTTTGTATTTGTCGTGCCACTGACCCACACCTCGCAACCATACAACATAATTGGTGTGACAAGTAGACCAAATAAGACCTTGGTGGTCTTCCAATCCCACAACTCGGCATTCCTACATTGATTTTGAAGTCTCCAACCACTTAGAGTTCTTCTCATCCAACATGTATTCCATTTGAGTTTGTCATGAAAGTCTATGCCTAGGTATTTGTATTCTATCACCACCTCAAGAGGCTCTCCGACAAACTAAAATTCGAGATATTGCTTCTTCTTTTTTGCTAGAAAATCATGATTTTTGTTTTGCTCGTGTTTACCTGCATCCCAACTTCCGTACGAAAGAGTTCTAGAGCCCGAAGGTGATCTTCTAGATATATAGTTGTTTTGGCCACAAGAATTACATCATCTACATACATGAGGAGTTTTACCGCATATTTTGCTAAGTGCACACCCTCTGCCCCAAATTTTATATCCATTCTTCTAACTTGTCAATATACAACCCAAATAATGTAGAGGGTAACCTTGTTTGATGCCTATGTCACTCCTAAAATATTCAAATAACCCTTCCTACGTTCTGATTTTAGCCTTTACATGCTCATATAATCTGTGAACTGCTACCCTGTAGTGAATTGGAACCTCTAGCTCTTCCATTCTACTCCATAATTTTTTCCTTGGAACTGTGTCAAATGCCTTTTTGAAGTCTACAAAACAACAAAAAGCCTCCTCTTTTTTGTCCCATATTTTTTCCACTATGTGTCTAAGCATGATACAGTGATCAATAGTTGAGTGCTTGGGCCTAAAACCCGCTTGCCCCTTTGCTCTCTTTCCCTTTTCTTCTGCCCATCTGTTGATCCTACGCTCTATCATACTCCCAAACAGCTTTGCAAAGAGAGGATTGATCATGATAGTTCAATAGTTTGAGGGATTATTTACATCTCCACTTTTAAACAAAGGAATGGTCAAGCTAGTTGTCCATTTTGTAGGGAAGTCATTTTGTATGACCTCATTGAAAATCTCTTTGATTTGCGGTGCAAGAATATCTACCCCCATTTTATATGCTCTGCCTGAAGATTGTCTATGTCACGGGCTTTATGAGTTGCTAGATTTTTAATCCCTTGAATAATGTCTTCATTTGTGAAAAGTTATTTCTTGACAATGATAGTAGGGGTGTCTCCTATTGGTTACTACACTCGTACAATTGTTTTGAATACTCCAACCACTGACTAGTTGTTATTTTATTTTTAGTTTGCATCTTTTTCACGCTTAGTTACTTCCAAAATTTCTTTGGTTCATGCTTCCCTAAGTAAATTAGTTCTTTCCTCCTTGTTCTAGTGTATTCTTATTTTTTTGCCCTTACCAGTTTCTCATATGCTTTTTTGTTTGCTCTTGTTTTACCCGTTGGTTCCTTTAGTAATCTTCACGCTTCCTTGCAATCTTCATCGAACCATGGGTTGGTTGGGAAGTTATTTCTTTCTTTCTTTCTTTCTAGGTTTAGGTCTCTTGCATTTTTTTAAAGCTTCTTGGATAATGTGCATTAAAAATTCACTTTTATTGTAATTTTAGTTACTATGAGGTAGTCTCTTTCTTTCCCTTTCCTATAACTTGTTATTCAATGTTGCCTTGAAACTCTCTCGATTTTCTTTTGTTAGAAGAATGTTTCCCTTGTGAAGATTTTTGTTTTGATTACCTTGCATGTGTTTTTCCTTGGTTTTATCTCCTTGCATTTGAAGTTTCATAACAATTGGGTTGTGCTATGACTTAAGTTCCACCAGGGAATCTTCCACTTCTAGCTCCTCTTTTTTTGGTATGCATTTTTGTGAACATATAACATAGTCTATTACACTTTGTCCTTTATATGTTTTGCATGTTTACTTTCTTGATTTTTTTCAACTTTTCATCCCATTGCAAATAACCAAGTTGTGTATGTTGCAAAGGCTTAACAACTCATCTCCATATTGTGTGATAGCCCCATGCGCGTGATAGCCTAGCAAAGTGAAGAGTATTCTTAATAAATTAAGGTTGAATTTAACAAGTTTTAGAATTTGTTTTTGTTTGGACATAAAAAATTGGTATGTTTTTTTTTGTTTTCATTAGGGAGAACTCAAGTTCAAATCATGAATTGGGCTTGATCTTATATTTTCGTTTAGGAAAAAAATGAATTTTATAGATAAAGTTTAATATCTTATTAAGTGATATTAGTTCAACTAGTTAAATTTGTCTGCATTCAATAAGGGATTTAAATTGAATTTTATTAAACAATACATACCTCCATTAGCCCCAATTTAATATGGATGGACTTATTTCAATCCTATATAAACAATTTTAAATTAATTATTAATTAATTTTTAGTAAAAAAATAAGAAACAATAACGCGTCATTGTTTTTTGTGAACTTGTTTAAGGAAATAGTAAGAATGATTATTATAAAAGACAAGAAGTGTAGGGGTGACTCTTTTAAGTTCTTAGGAATCCCTTTTGCTTTTGATAGCTCGTCCTTTGAACTCTGGTAATATGTCATTGACAGAATTGAAAATAAGATTTCCTATTGGGCCTCACGTCTCCTTTATCTTGTCGACAAGTTTTAAGTTTGCACAAAGATTATTGTTGCCACCTATGTTTATTACTCCTCCTATTAGACCCCTTTTAAGAATTCTTATAATAAGTTGACCAGACTCCTTAGGGATTTTCTTTGGGCCAAGAGGGAGAATTTGCATGGTTTTCATCAAGTTTCTTAGGATATTTGTTGCACCCCTACTGATAAGGGCAGGATGGGCATCATTGACATTTACAGGTAAAGCATTTCTTTATGTACTAAGTGGGTGGTTAAAGTTATTGAAGGTCCTGAAGCCTGGAAGGTTTTGAATTGCCATTGTATGTATTTAGGGCTACCTTATGGGTGCAAATCTTGGGCTAATATTGGTCTTCATACACTCATCGTTACTTTTGCTCCAATTAAGATTCAATGTTTTTTTGTTGTTTAAAGTATTTGGCAGGCTTTTGAGGTGGTAAAACCTCATCTTCACTAGATTAGTGATGGTTTTTCTAATGGTCTTTCATTTAATTATCAGAATATCTGGTGGTCTCCTATTCTATCTAACTCTTTAGTTATTCTTGTTGATATGCCAAGGATTAAAGCTTTGAGGTTGTTTTGCAAGGGCATATATTTTATTAAAGATTTAGTGCACTCTCGAGACTGAATTCCTTGGCCTGATCTCAAACATAAATTTAATCTTTAGAATTCAGATCTTCCTTCTATTCTTAATATTCAAGAGCTTATGCCTGATTTCATGCTTCATAAGTTTGGCCTTCAACCCCTAAGTTCCTGGTGGAGGGATTAGCGTTGGAATGTGGATACTCCTTTCAAGAACTACTCTTCTTCCTTGCTTTATCAGCTTCTTAGTCTTGTTTCCCCTGGTGTTGACAAAATTAATGAGGGATGGCTAACTCACTCTACCTCCTATACTTGGATTACTCGTTTGAACCATATATGGTAGTTTAACCTTGAACCCAAGATTGTATTTTTTCTCTGGTCTCTTATTTATCAAGGGCTTCTTATAGGAGAGAGACTTAGTAGGTTTGGTCTTCCTACTCCTAAGTGTTCAACTTTTCGTCATTTTGAGACTTTTAAACATCTATTTTTGCTTTGCCCTCGTGCTCAGTTTGCTTGGTCTTAGATTCACTCATTGTTCAAGCCCTTTCATCCTAAATTTTTCAAATGGCAGATGATCTTTTTTGGAGATAATAGTTGTTGGTATGCTTATATTGTTGCTCTATGGAATTTCTTTTGTGCTATTATTTTGTTTCAACTTTGGAAAGCTAGGAATGCTACTATCTATTCTAGAGATTCAATTTCTAGTCAGTTTTCTATGCATGAAAAGATTACGATGTTTTTTGTTGTTACTGTTTAGATCCATTCGCAGGCTTTCAAGTTGACTCATGAGTTGGCACATTTGATAAATCTTATCAAGTACTGGCATGAGGCTCCATGCACTATTAGCAAGGTTTTTCCTAACCTCCCTTTGTCTCAAGATCCCTTTATTTCGGTGTAGCAAGTTGAGGGGGTGATGTTTTCTAGCCTCAGGTCATTCTGTTAGTGCCCATAGCAGGGCTTGCTTTTTTTCCTAGCTATGTTTTTTATTCACCCTTTTAAGGGTTGGTTTTGTTTTTGGCCTCGGGCCTCGTCTTTATAGTGTTGATCGTTTGGGTGGCCTTGTGCCCCAAGTTGTGATTTTTCCAACTCTTTTTTTTATTGTAACCACTCTTATTTTTAAAAAATATAATTTTTGGTTCCAATAAAAGATAAGAAGTAAAGCTCTGATTAATAAGTTGAGTTAAATAATTTAATAGTTTTATGCATTATTAATTTTAATGTTGATTAATCCAAGACATTAGCTCAACCTGTTAGATTCTTTAACTTTAAAAAGAGGAGACCAAGGTTCTATTCTTGCCAAGGATACATGCTTAAAATAATTAACTTTATGTAATACCACTGTGGTGATGATGTAATAAATTAGTTTTAAAAATAATAATGTTGATGGTGTGAGTTTAAATTTTCCCAAAAATAAAACTATTTATTTTTAGGTTCATAATTAAATCTTTTATAAAAAATAATAGTTTAATGATTTTTATTTTTTTCAATGAGTTTACACATGTTTTTATGAGGGATCCTGGTCCCCTCATACTAAGTGGGGTTTGAACCTTAGACCTCTCAAAGAGAGACCAAAGCCCTTACCACTGCAGCAAGCTTGTAGCCTTAGCTTAATGATTTTTATTAAACATCATAATTTTTTTTTTTGATAATAAGGGGTTGTACTCAGGTCCTCCATCCTTGAAAAATTACATCTCTTTTTTTTAGAGCTTGAGAGTTTACAAATAAATACACTTCTCATATCAATTGAGATGTTATAGCTAGAAACCTATATCATTTTACATAAAATGTTTGTGAAGAACACAAGCTTATACTGAGAGGGGGGGGTGAACAGTATAAGACCTCTTTTTACTTTTTCCCTTTATCTTCAAAACAGTAAAGCAATATACCCAAAGCAATATCAAAACAATGCACAATATCATCCACAAAGTGACACCAATTTTAACGTGGTTCACCCGGAATGCCCGGGCTACGTCCACAAAACTTTTCTCTAAAAGTTATCTCAAAGTTCTTTGGGAAACCTTCCCAATTACAATGTTTATGAGCCTCGGCCCAAAGGAGACACCTTCCCCCAATCTGAATTTATGAGCCTCTGCTCAAAGGAGATACCTTCCCCCCTCCCTCGGAAATGATCCCTCGGAAGATCAACTCGCCTCTACCTCTTGCCGACACGTGGAACTCCTTTCCACCGAAGACCTCCTGTCCTCAATGCTTAGCCTAAGAGACCTTCGCCTTCTATGATCACGTCCACAAGCAGCTCAGCTACCTGTACCAAACACAATCAGTCGGTCTAGTACAAGTCTTCCTCTATCTGTCAGATCTGTCCAACTCTTGAACAAATCAATCCTCTACACACAAGCCTTCTCAAAGACTTGCCAAATCTGTCCTCGGGTTCTTCTCAAAGAACCAATGCACCTCTGTCCTCAAGTTCTCTGATAGAACTATCAAAAACTCAGCTCACAAGTCCTCTGCTAGGACCTGTCCAAATCTGCTCACAAGTCCCCACCGGAACCTCGTCCAAAACCTCGCTCACAAGTCCCCACCGAAACCTAGTCCAAAACCTCAGCAAGCTCACCAAGAAAAACTTGCTTAGCATGAACCCACAAAGAGAATTGTTAGAGACCCAATGTGATTCATAAACCTCATAGAAGCATAAAGAGAATTGTTAGAGACTCAATATGTTCTATACTTAACTCCCAATCTCAATCTCAAATCTCATAGAAACATAAAGAGAATTGTTAGAGACCCAATATGTTCTATACTTAACTCCCAATATCAATCTCAACTCAATCTCAATCTCAAAAGAATAAGATAGATGTAGTATGCTTTTCTCAAGAATATGAAACACAACCCAACAATTGCCAACCATGCAATATCTCATATAACAATGATACTCATATTCTTTTTACCAACAATTAGGGTTTCAACAACAATGCTCATCAAACAAGGTTTAGTCAACCAACACCATTCAACTCAACATCAACCTTGAAGCATTCAACCAATCATCACAAGAAAAGGAAACAAGTAGAAATCCTTTTCCCTCCAAGGATATTTGAACAAAACAACCACCAACACAATATCACCAAATGCAAAGAATAACTTGCTCAAATCAACTCAATGGAGTAAGCCCAATATCATGTATCAAGTAAAGCACTAACTTGATCAAAAACAACCTCTATGGAAGCAACTCAACCATCAATATCAAAACAGCCAACTAAGGGTTTCATCATCTCAATGCAAGTAGCAAGACTTACTAACATAAACCCTAGTGCAAAAAATGCTTCCTCTTCCTCAACCAGAATTATGCATTCACCCAAAAACTCATCAATGATTTTAATGCATAAACAATCTTCAATATCCAGAAAATAAGATTTACACCAAAAATACCTAGTAGACAACCTTTTCACTCCAAACTCAATTTCAGAAAATATACCATCAACAACATACATGGAAGAAGTTGCCCATACCTTTACTTTGATGAAGAAGGAGAACTCAAAATCTGTCACAACACTAACTCTCAATTTGCCACCAATTAGAGTTAGCAACTATACAATAATAAACAATAATAAAGATCCAAATTAACACCTTATTTCTCCAACTTAATAAAAACCACTAGAAGTATAATATACATACAAAGTAAAACCTCTTTACACCTTATTACTCCACATAAACATTAAGCATCAATAAAACAATGTCAAAGCAAATATGATACCTTAACCTTATACCTCCAACGCATTCACAGCCACTATCCTTTGCACACCGCGACCAAAAGAAAATTACCAACGAAGAGAATCGAACTCGGCACCTCTGCCTTCTAGCGCCTTCGCTAAAACGCCACCGTCGTTGGGTCACAAGTGCCCAATGAAGAAATACAGTGTTGCCCTATATTTTATCTTCCTTTGACGCCAAGAATCTGGAAAACGTAAATGTCTTCCACAAGCCACATGCAAACTGGTGAGCGCTGTCCAAAACGTAAGTCACTGAATGCTTGCATTAATCATCTCACAACACAATCTGGAAAAACACAGTTCAGGTGCAATTGCCAATCCACTAACGTCAAGCATAAAAGTAAGGATGCAGCCCAAGCTCAAATCCGAGTATGCCAAGCACGGTTTCCAAGACACAGATCAAGCACGATTTCAAAGACGTCAATCGAAGATTCGAAGACACAGAGCAAGCTCAAATCGAAGACACCAAGCGCTATTCGAATGATACAGCAAAAATAAAGCGCTATTCGAATGATACAGAGCAAACGCAAATCGTAGACGCCAAGCGCTATTCGAATGATACAGAGCAAACGCAAATCGCAGATTCCAATTAATCGGTGGTGCTCACTTTAGAAAATCATCCCCACTTATATAGCCATTTCTCCTTAACTTTTTGACGTCGGCGCTCCTCCAACGATGGCAACATATCGGTGAAAGAATTCTTTTTTCTCCGTCGCTTAAGGGTTGAAAGACCCTTTAATAATAATTAAAATAATAATAATTATTATTTTATTAATAATAAATTAAACTTAGACCCTTGTCAAAGGTTTGAGTTAATTTAATTATTAATAATAAACATGGACCTTCAAGGTTTTTCAAGAAGTAAAAACCTTTGCATTAAGTTAAGCTTGGTTTTAATAAAAACCCTTAATGAGTCCAAATGGTTTTAAGAAAAACCTTTAACCTTGTCACCATGGTTTTAATAAAAACCCTTTAACATTATGAAGCTTCTCAAGATATTTTTGACATCACACTCTTTTTGATATCAACACAAAAATGCCTTTTGACATCAATGACAACTTATACACTTGAGCAAAGGCAATGTACCCAAAGTACCCAAAATTGCCAACAATCTCCCCCTTTGTCATTGATGGCAAACCTTTACTGAAAACACTTCTCAAGAGCCAAAACTGAAACCAACTGTGCTAACAACCGACCAACTGTGCCCACAACTGAGAATCTTCCTTTGAAGTTTTGCTCCCCTGACTTGAAGCTTTCCTCTTCACTTTGAAGCTCTCCCCCTTACTCATATCTCTCCCCTTTTTCATCAATGGCAAAGGGCCACCTTTGGGGCTCGGGACTAAGAATGAGCCTCTTAGCTTAGTCCCTCCCCCACCTCCTGATGAGGTGATTAATTCTAGGGTGGGAGTAAAACTCCCATTAGGCACTGATCATCATCAGCGTCTATAACTTCCTTGTCGGGCCTTCTCTTGAACTCTTTGTCCATATTCCTGTTCCTGTCACTATTCTTGTTCTTGTTCTCATCCCTGTTCTTATCCATGCCTTGATCCTTGGACCTAATCATGCCACTGTTCCTGTTCTTGTATTCTAGAATTTCAGCTCTACACTGTCTAGCTGTGTGACCTTCATTGTTGCACTTATAACAAGTAACAATGTTATTTCTTTTAGGCATACCTGTTCTTTGAATCCACCAGTTCTGACCAAACCTTTCGACCAAACCTGTTCTGACCAAACCTGTTCTGACCAAACCTGTTCTGATCAAACCTGTTCCTGATATTTGCCTTGCAATAAACTGCCTTGTGCCCAAACTGTTGACAAGAGTAGCAATACCCTTGAAAGAAATTACCACCTCTGAAACTGTCATTTACCTTCCTTACTTGAGTCATGCAATGTGAAGCTATGTGACCAAACCTGTGACAAGCAAAACATCTGCCTTGAAACTTTCCTTTATTTGACCTCTTAGGCTCTGAAAACTTCTTCTTCTCATTCTGAATTCTATTTTCTATTTCTGTGCATCTATCATTCAAGGACTCATGATCTGAAATACTTTCCTCATCAGAACTCTCTTCCTTTTGGAGTCTCTTACTAGACTCTCCAACTTGTTCCTTGTGAGGCTTAACAAAACCAAGGCCTATTTTATCTAGTTGTCTTTCTTTGACCTTTGATGAGTGACTTAACCTTTTTGGAGCTATCTTGAAACCTCGTGAAGCTTATCCTTGTACTCTTTAGTTTCCTCTTTCAAAGAAGCCATTTTCTGTTCTAACTCACTATACTCAAGAACCTTAGACTCTAACTCATCCTTGAGTTCTTGTGTCTTAGCTATAGAGAAGTCAAGACTTTCTATAAGATCATCTCTCTCCATACAACATTCATCTAACTTATCCTTGAGTCTAGCATTCTTCTTTCTTTCCTTTTTCAAAGCACTAAGAGCACTAATAAGTTCACCTTTAAGATCTACTTCACCTTCCTCTATATGTTTGCTTTTTGAATCATCAAAGCCTTTTTCAGATTTCTTATCACTAGAGGTGCTACCCTTTTCAAAAACCATACATGCATCTTCCTTATAGTTTTCTGAAGCATCCTCATACATACTAGAAACCAAATCATTATTTGTGCAATCATCCTCAAGGTGACCAAAATTTCCACATCTAAGACATTTCATGATAATGAATCTATGTTTTGGTTCTTCCTCTTTTTCTGATATGAACAACATCTCATTTTCATTATCACTTGAAGAACTTTCACTATCACTACTAGAACACTTACTTGCCTTGTCTAGGTAGAAGCTCTTCTTGTGTTTGTGAGAGTACCTCTTTCCTTGATTGCTGTGCTCATCTTTGTTTTTCCTGTGATGCTTGTGCTTTTCAGAATCCTTGCTCTTACAGTCCTGTTTATCTTCATCACTTTCATCCTTGGCAACAGTACAGTCAGTAGCATAATGACCAAACTTTCCACAATTGAAACATCTTACATTTTTCATATTTTTGTGCTTTCTAGAGAACTTGCCTTTCTTGTTGTAATATGCCTCTTCATCACTAGAAGACTCATCACTCTCTTGAAGTCTGTTTACCCTTGGATTTCTTGGTAGCCTTGAAAGTCGCCTCTTTCTTGACATCAACCTTCACTTGAGTTCTCAACTCAAATGCTGCAAGTATACTATGGAGCTCATCCTTTTTCAACTTATCCAAATCTTTAGCTTCCTCAATAGCAGAAATATTTTCACTAAATCTATTAGGAAGAGATCTTAAAATCTTATCACAAACATCATTTTCAGCAAGCTCAAGACCTAAGTCTTTCATGGAGTTAACAACCTCATCCATACGAAGCATGTAGTCACTAATATTTTCATCATCATTCATCTTGAGTTGTTCAAACATACCTTTGAAGTGTCTCAACTTGGCCTTTCCGACATTTGTATCACCTGTATGAACCACCTTCAACCGATTCCACATTTCACTAGCTGTCTTGCAGTTGAATCACTTTGGTGAGATCTGCTTCTGTAAGCCTTTCAGGATTGCATTCATTGCTTTTGAATTGTCTGTGATGTAGGAGCCTTTCTTCTTTAGTATTAGGACCATGTTCAGGAATAGTGTACTCATCTTCAATCACTTCCCAAACCTCATTCCCAAGTGCCATTAGATGAACCTTCATCCTTGCACTCCAAAGACCAAAATCTGACCCATCAAGAATAGGTGCTGCATTGCCACTTGAATGATCCATTGTGTTCTTTACTAGCTTTTCCTTCAAGTCGTTAAACTTTTCGAAGGCACCCGCTCTGATACCAATTGAAGAACACAAGCTTATACTGAGAGGGGGGGTGAACAATATAAGACCTCTTTTTACTTTTTCCTTTATACTTCAAAATAGTAAAGCAATATACCCAAAGCAATATCAAAACAATGCACAATATCATCCACAAAGTGACACCAATTTTAACGTGGTTCACCCAAAATGCCTGGGCTACGTCCACAAAACTTTTCTCTAAAAGTTATCTCAAAGTTCTTTGGGAAACCTTCCCAATTACAATGTTTATGAGCCTCGGCCCAAAGGAGACACCTTCCCCCAATCTGAATTTATGAGCCTCTTCAAATTTATGAGCCTCTGCTCAAAGGAGATACCTTCCCCTCTGCTCTGGAAATGATCCCTCGGAAGATCAACCGCCTCTACCTCTTGCCAGCACGTGGAACTCCTTTCCATCGAAGACCTCCTGTCCTCAATGCTTAGCCTAAGAGACCTCTGCCTTCTATGATCACGTCCATAGTAGCTCAACTACCTATACCAAACACAGTCAGTCGGTCTAGTACAAGTCTTCCTCTGTCTGTCAGATCTATCCAACTCTTGAACAAATCAATCCTCTGCACACAAGCCTTCTCAAAGACTTGCCAAATCTGTCCTCAGGTTCTTCTCAAAGAACCAATGCACCTCTGTCCTCAAGTTCTCTGATAGAACTATCAAAAACTCAGCTCACAAGTCCTCTGCTAGGACCTGTCCAAATCTGCTCACAAGTCCCCACCGAAACCTGTCCAAAACCTGCTCACAAGTCCCCACCGAAACCTGTCCAAAACCTCAGCAAGCTCACCAAGAAAAACTTGCTTAGCATGAACCCACAAAGAGAATTGTTAGAGACCCAATGTGATTCATAAACCTCATAGAAGCATAAAGAGAATTGTTAGAGACTCAATATGTTCTATACTTAACTCCCAATCTCAATCTCAAATCTCATAGAAACATAAAGAGAATTGTTAGAGACCCAATATGTTCTATACTTAACTCCCAATCTCAATCTCAACTCAATCTCAATCTCAAAAGAATAAGATAGATGTAGTATGCTTTTCTCAAGAATATGAAACACAACCCAACAATTGCCAACCATGCAATATCTCATATAACAATGATACTCATATTCTTTTTACCAACAATTAGGGTTTCAACAACAATGCTCATCAAACAAGGTTTAGTCAACCAACACCATTCAACTCAACATCAACCTTGAAGCATTCAACCAATCATCACAAGAAAAGGAAACAAGTAGAAATCCTTTTCCCTCCAAGGATATTTGAACAAAACAGCCACCAACACAATATCACCAAATGCAAAGAATAACTTGTTCAAATCAACTCAATGGAGTAAGCCCAATATCATGTATCAAGTAAAGCACTAACTTGATCAAAAACAACCTCTATGGAAGCAACTCAACCATCAATATCAAAACAGCCAACTAAGGGTTTCATCATCTCAATGCAAGTAGCAAGACTTACTAACATAAACCCTAGTGCAAAAAATGCTTCCTCTTCCTCAACCAGAATTATGCATTCACCCAAAAACTCATCAATGATTTTAATGCATAAACAATCTTCAATATCCAGAAAATAAGATTTACACCAAAAATACCTAGTAGACAACCTTTTCACTCCAAACTCAATTTCAGAAAATATACCATCAACAACATACATGGAAGAAGTTGCCCATACCTTTACTTTGATGAAGAAGGAGAACTCAAAATCTGTCACAACACTAACTCTCAATTTGCCACCAATTAGAGTTAGCAACTATACAATAATAAACAATAATAAAGATCCAAATTAACACCTTATTTCTCCAACTTAATAAAAACCACCGAAGTATAATATACATACAAAGTAAAACCTCTTTACACCTTATTACTCCACATAAACATTAAGCATCAATAAAACAATGTCAAAGCAAATATGATACCTTAACCTTATACCTCCAACGCATTCACAACCACTATCCTTTGCACACCGCGACCAAAAGAAAATTACCAATGAAGAGAATCGAACTCGGCACCTCTGCCTTCTAGCGCCTTCGCTTAAATGCCACCGCCGTTGGGTCACAAGTGCCCAATGAAGAAATACAGTGTTGCCCTATATTTTATCTTCCTTTGACGCCAAGAATCTGGAAAACGTAAATGTCTTCCACAAGCCACATGCAAACTGGTGAGCGCTGTCCAAAACGTAAGTCACTGAATGCTTGCATTAATCATCTCACAGCACAGTCCGGAAAAACACAGTTCAGGTGCAATTGCCAATCCACTAACGTCAAGCATAAAAGTAAGGATGCAGCCCAAGCTCAAATCCGAGTATGCCAAGCATGGTTTCCAAGACACAGATCAAGCACGATTTCAAAGACGTCAATCGAAGATTCGAAGACACAGAGCAAGCTCAAATCGAAGACACCAAGCGCTATTCGAATGATACAGAGCAAACGCAAATCGTAGACGCCAAGCGCTATTCGAATGATACAGAGCAAACGCAAATCGTAGACGCCAAGCGCTATTCGAATGATACAGAGCAAACGCAAATCGCAGATTCCAATTAATCGGGTGGTGCTCACTTTAGAAAATCATCCCCACTTATATAGCCATTTCTCCTTAATTTGTTTGACGTCGGCGCTCCTCCAACGATGGCAACATATCGACGAAAGAATTCTTTTTTCTCCGTCGCTTAAGGGTTGAAAGACCCTTTAATAATAATTAAAATAATAATTATTATTATTTTATTAATAATAAATTAAACTTAGACCCTTGTCAAAGGTTTGAGTTAATTTAATTATTAATAATAAACATGGACCTTCAAGGTTTTTCAAGAAGTAAAAACCTTTGCATTAAGTTAAGCTTGGTTTTAATAAAAACCCTTAATGAGTCCAAATGGTTTTAAGAAAAACCTTTAACCTTGTCACCATGGTTTTAATAAAAACCCTTTAACATTATGAAGCTTCTCAAGATATTTTTGACATCACACTCTTTTTGATATCAACACAAAAATGCCTTTTGACATCAATGACAACTTATACACTTGAGCAAAGGCAATGTACCCAAAGTACCCAAAATTGCCAACAGTTTGAATTATTTATTTTCATTTTTTTTTAACTTTTAAAATTTTTGTATGAATACAATTAATCCAGGATTTAGCAACTTTCTAGACATTTTCCTATGGCAGCCTTCACAATGCCAAAAATTTACCTCTACTATCTATGCCTTGCATCTTAGTAAAGTAATATTTCCAAAACATTGCACTATCACAGTCCGCTTTACCAAATTTGGATTGCTAGTTTCCTTCCTGAAACACAAGTGCAACCACAAAAATTATAATAAATAGTCTAAAAGAAAATACATTATTGTTACAAAATAAAGTAGATAATACCAATGGAAAACATAAATTAAATCTTAATCATAAATTGATTTAGGCAATCAACATTTTTTTGTCAACTTCAACTAAACTTTCTACTTCCTCTAACCATGGAAAAGAGAATTTATCTTCACGACCCTCAATAAAAACCCTTTTATTGGCTAGCTTATTTGCACATTTGTTTCCTTCCCTTAATATATGTGTAAACTTGATTTCTTCAAACTCTTTAGCAAGATCTTGAATTTCCACAATTATCTCTTTTATGTTCTATGGAGCCTTTGCTTTCCTTGAAATTGCATTTATTACTACGAGAGAATCACCTTCCATCCGTACTCTATTCCATTTCATGTGTTTACATATTTTTAACCCTTATAAAGTTGCTCAAGCTTCAACTTCATTATTTGTCCTAAATCCACTATTGAAAGCATAATGAGACAAGATATCTCCTCTATTATTTCTAACTATTCCTCCTATTGTTGGTCCTATATTTCCTTTAGATGCTCCATCAAAATTCAATTTAACCCACTCTACATCTGGTAGTTTCCATGTTATATTATTTGCCTCTTTTTTGCTTCTCTTGTACCCAACATCATAATTCTATTTAATGACTTGACTCCATCTATCAAGGCTCTTTGCTTCCAAATTAGGGACTGGATGAGTTGATAGGGTTGGTTTAGACTTGTCTATGGCTAAACATATCTTCTTTTTCATTACCTCTAAATTGCTTTCCTTTCCTTTAAATATTCTTCTATTCCTTTCTAGCCATATAGTCCAAAGTATTGTATCTTTTGATATATCTCA
The DNA here is from genome assembly GCA_028583015.1 of Wollemia nobilis. Taxonomy (NCBI): domain Eukaryota; kingdom Viridiplantae; phylum Streptophyta; class Pinopsida; order Araucariales; family Araucariaceae; genus Wollemia; species Wollemia nobilis. The sequence continues at coordinate 7,342,292 of JAQPPZ010001069.1, read as the reverse complement.
TATTGTCTATAAAACCTCACTTTTATAAGTGTTCTGCCATTGCTTTAACCAATATTCAATTATACTATTCATCACCATGCATTTACCAAACATATTAAGAATCCATTGCCATAGATTCCATACAATTGAGCAATATCCCAAGAGATGGTTTATACTCTCCTCCTCCTTATTACATAAAACATATTAAGAGAGGCCATAAAAACCCCTTTTCATTTGGTTATCCCAGGATAAAATTCTTCTATGACCTACTAGTCAAACAAATATTTTAACTTTAGGAATGCTTGGGCTATCCTAAATATCTCTCCATATTCTAGTGATATTATTATATCGTTGGCGTTGAAAATTATATCCACTTATTGTTGTGTATTCTCCCAAGCTATTCAACTCCCAAATCAATTTATCCTTGGCTCCCCTCGATATAATGTCAGTTGTTATATTTCTACTCAATTGCCTCATAGCATCAATGTATTGTATACTTGTAAAAAAATATTATTTCCATTTGTATCTTCCTTCTCGATCCTTGTACAAAATTTTTGAAACCCTATCACCATATTTGTCTTGAAGCAATCTCATTCAAGGTTTCAAAATTGGATCTAAATTGAGTGGTTTTTTATCACACCAATTATCCATCCAAATAGAATTTTTTCTCCAATTGCCACCACCCATCTTAAACCTTTAATCATAACATCAATAGATTTTTTAAACCATTCCAAAGAGCATAACCATTTGGTAGAGAGAATGTAGTAAATATTAAACTTGGGTCATTGGGATCAACATACTTAGAAGAATTCTTGCCCATTATATTTGACTCTCTTTGTACAATCTCCAGATAACTTTTCTCCTAAGAGCTAAATTTGCATCTGTAAGAACTCGTAAACCAAGACCTCCTCTATTTTTATCATCACACAACTTGCTCCATTTCACCAAAGGAAATTTTATTTTATCATGTAAACCTAACCATAAAAAGGATCGCATAATATAGATTAAAATTTTTTCAACTAATTTTGGCATAGAATACAATGACATATAATATGTTGGAATGGCTTGTAAGACTAACTTAATTAACTGCACTCTTCCTGCTAATGATAACCATCTACCTTTCCAAGCTGGAAATTTATTTTGAACTTTACTAATAACTAGATTTCATAAATCTATCCTCATTCTCCCCTCAAATAAAGACATCCCAAGATAAGTTGTTGGCAAATTTTCCTCCTCCATTTGAAGCAACCTGCAAATGCTTATTTTGATATTATCAAGAGTGTTAAGGAAGTAAATTTTGGATTTAGTCCTATTAACTATTTGCCCTGAAGCTCTTTCATACTCTTTTAAAAATTCATTCAAAGATCTAGCCTCATTTATCCTTACCCTTCGAAAAAGGGTTGTATAATCTACAAAATGTTAATGGGTGATGTTATCGATGTTATTACTAACCTTAAATCCACTTATAAGCCCATATTTGTAAGCCTTATTTAAATTTCTACTCAAAACTTATGCCATAATAATGAAAAAATAAGGAGATAGAGGATCTCCTTGTCTAAGGCCTCTCTTGGCTTTAAAATGTTATGTCACCAACCCATTGACCAACACTTAATAAGAAATTGTAGAGACATAAGTTTTAATCCATATAACTCATTTCTTCATGAAACCAAACCTATCTAAAACTGCAAAAAGAAAATCCCATTTAACCCTATCATAGGCTTTACTTGTATCAAGTTTTAAGATCATTGCTTTCTATTTTCTTGAAGTTGTTAAATGTATAACTTCACGAGCTACTATGATCTCATCCAAAATTTGTCTCCCTTTCACAAATCCTCCTTGCTCTTTTGAAATAATTTTGTCTAACAATGGCCTTAATCTATTTTTCCATCACTTTGGAAATAATCTTGTATGTCATATTACATAGGCTTACAGGTCTAAAGAATCAAATAATTCAACATCCTTCTTGTTTGGAATTAGGGTAAGATATGTTGCATTTATTTTATAAGGTATGAATTGTTTTACCCTAGATTGTTCCACTACCACCAATGAAGAATCCTTAACTATATCCCAATCATGTTAGTAAAAAGTTGCAAAGATCCCATCTGGACCTAGGGATTTATACTTATTAAAAGAGAAAAGAGCTAAATGAACTTCTTCTAGAGTAATAGGCTCCATAAATTTCCTATTGTCTTCATTCGTTATAACTAAAGGAACATCTTGAAGAAGTTTATCATTAAGAACTACGGTCTCCTATGAACCTAGAATATTTTGATAAAACAACTTTACCTCTTTTCTAATTTCACTTTGATCTTCAATCCAAACCCCTTTTATTGATTTAATTATACTAATTTTGGAAGTTGATCTTTGTACTATAGCCATCCTATGAAAAAACTTTGTGTTTTATATCACCTTCTTTTAACCAAGTTTGTCTTGATTTTTATCTCCATAATTTATCTTCCTTACTCATAATCTTATGATATTCACTAAGCAACTCCCTTTCCTCTGAGATTGGATTATTATCATCACCTTTTTGGAATTTTGAAAGTTTATCTTTTAGTTCTTATTTTTTATCAAAAATATTTCCAAAGATATTATTGTTCCATTATTTTAATCTATATGTCATAACTTTAATTTGGTTGGGAAGAGCATACAACCCATCATTACCTAAAGAAATCCACATTTGAGCTATCATATCAACAAATTGAGGATGGTCTTCCCACATCTGCTCGTATTTAAAATATGATATTTTTTAAATTCACTTACCACCATTTTAACTCTTCTTGGCCAGTGATCTGAACCAACCCTTGTTAAGGTATTAATTTTAGCACAAGTTCCTTCATCTAGCCAATGATCTGAGAGAATGCATCTATTTATATTTTTTGCTATCAGGTTTTGGCCTCTCTTGTTGTTGGTCCAATTATAGTTGTCTTCTTCAAACTCAACTTCCCATATATTATTGTTTTGAATAAAATTTGAGAAATCTTTCATACTTTGGGTCAGTTTTGTAATTCCCCAAAAAAAATTCATCCAAATTGGTTATGGCATTAAAATATCCAATGATCATGAATCGGGTTTCTTGGTATTTACTTCTCATAAAGGCTTCAATATCACTTCAAAATTCTAATCTACCTAACTGAGTTGTAGAATCATAGACATTGATAAGGATGAAATGAATATCTGTAAAGTAGCAAGTGACTAAAGAGGCTATCCAATACCTAGTTTTATGAATGGTTACACAAGAGGTTCTAGAAGGATTCCAACAAGTTAGAATTTCCCTACCACTCCTTCAAAATCCATAGCATCCCATTCACATCTTTTCCATATTGCTTTCATAGTTTTTGAAACTTCTTCTTTTGTCATTTTAGTTTATTGGATATAAAGAATATTAGGTTTATTACTTAAACATAGGTCCCTAATACACCTCTTCTTTGAGGGGGTATTAGCACCCCTTATATTCCATGAGATGATAATCATGTCTTATTAGGGGCTTTTGACCCCTCTTGTGTATTACCAATATCATTTTGTTGTTTGGTAAAGAGAAGTTCAACCAACTTAGTTTATGTTCCTTTCTCTATGTTTTCTCTTGCTTCCTTGGATATTGCTTGATAATTTTAGGGTTTTCCTCTTTTTGCCTTGCCTATATCAGGAGTAGGTCTTATTATTCTATTCCTTAATATTCTTTTATAATTTTTTTTTTCATCATATTTATCCTCTCCTAGCTCTATTATAGAAGCTTTTGACTTGTCTTGCTCATTTTCTGGTATTTCCTTATTAATGGCAGAGGTATTAACTTCTAAAATTACATTTTATTTACCAATTATTTTCTCCTAAATGGTGCATGGTACTTCAAGAGAGTTTTCAAAATTTGATGAGACACATTCCTTAGGTTCATCGAGAATGTTCTTCCTTAAATTAGAATCATTCTAAATAGATGATTCCTTGTTAATATGTTGAAATTTTTGTATTGTGTCCTCTAAGTCTTGATGTACTTTTTCTTCATAGGCTAAAAGCCTTAAAAGAGTCGGTATTTCTTCCAATATCCTTCCTATTGGTCTCCACTGTTTATTTTATTTTATTTTTCTAGATTTATTTTCTGGAAGTTGAAAACCATCTTCATCCATAACCATTTGTAAGTTTCACTTGCAGTTTTCTATAAATGATTATGCTGGGCTCTTCTTAGGGCATGATCTCTTAATATGTCCCACCTCATGATATTTTATACATCTAAAAGATATGTTTTCGTTATCTATAGTTTAGGTCCACATCTTATCCCCATACTTAATAATGATTGATTCAGGTAAAGTTTTAATTATATCAATCATGACCAATATTTGAGCATAAAAATCCATCTTTTGTTGTATTTGAAATCTCAAGGAATTCCCCTAGAGTGTTTCTTATTGCCTTGAAGGTATCTATTTTCTAAAATTCAATGGGTAAGCCAAACATCCTAACCCATACTGGTACTAGAGATATATTTACATTTTCAGATGAAAAACCTTCATACCAGTGGGTAAGAAAGAGTCTTACTCTTTCCATAAATCAAGGACCCCCTTTTAGAATTCTTTCTCTTTCTTCCCTAGAACAAAAAATGGCTAGGAATAAACCTTTGGGAAGAAATGATAGAATCACTTATGGAGACTTCCAACTCCTATCAATCCATTTTCTGAAGGCTTAAGTATTATCAGGTAGGCGAATAAATAATATTTCATTAAGCACATAATGTATAAATAATACATGATATCGGCAAAAGATAGCCGAGAATAATATCGCCTATTCTAAGCTAACAACTAACAACAAATATGCCTAATAATATAATATCTGCCGACAAATAACAAGTGTCGGTAAAACTACTAACCTAGGTAGATAAAGCAATAATCTAACCTATGGTAATTACCCAAGTAATGGGATAATTACTCTAACATCCCCCCTTATTACATTATTTGGGTAATACATATACATCCTCCTATACAACAATATTTGGGTAAAGTATATAACTGCCCCAATACAGTGAAGAAGAAGAGAAATGAAAGAATGTTGGCTCATGCTTTGTCTTTGGATCTGGCTCATGGTACAGCTCTGGCTCTAAGCGTACCTCTAGATTTGTACCTCTGGGTCTATCTCAAGATTTGCTTATGAATCTGCCTCTGGATCATTGCCTCTGGATCTGCCTGTAGATCTGCTTTTGAATCTGCCTCTGGATCTGCCTGTAGATCTGCTTTTAAATCTGCCTCTGGATCATTGCCTCTGGAACTTTGTCTCTGGGTCTGTCTTTAGGTTTGTCTCTAGGTCTTTATCTTTGGGACTGCCACTCGGTCTATCACTAGATTTTCCTTGGGGTCTACCATAGGTTTTAACTTTTTGGTAGAAGCCATACAACATTGCTTTCATCATGGTCCATTGTGTGTGATATGTCCATCCACAATCTATATGAACCTTGTTGGCCATTTTCACTTTGTACTGCCAACTGGAAGAAGAGTGATTCGTACATCCACATGAATCACAAGGATGTAATTTTCAACAATTAGCTGCAACATGTCCTGCTCCACAATGAGTGCAACAATGCTTTTTAGGAGTTGGAGGAGATTTAGATTTTACAAACATGGTATTACCAGTACTTGCATGTCCAGTATAGCCAAGGCCTTCATTCTTTGCCCTTACATTTACCATTATTGGAGTTTTAATGCCTTGTTCTTGTTTACTTAATATCTCACGATTGAATCCCATTTCTTCATCAGTTTGGAAACAAATCCTTTGGTGTGTTTTTCAAAACACCCAATATCTTCATCTTCATCAATGTGTTTAACAATATAAAATTTGTCACTATTGATGAGATTATGGAGCTCTTTTTGAGGAGGTTCACTTGTTAAGTCATTAGTGTCACAAGAAAAATTTGCTACTAAAATGAGATCATATGTGCTACAACTGATATTTACCATTGTAGGTAGGAGGTCAACTGTATCACAACAAGCATTGGCCATCATGGGTTCAAGGTCACATGTGTCACAACAAGTATTCGCCACCATGGGTTGAAGGTCACTTGTGTCACTACAAGTATCGACCATTAGGGGTTTGACCTCTATTTCCTCACTAATGTCCCCTTTCACTTTACATTGTGCAATATCAAGAGAAACAAATGACATGTATATTGCCATTACAACGCCAATAGGGATTAGAACACCATTTTTTTGCATGTCTTCACAAGACGCAAAATCATTGATTATGGCATCTACACCATTCCGTAGTGTGATAAATGTGCCATCTTCATAAAAATCCATCCCGTCCATGTGTGGGGAAAAGTATGGGCCTTTAACTGACTTAGCAACATTAGTTGATTTTGGGGTAGATTTCTTCTTTGATCTGCCCATATTTTAAGGTGTCGGTCTCTATCGAAAATGCACCTTTTACAATGAAATTTTACGAAAATAAGTTGACTAAGGTGTCGGTCGCTGCCAAAAATGCACCTTGTATAGTTTGTTCTCCCTTTTTGTAAAAATTGACATTTGACCAGAATGTTGCAAGAAGTGTGACTAAGGTGTTAGTCGCTGTCGAAAATGCACCCTTTTTAAGTCATCCTCCTTTTTTAGCAGCAATTTTCTATGAGGTAGGAAAATAATGTGTATCCCCCCCTTAGTGCAAAATAGTAGATGGTAGAGAAAAATGTTATCCCCTCTTAATGCAAAAATATCCCCCCTTTTGTTACAAATCTTGCTTCTTAGGAAATTGTTGAATTGTTCCCTCCTTTTTGTTTGCAAAATTATAATGGATCCCCCCTTTAGTGCAAAATATGCAACTAGAAAACCTCTTGGGATTTTACAATAGTTTGCCTCGTAGGCAATTTCAATGGTTGTCCCTAATTACACTAAAAGCTGAAAATTGCAACAATTTTCAGCAATGTTTGTAGCAATAAAAAAAATGTCGTCAACGACTTTCATCAATAAAATATCATCAACAATTTTTTTTTTAGCAACAAAATGTTGGTTAGCAACTTTTGCAACAAAATTTTAGCAACAAAAAATTGAGCAGCTTTTTCAGAAAATCAACCTTGTTCTATGTAAAAAGGTTATTTTATCATCTATGGGAGTTGAACTCCCAACTTCTTGATGACCTACACCTTAGCTCTGAGTGGGGCACTAGCCACGCTACTGACTTGGTTAAGCGTAAAGCATGTAAAAGTGCTATATTTCCTTCATTTGTTGTAGACTGCAAAACGTGTTGCGAATACCGAAAAGAGAAAGACTGGTCAATAAACACGCTTGACCATCTAAATTTTTTTATCGTTCGACTGAATGTGATCCCACCACAAGATTTTAGCTTTGGAAACCCCTTGAATTTAGAGGTGTCATGCTCGTATCCGTCTGGAATGAGTGACACTACCTCTAGATGGTGCTACCTTCACCGGGCGTGGATGCGCTTCCTTAATGCAGTGATGCATCTGTTTGGTGGTGCACCCCTTGACAGATCTTGTAACTTTGATTCCTTCACACCTTGGGTGGCAAACCTGCAAATAGGAATCGCAACCAAAAATCATGTCGATTCGCTTCACTATGGTCTCTATGCGTTATGTTGCCTCCGTCGTACTCTAGCGCTGCAAATCACATGGAACCGCCTACAAATTGTTAGTTGGCACTTTTACAAGCTTACCAGGTTCACGCGATCCATCTCTGTGATCAACATATACTGTAAATTATATCCACTGTGGTGCTACTGTGCGGTGGGGTTCTTGTTGCAGTCCTCACTGTTGAATAGAACGCATAAATCACCGTAGAATAATGCTATCGTTAAGGGTTCTTCGATGAATCTGTAATGCCAATTATCTAGAAATGGATAAATAACTACTACCACAGTGCATCCAATAATAGTAAACAAAGAAATAATTTCTTCTCCACTATGTCTATTGAGACCGTCAATATTCGCTGGTTTGTTTGGCAGATGTGCAGGATGCTTCATACATCGCTATTCATAAATTGCAATCATGAGCAAAATAATCTCAGAATCTATAAACTTTGATCAAACACTATGTTCACCAAACCCGCACGACTCTCCACTGTTCCAGAAGATGATTCCAGCGGCAGGATTATGTCTATAAATCTTCAGATGGTTGTCATGGTTGTTGTGTCGCCTACAGTAAATGTAGATATGTAATACACCATCTGCTATGGTCAAATTATGGCCAACAACAAAAAATTACCATCGTAGGGATCTACTACATCGGTAGGATAGCAAACATTATCATGCTGCTACACAAGAGCATCGTTTGAGTGCATTTGTATTCTGTAGATCGCGCTCCCAGTGAAAACAGTCGACACGTTGATGCAACACCAAACCCTTAAACCAGCTAATGTGGGTGTTCTCTATCTTCTATGGCACCAATATCGAAGGTCTTATGTAGATGCAATGCCTCCGCTTATCTATAATTATGACATCGAAGGCTTTCTAGGATAATATCCCACATGCATAACTCTACGGGGATTAGAGATGTTTAAAAATAAAGACGCGCATAGTATCTTTTGATATCCTTTGGGAAATTACACCCTCTTCCTCTTATTAGACCCTACACTTCCCTACAAAATTTTGATCTAGTCTTCTCTCAACCCTTGGCCACATCACGTTAGGTTCGTCGGGCCACGTCATGTCAGATCCATCGGTAGTCCAGATTGCATCCATAGATTGGCTTGGGTGTCGTCAGGATCTCGACAAATAAGTCTTGGCTAGTTTGGTCCTCCCACTCAGCCTCAGCACATCAGATCTGCATAGGGGAAGTCGTCAAGTCAGATGTCGCGATAAGTCTGTCATAGTGGTAAGCCTTGTGTAGAGACCGTCTAGCGTTCATAGTCTAGTGTCCACCAGGGTCCTGGACTCTAGGTCCCACCACTTGGCTCTCAAACTACAATCAAGATCGAGCCCCGAACAATATGCTTAGATACCATATTATCAGTTAGACGAATAAATTATATTTCATTAAGCACATAATGTATAAATAATAAATGTTGTTGAGAATAATATCGCCTATTCTAATCTAACAACTACTAACAAATATGCCTAATAATATAATATCTGTCGATAAATAATAAGTTTCTGTAAAACTAATAACCTAGTAGATAAAGCAATAATCTAACCTATGGTAATTACCCAAGCAATAGGATAATTACTCTAACATGAAGCCCCGATCAATAACCATTAAATTTACCAAAAACTGCCCTATCTTAGAGCAATGAGGATATCTCTCTCTGAGGTGCGCTCACTAACCTCTACCACTATAAATTATTCTAAGGATTTAACTATAAATCGTTCCATGGAAAGGAAACTAAAACTCAAAATATATTGAAATTTATCTGAATGTCCTATAGCAAATATAATATTTGATAAAAAATTATAATTTTTTCATGCATAATCTCAAAGATAAGAAAGGGAAAATAAAATTAGATAAAAAAATATTTTTCTAGATAGAATGTCTTGCCTCACTAAATTCCTAGCCCTTCATTGCTTTTCCCATTGTTCGAACCCTAGCTGGCAAATATTTGTAATTTTGATTTTTGTGACTTGAAAAATCATCATTGCCCTTGTTTCAAATGGTTGACTTCACAAGGTTGTATCTCCCTCAATATTGCTCATATTTTTTCATATAACCACTCAATTTAAATCTATTCAAATTATGCACAAGTTGGTCTAAGAATCAACTGAATTGGATAACTCTTCACAAAGATATGGCTCCTAAAAGATGAGATGCTTTTCAAGAAAAAAACCTAATCCTTCGCACTTCACGACCTATGGGACATGAGTTGTTAATTGATGAGGAAGATTCACCTTAAGAATCTTAACCACCATAAATTCCATATAGAATATCTTTTCTCATTGAAGTCCTAACCCTTATTTGTTATTCCTATCATTTGAACCTTAGTTGGCAAATATTTGGAATTTCATTTTTCGCAACTTGAAAAATCATCGCTAACCTTGTTTTGAATGGTTGACTTCACATGGTCGTATCTCCATCTAAAAATTATAAATTCAATCAATGAAATATCTTAATTTTTATAGAGAAGATTCAAATTCAAATCTTACCAAACAACGTATACATAATTGTGAGTGCCCTAAAACTATATGAAAAAATAAAAGAGTAATCATTATTATTTTTTTAGTAAAATTGATTAACAATTTAAATTAGTTGAAAACCATATTACATCTCCTACCTTTCTACGATTGAGGCTTTAAAGCCAAAATTTAAGAGAGTATGTTGGATTATTCTCCCTCACATCTAATATACTACTTTTATCTATGCAAAAAAGTAACCCTGTAAAGCAAAGACATATAAATCTAGATACAAGCAGTACTATCATCAATGGTAAGAATAGAAAAAAAGAGCTTCCCTAATCTATCGAGACCATAATCTAGGAGGATATCCATAACAAGTGATGTCTCCTCGATCAAGAGCCTAGTTAGACATCACATCTACCACCATGTTCTGATCTCTAAATATGTGTATGAACTCTACTATCTCAAAGTGTTGTTGGGTCATTTATATTTGCCCAAGTATTCTCTATATTCTCCAATATGTATTATTTTGCTTACCTAGTCCTTTTTAATGGTTGGTCATAATTTGGGAGTCTTATTCCACATGAATTTTCCTCCACCCCACCCTTAGAGCCTCCTATAATCTCCTTAAGATGGCATATCCCTCTACCAAGTTATTGGACAAGATACCTAGGTTTTTTGTGAAGATAAAAACAAGGGTGCCATTCTAGAGGTGACTTATTCCCCCATACTCACTCTTTTTGGATTTCTCCTTAAGGCTCCATCTATATTAATCTTACCTAGTCACTTTGGAGGAGGTTTTCAATTTCTAGTTTTGATTACTTGTGCATGATTTGGGATTTTAACCCTTTTTATGTGACCACCATTGTAGACACTTGTAATTTAGATATTATATGAATCCACTTTTGGTTAGGATTGTGGGGCTCTTTTCACAGGTATTGGATTGACTCCCTCATATTGGTTGTGATCCTTTGTTAGACAAAGTGGTTATCTCTATACTCTTGGTTGAAGATACGATTAATTATCTCCTTCCACAAATTCCACAGAAGGAGAGTCTTCCCCACCCAAAAAATCTGCTAAGTGGATTGGTCCATTTCCTCCCATGTAGGCCACTCCCTCCATAGTTATTCTATATAAGATATCTTGAACTAGGGGATGCATAGAAAAGTTGTCATTTGTTTCCAAAGTTTGATTGTGATGGGTTATTCTATAAAAATATGAGAGATTGTTTCCTCATTCTCACAACACATCTCAAATTTATAAGGCCCATACATCCCTTTTTATTAATTGTTTCCCTATCAACACCCTTCTATGAAGTAGAAGCCAAATGAAGAGTCTTACTTTGGGCCAAAGGTTTGATACCCATAATTGCATGATTATATCACTTAATAGTCATAGTACTCTGGCAAAGGGCTAAGTATCTAGAGGCAACTACATATTCACTTTGATTCTTCTTGCCCCATCCAAGAACATCCTCCTCTTGAGACCATGCGAGTGATCTCATCTAGATGGTCGTATAGATTTATTTTTTGTAATGGAGATCATGCCTTAAGAAAATCCCAGTAAAATCATATGTAGAAAACCGCAAATGGATATGGATAAAGATGGTTTTCAACTTCCAAAAAATACATCTAGAAAAACAAAAGCAAATAAAAAATGGAGACCAGTAAGGAAGGATATTGGAATAAATGCCAACTCTTTTGAGGCTTTAGCCTATGAAGAAAAAGTAGATCAAAGCTTAGAGGACACAATACAACCTGCTCAACATATTAACAAGGAATTGTCTATTCAATATGATCATGATTTATGGATGAACATTCTCCATGAACCTAAGGAATGTGTCTCATATGATTGTGAAGAATCTCTTGAAGTACCATGCACCATTCATGAGAAAAATTTGGTAAATTAAATGCAGTGTTAGATGTTAATACCTCTACTATTAATAAGGAAATATTGCAAAATGAGTAGGACAAGTCAAAATCTTCTATAGTAGAGCTAGGAGAGGGTAAATCTAATGAAACATGAAGTTATGAAAGAATATTAAGGAATAGAATAATAAGACCTACTCTTAATACATGCAAGATAAAAAGAGAAAAACCCTTAAATTATCAAGCAAGATCTAGGGAAGCAAGAGCAAACATAGAGAAAGGAACACAAACTAAGTTGGTTGAACTTCTCTTTACCAAACAACAAAATGATATTGGTAATTTGTAGGCAAGGCCAATAGCCCCTAATGAGACATGATTATCATCTCATGGAATATAAGGGGTGCTAATGCCCCCTCAAAGCATAGGTGTATCAAGGACCTTTGTTTAAGTAATAAGCCTAATATTCTTTGTATATAGGAAACTAAAATGACAAAAGAAGCAGTTTCAAAAACTATGAAAGCGGTATGGGCGATATGTGAAAGGGATGCTATGGATTTTGAAGGAGTGGTAGGAGGAATTCTAACATGTTGGAATCCTACTAGAACCTCCTCTGTAATAATTCATGAAACTAGGCATTGTATAGCCTCTTTAGTCACATTCTACTTTGCAGATATTTGTTTCATCCTTATCAATGTCTATGGACCTACAACTCAGTTAGGTAGATTAGAAGTTTGGAGTGGGATTGAAGACTTTATGAGAAGTAAAGACCAAGAAATCGAATTCATGATCATAGGAGATTTTAATACCATAACCAAGCTAGATGAAAAAATTGGGGGAATTAGGGAATTAGCAAGTACATGAGATTTATCATATTTTATTCAAAACAATAATCTATGAGAGGTTGAGTTTGAAGAAAATAACTATACATGGACCAACAAAAAGAGATGCCATAACCTAATAGCATAAAAATTAGATAGATGCATGCTCTCAAATCTTGGCTAGATGAAGGAACTTGTGCTAAAATTAATATATTAACAAGGATTGGTTCATATCACTAGCCAATAAGAGTTAAAATGATGGTAAGTGAATTCAAAAAAAGATCATATTTTAAATATGAGCAAATGTGGGAAGACCATTCTCAATTTGTTGATATCATAGCACAAATATGGAATTATTCAAGAAATAATGGGTTGTATGCACTTCCAGAACAAATTAAATTTATGACATCTAGATTAAAAGAATGGAATAAGAACACTTTTGGAAACAATTTTGAGAAGAAAGAAGAACTAAAAGATAAACTTTTAAAATTCTAAAAAGGTAATCATAATAATCCAAGCTTAGAGGAAAGATAGTTGCTTAGTAAATATCATAATATTTTGAGCAAGGAAGAGAAATTTTGGAGATTAAAATCAAGATAAACTTGGTTAAAATAAGGGGATAAAAATACAGTCTTTTCAAAGGATGGCTATAGTACAAAGATCGACATCTAGAATTAGTAGAATTATATCAATGAAAGGGGTTTGGATTGAAGACTAAAGTAAAATTAGAAAAGAGGTAAGTTTTTTTTATTAAAATATTCTAGGATCAGAGGAATATGAAATTATTAATGATAAACTTATTCAAGAAGTACCTTCAATTACAACGAATGAACACAATAGGAAACTAATGGAGCCTATCACTCTAGAATAAGTTTATTTAGCTCTTTTCTCTTTTAATGAGGATAAATCCCTAGGTCCAGATGGGCGGATATCTGCAATATTGTACCAATATAATTAGGATATAGTAAAGGATTCTTTATTGGTGGCAGTGGAATAGTCTAGGGTAAAACAATACATACGTTATAAAATAAATTCAACATATCTTACCTTGATTTAAAAAAAGGATGTTGAATTGTTTGATTCATTTAGACCCATAAGCTCATGTAATATGGCATATAGGTTGGTTTTCAGGGAGCAGTTATGGTGACAGCTGAATATCCATCTATAATTTTTCTATGCATGTGAACAATAGTTTGAAGAAGTTTGTTTATCTAGAATCATGGAGTGCACACCACAAATCTAGGGTTTGCAAAGTGAAGCACTGAGAAAAAAAACACAAGTGACAGTAATTTATTTTTTTGAAGAAATCTTTTATTTGCTGGAGGAGGAACAAATTTGGGGGAAGACAAAAAACCCTAGCATTGATTGATTTTTCCAGGAGATCTTGTGAGTATCAGTTTAGGTATGGTACTTCTTTAACTTTAGCTTTGAAAACATTTAATTGTCTAGGGCTTTAAAAATATAGACCTATTCTTTGGAAAGCGATTTATGGCAATCAGTTGGTTGCAATGACAACTACAGTCTTACTTTTCAAATAAGTAAGCAATTAGACCTTCTCCATGTTTTCACAACAGTTTCCCTTTGATGAGAAGTTGGATCATATGCATAAAGTGCTTAAAGTGAGAAAAACCATCCAAAAACACTCTCTCGCTCTAACAATGGTACCTTTGTATCCAAGTTAGATGACTCTCCTATGATTAAGGTACCTCTAGCTTACATCCAACAGCCTTTGCTCATGCTTTCCACCCAAGACCTTACATGAAAATTTATGGAAATATGACCTAGTCCAATCACAATATATAAATGGATTAACACACATTGGAGGGGTAAAGTCTCCTCTTATGAATTCATGATTATAGGTATGGGATACTTTGTCATTACATTTGTCTCTATGGAGGACAAGAGCACTATATTTCACGGAGATCCTTGGTTTTTGGGATCTAGCCCACTCTACATGACCTCGTGGAGCACGACATTTGATCCTCAAGAGAAGGAGCCTGAAGAAGTTTCTGTTTGGGTGAGGTTGCCATTTTAGCCACTGAACCTATGTAACAAACCTTTTATGGAATTAATAGGAAACACTATTAGAACATTAATTGACTGAGCTCCTCCAAAGGCCAATAATGATATATGCGCATGCATCTATGTGCAAGTCAATCTAAAAAGGGTTTGCATGAGCATATTGGAATAAAGGTGTTTGATTGGATATATAACCAACCCTTGGACTATAAGAATATACCATTCAAGTGTATAACATACCATGAGCATGGACATTTCTTCCAAAACTACCCAATTAGACAAGCACAGGAAACAAAAAAAGAAGAACTAGGATTCTAGGAAGTCAAAAGGAGACCACATAGATCAATAAGCAATAATTGACAACCTCAACCACAAAATTAAAAAAGCTTCCCACACAAAAATAAATTTGAAAGTCTTAATGAAGGAGAAAAGGAAATCATCCCTTTAGATGTGATGGCTACTAAAGATAAAGAGAAGTTACCTACAACTGAAGCTAACAAGTCACCAGAGATCTTAGGATATACATACCAGAGAACACAATAGTTGGAGAATAAACTGATGGGAACTTAGAGGAAGAGGTAGAAGAAACACAAGTGGATGAAATAGTGATTCTCGAGGGCTTATCGACCACATGATCTACAACTAAGGGAAGAAAATCGAACCAACAACTCAGAAATGAGCAAGCATAGAAAGACTTGCAATCCAAAATGTAAGTCAAAATTGAGGAGAGCTTTGTAAAAAATAAGAAGCAATCCAAAAAATGAAGATTATGTCATGGAACTGTAGGGGACTAGGAAGTCCTCTAAAAAACAACTATCTCAAAGTTCTAATACAGGAGCAAAATCCAACAATAGTTTGTATTCGAGAAATAAAAGCAGTAGAGGCAACACTGATTACAAAATGGCAAAAGATATGGGCACAATTAGAACTGATAACTATTGATTCTATGGGAGCTTCAGGGGGACTAGCTTTGGCTTGGGATCAACAACATTTAGTTTGTAGCTTACAATGTAAGCATAATAACTGGATAGGTACAAAATTTGTCTTACCAAATGGAACTAGTGTAGCAGTAATAAATTTTTATGGTCCAAATCATCCTATCCAAAAAAGAGAAGCGTGACAAAACTTAGCACAATGGATGGACAATGAGAAGTTTGACAACATAATACTAGGAGGAGATCTCAACATGATTCTCTACCACTGGGAGAAGGTTGGGGGAAGTTTAGCAAGGGATCCAAATAAAGATATACTCAATCAAATTATGGCAGATGAAAGCTTACAAGACATTCAGCTCACCAAAGGAAAGTACACTTGGAGCAATATAAGAGCATGGGTAAACTATATTACATAAATATTGGATAGATTTTTTATTAGTGAAAATATCCTAACGCACTTTTCCCTCACTTCCAATCACATCATTCATAACTCAATCTCAGATCATAAGCCAATTCTCTTATATAGCAGCTAAAGCCTACAACCCGAAAAATCCTTTTAAATACAACTCTGAATGGGCAACAAAAGAAGATTTCACTAAACTTGTGGAAATCACGTCCAATCCACCAACCCCTAAGAAAAGTGGAAAATAAAAATTCAAAAATTGAAGCACGTGATAAAAATAGTTGGCAAAAAAAGCGAGAGTCAAACTAGACAAGAAGCAGTTGATGCAACAACTAGAGCAA
This sequence comes from Wollemia nobilis, assembly GCA_028583015.1. NCBI lineage: Eukaryota > Viridiplantae > Streptophyta > Pinopsida > Araucariales > Araucariaceae > Wollemia > Wollemia nobilis. Next base: position 7,325,900 of record JAQPPZ010001069.1, on the reverse strand, counting down.
CTAGAAACAGAAATTGGGGATCATCCTCCTCAACCATGGCAAGAAGATGCAAGAAATGACCTGATTCAAAAGCTCAATAAATTAAGCACTAAATAAGAAACACATTGGAGGCTTAGATCCTAAATGGTTTGGCTAAGCAAGGGGGATAGAAACACCAAATCTGAAAACCATGCAACACCACCAAAGAAACACAATCAAGGAGATAGAGCATGAAGGAACCACTTATACAGATAGGGAGAAATTAAGGAACTTGTCAATCAACATTACTCAGCTCTACTCTCCATAGAAAATGGTAACCCTCATTCCCAGGGAATATTGTTGCAGCATATACCAACAGTATTAAGTTTGGAAGACAAACAAGATCTCAGCTAGCCAATCACTATGGAGTAACTTAAGGAGATTATAGCAGCTCTACCAAAGGATAAATCTCCTAGACCTGATGGATTCATAAACAAATTTTACTAGCAATACTTACACATAATCGAAGAAGATTTGTTACGCATGATTTAGGATGTTAGGGTGAAATGTAAGCTTCTTGGAATCATCAACTCCACCTTTCTAGCATTGATTCCTAAAGAAAAAAATGCCACTACTTTCTCTAGATTTAGATCAATTTCTCTATGTAACTCTTCCTATAAAATTATTACCAAGTTGTTGGCCAATAGAATAAAGAATAAACTTGACAAACTAATATCAAAAGAGCAAGAAGGGTGTTAGAGTTAAAGTAAAGTGCACTATGCCTTCCTTGACACTTGTCAGTTTCTCTTGACAAGTGTCATGTGTTGAATATAGGCTTATGCCTATATATTGTATCATTTTTATCAATAAAATTAATCCCCTTCAGTTTTCCCTCCTAACATTTGGTATCAGAGCAGGCTTTCCCTGCCCTGTGAAATCCCTTGAGGGGGGATTTCTCTCATGGAAATCCTCCCTCCCCCCTTCATCTTTTTCCATTTTTTTTTTTTTTTTTTTTTTACCGAGGGAGTATGCTCTCCATCATTTGATGGATCAGAAACCAGATGGTTAAAATATAGAGTTTGAGAAATTATTATTTATTTTTGTCTTATGTGTTTTTTTCAACGTTCACTGTTTGGAGCAGTTTGCCCACCACTGTTGAAGGTTTGCTGTTGCTCATCCATGGAAACTGAGACCGGTCTTACTGATGCAAACCGCTGCATATCCCTTGAAGCTGTGGTCACATTCAATGCAGCTGGTGAAGCCACCAAACCAGCACCCAATGGCAGGTTACTCGAAGACAGAGTGTTGCGTAGATCTCTACACACTGCGACGTAAGAGAATGGTGTTTTATGAGTAGACCGTTTGGCGCCTGATGATGTATTGATTCATGGAAAGAAAACAAGGAGTTTGCATCGGGAAATGAATCCAAGGCCACGCAACCTCGTGTGGTATGTTGATTTTTATTATTTAATATTAGCCAAAGATGTCGCAACCATTTTTTCTAGATGCTGGGAACGGCATACAGTGTCTACTGAATGTCTCCACTGCGAGATAATTTACTACGAGTTCGAGAGGGAGCAGAGAACTCGTCATAGCCACCCAACTGCAGTGTTCATGCTATTTTTACTACTAGTTGGAGAGAAGTCTAGTTTCTGTTTCCTATCCTAAAAATCCACGGCCGAAAGAATCCAATGAAGAGTAATGCGTATTCTCAGCCATCTTATTTGCCTGTAAGCCTGTAAAGGCGTTCTTTTAGCAAAAGGACGTGTTTCAAAAAGAACGCAGCGTTGCTGGCGAAGGTGTTTGTAGCCGTGCGTGATGACAGAGAGAGGGTGAGGATGAATGGAGCCCACAAACTTGTATTTTTTAATGCATTAATTATTTAATGTTAAACAAGCATCGGGGCTCGTCTGTTGATATGACTCCTACCCATTTTTTTTACGGTCGCGTCCGTCATCAGTGTTGAAGGTCCAGTCTATTTCTAGAGAATGATGTCCACCATAAAGGAATACAATAGTCGCTGTGTTCTTGGTGTAATTAACGTTCAGCATGATGAAATCGCTCAGCCGTTGTGAGCTTCGACGTGCGTGCTAAGCATGATGGAAGTGAATTGTGTTTCCCTGTAGCCGAACGGTGTGATGATAGCTATCGTTGTTGAAGGTATTTTTTAATGTTGTTAAAATCCATCGGGCCAAACTGATATGCAATACGAAATCGCGGCAGCGTCTAGGTTTGGCCTTCATCAATTACCGCATGGTAGCAGTCCGCCATGGCTATAATCTCCACTTCTTCTTCGTACCAGCATGAACGTCGTCGTCCTTCGTCGAGAAAAATGCACCGCCATCACCATCAAGGTCCCGTTACCACTCTGATGGACGTCGTTCCTGTTCTCTGAGTTACCGTTAGATTACGCATTGATTGTTCCCATGCAGCGGGGTGGTGGAAGTGATTATGTGGCGGGGTCCGCGGAGTAAGTTGTAGTCGACGCACTGCTCGTCAATGCCACTTGTCAATTTTTTATGTTTTAAAGTGGAAGTGAAGGCCTAGATGGCCCATGTAATTCCCCTATGGGGGAAATTATTTTATTCTGCCAGAGAGCGATGCTGCCACAGTGGGAGGTTTTTAGTTGCTGTCTTGGAGAGGCATGTTGTTTTTCATTATGATGAAGGCCCCTTTGATAGTGGAATATAGGGATATTTATAGTCGTCAAAAATGGTTTTTCGCGACGGACACATTGGTGGTGTCCAATTGTAATTCTGAGGCTGTTTCAATTGACTTTTTTAGCCTCAAAGTTTTTTCTCCCTTGGAGTGCAATCTCGGTTGTACCCGACACTCCCAAGGTAATTTTATATGTGATCCTTGTACCTAGTGACCTTTTCTATACACTCGGCGAATGCAGCGGTTGGTTACCCATGCATTTCGGTGGGATGACATGGTCACCATAAGGACACATATTCTAGGGACTACAGACATAGACACCCTAGACTCTATCCGAGGTTTTTTCGGATCTACTTCTAAAGACTACAGACAAAGACACTTCAGAAGATTCTCTTCTTTTCTTCTTCTCTCATCCTATTTTGATCTATGGCTCATTTTATTGTATTGAGTGCATTTTCGGCAAAGACCGACACTCTTATATGGCTCGTTTTTCCTTTCATTAGGTGCATTTTCGGTAGAGACCGACACCTTCTAGATTAAGTTCACCATGAGGAAGGATTTCATACTCATGGTGAATCTAGTTAGTGACCTACGAGTGGCAACATCCTCTGAGGATGACCTGCAGAGGCAACAGACCCAGATGTGGCTGACCCTGAGGCACCCATGATGACCCTGAGGCACTTAGACGGCTGACCCAGTGGCAACAGACCCGTTGAAGTGGCTGACCCTGAGGCAACAAACCGAGATGTATACACAGTGAATCTAGCATTATTCACAGTTGGAGAGCCAAGAGCACAAAGCACGAGCCTAAGACCAAATCAGCAATAAGCGAGGATGATAGGTTGTTTTAGAGAAGTCAACATTAAGGGGGAATGTTACCTAATGTTGACTTGCTTTGTTTTTTCTTTAGTTAGGATAGTGCACTTTAAGGGGGAATGTTAGAGTTAAAGTAAAGTGCACTATGCCTTCCTTGACACTTGTCAGTTTCTCTTGACAAGTGTCATGTGTTGAATATAGGCTTATGCCTATATATTGTATCATTTTTATCAATAAAATTAATCCCCTTCAGTTTTCCCTCCTAACAAAGGGTTCATGCTTGGAAAACAAATATATGATAATATCATAATAGTGCATGAAGCCCTCCACAATAGTAGAAAATTAAAAAAGAAATAAATTTTTATAAAATTTGATTTGGTAAACGTCTTTGATCAAGTTAATATACAATTTGTAAAACAAGTCCTACAAAAGTTTGGATTCCCACATCAGGTTATCAAGTGGATCGGAGCATGCATAAAAAACCCATGGATAGCCCCCTTAATAAATGGAGAACCAATAAATTTCTTTTTGGCTACAAGGAGAATTAGACAAGGGTGTCCACTATCACCATACCTTTACATCATTTTAGCTAAGACTCTTGGAATATTAATCAACCATCTTTAAAGAGAAAGAAAAATAATAGGGATAGAGGCTGCAACAGGATGCAAAGCTATAATACATGCCCTATTTGTATATGATATCATTCTTCTAGGTAAATCCACCAAGCAAAATGTTAGACAATCCAAATAATGTATGAATTAGTTCACACAAGCTACCGAGACTCATATAAACACTCCAAAGAGTTAGTTCTATACACAAAATTTTGTAGTAATAAGAGTCAAAATCTTTTGCACTATCCTAGGATTCTAAACTGATAATAACAACTCTTGCCAAAAATAAAGATTTTAGATCTTTACAATTAAATATTATTCAAGACATGATTAGACAACTAGGCAGGATCATTGATAAAATATCCTGTCAACACATAAGGTGGAAATTTAACAAAGAGACTAACACACTAGAAAATCAGACAATAAATATAGCCCCTGGTTATTGTCGCCAAATCATCAAGAAGCAGAAGGGCAGGTGGGTGGTATGCGAGGATGACAAAGACTCCAATAATGAAGTTTTTTTTATCTTCATGTTCTATTTTTTAGAATGCTCTGTACACTTTGATATATGATTAAAGAGTTTTGTACTTTTTTGTTAAGTAAATAAATATTTTCTTTTAAAAATTATATATTTATAATTGTTTAATTATTATAATATCATTGAATCAAGTTGGGTTCAAATCTTGGTAGTAAGAAAGGACTATGTATGGATGTAACCTATTCCCCCATACATGTATATCATTAAACTCAATCGGTTAGATTCCTTCTCAATACTTTTTTATTACATAGGATAATTGGTTACAACCACTATTTTTAGTAGCTGGAAAGCGCAGGGTTCAAACCACAAGGATTGTTCCCAACAAACCTATCCATCTCATTCTTGTTGACCTGGCGTGAGATGGAGACCACTAGTCACTCGAGGTTTGTACTGTCGTCGGTATGGCATGCACTCAGAGGATTCAGATAAGACTACTACCTTTGCAAAGGGTTCACTTTCCCCCAAGGTTTGAGCCTAGGTCTCTTCTTGGTAAGTGCCCAACCACACCTGCACTTACCAGTCCACCTAACCCTTGAGAGTAGATTCCTTCTCAATATTTTTTTTGAAAAATTTGAAAAAACTTGTATTAAAACAAAGAACAATTACAATTTGGGAAGAGACACTTCCCAACAGAAATCAAAGAGAACACATGCTTACAATAGTAAAAGAAGATTTGCAATGGAGCCAAATCTCTTGAACCATTAACTAGCTAACAGGGGGATCGGCATGATCAGTTGATGCAACTAGTCACGATATCGCGACCCTCTTTCCTTCTTCTCCTTTGGCCGCGAAAATGCAACATGTTGCGATATCGCGACACTTTTCTCCTTTGGCCGCGAAAATGCAACATGTCGAGATATCGCGACACTTTTCTCCTTTGGTCGCAAAAATGCAACATGTCACGATATCACGACACTTTTCTCCTTTGGCCGTGAAAATGCAACATGTCACGATATCGCAACACTTTATCTTCCTTTGGTCGCGACGAAGCAACATGTCGCAAAATCATGACACTTTTTCTCCCTTGGTCACGGTGATGCAACATGTCGCAAAATTGTGACACTTTTTCTCCTTTGGCCTTGTCGAAGCAACATGTCGCTAAATCGCGACACTTTTTCTCCTTTGGCCACGACGGTGCAACATGTCGCGAAATTGTGACACTTTTTCTCCTTTGGTCGTGACGATGCAACATGTCATGATATCGCGACACTTATTCTCCTTTGGCTGGGACGATGCAACATGTCGTGAAATCGTGACACCTTACCACCCTTGGTCGCGATGAAGCAACATGTCGTGAAATCGTGACACCTTACCACCCTTGGCCGTGACAAAGCAACATGTCGTGAAATCACGACACCTTTCCATCCTTGGCCATGACGAAGCAACATGTCGCAAAATCGCAACAACTTCCCACCCTTGGCCACGATAGAGCAACAAGTCATGAAATCACGACACCTTTCCACCTTTGGCCGCGATGAAGCAACATGTCACAAAATCGTGACAACTTTCCTCCCTTGACCGCGACGAAGCAACATGTCACGATATCGCGACAACTTTCCTCCAGAGACCACGACTGTGCGACATGTCACGATATCGCAACAACTTTCCTCTAATGACTGCAACGGTGCAACATGTCGCGATATTGCGACAACTTTCCTCCAGTGATCGCGACGGTGCAACGGGTCATGATATCGTGACAACTTTCCTCCAATGACTGCGACTGCGCAACATGTCACGATATCGCGACAACTTTCCTCCAGTGATCGCGACGGCGCAACATGTCGCGATATCGCGACAATAATCCTCCAGTGGCCACGACGACGCACCATGTCGCGATATCGCGACAAATTTCCTCCCTTTGCTTTTTCTTTGATCATTGGGTCAAGGACCTTTCAAGACCCTACCTAATCACCTCATCCTTAATATCCATGTCACTGTGCAACTGAACTCCAACCTCCTTTTCCGCACCCATCTTAGCCAAAAATTCAGTCGCTTTGTTCAAATCTCTACTCGCATAAACTGGGATCACGTCCTCCAATTCCTTCCATAATTCTTTAATTTGGGTAACAACGTCCCTCAACCTCCAAGCTTTCGGATCAAAGTTCCTCATGCGGTCTAGAGCTCCAACCATTATTTGCGAGTCTGATTCAAGAATAATCCTGTGGTGTCCATGTTTCACTGCCCAAACAGAAGCAAACTTGATGGCAATGGCTTCAGCTTCATTGTTAGTGGATCTTCCCAGGCCTTGCAATTCCCAATATAGCACAGTCCCAGCATGGTTCTGGCACACCACTCTAATTATGGCTCTACCCAGATTGCCTTTTGTAGCTCCACCAGTATTATTTTAATCCAACCTTTAGGGGGAGGTTTCCAACAATTTTTGTCCTGTCTCTCTTGTAGTTCAACGTGTTCTTCCATAGCTCCAATGTCAATTTGAGCTTCCTCCTCAACGATGAACGACCACGCTTTCGGTAACCTTGCTCCAAATGGTCCGCCAAACCTCGTCTAGAGCAAAGAAAAGTTTCTCTAAAAATTTTGGCATTTCTTTCCAGCCATACTTGCCACCAGATAAATCTTAAACCGAGCTCCCAACAAAAACAAAGAGCTTTAGATTTGAATCTACCTTTCTGCCATTTTGCCCAGATATTCATCCGATTCAGGTCATCACTTACTTTAATTCTAAAGTATGCAAACCAACGCAGCCAAATCTATCGGGTGAAAGGGCAACCAAACAGCAAATGGTCAGCAATTTCCTTGCTCTTGTAGCATAGTACACATTGAGAAGGGCCGATGATACCTTTTGATCTGAGATTATCAAAAGCAAGGATTCCATTGTGCATGCACTGCCAGGCAAAAAAGTTAACTTTCGACCGACCTTTAGAGTGCCGGATTTTCCTCCGACTCCTCAACCTAAAAAGTATGAGGGGGGGCTCTGGGAGAACGCTGTCATATCCGTCTTTTACTGTATAGACGCCAAGACTCCCAAAGCCCCAGGCTAATTCATCCTCCATGTCTCCCCCAGTAAGAAATCTTTCTGTTATAATTTTAGTCATGATGGGAGTCAAATCCGGAGGGATTGAAATGGGCCACTCATCCAACTTCTTGAACTACTTAAACTTACACTCCCCCAGCTAAGTAGTTGTGAAATAAATTTCAATACGGATCCATCCCTTGGCTTCAATGGTCGCTTTTATTGGTCGTAATTCTAGAAATTCAGCAATGATGGGTGGGAACTGATCCCAAGAATCTATCCAGAAACGAGCCTTCTCCCCTCTTCCCACTTTCCAAAAAAAGCGGTCTTTAACAACCTGAGACCCTAACTTGAGAGCCTACCAAACTAGGGACCCAGTACCATCCAAGGGGATGCGAGCTACATCGTTTAGGTTGGCCTGTCCCAGGTATTTGCTAGTTAGGATTCTACTGAAAATGGAGGTGGGTTGGGAGATCCATCTCCAGATCTGCTTTCCAGCCAAAGCTTTATTATTCAACTTAGATTTTCTCAAATCCAGACCTCCTTTAAACTTGGGCTGGGTAATTTTGTCCCAGCCCACTAAGGCCCACTTTCTCTCTCCCTTTGCTCCTTCCCATAAAAACTTTCTAGCCATCCTGTCTAACTCTTTCCATATTGTAATTGGGGCGACAGGGATAGAGAATTTGTAAATTGGCATGGCTTGAATGACTGACTGTAAGAACGTTAATCTGCCACCATAACTTAACCACTTGTGAGACCAGTGATTAATTTTGTTCTTGATACACTCTAGCAGATTCCTCCATGTGTCTAATCTCAGCTTCTTAAAGTGCAAGGGGACCCCCAAGTAAACCACTAGGAGAGAAGTCCTTGTGAATCCCAAGATTTCTAAAATTCTGTTCTGAAACCTTTGCTCCAGATTAAAAAAAAACCACTTTGGATTTCTTGTCATTAATGACCTGTTGAGTAGCCCCGAGATAGACATTAAGAGTATCCCTAATCATTCTTGCTTCCCCAGGTCGACCACTCCCACCAAACCAAGTGTCATCCACAAACCTGCAGTGCGTTAAAACTTCGTCACCCACCCCGATACCCAATAATCTACCTTGTTGTCTTCTCCTCAAGAAAAGTCTGCCAAGATCTTCAGCCAAAATGAGAAAAAGATAAGGAGAACATGGATCCCCCTGGCGTAGTCCCCGAGTAGCTCCAAAAGGTTGCGAAGGAAGGCCATTGATTAGCATAGAGTAAGTCGAGGAAGAGACACAGCTCATGACCCACTCTATCTAGTCCTGAGAGAAACCAAAGGTTGCCATCATTTTAGCCAGGAAACTCCATTCAACCCTGTCATAAGCCTTTGACATATCCAGTTTTATGAACATCCCTTTATTACCCGAAGTGTGCATTGAATGGATTGCTTCCTGGGCCACAACCACCCCATCCAGAATCTGTCGTCCCTCAACAAAACCTCTTTGCTCAGAGGAGACAATGTTGTGAAGAAGAGGTTTTAGGCGCTCAACCATTACCTTTGTGATTATTTTGTACAACACATTACATAAGGCAATAGGCCTATAATATGAAATATGAACCCCCTCCTCCCCTTTTGGAATTAAGGTAATGAAAGTGTGGTTTATAGCTTTAAGCATTCTCTTATTTTCTCTGGACTCTTCTACAACAACCATTACATATTCCTCTAAGTAGTCCCAGAAATCCTGAAAAAACTCAATTGGGAAGCCGTTTGGACCTGGAGTTTTACCAATGCTCATTCCAAAGACCACAGTTTTCAATTCATCTCTATCAATGGGTTTGAGGAGGGCCTGATTTTCATCCTTAGAAATAACAACAGGTATGACAAAAATAACTTCATTTTGGGCCTCTACATCTTGTACCACACTTTCCTTAAAAAGCTTGGAAAAATAATCCATAGCATGGGAGTGCATACCAGGAAGAGTGTCAAAGGAATGACCGTTCTCATATTGAAGGGTCTCCATCTTGTTCATCTGTCTTCGAGCACAAGCAGTCCGATGAAAGAATTTTGTATTTCTATCCCCTTCTAATAACCAGGTGGTTCTTGCTCTCTGCTTCCAATAGGTCTCCTCCTAGTTGTCAATGTCCTCAACCGTTGTATGCAGGGCATAATCCTCAACTTTGAGCTGGTCTGTAATTACTCCTTCTCTGAACTATTTTTGGACATCATCCCATCTAGACACCAAAGGAGCTCTTTGGGCCTGAAAGTCTGTTTTATTAGCACGCCTCCAATACTTCAACTGAGTTTTGACATATTGTATTTGTTTGTGGATTCTGAACATTGCTCTCCCATAATCTGGGCGGATTTCTTCCCACCACTGTGGAATTTTCTCTCGAAGTTCTTCTTTCTGAAGCCAAAAATTCTCAAATCTGAAAGGTTTGTGATGCTGCCCCATCCTAGTCCCGCCTTCCAACAGAATGGGACAATGATCTGAAACTGGGCCTTCTAAAATCTAAAAATTTAAATTCCATTTTACAAATGCCTCCTCTAAAACCAGAAAATGATCTAGCTTAACCTTCCTACGATGTGGCTCCCGTATTTTATTAGTCCAAGTGTAGTTAATGCCAGGATATTTAATGTCCACTAAGTGCAAAGCCTGGACTTGGGCAATCATGAAACGGTCCCCTGAGTCCAAAAGTGGTGTTCCCCCTTCCTGATATCTAGAAGATAATTTAGCGTTAAATTCCCCTGATATAATCCAATCTAGATCTTCCCTTGAGGTTTGCATGTTATGCACAGCTTTCCACTGTCGCCTCTGACCCTCTAGGTTTTGAGACCCATAAAATTTTGTGATTAGAATGTGTTCCGCAGTGACATTATTCCTAAAAAGAGACATGAGAACACCCCTCCAGGAAAGATGTTCAATTGCAGACCATTCAAGAGAGTTCCATAGAGTAACAATCCCCCCTGAGGCACCTTGGGCAGCCACATCCATATGACCAAGCACCCCTCCAAATTCTCGTTGATCTGTTTTGGACATAAGATCTAAAGACATCTTAGTCTCCTGTAATAGCAAAAAATTCGTATTACGATTCTCTAAAAGTCTTCGAACAACAGATTGATGGGTTCTGTTGTTTAAACCCCTCACATTCCATGATTGTATAATCATTGGTTACCTTGGGAGCAATAAGAGTCTATTGGCCTCATCGATCCTCCCGTGATCAGTTTGTCTCCTTGGGTCGCTAGCAACTCCTTATTGGATCTTCTACCTACTCCCTGAGAATTGCTATTTTTTTATCTTTTTTCTACCTGGGTTATCCCCAAAGTTGGCCTTTCCCTGTTCTTATCTACTATTCCCATGCTGACATCTTGAGATACTGTCTGCTTCTGGTTATGCACTACTAAATCCCCTGAACACACTGGCTGTGAAACCTCACAGAGTTCAACTACCTGCTGTATGACGGGAGTAGATGAGAGGGGGAGTTGCACGGGAATATTAGAATTTTTCTTATTACCCTCCATGCCCTCCATAAATTGTTCCTCTTCGTCAACCAGTGACTTAAATATTTCATACCTATTGGCAGGTTTGAGATGGGATTGCTCCTTTCCCTCTTTTTTCTTTGTCCGTCTTTTTCTTTTGGGCTGTTCAAAACCCTCTCTCTGAGCTTCCTGGCCCTGAATGGTGCTATTAGAATCTTTATTAAGTGTTGCCTTATCCTCTTTAGGCAGGTTTGGCATTCCTAAAGGGGCCTCCATTTTAGCATTCATGATATTAGGGCAGAAACGGGCCAAATGTCCATGTTTGTGACAAACCCTACATCTAAAGGGTAGGGCCTCATAGTCCAGCTTGTTGAATCCAGGAGAGACTCCGCGTTCAATTGCCATCTCTCGTCGGCAAAGGTCGGTCGAGTTCCATCTCTACACATATTCTTGCATACATCGCCATGCTCCCTTCAATTGTGTCTCTAGCAACACCCGGATGTCTTCCAATAGAATTGCCAATCCTTGCCAACACCCGCTCACTCCAGAATTCCATTGGAAGAGCATATAGTCGGATCCATACTGGGACAGCAGTAGGTTCAACTCGGGGATCGAATCCCACTCTCCATGGTTGAACAAATAGCCTTGTCGAGCCATGATTTTTCTTCTTTGACTCGAAAGCCCTATTTCTATCGACCAAAGACGAAAAGCTAACAATAAAATATCCATTGCTAATAAACCACAATGAATACTCACCATGAGGCTCCTAGTTTTGGTGGATCCAAGAGTGCAAAAAATTCAAGGAAGGACGTATACCCATGAACTTGCAGATTAAATCGTGATTAGCTTTGTAAATGACTGATTCTTCAACCATACTTAGCTCGATGACAATTTTTGGCCTGGTTTCGGCCTGTGGCAAACATCCATTTACACGATGTGCTGTCGACCTATTCCCAGCAGTCATGAAGAGCATTTTATATGCTATTTTTTGAGCTTTGTCGTTCTTTGGAGGAGATTTTTCTTTTAACAAATCTGCGTATGAGCTGGTACTCCCTGGAAAAGGAGCTGGAGAAGTCCCCATTGGACCCTCCTGGGGCACCAATCTAGCCTTCAGATCCATCGTACCTTGAAAGCACTTTTGCAATCCAGCTGATGCCCTAGATTTTTCGAAGTTCCAAAAACCCTAGTTCAGAGAAAAAAAAATCGCCAGCCACATGATGAATCCCCTTCTCAATATTGAAAGAGGAGATCAAGGTCCAAATTTTGCGAAACCATACATTTATAATATATAAGCTTTGTTGTAATACCACTATGTGGTAATGATATAATACGAATAGGTACATTTAATATAATTATATAATATAAATGAACTAATTTCAATCTCATTTTACCATTTACTAAACAAAATTATAATAATTATTATTATTTTAAAAATAATAATTATTATTATTTTAAAAATAATAATTAAATTATTATTTTTTAAAATCAATAAATAAATTATATAGTATCTATAGTTTTATTGGCTTGTAATATATTATATTATTGTATATCTCAATATAATAATTTGAATTTGATTGACACCAAAATAATTTTTTCTTGTCTCCCATTACTCATAATATTTTAAATTATAATTAAATAATAATAATAATATTTTAAATTATAATTTTATTTTTTAGAATCTGATGGTTAGCGTGAGAAACCCCTATGACCAATGCACAGAGTTGGACAACCTCCTCCCAACCTTGACCCCTTGTAAAGCCAAGAGCTATGCTTATCAATAGGGAATTTAATATACACAACCACCACACACCCACCTCCCCACACACTCGCCCAAGCTACGGTTTGAACTTTGGGCCTCTCGATATTTTACATTATAATTTTATTATATATATATTTATATATTTGTGTTAATTTTAATATAAGTATATGATAATAAAACATATAATATTTGTTGTCATAATTAAATAAAATATATAATATTCAAAGTTTTATTGGTTTCATTGCCTTACAATACATTATATTATTGTATATCTCAATATAATAATTTTTTTATTGGAACCAACAATTATATTCAGTATTGAAACATGTTAGGGGATTCCTGGTCAAAACCCTCATTTCTTAATATTACCAAAAAAAAACAATTATATTCAATAAAAAATAAGAGAGGTTACAATAAAAAAGGAGTTGGAAAAATCACAGCTCGAGGTGCAAGGCCACCCAAACAATCAACATCATAGAGACCTGAGGCCAAAAACAAAAACAACCCCTAAAAGGGTGAATAAACAGAATAACTAAACAAAGGGAGCCACTCCAAGAGGAGATCGAGCCCTACTATGGGCACTGATAGAACAACCTGATGCTAGAAAATGTCACCCTGCTACGCCGAGGCCTCAAAGAAATAGAGGGACCTTAAGGCGGAAGGAGGTTAGGTGAAGCCATGTTGAAAGTGCACGGAGCCTCACACCAGAACCTGACAAGATTTATCAAATGTGCCAACTCATGAGTCAACTTGGAAGCCTGCGAATGGAGTTGAACAATAACAACAAAAAATACTGTAATCTTTTCATGCAAGGAAAACTGACTAGAAATTGAATCTCCAAAATAGACAACAACATTCCTAGCTTTCCAAAGTTGAAACAAAATAATAGCATGAAAGAAATTCCACAGAGCAACAATATAGGCAGGCCAACAACTGTTATCTCCAAAAAATATCATCTACCATCTAAAAAATTTAGGATGAAAGGGCTTGAACAATGAGTGAATCCAGGACCAAGCAGACTAAGCACGAGGGCAAAACCAAAAAAGATGTTTGAAAGTCTCAAAATGACCACAAGTTGGACACTTAGGATTAGGAAGACCAACCCTACTAAGTCTCTCTCCCATAGGAAGCCCTTGATAAATAAGAGACCAAAGAAAAAAGGTAATCTTGGGTTCAAGTTTAGACTGCCATATATGGTTCAGACGAGCAATCCAAGTATAGGAGGTAGAATGAGTCTGCCATCTCTCATTAAGTTTATCAACACTAGGGGAAACAGGACTAAGAAGCTGATAAATCAAGGAAGAAGAGTAGTTCTTGAAAGGAGTATCCACATTCCAGTGCCAATCCCTCCACCAGGCACTTGGGGGTTGAAGGCCAAGCTTATGAAGCATGACATCAGGTATGAGCTCTTGAATCTTAAGAATAGAAGGAAGATCTAAATTCTAAAGATTAAATTTTTGTTTGAGATCAGACCAAGGAATCCAGTCTCGAGAGTGCACTAAATCATTAATATAGCAGATGCCCTTGCGAAACAACCTCAAAGCTTTAATCCCTGGCATATCAGCAAGAAGAACTGAAGAGTTAGATAGAATAGGAGACCACCAGATATTCTGAGAATTGAATGAAAGACCATTACGAAAACCATCACCAATCCAATGAAGATGAGGTTTCACCACCTCAAAAGCTCACCAAATACTTTTAACAACAAAGGAACCCTGAATCTTAACTAGAGCAGAAGTAATGATGAGAGTATGGAGGCCAATATTAGCCCAAGCTTTGCACCCATAAGGTAGCCCTGAAGAAATACAATGATGAATCAAAACCTTCCAGGATTCAGGGCCTTCAATAGCTTTAACCACCCACTTAGCACACAGAGAAATGCTTTACCTGTAAATGTCAATGATGCCCATTCCACCCTTATCAGTAGGTGTGCAACAAATATCCCAAGCAACTCGATGAAAACCACGTGAATTCTTCCCCTTGGCCCAAAGAAAATCCCTAAGGAGTCTGGCCAACTTATTATAAGAATTCTTAGAGGGGGCCCAACAAGAAGAGTAATAAACATGGGTGGCAGCAAGAATCTTTGTGCAAACCTGAAACTTGTCGGCAAGAGAAAGGGGATGCGAGGCCCAACAAGAAATCTTCTTTTCAATTCTATCAATGACATACTGCCAAAGTTTAGAGGGTGAGCTATCAAAAGCAAAGGGGATTCCTAAGAACTTAAAATGCTCACCCCTTTGAAGCCAATGCCATGAAAAATATCTAAGCCAAGCAAGCATAGAAGAAGAAGCAAGGTGAAAACAAAGGGACTTAGACCATTTGATGTTGGATCCCGAGGCCTTACAAAAAGTGTCCAAACAAACCAAAGTAGTTGAAACTGAAACCTCATCCTCATTGATAGTGAGAAAATAATCATCTACAAAGTGCCCATTAATAAGTTGGGTGGACATATCAGGCAAAATAATACCTTTGATCAACCCCTTAGATGCTTGATTGGCAAGAAGATAACCAAAAGCTTCAGCAACAAGGATGTAAAGTGAGGGGGCCAAAGGACAACCCTGGAGAATAGAACGAAATAAACCAAAATCCTCTGACCTAAGTCCATTAATAGTAAGACAAGCTGAAGCATCAACAAACAACATACTGACAACCCTGATAAAAAAGGGGCCAAAGCCGAGAGCTTGGAGCATGGCAAGAATGAAAGGCCACTCAATACGATCATAAGCTTTCTCAAAGTCTAGTTTAAGGAAAAGGGGCTTTTGGCCAGAGATACGAGCCCATTCTAAACCTTCCCAGACAACAATAAGATTATCCAAGATGTAACGCCCTTTAATGAAGCCCGTTTGCTCTGGTCTGATAATCATAGGGAGAATGTTGCGAATACGGAGAGCTAAAGCTTTAGCCAAAATATTGTAAGAGACATTAAGCAGAGTAATAGGTCACCAACTGGTGATAAGCTCAGGATTACCTACTTTAGAAATAAATTTAATGTTTCCACGATTGATAATATTACCCAAAGAATTATTGGCTAACACTTCATTGTAGACATTGAGCAAATCAGGCCTAATAAACTTCCAAGTGGCTTTATAAAATTCACATGGAAAGCCATCAAGACCAGGGGACTTGTCATCTGACATAGTCATAAGAGCATTATGAAGCTCATCAAGTGAAAGAGGAGCCTCACAAAGAAGTTTGTCATAAGCAGACAACTTAGCAGGAACAACATCAAGACATTGTTGGAGCGCCATCTGACGTTCTAGAGAATCCTGTTGAGCTTGAAAAATAAGCTTATAATGATCCACAAAGGCTAAAGCAATATCAGGAAGAGAAGTCAGCCTACCATGAGAGACTTGAATAGCCTTGATCTGAATCCTGGCCTACCTAGAATGAAGAGACTTGAAAAAGGCTTTGGATGGGCGATCACCAACCCTCAGCCAGTGCAGACAAGCCCGAATCTGAGCCCCCTGGCTTCATGTCGTTCATGGACTATAAGCTGGTGGTGAAGACCAACAACCCTGGTTTGCAACTATCGATCATACGGATCATTTTCCAGCAATCGTAAATTTCATTGATACTCCTTCGTAATAGCCAAATGAGCATGCTTTTTGACATGTGCCACCTGTTTTCCAAAATACCGCATGAAAGAGGTAGTACGGATAATTGCTTCATTCCACCAAGAAATTCAACTGATAGAGTGAGGAGGCCAAGGTAATAAATTCTAGATTCGCTCAATCGCAGCAATGGTGCGAGGATTTTGCAATAAAGAAGTATTCAAATAAAATTGCTTGCATAGAAAATTAAATTGGTGACCACTCCACTCAATCTGAAAGGAGATTGGAAAATGATCTGATAACAGGAATTGATCCCAGACTATCACAATCTTGTTATTGATGGAGGAGAATAAAAAAATTGTTGCTCTAACATCATAACTCGATCAAGGCGCTTGCAAACTCTATCATTACCTGCACAAAAATTTGACCATGTGAACCAGGGTGGAGGCGTGCAATTACGCTGACAAAAAAAGGGATAAAAAAGACCCCATCTGCATTTAAGAAAAAACCAAGCCTCACGCTCTCCAGCACACCAGCGCATCGGGAGGTGACCAAATTTATCTTCAACATGTTCAACCATATTAAAATCACCACAAAAAATCCAATATGCCATCGACAGGTGATCAACCAGGTACCACCAAAGGGTAGAGCGACTAGGCCCATCATTAGGTGCATAAATGTTGGCAATGCCCATGGTGTTTCCATTAATATTCAACAAAATCCAGACCACATGATGAGAAGGATCCTCGCCAGATCCAAGCAGACAATCCTCAAGTTTGGAGGAGATAGAAATAGAAGCACCACCCCAACCATCTTCATGGTGAGTAGTGAAGTGCATAAAAGAACCTGCAATACAATTGAGAGAAACATCTAACAAAAAACCAAAAATCTTAACTTCTTGTAAACAAATAACATCAACATGACCAATACTTTGCAGAGCAGATCGAACGAAAAATTTTCTTGAGGACTTTGTAAGTCCTCGAACATTCCATGAAAGGAAATTCATGGAGGAGGAATATCCATGGAGTCGTCTCCCATAGGGATGCCCCCACTATCATCCAACATCAAAGAATTATTAAATGCAAAAGTCTGAGAAGGTTGAAGTAAATCACCAACAAATAATTTGAATTTGAGTAGTACCAATATAATTGCTTATCTCCCATTACTCATAATACTTTAAATTTTAATCTCATTATATTTATTTTAATGATTTTTTTTTTTTTGTTACATAGGGGAGTTGGTTACAACCACTATTTTTAGTAACTGGTAAGTGTAGGGTTCAAACCATAGGGACTGCTCCCAATAGCCTATTCGTCTCGTTGTTGTTGACCCGGCGTGAGATGGAGACCACCGGTCACTCGGGGTTTGTACCATCGTCATCAATATGACACACACTTAAAGGATTCAACATAGACTACTACCTTTGCTAAAGATGGTAGCGTGCTCCCAAGGTTTGAACCTAGGTCTCTTCCTGGCAAAATTTAAAATCCATAGATATTACCTACCATTTCTATGTCGGTATATCATGTGGGTATAATTTCCCTAATAGGTGTCAATATTCTACCTTCACTTTTTGGTACTCCAAACATATTGCAATCAAATCAATGATGTCTTTCTTCGTTCTTGCCCAATAGAAGGTCTTATTCATGTTTTCTCTCATTTTTGGCCCTTGTATATGAGAAAAATATGGAGAATTATCTACCTCTTGCATAATCATTCTCCTTAATTCACTAGTTTTGGGTATGACAACCCTATTATTGAAACATAAAAGCTTATCTTTTATGTTGAAATCCTTATTCTCTTCAAGATTTCTCTCAAATTTATCTTAGATTTCTATGCAATATGGGTCCTATAGTTACATTTCTTTAAATTTTTCCATCAAGTCTATATGACTCCGGGTCAACGTTGCTATGTGCCTTCTCCTACTTAAGGTATATGCAACCTTATTTTTTTTCCTTTAATATAATCAATACCAAAGTCATATTCTGCTAAGAACTTTATCCATATTCTCTATCTTGAATTCACCATAGGTTGGGTAAAAATATACCTTAGAATTTGATGGTTTGTCCTTAGTTCAAAATTTTTCCTAACAAATAATATTTCTAAACCTTTAAAGCATGCACAACTGTTGTCAATTCTAGGTCATGCATAGCATAATTTACCTCATGCTTATTAATTTTTCTAGAATCATAGGCTACAATAGCATCTTCCTGGGATAATACCCCACCCAATACTTCTAAGGAAGCATTCATACGCACTATTAAATTCCTAAGAGGATCTAATATCTTAAGAATTGGTGTTGTAGTTGGTTTATTCTTTAGAGCCTTAAAGACGACCTCACACTTATCCATCCATTTGAACTCTTTTCCTTTTCTCTAAAGGTTGGTGATGGAATAGGTAACCTTAGAATAATATTTCACAAAATACCTATAATAACCAGTGAGTCCCATGAAACTTTTGACTTTTGACACATTTGTTGGGGCAAGCCAACTTAAGATAGCCTCAATTTTTTTAGGATCCACAACAACTCCTGTTAGGATTGAAAGGATCTAACAATCCTGTATTTACCAAGATCTAGTTGTTTGAAAAACAATATCACCACAATATCTAAGCTATCAACAAGAATCAATTGAGACAATGATAATACACACTATCTTACTATCTTACAATCTTACAATCTTACTCTCAAAGAGAGGGAAACCCTTGCTGATATAGGCAAGGGTGTACAATGAGGATCATAGGATCATCCATGAAAAAGGAGGGAATGGATATCCACCCTAGAAGAAAAAAGCTAACAAGATAAGATAGCCAACTAGCAAAAAAGCTAAGATAGCCAACTAGCAAGCAAAAAGCTAGATGAGCTAATATCCCACTAATAAAAGAAAAGAGAAAAGAAATATAATTTGCTAGTTAATATTCTAAGTGAACTAAAGTAATAAGGTGCATGACTAATACCAATAACCCCTTCTGTCGAAATGATGTGTCCTAAATACTGTAACAATGAGGTATAAAACTCACACTTAGACAACTTTCCATATAACTGGTTTTTCCTCAGCACCTCTAACACTAGCTTTAGATGATGGTCATGTTCTTTGATGCAGAAATATATTAAGATATCATCTAAGAATACCAAAAAAATCTGGTTTAAGTATTTCTAGAACACATGGTTCATCAAATTCATAAAAGCTATTGGTGCATTTTTCAACCCAAATGTTAGCACTGTAAACTCATAGTGTTCGTATTGGGTCTTAAAGGCTATCTTGTGAGTATTCTCTTCCTGAATCCTTAATTGATGATATCTAGATATCAGATCTATTTTTGAAAATACAATAGTATCCTTTAGCTGGTCAAAAAGGGCATTAATCCTAGGTAAAGGATACTTATTCTTAATGATTACCTTATTCAACATCCTATAATTTATGCATAATCTCAAGGAACCATTATTCATTTTCACAAATAATACTGGAGAACCCCAAGGTGACACACTAGGTTTGATCAAACCCTTTTATAACAAATCTTGAAGTTGCACCTTCATTCCTGCAACTTGATTGGGATCATTCTGTAAGATGTCCTTAAAATGAGTTCATCCCCTGGCATTAATTCAATAGTGAAGTCAAATTCCCACCAAGGTGACAGAACTAGAAGATCTTCAGGAAATACACCTCAAAATTCATGTAGAATTGGATGTTTCTTAAACACTTCATCCCTATTTCCTTTAGTCTTTCCATTGATCTTAATTACATACAACATATCGCCTATTTTAATGGCTTTCTTTAATTGCATAGCTGAAAATAAGTGAGGTTGAAAGGAACCTTGCCTACTGTGAACTCTTACTCTCCTCTTATTCTTGTCGGGGTAATCCATCCACCTATCTTAGAAGTTGATTAAGGCTCCATGAGCCTTCAACTAATCCATCCTTAGGATAATATCAAAAGCATGGAGTGGTGCCACATATAAGTACTATATAGTGGACCCATTGGGTAGAGTTATCTTAGTTGTAGGTAAACATTGATCCACTAAGTAGGTCTGTCCAAAACCATACTTGACTTTCCATCCTTATCCCAAAAATACTAGTCTTTCTAGCACATCCCCAATAATTATAGTAGAAATAAAACTATATGTACCTCCACTATCCATTAAAACTTACATCTTCGTATAACAACGTACCATTTAGTAATATCAATGTCGCTTGTCCATCCAAGTTTTGACTCTTGGTAGCAACATATATTATGTTCAACTATTCCTTTGCTCTGTAACATAACTCTAATATTTGGGGATACTTATTGGCATAATGATGACCCCCACATATGTAGCAACTCACCTTGGGTGCTTAAGACCTCTTCTACCTTTTCTTCCATATTTCTTCTTTTTATGATGACTCATTTTGCTTTGGTGGATGAGGGTTGGAACTATCCTTTTTTGAAATTTCTTCGCAATTATCCTTGATTCCCATTGTTCCTAATACTAAACTTTGAGTTTCCTTTGTTTCTCTTGTTTTGTTCCTTATCCCATTTCATAAATCCTTCACTCTTTCTTTTATTAAGCTCTTATCTCTCTATCTTTGTCAATCGTGAATAGTTGAAGAAAGAAGTTTTAGTTTGGAGACTAGTCTCTTCTTGCCTAGCCAAATCACAAGCCTCTTGCAAAGTTTTAGATTTGAGTAGATTAATTGTTGTCCTAATTTTAGGCTCTGCCCCTAAGATGAACTTGTGAAAATTTAGATACTCATTGCTCATGTACTTTGAAACATACTTCAAAATATTCACATATCTCTCAAAATACACCTCTATTGATAGTGATCCTTGTTGAAGTGTAGAGAATTATTTAAAATTCTCTACATAAAACGGGTCAAAAAGAAATATTTTCTTAAAATCCCCAACAAAATCATCCCACTTAAGTTTTATGGCTTGGATCTTTTTGCTTGTATTGAATGTGTTCCATCATTCTAGGGTTGCATCCAAAATATGAAGAGTAGCCCACACAACCTAAGTCTTAGAGGAGTAACATTTCATGGAAAATAAGTTTTCTAACTCTTTTAGCATGACTCGACTGCATCTTCTCCTTTTCCATTAAATTTGGTTATGTTATTCGTAAGGTCTCTAGCCAGCTCAGCCAATATCCCAACTTTTCTCTCTTGGCTTCTTCTAACAAGGTCCTTCTCGTATCTACCTTCTATATTGTATCGACTTCCTCATTGATAAGGGTTTCTATTAATTTTTTTTATTGCTCCAACCGTTCTTGAAGCAAATTCACTATGAAGGAGAGATCTTCTGCTCTCCCAATAGAACTTGTTCCCTTGGTTCATCTATCAAGGTTTGTTGCTCCCCCAGACCTCTTCTTAGGATTCGTTATTTTCCTAGTCTTCTTATTGGAGTCCATAGTTCCTCCAAACCTTTTTTGGGTTTGCACCATAGTTTATTCTTGTGCAATCCATATTTCTTTCTTGGATGATCTCCTTTGAAAATAGGTGTCATATCCTAACCACATAAAGGAGTTGGGTAAGTTACAATTCTCTCAATTGTACTTATAATAAATTAGTTTCATTTCCCCATGAACTTACTTAAACCACTATCATTCAGTCGATAATGATCAGGGTTATGCATACCTCAATTCAAGGTGCCCTTCCCAAAAAAAAAACTATACTCAGGATTTTTACTCCTTGGTCTTATTAGTCCCAACAACGTGCAATGCCTGATGTATCCTAGTTCATGTTAAGGTCCCTAGAGGAGTAAGTCTCCCCAAAGTAGCACATCAATTCAAGAATCATCCTAGGCACACTCCATGGAAGCTTCTAGCCCTACGACCTAGATATTTTATACCAACTGTAACAACCCACCAAACCAACCTAAGATATATATATATATATATATATATATATTACGCAGGTAAGGTTCACAACCATCTCAATATATTTCTATTCTTTAGCATATCAAGGTGAAACTACCAAAAAGACGCTATAACACTTCATTCAATATTATAGAATCTACTGCATTTGTATTGAAATCATAAAAGGGGTTACAGTTGTGATATCCTTTTACAATTTTGCCCTTGAAGGCTACAATGGGGTCTTCCCTAAGGAAGCCCTTTCGGATATTTGGTACAAAGGCAACAAGATTCATCCTTTTGGGTTCCTCAATGTAGGTGGGCTTCTTGCTCGTGGGCCACCGCTTGTTGGATATGTCCTTGTGCTTTGTTGGACCTGTTAACCTGCAAAATCTTGTTAGTGCGTTGGGGGGTCTGCCTCAGTCAAACCCCATGGTTATGAAGACAAAAGACTCATAAAAGATGCTCAAAACATGAAAATAACTACTAAAAACAACATAAAAACACTAAATTAAGCTATTCTTACCTTTTCCGGTGATTTTGGTGCCTGTAGCATAGGTTCGCACACCGAGGTGCGAACCAGTTGGTTCGCACATGGGGGTGTGAACCTATCCCTTTTGGACCGAATCTACTAGATGGCTTCCCTGGATGTCCTGGAGTGGTTTCTTCTTTGAATTTTAGTCGGGTCACCTTCAGAAAGTGCACTTTTGGTGGGATTATCAACCTATCTCACTCACAAAATAGTGTTATGAAAGTGACAAATCGATTGTGATGCTCGTATGATGGTTGTGTGATGGATGTGTGATGGATGCAATGGTAGTAGTGATTTCAGCAGAGTTTCGGTATGCAAAAGTTGGTTGTTTCTAAAATGGTGAAAATGGCCTTCTATTTATAGAGTGGGCCAAGGTGAGAGAAAGGGGATGAGGTGTCCCCTGTGAGGTGGCAATGGTGAGGTGTCCACCAAAGAGGTGTCCCCTGAGGTGTCCTAGGTCATAAATGAGGTTGGGTGAGAGAATCCCTCACCCATCCACAAATAATGATGACTTTGCTAAAAATATCAATTTGGCATTAATGATCACCTTTATTGAAATATCTTAGAATTAAAAATTGCTTTTTGTGTGCAAAAGTCTCCATCTTTCATTTATGACCCAGGGGGATGTGAGGTGGAGAAATATCTAGGTGAGAGGTGGCAAGGCTAGGATAGGCTAGACTAGGTGAGGTGGAAGGCTAGGCTAGACAATAGGACTAGGGGGGGGGGAGGTCAAATTAAATCAATATTAGATCTAATTAAGCATGTAATTAGCCATAAAGCATGTTTTGACCAAAATTGTTGACTTTTTGACCATAAAGTGCTTTTTGACCATGGTGAAGGTTTCAACCTTAGTTGAGTTGGCATGAGGTTGCATGAGGACCTATGGTTAAGCGTAGGAAGGGGCTTAGCTAGCCCAAAGGGGCTAAGGATGATGAATAGTGATTTTTAGCCAATTTATGCAATTTTTGAGGGTTTTGCAAATTGATTGACCATGGAGATGGGGAGAGGGACAATGTGCGACTTTTAGGTGTCTACATTTTGCCCCTTTTGTACTGGATTGTGTGAAACATGGTTTAGTACAAAAACTGATGATGTGGATTGATGGAATGATTTGGAAGGCAAAGAATTTATGATTGATGACTTGTGGATGATTGCGAGAGAGACACATTGATAAAAATAGTTTGTGATTGGATACAATACTTTGTAGTATTGTAATGATTGCTTTTGGGGGAAGGCGTAAGATTACCTTGCATTATGATCAATTTGAGATGTTCCAATTGTGGAAGGAATAAATGCCTTTGTCAATTTTTGCTTTTGATTGATTGATGAGCTCTTTTGACAATATTTGATAAATCGTTGGAGCCATAGGGGTAGAACTTTTAGGATATTCATTCACAAGTGGTCTTACGACTACCACTATGAATATTGGAATCCATGAGGTGTCTATAGTCAAAGGTATTTTGAGATTTATCAAACATTGATTTGTTTTTGGATTGGGATTTTGGTGAGAGAAATTTTTTAGCATGAGGACTTGAGATAATCTTCAACAAAAATTTTCTTAGGCATTTGTTGTATCCATGATTGGATGTTTGGTTGTTTGATCATGTGCAAGGTAGATTTTGATGTGTTGGATGACTACCCCCTCAAGCGATGAATTGGCGATGGAGGAGACGAAGATCGACGATGAAACGATTGATGAAGATTAAGGAGAAAAATGTAAAAAATTTGTGTGAAAATTAGCAAAAATGGATGAATGGGAGGAAATGTTAAGGGAATTTGAAGTGGGTGAAACATTTTTGAGTGAGAAATATAGGTTCTCATGGGTGTGAAAGGTGGTTAATGGGGTGTGCGAACCAGTTGGTTCGCATGTGTGGGGTGCGAACTTTTTTTGGTTGACCCATGTGTAGTGTTTTGGTAGTTTGGAGGACCAAACGGTGTTAGAATTGGATAAAACTTATACCGTTGGAAAGATCTTTTTGAGCCTGATCCAATGGTGGTAGTTTTGGGAAATTTAGAAGTGATTTTATAGGTGAAAATTTAGGTCAAATATGACCCATATTTTGAAGGTGGTGAATGCACAATTTCAAGCCTTTTGAAAAGGAAAATTGGTATGAATGGTTAGAGGGAGTGCATGGACTATAGAGCAATCAACAATGGAAGTAGAGTAGGTGAATTGATGGATGAAAGGATGGAGTGGGAGATTTGGACCTCAGTATGGATGGTGGATTAGAGCTTCTCTACTAGAATAGAGAGATGGAGGGAGAGCGAAGAGGTAAGGTGGGAGGAGAGGCTAGAGATAGCCTTAGAGGAAGTGAAGTGATTAGTAGATGAGAGAAATGGACTAGCATTAGATGCTAGAATGGATGAGAGAGATAAGCTCATAGGGAAGGCTTCTTGTTTGCATCAGGAGGTGGATGATGTGAGGGTTGTGGGGGATCAGGCCCTGATGGCTTGAAGGGGAGTGGAGAGACTCCCGATGAGCAGCATGATTGATTGATATTTTTGTTGGTGGTCAAATGACCATAATTTTATGTATGAGGAGTATATATACACACTATGTACATGTGATGAGGTACCTAAAAGGGTACACAATTTGTTGTATGACATTTTGATTCTACTTTTCTATATGTGTAGGAGAATGATGTGAATGTATGAATATAGCATGGATGTAGGAATTGATAGAAGTAGATGTGTGTGATATGAATGATAACATGTATGTAGATGAATATATGAGTATGAAATAAATATGGTATCATTTAGATTAGAATAATTAGAAATGATGTAATGAGGATGAGAGTGAATGATTGAGTAACATGTAAGGCATGCAAGACAAGCAAACATGTAGTGGATGATATGAATATGGAGTGTAAATGCTTATGCAATGTATGCATGTGTTGGGGTAGTATGCATCGGATGAGACATGACAATGTAAGTATGCAGAGGTGTAGAAGTATCGCTTGGAGAAAGCATTTGCATCGTTGCAGTAATCAGATGATGTAATCCATTCCGTTTTTCCAAGGAAGTTGGATATGAAGGTTGTAGTGAGGAGATTCGAACACTACAGTTTGTAAGTAATCAAACCCATTGACTAACTGAGCAAAACTTCTTGAACAGGTTCTAGGCTATCTTGGTAAACAAGACCTCAATCCTGGATTTGTGTGTGTAAAGTGATGTTCATTTCACCATTTTGGAAGAGGGTGGTTTATAATTGCATGGTAACTTAGCCTGTAAGCTAGCTCATTGGTAAAGACCTGAGGAATGTAGGGATTCAAGATTTTGGATAGTACTCTTGAGGCTTTTGCTTTTGTTTTCTACCTCTGTATGATGATTCTCTTTTTTTTCTCTTTTCTCTTTGTTTTTTTTGTGGGCATTGGATTTTGTTTTTTGCCCTTTTTCTCTTTCTTTTGTAGCTTGTCCTTTTTTCAATCCTCCGGTTCGAGAGAAATCATGTGAATGATGTGATGAGCATGGTGATTTTCTCTAAGCATCAGCATGCATGCAGTGTAGCCAATCCTATTTCCAAAATGTTATTAGTGTGTAGGATGTGCAGGTAAATCCAGGAAGGAGAGCAAGGTAACCAAGGGAAGTCTAGAAATATTTTTGAAATATGCCAACTTTGGATGGTGGTTGATTATATAACTGTTTATGGGTGAAGCATTCAAAACAATTCTCTAATCCTATCTCCTGAAAATGGGTTTGGGCATCAAACTGGTATGCTAGCATGTGCATGTTTAATTCCCCAAGCACGGTATTCACAATGATTATGTATAGATGCATGTATGGATGCAATTTTGATGTATGCAATAAATGATGCAATATGGTAGTGAATGAAAGCGAGAATTTATGTGTAAGGTTGCCCCAGTGTTATAGACAATGGAATGGGGCGATGGTGTGAATGAGAAAATGATGGTAAAGAAATGAAGAAAAAGAATGAGAGAAGGAGAGGGAAAGAAGAGAAAGAAGAAGAAGAAGAGAAGAAAAGAAACCTATCAAAGGTATGTAGCCACTCGAAGCGTGACCATACAACATTGATAAGTAACAAAAAGAAGAGAAGAGAAGAAGATAAGGAAATGAAGAGAAGAAGGGGAATGAAAGGTATGTAGCCGCTCGAAGCGTGACCATACAACATTCATCATAGAAGAAGGGGGAGAAGAGAGATGAATGAAGGAAATGAAAGTAATCAAAGGTATGTAGCCGCTCGAAGCGTGACCATACAACATTGATCAAAGAGGAAGGAGACAAAGAATAGAAGAAGGAGAAAGAAGTAGGATAAATATGAAGAATGCAATGTATACATACGCCACGTATGGATGGTTTTGTTTTTGTTGTTTTTATTATTGTTGTTATTGTTTTTGAATTTTTGTATTTTCGTAATAGTCGTGATGGTATGTACAAAGAATGGTGAGCCATACTTGAAAATGCTTAGGCATAAAGTGCTCAGAGATGAATGATGGTGATGGGTTCAAGGTCAGCAATATGTTCAAGATTGGCAAGGTGATATGCCCCAAAACCGAATGTGTGTGTAACAATGTAAGGGCCTAGCCAATTAGGTGCAAATTAATCATGAAGGTGACATGGTTGGCTAGTGATCTATTTGGTTCTCTGTGAGGACTAGATCTCTGACTTAAAATTCTCATGGATGTACCATGCTATGATAGGCACATCAAAGGCAATCATGGTAAATGCGTGGGTGTTTAAGAATGTAAATGCAATGTTCACCCAAGAGTGTTAACTGGTCTGATTTTGCTAGATGAGCAGTATCATCATTGATAAATTTTAGCATTGATATGCGCAATGATGATAAGCTCAATCTCTAGGGGTAGTAGATTTTAAAAATGTTATTGCCCCAGTTGTAGCTTAAGTGTGATGACTCTATAACGGTTTTGTATGAAGAATGGCGCATATGGTTTGATGGGTAAATTCGGTTGAATTGCTCACATAGTGCGCAAACATTCTTGGTCTAGAAAAGCATACCATTTATTAGAGATGACCATGGAAGAGATGTCAAAGCGATAGGTGATGTGTGAAGTAATGAATTTGTTGATTGTAAGACCTATCGTTTGAATGAGAATGGTGTCTTGAACCCAATTTGTAAAATACTCCATAGTATTGTTGGATGGGGTGGAGAGGATTTTATCAATAAAATGCAAACCCCATTGAGAAAAGGACCACATAGATTGAACCGACTGGAGTGCTTGAGATGATAAAAAGTGTAAGATTAGCATGGTGTTGCCATGTGATGTATGGCAAAATGTATTCACAACAACCATGCTCCAGTGTAGGCCAATACTAACCCATGTGTAAGATGATTCTTAATGAAGTGTTGGGTTTGTGTGTGGTTCGAGATAACGTCGAAGGATGCCATCGTGGTTGCATTGAGAAAGAATATCTCCCAACAATGAAGAATGGATTTCCCTTTGTTTGGATGTTCGTTGAGAAGCGTGGGGCAAATCCAAAAGAAAATGCCTAATGTTATAGAATCTTTGACATGGGGAAAAAAGCAAGATTGTGAGGCTCAACCATATATGCGAGCGATATGAGGATGTGGTGAGATGTGTTGTGGAAGAAGGATGAAATCTCTTAGTCAAGAATGTGATGAGACAGAAGGAGAACTCCCTCAGTCATTGAAGTGGATTGAAAAGGGAATGAAATCCCCTAATGATGAAAGTAAGTAGATGAGGGGAGGAAAACCCCCCTAGTGATGAAGAATTGATGGAAGTGGATGAGTCATAATGATGGTATTGAAGAAGTATGATGCCATATGGTCGTGCGATCATGATCAGTGTAAGATGCCCCAACTTTGAAAGGGATAAATGTCTTTGGAACTTTGCCTTGGATAAGCTTTGAAGCTTGGTTTGATTTGGTCAGTTAGTCAACCATAGATGGGTCCTACTCATGATAGTCGACATACATGAGCCCTCGACATCCAATGGTATGTAACTTACCACATTGTGATTAGATTGGAATGTTGTGGAGAAGAGACCTTTTGCTGCATGTCTGCCCCAGCAAATGAGGGCTAAAGATAGTCTTAGGTTGTTGAAGCATTGTTGTTGAAGCCATTGGTTGTGTGAAGAACTTGAGTTAGGGTTTTGAAAAGAACATGAGTATCATTGTTATGTGAAGATTGTTTTATAAGCATTGTTGTTGAAGCCATTGGTTGTGTGAAGAATTTTAGTTATGTTTTTTGAAAAGAACATGAGTATCATTGTTATGTGAAGATTGATTTATAAGCTTTTTTGTTGAAGTGAGTTGTTGTGCAAAGAACTTGAACTAGGGTTTGAAAAGAACATGAGTATCATTGTTATGTGAGATTTGTTGTTGAGCATTGTTGGAAACATTTTGAGTTGGTGTTTACATGCTTGGACTAGGGTTTGTGAGCAAGGGTTTTTTCTTGAGTAATTGGTTGAGTAGATTTGATTGAGCCTAGTCAAGTGGATGTATGAAGTGATTATTCAAGTTTCATAAAACAAAATATTCTATATTTTGATTTGAGCTAAGAAAGCGATTGAGCATTGAGTGTAGAACATATTGAGTCTCTAACAACTCTCTTTATGTTTCTATGAGATTTGGACAAGTTCTGAGTGAGCTTGTTGAGCATATTTGAATAAGTTCTATGTGGAATTATTGAGCAGATTGGACAAGTTTTGAGTGAACTTATTGAATAGATTTGAGCAGGTTCTGAGTGTATCTATTGAGCAGATTTGGATAAGTTCTGTGTGGACTTATTGAGCAGATTGGACAAGTTCTGAGTGAGCTTGTTGAGTAGATTTGAGCAGGTTCTGAGTGGACCAATTGAGCAGATTGAACAAGTTCTATGTGGACTTGTTGAGCAGATTTAAGCAAGTTCTGTGTGGACTTGTTGAACATATTTGAGCAAGTTGTGTGTGGACTTGTTGAGCAGATTTAAGCAAGTTTTGTGTGGACTTGTTGAGAAGATTTGAGCAAGTTATGTGTGGACTTGTTGAGTAGATTTAAACAAGTTTTGTGTGGACTTGTTGAGCATATTTGAGCAAGTTTTGTGTGGACTTGTTGAGCATATTTGAGCAAGTTCTATGTGGACTTGTTGAGCAAATTTGTGCTAGACCGAAGGACTATGTTTAGTGCAGATTAGAGACAAAGCTTTGGAGGTGATAGAGTAGAGAGGATAGTAGTCTCTAGTGGATAGAGATCCATCAACCAGGGCAGTGAGGACAAGTATTATGAGTGGGGACAAGAGTCTTCAGTGGAGATATATCCACAAATCCAGTGTAGTGGAGGTAGTAGTCTTCTAAAGGATCACCAGCCAGATCATAGGAGAAGGAGTTATCCTGTGGATAGAGATCCATGAACTTGATTTAGGGTATTAGTGTCTCCTTTGGACAAAGGTCCATAAAAATTATGGTAAATGAGCTTTCTAAAACTACCCACTCCGAAGGTACCTTCTAGTGATGAAATCTGGATAACCAACACTCGAAGTGGGACGGACCAACCAAGTTTTAATGTTGGAACAATCCACCTGGGGGGATACTATGGTGACTAAAATCGAAGGTGAGCCAGTGGAGAGTGCAACCCAGACCTAACTAAACTATAGTGTTGAATTGGTGATGAAATCCAATTCAGACTGGAGATGAAAGCCAGTTCCTTCCATCGTTAAAAATAGGATGTGAGTGTGTGGTGTTTGTTTTGCAAAACTATTATAGAAGCAAATTACTCTAAATGCCTTTTAGAAATAAATTTAAGCTAAGATGCCTTGTTGAAATAAATTCTACTTAGCCTAAGTGCTATTGAAAATGAATCTAGGATAGGGTGTTTTTGAAAAAAAATCTAAGCTGAGACATATCTTTTTGAAATCAAATTTTACCCTAGCAATAAACCAACCTTGAAAAGGTACAAACAATTCATGCCACATCAAAATACCTGTGTACAAGTAGTTGTAGAGGCCCTTGGCTGTATCTATGCACCCAAATTTTGTATTGTTAGGAAGTGCGCACATGTGAGTGCAAACTTGTCTGTGTTGGGAATTTTGCACGGGGGGGTGCAAACCTATAGTTAAGGCCTAGAATCATGCAGGGATGGGCCTAAGTGTTTCTCAAGGCTTTTGTGGCGTCCGTAGTGGGTTTTTAACACTTGAAACACATAAAAAATAACCCACAAGATTACTTAGTTAGCAATTAATCTAATGCTTAGTGGGGGTCCCATTGGGTGTGCCAAAATGAAACGAGCAAAAATACGCTATAACACTCATTCAATATGATAGAATCTATTGCATTTGTATTGAAATCATAAAAGGAGTTACAACTGTGATGTCCTTTTATAAATTTTGCCTTGAAGGCTACAATGGGGTATTCCCTAAGGAAGCCCATTCAGATTTAGAACAAAAGTAGCAGGATCAGTCCTTTAGTGTTCCTTAGTGTAGGTGGGCTTCTTGCTCGTGGGCCACTGCTGTTTGGATGTGTTCCTGTAATTTACTAGAACTGTCAACCTATAAAATATTGTTAGTGTATTAGGGGATTTGCCTCAGTCAAACCCCATGTTTATGAAGACAAAAGACTCATTAAATATGCTCAAAACATGAAAATAACTGTTAAAAACAACCTAAAAATACTAAACTAATCTATCCTTACATTTTTTGGTGATTATGTTGCCTATAGCATAGGTTTGCACGCTGGGGTGCAAACCTATTGTGAATTGGGTGGTTCACATCCCGAGGTGCGAACCTATCTATTTTTTACTGAACTTTCCAGATATGCAGTAAATGGTATCCTGATGTTGCTGCTTCGTTGATTTTTTGCTGGGCCACCTCCAAAATTTGCCTTCTTTATTGATAACTTGTCTAAATCATAGAGAGCATAATAGATCTAATGGAGAATCTAAAGCTAAAATGGATGTGATGGATGGGTTATGGATGTGGGATAGATGCAGTGGCTGTAGTGATTTCGGCAAAGTTTTGGTAAGCTAAACCTAATCTATCTAAAATGGTGAAAATGATCTTCTATTTATAGACTTGGATAAGGTTAGGGGAGGGGCTGAGGTGTCCCATGAGGTGTGCATTGTGAGGTATCCACTATGAGGTGTCCACTAAGGTGTCCACTTATGAGGTGTCCACTTATGAGGTGTCCCCTAAGGTGTCCTGCCTCATAAATGTGTTTGGGTGAGAGAATATCTCACCCATCCACATGTGTGATGGAGACAAATATCAAGAAATATCGATATGAGAGGTGGCAAGGCAAGGCTAGCCTATTTCCAAACCTTAACCTAAGTCCATCTAGGTAGGTTAATCAAGCGTAAGCCTTACTGCTTAGTTATCACACCTCCATGGGCTAACTAAGGTTATTACCCTCATTTGGTAATGAAGATGGTCACCCAATCCTATGCGTTCAAGGTACCACCATTGTTCTCTTGTGAATTATTTTGACAACTTTTTTAGTTGTGGAACATCCAATCGTCTACATTCAAGGTGCATCACATCACAAGAATTTGGCTATTGCATCAACACAACTCCTTTCAAATTTGAGAATTTTCTAGCTATTGCATTTTTGCAACTCCTTATAGGATTGGGTTATTTTCTTGACTCGGGTTCTAAAAGCAGTTTTAGATCCAACCCAAAGAACCTAAGAGAAAACAACAAGAAAAATTATAAGTGCTCTCTCTCTAATTATACAACTTGCTTTAAACAATAGCACCAAATGAGCAACATAATATAAGTACATCTCATCTTACAAAATTTAACCTTCAAATAGGTTAGACTTAGAGTATATTACATCATTTGGTTCATTTAAATGTACCACCTTTGGTACATAGTTAGAGTATGATATTACTTTAGGGGAAAGTTAGCTAGTTACTTCAAGCAATGTAATAAATGCATAAATGTCAATGTGCAAGTTGTAATGTGCAAGGTGTTCCCTTGTACAACTAGATAGAGTGTTTGCCAATGAATCTATCTTCCTATATAAAGGGCCTCATAGAGACATCAAGATATCAAGTGCATTATAGTAGAGAGTAGTAGATAGTTGTAGAACTCCTGTATGGAGTACAATGTAGTTCTTTAGCTTATATTAATAGTGTGACTATTACCTCCATACTGTAATGTATTTCCATCATTTCTATTTATAGTATATTTTAGTCAAATTGCAAAATCACTCTCTCATATTTACTGCATCTTATCAGGACCTGGGTTATATCTCTTCCATTACATATATCCTCAAAATCTAATAAAATAATATCACCACAAAGAAGTATTTCATCAATTCAAATGCCATTGATATAATTACTAACATATAACCATGTATACAAGCATTTTCTTTAAGTAAAAGTGGTAAACTACAATGCCATCTATACTTCTTATAGAGTAACAACAACCTTTCACCAAAAGTAGATTACAAGATAGCAATAACTTTCAAATATTAAACAAGTCACATTTTGATTTTGTTCAATAGCCAAACTCTCTTTTTCTTACAAAGGAAACTACCTAACTATCCAACTTGAAAGTTTCTATCTATGAAGCTCTCATTTACATAACATATTTACTCTCCAAAATATTGTAAATCCATCTATCCAAGTAGTCTCCATTCCATCTTCTCTCCACAACCTTCTTCATGAAAAGGGGTTTCCCATGAATTTAAGGGTACTTAGGGATCAATATATCTCTATATAAAAATATGCAATACAATTTATCACACTCTACTTAAATTGCAAGCAACCATGCATACACATTTAAAAAAACAACCAAGGAGATAATCCCATACTTCTCTCTATAATGGCCCCTTTACCTACACAAGTCTCAGGAACCATTATAATTGTTTTTCTTTCCTCAAGGTAATAGTGAAAATAAAATTTCTTTTAAATGGCCACATTTTATCCATAGCCAAGTTTCTACACAAAAGGAGTGCTAAATAAAAACAACTTGACTACATCTAAATGAAAGTTACATATTTGTTAAGAAATATAATCCTAAAAAACCTTTGCCAACTTTTCTTCTTCTCAAAAAGAGAAAGAACATACAAGATTCCATACAAAAGCTCTTGCAGTAAAATCATACAAAGGATTCAACTTCATTCAATACACTTCTAATTACTAGCTAGAAACTATCATGGGTTACCATATTGCATTAATACATAAGTAGCCACAAAGATTACTTCATTACTTAAGAGACCTGAGCCATAAGTAAATTAAATATTTTTTAAAACAAAAAATAACATCAACACAAGGGGTGGTCATCGCCAAACAAAAACCAACACCATCGGACCACAAACCAAGCAATCACAGGGATGTTAGCTCAAGACAACAAATGTCTAAGTGCCTCCCAAGGTATCTAAACTAGCTAATCCAAGATAACAACACCACTATGGCTGATGAACACATAGAGGATGATCCTACTTATCTACCTGGATTGTGGCTTTAAAGGAACGTATAGGCTAAAAATGCTTAATGCAACCCACACTGCCCAAACTGCACTTAAACAAAGATACAACATTCCCTTGAAATACCCATCAAAACCACTAAAAAATGGAACTAACACATTAGGGAATGAGGAAGCTATACACCAATCCAAGGTGACATAACCAAACCATTGCCCTAGATGATGTCTAAACATTCAATTAACACGTAGGGTGACTAACTTGGGTAGAACATAAGTAGGAGAAAAACCTCATGAGAAAATGTAAAGGGAGAAGCTATAAATTTAAAATAGTCGGGTACAAATAAGAAGAAGATATACAAAGCTATAACAATGCAATAGATAAACTAAAATCAAGGTAACAACGAGAAGTTCATCTAAACATAAGCAAAACAATGTTGTACTTGGAAGATACTACCTTAGTCTAATCTTCTAAAATATCGTTCAATCCAGAATAGCATTGTCCTCCTTCTTATTTCTCAATCTGATATACTCTGCCAAAATTCCCCTCTAAACTCATCCCATGCTCATTCAAATATCCAGGGCATGACCTCCTTGCATGGCCAAGATAACACATGGAACGTTTTCAAGAATATGTTCATTAATTTACCACCTTTAGTCTCTTAAAAGTAATGCACCACAAAAGCATGGTAATTTATAAATATGAAGGCTTACCAAACTTAATTAGCCATATTAATTTACTTAAATTTTTACTTAAATAATTAATTATAACCTTTATTAATATCAATGTGAAAGCATGAGATTCTGGAAATAAAACACTGAGATGCAATAAAAATAGAACTAGTTTAATGCATGTAATAACACGGATGTAATCATATCAAAAGGTAAGAGCATCGCCTTTTTATATTAATTCCAACTCGGTTACAATAGTCTGATTTTTTTATTACAACAGATGAACAGTAATTTCTTTCCGCATGCCCATGGGCGGGCTGTAGTGTTGCCGCCGCTTGATGTTTAATGAGTCTTGTTAGCCGTTGCCTATCTTGCGTTCAGCCGCTTACCCTGCATTCAGAAACACGAGAAGAACGTTAGTAGCACTCGTAATAAGAGGGCGGAACCTTCCGACTTTAGCATACATATGAAGATAAATCGGATGCATGAATAAAACAACTCTTTGTGAAACTGCAACTTTTGCCGAGAACAGAGAACAGTATACATTCGAAATGGCATATATCCGAGGATGTAAAACGTAAACTGTTATTTTATTCTACTTGAAGACAGCACAATACATGAGGCATGGATAGTCATTAAAATAATCAACCGATTCTAATGTTGTTGCCTGCAAGTTAGCACTTCATTGTGTTGCATGACAATATTCGATAAAACGTATTGCAAGACGCATTCGAGCATATAACGTATGACACGATATATTCTAACGTAAAGTTTACTTGAACAGCGTAAAGAACAAGCTATTTCGATACTGTTAGTTTTTGCAATGTATTTCAAAAGAGAACATCATATATTGCATTAACTATAAACGTTCATGGGCTGCCCAAGCGGGCCACCCCTGGTTTACACTTAGTCTCGACGCCAATCCACTAAGAATGGGCTCGAGATCTAAGGCTATGTGTTGTCGTCGAATTAGTGGGATACAGTGATCCACTGTCAGGTGCGAAAGTCCGGTTCACTCTTCTAAGAATCACCCACCAACCTCTATTTGTGAGAGATTCCAGATGTAAAGAAGGTGAACTTAGATTGATACAGTCGGATATCCAAATGAGCAGCACTTCGTTGTGTTAACAAAATGCTTCGCCGTCCTTATTACGTATCGAGCCGGTTTTTTATAGAGGGTTCGGCCTCTGAGAACATTAATGTTCAAAACCCTAAATTCACAGGCACCACCCAAATTTGATCCTTATCGGGCCATTATGGGACCTGGCTCGCACTGACAGATCGCAGTTATGAGGCGTGGCCTCGGATCGGATATTTTGCTAACACCGCTTGTCTCATTAATGTCCGTTGTAAAATTCTCCGTTTTACAGAGCCATGGGGTCTCTTCGAGAAGGGACACGTAGAGGTGCCATGTGGCGGTCGTTCCTTGGATGGTCGAATGTATGCTTTTGATTATGGCCAGGTGTTGGCTTGAGGCCCAAAGTGTCGTGATATCGCGACGCTTTGGGCCGGCTTTGGCTCGGGGCCCAAAGTGTCGTGATATCGCGACGCTTTGGGTCGGGGCCCAAAGTGTCGTGATATCGCGACGCTTTGGGTCGGGGCCCAAAGTGTCGCGATATCGCGATGCT
This sequence comes from Wollemia nobilis, assembly GCA_028583015.1. Lineage (NCBI taxonomy): Eukaryota > Viridiplantae > Streptophyta > Pinopsida > Araucariales > Araucariaceae > Wollemia > Wollemia nobilis. The sequence goes on along the minus strand of JAQPPZ010001069.1, from coordinate 7,289,606 downwards.
TTGGGCCGGCTTTGGGTCGGGGCCCAAAGTGTCGCGATATCGTGATGCTTTGGGCCCTCCGCTTTGGGTCGAGGCCCAAAGTGTCGCGATATCGTGACACTTTGGGCCCGCTTGGGTCGGGGCCCAAAGTGTTGCGATATCGTGACACTTTGGGTCCGCTTTGGGTCGGGGCCCAAAGTGTCGCGATATCGTGACACTTCGGCCAGGGCTTGGTTTTGACAAAAGGCTTTGAAGAAGGCTAAGAAGGCTTTGAAGAAGGCTAAGAAGGCTTTGAAGTTTGTTAAAGGCTCTAGAACGACCGACTTTGCTCTGCTCATTTTTCGATCTTTTAAATTGCTGTGTGAGTGGTTAAGACCACTATTTGACTTCTAAGGGCTGCCCTAAAAGCTGTGATATCAATGTGATCAATGTTTGTAATCACTTAATCGAAATGGTGCTGTTTTGGTGTCTACACAATGATTACTATTAATTATTAACCTTGATATTAACATTATTAAGTATTAATAATGCTAAGTGTATTAATACTCAAACTAATTGGTTCCATGCTTTAAACAAAAATAAAGCTTAACCAAGCCATATTAGATTACATTGCTTTATCCTTGAGTAGGCAGATTTTAAGTTATCCCCTACATACCAAGGATAACTCCTTTGTCAATAGCAAGCTCATGGCTCAATGATGTATTCAAACAACATGCAAATGCATATGCAACTACATGAAGGGCCTACTTTACCCTTGAGTTGTCGATGAACAGGTAATCAACCATCATTTCCCTAAATTTTCTCTCAACTCAGGTGGTTGCCCCTTTTCAACCCACTGATGAGAGTACCTGGACCACTCTAGCTTCAACAACTCTTCAAGTACCTTTCTTTTGCACACATAAGAATCAAGCAAGAGTTAGTAGCACCTGTATAAATTGTAGATAAAAACCCTCGAACTAATATTGCAAAAAACATAGAAAATCAAACCTATATGCCTTGCTAAAATCAAATTACTAATAATGTCTTTCATGATTTTCTAGGTTATAAGAAACTGCGGATGCGTAGTTGGGGCTGGTTAACCATGAATGGCCAGTTAGGCAACCGCTAGAGGGTGGTTGCAATTGTATAACCACAGACAGGCAGTTGAGGTTGAATGATAGAAAGTTCCAAAGGGGATTTCAGGGCTTTGAATCTTTGGTTTCCTTGGGATGCATGCGAGCTCCTAGTATGATTTCAGTAGCTTGATGGTGTATGTTCTCAACCTTTTTTTGTTGATGGGATAAAGGTGCCTTTATAGGTCCCTTAGGATTTTGGAGGGAAAAGGAAGGTGGCAAGCCAGGATTGCCAAGTGGTAATCCAAGGCTACCAAATGGAAGGGGTAGTTATAGTGAGTCACCTAGGGTGTCTCACTTAACTAGGGTGATGTGGCTAATGGGTGAGTGCAAGTGGAGTGAGGTGTAAGGGATGTCCCATGTGAAGGGACAAGGGGGACATGAGTGTGTGAGATGTGGCAAGGTGATGGGGTGGTTAGGACACATGTCTAGTGATTAGGCAGGGTATCCTAGGTAGATTTTCTAGATTTATAAAATCTGGAAAATACTTTTATTGTGCAAGATTTATATGCCTAAGTTTAGACTTAGGTATATAATTTTATTATGCAGATTTGTGTGGTGGGATGCAAGATGTGGTTTTGTGAATGCCTAGGTTTTGGTGTCTATAGATGCCCCTTTTTGTACCGTGTTGTGTAAAACACAATGTGGTGCAAAAACAAAAGACACATATCCTTATTGGATGGATAAATGGACTCAAATCTTCTCGATGCTCAAGAATGAATGATTTTTTAAATTTTGATTTGTTTGCTTACCCCCTCAATTGGTGAATGGGTAAAGAATGAAACCCATGAGCCAATTGACCAAATGTGGATGATGAAAGGAGGTGAATGATGAGGATGTGAATGTGATGCAAAATGTATGACATTGAAATCAACTTGATACCCCAAGTTTGGGATGGTTTGTGTTGCAAATTTACCTTTGGTTTCGATGATGCACAAAATGTCATGGTAAAATCACCAACCACATTGGGAGTTTGGGTGCCCATGCGACTGTTAGCAATTCTTGTTGTTAGGAACCAGGCACTCTGGGAATTCGATACTCGTAGTGATTTTGGTGATTATTACCAAATTGTGATTGATTGTTTTTGCTTTTGTAACCCAACAAAAAGGGCTTAAGATAACCTTGTGCAAATTAGCTTGAACAGATCCATACTCAAAGATTGAGGGATCCATCTGATTTAATGCCACATGTGATGATGTTGGATGTTTTTTAATGAGTGTCCTTATGGTGAGCTACCCATCCGATCGGATTGCATGGATTGCTAGTCACTACAACCGCCAGGTGTGTAGGGTAATTCACTAAATACGAGGCTCACTACATTATTTGCTTATGATGTTTGTTGAATGGATGTGATGAATGCATGTGTAAATTTTGTTGTTTTTGTTGTTAACCACACGAGGGTATTTTGTTACTCCCAAAAATTGTGAATGCATGGTTGGCTCTACCAATCACGCGTTCGCGGTTAGGTGTGCTTCGTAAAATGTGCATCCATGGTTATCACCACTTTTTACGACTATAAAAGGGATAAAGGGTATTTTTATTTTTTATTTCTATGGTTTGATGTTTTTGAGTGGTTGAGAAGTGAGAGTGAGCTATGGAGGTTTTTGGTGAGACGAGTGGAGTGGGTGTGGTTGCGAAGGTTGGAGGCTCGGTTGGAGCAGAAGTCGGAGTCCGCTATGCTGAGGTAGGTGGTCTAAACTCTTAGTTTAGTTTTATTATGTTTTTGTTTGTTTGTTTTTTTTTTTGAACACACTAAGAGGGGGTGGTAAAACATTTTTTTTATGCCATAAGAGGGTAGGCGAAAGTTTTTTTTTGACTAAATGCATGAAATTATTTTTGTTGTTTTGTTTAAATGAAAATAATGCATGAAATGTTTTTGTGTTTTTTATTTTTGGAAAATGAAAATAAAGCATGAAATGTTTTTGTGTTTTCTATTTTTTTAATGATGTTTGCACTGATATGGATTTTGTTTGTGCTTGCAGGTTAAGTTTATTGAGGCTTGACATCGATGGCCTCGCATCATTTCTCGGGTGCGAAAGGCCCTCATAGATGATGATTGGAAGTTGTTGGAGACTGTGGGGTTGGTTGGGTATGGGCAGGTTGAGACCATGCGGGTAGATGAGGAGTTCTTATCTACCCTAGTGGAGAGATGGGACCCTGATAGGGGGTCATTTTAACTTTCGATAGGGGAGCTTACCATTACCCTGGAAGATGTTTACCACATCTTCCATGTTCCTATCGAGGGCTCACTAGTTCGAGTGGGTCATGACAAGGAGGAGGTACTGAGACCTATTTATGGCAAGGATTGGGATGTAGATTGCAGTAGGGAGGGATCCCATATATTAAGTTATTTAAGGATGGGAAGTTGGGTGCACTTTAGACTTTTATTATGTACATCATAGGCAACATGTTGTTGCCTAACAACATGGGATCCCGGTTCCCTTGGAACCAGGTGGGGCTTGTCTTGCATCTGATTTTTGAGCCTCAGTTTATGCATGGGCTCCCACTCTTCTATGTCAGTTGTATGTGGAGTTGTATGAGGTGAAGAGGTGGGAGTGAAAGGGACTTGGATGCAGTTAGTTGCTTCAGTTATGGGCTTGGGAGCACATTAGGATAGCTCATCCAGAGGGTCTACCTTGTGAGTGGGATCACTCATTTCCTTGTGCTCTTCATTGGTGGACCAACGAGGAGACTTCATCGAGTTGCCCTATCCGTAGTGGATAGGAGTATCAGGATATGTTTGGCTCTCTTTCTAGTAGTGATATCTATTGGTGGTCTTGGTGAGGTCTAGCTTGGGATAGTGATGCAGCATACTTTGGTAGGTGAAGAGAGGCGGTGGGTGGTTGGTCGACATGGGTGAGAGATGGAGTTCATCTAGTTCTCATGGGTGATGAGATAGTTCAGCTTGGTATAGGGTGTTCTTGATGCTCTAGTGGTGTACAAGCATTGAGGTGATGAGCTGAGTCTCCTAGTCACTCCTAACTTTTGGACTAGTGGATGATGCTATGGATGATGAGGTGGTTGATGTCCCAGATGTAGATGATGTTGGGATTATAGTTGATTATGATACTTGGTTTGTTGTGTAGCCTCCATGGGCACCTAGCTAGGTTGTGGATGATGTAATTAGTGGTGATGAGCATGATGTTGGTGAGCAGGCTTCTCGATGGTAGAAGCACCATTGGGGTAGTGGGAGTAGGGGGCAAGTTGGTGTAGATGTGTAGCCTATAGATGTTGGTTCTAAGGTTGGAGGAGATGGAGGTGGTGGTAGTGGTAGTGGAGGTGGGGGTGATGGAGGTGATGGAGGGTAGGATCTTCCTCCATGTCGTACTAAGGAGGAGTGGGAGATTCTTCAGATTGAGCAAGATAGCTTGGAAATGACTATGAAGTCTCATGATGTAGAGATCATGAGGCTATAGGGTGAGATTGCTCAGCTACAGAGTGAGGTGGATGGGTTATGGAGTGGACCTAGTGGAGGTGGGGATGCTTCTATGGTTGCATCTCTTCATGCTGAGATAGCCCTGTAAGCAACTTGCTAGGCTATAGATTTGGTTGTTACCTAGAGGTAGGCTACTTATATTGTGATGCTTAAGGACACTTTAGGTCAACATCATATTTCACTACCTCTACCTCCTACATCATCAGTGTTGGGCTCTAGCAGGTGGAGCGAGTCTAGGCCTAGTGGTTCATGGTCTCGGGTTCCTAGTTTCCATGATCCATCTGGCTCATAGGGATCAGCTCATGGGCCTCATAGGAGTCATGGTGGTGCTAGCTAGTAGCACTTATTACCTCTTTTGTACTTTTCATTTTTTCTTATGAGCCTTAATGCTTTGATGTATACAACCTTTGGGTATTTTTGTACTATGCGATTCATATATATATATATACATGGCTTTTATTGTGATCATTTGTATTTGCACTTTTTCTTTATTTTATGTATGGATGCATATGAAATGTTGTAGTGATAGATGGAATGAATGATGAATGCTTATGTTCTAATGATCATTTGGTATGTTATAGACTTTTGCTTGATCAACTTTATTCTTGTCACTTAATCAGGGGCACTAACATTTGGTATTTATAGATGGAATGGATAATGAGATGTAATAATGGAAATGATATGGCATGGGTTGATAAATGATCTAGGGTCATTTTGCAAAGACTCAAACATCCTAGTGATCTCAAACAAACTCATTTATGTATCTCGCAAATCTTCATGATGCTAAGGTTGTCCTAGTGGTTTCAAATTTCTCAAGGACCAACTATGTGTGCAATGATTGTTCATTTCTCATTATGAGTAAGGTCTGACTAATCAATTGTAACTTATGCCAATAAGCTAGCTCATCCGTGAGCATCCATAGGTCTGTACAAAAGAAGGTCGCTAATGTGATAGACTTGGCACCATGCGTAAGGATACCCCATTGCCAAGTGGGTTTCATTCAACCCATTGTTGTAATGAGGATCACCCCATGGTTTTTGAGACACTAAGAGTTCCAAGGATTCAAGCTCCTTTCCCTTCTTTTATTGCATTGGATTTTTGGGGATTTTATTTTTGAGTTTGCTCATTTTTGTAATGGAGCAACATGCATTTTTATTGCTTTTTGGATACTTGCTCATTTTGAGGAGGAGCAAGGGAATTTTATTGCTTTGTGGAATGCTTTTTGGGATACTTGCTCATTTTGAGGAAGAGCAAGGGATTTTATTGCTTTTGTAATATTTTTGGGATACTTGCTCATTTTGAGGAAGAGCAAGGGATTTTTTTTTTTGGATGAAGGTGGAGCTTGTCCTTTTGTCAACTCTTAGCATTCTAGACCATGCACATAATTGGATGAATAGGGGAAACCTTTCACTTTATGGCAATAGCAACTTATGACTTCGTCATTCCTAAGCTTCACAATGTTTTAATGTGTTTTGATGTGCGTGGTCCAAGAGGAAACTTGATTGACCAGGAACAACTTATTGCTTCTAAAGATTGTTTGATTTTTAATTGAGGTTGCTCAAAACACTAGGAGTGGTTGAGTGATTGAAAATATTTGGATTTTTCTTATGGACTAATGTGCTATGTAAGATTTTGTGATACCTTCACTACAAGATTTTGAAAGTTAAAAAGTGCACACAAAATAGTCAGTGGCCACATAATCATTATTGCTAATGATTATACGGTATCTATCCTAGTTTATGTGAACTCCTTAATCATCAAAATATCATAAGGAAAGCTGCAAATTATTGTGATTGATGGAGTGATGAGTAATGTTTGATGTAAGGTGCCCCTGATTAAGGCAACAAGACATAGTGGACTAGCGATCATCCAAATTAACCAAATGATCCCTAATATGATGAATGGTATGAACAAATTCCTAAAATGCATCTATGTAATGTAGGTGGAATGCATGGATGGATGTATGAAATGCTATGGATTTTTTTTAGCCATGTATATGTACATATGTATAAACTGCACTATGCATAGAATGCCTTTAGGTGTATAATATTTAATGGCTCAGGTTCCAATGTTCCCTCTAAATTTGCAAGTCTATATGTTCTTGGACCCAACTTTTGCTTAACAATGTATGGACCTAACCAATTAGCCATGAATTTATCTCTCAAGTGTGGCAATGCATTGGTGTTCTATTGATTCTCTTTAAGAATGAGATCTCCTACTTGGAATTCATGAGGATGGACTTTTGCGTTATAGGCATGCTTGATGCGATCTTGATATACTCGTAGATGTTCTAAGGTATTGATTCACCTTTCATCAAGGAGTGTAAGTTGGTCAAGACGTGCTTGTCTAGTTGTGTCATCATCCATGAATTCTTGTAATGCAACTCATAAAGAAGGGATCTCGAGCTCAAGAGGTATGATTGCTTTGGCTCCATAGACCAATGAAAATGGAGTTGCCCCTGTTGGCATTCGGATGCTTGTTCGATAAGCCCATAATGCCAAGGGGAGTTGAGTATGCCAATCTCTATGATTTTCTTTGACAAGTTTCTTGAGAATGGCTATCAAGGTCTTATTGGTCGCTTCAGCTTGTCCATTTGCTTGTGGGTAATAAGGAGTCGAGAAACTATGTTGGATATTGTACTTGTTGCATAATGCTTGAACATCCTTGTTTTTGAAAGACTTACCATTATCAAAAATGATTTTTGAGGGAATCCCAAAATGATAGATAATGTGCTAGAGTATGAACTCCACAATTCGAGGTCCAGTCGTAGTGGTCATTGGGATTGCTTCGACCCATTTGGTGAAGTATTCTGTGGTAGTTATGATGAACTTATGTTGTCTTGAAGAGGTAGGTGAAATTTTTCCAATCAAATCTAGGCCCCATTGTGAAAAGGGCCAAAGGCTTTGAATGGGTTGTAATGCTTGTGATGGTACATGAGTCAAATTGGCGTGATGTTGATATTTTTGATATTTCTTCACATATTGACAACAATCATTTTCCATAGTGGGCCAATAATAACCCATGCACAAAATGCACTTTGCAATGGCCATTCCACTAAAGTGGCCACCACAAGTACCATCATGGGCTTCAATTATGGCTCTTTGTGCCTCTATGGGATCTAGGCATCGAAGTAAGACTCCATCATAGCCACGTCTATACAACATGTCCCCCAAGAGAGTGTAACGAGCTACTTTTTGTTTAAATGTTCTCTTTGTAGTTCACATCAAATCTGATGGGAGGGTCCCAAACTTGAGAAAGTCTCTTATTTGATCAAGGCAAGATTCATATGGTTTCACATGGATGAAACAAACACTCTTCTCACCTTCAGATTATGCTCGTGCGATTGTGGATTTGGACATTGTTGTGATGATAAGTGGTTGGACTTCTCCATTTTTGTTCTTAGGAATCAATGATCCTAAAGAAGCCATCGCATCCACAAACCTATTAGTCGAACGAGGCAAGTTGTCAATCTCGTACCAGTCAAACTTTGCTAGCAATTTCATTGCTACTTCATGATATTGTTTCAATATTGGCTCTTTACATTGGTAAGTTCCTTTCACTTGAAAAATGACAAGTTGAGAATCACCAAAAATGCTTATACATTTAATGCCCATAGCTAATGCTGATTGAAGCCCCAATATTAAGGCTTCATACTCTGCATTGTTATTTGTGCATGGAAAGTCAAGTTTGAATGATAAAGGAATTGGCATTCCTTCGGGTGTATAAAATATGACTCCAACACCTTGTCCTTTTTTACACTTTGATCCATCAAAGAAGAGAGTGATGTCAACATCATCCTCAGGAGGGACTAGTTCTTCTTGTTCAGTGATAAAAAAGACCGAATCATCTGGAAGCTCTATAAGAAGGGGTTGATCATTTGGAAGTGGAGCTTCTATGAGTTGATCGGCTATCACCTAACCTTTGATGGATTTTTGGCTAATGAATTCGAGATCAAATTCCATTAAGAGCATTATCCATTTTGCGGTTTGGGTGTTGTTGTATGTGCGAGTCATCATGTAACATAGAGGATTTTCTCTAGCTATGACATAGGTAGTGTTACTTAGCATATAATATCTGAGTTTCTTAGTGGTAAAAACCACTGCTAAGCACAACTTCTCAACATAAGCATATCTTGTTTCATAACTCACCAATGTTCGACTAATGTAATAAATTGCTTGCTCTTTATGATTTTTGTTCTTTTATGCAAGCATTGTCCCTAATGCAAAATATATTGCAAAAATGTAAAGGTGAAAAGGGACTCCTAGACGAGGTGGCGTTAGTATTGGTGGTGAAGCCAGATATTTCTTGATATCATCAAAAGCCTCTTGACATTCTTTTGTCCAGGAAAAGGTCACCCCCTTCTATAGCAAGCGATTGAATGGCCTGCATTTGTCTGAGAGTTGTGCAATGAATCGATGAATGGATTGAATCTTTCCTTGCAAACTATGCAACTCTTTAAGATTTGTTGGAGGTGGTATTTCAATAATGGCCTTGACCTTATCAGGGTCCACTTCAATGCCTCACTTGGAGATAATGAATCCTAGAAGTTTACCTGATGTGACTCTGAATACACACTTCTTAGGATTTAACCTCACCTTGTGTTCAAGCAATCGATCAAAAACTTTTTCTAGTACTTCAATGTGCTCAAGATGTGTTTTGGATTTTGCGATTAGATCATCCACATAGTCTTCAATGATTTTGTGCATATAGTCATGGAAGATATATGTCATGGCACATTGATAAGTAGCTCCTACATTTTTAAGACCAAATGGCATCACCTTGTAATAGAAAGTCCCCCAAGGTGTAGTGAATGTTGTTTTGTGTTGGTCCTCAGGATTGATTCGAATCTGGTTGTATCCTAAAAAACCATCCATTAAAGAAAGCATTTCATGGCCTACGTAGGAGTCTACAAGTTGATCGATGTTTGGTAATGGAAAATCATCCTTGGGGCACGCTTTGTTTAAATCTCTAAAATCTATGCATATGCGTACCCCCCATTCGGTTTGTGAATGGGTACCATGTTTGAGAGCCATTCTAGATAATCAATGGGTACTATGAAACCCACATCTAATAATTTTTGTAGCTCTTCTTTGACAATGAGTGCTATAGTAGGATGAAGTTTCCTTAATTTTTGCTTGAATGGCTTAGCTTTAGGAGCTAAGGTGAGGTTGTGGACCACCAAGTTGGGGTCAAGGCCAGGCATATCCTTGTATGACCATGCAAAAATATCTTTCTTCCTTGTTAAAATGTCAATCATGCACTCTTTCTCTTCTATGGATAAATATTTTGCTATTTTCATGATTTGAGGATTATCCGCATCTTGACTCAGGTTCACATCAATGGATTCTTCAATAAGCATATGAGAACCTTCTTCCAACTGATGTGGAGTAGGGATGAGATGGATATCATCCTCCACATGCTCAAAGGACTCGGGTAACACCTCCTCTACTTTGATTTGAAAAATGAAAGTAGGCGAAGGTGAAGATTGTTGAGGGATGTAAGTATTTGAAGCTCTTAGTAATTCTTCGGATAAGATGAATTTGGCTATGGATGGTGGGGATGAAATCCTGTCCATGGCGATAAGGCTAGCATCAATTAGAATCAGCTTTGCCAAATCGTATGGGTTATGGAGTGGGGTGAACAAGTCAACAGAAATCATGTTAACTTGGTGGAAATGAGGTGGCTGCGATTTGAGGAGTGAATTATCTCGCTCACTCTCCCTAGGGAGCAACTGACCTATGGTGGGTGAATAATGATTTTGCAAATGCAACCAAGGTGGTGGTGGCGGATCTATCTTAGGTCGCTCGCATTCTTTATTGAAGCTAAATATGGAGTGATCTATAGGAAACATTGTAGTGTAACACTCATATCTCTCGATGGGCTCTATAGGGACCACATCTTCTTGGGGACCATAAAAAATGTGATTGATCATGTCTAGGTTTGGTCCCATTTCTTAAAATTCCTCAAAATCCTCATCAAAGATGTAATCGTCAAAAATATAATCAATCATAGTTGTATGCAATGTTATCTTCAAAAAAGCCTCATGTAAATAAGGTGTAAATTCAGGGTCCAAATACTCATCATCATTGTCATCACTGGGTTCACTCTTCTCATCCTCCTCTTCGGATTCTAAGGTAAGTTGCTAAAATGTATGCTCAAAAGAGGAGTTTGAGGTTGATGGCCTGTATCCTAAGCCAAAGCGATCATGCACTTCTCGATATTGGGGCTCAATGATGTGATGCAGACCCTGCTTGTGTTGTCCAAGGCCAAATCCTTGCCAGTTAACTCTACAAAAATATCACAAGAGAAAATCTGGGTTGGACTTCCTATATGGATTCCTCGTTAGGAGGTGGATTGGATGAAGAATCCACACCCCCATATATAAAGTTGATTATTTTTTGTTCAAAACCCATTCTATACACTACATCTATGGCTAGAGGTGGGTCACGTGGGTGATTGTAATCTCTAATATATTGGATAGGTGGTGTTATTATGACACTCTCAACTATGTACTCACCAATACCTATATTGGTGAGATTGACTGCAACTTGGGTTGGTTGGGATGTAGATGATTCGAGTACTGATGTGGATGATTCAATGGTGGTTTACTATTCGAATGAAGACAATGGTTCACTTGGTGAGGGTTATGTTGAGAAGCAACACACCCCCACTAAAAAATGAAATTCCATCCTTTGAAAATATTTAGTTTTCATTTTACCGTAGGGACCCTCTTGATGTTTTTCAGGTTTAATTCCAAATTTTGCTTGCCTCCTTCTTCAAGTTTTGCCTATATCAAAGTATCCAAGTAGGCTTGCATATGGCTTTGATTTCAATTTAGAATTCATTTGTTAAATGTTAGAATCATTCTGAGTATAAAAGATCTTTCACTAATATGTAAAAATGCAGAATACAGATGAATAAATTGGAGTCAACCTACCATTTCTGGAAAATTTGCTAAGTGGAAGTAACTTGAGGAAACATCGCGATTTCGCGACATTTTCCATTTTCAAAAAAGTCACGATTTTGCAACATTTTCCATTTTTGAAAACGTCACGAAATCACGACAGGTTTTAACCGGACTCGCCAAGTGAAGGGAGACGTCGCGATTTCGTGACACATCACGATTTCATGACATCTAAGCTGAAAAGAGACTAAGTAGGGAAAACGTCATGATATCGCGACATATTCTGGTCAAAAGCCAAACTCAAAGAGAATCGCGACGTGTTTTGGTAGAAAGAGCCAAGTGAAGAAAACGTCGCGATTTTGCGACGTGTTTTAGCTGAAAGCAGGTCTTGAGGAAAATGTCGTGATATCGTGACAGGTTTTGGAAGAAAGAGCCAAGTGACAAAAACATCACGATATCATGATAGGTTTTGATTGAAGGCAAGTCTTGAGGAAAACGTCGCGATATCATGACAGGTTTTGGAAGAAAGAGCCAAGTGATGAAAACGTCGCGATATCGCGACATTTTTTAATCGAAAGCAAATCTTAAAGAAAACGTCGTGATTTCGCGATGTGTTTTAGCTGAAAGCAGGTCTTATGGAAAACGTCACGATATCGCGACACATTTTGGTTGGAGGCAAACCTCAAGGAAAACGTCGCGATTTCATGACAAAAAATCTTGGAAGAAACAAAGTGGAGAAAATATCACGATTTCACGACACGTGATTTTGCGACATCTAAGCTGAAAAAAGACTACGTAGGGAAGACGTCAGGATTTCACGACAAAGAAGCTTGGAAGAAGCAAGGTGAAGGGAGACGTCACGATTTCGTGACAAAAAATCTTGGAAGAAGCAAGGTGAAGGGAGACGTCGCGATTTCGCAACAAAGAAGCTTGGAAAAAGCAAAGTGAAGGGAGACGTCGCAATTTCGTGACAAAGAAGCTTGGAAGAAGCAAGGTGAAGGGAGACGTCGCGATTTCACGACAAAGAAGCTTGGAAGAAGCAAAGTGAAGGGAGACGTCGCAATTTTGCGACAAAGAAGCTTGGAAAAGCAAGGTGAAGGGAGACGTCGCGATTTCGTGACAAAGAAGCTTGGAAGAAGCAAGGTGAAGGGAGACGTCGCGATTTCGCGACACGTAAGCTTAAGAAAGAGCCAAGTGACGAAAACGTCACGCTATCGCAACAGGTTTTAATTTCATGGAAATAAGAAGGAAAACGTCGCGATATCGTGACATGTTTCTTTTTCGGACCTGTCTTGTTTTCGCGATGCCATGAGCTTGGAGGAAGGAAATCAAGCCAACATATAATGAACATTAGGGTTTTAATTTAATAATATTAAAATGCTAATCCTTGTTTTTCTTTTGCAGAAAGCAATCCGATAGTTGCATAAAAGCAGAAGTAATGGCAAGAAAGACAAAATAAGCACAGATCAAGCGAGGACCGTCAGATTGAAATGGGAGATGCCGAGAATTTCTATCGACGATTGGCCAAAAAATGAAAATATCCATACACAGTCATCGAAATTTGCTGATGGATGCAGTTAACAAAAAATTTATGGCGAAAGTAATGGCGGGAAAAGAATTTCAACTCGAAACAAGCAAAGGTGGCTCTGCGAGGATAGAAGGCCCAGAAAACCAGTGACTCATCTAGATTTCACAGAGGGATTAATGAGATGCTCTGACAGCCTACCTAAAAGATAAAGATACATTTACGCATGGTATCCATTTGATGAAGACAAAATCAAATCTCATTTTCTCCATTTATGGCAAGATCCCTACAAATATTTTCAGAGTAATTAGGGTTTAAAAAATTCTATATAAAAATGCCTTATATTGTAAAACCTAGGTGGTGGGATTTTTATGATAAGATTTAGGGTTTTAGGAGAAGATATTCTTGAAAAGATCAGGGTCTGTCCTGAGTCTATATATACTTCTTCCGAATGTAAACTCAGGATGCGAAAAACTTGGAATAAAAGACACTTGAACATTTCCTGCAAATCTTGTTTGAATGCTTTGTTCTGGACCTAGGGTTGGTGTGAAATCGTTCTTCTGTAATAGCGTGGCCAGGAGCCTAATCTCTTTCGAATTTCGATAGGTGCATCTTCTTCTATTTTTGTCTCACTAAAGTTCTATTTATTTTGGTTGCAAATATGTGTTATCAAGATTAAATATGTTGTTAGGCTTCATTATTTTTATTATATGCTAGGGAAAATTACAGATTTAAGGTTCAGGCCTATTCTAATTGCTCAGTCCACACTGTACGAGCTAGGTTGCTGGTGAGAGATACCAATTTTAATCGACTTCCCTTCTGTTTATGATTTTCTTTCAGATCTTTTTCATCTCTGTCTTATGCTCTTAGTAGAAGGTGATCTTAGAAAGCTGGACACCTTCCTCTTTGATTTGTTCTATTGTGAAGTTGAATAGTATAATTAAAATTGGTAGTTTTGGTTTTGCAGCTAAGTTAGATAAACTTCTCTTTCTGCCCTACCCTACACTCTCTATTTTACCGATTGAATGATCCATTTTTATCTTCTTTAAAATTTGTATTTTATTTAAATCTGCTAAAGCATAAAGAGCTAGATCAAAGAACTGATTGTAAATCTGAGTGTCCACAAAGATAACCAACTCCAAAAGCATTACTGAACTAAAGTCTCGGATCCGTTGTAAGGTAACAGAAAGTCCACTTGAAACTATTCCAGAAGCGAAAAAGAGTGAATAGACATTCAACCCAACTCTGTAACTCACACCTTGGATAATCAACAAGATCCTAAAGTGAGTGGGATTTATCCCTTATAAGTGTTATCAGTATTTCATGCTCATTCTTCACAGAGTGTGTATAAAAGTCGAACCAATAGGTTCTTCTCGGATAGGCGATCTTATCTACGAGACAATGGGTGGTGAGGTTTGAGGTATATTTGGCTTGATGGGATTGTTAGTGGTTGGTGGATTTGGTTGGGCTAAAAAGGTGAAGGGTGTTTGCAAAGTGGGAGGTGTGGTTACTAAAGTTGATGGTTGGTTAGCGAGATGATCATGTGTGATGGAAAAATGATATGAAGTGGATGAGAGTTGACTTGGTTGAATGTTTTAAGATGCAAAAGCAAGATCCACTATTGGCAAAGCCTCTGCGATGGACACTTTGGATGAGGTGTTTTTAGTTGGGGTGGTTCGAACAATGAGGGGCTGAATGGAGAGATGGGTGGATAGAAGAACTAGCTCATATGGATTGGATATCAAGTTGCAGTACTTGAATGGCTTAGTGTTAGCTTGAATACAATGGACTTTTCCCTCATGCACATATTTCAAACATTGGTGTAAGGTCGAGGGAACACACTTCATTTCTCTAATACAGGGACGTCTAATAAGTATGTTATACTACATGACCCATTCTAATATGTGGAAGAGTACATGGATTATCTTCACCCCCACTGTTATATGTAGGACTACATTTTCCACTATGGAACACAAAGCATCATTGAAAACACACAGGGTGAAGGTGGATGTGGTGATATGAGATGACGATAGGTTGAGATGTTGGATAGATGGGGTGGTGATGATATTTATGGAGGAACCAGTATCAATGAGCGCTTTCTTAAATGGTTTTCAATAAATATGAGGTACAATATGCAATGGAGGATTAGACAACTCTGATGATACACTATTCTCCTCAAAGTCATAGAATGCTATTGAGGGTTCCATGCAATTTTGAACACTCCCCACAAAAGTTTTGAAGGCGTTAGGATCTTCTATTTGAAGTTTTATGGAATTTAATATTTCCATAAACACCTCATGATGTGGGGGAGATTGTTGTATGAGCTCATATATTGATAATTTGGTTGATGACATCCTTAGGATCTGTGTCAATCGACTTCTCAAGGTGATGATTGGTCGAGATGGATGATTTTTATTATGAATGGATAGAGGTGGAATGATTGGGTCTAGTTGTATAGGCACACTAGGTTGTGCTAGAGGAGTTGGTACTACTTAGGTTATCTCATTTTCTTGTGTGTGATTTATTTTTCTTTACCCATGGGTGACTACACTAATAGCCTCCACAAAACCTTGGTATAGTTGTGACACATGATTAACTTGATTAGGAGGAACTATAGAAGTTGATGCTTCCATTGCTTTTTTATTTTCCTTGTGATGAGGTAATGGTGTTTGATATATTCCAAGGTTTTAATTTGGTTGGGCTAACTATTTATCAATCTTGATTTTTCTATTTTCAAGTAGATCTTGCACAATATTCTTAAACCAATAGCAATTCTCGATGTCATGCCCTTTCTACCGATGAAAGATGCACTAAAAAGATGTTCTCTATAGTTTTTAGGTTTTGGTTTGTTAGGGTCTTCAGGCTTCACTTATGGCAATGTGAAAGCCTGTGCCTCATACAACTTCTAGAAGATGGATGAATATGGTTTAGGTAATGGGGTGTAGATGTCTTTAGGTATGTATTGATGCTATTGATGCTCTGCAGGTTGAGCTTTATTTTGTAGCTGTTGTGGGGGTGGAACCGCTTGATAATTCTCTTGTTGTGGTTGTTGTTGTTATTGGGGTTGTTGTACTTGGACTTGGGCTTGTTGTATTTCTGTGAAAGTTGGACCAAGACTACTTGATTAACTTGTTCAGCCTTGGATTGGTCATGGTTATTCCCCTTTTGATTCTTATTCTTCCATTATTTATTTTTTGGTTTTATCTTGCCCTCATGAATATTGATTTCTTCTATTACTTGGGCTTGGAAAAGTGTGATGAGTGTCGTCAATCACACCATTTAATCATTATAATTGTCAATCCAGGGTGGTGTCCAAGGCTATATACGAAAGGAGATATAGGCAGCTTGAAAATCAGCTCATTCAAAAAATAGGCTTTATTGGTGGGACAAGTGAACCTTGGGGGTTTTGGTGTCACTTTAATCCTATAAACTGAAGTTAAATTCTAATTACTCTTGCAGAATCAAAATTACAGGAATAGAAAATTGCAAAAAAATAAAACCTGATTACTTTTGCAGAATGAAACCTATTTACTATTGCAGAATATAAATGACAAGAAAAGGTAGTTGCAGGAAACTGAAATCTAACTAAATTTGCAGAAATATCACCTATTTTACTCTTGCAAAATGAAAAGAATAACAAGAAGATGAAATAGCAGAAAATGAAACACACAAGCTAACAACTGATCAATAGAATGGATTAAAGCGGGAAATAATCTACTGGAAACAAGGGAAATTCAATAATGCTGCAAGTTGATGAACCAATTAACACTCACACTCATTAACCTAGGTTCAAATCACAAATATCTATGCACTATCAGCTAATGAACAGAAAATAAAATATGACAAGTCTCTGCTTAATCTATTGCAACAAAAGTTGCAGAAAAACCTGTCACCAATAAGCCTTCTTCTAAACCTGGAAGTGGCCCTTGCTCCCCTGTTCCAGAAGAAGGCAGAAAAACTCTCTCTTAACTACTTAAACACTCAGACATTTAATGGGACAAAATATGAATGAGAAATCCTGCACTTTATTTAGTCTTAAGCAACATTACAATATTTGTAGGAAAACCTACTAAAAACTGCAATTTGCCACAGATCTACTTTCTTACCACAAGTCCTATCCTTATTCTCTACTTCTCTACTTGGCTCAACCAACATGGGAGCCTATTATTTATAACATTCTATTACATATGCCAATCCATTCTGTTGTTGCCTTTTAGGGATTTAGCAACTGTTCTGAAGAAGTCTTCCTAAAATGCAACAAATTGTTATGCTGCAACATATCCATTTTCCTTGTTGTGTGTCATCCATTGGGAGAAATGCATTGGAAGGGGTGAGAAAACTCCTCATACAGCTGGATCCATCCTCATCTCACCATTTGCCACCTTTCTGACCATTTTGTTTATAGTTTTGACCAAAACTGGTCCTGTTCTGCTCATTTTGGAGCTGCTCCGGAATATCTGGCAGTTTAACCATTTTGACCCTTATCCGTACACCATATGCACATAAAAGTGAGTTTGACCAGCTAGGTAGTCTTCCTAAGTCCTTAGAAGACCAATTCTATAGATTTTACATGCTGGAATTGACAAATTCCAAGCCATGCTATTTATTGATAGTTGGCTAGAATTTGTATGACTATTTCCAGATTTCTTGCAATTCAACATTTTTGATTGGTTGCTCCTATTTGGATCATGTGGAAGTGTTTTCAAGTGGAGAAAGAGTCACTCCTAGCCTCCCTCAACTATTTCCAAGCGTTTACCTCATATTTAGTTGACAAATTCCATGCCTTCCTTCATAGTGATAGGTGGCTGGAATTTGTATGGATTGTCACCTATTTTTTTACAACAGTCAAAACATGCCCAACTGCCCTTTTGGAGTGCTTATAACTTTTGCCTCGTAACTCCAATGTACACCAAATTTTACCCACATGTTCTTGGCTGTATGAATTACATCTGGTTCAATTTTCAGCTTTTAACTCCTCAGGAATTGCTCCCAGCATCGCTGTCAAGTTGGCCTCTAACACAAATTTTTACCAGAATTTCTAGCTGTCAAAAAGTGTGAAACTATCATTTTGTGGGCCCCATAACTTCCATATTATTTGTCCATATGCCTTAAAATTTGGGTCATGTGTTCTCTCCACTATGAACTATAATTTGTATGAATTTGGTTCCTTAACTTTCTTTGGATCATTCCCAGTAGATCCACCAATATGCCCCTTAACGCAGATTTGCACCTATTAACAAAAAAAACTAAGGCATGAGCTCCAGAATGATGTAACCTTCATAACTTTTTATCTACAGCTCGGATTGACTTGCTTCAAAAAGAAAAGTTGTAGTTCTCGATGAGAGGAATCTATCCATGCCATCATAATGTAATTTTACTATAGTATGACATCAGAATTGACATGATACTCATTTTTGACCTTTTACAAGTAAAATGCTTAAAATAGTCAAAACAGGGGTATAATGTTTCTAACATAAAATCATGTAAACAATTAACAATTAATATATTCTAATCAACTATTTGGAAATTTAACTTTGTATATTTAATAATATGGCAGTTTTTATATGTTAACCATAGTGCAAAAATGAGGCATTTCTCGGCCTCATCATTCCCCCCAACTTGAACTGATGCATGCCCTCATGCATCCCAGTAGGCCATAGCAATATGCAGGTTTTATCCTGTTAAACATATTTTGCCACTTGAGAATTTTATTCTTGTTGTACTAAACATTTTCAATTAGCACAGGTATTTCATTTTTTTTGTATACAACCTTGCAGATTTTGTAGTTCCTGCAATTTTTTCTTTTCTTTCCTTCCTTTTTTTTTTTTTTTTTTATGTTGCTCTTTATTTTTTTCCTTGCAATTTCTAATGTGCCCTACTATTCTGCAACATTTGCAGGAATTTTTGGCACACTTTGTCTCGGTTTGAAGCCTGCTTTAGAATGAGACTGTTGTTCTGAAGATGCTTCGAAATTTATTGCAGTAGGAGTAAAACAAAATCTTTAGGTGTTGAATTTTCCATGCAACTAAGGGCAGAAGGGGGTGTTTCTTGACATTTTTAACTTGCCAATATTATATGAATAGTTTATGCCAAATACTGATTATCATACACTAAATGCTAAATGCTCACTATGACTTAAATGCAAGAAACACATACCTTACTATTCTGAAAATTGATCATGCATCTTACAAACTGCTTCTGATGATTCTTAGCATGCTATCTGAAAATATAAACATAACACATGTGCAGTGTGAGATTTGTACAATGGTGGAACAATGATGGGTGGATCAACAAGGCAATGCACGCAAGAAAACCAGTTTTCATGCAAGCCAATTCAACAGCGCCTCCGAGAAGGTTTTCACTACCAAATTATTCATTTTTTTCTTTCCTTTTTTTCTTTTCTTTTGTTTCATTTTTTTCATTTTTTTTATCAAAAGAGGCTGCCATTTCTGGTTTTCAACCAACTTCTATCTTTTCAAGGGCTTCAATGAGATAGAATGTATCTCATGAGGCTGCAATGTGAGAGAATTTCTCTCATTCTTATTTGGATAAGAACAATCCTTATTCTGCAAAAACATGTCAATTTTTTCTGTATGAAAACATCTTTTTCAGCTAAAAGTTGTAACAATGATGCAACCTTCCTTCCATACAAGTAGTAAGAATCTTCTTGTGTCATCATTGTCTCTGTATTTTTGGAAATGAAGTATTGACCTCATTAGTTCTTCTCTCTACTGAAATTGATGCATATCCTCATATATCTTCATTTTGTGGGACATGCCTTATGCTACAATTTTTTTTTTTTTCTTTTTCTTTCTTTTTTTCTTCTCTTTTTTTCTCTTTTTTTTTGTTTTTTTTCAAGATTCAAAGATATGATCATTTGGAATCTTTGTCAGAAGAGGAAGCCTCTTCTACCTTATGCAAATGTAACTGTGTGAAATATTGAGCAAATTCCACCTTTGTTAGTGGTTGATGGTACACTTGTAAAAGATGTCCATTCACCACTAATGTCCTCCTTAAATCATCAATCGAAGAAAGTTGAACAACTTCATTCTCAAACTCCTCTAGTGTATCCTTGCTGCTCTTAATGTGATCATCATGCCACATTTTCCAGTTTTGTTGAGTGAACTCTATTTGGTGAAGTGCTTCCAACCAAAGTTCATCAAATGCATTCAACTGCAAAATCTATTTTTTTGTACCTGCAACAACTCAATGCCAATTGCTAAAGATGCATAAAGTGTTAGTAAAGCATCATGATGACATCCATGTGGTAAATGAAGAAAACTATTTTGTACTGGAATGGGTGACAAATTTTCAAAATTCTGCTTTTCATCATTCCATAATATTTGTTGAACAGTAGTTGGTTCATCTTTAAAATCTGAAATATGAACATTAAAAATAGATTTATTGGATGAATCCAACTCTTCGACATTATCCTTTACAATAATGGAGGCCAAATTTGAAATGTTCTTTTCATTTTCCTTATGTGATTCAAGAAACAATGAACTTCCTAGACAATCATACTTGGGTGGAGTAAGTTTTCCTGCAAGCAAGTCTACTGATTTTCCACCTATTTGTATGGTTTCAGGATATACTTTCTTCTTTTTTCTTGATTTCTTAAAACACATTTCTTGAAAAATCTTATTAATGATTGGTACATCTTTAATAGCTTGAAGTAAAGGGATTTTAACAATTAAATGTGTTAATTCCTTTATCCAATCTGATTGTGAAGATGTCAATTTTGATATTTCAAACTGTTCAAGACATGGTACTTTCTTTGATGAGTCATATTTTTCTTTTTCTTCTTCTTGTTTCAGTGCAGATTTGTTTTCATGCTCATTCCTTTTAGCTCCTATTTCTACACTGGTAAGTGGAATATGTTCAAGAAGTGGTTTTGAACACAACTGAGTTTTATCACAGTCACAAGCATTTATTATGGTTGTATTTTTTGATTCAGCCATAGATACAAGGGTTACCTATTTAACATTGTTGGGATTGGCCACAGGTTGAGCTGAAAATAGAGGTTGTTTTTCCTTTTGTTGTTGTTGTCCATGAGAGAAACTATGGGTATGAGTGGGCAACAAATTTGATTTTTGTTTTTGATAATGTTGTTGCCCTTTGTACAGTTTTTGTTGTTGTACCCATTGATATCCCTATAGTTTTGGTTGTAACCATGGTGGATGTTGTTGATTCCATTGTTGTTGCATCCAGCCATGTTGAGACCATTCTTGGGAATATGCCCATGGTGGTTGATTCCAACATTGTTGAAGTGGACCTATAGCAGACCATGGCATATACCAAGGATTATTTCCCCAATGTGCAGGAAATTGAGAAGCATTCTGATATGGAAACTTAAGAAAATTATCTCCTTGTCTTTGTCCTACAAAGTTGTATTCTTTCATAGGTTGAGACTATTTTTCAAAGACACTTTTGAGTTCTGGTAACAAACTACATTGATTTGTGGGGTGTCCTTTTTGACAAATGCTACAAGTAGCAGGTATAAATGTTTTGTTCAAAGCACAGTCATGAAGAGAGTGTTGCTTCTCATTACATTTTGAACAATAAATGATTGAAGGTTCAATAGATTCATTCTTTTCATCTACTACTTTATCAAGATGTACTAAAATATCAGCCTCTTCCATGCATTCTTTCAAATCATTTGTGTTACTACCAGTTTTGTTTTTTCTATGCCTTGAATGAGAATAATTTTTACAAAGTTTAATGATTTCCTGAAATTCAAGTGCATTTGCATCTCCTTTCCCTAAGATATCCAATGCATCCCTAAATTTATCTTGCAGTCCTCTTAAGAATATGACTTTGCAAATTTTAGGTTCAACACTTCCACATCTCTTATGAACAAAAGAAAATTTGTCTAGATAGTCTTCTAAGATTTCATTTTCCTCTTGTTTCATTGTAAGAAATTCATCATTTTGATTCTTGACTTGACAATATTCTTGGTATCTCTCCAAGAATATGTTTTCCATATCATCCCAAGTTCTAATTGAATCAGGTGCTAAGGTGATAAACCATCGTAGAGCTGACTCTTTAAGAGTGGAAGGAAATAGTTTGAGCTTTTGATTGTCATTAGTGTAATCATGAGCTTGACATACAATTTTAAACTCAAACAAAAACATATCAGGATCTTCAGATGTAGTTCCCTTGAAAGTTGGTAACATTGAAGGTGAAATGGCCTTCATGGGAGCATATTGATTAAGATCTAATTGAATGGGATTTTGAAAAGTTCTGGCAGGTGCACTAGTTGTACTAGGATAGAACACATTACTAGCTCTCCCTAGATTCTCTTGTGACACTTCCATTATAGGTTCCCAAAAACAATTATAAATCTTGTCAAATTTTCCTGAGTGTATGGATTTGTCAAGAGAAAGTGGTGTTGAACTACTGATTTTTCTTTCTTGTAATAATTTCTCAAAGGATCCTGCAGTTCTTGAAGTGGATGATTGTGATTCTTTGAAAATTCCAACATTTTTGGAAATCAAAAATTTAGAAAATTTTGACATAATTTCAACCTCTTGTAAAAAAATTTCTTCCTGTGGTTTCTTGCTTATTTTCTAAATGGGCTGAAATGCTATTTACCAAAAATTATTACTTATACCAGTCATTTATCCAGATTTCACTCTGAATTTCACAACTTAGCACAATTAATAATTATTGGGTTGCTTTTACCTTCTAACAACATCGTGGTCCCCGACAACGGTGCCAAAAATGATGAGTGTCATCAATCACACCATTTAATCATTATAATTGTCAATCCAGGGTGGTGTCCAAGGCTATATACGAAAGGAGATATAGGCAACTTGAAAATCAGCTCATTCAGAAAATAGGCTTTATTGGTGGGACAAGTGAACCTTGGGGGTTTTGGTGTCACTTTAATCCTATAAACTGAAATTAAATTCTAATTACTCTTGCAGAATCAAAATTATAGGAATAGAAAGATTGCAAAAAATAAAACCTGATTACTTTTGTAGAATGAAACCTATTTACTATTGCAGAATATAAATGACAAGAAAAGGTAGTTGCAGGAAACTGAAATCTAACTAAATTTGCAGAAATGTCACCTATTTTACTCTTGCAAAATGAAAAGAATAACAAGAAGATGAAATAGCAAAAAATGAAACACACAGGCTAACAACTGATCAACAGAATGGATTAAAGCGGGAAATAATCTACTGGAAATAAGGGAAATTCAATAATGCTGCAAGTTGATGAACCAATTAACACTCACACTCATTAACCTAGGTTCAAATCACAAATATCTATGCACTATCAGCTAATGAACAGAAAATAAAATATGACAAGTCTCTGCTTAATCTGCTGCAGCAAAAGTTGCAGAAAAACCTGTCACCAATAAGCCTTCTTCTAAACCTGGAAGTGGCCCTTGCTCCCCTGTTCCAGAAGAAGGCAGAAAAACTCTCTCTTAACTACTTAAACACTCAGACATTTAATGGGACAAAATATGAATGAGAAATCCTGCACTTTATTTAGTCTTAAGCAACATTACAATATTTGCAGGAAAACCTGCTAAAAACTGCAATTTGCCACAGATCTACTTTCTTACCACAAGTCCTATCCTTATTCTCTACTTCTCTACTTGGCTCAACCAACATGGGAGCCTATTATTTATAACATTCTATTACATATGCCAATCCATTCTGTTGTTGCCTTTTAGGGATTTAGCAACTATTCTGAAGAAGTCTTCCTAAAATGCAACAAACTGTTATGTTGCAACATATCCATTTTCCTTGTTGTGTGTCATCCATTGGGAGAAATGCATTGGAAGGGGTGAGAAAACTCCTCATACAGCTGGATCCATCCTCATCTCACCATTTGCCACCTTTTTGACCATTTTGTTTATAGTTTTGACCAAAACTGGTCCTGTTCTGCTCATTCCGGAGCTGCTCTAGAATATCTGGCAGTTTAACCATTTTGACCCTTATCCGTACACCAGATGTGCATAAAAGTGAGTTTGACCAGCTAGGTAGTCTTCCTAAGTCCTTAGAAGACCAATTCTATAGATTTTACATGTTGGAATTGACAAATTCCAAGCCATGCTATTTATTGATAGTTGGCTGGAATTTGTATGATTGTTTCCAGATTTCTTGCAATTCAACATTTTTGACTGGTTGCTCCTATTTGGATCATGTGGAAGTGTTGTCAAGTGGAGAAAGAGTCACTCCTAGCCTCCCTCAACTATTTCCAAGTGTTTACCTCATATTTAGTTGACAAATTCCATGCCTTCCTTCATAGTGACAGGTGGCTGGAATTTGTATGGACTATCACCTATTTTTTTATAGCAGTCAAAACATGCCTAACTGCCCTTTTGGAGTGCTTATAACTTTTTCCTCGTAACTCCAATGTACACCAAATTTTACCCACATGTTCTTGGCTGTATGAATTACATCTGGTTCAATTTTCAGCTCTTAACTCCTCAGGAATTGCTCCCAGCATCGCTGTCAAGTTGGCCTCTAACACAGATTTTTACCAGAATTTCCAGCTGTCAAAAAGTGTGAAACTATCATTTTGTGGGCCCCATAACTTCCATATTATTTGTCCATATGCCTTAAAATTTGGGTCATGTGTTCTCTCCACTATGAAATATAATTGGTATGAATTTGGTTCCTTAACTTGCTTTGGATCATTCCCAGTAGATCCACCAATATGCCCCTTAACGCAGATTTGCACCTGTTAACAACTCAAAAAAAACTAAGGCATGAGCTCCAGAATGATGTAACCTTCATAACTTTTTATCTACAGCTCGGATTGACTTGCTTCAAAAAGAAAAGTTGTAGTTCTCGATGAGAGGAATCTATCCATGCCATCATAATGTAATTTTACTATAGTATGACATCAAAATTGACATGATACTCATTTTTGACCTTTTACAAGTAAAATGCTTAAAATAGTCAAAACAGGGGTATAATGTTTCTAACATAAAATCATGTAAACAATTAACAATTAATATATTCTAATCAACTATTTGGCAATTTAACTTTGTATATTTAATAATATGGCAGTTTTTATATGTTAACCATAGTGCAAAAATGAGGCATTTCTCGGCCTCATCAGAGTGCTTCTTCGAATGTTCTGTATTGTTGTAGTTGTAATAACAAGGAGATAGGTTTGGCACAACTCCTCATGAAAAATAAGTTAAGTATACCATAGGGAGGGGGAATGGAAATTTGGTAATGAACTCCCTCTAGTGGTTGCAAAAATTATAGACCGATTCATTGTCATATTGCCATAAATTAAGCAAATCGGTCAATGTTGTCTTCTTTATAATGTTCAAGGACAACCACTCTAGGAATTGGTTCGCTAGTTGCTTGAAAGTATAGATACTTTGATGCAGTAAATGGTTTTACCAATCCAGGGCATCTCCCCTAAACGTTTGAGGAAAAGTGTGGAGCATAAGCACATCATTGTTTTTTATCCTGAAGCACACATTAATGAATCTAGTCACATGCTCTCGGGGGTCCTCATCATACTTGAATTTTTCAAACTTCAATATTTGAAAGTCTACCGGGTAGGGTGGTGATGGTACCGAAGCATGAATTCAATGATTAAGTAACTACCTTAGAGTTTTCTTATGGTATTGCATACCTGATGTTTGCATGGCTAGGCTATTAATCTGAATTTGCTAAAATTAGAAACTTTGGATCCTATAGAGATTTAAAACCTTGGTTGATTTGTTGCTATTGGTAATAATGTACAAAATTAGTGGGACTCTGTTGATGTGGGATGTTAGCATGAAATAGATTATGGTATGGTTGCTGATGCTAATTTTGAGGGTGATGAGGGGATGGAGGTATGATGGCATGCTGACTTGAAGAGTTAGTATACATTTGATGAGGTGGATTAGTGGCTATGGTTGTGGTTGGGGGGTGCAACATCCAAGATGGATCTTGAGTGAAGAAGGTATGTGGTTGAGATGTGAATGGTTGGTTTTGATTAATTCCCTATGACTGCCACTATGAATTAGTATTAATGCTTCGATTAGCATTATTCATGATCATTTGTTGAAATTGTAGGAAGGCTTATTGCATGGCAATTGTAGATGAAGATGTTATGGCCATGTAGGTGGTAGATGATAAAGCTGATTGGGTGGAAACCATGTTAGTGGATGTAGGTGGAGAGTAGGTGGAAAAAGAAATTTCCATTAAATGGGGGATTTTATGATGCATGGGATCCAAAGGTGTTGTGGATGGGATGGATGTAGGGATTTGTAAAGCAGTGTTAATCGATGCTTCGTAGAGGGGGTTGGTACAAATGATGTTTTGATTTGGCAAGGTGAAGGGTTGTTGGTTAGATGATGATGGATGATTATGGGCTATGGTGGTAGCAATCAGTTTAAAGAGTGGATTCATGAATATTTGGTTGGACTACTGCAAGTGTGGAAAGGTGGTTTCCTGATGGAATGAGGACATAGTGTAGCATGGAATGGTAAGCGCAGGCAACGATGGAAAAACCAAACCAGCTACATTCATATATAGCCTAACGATGTCCACGTCCACATATGTGATATGACCATCCGATGGTGTGGGTGGATCACTCCTAGGAGTCTCAAGGATGGCAACATGAGTAGCCCTCTACATAATATCTACATTCAAGATAGGGGCACCACTAGAAAGCCTAGAATTCAGGTTCATGGATATATTCGGGGCTACACTAACTTGCCTTACCACCAAAGTATTAGGGGTCTGACGAGACTGAGATGGAGGCTCCATGGAAGAAGGCAATTGACTCTGAGATTGTAGTAACTTTTTGGCTTGGCTACGGGTTGTTACCATGTGCTAAAGGTGATATGAAGTGTAAAATTTGAATTTATGTGTGATGGAAGTACAAGCAAATAACATGCAAAATAAACAAGTTTGCTCCTAAGTTTTTGCAGAGTTTGATTTTTTTTTAAAGTATTTTGTAAGCGATGTGCAATGTTTAACCCTAAAATGAATCTATGAATTTCACCTAGATGCTCTAACACACTAACCCGATGATGAAGTACGAGTTGTGAAACCCACCAGGACTTGGTGATGAAGCCCAAATCCAATGAGTGATCCTAGGTTCTATCGAACCTCACCTAGTTCACTATGGGTAACGATACACCCTCTGAAGAGGAATGCGTGCTATTTTTTATGGCTACGATAGTCCTTGGATTAGCCCTAGCCAAATAATGGGGTAATATTATTGGGGGTTTGTGGTGAAGTCCAACATTTACCAACATTCACATGCAAGTGTGTGAAGGCTTCATTTATTATTGTGTAATGCAAGCCAACATGAAAATTTGTTTATTGCCTAAATGCAGAAAGAAAAAACATACAATAGCAGATAGAAATAAATCAGGGGATGAATGGTTAATTTAAAGCAATATCTATCAGATTTATGAAATATAGAGCCAATCATGGTTGGGCGGTTAGGACTGGTCAACTACGACTACATGGTTAACCAACCGTGCGCACACATTTGGGAGTTCCCAACTGTGGACCTGCGGATTCACCTGGATGCCAAAAAATGAGGTAGAGCAGGTTTGAAACCTTGAATGAGCCTGGTCTATTCCTAATCAGGCTATGCAGATGTTCTAATGACTAAACTAAAACACAGATTTCTTTAATTTACCTTTTTTTGAAATTAAATATGCCTATCCTAATACCTAGATGCAAACAATGGCAAACAAGGATAGAGAATCCTATTTAACCTAATGAAATTCTAAAGCAATAGAAAATAAAGGAGGATTTGATCATACAAACCTATTATCCTTTTGCTACTCTCTTCTATCTATTCAATCGCTAGTCTACGATTATGCAGTGCTCTAACTATCGATGCGCAGTTTCATAGAAGTCCAACCACCAATGTGTGGTTCATATGATCTATAACTACATGCTCATGGTTGCTCAAGTGTAGGACCAAATCGACATGGGCTCTGGATCTATCAACTTTTGATTTCCAATATTCGTGTGGTCGATCTCCAGAAACCTGCAATCATAGAAAAATATAGATCAGTAACAGATTTAAGGAAGGCAATGACAAATAGAACCCTTAGGGGGTTCCACCGTGATCATCATTTCTATAACCAAAATAACTTCACACCACAAGATACGAAACAAAAAAGAGAAATTACAAAATTTGATTTTCTTTATATTGATATAGGGGAGCCTAAATATCTCAATTTTACAATGCTTTTGATTTACCCCAATGTGTTGGGGTAATGTTACAACAATATCTTTCTTTTTTGAATACAATGATTTGATAATGGGGGGAGTATTCCAACTCTTCAGCAAAATTTGTGTTCTTTGTTTCCTTGCTACAACTTCAAGGATGGGTGGGCTTTTGGTATCTAGTAAGGGGACCACTAGCTTCAACAGCTCTCCAAGTACTTGTCTTCTACACACATGAGAATCAAACAAGAGTTATTAGCACCTATATAAATTGTAGATAAAAATACTTGAACTAATATTGTAAAAAACACTAAAAATCAAACCTATATGTCTTGTTGAAATAAAATTATTGATAAAGCCTATCATACTTTTATGGGTTCCAAGCAACCATAGATGCACTGTTGGGGCTGGTTAACCACAAACACGTGGTTAGGCAATCGTGGGAGGGCGGTTGCGACTGTATAACCATATATGGGCGATTGAGGTTGAATGATAGAAAGCTCCAAAAAGGGACTTTGAGGCTTTGAATCTCTAGTTTCCTAGGGATACATGCAAGCTCTTGGTTTGATTTCGATAACCTGATGATGTATGTTCTTGTTGATCACGAATATTCCTAGTAACAAGATCTATGCCTTGTGTGCCCTAGAATCGGCCAACATTGAAAGACTAGAGGAAATAAATGTCCTTCGGGTCAATATATAGAGAGGGTTGGCTCCCTTACTAATCCTACACTAGGTATAAGCTTAGAGAAATAGGAAATAAATGGGAAATGAAAAAAAGAAAGGGAAATATGGCTATAAGCCGACAATGTAGGATGGGGATAGACTAATAGCCAAATTTTCACCAAGCAATCAATAACATGCAACAACAATGTAAGTGCATAAACTTCTAACAATTATGTAGGAAAATAAATCCAAAGTGCATTTCAATGTTTACTCCCTCATAAGCAAAGACCAAATTTAGAAGTAGAATTCACTCACAGCAAATAATGAAAATGAAAGCCTTCAAAAATTACACATAGAAAATCATCAAGTGCAAAACCACTCGAAGAACCAGAAACCAAAGTGTTTCTATTGATGTATAAAAGTGTTATTTTGTAGAGTGTCCATCCTCCCATCCCTTTACAATGAAAAATGATTAGTATTTATAAGGAAATTTACCTTTATCATTTAATGCATATACAACAAAATGTTGGTAGATCAAAAACCAACGTGCATGTTTTTCTCCTCGGCATGAGTGATGTCTTTAGTCAAAACACTCTACAAGGAAACCACGATCTGGATTTGATGGAAGAATCACAAAAAGAAGACAACAGGAGTAAATTCTTGAAGTAATCTTGGACGTCGATGCATTGGGATGCAGTAAAATCATCTAAAAATCGAGCATTTGGTCATTGAATTCGCTTTGCATCGTGCCTTAGAAATTCACTTTTGCTAAGAAAGTACATCGAGCATTAAATCCGCTTTGAAAATAAACCAGGTCGATAGTTGATGTGTTGGAAATAAATAAGAATTGTCCCTAATCTTGCAACCTTGAAGCGAACATTCTGGAAGCACTGTCTGCATTGCTCCAGGAGTTAAATTTTATCCTTCCTCGCCCATTTCTCAAAAAATCTACAAAATTGTACCTCTCGAAGCTATATCTCTATCAAGGAATTTATTTCGTCCATGGATGGGACAAAATAGCCTTTTTGGGGCAGCATCGGGTGACAACGTAACTGGTCTTGATGTTTGAATAGTTTCACCCTTCAATTCTTTTCTTTATAATTATCTTTTCACTTTCGCCTCAAAAGAGGACAACATAAAATTTTGCCCTTTTGGAGACGCGATATCACTAGATAATTTGATGAGGAGTGTTGCGCAATGATATTCGCCCGAAATGAAACATTAAAACTCCATTCACCCCTTAAAAAAGTGAAATCCCATGGTGCCTCTCTATAGAGGCGACTTTGATTTTCTACACTTCGAACTCACACCAAGTGCTATGTTTTACGTCTACCTAGTCATAGAAGAAATCATCAATTGCATTAGAGTGGGCCTTTACGACGTCAACCTCCTTTATTGCATTTAAAATATTTGAAATCCTTTTTCACCCCAAGGAAGGGCGACAATGAGCTTTGCCCCTCACTTGGGGTGAAAGCACTGCCTTGAATTACCCATGTCGGGCCCACCATATTTTAAAACCTTTCTTAAGATATGTTTCACCCCAAGGAAGGGTGACAGAGAGTTTCACCCCTTTTTTGGGGTGAAAGTGTTTTATTTTCTATGCTCATACATTAGTGCCCAGTCCATGAAGCACCCTTTATTTTTAAATTTTTCTTTTATGTTATGTGTCACCTTAGAGAGATGCAACAAAGACTTTTGCCTCTCTCTTAGGATAAAAGCACCTTATTTTTTAATTCTGCTTCGATTCGTGGGCGATTGGCCCTCATAGCGTTGCTTTGTATATTTTTATAATACGTTTTTCCCAAAAGAGGGGCATTAGGGAGTTTCACCCCTCTATTGGGGCGAAAGCACCTTCAATCTCAAACTTAACGTAACCAAAAAAATTTAATGACTTTCACCCCAAAGAAGGGCGACAAGAGTTTTTGCCCCTCAATTGGGGAGAAAGTGTTTATGTTAAACTTGGGACTTTTGTTCCTCTCTTCCGTCGAGTGCATCCGCTCCTTTAAAAATTTGTTTCACCTCCAAGAGGGGCGAAAGGGATATTCACCCCTTGATTGGGGTGAAAGTACTCCCATTCCTTCCTTCAATTTTACTTTGAAATTCAAACACGATTTCCATATTTTTGAGGTAAAATTTCCTTTGCAAGTGGAACTTGGGGTGAAAGTGCCCAACTTTGTGGCTTCTTCTCTTTGAAGTGCTTCTCCTTCTAGAATCAATTCCTTGTCGATGCTTTTGTTCCTTAGAAATTTTTAAACAAAATTCCTTCATTGCTTTCATAATTTCCATATTATTTACAGTAATGCAATATTATAAAAAGAGGTAAAAAATACAATTAAATATGCATTAATATTGTAGTACCTTCATCAGCAAATTCATTAAAATTTTACAATTAATCTTTCAACAAAATTATGTGGTAAAGTTGTAAAATTGCCAACATTCTTGGTGGCTCACAGGGTATCCAGCTCGCATGGATGCAATCGATCCCAGGCCTTCATCCATTGGGCTTAAGAGTCAGATCCACTAGGCGTATCAGGATACATACTGCTTGCTCTGACATCTTGCTCCTCGACCTCTTTTTCTATAGCTTATTCTTTAGAGAGAAACATGACTATAGCCTCGTACACTACACCAATGTCATACCAAGCCTCCGTAGCGATTATATTTGGGTCATTAAGCGAATTTACTAGGTACTTGAAAATCTCCACCTGCCCCATGTCAATGTAATTCGCCCACTAACTAAGTTTCGATAAAATAAAATCAATGTGTGTGAGCCTCCTCATTAGGGGTAGCACATGATCTTCGGTAAGAGGCTCGTATCAAGCATCAATTTTGGAGGTGTCATCAACAAAGACCACCCAAGATGCTTCCAGGTCTGCCTTTGAAAGAATATTTTCCCTATCATCAATTAAACTAGGGAAACCATTTTCGAGCATTACATTGAAATAGGTCGTTGAAATTCTTATCTCCTGCTCAAACATGCTAAGCATCTTGCAGGCTTCCTTAACTTGATCTAGCCTAAAAAAATTAAAGAACACAAGCTTATACTAAGAGGGGGGTGAACAATATAAGACCACTTTTTACTTTTCTTTCCCAATCAATAGTATGCAATATATCAATGGTAATATCAACAACAATAATCAAATTAAAGCACAAATCACCACACACAATAGAGACACCAATTTAATGTGGTTCACCTAATGTGGGCTACTCCACGGAGTAAATCTTTCACTAAAATTTTCTTAATAAATCTCTTGGGAAACTTTTCCTTATTATAATATTTATGGACCTCTATCCAAAGGAGATACCAATCCCCTAATCAAGTTCGTGGATCTCTACCCACATGAAACACCAATCCCATCTACTCTGGTTGGTGATCTTCTAGAAGAACTGCTGCCTCCACTACACTGGCTTATGGATCTCTATCCACTGAAGACTCATGCCCTCACTCAGAATACCTATCTTCACTACCCTAGCTAATGGACCTCTATCCACTCGAGACTGTCGTCCTCTATACTATGTCACCTCCAAATCTTGCTCTCAACTTTGTCTCAAATATGCACTAAACACGGTCCTTCGATCTAGCACAAATTTTCTCAATATCTATCCTCAAATATGCACTAAACACAGTCCTTCGCTCTAGCACAAATATGCTCAATATCTATCCTCAAATTTGTACTAAACATAGTCCTTCGGTCTAGCACAAATCTGCTCAATCTTTGTCCTCAAATTTGCACTAAACACAGTCCTTCAATCTAGCACAAATATGCTTAATATATGTCCTCAAGTATACACCAAATACAGTCCTTCGATCTAGTATAAATCTACTCAATATCTATTCTCAAATTTGCACTAAACGCAGTCCTTCGGTCTAGCACAAATCTACTCAATCTCTATTCTCAAATATTCACTAAACACAGTCCTTCGGTCTAGCACAAATCTGCTCAATCTCTATCCTCAAATATTCACTAAACATAGTCCTTCGGTCTAGCACAGATATGTCCTCAATCCTTAACACAAAGCTTGACCCAATTACACATCAAATCTGCTAGATCTGTCACAAACCTTAATCTAAGGTTTGAACAAATCAATCAATCAACTCTGCTCTCAAGTCTTCTCAAAGACTTGTCTCAAATCTACCTTGTAAGCTTCCACAAAAGCTCACACTAATATATCCACAAGTCCTCTCTAGAACTTGTCCAATCTGCTCAACAAGTCTTCACCAAGACTTGCCTCAAATCTACTCAATAAGTCCTCACTAGAACTTGTCCAATCTGCTCAACAAGTCTTCACTAAGACTTATCTCAAATATGTATTGTAAGCTTCCACAAAATCTTACTCAACTCAACTCAATCTAACACAAAATCCTCTTCAATCACTTAGACAAACTTCACACATAATCTTGTTTAATCTCATAGAAACATATAGAGAATTGTTAGATACTCAATATTCTTCACACTCACAACAATGCTCAATCATGAAGAACAATTATTTTCACATAACTTGAACTATCAATTCAACACTTCCACTTGACTAGTCTCAATCAACTCCACTCAATCAATCATTCAATGAAATACTCCTTGCTTACAAACCCTAGTCCAAGCATATGAACACTCTGTTGGCAATTTTGGGTACTTTGGGTACATTGCCTTTGCTCAAGTGTATAAGTTGTCATTGATGTCAAGAAGCTCTTGAAGGAATTTGATTTGATGTCAAATAATTTGTTTTGATGAAGGTTACGGCATGACACTTTCAAAGGTCTTTTGCAAACCCCAAGTTGGCAGGTTTAGAGATTACCGGTGGATGCATTGGTTTAATGCATTTGGGTCCAGGAGGAAGTATTTATTTAAATAATTAAAAACCTTGTTAAGGTTCCATTTAATTATTTTTAAATAAATAAATTATTATTTGCAATGGGTTCTCCTAATCCATGGCGCAAATGTTTTAACATTGTGGGCGCTAGCCAAGACCTCCGTCGACGTGTTAAACTCCTCGCCGACGTCAAAGAGCTTATGGTAAATTGCATATAAATCTCCCTCGATGAAAACAAAGATTTATCCCATCCGAATTTTGAAAGGAGTTGCTCGCTGTAAATTCGACTGTCTTCGCTGATTTTCGTGGATCCGTTGTTCGTTTGTCTGCACTCGCCGTTTGTCGAATCCGTCGTAAATTTTATTGTCGTCGTGTCACGGCAGAGGAAAGGAAGGGACTGTGGTTTCATTTTATCCCTGGTGCAGAAGGATCAAGGTTAACAGCATGAGGTTTAAACCTCACCGGGTGCCTTTGGCGCACCGGTAGCGGCTAGGCTGTTGGCGCGCTACCCGAACGGGAGGTTCCGCGTTCGAATATCGTGAAAGGGTTTTTCGTCGTGAAGTGGACGCAGCAGGTGGTGTTAGAATTCGTGCGCAAATTTCTCCATAGCGATTTTTGATGTTGGCTAAGGTATTTTCAAAATTAATTTTTGCTAAGTGTTTTTGCGGATGGAGGAAGTTTGTTAGAGGGAAAAACAACTTAGGAGTTATAAGGAGTTTAAAGCTTGTTTGTATTTTGATAAAAGATTCTTTTTGAAGATGTTGTTGAAATTTCTTATTGCATTCTTATGAGAGATAAATTTTATTTGTGATAAGACTATAAGGGAGAAATAAGGTGTATAAGGGTTAAATATTTCTTGTAATGTTGAGAGTGCTTTTGGTTGTTTATGGAAATGAAAGCATGATGTTTTAAGGTCAATTGCTTCTTGTGTGAAGTTGTGAAACCTTAAGTGGGCAGCTTTGAGATTGATATTTGCTTTCATTAAATTGGTAATAATCAAGCTATTCTTTACTTGGTTAAAGTGTTGAGCTTACTCCTTTGTTGATGATTTGAAAAGTTGTGTGTGCTATTGTGAGTTGAGTTGGTGGATGCTTTTGTTCAAACAATATTGGAGAGAAAAGGAGTTCTACTTGTTTCCTTTTCTGATGTTGATTGTGAAATGCTTCAAGGTTGTGTTTTGAGCTGAATGGTGTTGATTGAACCTTGTTTGATGAGCATTGTTGTTGAAGCCCTAATTGATGGTGAAAAGAACATGAGTATCATTGTTATGTGATTCTTTGCATAGTTGGCAATTGTTGGAGTTTCATGTTCTTGAAAGAAAGCATTCTATCCTATCCATTTCAGATATTGAGTTGAGTTTTCAGATTTGAGATTGAGTTTGAGTTGAGTTTTCAGATTTGAGATTGAGTTTGAGTTGAGTTGATTTGAGTTGAGTTTTGAGATTGGGAGTTGAGTATAGAACATATTGAGTCTCTAACAATTCTCTTTATGCTTCTATGAGTTTGACAAATCACATTGGGTCTCTAACAATTCACCTTGTGATTTCCTACTAAGAAAGTTTTTCTTGGTGAGCTTGTTGAGGTTTTGGACAGGTTTCGGTGGGGACTTGTGAGTAGGTTTTGGACAGGTTTCGGTGGGGACTTGTGAGCAGGTTTTGGACAGGTTTCGATGGGGACTTGTGAGCAGGTTTTGGATAGGTTTTGGTGGGGACTTGTGAGCAGTTTTGGACAGGTTTCGGTGGGGACTTGTGAGCAGATTTGGACAGGTCCTAGCAGAGGACTTGTGAGCTGAGTTTTGATAGTTCTATCAGAGAACTTGAGGATAGAGGAGCACTGGTTCTTTGAGAAGAACCTGAGGATAGATTTGGCAAGTCTTTGAGAAGGCTTGTGTGTAGAGGATTGATTTGTTCAAGTGTTGGACAGATCTGACAGACAGAGGAAGACTTGTACTAGACCGATTGACTATGTTTGGTACAGGTTGCTGAGCTGCTGTGGACGTGATCATAGAAGGCAGAGGTCTCTTAGGCTAAGCATTGAGGATAGGAGGTCTTCGGTGGAAAGGAGTTCCACGTGCTGGCAAGAGGTAGAGGCAGTTGATCTTCTGAGGGATCATTTCCAGAGTAGAGGGGAAGGTATCTCCTTTGAGTAGGCTCATAAATTATAGGAGGTATGGGAAGGTATCTCCTTTGAGCAGAGGCTCATAAATTTAGATTGAGGGGAAGGTATCTCCTTTGAGCAGAGGCTCATAAATTTAGATTGGGGGAAGGTATCTCCTTTGAGCAGAGGCTCATAAATTCTGATTGGGGGAAGGTATCTCCTTTGGGCCGAGGCTCATAAACATTGTAATTGGGAAGGATTCCCAAAGAACTTTGAGATAACTTTTAGAGAAAAGTTTTGTGGACGTAGCCCAACCATTCCGGGTGAACCACGTTAAAATTGGTGTCACTTTGTGGATGATATTGTGCATTGCTTTGATATTGCTTTGGGTATATTGCTTTACTATTTTGAAGTATAAAGGAAAAAGTAAAAAGAGGTCTTATACTGTTCACCCCCCTCTCAGTATAAGCTTGTGTTCTTCAATTGGTATCAGAGCGAGTGCCTTCGAAAAGTTTAACAACTTGAAGGAAAAGCTAGTAAAGAACACAATGGATCATTCAAGTAGTAATGTAGCACCTATTCTTGATGGGTCAGATTTTGGTCTTTGGAGTGCAAGGATGAAGGTTCATCTAATGGCACTTGGTAATGAGGTATGGGAAGTGATTGAAGATGAGTACACTATTCCTGTACATGGTCCTAATACTAAAGAAGAAAGGCTCCTACATCACAACAATTCAAAAGCAATGAATGCAATCCTAAAAGGCTTACAGAAAGCAGATCTCACCAAAGTGATTCACCGCAAGACAACTAGTGAAATGTGGAAACAAGTTGAAGGTGGTTCATACAGGTGATACAAATGTCAGAAAGGCCAAGTTGAGACACTTCAAAGGTATGTTTGAACAACTCAAGATGAATGATGATGAAAATATTAGTGACTACATGCTTCGTATGGATGAGGTTGTTAACTCCATGAAAGACTTAGGTCTTGAGCTTGCTGAAAATGATGTTTGTGATAAGATTTTAAGATCTCTTCCTAATAGATTTAGTGAAAATATTTCTGCTATTGAGGAAGCTAAAGATTTGGATAAGTTGAAAAAGGATGAGCTCCATAGTATACTTGCAGCATTTGAGTTGAGAACTCAAGTGAAGGTTGATGTCAAGAAAGAGGCAACTTTCAAGGCTACCAAGGAATCCAAGGGTAAACAACTTCAAGATAGTGATGAGTCTTCTAGTGATGAAGAGGCATATTACAGCAAGAAAGGCAAGTTCTCTAGAAAACACAAAAGTATGAAAAATATAAGATGTTTCAATTGTGGAAAGTTTGGTCATTATGCTACTAACTGTACTTGTTCCCAAGAATGAAAGTGATGAAGATAAACAGGATTCTAAGAGCAAGGATTCTGAAAAGCACAAGCATCACAGGAAGATCAAAGATGAGCACAACAATCAAGGAAAGAGGTATTCTCACAAGCACAAGAAGAGTTTCTACCTAGACAAAGCAAGTAAGTGTTCTAGTAGTGATAGTGAAAGTTCTTCAAGTGATAATGAAAATGAGATGTTGTTCATATCAGAAAAAGAGGAAGAACCGAAACATAGATTCATTATCATGAAATGTCTTAGATGTGGAAATTTTGGTCACCTTGAGGATGATTGCACAAATAATGATTTGGTTTCTAGTATGTATGAGGATGCTTCAGAAAACTATAAGGAAGATGCATGTATGGTTTTTGAAAAGGGTAGCACCTCTAGTGATAAGAAATCTGAAAAAGGCTTTGATGATTCAAAAGGCAAACAAATAGAGGAAGATATAGAGGAAGGTGAAGTAGATCTTGAAAGTGAACTTATTAGTGCTCTTAGTGCTTTGAAAAAGGAAAGAAAGAAGAATGCTAGACTCAAGGATAAGTTAGATGAATGTTGTATGGAGAGAGATGATCTTATAGAAAGTCTTGACTTCTCTATAGCTAAGACACAAGAACTCAAGGATGAGTTAGAGTCTAAGGTTCTTGAGTATAGTGAGTTAGAACAGAAAATGGCTTCTTTGAAAGAGGAAACTAAAGAGTACAAGGATAAGCTTTACAGGTTTCAAGATAGCTCCAAAAAGGTTAAGTCACTCATCAAAGGTCAAAGAAAGACAATAGATAAAACAGGCCTTGGTTTTGTTAAGCCACACAAGGAACAAGTTGGAGAGTCTAGTAAGAGACTCCAAAAGGAAGAGAGTTCTGATGAGGAAAGTACTTCAGAAAAGGAGTCCTTGAATGATAGATGCACAAAAATAGAAAACAGAATTCAGAATGAGAAGAAGAAGTTTTCAGGACCCAAGAGGTCAAATAAAGGAAAGTTTCAAGGCAGATGTTTTGCTTGTCACAGGTTTGGTCACATGGCTTCACATTGCATGGCTCAAGTGAAGAAGGTAAATGACAATTTTAGAAGTGCTAGTTTCTTTCAAGGGTATTGCTACTCTTGTAAATAGTTTGGGCACAAGGCAGTCTATTGCAAGGTAAATAACAAGAACAGGTTTGATCAAAACAGGTTTGGTCAGAACAGGTTTGGTCAGAACAGGTTTGGCTAGAATAGGTTTGGTCATAACAGGTGGATTCAAAGATCAGGTTTACCTCAGAGAAACAACATCGTCAAGTGTTTCAAGTGCAACAATGAAGGTCACATAATCAGACAGTGTAGAGCTGAAATTCTAGAATACAGGAACAGGAACAGTGGCATGATCAGGTCCAAGGATCAAGGCATGGACAAGAACAGGGATGAGAACAAGAACAAGAACAGTGACAAGAATAGGAATATGGACAAAGAGTTCAAGAGAAGGCCCGACAAGGAAGTTATAGACGCTGATGATGATCGGTGCCTAATGGGAGTTTTACTCCCACCCCAGAATTAATCACCTCATCAGGAGGTGGGGGAGGGACTAAGCTAAGAGGCTCATTCTTAGTCCCGAGCCCCAAAGGTGGCCCTTTGCCATTGATGACAAAGGGGGAGAGATATGAGTAAGGGGGAGAGCTTCAAAGTGAAGAGGAAAGCTTCAAGTCGTGGGGAGCAAAACTTCAAAGGAAGATTCTCGGTTGTGGGCACAGTTTCTCGCTTGTTAGCACAGTTGGTTTCAGTTTTGGCTCTTGAGAAGTGTTTTCAGTAAAGGTTTGCCATCAATGACAAAGGGGGAGATTGTTGGCAATTTTGGGTACTTTGGGTACATTGCCTTTGCTCAAGTGTATAAGTTGTCATTGATGTCAAGAAGCTCTTGAAGGAATTTGATTTGATGTCAAATAATTTGTTTTGATGAAGGTTACGACATGACAGTTTCAAAGGTCTTTTGCAAACCCCAAGTTGGCAGGTTTAGAGATTACAGGTGGATGCATTGGTTTAATGCATTTGGGTCCAGGAGGAAGTATTTATTTAAATAATTAAAAACCTTGTTAAGGTTCCATTTAATTATTTTTAAATAAATAAATTATTATTTGCAATGGGTTCTCCTAATCCATGGCGCAAATGTTTTAACATTGTGGGCGCTAGCCAAGACCTCCGCCGACGTGTTAAACTCCTCGCCGACGTCAAAGAGCTTATGGTAAATTGCATATAAATCTCCCTCGATGAAAACAAAGATTGATCCCATCCGAATTTTGAAAGGAGTTGCTCACTGTAAATTCGTCTGTGTCTTCGCTGATTTTCGTGGATCCGCTGTTCGTTTGTCTGCACTCGCCGTTTGTCGAATCCATCATAAAGTTTATTGTCGTCGTGTCACGGCAGAGGAAAGGAAGGGACTGTGGTTTCATTTTATCCCTAGTGCAGAAGGATCAAGGTTAACAGCGTGAGGTTTAAACCTCACCGGGTGCCTTTGGCGCACCGGTAGCGGCTAGGTTGTTGGCGCGCTACCCGAACGGGAGGTTCCGCGTTCGAATATCGTGAAAGGGTTTTTCGTCGTGAAGTGGACGCAGCAGGTGGTGTTAGAATTCATGCGCAAATTTCTCCATAGCGATTTTTGATGTTGGCTAAGGTATTTTCGAAATTAATTTTTGCTAAGTGTTTTTGCGGATGGAGGAAGTTTGTTAGAGGGAAAAACAACTTAGGAGTTATAAGGAGTTTAAAGCTTGTTTGTATTTTGATAAAAGATTCTTTTTGAAGATGTTGTTGAAATTTCTTATTGCATTCTTATGAGAGATAAATTTTATTTGTGATAAGACTATAAGGGAGAAATAAGGTGTATAAGGGTTAAATATTTCTTGTAATGTTGAGAGTGCTTTTGGTTGTTTATGGAAATGAAAGCATGATGTTTTAAGGTCAATTGCTTCTTGTGTGAAGTTGTGAAACCTTAAGTGGGCAGCTTTGAGATTGATATTTGCTTTCATTAAATTGGTAATAATCAAGCTATTCTTTACTTGGTTAAAGTGTTGAGCTTACTCCTTTGTTGATGATTTGAAAAGTTGTGTGTGCTATTGTGAGTTGAGTTGGTGGATGCTTTTGTTCAAACAATATTGGAGAGAAAAGGAGTTCTACTTGTTTCCTTTTCTGATGTTGATTGTGAAATGCTTCAAGGTTGTGTTTTGAGCTGAATGGTGTTGATTGAACCTTGTTTGATGAGCATTGTTGTTGAAGCCCTAATTGATGGTGAAAAGAACATGAGTATCATTGTTATGTGATTCTTTGCATAGTTGGCAATTGTTGGAGTTTCATGTTCTTGAAAGAAAGCATTCTATCCTATCCATTTCAGATATTGAGTTGAGTTTTCAGATTTGAGATTGAGTTTGAGTTGAGTTTTCAGATTTGAGATTGAGTTTGAGTTGAGTTGATTTGAGTTGAGTTTTGAGATTGGGAGTTGAGTATAGAACATATTGAGTCTCTAACAATTCTCTTTATGCTTCTATGAGTTTGACAAATCACATTGGGTCTCTAACAATTCACCTTGTGATTTCCTACTAAGAAAGTTTTTCTTGGTGAGCTTGCTGAGGTTTTGGACAGGTTTCGGTGGGGACTTGTGAGCAGGTTTTGGACAGGTTTCGGTGGGGACTTGTGAGCAGGTTTTGGATAGGTTTCGGTGGGGACTTGTGAGTAGGTTTTGGAGGTTTTAGTGGGGACTTGTGAGAGTTTTGAAGGTTTCGGTGGGGACTTGTGAGCAGTTTTGGACAGGTTTCGGTGGGGACTTGTGAGCAGATTTGGACAGGTCCTAGCAGAGGACTTGTGAGCTGAGTTTTGATAGTTCTATCAGAGAACTTGAGGATAGAGGAGCACTGGTTCTTTGAGAAGAACCTGAGGACAGATTTGGCAAGTCTTTGAGAAGGCTTGTGTGTAGAGGATTGATTTGTTCAAGTGTTGGACAGATCTGACAGATAGAGGAAGACTTGTACTAGACCGATTGACTGTGTTTGGTACAGGTTGTTGAGCTGCTATGGACGTGATCATAGAAGGCAGAGGTCTCTTAGGCTAAGCATTGAGGATAGGAGGTCTTCGATGGAAAGGAGTTCCACGTGCTGGCAAGAGGTAGAGGCAGTTGATCTTCTGAGGGATCATTTCCAGAGTAGAGGGGAAGGTATCTCCTTTGAGCAGAGGCTCATAAATTTAGATTGAGGTGAAGATATCTCCTTTGAGCAGAGGGAAAGGTATCTCCTTTGAGCAGAGGCTCATAAATTTAGATTGTGGAAAGGTATCTCCTTTGAGCAGAGGCTCATAAATTCTGATTGGGGGAAGGTATCTCCTTTGGGCCGAGGCTCATAAACATTGTAATTGGGAAGGATTCCCAAAGAACTTTGAGATAACTTTTAGAGAAAAGTTTTGTGGACGTAGCCCAACCATTCTGGGTGAACCACGTTAAAATTGGTGTCACTTTGTGGATGATATTGTGCATTGCTTTGATATTGCTTTGGGTATATTGCTTTACTATTTTGAAGTATAAAGGAAAAAGTAAAAAGAGGTCTTATACTGTTCACCCCCCCTCTCAGTATAAGCTTGTGTTCTTCACACTCACTCAATAATTTCCAACAATGCTTATCAAAAAATCTCATATAACAATGATACTCACAATCTTGCACAAACCCTAGTTTCAAGATAGTTCTCAACTTTACATAATAATTATACTCATGATCTTGCACAAACCCCAATCATACATATGGAGGTTAATTCAAAGGGCACGAGCTAAAGAAATAGGAGCTTTGTTGATTAAAAAGAACTGGAGCAGGCTGAAAGGATCAAAAGTGATGAAGGTAGGCTTAGTAATGGTGCATTAGAACAAGATAATGATTGGATATCGAGAATGCTTGGGAAGGTACAGTACATCACCTCAATGCTTGAAATGATAGTCGAGATGCCTGAGATTGAAATTATTGGAGCACAAGCAAATAATATGGGATGAGGCTAGAAAAAGCATTGCATGGAAGATCGAGGGACGTTGGGAGGAGCAATTGACAACTTGGGAAGACCGATTATGTTAGAAATCCTCAGCTTCATTAGCAAAAAAAAAAAAAATGTCTTCCTAACTCTCTATGCCTAGCCATGTTGCTAAGGGCATGGTGGTAGATAAATCTGCTCATATGGAATATGGAAGCTTTGCTAGTATGCGTGCCATTGGCCTTGTAGTCAAGACACCACCATAAATTGAGCATGTGGTGAAAAATAGGAGCTTCCCATGCATTGGCATCCACTAACTTAGAACTGATGACAATATGATTTTGCATTACTGTAGACACCAAAATCCAGCCACTTGCAAGTCATCTATACCTTCCTGCCAGCCACGTGTCGGTAATCCACCTTCCCACCATTATTTGGCCCAAATCCACACTTTCCCGCCATTATTTGGCCCAATTTCACCTTTCCCGCCATTTTTCATCCCCAAATTTATTTAAATTAATATTTATATATATATATTTAATATTTTAATATTTTAATATATATATTTAAATAATAGTTTAAGTGATTTAATCTCATCCGTCCATCCATCTTAATCCATTTCACAACCTAGATTTATTCTCTACCCTTAGATCCACTTTAATCTTAGCCACACGTTCAAAGTGTCGTTAAAACCCTAAAGTGTGCCCTAAGAGTAGATTATAAATTGAGTCACCTTGATGGCTCAAACCCTATGTCCTTTGCTACTTCTATCCCCGGATCTTTTCTATCTTCTTAACTTCTTCTATCTCGCTTCGATCTCCTCTATCTCTCTTCTCGCTACCCTTTCGCCGCATCCATCACCGCTTTCGTCGCCGCTTTCGCCGCCATCTCTTCTGCAGCACTCTGTAGAATCCCCCATTCTTGTCGCAAGTGCCCGCGAGCGTTTACCAAGTGCCCACGGCGTTTACCCATAGCCACGACTCGCACCGACGTCTGAAACCTTAATCCAGAAGCACGCGGGCGTTCAGCGAGTGCACCAGGGCACCTTCCGCAGCCGATTTGACAGCCACATTACTTCGTGTGTCGCCCGGTCTAGCCGCGTTAACGTAGAACAGGTATAAATTAGTTTAAAGCAAGTAACTTCTTTTTTTTATTGATCTGTTATTGAATTCTTGCATTTCATTTTTCTAGGGTTTTAGATTGTTTCTGAGGGCTCACACAGTGGAGCCCTCTTATTAATTTCTAACTCCTTGATAGTGTTAATGTGTGCAGGTTTTTGATAGCAGATCCGGTTTATTGATGGCAGCTGATTAATCTGGAGTGGTCCAAGCAAGGGATACAACAAAGCCCACTCACTCTGTTGGGATTGAAGATACATTCTTCGGAAGCGCCACCATTTGTGCCGCCTAGGGTTTCGGAGAACCCTAGCATAAATTGTAATCGTGTATCACAAATAAAGGGTTACAGTGCCCCGTTGTATTCAAAAAGGAGTTTTTAAA
This sequence comes from Wollemia nobilis, assembly GCA_028583015.1. Taxonomy (NCBI): domain Eukaryota; kingdom Viridiplantae; phylum Streptophyta; class Pinopsida; order Araucariales; family Araucariaceae; genus Wollemia; species Wollemia nobilis. Next base: position 7,246,096 of record JAQPPZ010001069.1, on the reverse strand, counting down.
CTCCATCGATTAATAGAAATCGTTTGTTTTGTGCAACTATTCTATACTCCATTATTGTGATTTTATCTTTTTTGTTTGGCGTTGTATTTTTAATCTACAAATGGCGATCACGGTGGGACCCCCTAGGGTTTCATATTTTTAATACTTGCTTTACTAATCTGTTCCTCTTTTCTGTTTTATTTTGCAGGTTCCAAAAATCATGAAATTCATTGCTCTACGAACTAGGGTTTCCGAGTTTGCGTAAAATGCAGGAGACGCAGAGGGGCGTCTCGGAAGTCCAATACGAAACGCAGAGGTGCGTTTCACTCGTGCAGTACTCCCATGGGCATTTGAAGCCAGTTTTACAGAAAAGCGTAGGCTTCCAAGTAAGTGTACTTTTTTACGTTTTTGGTTTTTCTGCCATATTTTGTTTCTTTTTCAGATCATTACTTTAAAATGAACAAAAACTAAGTAATCTGAAAAGAATAGCTTATTTTTAATTACATTTTTCTTTGCATTGCATTATTGATTGTTGCTTGCATAAAAAAAAAAAAATTTGCATACCTAGCCGCATATTAGAATAGCTACGAATTATTTGTTTTAATTATCTAAGTAGGACTATTGATTGGATGTCAATAGTACTCCCGCCATTGGGTGATTCCAGTGAGAGAAGTGGACGAACCTTCCGGTTGCTCCTTTGATATCTGATATCATTGGTAGGCGGGGGTTTTAAACGGTGTACTCCACTTCTTCAGAGGAAATGACATGTTTTCAGTAGCCTCTTGCTTAGATCATTAGAACTTTTGATTTATAGCCTTGTATGTACACATTAGATAACTAAAACATTTAAAAAAAAAAAAATTCATTGCATTTTCATATTGCATTTAAAACAAGTAATATCTGGATTTCATCACTAGGTATTGCTTGAAGTTTAGTGACGGTGGAATTCATCTCCATCCATTAAACTTCTGCCTCAGACACCATAGGTCACCCCCGAGCAAACTTGTTGGATTTCATCACCAGGAAGAATCTCGTTGTCCTTTCCTAGCCATAGTTTTTACCTTTTTTGTGAATAATTCAAGATTAGATCACATGCAAAACTCATAAACCGGACACTTAAAATTTACTACAGATTAAGATCAAAAAATAATTAATTAACCGCAAGGTAAGACACATTGGTTGAAACCTAGGTTGTGACTATTTTCCGATAATTTCTTTAGTGTAAATTTATCATTCTAGTTTTGCATTCTTCTTTTCTGAATTTGTTTAGATTTATTGCTTTATGGTCTTAACAAGGAATCAATCTAAAATGTTAAATCTAAATAATCAAATGGGAAATTCATAGAACATCCCCACCACCAACATGGCCACTTATCCTAGTGAATTTCAGGCAGGTTCGCTTGTAGGTCTTTCACGTCCTTCTACCATCTATCGCATGGCCATGCCCATGGAGGAAGACAATTCCTCTCATATTACCCACATTGATATGGCCCAAGTGCAAACTCACTTAAGAGATGGCACTGGCTATGTCCTTGAGCCAATCCAAGATTCCCCTATGCAAGATTCTATTTTTCAACAGGATATTGCATCAACCATACCCGCTGGTTTCACTCAGTTCTACACTAACCCTTTTTTTGAGGCTAATGTTGTATCTGCTCAGCCGGCTTCATCTCCAACATCTTCCCAGATGCTCAATTGTCCTCCTTTGGAGACAAATGTAGTGTCTTCCCGACCACCTTCTCCTCCATTTACCCGGGTGTACACCAATTCTCTCTATGAGGCTGGTGGAAACTCTTCTAGCCATAACCAATTTCAACCCTCTTCTTCCCAAACCATTTATGGGTTCACCCTACCCGGGACACGCTCATCGTTCCTTCCCTGTATCGCCTACTTCACCCACCTTCATTGCCCCCGCTATGCGCCTCCCGTGACTACCATGGCAGCCTGCCCTCCACCTTCATCCAATCATCCCACCTCCCTTGGGTTAGAGATTAATAAGGTTAGGGAGTACCTCGACAAGTTGCTTCTGCAACAACAAGCAACAAAATGCTCAACCACCCGTCGTAGTAAATCCTACACCCCAACCAATTTCTACCCAAACCGACTTTTATTAGCTCAGGCCCCACCTGGGTACCCCAATCTTCGGTGGTGTCCATTCCTACCCCACCTTTCTCCCAACCTAGTCCAGCTTCATCATCCACCCCAATCACCTTCTTTTCGGTATCATCCATACCAACAACCTGTCCATTCCACACCGCCTAATCCAGGCAATTTCATCCCATCTCATCAATTTTCCACTCCTCCATTGCATCCTCATAATCATCAAACGAGTCAAAATTTTCATGAAGATTCTCGACTCCATGCTATGCAACAACAGATTGACAACCTTATGCTCAACATGCCCGGCTCATCTAGTCATAAACCTACGCTAAGGTCATTGATCAATCAACCAATTCATCCTTCGGTACCTTCACCACCATATCCGACTGATTTCACATTACCGAAGTTTGACAAATTTCGAGGAACTGAGGATCCTCATGAACATGTGAGCTCATTCATGCATGCCTGCTTTAGAATCCAAAATAATGATGCTCTTATGCTCAGAACTTTTCCTCAGACATTAGGGGGAGATGTTGTACAATGGTACAATCATTTAGCTCACCATAGCATTTATGCTTACGAGCAATTGATTAATCTATTTTTAGAACGATTCTCCCTAAATGTACAAAAGAGAGTTTCATTGTCCGACTTATACAAGCTCAAGCAACATGACGATGAGACTGTTTATGACTTTGGAAACCGTTGGAGGGCTATCATTAATAAACTGCCATTCTCCCTACCAATGGAGGAGTTAACCAAAATGTTCACCCACAGTTGTCTAAAACCTATCTCTTGGTTACTCCAATTACAACAATACAGGACTTTTGAAGAGGCTTTGGCCCAAGCAAGTATCATAGAAGACATTAAAGTCCAAGAGGGTGTTTTAAAACCCCGTAGAAAAGAATGGCAACAAAAGGGCCAACAACGAAATAATAATTATGGCCAAAACAAACAAGCACAGGCTAGTACAGCCTCAAATGTTAACCAAGTTAATCAAGTGGTGGCGAGCCAGCCCGTAATGGCTCAACAACAACAAGTAATGCAAAGTCAACCGCAACCAATTGCTTATCATGCGGTACCCGCCCCTCCTCAACCACTCAACCCTCCCAATCATCGGGCCAACCATGGAAACTCGACCTTGGCAAAACAATCGTCCCAAGCGACAATTCACACCTTTAGATGAACCATATGCGGTCATATTCAACAAGTTATATAGCACAAATCAGCTTAACTTTACCTGAGTTTAAACCTTTAGACCCATCTAGAAGGGGGAAGTATTACAAGGAGTACCTATTTTGTCCTTATCATAGGCAAAATGGGCACGATATCAATAATTGTACAACTTTCAAACATGTGATCCAAGATCTTATTGAGATTGGAGCCATTAAATTGGATAGCCCCTTAGCCCAACAAAATCAAAATCTTGGTATATTTCAAACACCCCTTCCACATCGGGAGGAAGCTCCAACAACTTCAGGGGGAGTAACTCGGGTAACTCCTCCTAATCAAGTCAACCATGTACAACAATACCAAGGTTTTGTGGGTACTATTAACGTAGTAACCCGGGGTCAAAGGGCGAATCAACCAAATCAGGCTGAATCACAGCCACCTATATAAACCCCCAGTCCACCTCGGTAACAGTGACCCAACGACGTGCTAGTACTTCTCAACAACCGCTAAATCATTCTACTCAACACCAACGACCCATCATGTCATTGAGTAGCCGGTTAACTACCAGCTTTAAAAATGGCTTCTACCAAGTTATCGATCTATGACCTCATTCAACAATCTCCCCCGCATAGAGAGGCATTAATGGAAATATTAAAGTCAATCGAGCTTCAAACTCAAGATACTAATGCCTTCAACAACTTTGTGGGGAGTATTCAAACATGCATGGAGCCCTCCATCACTTTCTATGATTTTGAAATCAAACCTATGTCAACATAAAGTATAGATCCTCCACTACATATCATGGCCAAGATCGATAACAAGCCATTCAAGAGAGTCTTAATTGACACCGGCTCCTCAATCAATATCATTACAACATCGACGTTGAGTCATCTAAAGCCGTCGCCATCCCTTATCACAAAGTCGACTTTTACTCTTAAAGCATTCAATGATGCTTTATCTTCCACGGTTGGCACGGTTATCTTGCCCATTGAGGTAGGGGCCCGAACTTTGCATACCTTGTTTCACATCTTGGAAGGGACCATGGCATACAATGTATTGCTTGGACGGCCTTGGCTTAGGGAGATGAGATGTGTCCCTTCTATACCGCATCAATGTCTCAAGTATGTATATGAGGGACAGTGTTCATTGTGTACCCGCCGACATTGAACCCTTCAAACATTGCAACTATGTCTCAAATCCTTATGAGATTGTGTTGCCATCCACTCATCTTTTCTTGACCCCATCTACTTCTTCTATACCATCTTCTTCTAAAGCTCCCATTCCCGAGGAGCTACCCATCATATCGCAACCATCTTCCTCTTCCGCTATTCCATCTCATTCACCACTTTCTTCATCAACTAATCTTCCTTCTTCTTCATCAATGACCACATGCACATGTGGCCATGACCAATCATCTCTTTCCACGTCATTACCCCCTTCTTCTACACCTTCTTCAACATCACCTATTATTCCTCCATCTTCCCAACCATCACCAGCCGATGTTTCACAAGTTAGTGAAGCATCAACCCAACCAAATCCTTCCAATTCTTCTATCCCACATTCTTCTATTCCATCATCTAGTCCATCTCCCTCCCAAGTCAAGGTCCATCTCACCGATGCGGTATTGGTGAGTATGCCATCCAAGATGTCCACATCACACCGTTCAATGTGCAAACAGCTAAAGATTTTGGTCGTCCACATGACCAACATTTATCCATTGGATCGGTTTATAACATGGGTTCTATGCCAAATTCCATTAATTTTGTATATGGGGGAATAGAGTCATCTTCTAGTCCTACCACCATACTAGAACCTAAGCATCCAGTCCTTGCCAATATCGAAAGGATGGAGGGTTTTCCCTCTCGCTATTTCCACAGACATAATTGGCAGCAATTTGGCCTAGGTCGATACGAGCAAGGGGTAACTGAACGCATCGATATGCCATATCATAGACCCACCGAGCGTTTTGGTCTGGGCTACCAACCACTTCCATCCCTTTCTTCTTTTGAACGAGCTTTTCAAAGCATTAATCTTAATTCAGAAGAAGAAATCCTCCACCCCGACGAATCCGAAGATGAAGCCTATGAAGAATTTGACGTCATGTCAAATGGTGATGAATCTGAAGAAGAGTCGGCGCCCATTGTTCCCCTCACTAAACAAGACGAGTTTTATCTCCAATTGTTCCCTCTCCAAGAGGCCATCTTTCGCTTGCTTCTTCCACAAGAACGAGGTGAACCACCCCCTCCGCCACATCCATAAGCCATAATCCAAACCTGTATTATATGTATATACTAAAATAGTGGTTTTCACCACTACAAAAAAAAAAAAACTCAAAAAAAAAAAAAAAAACTGAAAAACTATGTTGTTTTGCATCTCAGGTCTTCCGAGGTCTTCACCGGTTTTCCCTTCCATTCCGCCCATCCTTTCTTCCATAAGTCGACAATGAATTTCGAAGACTTATTCACCCCGCTCCATAATCCATATGATCCGGATAAGCCTAAGAAATGTGTCTTTGGTGTTACCTCATGCAAACTCCTAGGTTTTATTATCTCTAAACGAGGTATTGAGGTGGACCCAAACAAGGTCAAAGCCATTATGGAAATGTGTCCCCCAACTAATTTGAAGGAGTTGCGTAGTTTACAAGGAAAGATTAATTCAATCCGTCGCTTTATTGCACAACTTTCTCGATAAATGTAGGCCATTTTGCCACCTACTACAAAAGGGGGTACAATTTTCATGGACAGATGAGTGTCGTAAAGCCTTTGATGACATCAAGCAAGACTTAGCGTCTCCGCCGCCTTAGCTCCGCCTCGTCGAGATCCCTTCCTTGCGAATTTCTTTGCAGGAATTTATCGATGATGATACCGCTAGACAAGCACGTCTTGATCAACTCACACTCATAGATGAAAAACGAATCAATGCTTTAGAGCATTTGCGAGTTTATCAAGACCGATTGAAACGTGCTTACAATGCCAAAGTTCATCTAAGAGAATTTCAAGTAGGAGATCTTGTCCTTAAAGAGAATCAACAAAACACCAATGCATTGCCGCATCTTCGAGATAAATTCGCGGCTAATTGGTTAGGTCCATATATGGTCACCGAAAGAGTGGGCAATGGAACTTATAGACTTGCCAGCTTTAGAGGGAGAGGAAGAACCCGAACCACTTAATGTTATACACTTGAGGGCATTCTACGCATAGTTTGAATTTTATATGTACATATATACATGGCTTGTACAAAAAAAAAAAAAAAAAACAAATAAAATAAAAAGAATTTGCATTTCATTGTTAGTTGCATACATCTCATTCAAAAACATTGCATTTCATGTGCATACATCTCATTGAAAACCATAACATTTCATTTTCAGCCATAGTTGCATATCATGTTAGAGACCATTCTATCTTTTGGATATAAAATTTGGTCAAGCAAAAGTCATGTTGCCTTAATCAGGGGCACCTTCATAAAATCCATCAAACCGAATTGTCATTCGTACACCCATTTTCCATTTGCACATATTTACATTGCCAAAATGTTTTCAATCACTCACCCATTCCTAGTGTTTTAAGCAAACTTTGAAATGCATGTCAAAGTTCTCTAGGGCCATATCACAAATTACACTAAATAAAATCTTGAGTATTGGGAAATGATTTCAAAAGCGGTCTTGAACCTATCACATTTTCACATCTTAAAAACATCTTGTGTCAAAGAGAGATAACACCATCCTTGGGTTGTGCCTTGAAGTGAAAAGGGTAATCCTCGTTTGTCCTATCATGCAAACATAGTCCATAAAACAGTGGTTCTTACCACTATCACAAGCAATCACAAAATATAAATATAAACAGAGTAGTAAGGATAGGGTAAAATTCTCATCATACTTCGGTTGAGAATCCGATTCCCCAAAGCTCTAAGGAAATGAACATTTTTCACACACCACCGATCCCAAATAAGTTGTAAGGATCGTACTACTTGTCCAAATCAGACGGATAGGTAGTCATCCCCAAGGCTTACAAAGGTCAAAAACAACATGGACTATGGAGTTAACCTTCACCGGGGCTATAGACGCTTGACTGGAAATGGAGTATACTCATTGCGTGGCGACATGTCTCTCCTCAAAAAGAGACCTCTGAATGCTCATACGGACAAACTAGCTTCGGGGTCTTCTCCATAACAGGGTTACCTAATTTATGCAAGATGAGGTTAATGAACACACTTGCACACACACAGGTTTTTGATTGCCTAGAGTCACTACCATGCTTCTGATTTGGTTAATGAACTCGCATGCACACACATTTGGTCCTAGTTGAATTAGGAAGTGTTAGTAAGTTTGTTTGATACCACTAGCATGTTTGAGTCTTTGTAAAACAGTCTTCCTCCATATCACCCTCCATATCACCCTCCATATCTTCTTCCATATTCATGTCATTCCATACGTCATCCATTCACAAGCCACCAAGTTCGGTGCCCCTGATTAAACAATTATGATAACAGTTAGCTAAATCTAACTATCTAAAAGTATGAGTGCTTCTTAGTGCATATTTCATTTACTTAGTCTCGCATTAATCATCTATAAGTTTGCATTCCATTCCATCACATATGCATCAAAAACATTAAAACATATAAAAACATGCATCACAAAAACATAGGCATTCACACAAAAGAGAGTAAAACACCAAATAAATAAAAGCCATGTATATATATATAAGTATAAAGGTCAAAACGTACAGTGAATGCCAAAAGGCTACAAAATACAATAGAGCACCAAGGCTCATAAAGAGTGCATCTAAGCACTAAGCTAACCATCAAAAGAGGACCCCCCGGGCCCGCCCCCCAACTACCTCCAATCGGCCTCCGCTAGCCCTACCGCCTCCAATATCTCCCAGCCTCTCGGGACAATGACCTCCTCATCCCCGAAATGATAGGGGAGAATCGGTGTCGTGCCTCTAACACCCTAAGCTGCAAAACAACAAAACAAAAATTTGTTACAAATTTTTCTCAAAAAAAAAAAAAAAAAAAACAAATAATAAGTACTTGCTTAAATGAACAAATACCTCAGCTGCTGCACTGGCGCGTCCGCTCCCATCTCCGCCATAGCTCCCGCGTGCTTCACTCTCCCACACAACCTTTCACTTCACTTCACTCCACTCCCTCAGACGCACTTCTCTCAAGCTCGAACGCACAAATGAGCGAAATTCTCGCTGAAACTGTTTAAATAGCTGGTTTTGGCACCCTGAAATGCAGTGGGGCATTTCATGGCGCATTCAGACGCAGTGGGGTTTCATGATGCCTTCAAACACCGACGGCGTTTCGCCACCCCCAAATGCATACCGGCGTTTGGTGTCCGTATTGAATAAAGGAACAAAACTTACAAAATTGAAGCTTACCTCCTCCAAATTTCATCAAATCGCATCCATCCATTCTTCTTATCATAATAAAACATTTTGTGAAGGTTACAACAGTTTTGGAAACAAATTTTGTCATTTTGCTCAAAAAGCGCATCATTCATCATTGATTTACAAATTGGGTTAAAAATATTCAAAACCTTCACAAAATTAACAACATTCATCAATTCTTCTGATCTATCGTCAATTTCATTCATTCTTCTTTCATCATGCATATTTTTGCCAAATTAAATTAAAGTAAACCTCGTATCTAGTGGTATATTCTATCACCTTGGCGATTGCAACGATTTGCATCCATGCAATTCGGTAAGAGGATTAAACCACCATAAGGACACTTACCATTTATCATCATCAATTATTTCACCGTTTGAAAATTGGAAATCAATTTTGGGTATCCTACTTTTCAAGTGACCTCATACCAAGATTAATTTGCTCAACAGCTTGTCATTGATGGCCTAGTTCATGGGGCCTTAAACGTGGACAATCTTCAATATCATCATTATTTTGAGTCTTGCTAGAGATTAAGGCTACCTAGGTTGATTGGTTCCGACCCGAGGAATTATCCATACAGTCACTAGGAGCATCTCTGAAGTTCTGGACTCTTTCATATTGCATCTCTGCATATCAATGGCGCCAACAAGGCAATTTCATCAAAAGTATGGATTCACCCACAGGAGTTGGGGCATCCGTTATCAATTTTTAACTTTCCTAATAGTAGAATTCATCTTACATGATCATGGAATTTAAAATTTGGCAAAAATCCCTTTCTAACCGTTGGGGCAAAAAACGGTTCATCTTTCACATCACTCATATCGTCTTCAATAATAATATTCTCGGTTTGTACACCAACCCCTTTTCTGTTGGGACATAAATAGATGGTTCATACACCAACCCCTTTTTCACCGTTGGGGCAAAAACGGTTCATTTTCTTCCGAATTTCTTCCAATTGGCTCGTGAGAACCATTCTCGCTCGCCAATTGAGGGGGTAAGCTGATAAATTTTAAATATTCTTTTATTCTTTGGTCTTCAAAGTTGTGCTTTAGTCTTGAGAGAGAGTTGCGTCTGATCCAGCTTTTCAGGTGTCCTAAGTTTTTGTGCTGCATTGTGTCTTCACACAAAGCAGCTCAAAAAGGGGCATCTATAGACACCAAAATCCAGCCACTTGCAAGTCATCTATACCTTCCTGTCACCCACGTGTCGGTCATCCACCTTCCCGCCATTATTTGGCCCAAATCCACACTTTCCCGCCATTATTTGGCCCAATTTCACCTTTCCCGCCATTTTTCATCCCCAAATTTATTTAAATTAATATTTATATATATATATTTTTAATATTTTAATATATATATTTAAATAATAGTTTAAGTGATTTAATCTCATCCGTCCATCCATCTTAATCCATTTCACAACCTAGATTTATTCTCTACCCTTAGATCCACTTTAATCTTAGCCACACGTTCAAAGTGTCGTTAAAACCCTAAAGTGTGCCCTAAGAGTAGATTATAAATTGAGTCACCTTGATGGCTCAAACCCTATGTCTTTTGCTACTTCTATCCTCTTCGATCTTCTTAACTTCTTCTATCTCCTGATCTCCTCTATCTCTCTTCTCGCTACCCTTTCGTCGCATCCATCGCCGCTTCCATCGTCGCTTTCACCGCCATCTCTTCTGCAGCATTCTTCAGAATCCCCCATTCTTGTCGCAAGTGCCCGCGGGCATTTACCAAGTGCCCACGGCGTTTACCAAGTGCCCACGGGCGTTTACCCACAGCCACAGACTCAGACCGACGTCTGAAACCTTAATCTAGCACGCGGGCGTTCAGCGAGTGCACCAGGGCGCCTTCCGCAGCCGATTTGACAGCCACATTACTTCCAGGTGCCGCATGGTCTAGCCGCGTTAACAGAGAAGGTATAAATTAGTTTAAAGCAAGTAACTTCTTTTCTTTTATTGATCTCGTTATTGAATTCTTGCATTTCATTTTTCTAGGGTTTTAGATTGTTTTCGAGGGCTCACACAGTGGAGCCCTCTTATTAATTTCTAACTCCTTGATAGTGTTAATGTGTGCAGGTTTTTGACAGCAGATCCGGTTTATTGATGGCAGCTGATTAAGCTGGAGTGGTCCAAGCAAGGGATACAACAAAGCCCACTCACTCTGTTGGGATTGAAGATACATTCTTCGGAGGCGCCACCATTTGTGCCAGCTAGGGTTTCGGAGAACCCTAGCATAACTTGTAATCGTGTATCACAAATAAAGGGTTACAGGCCCCGTTGTATTCAAAAAGGAGTTTTTAAACTCCATCGATTAATAGAAATCATTTGTTTTGTGCAACTATTCTGTACTCTGTTATTGTGATTTTATTTTATTTTTGTTTGGCGTGTATTTTTAATCTACAATTACTATAGTCAACCTGTGAGGAGAGAGACTCGCATTTAGAGAGGAGGTTTTGAAAACTCTAGCTGTTGGCAATTTTGGGTTTGAGATCCTAGCTTCTTGTCTATGAGTTGTCATTGATGTCAAAAGGAAATGTCATTAATTTTAAGAGGATGTGTTGGCTTCAAAGGTGGAAGATTCCAAGAGAATCTTTTTAAGAGAATCCGGAGAGATTCCATTGGCAAGGGTTTTTCATTAAAACCAAACCGGTTTTTATTAAAACCAAGTTGGATAGGGTTTTTATTAAAACCAATGGAGGTTCTCTTTATTATTTATTTAATTATTATTTAAAACCCTTCAAGGTTTTAATTAATTAATTATTTAATTAATTAATGGAGAAATTATTTTTAATTTATTAAAAATACTTAAGGGTTTTTAAACCTTTTTTTATTCTTAATTTATTAAAATTATTTAAGGGTTTTTAAACCCTTTTTGAAAAGACTTTTGATTAATTTCGAAATGGTCTTTATTTTTGTCGACGTCAAGGTGTCTTCGAAGAGACTATTTATTCTCCAACTCCTAAGGTTGGAAGGCTAATTAATTCGAAATTCCCCGAATGTAATTTGCGGTGTTTGTGCTTTGTATTCGCTGCGATTGAAGGAAGACTTAGAAGCACGTGCGGTTGAAAAGTCTTCGGGAGTTTTTTTGAGGGAGAAGTGGAGGGAAGTTCACTTGTGAACTCCATAACCCACGTGGGCTAGTGGCAGCGAAGGCTGCTGTTGGGCACTGCATTGGTGGAGGTCGTTGTTTCGAGTCTCGCGGGGGTGCTTTGCTAGAGTAACACACGTTTTTATTAAAACGTCTTTATGCCACAAAATTCGGAGTTTCTTGGACAGCAATTTATAAGGTGTGATTAAATTTTATGAGTTTTGGTTTTTGTGATTAGCATTGAATAAAAGCTTAGGAGAAATAAGGGCATATTTCTTTGGATGTATTTTTAAGATTATTCTTTGCTATGCTAAAATTAAAAATGGAGGTATAAGGTGTGAGTCTGTGATTGTTGATTTATTGGCATGTTATGGTGGTTGTGTTTAAAGAAGTGGAGCTAAAAGGTGTAATAAAGGAAGTTTATATTATTGCTCATTTCTTTTTATTCTAACCCTAACTTGGTTGGAAGTTTGAGAGTTGTGTGTGGTGACATCTTGAAGGTTCAATTATCTTCTACTCCAATAAGGTATGGGAACATTCTTCTTATGAGTATAATTGGTGTATGTTTTCTGAAATAAGGTTGGAGTGAAAAGGTATTCTACTAGGTATCCTTTGGCTAGGTGTAAATCCTATTTTTCGGTTTGTTGAAGACTACTTATGCATTGTTATCCTTAAGGAGAGTTTTTGGTGAATGCATAATTTCTGGTTTGAGATAGTGGAAGCTTTGTGCACTAGGGTTTATATTTGTGAGTCTAGCTACTTGCATTGAGTTGGTGGAACCCTTGGTTGGCTGTTTTGAGTTTGATGGTTGAGTTGCTTCCATAGAGGTTGTTTGATCAAGTTATTGCTTTACTTGATTCATGATATTGGGCTTACTCCATTGATTTGATTTGAGCAAGTTATTCTTTGCATTTGGTGATATTGTGTTGGTGGTTGTTTTGTTCAAATATCTTTGGAGGGAAAAGGATTTCTACTTGTTTCCTTTTCTTGTGATGATTGGTTGAATGCTTCAAGGTTGATGTTGAGTTGAATGGTGTTGGTTGACTAAACCTTGTTTGATGAGCATTGTTGTTGAAACCCTAATTGATGGTGAAAATAACATGAGGATCATTGTTATGTGATTCTTTGCATAGTTGGCAATTGTTAGGGTTTCATGTTCTTGAAAGAAAGTATTCTATCCTATCCATTTCAGATAGTGAGTTGAGTTTTCAAATTTGAGATTGAGATTGAGCTGAGTTGATTTGAGTTGAGTTTTGAGATTGGGATTTGAGTATAGAACATATTGAGTCTCTAACAATTCTCTTTATGCTTCTATGAGTTTGACAAATCACATTGGGTCTCTAAAAATTCACTTTGTGATTTCCTACTAAGAAAGTTTTTCTTGGTAAGCTTGTTGAGTTTTTGGACAGGTTCTGGTGGGGACTTGTGAGCAGTTTTGGACAGGTTCCGGTGGGGACTTGTGAGCAGTTTTGGACAGGTTCTGGTGGGGACTTGTGAGAAGATTTGGACAGGTCCTAACAGAGGACTTGTGAGCTGAGTTTGATAGTTCTATCATAGAACTTGAGGACAGAGGTGCATTGGTTCTATGAGAAGAACCTGGGGACAGATTTGGCAAGTCTTTGAGAAGGCTTGTATGCAGAGGATTGATTTGTTCAAGAGTTGGATAGATCTAACAGACAGAGGAAGACTTGTACTAGACCGACTGATTATGTTTGGTAGAGGTAGCTAAGCTGCTGTGGACGTGATCATAGAAGGTAGAGGTCTCTTAGGCTAAGCATTGAGGACAGGAGGTCTTCGGTGGAAAGGAGTTCCACGTGCTGGCAAGAGGTAGAGGCGATTGATCTTCCGAGGGATCATTTCCGGAGTAGAGGGGAAGGTATCTCCTTTGAGCAGAGGCTCATAAATTTAGATTGGGGGAAGGTATCTCCTTTGAGCAGAGGCTCATAAATTCGGATTGGGGGAAGGTATCTCCTTTGGGCCGAGGCTCATAAACATTGTAATTGGGAAGGATTCCCAAAGAACTTTGAGATAACTTTTAGAGAAAAGTTTTGTGGACGTAGCCTAGTCATTCTGGGTGAACCACATTAAAATTGGTGTCACTTTGTGGATGATATTGTGCATTGCTTTGATATTGCTTTACTATTTTGAAGTATAAAAGAAAAATTAAAAAGAGGTCTTATACTGTTCACCCCCCTCTCAATATAAGCTTGTGTTCTTCACTAGCACTGTTATGAAAGGGACCTTTGAGGAGCTTATATTCAAACCTTATGTCACTAATACTTGTCACCCTGATCATTAGGCTTTTTGTGGTTAATAGTATTAGTTATGTTCTAGAGGAAGTTGTCTTGCCACACTTTGAGGCTAGTGGATGAGACTACCATGTTAGCCATAAGGTTAGCAGCTTGATTAGCTTCCCTATAGTCATGGTGGATGGTCATATGTGGGTGATCCTGAAGAAGCTTTCTGGATTATTGGATAGTGTTGAGGACTCTCCATGAAATAATCTTACTATTCTTCATATAAATGATGATGTTCAAAGAGTCACCCTCTATGATTGCTCTCCTAGGATCCTCTTTGAGGAGGACAAGGCCTCTCCAAAGAGCCTTAGCTTTTTCAAAGTGATTGGTATGATACCCAAGGTGTTTAGCAAACACAAGGATCAAGTCACCTTTATGGTCTCTAATGACCCCTCCTACACCAGTAGTGCCATGATTTCCTTTGGAAGCCCCACAATTTGAGCTTGATCCAACCCTTCAGGGGGCTTCCATTTGATGTTAGCTCTGGGATTCAAAAATATTTAAGCTCTAGCATCTTCTTTGGGTATGGACAGAGAGTTGAAGAGGTAACATTCAAGAGCCAAGGCTAGGGCCAAGGAGCACAAAATAAGCCAACTATTTTCAATAGCATAGGAAATAGATTTAGAAGCCATAGACAAGGGATCCTTGGATAATATAGAGAAGGCCCTATTGTTACACTCAAGCCAAATTTTCCAGATGTAGTGATGGAGATAGAAGGACCAGAGGGAGTGGAGCCTAGGGTTGCTAAAGGGATTGGGCCACTGAAATAAGAAATCAATAATGATTTTAGGTCGAACCCACTAGATATGAAAGTAATTAAGCAAGTGGCCAAGGATACTATATGAGAACACTCTATTTAATGAAAATGTGGTTCATAGATTCCCAGTCAGACAAACAAAGGTAGCAAGTGGCCAAATTTTTAATAGTACGATTTTATTTTGAAAAGAAGTCCAAGAGAAGAAGCTTATTTTGGGCATGAGTTTCTTCTACCACACCAAGTTGAACGGAATAATGGAATCCTAGGAATTTTCTTGGAGGATATAGGCTGATTTTATGGAGAAAGAGCCTTCATCATATCCTCCCCAATGGTCCTATCATTAGTTTCCCTAGAAGGAATGGTGATTGAATTGAGCATTATGGATAAGGCAACAACTTGATTGGGGAATTTGGTAATATTTATGGGCTTCCATCCAAGGTCTCCATTGTAACGGTTGATGTAGTCAATAACCTTTCTCCCTAGGAGGGTATAAGTGGAGGGCTTGAGAATTGCCAGGGCTCTATTTTCAATTAGAGGTTCATCTTGGAGCCACCTATCATGCCAGAATTCAATGATGTTTCTGTTACCAAGGATCCATATGAGGCCTTTTTGGATAAGATTTCTAGTTTGAATGATAGATTTCTAGAAAGCAGATCCATCCCGAGGGCCCTCTTCATTCAAGAAATGGTGATTCTGTAGATACTTCTTGAATATTTTGACCCATTCAGTGTTGTTGTTGGTAAAAATATTCCATGCATGCTTGGCTAGCAGAGCTAGATTTATTTTTATGATTTTCCTGAGCCCAATACCTTCTTGATTTCTATTACTACAAACATAATTCCAAGCCATAAGAGGGATTCTTTTCTTTTCTTCACTTCCAGACCAGAGGAATATTTTTCGGATTTGATTGATATTAGAGCTCACTAAAGCTAGAATATGAAGATAGATAAGAAGTAAATTGGGATGCTCTAGAGATAAGTCGATGTGAGGGTAGTTTTGGATGCTTGAGAGAGGAGATGTCCTTTCCAGGAGGCTAGATTTTTTTGAATTCTCTCAATGATATTGTTCCACGTGGATTTTGAGGGGTTGTCTGAATATAGGAGGAGCCCAAGAAAACTGGTGGGGAGAGCCTTCGAAGAGCACCTGAGGATCCAAACTATTTTTATTTTTTGAATATGGGGCATGTTAATGAAAAATATTTTGCTTTTGAGGAGATTGATTTTTTGCCCTACAATGCTCTCATAAAGGTGAAGGATGTGCTTGATGGCCTTGGCTTGGGAAACTAAGGTGTAGGTAGAAAGGATAGTGTCATCAACAAACTGCAAGTGGGCAACAGGGTTAAGACCAATAGCAGTTTGATTCCAAAAATAAGACCTCTTCTACTAGCATTTGTAATGGATCTGCCTAAAGCCTCATCCAGAATAATGAACAAGATTAGGGAAAGGGGATCTCCTTGCCTCAGACCTCTAGAACTAGGGAAGAAACTAGTAGGGGACCCATTGACTAAAATAGAAAACCAAGGAGAAGATATGCAGCCTTTTATGAGGTCAACCCAAACTAGGTGAAAGCCAAATTTGAGGAGGATATTGAGGAGAAAGTCCTAGTTGACTCTATCAAAGGCCTTATTCATGTCCATCTTAAGGATAAAAGCTAATTTTTGGATAGGGTAACAGAGTGCATGGCTTTGTGAATGGTAATGACCCCATCATTTATGGTTATCCCTTTAACATAATTGCATTGGTATGGATCAATGATGAGGGTTAGGGTCTCCTTTAGTCTGTTGGCCAAAGCTTTGGTTAAGATTTTGTAGAGGACATTGCAGAGGATGATGGGCCAAAAATAAGACAAGGCTTTACAGGAGGATATTTTGGGAACCAAGGCAATAAAAGTGGAATTAATCCCTTGGGGGATGGTCTTGGAGGATTGGAGATCTCTAACTACTGCACACACTTCAGGGCCAATCATATCCTAGAATGCTTGGAAGAAGCACGATGAGAAGCCATTCGGTTTAATAGCCTTGTCCAGTTGCATAGAAAATAGGGCTCTTTTAATCTCTTCTTAGGTGAGAGGACTAATGAGCATCAAATTGGTGGATGGGGAGATGGAATGGGGAATATTGGCCAATAGGGATTCTTTAGCTCGAGGGGAAGCAAGAGAGGGGGTACCCATAAGGGACTGGAAGAAACTAAAAACTTAATTCCTAATTTTAGGCATATCCTTTATGAGGTGTTCATCACTGTAGGTGAGGTCTGAGATTTTATTGGAGCTCATGTTCCTCAAGGTTTATGCATGGAAGAATTTAGTATTCGAGTCACCATCCCTAAGCCAAAGGGCCCTTCTGATGCTACTGTCTTGGTTACTTGCTTGAGTTTGTTTCTCTATGATCTCTAGTTTCTCTTTGACTACCTACTTATTTTCAAAGATGTTTCCAAATATTTCTCTATTCCAGAACCTGAGATTTTCTTTAATGAATCTAAGTTTTTGAGAGATTTGGACAGATGGGGATCCCTTGAAGGACTACTGCCACCACTGAGAGATTTGGTTTCTAAAATTTGGATTATGGAACCACATGGTATCAAAGCGAAAAGGGATCTTGAAAGTAGGGTTTTTGATAGCTTCAATCAGGAGGGGGCTATGGTCAGAACCAATTTTGGGTAAATATATGAGGGAAGTGTCTCCAAAAATGGAATAGCCTCTTTTGATAGAAGAAAACTCTCCAATTTAACCTGAAATATGATCAAAAGAAACCTTTTTTGATCATCTTTAGGAGGATCAGAATGGATAAGGGGTGGGGGATCAGTTGTAGGAAAGCTCATTTTACCCTCATAAAAAAAAGAATTGGTTTCAAGAAAAAAACATACCTAGTATTGATTGGGGATCAAAGGAGAATCAACAATTTTTTTCCTTTGTCATCAAAGGAATCATCATTTTTTGATAGTTATTGGCCTAGTTAGCATGCAAATAGGAGCTGATATTTTTGGGAAGGGTTTGATCATTCTTGAGATGATGGTTCCTCAACGAATGAGAAGAAAATTGATTCTAGAATCTGATGGGGGGAGGCCTCGAGATGAAATTTTCATATTTCTTAGGTTCCTTTGAGGGTTGAGCCTCGAGAATGGAGCACTAATTTTTTAGATGGCCTTGCATGTGGTAATGGATGCAAAATGCTTATTTTTTATTTTTGAGAGTTTTATGCCATATGAAGGAGCTCAAGATTAGGTTTATGAAGGTGGTGCAGCTCTGAATTAAGATTCGTATTTACAAAAATATGAGCATGAATCATCCTTGTGTACGCTTTGGTTGCAAAATTGATTACCACCAGATCTCCAATGGTCTTGGAAATGGCTCCAAGAATGTCCTCATGCCATAAATAGAAAGGTAGATCTGGAATCTAGATCCATATGGGTGTAAAGTTTATGCTTTGGGTGTTAGGGTTAAAATCTATAGCCCATCTTCTAAGGAATAAACTCCTTCTACCAAGGAACCAAGATCCACCAGTTAGGATTTGGCTAGCATCATCATGGTTGCACAACCTTATGGTAAAGAACCCTCTAGAAAGGGCTACAATCTCCATGCTTCCTAAGTTTTTCCATTTAGAGAAGGCCCAACGCCTTATTGTCTCCATATCAATCCATCCTCCAATGAGCTTGCCTATCATAGAATATGATTACATTGAAATGTAGTTGGAAAACACCCTCTCTGGGATGACAATATTCACTCCGACGAATGATAGATGATTAGTTGGAGTTTTGAAATTATTGGGAATGGGGTCCTCGATAGGCCTTTTGTTAGGAGGTTCCTTATCTTGAGGACCCTTAGGGGTATTTCTTGAAAACACCACTTCACCATCAGATGTGTCTTCTTCACCTGGTCCAGATCCATTGGTTGTCGCTCTAGAAAATCGATTCCCACCATCACCATCATTGGTCTCCGCCTCTGCCATTGATTCCATTAAGTGCATATTTTTAAAGTCTTTAGGTCCCTACCCTTTTCAAGGTATTATGATTGATCTCTTCTAATGAGGTATGTATTTTTTTTACTTTGTTTAGTCTCATTACTTTTGTATAATTTTAGCATTGTCATAGTCTATGGTTGTGTTGAATGGCACTAGGCTTTTTCAGTACCCTTTTGATTAAGTGTTGGAATTGTCCAGACAACATTAGAATATTTACAAGTAACCACCATGTTGATCAATGTGAAATAGAGTTCTAGTATAGAATAGTTAGATGCTCCATGTGATAGTGATTCAATTGGAAATACAAAATATCTAATTGTTCCATGTGATAGCAATCTACTAGAAGTGGAAGGATGATGCAATTGAAATTGAAATGGGAAATTGAAAAAGCAATTAGGATAGGTCCAACATCAAAAAAATAAAGTATACAATCTACATGGGAAATTCATCTTAGTAAAAAAATCAAACTTGACATGCCCTCTAGTGGCATATTTTTCTAGTTGCACCAATAGTTGACACAAATGGCACATTAGTGGTTAGAGGTGGATCTGGCACCAGATTTATCCCATTCCAAGGAATGATGTCAATTTGATAGAAACTAAAGAGGCCACATTTTTCCCATGAATGTGTAAATAGTAACTGCCTTCTTCATCCTTATTTGCAACCAAGGATGTCATTGATAAACCTTGTGAACCATTTAACTCAACATCATAAAATACCATGGTCCAAAAGAGAAAATCAAATCTAAAAAGTATCATTGAGTTACTATGAAATTCAAAGGTAGCACAAATCTTTGATACTATAGGCTAGCTACAATTCTTTTGATGATTTTAAGGAGATAACATTAATATTATAGAAGATTTTACATGAATTTTGCATTACAAATCTACCAAGGTTGAGAGAGTCAATATTCTAGTAAACCCTACTATACTTAGTGAGATATCTAGGCTTCCACTCATTGGTCAATATTTCTTTCGAGCTAGGGAAGCACCCTCTATGCTTTTCAAGAAGTTAAAAAAAGGAGAGTTAGACCCATTTTATGACATTTGACAAAACCACTATGGGACTCAAGCACACTAGTTTGACCAAACCATGGGATACCATTACCCTTTAGGTAATGAAGTATCTTACCTATGATAAGCAATTCAATTCTTTGTCTATGCCACATATGGAAATGCTTATCCACCTGAGACATGGTGAGAGTAATCTATATCTCCACATTAATTTACCTTACTATTTAAATGTTGCACTTCATGATATAACCTTTAGTTTTAGGAAAGGAAAGTTTCAGTTGAAGCACCATGACTTAATATAATTGCTCTATCATCACAAAATCATGATTGGTAAGGGTAGTTAAAGTTGATGGCTTAAGTTTTATTGGTTGAAGGACTGAAGCAAAACTATAAGAAATACAAAGCACTAAAAAGTGCTAGTACTACTAAGGCATTGATGCAATTTGGTTCCCCTCAACAATTTTCAAAGATTGAAGTCTCAAAGACACCATAGTTTCTTTAGCTAAATCTAAAAAACCATTAAGAAATAACATGCACTAAATAGGAATTTGAAACATTATCAAAAATAGAGGAAGATTTTCGAGTCTTCTAAGCATGTGTTTAAGGGGTAAAAGAGGAAAAAACCTATAAAATAGGAGTTTGTACCTATAGAATCGAAAGCACAACCATAAATATCTTTGGTTCCCTATGAAAAAGAAGCATCTAAGTTACATCCAAAAGAAACAAAGAAATTAGAGGTAAAGGCACCTGAGTCAATTGCATTAGCAAAAAAAAATCAAAATAAAAAGAAGCCCAAGAGGTTTTGGAAAAGAAGAGTCAAAAGATAATAACTCTTAAGGAATTAGAAGACTTTAGGGAGTTGCAATTTGGTGAGCAAAGGTTTAAACAAAGAACTCGTGTAATAGTTGCTAAACAAAAGGAACATCAATAGGCCTTAATTTAGACACAATAGATTGGTGATAATTCCCTTCTAGAGGTTGAGGTTATCCACAACAACAGAGAACCATCTCCAACCACTCCAAGTCAAGAGGAAAAACATATCAAAGAGTAATCCAAGTCATAGGATGGAATGACCATAGAAGGGCTATTACAACTTGCATCTCTCAAGATTGTGCCACATTCCAACTTGGAAGAAGGCTCCTATGAAGTCCCTATTCCATAACTCCATTGCTCAACTAAAAAACAAATTAACCCAAGAGACCTAATGAGTATGATGAAAATTTGGAGAACCTAGACCTCAAAGGAGCCAATACAGTCATTTGGATCCTATAGATAAGAATAAAAGTAGTTAAGAATTTATTGTAGAACAAAAATAAATAAATTATACAAATCTAGGATCAATTGGTAGAAGCAAGAGTTAGGAGAAGAATCATAAGTGCTTTTGATCCTAAGACTGTGCTTGGATTGAATGCAGAGTCTTATGAGGAAACCCCCTACAAACATTGGCACTTGTGGAAGAGGATGCATGACAATAAGCTAAACAAGAGATGAGCCTTAAATGTGGGCATTTTAAAATAACTCATTGAGGCATGAAGACATGCCTCCCAATAGGTTGGAGAGAGTGATGAGGTCCAAAAATACCTTATATTTGTCATATTTTTGCACTGTTAGATTATATTTTGCTTTATTATTGTAGTAGTTATAGTAGTTATGTGATTATATAGGCTAATTAGGAGTAAATGTAGGCTTATATAGATAGAATGACATTATATGCCAATAAAGGTAGACAGAGGACATATTTCATTGATTAATGATAAGGTTTTGGAATAAAAAGGGGTTATTAGATTTTGCACACAATTGGAGTTCTTTGAAAACTTGGTAGATGGTATTAGGTTCACCTGATATTGGAAATCATGACTATAATATGTTCTAGATAAAGTTCACATAGCCAATGCTACACCCGATAAAACTTGTCTAACATCAAAATGGGCAACACTTTGCTAGCTAGAATAGAACAACAAGCTACCACTGGATGTGGACTATAGTCTAGCACTAGTTGAGAATGCACAAGCTCATGATGTGGTTATAGCAGGTAGTAAAGAACTCAATTGTACTAACATATGGCTAACATGGAATGTCATGACCCTCCATGGCAAAACTTATAGCATGGAAAAACTATGTGATGATCAATAGTACTTTCATACTTAGTTTTTTTGCAAATGAATGACTAATCAATGTTTAGATTAATTCATTTTTGAAGAACATGGTACTGTTGACATATTATCAATGTGCGGGATCAGGTACTCTTGTGAGGAGGAAGAAATAGAATTGTCCCCCAGAAATTGGGAGCTTGAAATAGAGGATGTGATTATTAAGATGACTCAGGGTAACATGGATGGTTACCCTCATATAGGTATGCATTATCATTTTAGGGCTAATCATCAACTAGCCAGGCACCTAGCCTAGTAGTTATCATAAATTCTTCAAATTAGACGGGTGACTGGCTTGATGGAAGGACTTCCTTTTTTTTTTTGCATATGATTTATTATATTTACTTCATCAATCTACTGCATCTTGATTTTATAGAAAAGTGCATAAGTTTATTTGCTTTTAAAATTCACTTAATTGTTGTGAGAGTAGCATGATTGCTAGTTAATGATAAAATAACCTCTATATACATAATATTTTATTATAAATAATAATATAATTTTATTTAAAAAGATCATAACTTCATTTTAAATAATAATAGAAGTTTATTTTTTAAAAATATAGTAATGTCATAATTTAATTATTATTTAAATTCATGGTAAGATCTCGATCTAAATAATATAAGAAATTTACTTAGAATGAAGGTAATGAGATATTGTTCTAATAATTAAAAGAGCTTTGCAAGCTCTTATGTTTTTAAGCTTGCAAATTTGTTTATTAGAGTATGAGAAGAATGTTATAAAAAAATAATATCCTACTCATCAATCAAGAAGATAGAAGGGAATTGAAGGCAGGAAAGTAAGTAGTAATGAGGAAAATTTAGATATGGAAGCTTCCATTCGATGGAGTAAAGGAGTTTCATTAATTATGAATTTTTGGAATAAGCAGAAAAATGTTTAGAAATAAAAAAAAACTTACTGCCTTCAGGTGGGAAAGAAGTAATGGCGAACAAGATAGAGTGGTTGAAGAGACGAGACAAGAGGCATAGGGAGGAAGTACTCTACTCCCTATGTTTTGAGATAGAGAGCAAGAGATGGGAATTCACACATTGCAAGAGGCGAGCAAACAAAAGCTATGAATAAGAGGATCAACTATCAAAGCAAGAACTCGACTATCTGTGAAGCCATAATCCATCAAGGAGAAGAGAGGACATCGCTGTTAAAAATCAGGTTGGCTTATGGAAACCATTTTTGCTTGCTCAAAAACTTAGCTTAATTTTTTTAACCTAGTGTTCATCGATGGACCCCTTAGTAGTATCATTGGTTTTCTTTGGCATGATTATAGGTTTATCCTTTAACTTCTGAGACACTTGTTCTTTGGGATATTTGTTGTGAACCATGAGTTTACCTCCCTTGAAAGCAACCTATAGCTGTTAAACCACCTCTATGTTTTACGTTGACCTATGAGTTGTAAATGTTGTATTTTGGCTAAGCTATGTTTGTTGTTGGGATGTCGTCTAGTCCAAGTTTGATGCCCTTTATGTGTGTGACTAGCTCCGTAGTTGTGATCAACTTCTCTAAACCTGCAATGACCACCAAGTCTTCGCCATCCTCGTGTGATATCACTAGAACAACAAACATCCAATTATGTTGCCCACAACTATTTCCTTTTAGTTGGTTAGCGCTGTCCACACCCTTGCTTGTTGTCATTGGGGACATCCCAGTTGTGCACATCCTTTGATGATTTTGTTGTTACTTGCTTGTCAATTTAGATATCTATTTTTAAAGAAAACTCCTCCCTAAGTGTTGTCTTTTGTAAGTTGATTCATGGCAGTAATGCGCGCTTGCTGACTGGTAAACCGATTTAGACTCCTCCAGTTAGAGTTTGGTTGGATTAGTAGCCTGTGAACCGCTACTGCCTGATCATTGTGTCACTGTGTCATGTTGGTCACTAGTCTTTCAACTCAACCGACCATGACTTATCTTTTCCTTGTTGGCTCTCCTCTGTCATGTTGGCCATTTAGCCTCCTCTTAATTTAAAAAAAAAGATTGAGCGTAGGTTATATAGTTAAAGATTAGGTGCTTTAATCTTATAATTGAATGTTCATTAATTTAAATAAATGAATAATAGTTTATTTGGTTGATTAAAGGAATGGGACTTTGATTAATTTAAATTAAGGAATTATAGTTTATTTGGTTAATTAAAGGAATGGAATTTGATTAATTTAAATAAAAAATTATAGTTTATTTGGTTAATTAAAGGAATGTAACTTTGATTAATTTAAACAAAGTAATTATAGTTTATTTAGTTAATTAAAGGAAAGGGACTTTGATTAAATTAAATAAATGGAATATGGATTATTTGTGTAGTTAAGGAATGAGACCTTAGTTATTTGAAATAATAGTTTTTGAAATGATTTGATTACAAAATTTTTTGTGATCTATCTGTATTTGTTGAAATGACTCTCTTTGAGTGAATGAGAGATAAGAATGGAAATGAGGAAATTCTTATGAGATCAACTAGACAGTAGATGGTTGAATGCTTTGATTAAATTTGTATAGTTGTAATTTGGCAAAGTAAGCAATAAATGCATTGGTTTCATGTTACTAGTATATGCATTTAGATATATTTCATAGAACCATGAGTTGTCCTGATCCCCTATTACCCTCAAATGAGTGATGGAATACATGAAGATATGAAGAGGATAATTGGAACCAAAGCACTAACCATGATCTTGGGCCACATCAATTATTTGTGATCTATAGATTATACTCTTGGGGAGTACCCCTAGATTATCATGGATGTATTACTTTATTTTTTTTTAAGTATGGAGGTTTTATCATACTTAGATTTGTGTAATAATATAGATGAATAAATATTTATTTTACTATTATGAAGCATGTATGCATTGTAATTATTCAACTTTCCCCTTGTTTTAATGCTTACTTTTTATATGTCTTTTTTAAAGTGATTTTTAGATGTTTTGTAGATATTTTTCCTTGTTTAGATTAAATAAATTAAGTTAGTATTATTTTTCTAACCAAAAATAGGAAAGACCTAAGAGAGTAGGATCTCTTAGGGTGAACATAGGAAATACCTAAGAAAGTAGGATCTCTTAGGGTGAATTAGACTATGAACCAATATTATTATTTATATTAGGGTTAAGTTAGCTCATCATAAAGATGATATGGATGAATTAATTGATAGTAAGCGTAGCATACCTACACAAACAAAATTGTGTATGGTATGGAGATGGGTGTATACCTTCGACTGTATTGAAGGTGATAAGTTAGCTCATAAAAAAAATGAGATGGATAGCTTATATGCAGTACATATACTATGCCTACATAGATGAACTTGTGTAGGGTACAGAGTATGATGTAACCCTTAGTTGATTTGGAAGAATTGATAAACCTAAACAAGAGATTAACTTAAGCTATTATGCTAGTTAGGGATTTATGAATCCCTCTCTGTTATTTGTAAAAAATAGTTCTTTTTAGCTAGTTTTTGGGTCGTTACATGGAAGAAGAAGACAATGAGAATGACAAGGATGACCAACACTAAACTAATTCCCAAATTTTGTGTGTTGTTGCAATAAATAATTTTCTATTTTTATTGACCACCTGTGTTGATGTCAGCAACTCAATCAACTATTGCTGACTCAGCACAACTCATAACAATTTCTAGCAAAAGGAAGAAATGTATTTTTACACAAGGTTGTCTTGATAACGGTATCAAACGTACAATATCCCATTCAGACCTATCCACCATGGTAGCTAGGAATCAAAGTAGGAAAATCTGACCCATTTTGTTGATGTTATAATTATCCTTTGTCTTCATGTGCTAAAATGGAATACTTGTTTAATTGTTGTATATTTTTTGTGGAAAAAAACTAAATATGGAGGTAGGAGAGGTCCTTGTCCTATCCATTATAAATAAGAGCAGCTAGGACATAGGATATATAGAGAAGAAATATACTAGTATGCTGCTAGAATTTTAGTTGATATTTACTATAACTTGTGAGAACATTTTCAAACCTACAAGAGAACATTTTCAAACCTACAAGAGAATATTTTCAAACCTACAATAACATTATGCATTAAACTACTATTACATTCCATTTCATGTGAGCTAAGTTAATGATGTAAATTCACTACATGAGATCAATAATGGACTCAAAGGGTAAAATTGTAAGACAAGACATCATACAAAATACACCAATAAAAGAAACCTGCAAATGCTTCCTTTCATTATCTAAATTCACATCCCCTTAAAATAGAGTCTCCCACTTCTTATACTGCCCAAAAGAAAAACCCTAGCCTATGCTACCCCCATACTACTTTTAGTCACTTTCTATTTTTTAGCAACTCACTTGCTATTTTTAGTAACCCTAAAAAAATAAAAAATACGACTATCCCAAGATAGCAACCCCACTCTAGTTCTACACTAGTAGTTATGATAACTTTTCAGTTGCAAAAACTGATAATTACATTAAAATCTATTTTTGGGCCTCCTAGAGGCATTTTATTGCGTTCAAATACAAAGGGCAATTTCTCTTAAGTTATCCATGTAATTTTATACATTCTAAAAAAATAATGGGGTAAAACGGATACTCAAAGCAAAAGTTATGGCTCTGGCAAGATGCATCATTCTCCTCTAGTTGAAAATGAACTTAGCTCCTGTGAGTTATATTGATGAAATACATCAAGCTTGTCAATGTCGAGCCTTTTGAGTTCCTCCTTAGAAATACATGTGCTATCAATCTGGGATAATCCTTCCCACTATACCAAGTATTTGCTATAGTTGCCATTGTGTGTGGTGATCACTTTCCTATCAAGGACCTGCACAATGTGTTCCTTCTTCTTCTTGGGGATTTGATTCTCCCAAGCTATGGTGTTTACCTCTTCAAAAACTACAATATCACCATGAAATTCATGCAAATCAAAGACATTGAAAACTGATGAAATATCGAGATCAACTGGCAATTCCACCTTATAAGCATTGTCATTCATTTTCTGTAGAATCCTACAAGGGCCAATTTTGTTCATTTGCAACTTATTATATGTCCCCTTGGGAAATTACTCCTTTCTAATGTGAACCATTACCATGTCCCCAAGCTGGAATACTTGGACGTGCATGTGCACATCAATGACCTTTTTATACTTAGTATTACTATTTTACAACTTATCTCTGGTATCTTCTTGTAATTGTTGTATATTTTCAGCAAATTCTTTTGCATAATCACTAACATGCTCATGGATTGGTAATTCAACCAAATATAGAACACCCTTGGGGTTCTAGCCATAAATAATTTGAAATGGTGATTTTCCTGTCAAGCGGTTCACTGAGTTGTTATATGCAAATTTTGCTTGCGACAGGGCTAAATCCCATTGTCATGGATTCTCACCAACTATGCACCTTAGAAGGTTGCTCAATCTTCAATTCATGACCTCAATTTTTCTATCATTCTATGGATGATAAGCATTATTGAATTGTAGATTTGTGTTTAGTTTCTTCCACAATATCCACCAAAAATGACTCAAGAACTTAACATCGCGATCTGAAATTATGGTCTTTGGAACTCCATATAGTCTCACCACTTCATAAAAAAAAATTGCAATTTTGGTTGCATCATTGGTTTTCTAGCAAGCAAGAAAGCGAGCCATCATAGAAAACCTATCTACTACAATAAAAATGGAATTTTTACCTCATTGAGTAGGAGGTAGCCCTAGCACAAAATCCATGCTTAGGATGGTCCATGATCCTAGGGGAACTGATAAGGGTGTATACAACCCTGTATTGTATACATGGTATTTAGCCACCTGGCACACTCTACATCTGGATACAAATTGAATTACATATCTCTTCAACCATGGCCAATAGTACTTTTCCCCCATAAGAGCAACTTTTTGTCTATGCCAAAGACTCCTACCAAACCACCACTATGCATCTCACGGATGATATTCTCCCACATGGAACCAACAGGTATGCACAATTGTTTCCCCTTAAACAGATAGCCATCCTCCATAACATACTCAACAAATATTTGACTAACCTCACCCACAACTGGAATTTTGTACTATTATACAATACTTCTAAAATTTGCATAATTCATACAGATCCTTAATTCCCTCAAAGCCTACCACTGTACATGGTGGTTACCAATAGTACTCTCCTGCTTAATGCATCAGTAACTTGATTCTGCTTACCAGACTTATGCTTCAACACAAATGAGTATTCTTGCAAAAAGGAGACCCACTTGGCATGTCTACTATTTAATTTCTTATGATAATTGACATACCTTAAGGCTTCATGATCAGTGTACAACACAAACTCCTTGGATAACAAATAATGTCACCAATACCTCAACACCTACATAATTGCATAAAATTCTACATCATAAGTGGAGTAATTATTTCTTACCTCATTCAAATTTTCACTAAAAACACTACTGGTCGCCCCTCTTGGCTCAGCACAGTGCCAATCCCCACATGTGAAGCATCACAGTCAACTTCAAATATTTTTTTAAAATTAGGTAATACCCACACGGGTGCTTATGAAACCTTCTTCAAGAGTTCAAAACTTTGAGTTGTTGCTTTTGTCCATACAATTTTTTTCTCCTTTGTACACTTTGTTATGGGTGTAAGAATGTTGCTAAAGTTTCTAATGAACTTCCTATAAAAAGCTTCCAAACCATGGAAAATTTTCACCTCTGTTACACTTCTTGGAATAGGCCATTCAAGAATTGCCTTCACCTTTTCCTCATCCATATTTAGGCCATCCTTGGAAATTATAAAGCCCAAAAACACTAAAATTTCTTGAAGAAATATACACTTATTTAAATTAGCATATAATCTATCTTTCCATAACAGCTCTAACACCAACCTCACATGGTGCAAGTGCTCTTCTTCACTTTTACTAAAATCACATAAATTTACAGGGCGTATTTGATAACCCAAATGGCATCACCATCCACTCGTACAACCCATCTCAAATTTTGAACGTAGTCTTCTACTCATCCACCTCTTTAATCCTGATCTGATAATAACCACTCTATAGATCAATCTTGTTGAAGTAGTTAACCCCTACTAAGACATCCATCATATCATCCACTTTAGGTATTGAGAACCTGTACCTGATAGTAATTTTATTTATGGACCTTCTATCTACACACATCCACCATGAACCATCCTTCTTCGGAGTTAACAAGATGGGAGTTGCACAAGGGCTCATGCTCTCCCTTTCTAACATTTTTTGTATCAATTATGTCACTTGATTATTCAACTGTGCATTATGGGTTGGGCTCAACTGATAGGCTACCTGGTTCAGAAGAACTGACCCAATAATTATATCAATGTGATGTTGAATATCCCTCTTCGATGGTAACCCATCAGGTAAATCATATGTTATGGAATCAACATACTCCTTCAATAACCTGGATGCTGGTGGTGGTATAGGAGCCTCCTATACCTCTATCTTCTTTGCTATCAATGCATATCACCAATCATATTCTTGTGCCTCTATGATAAACTCCTTCGCAGTCAGAAAACTCTCTCTACTCTTCTTCCTGAAGAGGTAACAATACAACCTTGACAATAGTATGTGACAGACATCCATAGAAATCACGTCACACCAAACTTCATCTTTATAAGTATTCCTGATTGAGAATTTTACTAAACATCTCTTATCAATAGTCACCTCATTTCCTTTCTTGATCCATGAAATACGATAGGGATGTGGGTGCTTCTCACATTTTAGAGTCATTTTATCTACCATTACATTAGAGACTATATTCTCAAAACTACCACCATCAATGATTACTTTGCATACCTTTCCTCTCAATGTGCATCTTGTACGAAAGATACTTGTTCGTAGCCAAGACTCACCACCCTCATCCATTTGCATTTTCACCTTCTTTGGATCAATCAACATCCTCTTTATCATGAGATTCTTACCCGTGTCTACAGTAACTTCTGTCTTAGTTTTGTCCTCTTCCTCAACCAGGTTGACTCGAAACTATCCTTCCTTATTCCTCTCTTTGGCATCATAGTGGGTGTACTCAAATGCTCTGTGACCTTCCTCACCACATATAAAATAGGTATATGGCTTCTATGATCCATTTCTAGTTCGACCTCACCCATTACCTCAACCTCCTCTATTCCCTCTTCATATTTGGTAGGTACCATGACCTTACTCTGTCTCTTCCTATTTCTCTGTATTTAAGGATTATCCCTTTGATGAGCTAGATCCCCCACACCCTTGATTTGTAGAAGATACCAATCCCTTCTTCCCTCTTATGTAACTACTCCTCTTATGATTTTCTTCAGCCCTCAAGACCATATGATATGCACCTTCTATAGTAAGGGTACGGTGCATACTCAACTCATCTCGAATAGCATAACTTAGGCCATTTACATACCTATTGCATAATACAATCAAACTTGGGTTATGTGTGGCCCATGCCAACCCTTATACAATATAATAATATATCCTCAAATATCTATTCCTAGGTACCCTACCAATACCTTACAACCCTTTGCTCTTCGGTCTCATTATGCTCCACATGAATAGATAGCTTGTAGAACTCATTGGTGTAGTCCTCAATGCTTTGGTCCTTTTGTCAAAGGTTCTGAAATCTACGAAATAAAGTTTGGGAATAGTCTACAAGCACAAACTTTTCTTGCAACTTCTTCTTCATCTTATCCCAAGCCTTGATATTTTCTTTTTCTTTCCTTTGTTATTATTTTTGTAGATGATCCCACCAAATTAGAGCATGCCCTTTCAACTTCGTGCATGCAAGTTTCACCTTCTTTTCCTTAGCCATATTACTCCATTCAAAATACTTCTCCATACTATTTACCCAATTGATTAGCTCGTCTATTTTAAACCCACCAGCATACTCAAAAACCTTGATCTTGATTCCATATTGGCTTCCTCTAAGTCCTTCCAAGGCTCGAATCAATCTACTTTCAAAATTTTCTTGTTCTTCCGTATGATCCTCAAATCTGCCTTCCTCAGCCATGGTCTCATTATTAGTTCCTATATCTAGGTCCACATTGGTGTGGGCCTCTGCCATGTGGGTAATTGCACCAGTCAGCCATACTATATTTACATGCAGATCCCCCATATACTTATTCATTTGGTCATATATCCCTTGCCCTCCTCTTCTATTCATCTTATTTACACTAGCGAGATCTCACCCACTCTGATACCAATTGATGTAAATTCATTGCAGGAGACCGATAATGGACTCTAAGGGTAAAATTGTAAGACAAGACATCATACAAAATACACCAGTAAAAGAAACCTACAAATGCTTCCTTTCATTATCTGAATTCACATCCCCCTTACAATAGAGTCTCCCACTTCTTATACTCCCCAAAAGAAAAACCCTAGCCTATGCTACCCCCTTACTACTTTTAGTCACTTTCTATTTTTAGCAACTCACTTGCTATTTTTAGTAACCCTAAAAAAATAAAAAATAAAAAAACTTGGATGGCATCCAAAATGGAATCATGCACCCGTTATTCAATAATAACCACTATCCCAAGATAGCAACCCCACTCTAGTTCTACACTAGTAGTTTTGATAAATTTTTAGTTGCAAAAACTGACAATTACATTAAAAGATACTTTTGGGCCTCTTAGAGGTATTTTATTGTGCACAAATGCAAAGGGCAATTTGTTTTTAAGTTCTCCATGCAATCCTGCACAATATGAAAAAATAACATGGTAAAATGGATACTTAGAACAAAAGTTATGGCCCTGGAAAGGTGCATCAGTTGAGTTTATTCCCTTTCATCTTATTGCAAAATAATGGCCCACTCCTAGCTAGGTGGAAGGTACCATTTTATTGAATTTTCATTTATTTTAATCTAGATTAAGTTGTTATTTTTTGCATGTTTCATTTATTTTAGAACATGTTAGCTTGTTATTTTTCCTGTATTTTATGACTATAATCTAGCTACTTCATTTCATCTCCCAAGAGGACTAATTAACTAGATTAGTTTCATATTCATATTTCTATAGCTCAGTGTGAAAGAATAGTTTATTTATGTTTAGATTTCCTTTATGTTGTTTATTTCATTTTAGCTACAGTTATTTCGATTTCTAGCATGTGTGTTTCTTAGACTAGTTCTTTCATTTCCTATTGTAATGAGTTTGATTTTTACCTTCTTAATTGCTTTAGGATAGAGAGCCTATAACTGCCCTTACCTTAGACATTTTCTAGCACATATAGCCTTTGGATGCCACCCTAGATTTAACAAATTAAAGTGACCTTAGTAAAGTGTGGTTTAACAACACCTATTAGTACCCTTTATTTTGTTTCCAAACCAACCAACAAGAAGTGGGGACTGTATACACCATTTTTAGTGCCACCCAAGCCTTTGGAATCTATCTCCATAGATTTTCATTCTTGTTTACCCACATCTAAGCATGGTAATAATTGTGTTATTGTAGTAGTTAATCATTTTTTAAAAAGAACTATCATGATTCCTTGTAAGAAACTCATTTCAACTAACGATATTGCTAAGATTTATTTTAGTCATGTGTAGCTCAACTTTGGTTTGCCAAATTCCCTTGTATCTGATAGGGATAGTAGATTTATGATCATTTTTTATCTATCCTATGGAGCATGATGGACACTAAGTTGACCATGTCCACAAGTTTCCATCCTTAGACTGATGGTGATGCAAAAGTTGTGAATCAATTGATTGTACATCTTTACTAAATGTACAATCCATAACTCCATGCACATATACTGAGAGACTCCCCTAAATTCAACATGGGTATAATCAAGCTCTACATAGCTCTATCAAACATAGCCTATTTCATGTTTGTTTTGGGTTCTAACCCTTGGCACCCATTAATGTAGCTCTCCCTATGCAACCCATGGAGTACTCACCTCATGGAAAAAAAGAAGCAAAAAAGGCAACATGGTTTGTGGAATAGATTTAGCACATCCAATAATAGGTCCATGACCTCTTGGAAAAGATAAATTAGAAATAAAAGCAATGCCATGACCAACATTGTGTCCCACATCAATTCAATGTTGGAGATAAGATATGGTTACATTTTGAGAAAGAGAGACTTTTGGGACCCTATTGGAAGATTAGGCCTCTTCACTATGGATAGTACACCATCACCAAGAAGGTGGGATAAAATACCTTTGAATTGAATCTTCCATATTATCTTGGTTTGCATCCAATATTTAATGTTGAACTTCTTAGGCCCTATCCTCCACCTTTGTTGGATATTTTTGTAGTTCTAAAACAACTAGACATTGAAGAACTCAATCCAAACAACTTATCACTAGTGGAAGAGAATCAAATTGTTGATACATGGATCAGGTTCTTTGAAATACAATCCACTCAAATGTACAAAGTGGTCAAGGCAGGACAACTTGGTCACCAAGGGGAATGGCTCAGAAAAAATTAGATAGATAAACAATTTTTGCATGTGATGTGAAAAGTTGAAATAATGGTAACCATTTATTTTCAATAAGAGACAAATGATCTAGGTATGTGACCTTTTTATAGCATGGTTTTATGCTAAAAAATACCTGAAAATATATATTTTTATCCTAACTACATTGTTAGGGGAATAAATTTGTGCTTAGGACTCCATTTTGATTCATTCAAGAAGCATTAGAAATATTAGAGAGAACAAAATTTATTTGCATTGATATCTTTGTGGAAAAAAGTCTCCAAAGGCCCTTAAAAATACAAAATAAAATCAGTACTATTCTTTTTTTAGACTTTCGTAGCCAAAATGTATCTCTAGCTATGTTGAAAAATCATTAGAAGACAAAACACTAAAAGATAAGTCTTATGTATGCAATTTTTATTTAACATGCACTTTGTAACTCATGAAATTTGAATCACCACATTTCCATATGGGTGATCTTCTAACTCATGGAAGGTGAACCACCACATCTGCATATGGGTAACCTTTCATATTCAATACAATGAATTCCAATACACCAATTCTTGTATAAGTAAAGATGCACCCCTAACTCTAAAGTATGAAATGTTGTAGCCTCACATCTCTTCTTAGAGATTGCTTGCATCATGCTTTGTTTTTAAAGTAATAAAATCGTTATACTATTTTACTTTTATTCTCTTATGTTCTAGTTTGTTTATACTCTGTTATTTTTTAATTGCACTCTTTCATGATCATTTTTTAATTCAAAATTCTAAGTTTTGGATCAATCAAAATTTGTGCTTCAATAGATCAATGGTACTAGAGTGGTCTATCTTTTGAGTGTATGTCCATAAACACAAGCTTAGAATATTGGAATTTTGGGTATTAGATGTGATATTCCTCTAAATACCTCCCTTGTCCATCCAAATGCTCTCAAATAAGATTCAAAATAGACAACAATGAGATAATTGATCCTTTCAAGGAGATGTTGATTGATATCCTCATAAAAAAAGGGATGATATGATGACCAATTTGCTCAAATTCTTCAATGACTCCCTACTGCAAGTTCTGCAACCTCTTTTGTACAACCTCTCACTACCCTAACACCATTTATTGCTCCCACATATTTTAAGATGCAGGTGAATTTTTATATTGCTACTTTTGAAGGAAAAATTAATGTTGATGCCTTAGAAAATTGGTTAGATTAGTTATCTTCATATTTCTCTATAAATAGATTCATCGACAATGAGAAAATCACTTTTGCACTCTTGAAAGCTTCACTACCTATTTGAAATAGGCAAGAAGCATATTATAACAAGGTTATAGAAGAGAATGAAGATGAAGTAGCATTCACATGGGATAATTTCATGTAGGTCATCAAGGAAGAATATTATCTTGTGGGAGCCTATGAAGAACAATACATACGATGGCAACAATTACGTCAAGTTAAAGACCATTCTATTCAATATTACACTAATTATTTACACCCCATGGTAGTAAAGCTAGGTATTCAAGATACTAAAAGACATCGAATCCTCAAGTACCGTAGTGGGTTACAATGGTACATTTGAGAGGGTATGGACCTTATAAAATTTAACACATTAGGAGAGGCATATAAACTTGTCAAATTGGAAAAATACAAAAACAAAAATAGGAAATGAGGAAGAGAAAATAAGAAAAACTAGAACACTAAGTACCATCCAAACAAAGGCCCTCCAAATAAGCAAAATAAAGGAGGTTAGCCCAAAAATTAAAATTGAAAGCAAAAAAATGCTTGCAAGAAAACAAATCCCTTGAAGGCCAAGAGTGGCAATGGTGTAATTATCACAAGAGCAATCAACATTCAAGGGAGAAGTGTTGAGCAATTCAATCATCATTTGTTGAGTAGCAACCCTTTACATCCATTGCACCACCATCTCCACATCCACATGCTAAGGATATATGAAAGCAAATCATGGAATCCAAACCAAATGTGGCCATTGCCACCACATATGTTGCACCACAAGAGTCACAAGAGGAGGGATTTCTTATTTAAATCATAAATGTGGGTCAAGGGTAAGCCACTACATTTTATCATTGATAGTGGGAGTCAAAAGAATATGATTTTTGCTTAGATGTTGAAGGATTTTAATCTTTGTGTCACACCACACCCACAACCGTCTAATATTGAATGGTTGAAGTAGAGAATGTGTCAATCAACAATATCTTCTTTCATATGCTATCAATCCCTTCAAAGATGAAATTTTATGTGATGTTGTGTCCTTGGATGTTTATGATGTGATTTTGGTCCAACCATTTATGTGGAAGAGGTCTGGTGTATATGAGTCTAGGCCTCAAAGTTTCATCACTATTGGAGGTCAATATTATAGGACCTAGAGGTATATCCTCTTACTTAAGTTTTGTTAATTAGTGCTAAACAATGCACAAAGATGATAGCCAAAACAAGAAAATTCATTTTGTTGTTGAACTAACCATAAATTAGGAGGACCGTCACTACATCAATTGTAGACACTAAACGATAGAAGTATATGGCCTAGATTGTAGTGGAATATAATGACTTGTTCACGTCGCCAAATGGGATTCCACTTCATTGTGAGTGTAGTATTCTATTTATTTAGTTCTTAGTTCTTCTTTACCTAATGCACCTATTTATTGTAGATTAGTCCTTAAAAATGATAAAATTAGAAGGCAGATAAAAAATTGATTCAAAAGAGATACATCAATCAAGTGCTTCACTATATCGCAATCCATTTGTCTTAGTTCCAAATAAATATAGAATGTGGAGACTTTGTATTGACTATAAATCTTTAAAGAAATTGTTGTCTGGTTATTTAAATCGAAGGATGGTTTATTTAAGTGTCTGGTTATGTCTTTTGGCCTAACGAATGAACCTACCACGTTCATGAGGATAATGGATGACATCCTATGTTCCTGTACCAAGTCATTTGTGGTTATCTACTTAGATAACATTCTTATATATAGTAAAACATGGAAAGAACATCTCCAACATGTTCAACAAGTACTTCAGATTCTTTTAAGACACAAGGTATATGCTAATTTGGAGATCTGCTCATTTGGCATAACAAATATTTAGTACCTCGGGTATATTTGACAAAGAGGGAGTTCATGTTGATTTTGAGAAGATTCAGGTAATTAGAGACTAGTCTACCCCAAAGACTCTAATAGAGCTTTGTAAATGTTTGGGTCTTTCAAATTTCTATCAAATATTTGTATTGGGGTTCTCACAAATTTCTTGGCCACAACACCAAGTGACTAAAGGAGGTGCCAAATCCAAGTTCCATTAGGGAGATACATAATAAAGGGTTTTTAAGAGGTTGAATGACCAAATGTGTTTAACACCTATAGTTTTCCTATATGATCTGCATCAACATTTTGAGGTAATAATTGATGCATTAGAGTATGCATTAGGAGTGATTATCACACAACATAGGCATTTTATTACCTATCATAGTGAAACATTCAATAAAGCAATTTGAAAATACCCCATATATGACAAAGAGATCTATGTCATTATCCAAGAATGCAAATAGTTGAAGCACTATATCTTGGGTAAGAAAACCATCATCTAGAGACCACAAACCTTTAGAGTTCATTCAAATGCAAAGTAAGCTAAGGAATGAAAGACATCAAAGGTAGGCAACATATGTATAATAGTTTCATTTGATCATCAAGCATAATAAAGGGAGTATGAATTTAGAAATAAACTATTTGAACCAACCTCCAATCATAGCACTCACCACCATTCTTGATTCCTATGGGCATGATACTCCCAATTGGTCCACCTTGTATGAAGTAGATTCTGATTTTACAAATGCATATAGAGCTCTTTGTTTGGTAAGAAATTTTCTATTTGCAAGATGATCTCCTTTGCCACATGGGATATATTTGTGTACTAGCTAGTGAGCACTCAAGGATGATTTGAGAAGCACACTTCAAAAAAGTAGCAAGTCACTTTTGGATGAAAATGTTAGTAGTACTTCAAAATCACTTCTATTGGCCCAAGGTGGAGAACAATGTTGAGATATACATCAAGTCATGTACCTCCTTTGTTGTTGCCAAACCAACCAACAAGAAGCAAGGACTTTATACACCATTACCAGTTGCATCCAAGCCTTCAAAATTTATCTCCATAGATTTCCTCTCAAGTTTATCTATATCTAAGCATGGTAATGATTGTGTTTTTGTTGTAGTTGATATTTTTTCAAAAATGGCTATCATCATTCCTAGTAAGAAATCCATTTTAGATGAGGATACTCATAAGCTTTATTTTAGTCATAAGT
The DNA here is from genome assembly GCA_028583015.1 of Wollemia nobilis. Lineage (NCBI taxonomy): Eukaryota > Viridiplantae > Streptophyta > Pinopsida > Araucariales > Araucariaceae > Wollemia > Wollemia nobilis. Next base: position 7,208,537 of record JAQPPZ010001069.1, on the reverse strand, counting down.
GGCTCAACTTTTGCTTTCCAAAGTCCATTATATTTGACTAGGATAGTAAATTTTTGAGCATTTTTTGGTCAACCCAATTGAACATGATGGACACCAAGTTGACCATGCCCACAACATTCCATCCTTAGATTGATGGACTTGCAGAAGTTGTAAATAAATTGATTGTCCATCTCTGAATGTATAATTTCAATCATCCACGCATATGGAATGAGAGCCTCCCCTACATTTAGTATGGGTACAATTGACCTCTACATGGCTTTACCAAACATAGCCCATTTCATGCATGTTTTGGCTTCCAACCCTTGGCACCCATTGATGTATACTCATCTCATGAACAAAAAGAAGCAAAAAAGTAACACAAATTGTGGTAGAGATCCAATACATCTAATGACATGTCTATAAAGAAAATAAAAATTAATAAAAAAACATTCTTACATGAGGAAAACCTTAAAAACTTTGCCACAAATTCATGTCTTTTGAATGCATGTACTCCTAGAATTTAATATTAAACAATGAGATATAAGTTAAAACCAGAGGAATAATTGGGGTTTATGCTAGGATAAAACTAGCCCTATTGGAGGATTGTATTAAAAACATTAACAGCCAAGAAAATATTCCAATTATCCTCTCTAGAGAAAGAAAATATTCCAATTATCCTCTCTAGAGAAAAATATATCTTAAATATTGAAAAAATCAATAAGGTAAGACTAGATACTAGATAGGAACATCCTCACAAAGACTGGGTAAAAATTAACTTCGGTGGGGTTGCAAAAGGTAATCTAGGTCATGCTAGTGGTGGGGGCCTCATTAGGAATGGCAGAGTTCAGGTAGTGGCTGCATATGCTAAGGATCTAGGAATTACCACAAATCACCAAGCTGAAGTAAGGGTGATGCTTACAAGCCTCCAAATTGCAGTGAATTTGGGTTTTAGGAGAATTGTTCTTGAGGGGGATTCCAAGAATATTATAACTTCCCTTCAAAAAGGGGAGTTAAATAATTCTAACATTTTCCAAATAATTACAAATGCGAGGACTATTTTAGGAAACTGAGAAGAAATTCAAGTTAAACATATTTATAGAGAGGGAAAACAAAGTTATCGATAAAATGGTGAATATGGCAGTTAGATCTAATAATTTCAAGGTCTGATTGGAAGAGATTATAAGAATTGATAATGAAGCTAGCAGATAAAGAGGGCAAAGCAAAGCAAAATACTTATTGGGATCATGCAATGAAGGATTTGAGCACACTAAATTACATTGTTGTCAACAATTTCTTTATCAGTTATGTAAAGCATTGAGCACTGCATAAACCATGTCAAATAGAAGGATAACATGATGGATATTGTTTAAGCTTTTCCATCTGTAAGTTTAGCCCAAGTTTGTTTGGCTTACTAAGATAGGGCTATCTTGCATTTGTCTAATCTTCTCTTCTTTTTTTTCTTGTACAAGCTCTATGCAAAGGGTCAGGCCCTTCAAACCCCTTTTTTATCAATACCAAAAAAATAATGGGTTAATTTCTTTGATATCAACTTATATAGTATATATGTAATTATTTTTATATTTTTTATTATAAATTATAAATTATTCAATAGTATATTTGATAAATAAAAATAAAAATGGTCATTTTGTTATTTCAAAACACTTCAATAACTACAATTAACGCAAGGTGTTCTTGCAGCCCGAGAAGGAGATCTGCAGAAGAAAATGTCGATCCAGAGAAGCAAGTTCATATGACCAGTTAGGTAGTTATGTTCTTGATTCGTCCAACAACTACAGTGTGTTGGAGTATCTCAGCAGCGACGAGAATATATCGTTGGATGCAGAGCCATCATCGATGGAATTGGCGGTTCCTACGGAGGAAGCAAAATCTAAAGATCCTTTGCCTTCTATGCAGTCTCGATGTTCTCGTAGTCCTCGATAGGGGAAAGAAGATGGAGACAGCCTACCTAAAAAATAGTTTCAGCTTTTGCCTTTCAAACTCAAGAATTCTAATATCTTTGCAGCATTGGACAAACATAGAATGACGAAGCAAAAAGTCTACTTAGTGCCTAGAGCTATAATTCTACAGTTCAAGATTTTTTTGTTACTCTAGTTTATATTTTTATGCTTATTTATGTTGAGTATTTGCCCTTTTAGGGGTTGGTTCCTATTTTGATTGTATAGGTGACCTTGTGCCCCGAGTTGTGATCTTTCCAAACTCCCTTTTTTATTGTAATCTCTTTTATTTTCATTGAATATAATTGTTGGTTCCAATTAAATTAAAAAAATCATTAAATACAATAAAAATAGAAAATTTTAATATTTATTTGCTAAATTTGAATTATTTATACTAATAAAAATCTCCACGCATTTTTTGTTTATATTTTTCAAGTTTTGAAAGGGTTCCTCCTTTCCCTTTTATATAACTTGGTCACATCAAACATCTTCATGAGTGGGTGAGTTGGTTGATCACGGTGGGAAACTTAACAAAGGGTCCTGGTTGTGGTTGATCCGGGTAAGATTCCCACTCCCTCATGTAGATACACAAAAAAAACCTATTCCTTGTTGGTTGTGATCGAGGGTTTAAGGGTTTCATTGGTGCCCACCTTAAAACCAAATTTTGTCTCCAAGGGTTAGGTGGATTGGTAGTTGTTTGTTTGGCCAAGCACTTACCAAGAAGACATCTAGGTTCAAACCTTGGGGACATGCCTGTTACAAAGGTAGTAGTCTAATATGAATCCTTTGAGTGCGTGTCAAACCACCGATAACATTACGAATGTCGAGTGACCAATGGTCCCCTCACGTCAGGTCAACAACAACAAGGTGGTATAGTCTTGTTGAGAACATCCCCTATGGTTTGAACCTTGCACAGTTACTAAAAATAGTGTGGATGTAACCAACTCCCCTATGTATAAAAAAAAAACCTTAGTCACATCAAACTATATAGCTTAGTTGATGCCGAGGGAATTTGAACCTAGGTGTGAACTACGTCACCCACATGTTGGAAACATAGCCCCATTGGTAATCTCCACATAATTTGAGGACACCACATTAATATATTTTTTTAGATACATAGGGAAGTTGGTTACAACCAAAGTATTTTTAGTAACTGTCAGGAGCAAGGTTCAAACCACAGGGGCAGGGACGGCTTCCAACAAGCCTATTCCACCTCGTTGTTGTTGACTTGGCATGGGGAACCATTAGTCGCTTAAAATTCGTATCGTTATCGTTTTAACGAAGATTCAAAGCACACTACTACCTTTACAAATTAATACCCCCAAAGTTTGAACCCAGGTCTCTTCTTGGTAGTGCCTGGCCAAACAAACAACTACCAATCCACTAACCCTTGGAAACACCCATTAATATATTATTAAATAAAAAGTGGTCCTTATCTTCTTCCAAAAAAAAAAAAAAAAATACATATCCCCACAATTTTGGCCACAAAATTTCTCACACCATATAAATTCGCCCAATCCAACCAAAAACTAATTCCCGTACGCCAACATTCTTATATCAAATACATCAAACCCTCGAAGCTAAAAATAAACAAAAATAAAAATTCTTAATTCAAAATTAAGAATCAATCAAACTCACTTTCAGCAGCGGCCACTACAATATCTGACGTAACCGAACCCCGATCGGCCACGTAAAATCCCCGCGGATAACGCCCTCCCCACCATCCAATAAACTCAAACCAAAGATAGTATTTCCTTCACCTCCCACGGGGGGTTGCAGCAGACCAGACAGTTAGCCATGGCCGCCACTCTCTACGCCGCTTCCTCCTCTCTCATCACCGCCCGCCGGCCGGCGGCGCCGCTCCGCCAAACCGCGGTGGTGGCGCGATTCAGCTTCGGGAAGAAGAAGGCGAAGGCCGCGCCGCCGCCTAAGAAGAAGGCGGCGGGCGGCGTCGCCAACCGCCCCATGTGGCTGCCGGGCGCGAAGCCGCCGGAGTGGCTGGACGGGTCGTTGCCGGGGGATTACGGGTTCGATCCCCTCGGGCTGGGAAAGCCGGCGGAATATCTGCAGTACGACTTGGATTCGTTGGATCAGAATTTGGCGAAGAATGAGGCGGGTGACATCATCGGAACGCTGATTCCAGAGCAGGACATCAAGCCGACGGCGGTGCAGCCGTACGGCGAGGTGTTCGGGCTCCAGCGGTTCCGGGAGTGCGAACTCATTCACGGACGGTGGGCAATGCTCGGCACGCTCGGTGCCTTGGCCGTGGAGGCGTTCACCGGCGTCTACTGGCAAGACGCCGGAAAGGTATGTAATTGGAATTTCTTTGCACATTAACCGTGTTCGTTCGTTTTTTTTTTTTTTAATTTAGCAAAAATCACTTGGTCTGAAAAATCACATCTAGGAGTTTTATATAGTTAAAATTATTTTTGAGTTGCGTCCAGTCTTAAATGCATTAGTATAATTAACTGGATTTTGGTACAATGAAGATTCGAACTAAAAACCTTCTTAATAATTATTTAAGTATATAAAACTTTGATGGAATGACGAGTAGAGGGTGTTCCAGTTTCCTCAGTGTTACACAGAGTCTCTGGTAGACTCAGGTCACTGTAAGTGTTGTAGATGGATTATAGTGATGTAAGCTGTTATTGCCTATGGTTAGGCAAGGCTTGTCCAATCTTCACATTTCTTGTTTCCAATGGTGATGGAGAGTACATGCTCCGTTGGATACATGGAACATAAGGGTTGCATAAACCCAACCCAATGGTTATTAGAGAAGCTCTTAATTTTTTTGAATTTAGTGAAAGTTTTTGTAGGTTGTTTTTGGTTTAAGAATTACGGGTTTCACATCGTCAAAATCATTTGGGAGTTGCACTCGATACTGACTACATTAGTATTATTAACTGGATTTTAGGTACCCAATGTGTGTTTAGTAGGGTGGAGATTCGAATCAGAGACTTCACTTGGAAAATTGCCTACCTTCTTTCTTAGAGAATTGCCCTACCCTATTCAACTCTTAATTTTGAATATATAAAATGTACCACTGTTATTTCAATTCTATTAGCATTGAATTATTTTTATAATAATTATATTATAGTACTATTAGCATTGAACCATTGTGCTATTAACATTAAATCATAGTTATTTCAGTACTATTAAACATTGAATCTTAAAATAATCCTTAATCTAGATACATAGATGGTCATTCTATGTTGATTTGCATTACAATATTATTAACAATTTGTTATATAGGGATTCTTAGTATGCAGGTTGCTATGGCGGTTATAATCCTATTATATATGGCTTATCTTCATGTAAGTACTATTTATCAATAAAATATCGCCTTCTTACATGAATTCTTATTCCTATTAATCTATGAGTGATGCAAATTGTTATTACAATTCTGTTGTTATTGAAATTCTAAATGTCATTAAAATGTAGTTTTACATTTCAAAACCATACTCCATCTAAATATTGATATTATTCTGAAACTACAGATTCTACTGACTAGCAGTTATTTATTAAAATTGAGTCTTTTGCATCTTTCCACTTAATACCTGTTTTCCTATTTATTTAAATTGTTTTCTTTTTAAATTTTTTACTTGATACCTGTTATACCTTCTACCCACATTAACATGGAATTACAATTTCATTGATTTTCTCATTTTAAACACTGCAAAATTTTGGTACATTGTACCAAATTTTATTAGTTATTACATATTTAATTATAGTTTTATTAGTATTATATGAAAATAATATAATAAATTATAACAAATTAAGGATTATAAAGATTGGAGGTTTCTTCTTTGAACAGTTAAATTTATACTATGTATTATTTTTTTAATCATTGGCGCCCTTACATCAATATTATCAATTGAATTTTGAATACCCAATTTTAGTAGAGTGGAGCTCCAAACCAAAACCTTGTCTTCTCTGCAACTCACCTAATATACCATGTACTATTCCACATAGAGATATTTGTAATGCAATTATAGTTACTAACAATCTGGTTTGGCTTCGTGTAGGTGGAGCTTGTGGAGGGGTCAAGTTACTTTGGCCTCCCTTTGCCTTTCAACATGCAGACACTGGTGCTGGTCGAGGTTCTGCTTGTGGGCTACATCGAGATCGAGAGGAACAAGAACTTGGACCCAGAGACAAGGCTTTACCCGGGCAACAAGTATTTCGATCCGTTCGGTTTGGCGGCGGATCCAGTGAAGAGCGAGCGCCTCAAGTTGGCGGAGATAAAGCACGCCCGCCTCGCAATGGTGGCGTTTCTGATTTTCGGGATCCAGGCGCTCTTCACAGGCAAGGGCCCGCTCACGCTCTTCATCGAGTTCTTGGGGAAGAAGTAAAATTAATCTAGTCCGGTCTTGCTGATTGATCTATCGGCAATTTTTCCCCTTTTGTCCTTATAAAATTTTCGGTTCTAGTGTATGTATTTGAATGTGCAGGCTTCTGAGCAAATTTCAAACCGTTATATATAATCGACGTACTTCAGTTTACATGGTCAGGACTTAAGATCAAGAGGGTATTCTCGAATGTGGAGTGTATTAAAAATTATACATCACAATGATTTTTGTTTTAAAATATATATCGTAATGATTTGCTACAAAATTAAAAGGTCATCATTCCTAAACATATGGTGCTAGTACTTGTTCATTTCCTTATAATCTAATAAATTAAAAAAAAAGCATATGTTGAAAAGTTACAATGGTGAACAAATTTCATTAATCCACTAATACTATTTATACAATATTCTGATCAGACTTAATAAAAGTTTAAATATAAATTATTATTATAATAAATTTGATTTTACTTATAATTTCTTAATATTTTGACTTTGTTAATTTGTTAATAACTTACACAAAACTCTTAGTGGTTTTAATTACATAGTTTATTTTGATAATAATAATTATCACATTCTATAATGTAAAAAATTCTAACATTATTTTATTAGACATCATGCTCTAAACATGGGTAAGAATACTAACAATAGTAAAAATAACCATACGATAAACTAGGACACACTCAAAAGTTCATCAAGCACATTTAGAATGCAAATAGGGACGCATTCAACCATTCACAACAAACAATAGTGGGAATGATTTTCCTATGCTTCTTCACTAGGAATGATCTCATTGGACTCTTAACTAAGGAGAGGGACAAACTTAACTATCCAAGATCATACAACACAATTGGATCGAAACACACACTTTATCCAATATCTAAATTGCAAACAAGGACACACATTATTGTTCATAATAGTTATCATTGAGGACACACAACCAATCACAGACAATTAATCGGACTAGGCCTTACTATTGGTTTGAAAATATGCCTAAGGAAAGGTTGTGCATCCACATATTATGATCAACATTGAACGACTAAAAAATCTTAGAGGCTTCTTGGTCAATCTTCGGAGAAGGTCGGTTCCTTGAGAAATCTAGCTAACTATTGTGGGTAATATGGGATTGAAATAAAGGGAAATACAATTGAAGCTAGAACTTATGGAGGTATAGATTAAACTACATCAAAATACATGCAAATATAAGCATTAACCATCAAAATATAAATTTGACACCTAACAGACCAACCAATTTTCTCAGTTAAACCAAATCTTAGCTTATGAAAGCAAATTCCAAAACTAGTGAATAAGATGCATAGAATCCAAATTACAAAATAAAAGGTATATCATTCAACAAGTTTTAAGATAGAAATGAGCAAACATTCATTCATACATACATGAGAGAATTTTGGAGGCCAAATAGTAGTCCCTTTGTATTTTTGAGAAGCAAAAATGCTTATACATGTAGATTGTAAAGGCTTAAGAGCTGACCCTTGAAAGGGGGGCACTTAGCTCCTTTTATAAAAATAAAATTTCATTCAAAATCTCAGATCGAGGGTAGTTACAATGCTTTAGAGGGGTAAGTTGGCAAATATCCATGTGGTGCCCTCTGTTATGCTGCATTGATCAACCACTTCCTTCATTGTGATTGATAACTTCATTGCATCTACACATGGTGACTGCGTGATGGGTGTAGTGCGGTTGAGTTTGACTCTGGTTTGACCTTTGCTCATGCAATCACCTTCTATCATAGATTCATAAACGCTCACGATGTTTGGATCCTCTCGTTGATTTCACATTTCAAAGCTTGATCTTCCCATCACTCAAGTGAAATGAATATCCCCTGCCCCCCTGCTCGTGCATTTATATTTTGTGCCTATGATGAATTTTTGAATCAATACAATCCCTGAAAGACGAGATCAAATTGAGCCTGTTATTTTAGATTTCTTACTAACCAAAGTTGATCATGACATCGGGGCAGTGTTGCAATGTCGTGCATGCACAAGGCTCGTCGGGCTTCTCAGACTGCACAAGTGCAAAATGGCATAAGTGCATGATGTCATGCCTTCTCCATGACTTAGTCATTTTCTTTTGATTTTTTACCACTAACCAGAGTTAAACAAGACATCAGGATGGTGTCGCAGTGTTGTGCATGTGCAAGCCTCATTGGGCTTCCCATGCCACAAGAGTGTGAAATGGCGTAAGTGTGTGATACCACACCTTCTCCATGACTTAGCCATTTTCTTTTGATTTTTTATCGTTGACCAGAGTTGACCATGATATCAAGGTGGTGTCACGAAGTCGCGCATGCACAAGGCTCATCGGGCTTCCTAGACTACACGAGCGTGATATGGCGTAAGTGCGCGATGTCACGCCTTCTCCATGACTTAGCCATTTTCTTTTAATTTTTTTACCATTGACCAGAGTTGATCGTGATATCAAGGCAATATCGTGATGTGTGTGCGCAAGGATCATCGAAATTCCCAGACTGGATGAGCACAAAATGGTGTAAGTGCGCGATGTCGCACCTTCTCCATGACTTAGCCATTTTCTTTAAAATTTTCTTATCAACTTGTTGATGTGGTCAAAATGGCCCACATTCTTGTGCCTTTGGGAGTAGCCTTCTTGCAAGGCTTCAAAACCTAGGGTCTTATACATGGGTAAACAGAGCCAAAATTTGAATAGGGTGAATGAAATAAAATGGTAGTGAAAAAGGAAAAAATAGGTGGATGAATGAATGAATAAATGAAATGAATGCATGAAGTGGATGGATTGGAGTCAAGGATTAGGAGATTGCTCATTTTCATTTTCAACTCCTTGTTCTTCTTCTTCATGATCCTCCTTTGTGGTTTCTTCTATATTTTCTACTTCTTCATTATTCTAATTGCCCTTATTTCCCTCTTCAACACTAGTCTCCTCTTTGTCTTCTTACTCCTCATGGATGGTTAGGGATTTATTGTTGTAAACTATACAGGCTTGATTCCATATTTTAGGGGTGGGATCAATTATCTCCAACAACTGCATATAGAGGTATTTTAGTTCATCAATCTTCTCATATGCAAGATGTGACACTCTAATAGCCAGATCATTCATATAAAGCTTCATTTTAGTGAGGTTTTGAACCAATTGTATAACTTGTTCTAATTGAATAGGCATTGTCCATTCCTTGATTTTAGCTTCATTCTCCACAAATGTTGTTAGAGCTGCTTAGAGTGCTTCCTCACTCATAAATTGAAATGATTCATCCTAGAATCCCCAGAATCCCAAAGCATTAGACCTTTCCAAATACTTCATCATCAAATTGACTTTGGCCTTGAGCCCCTTAACCAACCTTGACCCTTGAGCTGCCAGTTTAAATTTTCTTAAGATGGATTTGACCATTATTTTAGCAGAAGATCATTCTCTACCAGCAATTTATCTAGCCACATAGTCTAGTCTGCTCTCAACCAGTTCCTAGATTTTCATAGTTGTGGGTAATTTTAGTTGTGCCTCATTTTGAATGTCCTTTATACTAGCCCTGGTCTCAATTTTTTCTTTTCCCACTTCATCCATAAAGAGCAATACAGGTCTAGCTTTGATAGTAGGTTCTAGAATTTATTTAGCCAATTTTTTTCTTAACTCCTTTACCTTTTCCTTAGAGAATTCTCTCGCTTGGGCCTTTTCAACCTGAATCTGCTACTGAAGGTTCTGAATATGTTTCGAAAAAGCTTTGACCTATTTAGACAAAGCCTCATTATTCTTGTTGGAGGCTTCAGCTTCATGCTTAAACTTGGTCATTTCCTAGTACATCTATCACCACTTTTTTACTTCACCCCTAAGAGCTTTCTCCACCATCTTCTGATGTTTTGTAAAGGCCTTAACTTCTTCCTACAAATTTTTAAACTTTGATTTATAATAGTCTCCTTGAACATAGATTGTATACATATAATATTTTGCAACCACTAACCCCTCCACCATGGGTGCATAACTAAGGTCTTCAGTGATTGGTTCTATTTGATAATCACCAATGGTCATATCCTTTTTAGGCTTGTTGACTATGGGAGTGACATTCATCTTGGTTCTCTGCATAGAAGTTGGATCAATAAGCATCATTTCCTTTGTATAGGCAGCTTTACTATAATTTTGAGCCTCTTTCTCATTCCACCACTTTCTTGCAAGGTCACTAATCCTTTTTACCTCTTGTAAAACATTGGTGATGGAATCGGTTGGAGTAGCAGATGTGATAGTTGAAGACTATGAGAAATGGAAAGGAGGATGAATAATAGAAAAAAAATGGAGGGGATTCCAGTTGTAGGGGGGTTATGGTTGGTGCCAATACAGTGGAAGTGTGCGATGGTGACAGTGTAAGGAATGGTGGAGGTTGCACTTCAAAAGATGGAATGTGTAGAGAAAGTAGTGGAGAAGGATTATGTTGTTGCTTAGAATGGGAAGGAGACTTTTTTAGGGAATTATGAGGAGGAGAGAGAGAGAGAGAGAGAGAGAGAGAGAGAGAGAGAGAGAGAGAGAGAGAGAGATCTACAATACTTGTTATATCTTCAAAAAATATGTGATATGTGGTGTGTTGAATCTATTTGGTCTACCTGTTGCACCTGTTATGTTGGTGGAGGAGGATCCATGGATGGCCCTTGAATAACTCTTGGTTTTTATGTTCTCTTCTTGATGACCTTCTTTATGTGTGAATACAGTTCCCCTAGCGTATCTTTAGCTTTTATTTTATAACTGACTGGGGAAGGAGGTTGAGTAACTATGTTGTGATCTTGTTGTTGTACCTCTGATGGTCCTTCCTTTTTTGTTGGAGGATCTTATGATGGTGAAGCTATACCAATAAAATTTATCCCTAAATCAAATACCCTAGCTTCATCTTGTTGTAAGGTTTCTACCCCTAAACCCATATGCTTTGCTCTCTACTCTTCATGCAGTATTTATGTACTTCCTTGGGTATTCTTACCTAGACCTAGACCAAAATAAACCACAATTGTATTATTTTAGCTCCCTTTGAATATGTTACCAATTGTTTCTTTGTGGGGGTATAGATCTGTGTAGGATGTGAAGGAGTGATTTGAGTGCAAGCCTACTATTGAGATTCAAAGGGAGTAGTCTAAATTGTTTTTCCCTTATCTATAGCTTCCCCTGGAGCTTGCCTCTCTTTTGTACTCATTTTTTTGATGATTTTTGAAAACCCAAAATAATTCTTCTCTAGTCATCATCTACCTAGGACCGATATTTTGCATCATACTTTCTTGAAAACTCATCATCAGCCTTGATGGGATATCTGGAACCAATCATGTCTATCTCAACTCTCATGATCCACCACTCCAATATCTTGGTTTCAGACCAATTGGTCTTTTTCTGCATGGTAACTATCATGTCTTCCTTAGGGATGTAGTCAGGCTGATGCTCGGGGTTATAGTCTACAATTTGATCATACCCATCCCTCCATGGGGGCAATGTCTGCATCTTACTCACATTCCTTTCCAATTCATCAACCTCTATTGTTTTTACACACATCTATATGAGGTCTAATAGACTTTTCAAATTTTAGAGCCCAAGCAACATTTAGTAGATTGAGCCTCTCAACAAATCTACTGATGGGGTTATATTACCATCTTTGAGGAAGTTCTAGTAACCCTACATTTTTCATGGCTAAAGTAATGTCATTGCCACTCCTTCGACATAAAAAGGATAGTTACAAAGCCCTTTATTTCCTACCCTAGTGCCATATACACAATTGGAATATTCAACTTGTTTGTAGTATTCCAAGGTGAACATCCTTTCTGTCAAAGTGTGGTAGAAGAAAATATTTGCCTATGAAACCGTACATGCAGATGATTGTGCCCTCGATTAAAAAGAAGAAATATCCCTCTACGTTGGGCTTCTATAGTACTCTCTTAAACTTGGGAGATAATCTAGGTGCTTCACCATGCAATATTCCCATTTCTAGCCCTAAAAACTCTCTAACAAAGTTGTAGTAGGATTGAGATATATGCAAGATGTTACTCCACTCATACACTTGCAAGGGAGCCATATTTACATCTGTACTCTTTATACCTATCCAAGGTATTTTTAAGGTCATTAATAGAAGAAAACCTAGGCCAAATGGGAATACTGTCTAGAGGTACTACCAGTACCACTAGGTTTCTTTTTCAACTCACATAATTGCTCATGTATTTGGACAAAAAAGAAACGAGCCCAATTAAAGAAAGTTGGGTGGGCGCTACTTTCCATGATTGTAGGGTCGTAGAATTTAGAGTTAGAAATAAAATGCACAGTAGCTATCTGCCAGTCATGGATCAATTTATCTAATGGTAATCCTACTAAGATAGCCAGCATTAAGTACATTTAAGGGTTCTTAAAAGTTGTTGCTTCGATTGGGGTTTGGGGTAAACTATCCCCTATAGTGACATTATTTAGCTCTACTTGTAGCCAATCCTTGATCTGCCTATCCTCATATGCATGTTTTCTTAGGGAGTAGTATTTGGCTTGCTCATTAATTTTAAAAGGTTTGATAGGCACATTAGAGGGTAAAACCATGGAAAAAGCACAAGAAAACAAATTGAGGGAGAGTGTAAAAAGGTACCTACCCTATTTCTTTTTTATAATAATTTATTGAGTATCATAATATTGAGCTATGACATTTACTAGCTTAGGGTATGGGTGAACAGGCGTGCAAACATAGAAATATAGAAAAGAACAAGCAACAAAACCCAATCAACTAGATTTGAAAATACCTATCAACAACCTATTTTATACATCTTCTCTCAACCTATGAGCATCCTTCCATGTCATTACCGTATCTACAATTTGTGCATCTCCACCATAAAAGACATCCACCTTTTCAGCCTTGGATTTAGCTTTTCTCTTAGCAACAGATGAAGAAGAAGCCATGATGTTTTGGAATTTTTTACATGATGCTTTTGAGCTACTCAGCACTACAAATTGCTTCTAAGAAAACAAAGGATTTTAGTAAGGGGTTATGAAGTAGGCCCTTGTTTAAATACCTTGGCAAAACTTCCTAGTGAGTTACCTTTATGTAGTTCCATTGGCATGGATTTCTCTTGTTGATTTGCATGCTATTATAATTCTTAACTAAGTTGGAACAAGTGGTGCATTAATGATCCTTGTGAGCATTGGTGTACTTTGATAATCAAATTTCAAATCCTCACCCATTGAATTATCATATTTGACTAATTGATTATGGCATGGAATGTAATGATATCACGACCGACTGGATGTCGTGGTTTTAATACAACAATTTTATCATGAGGTTGTGGTCTCTATTTGCCTTACCATTTGACTGCAATATTTTGATATCATGTAGTTGCATGCATCTCCAAGCTTGATAGCCTGTATGAGCACGACATGGAATAATATGCGAATTCATAACTTTCCTTGCAAGTTTCACAATAGCATTTGATCGCAACTTCATGGTGATGTTGCGATGTCACACGCTTGTAATGACCATCAGATTTCCCTGGTTGCATAAGCATGACATGGTAACAATGCATGAAATCATATTTTTTTTAGATTTAGGCATAGTGTTTCAAGTACTAACCATTTACTAGGATTGAAAGCAATCTACCAGTCAGATCACAAAATTCAAAAGCATTAAAATCCTTCTTTTGTTCGATGATATATGGTCCAAACCACATAGCATAAAACTTTTCATAAGCCCCTGGTTTTGCTCTATCAACATCCCATTTTAAGACAAGATCTTCTTCCTTGAATATTTTGGGATGTCTTTTTTTCAAACCATATTTTGACAACTCCTTGATGATGACACAAGTTGTATGCTTGTTCTCTCTTTTCTTCTACTTGGACCAATTTAGTCATTCTCCTCTCCATTGGCTAAAAATCTTCTGATTCCATTTCACTGAGAAATTTAAGTGTTGGAAGCTCTATAATTATAGAGAGAACTGCCTCTTTGACATACACCAATGTATAAGAAAATATTTTAAGTGAATTTTTTTGGGGTGATCTTGTCTACCCATAATGCTTAATTAAGCAATAAGTGTCAACTTCTCAGACTTCCATCAATATTTCTCTTGATTACTTTTAGAAGCCTTTTGTTTGTGGCCTCTACTAGGCCATTTCCTTGAGGATAATAATTGGATGAAGTATTCCAGTATATGCCATATTTTATAGCAAAATCCATAATTTGTACTCAAATAAATGATCCACCTGTAAACACCTTAAACATGTCATGTTTAGAAGACTACTCATATGGGCACCTTTGCAGACCATATGAATGACCTTGGACCCTCCCAAGGCTAAGCAGTGATTCTAATCACTCATTTTAGGTAATATAAGCCTATTCAGCTTAGTCGTTGATGACATCAGTAGCTAAGATCTCAATCGTGGTTAACAATAGCAGCTAGGATCCTAGCCACACTGAGCAACAACGACTAACCCTATAATAAACTCGGGCTATCAGAGCCGAGCAAAATTAGTTGCAATGAACAACTTGCAACGAATTTCAAGCAGTTTTGGGCGAGGAATCTTCCAAAGGATTCCTCCCAACCGTCCAGGCCAACCAATTCTTGATCTTGACTTCCTTGAGAATCCAAGATTGGAATTTGAGGAGTCTATTTATAGATATCCCAAAGAGGTAATTAATATCCTGAATTCATTGTAGCGGAGCTCTACCGATTTGATGACTGATTTCACAACCCTTGAGGAGTAGTGAGGTGTTGTCAAATTGGAGAATGACATTTGTTGCTATGCCAATGGAGTTTCAAATAGCTTGAGGAGTAAGCTTACCAATTTGCATCAATATGTTGGACATTTTGAGTAGTTGAGTTGTCATTGATGTCAAGAGTGAGTGGTCATTGACGTCAAAAGTCAGTTTCAGTGAGCAGTGCAAGAAGAAGCAGTTCTGCAATCAGTACAAAAAGGAGAGTCCACTTCCGGATGGTCAGATCCAGTTCTAGGTGGTCAAATGTGGTCCAAAGTGCAAAGAAGAGGCCCAAGAAAATAATATTATAATATTTTATTATAATATTAAAAAGAGAAATTTAAATTAATTATAAATTAATTAATACAATTTTATTATAAATTAATTTATCAATTAATTTAATTAACTTCCAAAGTTATTTAAGTTAATTATAACTTAATTTTAATCTAATTATGTGTTTGTATTTATAGCGGGTTTTAACAAGGATCCCAAAACCTGATTACATAAGCAATGGGCCTAGGGCATCAATCCCTTGAAACTGAACACCAAAAAGCAAATCCCGCCCGGCGATAACGATAAGCATGAAACAATCCCTCTCGGCGGGAAACAAACAAATAAGAAAAAAGTAGTTTTGGAGATCCCGCTCAGCAGGGAGTAGCCAAAAACCACCATCGAGAAGATCCCGCCCAACAGGAAGCAAAGAAAAACCGTTACAATAAAATCCTGCCTCGCGGGAAGCGATCAAAACCACCACAAACGGTCCCGCCTAGCGGGAAGCAACGAGGAAATCCTGCCATCCGGGAAACTAGCAAAAAAGAAAGGATCCCGCCTCGCGGAAAACCGGCGGATTTGGCGGATCCCGCCCTATGGAGAAACCATCCCGCCCACCGGAAAACATTCGATTCGGCGAGAGCCATTCGCAGGACGCCGACATCCAAGCACGGAGAGGATCCAATCCATCAGGAAGTGACCAGAGAGTTGCACCACAAGGAACCCGGCCCGGGAAAACAGAAGAGGATCCCAGCAGCAGGGACCAAGAATCCCGTCCAAGCACAGAGCCTGTCGAGGATTCACAAGAAAAATGGGGAAGTTGTCCAAACCCTAAACCGTCACCTCCACCGCACTGAGAAACGCAGGGGACCAGATCCACGCGAATCACCTGCAAAAAACCCCAGGGGGAAGCCTGAGGGAAAAATGGAAGGGATCCCCAACCAAACAGGGATCCCTGGGAAGCACCAGTCCGAAAAAACAACCAAGGAAACCCTAGCCGGCCGGGAGGGGAATAGATAGTGGAGAAGGATCTCCCCCCAGGAGATCATCTGCAAACAACTACTCCCCGGGAGGGATGACCTGGGTTGAGCCAGGGACTGGGCAGAAACTAGGAGCCATGGGAGGGGGAGCAGGGGAGGGACCAGAGCCCTCCCCTCTCAACTCTATCAGGGTGAGGTCTCGTACAAGCTTCAATCCAATTTTAATTTAATTATAAATTAATTTATATTAATTTAAATAACCCTAAAGTGGGTTATAAGGTTTAAATTAAAATTGAATTCGAAATTTGATTTAGCATCGATGTTTTATGGCACGAGGTCTTCATGTATAAAAGGAGGGCAAATCCTAAGTCAAAGTCCCCTAATGCATTCGATTTAATTAATGCCTCCTAGATTCGTGTGCAAGGGAAGAAGATTGAGTTTCACGTGTTTTGAGGTTTCGACGATAACAACGAAGACAAGTAGGAGCAAGGCTCCTCTTATTTCGCACAACGTTGTGTAGCGTAGTTGGCGACGACAGGTTGTGTTAAGGCATGTGGCAGGCGGGAGAACAAGGTTCGAAACCTGTCGAGTGTCATTTTGTGAGGGAAGAGCGCATTCTATTTTTTGCACCACATCATTCGAAAGGAAAGAAAGGGAAGGCTTGTGCCTTCCCCTTCGCACGGAGGCTCGTAGCCCACGTGGTGGGCTAGCACCTCGATAAGGTGCTCGGTAGGAGGAAGCCTCACGTTCGAAACCCGTCGAGGCCTTTTGGCTAGTGTTAAAGGTATGCGCTGATGTTAATTGCCTTGGTCACTTGATTATTTCGGATGTGCTAAGGTTGGAAAAATAAAATATTTTTGATGGTTTATAAAGTTTATTTTTGCCTAAATTAATTTGGATATTGAGTATTTGAGGGAGATAAAAGGGTAGGCAATATTATTTTGAAAGTTTAATTTTTGGAGGATGTTAATTTAATTTTTGGGTTTATATTGTCTTTTCTTTTGCTATTTTTGGAGGTTGTTAATTAAAGTTGGAGATTATAAGGTGTAATTGAGTAATTATTTTTATGTATGATTTGATGATTGCTAATTTCAAAGAAGGAGTAATAAGGTGTATTTGAGTTTGATTATTTTTGTAATTGAGAAATATTTTTGAGAGAGTGTTAGTGTGATATTTTGTCATCTAACCATTGAAATTGGCAAAGAAGAAAATTGTGATTGAGACAGGTTTTTAAGGGCACTTCTTCATCAAACAAAAAGGTATGGGCACATCTTCCTAGAGAGTGATTGTTGGATGTTGTGAATGCTAAGTTGGAGTGAAAAGGGTTGTTTGATAAGCATTGTTGAGTTTGGTTTTTATGGAATGAAAGTTGATTCTAGAAACCTTGTTTGATAAGCATTGTTGGAAATATTGAGTAAAGCTTTCATATGCTTGAACTAGGGTTTGTGCAAAGAACATGAGTATCATTGTTATGTGAAGTTGTGAACTATCTTGAACTAGGGTTTGTGAAAGATCATGAGTATCATTGTTATGTGAGATTGTTTGATAAGCATTGTTGGAAATAATTGAGTGAGTGTTCATATGCTTGGACTAGGGTTTGTGAGCAAGGGTTGTTTCATTGAGTGATTGGTTGAGTAGAGTTGGTTGAGCCTAGTCAAGTGGAAGTGTTGAAGTGATAGTTCAAGTTATGTGAAACAAATTGTTCTATATTCTAAATTGATTTGAGAAAGAGGTTGAGTGTTTGTGAGTGTGAAACATATTGAGTCTCTAACAATTCTCTATATGTTTTTGTGATAAAAAGAGAGATTGAAAGTGATTGAGCATTGTTGTGAGTGTGAAGCATATTGAGTCTCTAACAATTCTCTATATGTTTTATGAGATTGGATAAGTTTTAGTGAGGACTTGTTGAGCAGATTTGAGATAAGTCTTTGTGAAGACTTGTTGAGTAGATTGGATAAGTTCTAGTGAGGACTTGTTGAGCATATTTGAGGTAAGTCTTTGAGAAGACTTGTGGATATATTGGTGTGAGATTTTGTGGAAGCTTACAATATAGATTTGAGGATAAAGATTGAGAGGTTGGACAAGTTCTAGTGAGGACTTGTTGAGTATATTGGACAAGTTCTAGAGAGGACTTGTGGACATATTAGTGTGAGCTTTTGTGGAAGCTTACAAGGTAGATTTGAGACAAGTCTTTGAGAAGACTTGTGAGCAGAGTTGATTGATTGATTTGTTCAAACCTTGAGTTAAGGTTTGGAGTAGATCTAGCAGAGTTGATTTGTGATTGAGTATAGATTTGTGTTAGAATGAAGGATTGTGTTTAGTGCAGATTTGAGGATAGAGATTGAGAAGATTTGATGATGGTATGTTAGTGCAGAGATAGAGATTGAGAAGATTTGTGCTAGATCGAAGGACTGTGTTTAGTGTAGATTTGAGGATAGAGTTTGGTGTAGATTTGAGGATAGGTTTGTGTAGATTAGAGATAGATATTGAGCAGATTTGTGCTAGATCGAAGGATTATGTTTAGTACAAATTTGAGATAGAGCTGAGAGCAAGCTTTGGAGGTGATAGAGTATAGAGGATGATAGTCTCTAGTGGATAGAGATCCATTAGCTATGGTAGTGAGGATAGGTCTTCTAAGTGAGGATAGGAGTCTTTAGTGGATAGAGATCCATAAGCTAGTGTAGTGGAGGTAGCAGTTCTTCTAGAAGATCACCAGCCAGAGCAGAGGAGAAAGGAGTTCTCCTATGGATAGAGATCCATAAACTTGATTAGGGGATTGGTGTCTCCTTTGGATAGAGGTCCATAAATATTGTAATAGGGAAAGGATTCCCAAGAGATTTGTTGAGAAAATTTTAGTGAAATATTTTCTCCATGGAGTAGCCCACATTGGGTGAACCACGTTAAATTGGTGTCTCTATTGTGTGTGATGATTTGTGCATTACTTTGGTTACTGCTATTGATATTGCCATTGATTATATTGGATAATACTATTTGGGAAAGAAAAGTAAAAAGTGGTCTTATACTATTCACCCCCCTCTCAGTATAAGCTTGTGTTCTTCAATTGGTATCAGAGTTGGTTCCTTCGAAAAAGGTTTAACAACTTGAAGGAAGATCTTACAAGAACACAAATGGCAAAGAAAGGCAAAAGTAGAACCATGAGACACAAGAAGAAAAGAACACACATGGTCATGAAAGAAAAGGAAGATGAATTTAATGTTGTTGTTTTGGGAGGAGAAATAGAAATAGATTCAAGAGATGAATCAAGTAGTGGAGAAAAGGTCAGATTGATAAAGTTTTGTACCAGATGTAGGAAGATAGGTCACCTTGCAACTTATTGTCCACAAGAAGGTGAAGAATGTTTTGTTTGTGGTCAACTCGGTCATGATGCAGGTTATTGCAATGGGTTTAGTAGCGGTGAAGATGAAGATGATACTTTCAGAATTGAAGTCCTAGAGGATGGTTCAAAAAAAGATAACAGGGACAATCAAAATAGGTATGAAGAAGAAACTCTACTTTCGACAATAGAAGAAAATGCTCCTATTGAAGACCAAAGAAAAGAGAGAAATTTAGAAAAATAAAAGGAGGAAGCTACTCTTAAGGAACTTGTTGAGTTGAAAAGGGAGAACTTAGAATTAAAGGCTCAAATACAAGAGGATGAGAAATGTAAGACAAAGCTTCTACAAGATCTCTCTGACTTGAAAGTTAAGGTTGAAAAGGCAAGGAGAGCTGAAAAATATATGGTTGAACAATCAAAGGTAAAAGAGCTAGAATGTAAAAGACTTATTGTTGATCTCAAAGAATTAAAAATGGAGAACTCATGATTAAGGGTTCAAGCTCAAGAAGATGAGAAAGCAAAAGCAAAGTTTCTACAAGAGCTCACTAACTTCAAAATTAAGGTTGAAGAAGCAAGGAAAATTGAAGAAGGTATGGCTAAAAAATTAAAGATAAAAGATCTAGAGTGTGAAAGATTAGAACATGAGATAGTTTCACTAAGGATGGAAGTAAAAGGCTCTAAGGACAAGCTACACAAGTTTGAGAAAAATTCAAAGACTTTGGACAGGATTATCAATGCACAAAGATCATCAGTCACCAAAATAGGACTTAGTTTTGAAGAAGAACAAGGGAAACAAGAAGCAAAAAAAGGAGAGTCAAGCTCAAGCACCAAAGAAGAAGAAGCTTCAAAAGAAGAAAGTGAAAGAGAGAGTGAGACTTCTAAGGATAAGTTGGACAATAGAAAGTTCAACAAGGAAAGGAACAATGCACAAATAAGGAACAGATGGAACAGGAAACAGGACAGGGTAGAAGAGACTAAGAGACCAATGGGGTCAAGGCAAGGTTTCTTCAATGGATGATGCTTCTCATGTCACAGGTTTGGGCACAAGGCTACACAGTGCAGGACACATGAAAGACAGGAATATGGGAACTTTAAAAATAGATAGTTTTTTCAAGGGTATTGCTACTCTTGTAATCAGTTTGGTCACAAGGCAGTGAATTGCAGGGTTCATGATAGGAATAGATATGGCTTCACCAGGAGAAATCCCAAGACATTTGCACCTCCAAGGAATCACAATATTAAGTGTTATAAGTGCAATAATATTGGGCATATAACAAGGTGGTGTAGAACAAAATTTCCAGATCTTCCAAGGATAGGCAAGAAAGAGGATTCTCAAAAGGTTCAAAAAGGTATGACTTCAAAGGTATGGAAAGAGAAAGTTGACAAAGGAAAAGAGCATTGCATTATGGGAGTAGATATACTCCCACCCCAAAATTAACCACCTCAAGAGAGGAGGTGGGGGAGGGGCTAAGCTAAGAGACTCATTCTTAGCCCCGAGCCCCAAAGGTGACCCTTTGCCATTGATGTCAAAGGGGGAGAGATTTGAGTAAGGGGGAGAGATTTGATTTAAGGAGAGAGCATTGAGTCAGGGGGAGCAATTTCCTAGGGGGAGCAAAACAGAAAAAGGTTAAGGAAATTGGAAAAGATAATTGGGTTGCCATCAATGACAAAGGGGGAGATTGTTGGACATTTTGAGTAGATGAGTTGTCATTGATGTCAAGAGTGAGTGGTCATTGATGTCAAAAGTCAGTTTCAGTGAGCAGTGCAAGAAGAAGTAGTTCCGCAATCAGTGCAAAAAGGAGAGTCCGCTTCCAGATGGTCAATCCGGTTCTAGGTGGTCATATGTGGTCCAAAGTGCAAAGAAGAGGCCCAAGAAAATAATATTATAATATTTTATTATAATATTATAAAGGGAAATTTAAATTAATTATAAATTAATTAATATAATTTTATTATAAATTAATTTATTAATTAATTTAATTAACTTCCAAAGTTATTTAAGTTAATTATAACTTAATTTTAATTTAATTATAAATTAATTTATATTAATTTAAATAACCCTAAAGTGGGTTATAAGGTTTAAATTAAAATCAAATTCAAAATTCGATTTAGCATCGACGTTTTATGGCATGAGGTCTTCGTGTATAAAAGGAGGGCAAATCCTAAGTCAAAGTCCCCCAATGCATTCAATTTAATTAATGCCTCCTAGATTCGTGCACAAGGGAAGAAGATTGAGTTTTGCATGTTTTGAGGTTTCAACGATAGTAGCAAAGACAAGTAGGAGCAAGGCTCCTCTTATTTTGCACAATGTTGTGTAGCGTAGTTGGCGACGATAGGTTGTGTTAAGGCGTGTGGTAGGCGGGAGAACAAGGTTCGAAACCCGTCGAGTGTCATTTTGCAAGGGAAGAGCGCATTCTATTTTTTTGCACCGTATTGTTCAAAAGGAAAGAAAGGGAAGGCTTGCGCCTTCCCCTTCGCATGGAGGCTCGTAGCCCACGTGGTGGGCTAGCACCTCGATAAGGCGCTCGATAGGAGGAAGCCTCACGTTCGAAACCCATCGAGGCCTTTTGGCTAGTGTTAAAGGTATGCATTGATGTTAATTGCCTTGGTCGCTTGATTATTTTGGATGTGCTAAGGTTGGAAAAATAAAATATTTTTGATGGTTTATAAAGTTTATTTTTGCCTAAATTAATTTGGATATTGAGTATTTGAGGGAGATAAAAGGGTAGGCAATATTATTTTGAAAGTTTAATTTTTGGAGGATGTTAATTTAATTTTTGGGTTTATTTTTTTTATTTTTGGAGGTTGTTAATTAAAGTTGGAGATTATAAGGTGTAATTGAGTAATTATTTTTGTGTATGATTTGATGATTGCTAATTTCAAAGGAGTAATAAGGTGTATTTGAGTTTGATTATTTTTGTAATTGAGAAATATTTTTGAGAGAGTGTTAGTGTGATATTTTGTCATCTAACCATTGAAATTGGCAAAGAAGAAAATTGTGATTGAGACAGGTTTTTAAGGGCACTTCTTCATCAAACAAAAAGGTATGGGCACATCTTCCTAGAGAGTGATTGTTGGATGTTGTGAATGCTAAGTTGGAGTGAAAAGGGTTGTTTGATAAGCATTGTTGAGTTTGGTTTTTTTGGAATGAAAGTTGATTCTAGAAACCTTGTTTGATAAGCATTGTTGGAAATATTGAGTAAAGCTTTTATATGCTTGAACTAGGGTTTGTGCAAAGAACATGAGTATCATTGTTATGTGAAGTTGTGAACTATCTTGAACTAGGGTTTGTGAAAGATCATGAGTATCATTGTTATGTGAGATTGTTTGATAAGCATTGTTGGAAATAATTGAGTGAGTGTTCATATGCTTGGACTAGGGTTTGTGAGCAAGGATTATTTCATTGAGTGATTGGTTGAGTAGAGTTGGTTGAGCCTAGTCAAGTGGAAGTGTTGAAGTGATAGTTCAAGTTTTGTGAAATAAATTGTTCTATATTCTAAATTGATTTGAGAAAGAGGTTGAGTGTTTGTGAGTGTGAAACATATTGAGTCTCTAACAATTCTCTATATGTTTCTGTGATAAAAATAGAGATTGAAAGTGATTGAGCATTGTTGTGAGTGTGAAGCATATTGAGTCTCTAACAATTCTCTATATGTTTCTATGAGATTGGATAAGTTCTAGTGAGGACTTGTTGAGTAGATTTGAGATAAGTCTTTGTGAAGACTTGTTGAGTAGATTGAACAAGTTCTAGTGAGGACTTGTTGAGCATATTTGAGGTAAGTCTTTGAGAAGACTTGTGGATATATTGGTGTGAGCTTTTGTGGAAGCTTACAATATAGATTTGAGGATAGATATTGAGTGAAGACTTGTTGAGCAGATTGGACAAGTTCTAGAGAGGACTTGTGGATAGATTAGTGTGAGCTTTTGTGGAAGCTTACAAGGTAGATTTGAGATAAGTCTTTGAGAAGACTTGTGAGCAGAGTTGATTGATTGATTTGTTCAAACCTTGAGTTAAGGTTTGGGGCAGATCTAGCAGAGTTGATTTGTGATTAATTCAAGCTTTGTGTTAAGGCTTGAGGATAGATTTGTGCTAGATCGAAGGATTGTGTTTAGTGTAGATTTGAGGATAGATATTGAGGATAGATTTGTGCTAGATCGAAGGACTATGTTTAGTGTAGATTTGAGGATATATTTTGGTGTAGATTTGAGGATAAGTTTGTGCTAGACCAAAGATAGATATTGAGCAAATTTGTGCTAGATCGAAGGACTATGTTTAGTGTAGATTTGAGATAGAGCTGAGAGCAATCTTTGGAGGTGATAGAGTATAGAGGATGATAGTCTCTAGTGGATAGAGATCCATTAGCCAGGGTAGTGAGGATAGGTCTTCTGAGTGAGGATAGGAGTCTTCAGTGGATAGAGATCCATTAGCCAGTGTAGTGGAGGCAACAGTTCTTCTAGAAGATCACCATCCAAAGCAGAGGAGAAAGGAGTTCTCCTGTGGATAGAGATCCACAAACTTGATTAGGGGATTGGTGTCTCCTTTGGATAGAGGTCCATAAACATTGTAATAGGGAAAGGATTCCCAAGAGATTTGTTGAGAAAATTTTAGTGAAATATTTTCTCCGTGGAGTAGCCCACATTGGGTGAACCACGTTAAATTGGTGTCTCTATTATGTGTGATGATTTGTGCATTTCTTTGGTTACTGCTATTGATATTGCCATTGATTATATTGGATAATACTATTTGGGAAAGAAAAGTAAAAAGTGGTCTTATACTGTTCACCCCCCTCTCGGTATAAGCTTGTGTTCTTCACAATCCACCACGAATTCACACAAACTCAATCGTAAAACTATGTTCAGACACAAAGGTGACCCTTGACCATCAATTACATAGAGAATTGAGCATCCACAGACCTGATTGCAAGAGAAGGATACTTTTTCTTGTGGTCGTTGTTGTCAACAGTAGCCAACAGTCTTAGTTAAGGCTATCAATAGTGGTTAATAGAGCCAGCTGCTCTGAGCATCAGTGACTAGGGTTTGATGAGCTTAATCCTCCAATTTAGTCATATATTTACATTCCTTAGTATTAATTTAGGTTAATCTAGCATAGATTAGTCATATTTCAGGCATTTCCATGGTAATTAGCAGATTAATAGGCATCTTTACTTACATTTATGCTCCTTATGCTTTTTTTTGCAAGTTTTCATATAATAGGTTTCTTTATGCTTAATTTGTAAGATCTATTGTATCCTTAGGTTCCTTTATGTGTTTCAAGCAATACTTCATGCTCTAATATCAATTTCCTAAGCATCTTTATACATTTCATGCTTTCTTTAAGTATTTGCTTCATTTCTTGCATCTTCTTGGACAATAGCCTCATCATGAGAGGTTTCATATGCTTTTGATGTGCTTTGTTGTTTCCTTGCATGCAGGTGATAGATTCTTCTAAGGACTCAAAGCTATTCAAGATCATTCCTCTTAACAATAGAGAAGGAGGCATCCTAGTAAGCCCTCACGCAAAGTTGGTGGAGACCTAAAGAGCATTTAGAGTACATCACCCTCGTTTAGGGGATCAAAAAAATTGTATACATGTATCAAATTTGGTATCCCTAAGAGGGATGGATATGTAACCAATTTTCACCATTGATTAATACAAAGGAGGCATTCTTTATTGCAAATTTGGTTATATGTGTTATTTGTTTCAATTTTGATTATCATGTTGCAATTAGTATAGATGTATGCTTTTTAAGCCTTTTACAATGGCAATCATGGTAGAAACCTTGTATTTTTTGTTGATTTTGTTGATCTACTGTTGTGTGTAGGTACTAGTGGCAATTGAAAATAGCGGTGCACAATCTCAGACGCGACTAAAAATAGTGGCTAGCATCGCCTTGAGAAACATCGACTAGCAAAAAACTTGGCAAAATAGTAAGCAGCCTTTTTCTACTTCAGATGAGAATTTCTAGGTAGGTTGCCTCCTCTGAATTTATTTTATTTTCCTTGTATTTTTTTGTGTTTAATCTTTAATTAGATCACTTAATAAAAATATAAGGAAATTTATAAAAAATATCTTATTTGCTCCTAGCTGCTTCTAGCAACAACAGCCAGCTCTATTAGCTAATGTAGTCTCCAGCGGTTAGAATTTCTAGTTGGTTTTCTATCTAGCGGCTGAGACTGTTGCTTGCTACACAGAACAACGACTATTGTGTTAAATTATGTGTTAGGGTTTTTCTTGTTTGGGGTATTTCCAAAGGCCAATATCATTTTAATTTTGTATTTGCATTCTCTGAAAGGTAAAGAGCATCTAGCCTTGCATCTCTCTAAAAGTAAAATGTATTTTCTAAGCATGTATAAAAAGAATCATGAATGCTTTTTGATGCATCTTTCATTTATGTAAAATTAAAAAAATACATACACACACATCATGATTCATTTAAACATTAGTGGTGTTGGGCTGTCACATCCAACCCGTTTATCGAGACCAACAGTGGAAGTCATTACCACTCGGTTGGCTCGTTTGACATTGTATCATCGATTACCCGCTCGTGGTCAAGGTCAGACCCACAACCGTTGTAGCTTAGAAAATTGCATGCATTCCTCTTCGAAGGGTGTATTACCCAAGTGAGACTGGGTGAGGTACTGGTCGAACTTGTGTCCCCTTGTCGATTATGGGTTTCATCTCCATAGTCTAATGGATTCACAATATGGATTTCATAGCCAGATGTGTGTGTGTGGGCATACAGGTGAAAACCCTTTAACAATATAAGAGTATCATCAACAATTGCAAACACGATAAGAGTTAGACTATATAATCAACAAATAAAAATGCACTAAACAATTTTAAGATACACCAAAAAAAATTAAATGAGATAAACACTTTGTATACTTTGTGTTCTTTAAAAATTATATACGAAATAAATTCACAAATCATGGTTAATACACAAAGAGGCTAACCTCAACACACGATCGAGGTGGAAACTGAAGCTCTAACCCATACACATAACAACAAGTTGGAACCTCCTATATAGAATGCTCCTGAATGGCATTCGACTAGTATCAAAGGTGATAACTTGATGCATGGGGGTTCTCATAAGAACATCCCAATAAAAGGACGTAATACACATTCTTCTCATGATAGAGCTAAGGGTGGTTCAAGACCCCCATCGTCACATGATAGGCATAGAGAATATCCACCCAATTAGGGGCAAGAGGAAAGGGCTACGTCAGAACACAGACCCTCAAAAACACCAAATCACAATGAACCTGGAAGGTTCACAATAGACCTTAATACTATTGGAGTCAATGGTACACCTCCTAACAAACCTTGGAAAACTAGTCAACTCAATGGACTAGATCAAGTGCTAGGAAGATTAGGGTGTAGGACCTCTACTGTTCACTCTCACTCTAAGAGCACACGCAATGAGGACAGAGATAGGCCTACCCATTAATAGGGAAACTGTTCAAAATGCTCTCATAGTGTACGCGCCCCATCTATGCATGCGAGCACAGAGCAAAGGTATTAACGCAACACCAATGTAGTTTGTATAGATAAAGGCAATAGCGTAGCAGAAAAATCTGTTAGAGCCCATAATCACAAGGCTCCTCACACAAAATTACAAAGTCAAAGGCCTTACACAACCGATCTTGTAGATTGAACACATAGGTTGGCTTCAAAACAAAGACAACACATATTCTAAGATCATTTGGAAGACGTGCACGTAGAGCGTGAGTGCCTCGAGAAAGAGGACACTCAATGGAAATGTTGCTTCGACAACATTTATATGAGCATCGTCTACAAGAACAACACATCCTTGACTAGAAGGAGCATGAAGAGAGAGAGGACAAACTAGCTCAAGCTAATCTACCTCCTCATAGTGAGTATAGGGAGTAGCATAACATACATGTTGTATTGTAGCCAGAACTACATCCTAGACAAGTTGAGAACCATACTCATTATACACCCCAATATACTCCAAGACAAAAATAATGTCAAACGCTAGACCAACCTGGGGGTAGTCAGTATGAAGAATCAGAGAGGGATGAGCAAGATTAGCAATATCTTGAACCCTCCTTTGTAGATGTGGATGATGAGCAAAATCATCCATCTTGATCTAAGAGAAATTTACCTCTGTTGGCACCACAAAAGTCGCTAAGATAAGAGAAAATCTTATCCTATCAAGCATACAGAGCACTTACTAAAAAGTTTAAAGTTATTAAAAAATAGGGAATGACTTATAAAAAGCCTACTCTAAACAAAATTCACAATAAGCCTTTGTGTCCCTCAGTCCCTAGCTTGGCGTATCTCGAACATTTCGAGATGCTTAAGCTAGAAAAAGTCAAGGATCACGATGATGCACAGGAACATGTAACTAGTTTTATGAATATGTGTTTCAAAATTTAGAATTACGATGCCTTATTGCTAAGAACTTTTGTGATAACCCTTTCAGGCCCAGCCCTGGAATGGTACAATCAATTGAAGAAGAATAGCATCACCAACTTCGAATAGTTGACGAATACATTTCTTGAACGCTTTTCATTTGCCATCAAGAAGAAGACCAATCTATTCGACCTAGATGCTTTAAAGCAATTTGATGATGAACTAGTTATGGACTTTAGCCATAGATAGAAGAAATTGATAGTTAAACTTCCCTTCTCCATCCCAACTACAAAGTTGACACAAATTTTTACTAAAAGTTGCGCAAAACATATTTTGCTATTGTTACAATTGCAGCAGTACCAAAAATTTGAAGAGGTCTTAAAGTAAGCCAAAGTCATAGAGGATATCAAGTTACAAGAAGGTGACTTGAAACTCTGGATAAAGGAGTGGAACAACAAAAACACGAAGAATCAGAATCATCAGGACAATCCTACACATGTGAATCAAGTCGTGTTAAACCTTCAAAAGGGGAGCAAGATATAGTAACTGCAAAACTATTAGGCACAACCTCCCCCTACGCAATATAATCAACACAACAAGAAGCAAGACAAAGACAAAGAACGTTGCCCACCTCACCAATTTACGTCATTGGAACAAGCTCTCGTTAGAAGAGGTCAACTTAAGGTTAAAGAGGATAATCCAACTAAATCTCAACATAAGAATAAGCATATAGGAGGCAATAGTGATAGTAGGCATGTTAACAATGTCACTAACAACCTACAAAATATTGTACTTCAAAAGCCTCCTCAAAGGAATTTCACAATAATTAATATACCTATGGAAGTAATTTTGAAGCAACTATTGGACGCTAAGGCAATTGAATTACCTCCAGTAAAACAACCAGATACTACATCTCATTGGTATAAGGTAAATAAATATTGCACTTACCACAGGGTAGAAGGACATTGGACAAACACTTGTAAGAATTTGAAGCATGTGGTTCAAGATTTGATTGATGCAGGATGCATTGATTTAGGAAATCTCCAATAAACAAGTAATCAAACTCCTATTCAACAGGTTTCGACAATAAATCAAGACATAAGGATATTTAAGGATCTCCTACCTAAGCATGAGCAACAAACAACTAATCAGGTGGCTCATCAAGATGATTACCTACATCATAGTAACGTGGTTAGTATGGTTGGGGTAACTACAAGGAAACACGCTCAAAATTAGCAACATCAGCAAGGACAGAGTTTAGCCTCTCAACCCAGTTTAGTTTTAAATGAGAATCAAAGAAGAGATTCAGCTACAAGGATCTTGCCTATAGTGTTGAGACCACAGTTATAAGTTTCATTTGATCTTCAAAAGCAGTTAGCTAGTACTCCAGCAAAGATATCAATGTTAGAACTTTTACAGACTTCTTCTGATCACATAAATGCTTTAATGAAATTTTTACAACAACAATCTATTTCCTCAGACATCCCTCCTGATGCCATAGTTGACACCGTATGTTCTTTTGGATACATCATGTCTCATTCTCATATGATGATAAACCTTCCTTAAACTTACATGGAGATTCATCGCTTTACATCACCACACTTATTGGGGATACCATTATCAAGCGGGTTTTGATTGATAATGGTTCATCCCTCAATTTGTGTACATATCAATTCTTTTAAAAATTTAGATTAAAAGAGGAAGATTTAACAAAAACTAATATCATCATTAAATCTTTCAACAATGAGTCCCAAGAGGCATGTGGTGTCATATCTCTTCCCTTAAAAGTAGGGTTGAGAATATTGGATAGTTTGTTTTATGTGGTACATTGTCCTGCATCTTTTAATATTCTTCTTAGGTGACCTTGGATCCATTCTATGAAGGTTATCCCTTCTACTTTTTATCAGTGTCTCAAGTTTGAATTCAAGAATCAAGTTATCACCATTCTGGGTGACCCTCGACCATTTGAATTCTGTTCAAATATAGAGTTAGCTCAATTAGATTTTTATTCTTGTCCTTCTATTTCTTCAAAAAATTCTCTATGTTCCTCATCTCAAATTTTTGAGCATCTTCAAATTTTAAGAGTGAGTGAGGAACATAAAACCCATTCTTTCTCCTTGGATCATGATAATCAGTTTCTTCAAGAGCCTCTTCTAGATCTAACCAAGCTACCACCTTCACCCTGAACGATGGGCTTACCTCATAAGAAGGGTGATATTATACACATTTGCATGTGTGCTTTCATCTTCAGAGGTATGACTTCCAAAGAGAAGCTCCATGGTAGCGACCTGTCTCTCAATGAGTGCTCTTTTGCTCAATGATATCTCAATAATGATTATCCCCTTCCTAAGCAGATTCTATCTGGTATGGGATATGCAGGTAAAGGATTAATATCACAACAAAAGGATATTTAAGAACCCTTAGATGTTGAGATTTGACCTGGGAGATGTGGTATAGGTTTTATACCTAGTAAGAATCAACCTCTACCTTTTGAGGATGATGACCATATTATGACTTATGCAGAATACATGGAATATCAAAAGTTGTCAATAGATGATAGTATAAGTGTTAATTTTTCTTCTCCTCCAAATATAATGTCTTGTCATATGGTTGATCCTATTCATTCTAAAAATAACATTGTTTTTGTTCAAGAAAATGATGAATCTGTGTATGATGTCTTTTATGCTAAACAAAATGTTGTTGTTGGGAAATGTTGTGATTATCGTGCCATGAATTTTGAACAAAAAACCTTAAAAGAGTTTCTCCATGATTTTTAGGATGTATTTGATCCAACACCTCATGGCACACCTATTTATTTTGATAATATGTATGGCGCATTTAGATTTTGCATTGATTTTAAATCTCCATAAAAAATAAAATAATAAAATACATATATAGAAAAGAAAAAGAAAAATTATCATATAGTTGCATCTTCAATTTCCATTTGCATTTACCTGCTTGCTTATATTGCATTATTGCTTGTCATCCTTGCACGATTGCTTGACGTCTAACCTAACATCTTGCATGCTTGCTTGTCATAAATGCCTGATTGATTGTTCATGACTGCTTGCTCCTATAGATTTGGGGCTTTTGTGATAATGGCATGTGATGATACCTGGTTAGGACATAGCTCACATGCATTATACTTCTCACTAGAAATATGATTCCTAGCAAGATCCCCCTAGGGGCTCTTTCCTTCCTTCTTATTTTCTTCTTAAGATCACTTCTCCTTTTTTTTATTCCTTCATTATGTCGAAAACTCTTGTTGCATAAAATCTTTCTCAAAAGTCCCAATCTAGGGATAGAACTTGCATACTATTCTTATACATATTACACCTCACATGGGATATTTATACATCCTAGAAGGTATTGCACTATTCACAATCTTCTATCGAGTCATACTGTCTTTTGACTCAACGGGCTCAACACCTACAGGATAGGCTCCTTGGTCATTTTTAGTAGACCTCGGTATACATCCTAGCGGGTAATCACCTCACAATAGTCAATAAGGGAGCAACCACCCATATCATATCACACACTTTTTCACATTAATGCAAGTGCTATATCCATAGCGGGTCTAGTTATCTCATTAATATGATATATAGTGTCTGGCTACATTGGTTCTTTGTAACCTACACTAGTCTTATACTATGGAGAATTCGTTCTTCTTCTTTTCTAATTGTTGACCTTTGGCCCCTCCTATTTTCTCTTCTTCTTCTCTTTCTTCTCTTCTTTCTTTCTATTTTTTTCTCTTGTCTGATTTTGCTCCTTCTTCCTCCTTCTTGTTATCCTCTTGTTGCATTCATTCATCCCCATGTAGTTTGCATACATAAAAACACTTAAAATAAACAAGAAAAACATATAAAACATGCATTGAATAATTACACATAGAAAACATAGAATCACCATAATATATGCATCTATGTATTACTTGTAGGAAGAAGAGTACATAATGTGAGGTTGGTGTACCACAATCCAAACTCGATACACTCAACCTAGGGATGCACACCACAATCAAAAATTGGTGTGTCATCCTAATCCCTAGCCTATCCTCTCCTAGCTCTGAGATCCAACTCCCTCTGGCCTTCCCTGAGGTGGAGGTAACCTTGATTGTCCCATCGAATACTGAGATGACATCGATACCCATGATTGGGATCGCGATATGCTCACTGACTGAAGGGATGGAGGAGGCTCCATCCTCTGCTCTAGAGGGATAGCTGTGCAGTAAGCTACCTCATACAATATGGCCCTTTGAATAGTTATCTCCAACCTATTGCTTGTCCACTAAAGCTCTGCCTGAAGAAGTTGCACCACATCTCCTACCTGGCTGCTCTCAATGATAGCCATCCCCTCAACCCTGGCCCGTTGGTTCTCTCCATCCAACTGGGTTGCTTCTCCCTGAAGTCGGGTAGCCTTCTCTAGTGTTTTGTTCCTCTCAGCCTGTAGTTGGGCCATATGTATCTGAAGAGAAGCTAGTTATACCCGCAACTCCTCTATCCCCTGACTTTGGCCTCCCACCACTATTGATGTGGATGCCTCCCTAGGGTCTCTTACCTATGACCTCTTTGTTTGTGTGGGGGCATCTCTCACCCCTCCCTCTCTTGTCCTTATTGTCAATATGGTCTCATCTAATACTCGAATCTGAACCCGTGTCAACGTTTTTCTCGACACAACATGAGCCTGTTGTGCCCTCTCTATGGCCCTACAAGTTACCTCTTGGAATACCCATTGCATGCCCAGGTCCATCACCTGGTACATTTGTATTGGTATGGGTGGGTAGATCCTCTAGGGCATGACTCCTCTATACCATTACCTATACCCAATGGCCACCCTTGCATCGCCTACCCCTGGGTCTATGTATGGAGGATCATTTATGTCCTCCTCAACCCATCTAGTGAGGTCTGGCCCACCTCCAATCCCTACTGGGTCCCGGGTCACCCTTCGATACTAGTACCTCTAGCTATCCCTTCTTTGACCTCAACCATATGATTCTCCTCACCCTCGCTAGCTCTATCCTATTGTATTCCGAGCTAGGGTGAAGCCTCCATGGTTGCTATATGAGTTGTGCATCCCAAAGCTCATCAATCACCCACCTAGCTAGTGGTAGGTTCCTTGAGTATGCCCTCGTGATCCTCTCCAGGGATCTTGACCATCTATATGCTCCTAGCCACTTCAGGTCGGGCAATGGTCTTGGTAGTGGTAATGGTTTTTGCAATACAATTTACTCCCAGCACCACACCTGGAGCAAAGTCGTGTAAATCAGTCTTGTACATTGCTTATACACGATGTTGTACAACATTCTATATAGGTGGGCCAACATATAAGGGCCCCAATGAATCGAACCTCTTGATGTCACATTTATGCTACTACTCTTGCTAGTGCCCATGGCAAGTATCGTCTACTAGTGTGGCATGTCAAGAGACCAACCACAACCCCTATGAGCACAACGGTTAGAGGGTCCGCTCCGTAGCAGTCGACCAAGTCATCAACTACTATGGTGCTCCCTAGTACTTGGTGGGTAAAACCTATCAAGAATCGCTAAAGAGTGGTCACCTACCCTCATGCTCCATAGACCTCTCTCACCCTGATGGGGATCCTCAAAATCTACCACACATCCTTTAGTGTGATGGTCATATCCCCTATCGGTAATCGAAAAGCAGAAGTCTTTGGATACCACCTCTCTGCTAGGGCAGTCAACATCACCCTATCCGTCTCTATCCGTGGTATCCTTGCCACATGGTCCAACCTCACTATCATTAGCCTTAGCCTATTCCTCTCTACCTTCCCCAAAGTATCCAACTCTTCCAGAGCCCCTGCCCACCACTCTCAACTCTTGACAATACCTAATTGCATTCACAAAATAAAATTTAATCAGTTCCATAATAAAATTAAAAAAAATAATTAAAATAATTTATTAAGCATATGATAATTACAATTCAAAAACTGCACTTAGGGTTTACTTGTTTTCTTTCTTTTCTTCTTTTTTCTCTCTTTCTTTTTGTTTTTCTTCTTTTTCCCTCGCTTTCACAAAATCGCATCCCATTTTTGGGGCATGCGACTTCGCTTTCACAAAATCGCGCTCGTTGTTTTTAGGGTGCAACTTCACAAAATTGTGTTCAATTTCTTTTGGGCATGATTTCACCGTGCTTCGCCCGATGCGAAATCGTGGTCAGGCCGTAAAGTTGCGCCCGGGTTGTGTCGCAAAAGTTGCTAGCTTTTACGGTGAATTTCCCAAAACTCCCTCCAAAACCCTAATTAAATTGTGAAAAATGAGATAAAATCATGCATGAGGAGAGTTAAAAGCGATCCTTACCTACTCTCGTGCCCTGGCCTCACCCCTCACAATCGTCGCTCGATGAACTAGAAATGCCATCGCCTTTTCTCTCCTGGAGCTCTATTTTCTCTCCTCTTCGCAATGAAAATGAATTAGGGTTTTACACCTTTTTACCTTTTTAAAACCAATTTTTGTGTTTTCTTTTTACCCATTTTGCTTCGCTCGATTGTCTCTCTCTCTCTCTCTCTCTCTCTCTCTCTCTCTCTCTCTCTCTCTCTCTCTCTCTCTCTTTCTTCTACGTCAGTTCTTTCTAGTTTTTATGAAACGTTTCTTTTTCATAAAAACTTGAGGGGGCACCCTGACCTATAGAGGCATTAATGTCCCTAATGTCTTGATTTGCATGCCAAATTAAAAGTGTTCAGAATGATATCATTTTTGCACCACTCCTTTATTCTAAACCAACCATCCCATTTCTGCTTATTGTTGTTTCCCAGTATGTGTGCCTACATACTTTAAATAACGCATTTACTAGGCCATAAATGAATCAAAGAGGGGGCAAAATATAGACATGGAAAATTGATCCAATTTCAGTGGGAAATCTTCCTTGCAACCCCTAAGAGGTCCCTAACCCTTGCCTAAGGTAAGGATAGGCCTCTCCTCCCTCAGCCTTGCTTGTTTTAGTGCCTTTGGCAAAATCGCACTCCATCATAGCCGGGTGCGACTTCACCGGAGTGATCTCGCGCTCTGTCATCCCGAGGTGCGACTTCGCTAGTTTCAATTTAATTTTTTTATTATTATTTTAGCCTGCTTAAACATAGGTATAAATCCTCCAAGAGTGGCATCAGCTTTGGGTTTATTTTGCCCACCTTTTTCCCTATAATTTTGTCTATAAAAGAAAGGATGTTCTTGCTAAATAAAAGGAGAAAAGAAAATATGCAAGTGATATGTGATTTAATGTGAAATTATGATTATTGATTAAGCTCACAATTTTTATAATAGCTCGCTCTTCTTCCTTTGCTTTCTTCTGCTGCAAGCTAATCCTAAAGTACAAATTTTGGATTTGATCTTCTATTGCGTGGATTGGATTGTTGTGTGACTCGGTAGATTCGTGGTGTGGTTTGGAGAGATAGAGTGTCCGCTTGGATACTTCAATTTTCTCTGTCTACTTCTATGATTTCCATCAGGGTTTGTTTACTTTGTTTCTGGCATTTATTTCATCTTCTGCATCTGTATTTTATTTTTTGTTAGTCTACAATGATATCGTGCCTGGTATTAGCAGAGCGCGACTTCGCTTACCTAGATTAGGGTAAACCAGTCCGTAGAAGTGAAATCGCACCCCATCCAGGTAGTGCATGACTTTGTTGCTGCATTATCGTGCCCGCTCCTGACTTTTCCCGAGAGCACACCGAGGGTAATTTAAAAAAAAAAAATCATTGTTGCATTCAATTTTGCATCTAGATCATATTGCTGCATTTTATTCTCTATTTTTTGTTACTGCATTTCTATTTTATGATTAATTCTCCAAAGGTAAATTTATGATTTTGTGTTAAAAGATCATCTAAGGGACCTAGGGAGCTTAACTGCTTCACCTCCAAGGACTGTTACATAGCGGCCTAAGCAAATTCCCTAATGCTAATCTCATTTTCAAGTTTTTTATGAGTTATTTTTCAAAAATATGTATTCCTTATATCATTGTATAAGAGGCAAAAAAAGCTAAATCAACCACCAGTCTAGATAAGTTTTCTAATCATTTTATTGGTTGAAGATCTGATCTAATTATTGATTATTAGGCTTTTGAAAGAGAAAAGCATTTAGTTTGCATCTAGGGATAATTTTTGTGCATTTATTTTGTATGTTGCTGCTTTAAAGGTTTTCTAAAATAAACCTTAGGTTAGTGAGCATTCAAAATAAAGAATCATGTTAGGCTAGCTCTTGTATGTCTGCATTCTATTTTCTATTGTTATGTTATCCTTTATCTTTCTTAGCATAGATCTAGAAAGACCAAACTTAGGTGTTTTTCTTAAAACATAATACATCAAACTGTATCGCTCCAAATTTTTTGCATCCTTACCTTCAGGCTATAGGATCCGTGCCCGGAAGGAGGATGGGAAAAGGATGTCGCGGTACCTCGGACTGAGAGGACTTGCGAAGGTCCCGCCTCTCAAGGGAGGTGTATATTGGTGATTTTTCGATGGATGGTGGGTTCACCAGGAAACATTTAATGGCAGTTTCCACGCCTAGGTTTGGAATGTGTTTTTATGTGTTCGTTTTTAGTCTTAAGCATTCATATCCTAGGTTTGGCCAAATGAATCTAAATTAATCTAAATGAAAGTGCAGATTTAATGAATACAGAAAACAGATTTAAAAACAGAAACAGAGAAATTACAGAATATTAAAAGCAGAATACCTGATCCAGATGTCTGATGAAGATTATGATGTTGAAGCGATCGGGGATCGCCTGCGATTTGACAAGATCGTACGAGATCGGACAAGATCGTACGAGATCTAATGAATTCGTCGAGAGACACTAAACGAGAAAAACAGATGCAAAATACGAGAGAATGCAACTATGATAACAGAGGGAAACAACACAAAATAACAGTATGAATACTAAACAATGGTTATGAATAGAAATTCAAACAAATTATGATATTCAAATGAGAAATTATGATCTTATCATGCAACTTAAGCTATATGGGTGAACTCCAAATGCAAAATAGTAAGAAATAAGGATAAAACTAATTAAAATGCAGAATAAAACAACAAAATGAATAAGAGAAAGCGCAAACTCTGGGCACTGA
This sequence comes from Wollemia nobilis, assembly GCA_028583015.1. NCBI lineage: Eukaryota > Viridiplantae > Streptophyta > Pinopsida > Araucariales > Araucariaceae > Wollemia > Wollemia nobilis. Next base: position 7,171,551 of record JAQPPZ010001069.1, on the reverse strand, counting down.
TTGCCCCCAATGCAGATTGCAGTCGAAATCATCTGGAAGCAGTGAAATCGTCTCGAATTGTGACAGGATCGTCCGAGATTTGAACGAGATCGTCTACGACGATCTGAGCATGCTCCGGCTGAAAATCAATGAGGTCCCTGCAAGAAAACTTCAAAATAACAAATGCAAAATGATGTTCTGGGTATTCTAATGCATGCAAAATCAAGTCATAGAGAAATTCAGCCAGGGGTTGGGAAGGGAAGGTCCTAATGATTAAATAGGCTTAGGGGAGTAGTTAGGAGGTTGGAGATCATCCCTATTTGGGAGATCTCCAATGGAGGAGGGTCTCTAATGGCGCAGACACGCTTCTGCCCGGATTAGAGGCCCGTTGGAACAGAAGCTAATTGTGCAAAATCGGTTTTGCGACAAGATCGTCTGGACGTCCTAGCCCAGACGAAATCGTCGGATACGGGGCGATATCGTACGATCGGCGACGATATCGTCAAATGGTCAAAACAACCTCTAAAAATGTCGCGAAAAAGGGGAAACGGATTACCCGACGGTTAACGGGCGGTTTGGGAGGTTAAAATTTGAATTTAAATTATTTACTAAGGTGAATGTAATTATTACAATTTCATTGCGCCAATTTTAGGGTGCTACATTTTGCCCCCTCTTTAGCGAATTTTTCGAAGAAAATGCGTTAAAGATGAGTTCTTCTCGATCTACGAGAAAGCAAAAATTATTCCCATTTTTAGGCGACGATTCTTGGTCGAATCGTACGACGACTTACTATGGTGCCCCCTCCATGTTTTTACCCAAATCGAACGTTTGAGGTAAAAACGCGAAAAAACCAAAATTATTTTTGAATAAAATTAAGAAAAATAGGGTAAAACCCTAATTCATTTTTACTGTTCATTTTCTGGTTTTTAGAGCTCTGAAGCAAAAATGGTGGAGACGACGCACAGATCAACAGAGGTCCGACGCGGTCTACGGGTAAGAGTCTAGACTTAACTAGAATGCTTTAATTTGATTTTACATGCTTTTTAGGTAGATTTTAGATGAATTTTGAGCATCGCGGCCGTTTTTGGGCCGTCGACGTCGTCGGGATGAAATCATCTCAATTTCATCAATTTCGTCCAAGGGCGAAATCGGCGAAAGGGGGACGATTTCGTCAAATTAGAGACGATTTCGACTTGCGAAATCGGAGACGATTCTGCTCAAATTTGGGACGATATCGTCCAATAGTGGGCGATATCATCAATTGCATAAAATTGAACTTTAACTTGCATTATTAATTACTTGAATTGTTTATTAATGATTGTTTGTTGTTTTGTTGTTTATGTTGCAGAGAGGTTTGCTAAAGAGCGGGGAATGGAAGTATGGAGGTTTGAGGGATGACTTGGCCGCTCTTACGTAGACGGAGCGAGATCGGCTGGCACGAGCCGGCTTGCGGCATGTGGCGAGAGATGCCACGAGTGTCTACGGATATGGGGCTACTGACGGCCCTAGCGGGAGAGATGGTATCCGGGTTCCTCATGTTTTTGGCTATCGACGGGGAGATGACTCCCACTCTAGAGGATGTATGGAGGATTCTAAGAATCCCCATACAAGGACGATTGATCACTCCTACGGCCAATCAGGGCCATGCTATGGGACGATTGTGTGGTGACCCGAGCTTCGCCCTGGAGAAGGGCGGAGTTAATATCGAGGCACTGCGTCAGATGCCTGGGGCATCTAGACTCACACGGGTTCTAGCTGGAGTGGTTGGTGGACTTTTTTTGTGCCACTAGAGCGGGTGCAGGGTGCCATGGATCGTTGCGAGATGTGATCTACGACATGCAGGACCACGAGTACAGGTTCTCTTGGGGCGGTTTTGTACTATGCCGGTTGTACGAGATCTTATATGGGGTCATGTACAAGGGCGGCCGATGTCCGGTGATGACATCGCTCCTACAGGTTTGGTGTTGGGAGCACATTGCGGTGCGGAGGCCGGTAGGGCTTCCTCTGATAGGGGTTGATGGGGAGAGGCCCCGAGTCTTCTACTGGTGGCTCCGGAGAGGGTCACAGCGGCGGATCGACCTTCCTATGTCCCGGAGACTATTAGATGACCTAGTCCCGGACCAGATTACCTAGAGGCCATGGAGGGAGCATCTAGGGTGGGCCGAGGATGGACAGGAGTTGGCTCGCGTCAGGCGAGTTTGTTGGCTACGGATGGAGAGGGGAGAGGTGGAGCTCCACCGCTATGACCGAGTTTTGTGTCAATTCGGTCTGCAGTAGGGGATCCCATCTCTGAGGGATTATGAGTTTTCTCGGACTATCCGGGATAACACCATGGTTAGCGGGGCTCCGGACATGCAGCGGTTCTGGAGTCGGGACACGAGACGATGCCCCCATTCGGCCGGTGGATGGGGACGACGCGAGTGTAGCCGATGGCTACGATGCCAGTACGTAGGCATCCGCCCTCCTCGGATGACGAGGGCTCGGGGTCCGATACATGCGGTCGTGCGTCGGATAGGGAGGCGGCGCCGGGCGGCTATGGAGGCGGCCCGGGGTCACGACGGGAGAGAGCCGAGGAGGCCACGAGGCACAGGAGAGGCCGCGATAGAGGGAGAGGAGGGAGGCGAGACCCCCATCTCCATAGAGGGAGAGGCCACCATCGCCCGATAAGGGCAAGGGCATTGACACGGGGAAGAGTAGCGAGACCGCTACTCTTCGAGCGAAGAGAGATCATCTCTAGGCACAGGTGCAGACTCTACAAGATGAGGCTGCACGCCATCGAGCTGAGGTGACACAGCTTCGAGACGAGATTGCACGCCTCAGGGCACGGGGCAGAGGGGCGAGCACTGGGGAGCTGACATGGGCTATTGCCCAACTTACTTTCTACCAGACTTTGTACTATCAGTTGGTGCCAGAGGCGGATAGACTACCCCTGCCAGCCAACATCGTAGATCCGATCAGGATCGGGTCGTCGAGGACCTCGTCCCGATCGAGGACTAGGACTCACAGTACTACTCAGACTGCGATGGGGCCACCTCGTCCACCTCAGGGCGGGGGAGGAGATGAGGCGGAGAGCTCGAGGGGCTCTCGAGGCTAGAGGACTGCACAACTTTGTACAGATTGACATGATAGCATTGTATTATTATTTTTTGTTGATAGAGGATTGAGTATGCCGAGGTACAGATTGTGGCATACCAATCCAGTTTTGATGATGTATATATGTTGTTGATATATATATGATATGTTTTTGATCATATGACTTGTGTTATGTGTATGCTTATGATGCTTTTATGTTTGATTGATTGATTTGATAATTGGATTGAGGATTCATGAAATTATGTCGTTTTGAAAATTTATAATTTTGATGTCATGCGGTAATATTTTAAATGAAATAATCTGATGTAACAAATTGATTGTTTGTAATGTGATGTAATAAAAAATAAAAAGAGACTTCTAACAATAATTTCAAAGGACATTGTCGCTATTATAGACCATTTCATGGAGTCGCTGCTCACTCGGTCGTCAAGCTAATCCCGAGTATAGAAATATTGTTAAAAGTAAAAGAGTGCTTAAGAGACTGTCTTAAGACTTTGGTGCAATGGTGAAAATGATGGTGATGATGGTTTGTTTTCAGATTTTCATGAAAATAGTATGCATGAAATAATGTTAAAATGATTTTTGCTAGGCATAAATTCCTAAGTGTGATAAAATTTTTGGATAATTCTTTAGGAATTATACCATCATTGCAAAATTGAAGGTTGACATAATGACATGAAATAATGAAAATGTGTTTGCTTTTTAAAAGCATAATTTGTGTAACATAATGAATTAAGTCATATGGTTTTCATGATTTTTAATAAATGGGGAATAAAAATTGTTACAATGATTTGCGCTAGGCATAGAATATGTAGGTATAGACTTATACCATCATCGCGAAAATCAAAAAGAAGAGTTTTATTGCATGGTTGATTTTTTAATAAACAGAAAATATGAAGATGAGGACTTGCGCTAGGCATAAAATTCCAATTTTGGTTTTGGAACTATACCATCGTCGCGAAAGTCAACCAGATATATATGTTTTGATTGTATAGTTTTGAAAGAAATTTTTGATTTTTCTATTATATAGTTGTCTTTATGCTAAACAACTGTACTTGATTTATTCCAAACAAGTTGCAAAAAGAATATTTCAAAGTATTTTGAAGACAAAAGTTAGATTTATAAGGAATCCCATGTGCATATGTGAATTCATTTCCGATCTTGATTTATCATAATGATACACAAAATCTCTCAAATACAAATGTGTGTGCAATTGCTTTGTGCATTTACCAGTTTTGAGCAAGATAATATGATACAAGTGATTTGAAGAAACCAAATAAGTGTTCATTAACCATGATGTAGATGCATATAACCATACTAGACTACTATGTAGGTCGGATTATCAAGAGCTAGCTAATCCATAAGCGAGACATAGGTCTGTACAAAAGAAGGTCGCTAATGTGACGGACATATCACCACGCTAGGAGTTACCCAAGGCCAAGCAGGTTGGGCACAAACCACCTGTTATGGGGCTTACCTCACAGTTTTCGAATAATTGAGAATTCCAGGGATTCAAGCTCATCAACCCTTCTTTTCTTTTCAAAGGGTAGGGAAAGGGATTTTATTGCATTCTTGCTTTCTACTTTCTTTTGAACTTTGCTTCTTTTTCTTTTTGTATTTTTGTTTGCTTGATTTTTGAGATAGTGCTTGAAATATTGTTGTAATGATATAAAAGAACATTTTTCTTTTCTCTTTTTCTTGAACTTTTCTTTTCTTTTTCTTTGCTAGGGATACTTGCTCGGATTAGGTTGTAGAGCAAGGGATTTTTATTCTAGGTAGGGGTGAGCTTGTCCTTTTGCCAACTCTCAAAGATTCTAGACCATGTGCATGATAGGATAGCAGGGGAAACTTTTCGCTCAAGAAATCACTTCTACTATGTAGCAAAACATGGAAATTACAAATATAATCATTTTATTGTGAAAAGATGTGCTTGGTTTAAGTAAATAACAAGATCAATTCTCTATGCTCAAACTTTATTTAATTGAATTTTGTGAACTTTGATATAAGAGAGATTAGTAATCATGCTAGATAAAATCAAGATATTTATTGTTGTGAGTGTGCAAGTGAGGGATTCCAAATAAATGCTAATTTATCCAAAATAATTTGAAACATATAACTGCAATAATTGTAAGAAAATATATATAAACACTTTTGAGAAGTTTTGAGAATGTTGACTCTCTCTTTCTTCTTTATATTGTTTTGGTTTCGAAAGAGTCAAGCATATTGTTGTTTTGATTTTTATTCTTTATTTTGTTTTTTAAAAATGTAACAAGTGCCATAAATAAATGCAACAAATAGTTTTGAAGATTTTGATGATTATGAATGTTTTTGATGTTTTTGGATTTTATAAATTTGAAAGAAATACAAGATAGTGATTTTGAACAAATATATACATGGATGAAGTGACCAAATTTATACATAGTAACGTTTAAGATGCAAAATATTCATGGGTTCTTTAAGTTCTTTACCATCTAAGGTAGATAATTTGTATGCTCCTGATTCAAATTTAGTAGTAATAATGTATGGTCCAAGCCGAGTTGGGCTCAAATTTACCTTTAAGGTCCTTAGTTGCATTTGTATTTTTTTGATTTTCTTTTAAAACAAGGTCGCCGATCTCAAAGGATCGATGACGAACTTTTTAGCATATGATCTTTTAAGCTTGTTTTGGTAGGCACGGAGATGCTCCAAAGCATTGATGCATTTTTCATCTAGGAGTTCCAGTGGCTGAGTCTGCACATCGATATTCATCTCCTACTTCGGTATCTTGAAGTAGTCGAGCCAAAGAAGGAACTTCTAATTCAAATGGAAAAAGCTGCTTGACATCGTAAACCAAAACAAATGGTGAAGTTCCAGTGGGGGTTCGAACACTAGTTCGATAGGCCCACAAGGCTGGATATAATTGAATGTGCCAGTCCACGGCCAGTTTTATTGACCAATCTTTTGAGAATTTTGATTAAGGTTTTGTTAGATGCTTCACTTGACCATTACCACGAGGATAATAGGGAGTGGACCGGCGATGTTGAATCTTATATTTTTGGCATAATTTTTTAACATCTTTATTTTTGAAACAAGTTCCATTGTGAGAGATGAGATTTGCAAGAATTTCGAACCTACAAATGATTTGATTAAAAATAAATTTAGAGACTTGTGTGCCGGTGCGGGAAGCTAAAGGCATAGCTTCGACCCACTTCAGTGAAATACTCGGTGGCGGTTATGATGAACTTGTGTCCATCGGATGACACGGGATTGATTTTGCCAATAATATCCAAGCCCCATTTAGAAAAGGGCCAAGGAGATGAAATAGCCTACGGCTCTTGTGCGGGCGCATGGACAAGGTCGGCATGTTTCTGGCACTTGTCGCAATGGCGCACATACTCATGTGCATCCGTTTCCATGGTAGGCCAAAAGTATCCTATCCGAAGGAGCTTTTTAGCAATGACGCTACCACTAAAGTGTCCTCCACAAGATCCATCGTGGGCTTCACTCAAGGCTGATTTAGACTCTTCTAAGTTTAAACATCTTAATAGGATACCTTCAAAAGATCTCCTATATAAAGTATTGCCAATTATTACAAATCGACTTGCTCGTCGACGTAATAACCGCCTGTTGGTTTCTATTAGAATTGGCGGGGAAAGTCCCATTTTGGAGAAAATCAAATATGTCCGTATACCAAGGTTCGGGAGTAGTTTCATTGATTAGAAACACATCCAAAGGCTCTAAGCATGACTTATTTGAAGCGGGTTCCTGGAGTCGACGAATAATGATAGTGGCATATTCGTCATCTAACTCCAAGGGCGAGGAGAGATGCGATTGCGGCCATAGCATCAGTTGCACGGTTGCTAGTTCGAGGAATAGCTTCCAAGGTAACTTGATCAAATAGAGACATTAATTGTAAAACATAGGCCTTATATGGGCGCGAGCTTATCATCTACGGTCCGATAAACTTCATTAATTTGGTTTATAACCGGTTGAGAATCACCAAAAACTAACGAGATGTTTAATTTTTAGCGCCAAGGCGGCTCGTAATCCAAGGATTAGAGCTTCATACTCGACAGTATTGTTGGTGCAAGCAAATGTCAATTTGAAGGACAAGAGGAATAAGATGTTTTTGCTGGGGATATTAAAATAATACCCACACCGGATCCACTCATGCATCGGGCTCCGTCAAAGTATAAGGACCATTGTTCAATATGGTCCGCCTCTAATTGAAGGCATTCGTCGGGAAACTCGATGATGAGGGGATGGGTAGACTCTAAGGGTGCGGCGGCTAATTGATCTGCTATGATTTGACCCTTAACAGACTTTTGTCCTATGAATGTGAGATCAAACTCGCTTAGAGCAAGAACCCACTTGGTTGTGCGACCCGATAAATAAGGTCGACTCATGAGATACCTTAAGGGATCGTATTTGGCAATGACATACGTTTTTTGACTAAGCATATAGTGTCGTAATTTTTGCGTAGCAAACACGACTGCTAGACATAGTTTTTCTAATGTTGTATAGCGGGTTTCATAACTGATGAAGGTTCGGCTAATATAATAATTAGCACGTTCTCTCTTTTCATCATCAAGTTGAGCTAACATAGCTCCTAAGGCAGAATCTAAAGCTAAAATATATAGGAGAAATGGGCGATCAGGTTTAGGTGGTGAAAGCACGGGTGGATTAAGGAGGTATTGTTTGAGAAGTTCAAAAGCTTCTCTACATTCGGTGTCCCAATTAAAAGGGACATCCTTCTTAAGGAGTTTAAGAAAGGGACCGGTTTTGTCCGCCAGCTTATCGATGAAGCGACGGATAGCTTGAAGTTTACCTTGTAAACTTCGTAACTCGAATATATTAGTAGGTGCGGGCATATCAGTGATGGCCGCAATCTTGAGAGGGTCGATTTCAATACCACGTAAAGAAACTAAAACCCCTAATAGTTTACCAGACTTAACTCCGAATATACATTTTTTTGGATTTAATCGAATAAGATATTCTCGTAATCGATTAAAAACTTTTCTCAAATCATCTAAATGATTGTCTTCAATAATAGAGCGAGCTATAATATCATCTACATAATCATGTAGGATATCATGCATCATATCATGAAAAATATAGGTCATAGCTCGTTGATAAGTTGCACCTGCGTTCTTTAAGCCAAATGGCATCACTTTCCAGCAAAAGGTACCCCAGGGGGTGATAAATGCTATTTTAGCCTGATCTTCGGGAGCTATCTTGATCTGATTATAACCGGAGAATCCATCCATTAAGGACATCATCCCACTCCCGACCAGTAAAGTCAATGATTTGATCCATGTTTGGAAGAGGAAAGTCATCTTTAGGGCATGCGGCGTTAATATCTCTAAAATCTGTGCAAACCCTAACTTTGGTAGCTTCTTTCTTGGTGATTGGAACTACATTTGAGATCCATTCAGCATAATCAATAGCTTGTATAAAGATAACATTCAAGAGTTTTTCTAACTCCCCTTTGACTAGCAGAGCCACTTTGGGATGCATTTTTCTAAGTTTTTGTTTAACGGGGTTTAGCATCCGGATGGACCACTAGATGATGCATGACTACGAAGGGTCTAGACACTGGCATATCTTCATATGTCCAAGCGAAGACATCTTCATACTCTTTAAGGAATGCAATGTATTGTTCTTGTTTTTCTTGACTTAATTCTGATCCAATATTGATTATGTGAGGATTATCCTCTGTTCCAATATTAATTTTAATGACGTTTTCTACCTCCATGTGTAGATCTCTTTCAAAATTAGGTGGGGCGGGTGAAACACCCAATTCTTGTAATTCTTGTAAGGTTAATTTAGATAATTCATCTTGAGGATTAGTGGCCTCAAGTTGGGCTATAGTTGGTATAGAACCATCAAAATAAAATCCATTGTGTAACATCTCTTCAACGAGAGACATCATGGAAGATATCTCCTTCCAACTCTTCATCGGGGTCGACAATCATTTCCGGGTAAGCTATGGATAGCATGTTGCATGAAAACGACTGATTTTTAAGAGGCAAATCAACATGCCTATCCAAATAATCTTGATAACATATGAGTTGATCATCATCTTCAAAAGGAAAGGGTTGACCCTTACTAGGAAATAGGCCCACACCACGGCGGGCGAGGCCACGGTTCTACCTCGAAAGGTTCTTTCATGCCATTTTGGAAAGGTCCCAAGCCTTTCCCTTTATATCCCATTTTAAGCATCATGGGTTTAGCTTTAATATAATCATTGGTAAAATAACACCGAGCGTATCCCTCATGATGAGTTTTGATATTTCGAGGGATTCTTCCCCGAGTCATATCCTTTATAAATGAAGGCACAACTCCCGACTTGGTAAGTACTTCCCATAGGTTGTGGGAGGCCCAAAGTACGAGGAGATGGCGGTAAATTATTCAAAAGAATTGAATCTTGCATGAAAGCATTTGTTTTTTTGATATTAAGGTTGTGGATAAATCTGGTAAAAGTTCATCGAAAAGGGCATAAGATGTAGAAGGCTTATTACCTATATCTTGAGATGTGGAAGGTATGATAGTTGTTTCTGTAGGTTTTGAATTTATAGGGATAGAACATGAAGGATTGGTTGTAGATTTAAGATCTTTTTGAGGTTCTAGAGTGATTTGTTTAGAGGGTTGTTGATCTATATAGGAGGATGAAATTACTGGAGGGGAATAGGTGAAGTTATGGGTGTGTGTTTCACGAGTTTTAGATGAAAAATAAGAACTAGGATGTGTGGATGACGGAGCGGGGCAAAATTGCACTCCAACGGGTTACTGCCAAAGCACACATATCAAAGGGTCTAGGGTCACCATGGATAGTGACCAACTGATTTTTAAACTCAAATTTAACACATTGGTGTAAGGTTGATGGGACCGCTCGCATGGCATTGATCCAAGGGCGACCCAAAAGTATATTGTACGATCTTGGGCAATGTACAATAAACACGGTTGTTTCTAGGGTTCTAGGACCAACTTGCAATGGGAGGGTAATAACTCCACACGTTTCTTGTGTTTCGTCATTAAAAGCTTTGATAATCATATCAGTTTTCTTCATTTCATCACTTCTAAAGCCAAATCGTTGGTAGAAGTCAAAAGTGCAAATGTTTAGAGATGAGCCATTATCAATCAAGACTCGTTTGATAGCTACATCTCCAATTAGAGCAGTAATGTATAAGGGATTATCCTTATGTAAACTGTGTTGTGGGATATCTTTATCCCGAAAGTCAATACAATCAATCTCTCGAGTGATGATAGTATTGGCCATAGCTTCAAGTTGAATGTTTTGAGGTACCATCATTTGGCTTAATGTAAGCATCAACTCATCCCTATGGGTGGGAGAGGATCTTAATAAATCCAAAAGGGAAATTATAGCCGTAGTATTGGACAATTGCTCATTAATATTGTAAGGGGGTTTAGGTTGAACATTAGGAGCATGATTCCCTTTATTGGGGTTTTCAGAACGAATGGAGCTGATCCATCGTTATGGTTTGGTTCTTGTTGGGAATTTTGAGCTTGTTGTCGGGTGACGACTCCAATGGTACCTACAATGTTATAATGAGGACGTTGAACTGGTCTCGGTCTAGCATTTATGGCTTGTTCATTAGAAAGGAATATATTAGAAGAAGGTCGAGTAGTAACTCTTCTAGGAAATGGTTCTTTTGGAACCATAGCATCTGTGACGGGTTGAATAGGATCTGATTCATTTTCAGAACTATTCGATTGGTTTGAAGTAATGTCTAGTTCACTTTCACTATCTGATTCTACATCACTAGAATCAGAAGTTTGAAAATTATGTAAGGGCCAGGTCGTAACCAGGGATAAGGTTGTGTCAAATATTTGAGGATCCTGAACAGGTAATTGTCCGCTAATGGTTCCTACATATCGGGTAGGAGGGGGAACATTATGATGTTCGATTTGATTGGCTACCTCTTTACCATGTCTTGGTAAAGGGTGTTGAAATATGTCTAAAGTTTGATTAGCATTTTGATTTTGATTTTGGGGAACGGTCTTTTGAGTATTATTAGGAGGGTTTTGTTTAGGTTGGAAGGCTTGCACTTCCATTTCATTATTATCAATCAAATCTTGTATTTTATGTTTCAACCTTTTACAAGCGTTGGTAGAATGTCCAGGTCCTCTATGGAAATCAGAGTGTAAGTCAGCTCTGTATCCGGATATAGTTGGATTAGGTTCCCGAATAGCTGGTAATTGGATCAAACCTCTTTCGAGTAATTGAGGTAAAATAGTTGATAAGGGTTGATTTAATCTAGTGAATTCTTGAGGAGGCTTATCAGGGAGGTTTCAATATAAATTTTTTTGTTGTCTTCGTTGCATTGATATTAGCAACATTTCTGTTGTCAGTGACTCCATCACCGACAACTTGTTTGTTTTTATATTGATTTTTGGATGTTTTCTCATCATCCTTCTTCCTAAGTTGGCCTCTCCTAATGAGGGCATCTTCTACTCTTCGAGCTAAATCTATAGCTTGATCGAAGGTAGTTAAGGTAGCGGTTGATAGCTCATAAGATATTTGTTCTTGTAAATTATTGATAAAAATGTCCAACATTTCCCTATAAGGTAGCACAAAGTGCGGTTTTCCTGTCAATTGCCTCCATCTAGCTAAGAAATCGGCAAAACATTCATCTTTGTCTTGTTTTAAATTGTATAAATCTTTAATAGTTACATGCCTCTCGATGTAGGCACTAAATTGATGGACAAATGATTCAATTTGTTTCTTCAAAGTTTCTCAAAGAATGAGTGGGCAATTGATAGTACCACTCTAATGCCATTCCACCTAAACTTTTTGGGAACATTTTTAGTAATAGCAAGTCATCATGTGATATGTCATGACATGCTATCCTAAACATGCGAAGATGCTCTATGGGATCTTCGGTTCCTTTATATATAGGCAGGATGGGCATGGGAAAATGCTTAGGGTATGGTTGAGCTACAACTATGGGATCCAAAGGTTGACTACATATCTCTCGATAATTATACGAGGGACGGTAGGGATCTATCTGGTCCATACGTGAAGCTAACTGTTTCACCATGGCTTCCAGATTACTAGTTTGCCCACCATATTGGTTTGGTAGGGCATTGACATGGGTTTTATGGGCATATGATGGAGGAACATGAAGATTAGATGCCATGTTACTATTGTGTAAATTATTGGTAGGAAAAGTATTATGAAGGAATTTTGAAGTTGTATTATGATGTATTCCAGATTGTTGAAAATTGGTATTTGGCTTCGTTTTAGGTTTTTGTTTACTTGAAGCATATTGCTCAATAGTTTGGCGGAATAAAGTAGTGAAGGAAGGTTTCTTTTGTGTGGGAATGATTTTAGGTTGAATAACAGGTTCCTTAGGAGGTTGGATAGCCTGTTGTTTTGACATGTTTTGCATCATAGTGACCATGTCTGTATTGGATGGCCCAGCCTTATCACTTTCTTGATCAATGAAAGACAAGGGATTAGTGCGCACATCATACGCATGTTCCAAGGCTGCTTGAGTGTTACTAATTTGCCCTTTATCAATACGAACTGCCACATTAAGGGCATCAATGTTATCATTAAGAAATTTCTTGAAATGATCTATGTTGTCAAAAGCAATAGTTCCATCTGGAGCTACTCTAGGGGATGAGGATCCATCCTCTTTAACACTTCCTTCTTGTTCATTATCTTCACCTAGGTCATGTTCTGGTTGAGCTAGAGTTTTTCCTTCCGAAGTTGGATCTTCAGGAAGGACATTTGGGTCTCTAGTTGTATCTTGTAACCAATCTTCTTCTTCTCCTAAAGTTTCTTTACCATTCCTAAGTTTAGGCATGGTGCTAAATTTTGATTTCAGCAAATATATATATATATATATATATATATATATATATATGCAACAAAATTAAGAGGTATATATTTACTATATACCTACTACAATATTTGAAATGAAATGTTTAAGTTTTTGCTATGTTTTTTAGTTTTTAATTTTTAATTTTTAGTTTTCTTTGTTTTTGAAATAATATTGTAAAGACAATCAACACAATAAATGCAAGAAATAAGACTGAAAGTAATAATCTAGTTTTCTATAAACAATTTATAAATATCATTAATAGGCTCGAGTTGTTCAGGAGTCATGAAGTGTTCTTCAAATTGAAAGTTTTCTTTTAAAAATTTGATGAAAAGAGCTATAGTGATATTATCTGTCTCGAGATCTTTGGTTGATAGAAGTAAAAATTGTGGCAATACTCTCGATATAACACAGCTCACGGAACTCTATTCCATATTTCCCTATATGTAAGAACAACCTCTTGGTCTTCTACACAACCTAAGAGCTGGTGTACAATGGCTGCGTTCTCGAGGTATTCCTCGAAGGTGAACAATTCTGAAGATACTAGAGCTCTCCTATAAGCTAACCATCTATGGCAGGCTCTCTGAAGTTCATGATAAAAGACAAGTTGATGAGGATCCAGGATTCTATCTAGGACTAGCCTCTTGATTTGTTTAAGTTCTGTTGACCTAGATGAAATGACACTAAGTCTCCTATCAAGTTCGTTCCACAAGAATTGATTTCTATTTGTTTCAGGCACATTAAGCATAGAGTTGATTTCTATGGCTGCCAATTGGTTTTCTACATTTATAGTAACTGCTAATATTTTCTTAGGAGCTACCATCTAAACATGATTTTAAACTTTAAATGATTTAAAATGCATCTATGTTTTAGTTGTTCTATTTTTTTTTTTTTTTTCAAAAGGTTATGATGCATTCACGTCGGGTTCACCAAAATGTATCGCTCCAAATTTTTTGCATCCTTACCTTCAGGCTATAGGATCCGTGCCCGGAAGGAGGATGGGAAAAGGATGTCGCGGTACCTCGGACTGAGAGGACTTGCGAAGGTCCCGCCTCTCAAGGGAGGTGTATATTGATGATTTTTCGACGGATGGTGGGTTCACCAGGAAACATTTAATGGCAGTTTCCACGCCTAGGTTTGGAATGTGTTTTTATGTGTTCGTTTTTAGTCTTAAGCATTCATATCCTAGGTTTGGCCAAATGAATCTAAATTAATCTATATGAAAGTGCAGATTTAATGAATACAAAAAATAGATTTAAAGACAAAAACAGAGAAATTATAGAAGATTAAAAGTAGAATACCTGATCCGGATGTCTGATGGAGATTTTGATGTTTGAAGCGATCGGGATCACCTCGATTTGACAAGATCATACGAGATCAGACAAGATCGTCGAGATCGAATTCGTCAAGAGACACTAAATAGAAAAATAGATGCAAAATACGAGAGAATGCTACTATGATAACGAGAGGAAACAACACAAAATAATAGTATGAATACTAAACAATAGTTATGAATAGAAATTCAAACAAATTATGATATTCTAATGAGAAATTATGATCTTATCATGCAACTTAAGCTATATGGGTGAACTCCAAATGCAAAATAGTAAGAAATAAGGATAAAACTAATTAAAATGCAGAATAAAACAGCAAAATGAATAAGAGAAAGCGCAAACTCTGGGCACTGATTGCCCCCAATGCAGATTGCAGTCGAAATCATCTGGAAGTAGTGAAATCATCTCGAATTGTGACAGGATCATCCGAGATTTGAACGAGATCATCTGCGACGATCTGAGCTTGCTCCGGCTGAAAATCAATGAGGTCCCTGCAAGAAAACTTCAAAATAACAAATGCAAAATGATGTTCTAGGTATTCTAATGCACGCAAAATCAAGTCATAGAGAAATTCAGCCAGGGGTTGGGAAGGGAAGGTCCTAATGATTAAATAGGCTTAGGGGAGTAGTTAGGAGGTTGGAGATCATCCCTATTTGGGAGATCTCCAATGGGGAAGGGTCTCTAACGACGCGAGACACGCTTACGCCGGATTAGAGGCCCGTTGGAACAGAAGCTAATTGTGCACAATCGGTTTTGCGACAAGATCGTCCGGACGTCCTAGCCCAGACGAAATCGTCGAGATCCGGGGCGATATCGTCGATCGGCGACGATATCGTCAAACGGTCAAAACAACCTCTAAAAATGGCACGAAAAAGGGGAAACGGATTACCCGACGGTTAACGGGCGGTTTGGGAGGTTAAAATTTGAATTTAAATTATTTACTAAGGTGAATGTAATTATTACAATTTCACTGCGCCAATTTTAGGGTGCTACACAAACTATTCCTGAATATCCTAAGGACTTGGAGCAAGTCCTTAAATCATTCCTGGTGAACCCATCCCCCTAGCACCGAATGTAGAGCACAACATACCCCCGTGGTTCACCCCACGAAAGGTTCTCTCCTTGCGGATCCAGCCTTTTGTTTGGGAATTGTACATGAGCGGGTAGTTTTCCCCCTCTACATATGGTCTCAAACTTTCTTTCACAAGTCTAGGATTTGGTGGCTTGTTCTCCTCTTGTAGTATCTTCCTTTTTGTTGTAGATATTCAACAATAATGCCTTGTTGCTATGAGAGGTAATATTCAAATCTCCTAGATTTGGCAAGTTTATTTTGTCTTCAAGTCTTCTTGTCGAATTTTGACTTCAAGCAAGATCTTCTTCTCAATATTTCGAATGTCTCGAGGTCTTATGATGTTTGGCACTCCTTGCCAAATTTTGCTTCTCTTGGTCTTGTTGTCAAATGGTGACAATTGGTCTAAGTCCTTCACTATCAGGGGCTTCTCCTTGGTAGTGTATTTCTCCAATAAGTTATCCTTTGATGATATCTTAAGTAAGGCTCTCCAGGCCTTTTATGTTAGATTTTGATGTAACGAGCATTGGGAGATAGCAATCACAAGATGCAGAATAATATGAAAGAAATTAAATATGCTACATGATTGCAATATGCAATAAATAGAAATGATATAAAAAAATACAATTTAGCTATGGAAGAAATGAACACTCAATTGTAAAGCTAGTGAACTACATTGCACCCATAACCAATGGATGGTGATACACATAACTAAGCTACACTATCAGACTATGTCCCCCGACTCTCTTATGTCTCGATATCTATGTCACTATCTATCTATGAGGCCATCCTTATATAGGTAACATAGGATACTTGGCCAACACGCTATCTAGTTGTGCAAGGGACAACTTGCATATTGGCACGTATGCATTTATTACATTGCATGAAGTAACTAGATAACTTGACCCTAAAGTAATCTAAGTATGTATCTTGGAAGATACATTTACATAACCCAAATGATGGAATAGACTCTATTTATAAAACCTCTTTGTATTACATTATTTGGGTTTTGAATACTTTAGTCTTCAATATGGATCTTCTTCTTCTTCCTAAAATTTGTATTCTTACTTTGCATTCTTTGTGTTCAGGTTCAGCAGGTAATATGTGTCTTCATATGATGCAGCATAAGCTAGAGTTGAGGCTTCTTCTTTCAATTGACTTTGCATTGTATTCCTCCTTTATCTGTTATGTCTTCTTCATCTTTGGCTTTGCCTTTGATTTTGGTTTCTGTGTTCTCATAGGAGGTTGAGCTACTACTTGATTCTTATAGGGAAGATTATCCTTTCCTATCTTTAATATGTACATAAGTTTCTAAACAACCACTTAAGGCATCATGATAAGATTTCGAGTTAGTAGAATAGGAAGTGTTGATGTTGCATGAGGATTAAAAAAAAATTTATAGATATGATTCATCAAGTTCTGACTTCTTTTTGAGTAATTCTATCAATCATTTATGTTCTTCATCTTCTGTCTTGTAGTGTTTATATGTGAGCAGTTCCATGTATAATATGCTTGCAAAGTCCAAGGAAAGTAAAATATCACTTTTTCCATCGTCAATTGCTTCATTGATATGGATTTGAAGATAACATTCCATAGTATCAAAATTATCTTCTAAGGCTTCACTATGAATTACTTTTGAAGCTAGATCTAACCTTCTTTCTAATTTCTTGAATAGATTCATGATCCCAAGTTTTATGGCATTGGATTTTTCCTTTCTAAAGCACTCATTGGTAGAAGTAGATATCCTTATATAGCTCCCTAGTATTAGGATATGTGCTCCTTAATTGAAGTATATAAGCTTGATTTGATAAAACCTTTATTAATCCTTAGGTTGTAGACTACCTTATGTCTCCCTAGTAATGAGAGTATGAACACCTAATTTAGATTTGAAGAAATCTTATATCTTCTCAACTTGACAATATTTGATGGATATTCTTATCAAGCTTTTGTAGAATCCCTTATGACTCCCTAATGTTTTGGAGTATGATTTAGTGTTTTTGTAAGATATATCTCAATTTTGTTTTATTTTGTATAAATTTTGTAAAGATCAAAAATCAACTTCTTAACTCCTTATTACTCCTATTGAACTAAGCACTTTTCAATTTTTGAAGAGGTTTTAATGTTGGATATCTTTTGTCCCTTTTTATAAATATTTGAGAAAAGAATATAAATTTCCAACTTTAATAAAATATTTTTAATAACCCCTTTTTGAAAACCTTAGGAATTTATTCAAGTTTTTTTAATTTCCAAAAAACTAGTTTGAAGTTGTAACCCTTATCTCTCCTAAATTTGGAAAACTAGAACACATTAATATTTGCAAACATTAAATGGATTCATTTTCAAGTAGTATCCCTTATATCTCCTAAGTTCTATTTTGCAAATATTATATTAATTTCCCTAAGTTTTGCTTTCAAACAAAGATTGATTTCAATTAATATTTCAACCTTATCTTATAACCTTATAACTCCCTTTTTAAAAATGAAAATAAATTAGATGAGGAAATTTGATTGTCTTTGTACCTTTATGAAGCCGGATGAATATGGTAGTAATCTCTCCTTCTTGAGCGTGAATTCCCCAAGGTAAGCTTTGGCATTAATGTTGGTCGACCGAGAGTATTTTAAACTGCTTTCGACTTGCTTCGGATCATTGTTGAATCATAACTAAACTTTTGTCGAGCATCTGTCGTCGATCTACCAAAATACCATCAAACCTATATTGAGTAGCTTCCAAATTGCTACCTATATCATTTTTAAACTGTTGCACTTCCTTTCCAAGGTCCAAGGCACCTTTAATAGGCCTTCGAATGAGTGAAAATTATCACAACATAAGTTTTAGATGCTCATGGAAGCTTCAACTGTTTGGTGGAGGTTTTGAATTCACTCCATTGCTTGTGACAAATGTTACCTTTTGGTTGAAACTTTTTATTCCCCTTTGAGCGCTATCCAAGCAATGCTCCTTCAATGTCTACGAGACTTCTTGTAACATATATCAAGTTATTAGTTGTATGTAACTCCTCTTTTGCATGGAGTATGGGTACCAAGAAATGTAATGTTTTATTTGTGATAGTTATAGAGGTTATCTCATAGAATGACAAGTGGAAATTGCATGCCCTTCTCTTTATCAACGCTTTCTTGAAGACTCTCCAACACGTTTTCCACCTTCTTTGTTGTTTTATGTAGATGCTAAAATATCTCCAGCCAAGCAAAGTTAATGGTTGAGTTGTGATGGAGATATGGCAAAGGTTTGGTGGAGATATGGAAGAGCTTTAGTGAAGCTTTGATGGCCCTTGAATGGATTCTGAATGGCAGTGCTTGTATGAAGACTCCTTGATGCTTCACATATGGTAGAAATGCTCCGTAGCTTACTTTGATAAGAATACTCCTTTGCTTTGACATCCACTTGCTTTGATGTATGCTTGTTATTTTGCTTTATACATTGCTTGATATTCCCCTGTGCCTTGTCTTCTACAGGTTCAGTCGTCCATAATTTGTAGAGGATGAACCAAAAGAGAGGCTCTTTGATATACTTGGAAGAGTGATATTATTCAGTTGCCTTTGGCTTATTCAACTTGCTTATAGTGTGCTTTTGATGCACTTTCCAATATACCTTTTTTTCCTGCGTAGAATGAGTTAGAGTAGTGCAACTTAATGTGTTAATAAGATTCCTTCTTGCACCTTTTCTTGCACTCCCTTTTTGTAGGTCTAGTATTCTAATTTGTATGGTATAATTCTAAATGCAATGTAGGATTTTGAGGTTGTCTTTTTGCGAAGACACCTTTCCTTTTTACTTGGATATTATGATGACAAATACAAGCTTAGATAGAAGTAGGTATATGACACAATTTTCTACACTTTTATCCTTGCAATTAACCCTATAATGCTTTGGATTTGAGACTTACCAAGTCTCAATTTTTGAAGCTTCTATTTGTATTTTGGTTAGTCGTATTCTTATCCAAGTTTTGGAGGATTCTAACCTATTTTGGTGGATTCTCTTGGCCATAATGTGTTGCAAGTTTATGTGCTTTAATAGTGTATTTAGACACATGATACAAATTAGATTTTGTCTTTCAAAAAACACAAAACTAATTTCTTTTTTAGAGTAGTATAATAGTGTAAGTCATTCACTTTTAATGCACTAATATTACACCTTATCACTCCAATAAAATCTCAAATTAATGCACTAACAATTTATTGCAACTAATCAAGAATAACCTAAAATGAATCTTTAAGAGTTATTCTGCAATTTCACTACAACTAATATTATAGGACTTAGTCTTCTTTTTCTTTTTTCAAAATACATAATAGGTAGTTGATAGAAGCAATTTTGAAATCTAATCAATGCCTAATTAATGTGTAAATGAACCTTACAAAGAATTTTTCCTTTTTGCACTTTTGAAGACTGTAATCCAATTTTCTATTTGCAACATTAATTCAAACTCAGATGCTTCTAACAAATCTTATAGGTAAATGAATTAATGAACCTACTTGCACCAAAAATTTGTATACCTTTTTTGTAGTAGTTTTTTTTTTTCTTTTGTAGAGGATGTATATCTTGGTGTCTAGGATCACCAAGTTGCTTCTACAAGTATGTCCTTGCAGCTCCTTCTTCACCAAATAATGGTCTCGATTTTTCTTTCATGAGCCTATGATTTGGTAGCTTGTTCTCCTCTTATGTTATCCTCCTTATACTATAGATTTGGAGAATTATGTGTCTCTAAATTGATGTCTTCTTGTTGTGAGAGGCAATCTTCAAATATTCAATATTTGGTGGTCTTCTTCTATCTTCAAGTCTTCTTGTTGAATCTAGCTTCAAGCAGGATTTTATTTTGATATTTGGTACTCCTTGCCAATTTTTTCTTTACGGATTTGGTACTCCTTTCCAAATTCTTCTTCACGAATTTGGTACTCCTTGCCAAATTCTTCTTCTCTTGGGCTTGTTGTCGAATGGCAACAATTGTCCCAAGTCCCTCACTATGAGGGGCTTCTCCTTGGTAGTGTATTTATCCAATGAGTTCTCCTTTGAGAATATCTTCAATAAGGCTCTCCTAGCCCTTTTTTGGATGCTCGATAACACCTTCCCAAAGTCTTTGATATTACAACTTTTATTGGTCTTCCTTGAGACCTTTTCTTCAACCTTTTGCTCCTAGAAGTGTTGGAGGTGAGATCTACTTCTGGATACCTGATTCTACTACTTCTAGATTCGAGCAGGACTCACCTGGTCCTTATTCTCCTTCTTCTTCCTTGATTGGAAGTTTTGCAATGAGATCTTCTCCCGGTATCTTTGATTTTGTTTCAAGTGCTAAATTTATTCTGAAGAAGATACCCTTCCTAACTTTCTTGTAGGAAGTTTCCCAACTCACTGAATCTTATTTCCCTAAAACAAAGTATTAGTACTAAAATCTCTAGTCTGCTTCTAAATAAGATATTCTATTTGAATTCTTCTTCAGGATTAATGTTATTATGGCCTTTTTCAGTATCAAGGCTTTTGTGGCCTTTTTTAGTACCAAGGCTTCTATGGCATTTTTTAGTATCAAGGCTTCTGTGGCATTTTTTAGTACCAAGGCTTCTGTGGACTTTTTCAGTACCAAGGCTTCTATGGCCTTTTTCAGTAGCAAGGCTTATGTGACCTCTTTTAGTACCAAGGCTTATGTGGTCTTTTTGGTATCAAGACTTATGTGGCTTCTCCTTGGAGGCTCCTATGGCCTTTTCTTCAAGGCTTCTATGGTGTTTTTATGTCAAGGCTTCTATGGCATGTTCTTCAACTTGTGAAGTAACCTGATTCAACAATGAAGATCTTTAGTCTCTTTACTTCAACACAACTCTTCACTAGAAGTCTTCTTCTATAGTATTCTTCTCTTGTACAAGAAACCAATATTTGCACTATGAGGGCACATCAACCTTCAAGTAACAAATTTGGAGTGTCCTATCTTTCTGTCGTAGGAGGAGTCCTAATCCTCTAAGAATTAATTTTTTGCAAACAAAAGAAACTTTAGGCACTAGTTAGCAAATTCCATATTTCTTGGATGATCCTCATTGAATGATTTGTCAATCTAGTGGATTGAATTCTAAGTCCTGGTCTTCACGATTTTTTCCTAAAACTCTATGAAAAGACTTTAGTCAGATGCAATCTCAGTATCTCTAAAAATAAGATTTCTTTTGATCCTCACTTGGGCTCTCCCTAATTCTACCACTTAGACTAATCTGAGATCTTTTAATAGTGGTTTGTTTAGTGGCATGTTAGTTTATCAAAACACTCAGGCTCAATGATAATGGTGGTTTCCCTATTGACCTACATAGACTATATCTATCATAGCTTTGATACCACAGTTAAATTTTAATGTAACGATAATTGGGAGATTGCAATCACAAGATGCAGAATAATATGAAATAAAGTAAATATGCTAGATGACTGAAATATACAATAAATAGAAATGATATATAATAAAACAATGTAGCTATGGAGTAAATGAACACTCCATTATAAAGATATTGAAGTACATTACACCCATCACCAATAATTGGTGATATACAAAAATAAGCTACACTATAATACTATGTCCCCTGACTCTCCTATGTCTCTATATCTATTTCACTATCTATCTATGAGGCCATCCTTATATAGCCAAAATAGGATGCTTTGCCAAAACTTTATCTAGCTATGCAAGGAACAACTTGCACATTTACAACTTGCACATTGAGACTTGTGCATTTCTTACATTGCATGACGTAACTAGATAACTTCCCCCTAAAGTAATCTAAGTATGTATCTTGAAAGATACATTTACATAACCCAAATTATGGAATAGACTATTTCTAATATTTTATTGGATGCTCATTGAGACCTTCCCAAGGTCTTTTGATCTTGCAGCTTCTTCCGGTCTTCCTTGAGACATTTTCTTCAATATTCTACTCTTGGAAGTGTTGGTGGTGAGATATTCATCTGGATCTCTAATTCTACTACTTTCAAATTCGAGTAGGACTCTCCTAGTCCTTATTCTTCCAAGACTGGAATTCCTTCAATGATATCTTCTCTTTATATATTTACCTTCAAGTTTGCTTCAGGTGTTGGATTGGTTATAAAGAAGATATTCTTCCTAACTTTCTTGTAGGAAGTTTCCCAACTCACTAAATCTTCTTTCCCTGCAACAAAGTATTAGTACCGAAATCTTAATCTACTTTTGAATCAAATACTCTCTTCTGGAGTCTTCTTCAGGGTCAAGGCTTTTATGGTCTTTTTAGTATCAAGGCTTCTATGGCCTTTTCAATATGAAGGCTTCTTTGGCCTTTTCAGTATCAAGGCTTCTATGGCCTTTTTAGTATTAAGGATTTTATGGCCTTTTTAGTATCAAGGCTTCTATGGCCTTTTCTTCTGGATCAAGGCTTCTATGGACATTTCTTCAATATCAAGGATACTATGGCATTTTCTTCAATATCAAGGCTACTATGACCTTTTCTTCTTATGTGAAATTCTTCAATCTAGCAATGGAGATCTTCAATCTCCTAACTTCACCATGAATCTTCTCCAAAAATCTTCTTTTGTAGTATTATTTTCTTGCACAAGGAACTAATATCTGCACTATGAAGGCACGTTGACATTCAAACAACGAAGTTAAAGTCTCCTAGATTTTTGTTGTAGGAGGAGTCCCAATCATTTGAGAATTATTTTTCTGCAACAAAAGAAACTTTGGGCAATAATTAACAAATTCTAGATATCCTGTATGATCTTCACTAGATGATTTGTTAATCTAGTAGATTGAATGTTGAGTCCTAGTCTTCACGAGTGTTTCCTGCAACTCTATGGAAATACTTTGGTCAATTGTATTCTCAGTATTTCTAGAACTAAGATTTTTTTCAGTCCTTACTTGTGGCTCTTCATAATTCTCTCACCTAGACCCTTCTAAAATTTTTTTATAGTGGTTGGTCCAGCAGCGCGTCAGGTTGATAAAAAAATTAGGTTCAATGATAATGGTGGTTTTCCTATTGATCTATTGTGGCTAGATCTACCGTGGATATGATACCATTGTTAGCTTTTGATGCAGTGTGTAATGGGATATGACAATCACAAGATGCAGAATAATATGAAAGAAATTAAATCTGCAAGATGACTAAAATATGCTATAAATAGAAATGAAAAAATGAATACAATGTAGCTATGGAGGAAATGAACACTCCATGAATAAAGCTACTGAACTACATTGCACCCATCACCAATATATGGTGATGCACACAACACTATGCTACTACCTATGAATATGCTCTAAGCTTGTATATGTACTTGTTACAATGAGGCCCTTTATATAGGAAGATAGGTTCCTTGGCCAACACTCTACCTAGTTGTGCAAGGGAAAATTTGTACATATACAACTTGCACATTGACACTTGTGCATTTATTACATTGCATGAAGTAACTAGATAACTTCCCCTTAAAGTAATCTAATTTCCTAATTATGTACCTAGAAAGGTACATTTACATGACCCAAATGATGTAAAATAATATATTTCTACGTTTGTGATAAAAATGTTAGCAAATTATCACTATGCTCACAATATTAACAATCTCTAGAATCAAACAATATCTTGCTAGCATGCATAAATCAATACTTAACAATGAAATTAAACTCATTGATATATTTATTGAAATATCATCTACTATAGGCAATGCATAAATGCAATGCTTATTCGATAGTCTATTACATTGTTTTTTCTTCAATATATACATACATGAGACTCTTCATATGCACATGACTCTTGATCTTTACACTTACATAAACTCTTCATCTCCTCATACTCATGGGAGATCCAACTCTTCATATTTCTCTTTTACATAATAATAAATCTCACATATTACATAAAGACAAAGTCTCTCATGATTGCACATAACTCCTCACTTCTAAACTTGACACTTCACTCACATAACTCACACTTACTAACTTGACACCTCACACACATAACTCCACACTTATTTACATGACACATACTATAGACTCAAATATTAAACACACCCTAGTCTAAACTATTTACAAGGTCCTTGCATTAATGTTGCAAGGTACCAAATAATGTAATACCTCCAACACCCCCCGTATTACATTATTTGGTATGAAGACCTTTTGCCTTCATGTACTCTCAATCTCTAATATAGTCTCAATTTTTAACATAAGATACATAGTTTCCAGACACACAAGTGAAATTTGCATCGTATAATGAAACCATGTACTCATAAAATTTTACTCATCTAATTAATAGAAAAGCCTTTGTATCATCTTTAATTTTTTGTATTCCAATTGTATCTTATTTTTTATTGCAGAAAAGGTTGTACTAGGGTCCTCCACCCTTGACAAATCGTAACTCTCTTCTTTAGAGCTTGAGATTTTACAAATAGGTTCACTTCTCATCTCAATTGAGATTCTATAGCTATAAACCTACATCATTTTACATAAAATATCTAAATTCTTCATTTTATTAATAATAATAATAATAATAATAAAGCTATGTGTGGCTTCTATTGGGGGCCACTCCCATTACAAAAACAAAACATTACATTGCTCTCATTACATTTCTAACAAGTTAATTACAACATATCCAACTTTACCTTTCGTTCAAAGATATTCTTCATTTGCCTTTCTATCAATCTCCATCACTTTACCTTTTGATCAAAGATATTCTTCATTTGCCTTTCTATCAATCTCCATCTTCCTCAAACTGCTAAGTTTCCACAATCAACTCCTTTTATATTAGATGTATTCTGAAATTCAAATTCTATCAGGATGAAATTCAACATCGCTAATGGCTAAAATATTTGTTGCCCAACTTCTATATCTATAAATATCTTGTCTATACTAACCTCACAATTTTTAAATACCTTTTTTAGGGTTCTTATCCATTCCCCTAACATTCCAAGATATTGTTTTCATTATTATTATTATTTATTTATTTTTGGGTTGAGCCCCACTTCTTGTTAGCACTTGTGATATTTACTTTTGTTTTCCCATATTAATATCCCTCTGGGTTTCATTTTCTCTTTTTTTTTGCTTCTTGGGTCTTCCTCTCTTTTTTTCATTCCCAGCAATACTTTCATCTTCGTCTATCTCTTCAATCTTCTCACATTGCTCATAGTAAGACTTATCATCTTTAGGTTTGCCTTGTTTTGAAGGATACGAAGTGCAAGGAATAACCTCAAAAACACAATATTCTTTATGTTGCCCTAGAAACCCAAAAGTGCAAGGATGCTCTTTTGTAGCAATTACCTTTTTATTTTTCTCTAAAAAACCTAAATTGTTATGGATTTCCTCCATCCTTATTTCTTTATTATGTTGCTCTTGAAACCTTGAAGTGCAAGGGATACCATCTTCATCCCTTTCACTCTTATTACTTGGAGAGGATTCTATACTACTTGAGGAAAATGAAGATGATTTACCTGGAAAAAAACTTGACCTCATTTGTTGTCTTTATTTTAGAATTTCTCTCTACATCTTCTTTTGCACCTTTAATTTCTTCTAAACTTGCCAAATGATATTATAGATAGGATTTATTTTCCTCTTCTTTGGAAGTATCTTTATTTATCTCTTCTTTCAGAGTGGAATATCCTTGATTAGATCTAGCTTCTATTCCTATATGATTTTCTTGCTTCGTATTGAAGTTTATCTCATGGCTATAATTTTTTTATCTCTTTCTTCATAGTTTTCACTTTGCAAATTATTGCCATGTGTCCAATCTCATAATAATTGTGGCAACAAAATGCGATATTTTCATAATCTACTTGTTGATCCCATTCTCTTGATTCAAATGTTTGAATTCTTCATTTTAATTTTTTGGATTTTTTTAATTTTTTGTGAATATAAATATTCCAAAAGTTAGCATCATTCTTGAAATTTCCCTATAGCAACCTTCACAATACCAAAACTTCACCTTGACTATCTAAGCATTGCATATTAGTAGAGTAATATTTCCAAAACATGGCATTATCATAGTCCACTTTACCAAATTTGAATTGCTAGTTTCCTTCCTGAAGCACAAGTGCAACCACATAAATTATAATAAATAGTTTATATGAAAACACATTAATGTTATAAAATAAAGCAAATATTACCAATGGAAAACATTAAAGTAAATATTAATAATTATTTGATTAAGGTAGTTAATATTTTCTTGTAAGCTCTAGCTAAACTTACTACTTCCCTAACCATGGAAAAGAGAATTTAAATTCACAATCCTCAATTAAAATCCCTCTATAAGCTAGCCTATGTACACATTTGTTTCCTTCATTTAATGTATGTGTAAACCTAATTTATTCAAAAACTTTAGCAAGATCTTGATTTTCCACAATTATCTATTGTATGTTCCATGGAGCCTTTTCTTTCCTCAAAATTACATTTATTACTATGAGTGATCACCTTCTATCCATACTTTGTTCTATTTCATTTGTTTGCATATTTTTAACCCATCTAATGTGGCCCAAGCTTCACCTTCATAATTTGTCTTAAATCCACTATTGAAAGTGTAATGAGATAAAATATCTTCTCTATTATTTCTAATTAGTCCTAGAGAAAGGTCTATTTTCTACATTAGCAAGACTTTGGTCAATTAAAAATTTTGTTATACACCTTTAGAGAAGCTTTGGCTAGACATGGTGTTTTTCTCTCATAAGCTTAGAAAATATATGCTCAACCATAAGCCCTTAGTCATTGTAAGGGTCAATCTCTTTAGCTACCTCGTGTCCAAACCTCACCTCTTAGAAAGTATTGTTAAGTAGGTCATTACACTTAGTGAATTTAATCTAGAGTTTTTCAATCAAAAATCTATAAAAGACCAAGTCATTGTTGACTAACTAACAACCACACTCTTAGAGGCTAGGCAATCCTTACTAATAGACTTTACCAATGAGTCAGTATTAATCCTAGAAGTAGATCAACATGACTCTTTAAATCTATCATTTGATGACACTAGATGCGTCAAAGGAGTGAGGACATAAATCATCTTGGTCGCTCCTCAACAACAGATGATCCTATTATTGTTTAAGTTAAATATTTCTTGTATCAATAATATCATTGAATATGAAACTCTTATCTTGGGGCTATGTGTAACATTAACTCTCCTAGTTATGATACTTTCTATCTTTGGAAAATCCCATCTCATAGTCAACCAAGTTGTTGGTGTCTATCAAACTAAATATTATAAGCTTAAGCCATGCAAAGGAACTGTCAATAAACTAATGGTTGTTTTCAATAGGATCACCATTGATGCTAAGTCCTTCACGAAAAAAAAAATTCTAGAGTCCTCCAAGAAAAGCAAAAATTAATTTTATCTAAGCAAACTAGAAGTCCTTTGAGCATTTGTTTGAAGATAAATCTATTTTACATATTTTCAAGTAAATCATAAAAGTGCTCCTTATCTAATTTAAAGTCCCCTTTATAGACAATCTATAAATTTATTTGTATATATTTGTACATATTTTGTATCATAGCAATCTAAGGTCCCTTGGGCAATTTTTGGTATGTAGTTATACATAATTGTATATATCTTTTGTATCATAGCTTAAGTTCCCTTGGAAAAATATTTTATCTAACTAAAGTTCCCCTAGGAAAACCTATATCTATACATAGTTGTATATAGTTGTACCATAACAATACCTCTTGATGATATTCAAAGTCCCCATGGACACATCACTTTCTTATCATAAATCATGGCTAGGTCAAGGCTTTTTGTCCAACTTACTCTTCCCTCTAAAACTCAAGGGGCACACCAGGCCACGACACCATCTAATGCTATCTAAATAACAAAATTTAACATCATCACTAATCAACCAATTAAAAGCATCAATCATATTGCATCATGAGCCCTAAGTAACAATAAATATATCTTATAATTGAGACATTAATGTTAGTTTTTTATGCATTCATAATCAAATAACTGCATCAAAAGGGGAAATATAGAAACCCAATTTTGAGTGCATCATCAAACATCTAATCTTACTAACATATTTTTCAATTAGCCAATCAAGCATCCAAACTAAATCAACTATTTGTAAGCGCAAATCAAGATCATTTATTGCTCCAAAGCCAAAAGCACCAAGACATGAGTGAAAGCATTAGTGACACTTTTGCTCCATCCCTTACGAGCATTTTTATATAATTTGATATTTGACCATTTTACACCTGACTTGACTAGCAATGATCATCTTGGTAAAAGCATTAGGGCATTAGTATTGCTAGTGCTATTGCCTCTAGTGATACTAACTATCAAAAAAAAAAATGAAAGAGTTGACAATTAGTACCTTCGAATCCATCCAACAAAAATGGATCTGATCACATCAATCTAACCCGAAACCCTAAAAAAAATCCAAAGCCCAAAGTTTACCATTTTCAATATTCCATCCATTAATTGCATTTTTGATCCCATTTCAAAATATTACCTTCAGCAATGCGATCAACTTCAATACAACCATATCCAAAGGAGCCATGGCTTCCTATAAAGCTAACACCTGGGGGAGCCCAATCTATATCCTTTTGAAAAGTAACAAAATTATATAAAAAATATATCATGATATTATGAAGGTAATAAGCTCTCAAAATCTTAAACATATCAAGCCCTCAAGCTATTATCTCAAGAAACAAGTATGCTCCAATCAACTTCATCAACATATATGGATCTTAATCTTAGCATCCTAGAGCTACAAGTTTGTTTGGGTTGTGCTCTCTCCACTTTTTAGATTTTTGGTTTTGTTGCTCTAATATTTAATCATTACATGCTAACTCTATTTTTGTTCATCCTATTTGTAATCACTTGTCATATTTCTTCGTTGCATCCTTTGGTTGTATTTTTCATAAGCAATAGTATTATCTTGCTTCATTTCGTAACTCCCCTATAGCTTTTGGTTGGGGGCTCTCATTGCATCACTCACAAAAATCAAAAGTCTAAGCATCAATATGTTGTATAAACAAGAAAAAAAAACTATTGAATTGTAGGTATGATCATGATATAACTCTTTGTTTTAAAAACTAAAGTCGGAGTCATGGAAAGCAAAAGCATTATCAATCACCAAAAGTGTTGATAACACTATCACTCACTCAGTGATGCTTTCACCACTAAAGAACACAATTATTATTATTGCTATTTTACAACTCTTTATCCAATATTCAAACAAGGGTATGATGCTAGATAAGGGATCCACATACCCTCCTCTAACCTAGACAGATCCCTTTGCTATTGATTCATAATTTTTCTATTTTTTTGTAGGTGAACAAAAGTGCCATTACAAAGCAGTAGCATCAATGATGCTTTCATAGGGCCAACAATGCTTTTGCCAGTTGCACTTTTGTATAACTACAATGCTTTTGTATTTGTGATAGAAATGTTAGCAAATCATCACTATACTCACAAGATTAATAATATCCATAATCAAACAATATACTGCTAACATACATAAATCAATACTTAACAATGAACATTAAACTCACTGAAATATTTATTGAAAAATCATCTACTATAAGCAATGCATAAATGCAATACTTCTTCAATAGTCTATTACATGGTTTTTTCTTATATATATACATACACAAGACTCTTCATATGCACATGACTCTTGACCTTTACACTTACATAAACTCTTCATCTCCTCATACTCATGGGAGATCCAACTCTTCACATTTCTCTCTTACATAATAATAAATCTCACATATTACATAAAGATAAAGTCTCTCATGATTGCACATAACTCCTCACTTCTAAACTTGACACTTCACTCACATAACTCACACTTACTAACATGACACCTCTCACACATAACTCCACACTTATTTACATGACACATACTATAGACTCAAATATTAAACACACCCTAGTCTAAACTATTTACAAGGTACCAAATAATGTAATACCTCCAACACCCCCATATTACATTATTTGGTATGAAGAACTTTTGACTTCATGTACTCTCAATCTTTAATATAGACTCAATTTTTAACATAAGATACATAGTTTCTAGACACACAAGTGAAATTTACATCGTATAATGAAACCATGTAAATTTTACTCGTCTAATTAACATAAGAGCTTTTGCATCATCATCTTTAAATTTTTGTATTCCAATTGTATCTTATTTTTGTTGCAAAAAAAAAGGGTTGTACTCGGGTCCCCCACCCTTGAAAAATCATAACTCTCTTCTTTAGAGCTTGAGATTTTACAAATAGATTCACTTCTCATCTCAATTGAGATGCTATACCTAGAAACCTACATAGTTTTACATAAAATGTTTGAAGTCTTCATTTTATTATTATTATTATTATTATTAAGCTATGTGTGGCTTCTATTGGGGGCCACTCCCATTACAAAAATAAAACATTAAATTGCTCTCATTACATTTATAACAAGTTAATTACAACATATCAAACTTTACCTTTCATTAAAAAATATTCTTCATTTTCCTCTCTATCAATCTCCATCACTTTTCCTTTCAATCAAAGATATTCTTCATTTGCCTTTGTATCAATATCCATCTTCCTAAAACTGCTAAGTTTCCACAATCAACTCCTTTTATATCAGATTCCTTCTAAAATTTAAATTCTACTAGGATGAAATTCAACATCTCTAATGGCTAAAATATTTGTTGCCCAACTTCTATATCTATAAATATCTCATCTATAATAACCTCACAATTTCTTAATACCTTGTTAGGGTTCTTATCCATTCCCCTAATATTTCAAGATATTATTATTATTTATTTATTTGTAGGTTTAGCCCCACTTCTTGTTAGCACTTTTGTTATTTGCTTTTTTTTTCCGATATCAATATCCCTTTGGGTTTCTTTTTTCTCTTTTTTTTTGCTTCTTGGGTCTTCCTTTTTTTTTCCATTCCCAACAATACTTTCATCTTCATCTATCTCTTCAATCTTCTCACATTGCTCATATTAAGACTTATCATCTTTAGGTTTGCCTTGTTTTGAAGGATATGAAGTGCAAGGAATAACCTCAAAAGCACAATATTCTTTATGTTGCTCTAGAAATCCAAAAGTGCAAGGATGCTCTTTTTTAGCAATTACCTTTTTATTTTACTCTAAAAAACCTAAATTGTTATGGATTTCCTCCATCCTTATTTCTTTATTATGTTGCTCTTGAAACCTTGAAGTGCAAGGGATACCATATTCATCCCTTTCACTCTTATTACTTGGAGAGGATTCTATACTACTTGAGGAAAATGAAGATGATTTACCTAGAAAAAAACTTGACCTCATTTGTTGTCTTTATTTTAGGATTTCTCTCTACATATTCTTTTGTACCTTTAATTTCTTCTGAACTTGCCAAATGATATTGTAGATAGGCTTTATTTACCTCTTCTTTCGGAGTGGAATATCCTTGATTAGATCTAGCTTCTATTACTATATGATTTTCTTTCTTCGTATTGAAGTTTATCTTATGGCTATAATTTTTTTATCTCTTTCTTCATAGTTTTCACTTTGCAAATTATTGCCATGTGTCCAATCTCATAATAATTGTGGCAACAAAATGCGATATTTTCATAATCTACTTGTTGATCCCATTCTCTTGATTCAAATGTTTGAATTCTTCATTTTAATTTTTTGGATTTTTTTAATTTTTTGTGAATATAAATATTCCAAAAGTTAGCATCATTCTTGACATTTCCCTATAGCAACCTTCACAATACCAAAACTTAACCTTGACTATTTATGCATTGCATATTAGTAGAGTAATATTTTCAAAACATTGCATTATCATAGTCCGCTTTACCAAATTTGGATTGCTATTTTCCTTCCTGAAGCACAAGTGCAACCAAATAAATTATAATAAATAGTTTATATGAAAACACATTAATGTTATAAAATAAAACAAATATTACCAATGGAAAATTTTAAAGTAAATCTTAATCATTATTTGATTCAGGCAATCATTATTTTCTTGTAAGCTTCAACTAAAATTACTACTTCCTCTAACCATGGAAAAGAGAATTCAACTTCACAATCCTCAATTAAAACCCCTCTATAGGCTACCCTATCTACACATTTGTTTGCTTCACTTAATTTATGTGTAAACCTGATTTCTTCAAACTCTTTAGCAAGATATTGATTTTTCACAGTTATCTCTTGTATGTTCCATGGAGCCTTTTCTTTACTCAAAATTACATTTATTACTATGAGTGATCACCTTCTATCCATACTTTGTTCTATTTAATTTGTTTGCATATTTTTAACTCTTCTAATGTCGCCCAAGTTTCAACTTCATCATTTGTGTTAAATCCACTATTGAAAGCATAATGAGACAAAATATTTCCTCTATTATTTCTAATTATTTCTCCTCCTCCTGGTCC
The DNA here is from genome assembly GCA_028583015.1 of Wollemia nobilis. Classification (NCBI taxonomy): domain Eukaryota; kingdom Viridiplantae; phylum Streptophyta; class Pinopsida; order Araucariales; family Araucariaceae; genus Wollemia; species Wollemia nobilis. The sequence continues at coordinate 7,138,934 of JAQPPZ010001069.1, read as the reverse complement.
TAGAGTTCCTTTAGATGACCATCAAAATTCAATCTAACCAACTCCATATCGGGTGGTTTCCACTTTTTGTTTCTCCTATACCCAACATCATAATTCCATTTGATGACTTGACTCCATCTATCAAGGCTCTCTACTTCTAGATCAGGGATTGGATGAGTTGATAGGGTTGGATTTGACTCCTCTATGGTTAAAAATATCATCCTTTTTACTACCTTAAAACTACTTCCCTTTCCTTTAAATATTCTTCTATTCCTTTCTAGCCATATAGTCCAAAGTATTGTGTCTTTTGATATATCCCATATTATCTGTAAAGTCTCACTTTCAAAAGTGCTTTGCCAATGTTTTAACCATTCTTAATTTATGTTATTCATCACCATGCATTTACCAAACATATTAAGAATCCATTACCATAGTTTCTAGACTACTCAACAATGTCCCAAGATATTGTCTATACTCTCCTTTTTACAAAGAACGCATTGTGAGGGGCCATGAAAACCCCTTTTCATAAGTTTATCCCAGGATAAAATTATTCTATGACCTAGTAGTAAAACAAACATGTTGACTTTAGGAATGCTTGGGCTATCCCAAATATCTCTCCATATTATTACGATATTCCTATTTTGTTGGTGCTTTACATTATATCATATTATTGTTGTGTATTCTCCTGATCTATTCAACTCCCAAATGGATTTATCCTTGGCTCCCCTCAGAATAATCACTATTGTTATATTTCTATTCAATTGCCTCCTAGCATAATTATCTTGTATACTTATAAAAGAATCTTCTTTCCATTTGTATCTTCCTTCTTGATACTTATACAAAATGTTTGAAACCCTATCACTATATTTATCTTGAAGTAATATCATCCAAGGTTTCAAAATTGGATCTAGATTGAGTGTTATTTTATCACATCAAGTATCCATCCAAATAGAAAAAATTTCTCCAATTCCCACCACCCATTTTAAACCTTTAATCACTAGATCAATAAATGTTTTTAAACAATTCTAAAGTTAAGAACCATTTGGTAGAGAGAATGCAGTAAATATTAAGCTTGGGTCATTGGGCTCAATGTACTTAGAAGAATTCTTTCCCATTGTCTTTGACTCTCTTTGTACAATCTCTAGATTACTTTTTCCCTAAGAGCTAAGTTTGCATTTGTAAGAACTTTTAAACCAAGACCTCTCCTAGTTTTATCATCACACACCTTGCTTCATTTCACCAAAGGAAAATTCCTTTTATCATGTGATCCTTACCACAAAAAGAATCACATAATATAGTTTTTTTTTTATTAGGCATAGTATACAATGACATAAAATATGTTGGAATGGCCTGTACGACTAACTTAATTAGCTACACTCTTCTTGCTAACGATAATAATCTACCTTTCCACCCAGGTGTTGTAGGTGAGTTGGAGAGGAGAGGGCAATCCTCCAAGGGAGGTCCTAGGTTCAAATCTCCACCCTACCAAAAAGCTGAATTGGGTATCCAAAATCCAATTGATAATGTTGGTGCGAGCAGGGTTGGGTGCGACTCCCGGGTGACTTTGACGGTGTAGAACCCCTTGTTCGTGGTATCTCAGACCAAGGCGGCCCCTCAAGGGGTTTTTCGCTAATATATATATATATATATATATATATATATATATATATAATAATCTACCTTTCCATGTTGGTAGTTTATTTGAAACTTTACTTATAAATAATTTCCATAACTCTATCCTCATTCTCCCCTAAAATAAGGACATCCCGAGATAATTTGCTGGAAAATTTGCCTCCTCCATTTGAAGTAACCTGCAAATTCCTCCTTTGAATTTAGTTGGAGTGTTTAGGAAGTAAAATTTAGATTTTGTCCTATTAATTTTTTTCCATGATGCTCTTTCATATTCCTTTAATAAGTTATTCAAAGCTTTGGCCTCGTTTATCCTTGCCCTCCCAAAAAGGGTTGTATCATCTAAAAACTATTGATGGGTGATGTTGTAGATGTTATTACTAGCCTTAAGTCCACTTATAAGCCCATGTTTGTTAGCCTTCTTCAAGTTCCTACCCATCTCTACCATATAATGAACAAATATGGTGATAGAGGATCTCCTTGTCTAAGACCTCTCTTGGCTTTAAATAATTTTGTTACTAACCATTGACCAACATTGAATATGAAAAAATAGAGACACAAGCTTTAATCCATCTGACCCATTTCTTTCCAAACTCAAACTTTTCTAATACTGCAAAAAGACAATCCCATTTAACCCTGTCATAGACCTTACTCATGTCAAGTTTTAAGATCATTACTTTGTCTTTTATTGAAGTTGTTGAATGTATAACTTCATGAGCTACTATGATCCTGTCTAGAATTTGTCTCCCTTTCACAAATCTTCCTTGTTCTTCTAAAATAATTTTGTCTAACAATGGCCTTAATTGATTTGCCATCACTTTGGAGATAATCTTATATGCCATATTTTTTTAAAAGAAAATATTTATTTACTTAACAAAAAAGTACAAAACTCTTTAATCAGAGATCAAAGTGAACAAAGCATTCTAAAAAATAAAACATGAAGACAAAAAAGAACCTCATTATTGGAGTATTTTTCATCCTCACATACCATCCCTGTCCTTCTGCTTCTTGATGATTTGGTGATAATAACCAGGGGCTATATTTATTGCCTGATTCGCTAGTGTGTCAGCCTCGTTGTTGAATTTCCACCTTATGTGTTGATACGATATTTTGACAATGATCCTGCCTAGTTGTCTAATCCTGTCTTGAATAATCTTCAATTGTACAGATCTAAAATCTTTATTTTTGGCAAGACTTGTTATTATCAGTTTATAATCCTCGTAAATCGTGACCTAAGTGTTTCCTTGCTTTTTCACCAATTTAAAGCCGGTTTCACATCCAATAGCCTCTACCACGTTGTTAGATGTTGTTCCCAAGTTGATCATGTATTTGGGCAGGATCTCACGGGGTCCTGTAAGAATCAATCCCCTTGTTGCTGCTTGATTGAGGTTGGACTTCGAGGCACCATCAAAGAAGAGTGTTGGAAAACATATGTCAGACAAATAATTGTTTGCTCTACATCCTCCCTGTGTCAGGAAAGCTTGGAGATTAAGTTGGTAGATCATTCTTCTTTATGTGAATGATAGATTTCTTCATACTGTTGTTGATAGAAACTATATTTGACATTTAGGACTAATTCTTCTTTTATCATTCGTATTAGAGCTTTATTGTCCTTACCTTTTCCTTAAAAAATCCTCTGATTTTTGTCCAACCAAATATGCCAGATGATAAAATATGGTATAGAGCTCCACAGATATTTTAGGAGGGGCTTACCTACTAGTTTACCTTTATATTCTTTGTTCCACTTGGTAAAATATGTGTCTATGGTTAACCTTCCAGAGTAGGAAATACCAAGAATTTTGGTTATTCCTAACCAAATTGAAATTGCCTTTGGGCATTCAAACAAAATATGGAAAACTATTTCAGTGTTCCGCCTGCACTTGCAACAAACATGAGGCCCTGCTATACTCCTCTTTTGCAGATTATCACCTGTTAAGATTTTATTTTGAGAAACTAGCCAGTTGAATACTTGCAGTTTAGGTGGTGCTATAGTTTTCCATAATATCAATAGTTTTTTGTTGGCAGGCCCAATTTGCTAATGTTGGACTCCTAGATACATTGAGTATTCCCCATTACTGTTGATGCTACCCCAAATAAGTTTATCTGGCATTCTGGGATGAAGATATCTAATGCTTGCCATGTGGGACTTAAAATAATCCTAATATTCTTGAAGCTAAGATGGAATGGTAGGGGAGATCCAGTTCAAAGTTTATAAGGTCCAATAAAACAAGTCACCTAATTTGAGTATTCTTTTGTTTTCCAAGTGGGTTTACAATTCGATTGGAGTTTTCTCTTTTAGTGGTGGATTTCCTAGGATCGGGTCCTCCCATGGATTAATTGACTTACCATCTCCCGGTAGCCAATAAATTTTATCCTCTATTATGCTCTTTGCAACCACTATATGTTTTCAAACCAACAAGGCTCTGGGAAGTTTATCTATATGTTTGAGCATTTGAATACCTATTTTATTATTTACATACTTGTTGAATAGAATGTGCTACGATGCTTAATTGTGTTTAAGCATGTTCCAGAGAAGTTTTGCTCCTAATGCTTTTGAAACTATCTCCATTCTTTTGATTCCCAAACCTCCTTTAATTTTACTTTTGGTGACCATCTCCCAATTGATCAAGTGGAACTTTTTTCTTTCTGATTTCCTACCTCCTTGCCATAGGAATTTGGGTATGATTCCATCTGTATTTTGCAAAATAAACTTGGGAGCATGATATACTAATAGTTGGTAGAATTGAAGAGAAGATAACACTGATTTGATCAATACTACCCTTCCTACAAGACTGAGCCAACTATTACTATAACTTTGTATCCTCCTAACCATCTTGTCCAATATTAGGGTCTAGCAGTCTGAGGCTTTGAGGTGGAAGCTCATGGGCACTCCTAGATATCTAAAGTATTTTTTTGTGATAGACCAAAATCCTAGGATAGTGCAAAAGAGTTTGACTCTTATTGCTGCAACATTTTGTGTATAGAATTGACTCTTTTGAGTGTTTATATGAGCCTCGGTAGCTCGTGTGAACCAATCCAGACATTGCTTGAATTGTCTAACATTTTGCTTGATGGCTTCACCTAGAAGAATGATATCATCTCCAAATTGGGAATGTGTTACAACTTTACATCCTATTGCAGCCTCTATCCCTGTTATTTTTCTTTCACTTCGAAGATGGTTGATTAATATTCTAAGAGTCTCAACTAAAATGATGTAAAGGTATGGTGATAGTGGACACCCTTACCTAATTCTCTTTGTAGCCTGAAAGAAATTTGTTGGTTCTCCATTTATTAAGGGGGCTATCCATGGGTTTTTTATGCATGCTTCGATCCACTTGATGACATGATGTGGGAATCCAAAATTTTGTAGGACATGTTCTACAAATTGTATATTAACTCGATCAAAGGCATTTTCCATATCAAGTTTTATAACAATTTGTTTCTTTTTTGATTTTCTACTACTGTGGAGGGCTTTATGCACGATTATGATATTATCATATATTTGTTTTCTAGGCATGAACCCTCCTTGCTCGTTTGATATTAGTTTGTCAAGTTTCTTTTTTATTCTATTGACCAACAACTTGGTAATAATTTTATAGGAAGAGTTACATAGAGAAATTGGTCTAAATCTAGAGAAAGTAGTGGTATTTTTTTCTTTAGGAATCAATGCTAGAAAGGTGGACTTGATGGCTCCATGAAGCTTACCTTTCACCCTAACATCCTCAATCATGCGTAGGAAATATTCTTCGATGATGTGTAAGTGAGAGGAAAGTGTGTTAGGATATTTTCACTAATAAAAAATCCATCCAATCTTTCTACAATATAGCTTACTCCTGCTCTTCTATTGCTCTAAGTGTACTTTCCTTTGGTCGGTCAAATGTCTTGTAAGATTTCATTTGCCATAATTTGATTGAGTATATCTCTATTTGGATCCCTTGCTAAATTCCCCCAGCCTTCTCCCAGTGGTAGAGAATCATGTTGAGATATCCCAGTATTATGTTGTCAAACTTCTCATTATCTAGCCATTGTGCTAAGTTTTGTCATGCTTATCTTTTCTGGATATGATGATTTGGACCATAAAAAATTATTATTGCTACACTAGTTCCATCTGGTAAGACAATTTTTGTACCTATCTAGTTATTATGCTTTTTTTTTAAGCTACAAACTAATTGTTGTGGATCCCAAGCCAAATCTAGTCCCCCTGAAGCTCCCACATAATCAACAATTATCAGTTTTGATTATACCCATATCTTCTGCCATTTTGTAATCAGTGTTGCCCCTACTGTTTTTGTTTCTTGAATACAAAGTATTGTTGGCTTTTGCTCCTGTATCAGAACTTTGAGATAGTTTTTTTTAGAGGACTTCATAGTCCCCTACAATTTCATGACATAATCTTCATTTTTTGGATTGCTTCTTATTTTTTATGAAGCTTTCCTCAATTTTGACCTGCGTTTTGGATTGCAAGTCTTACGGTGCTTGCTAATTTTGAGTTGTTGGTTCGATTTTCTTCCCTTAGCTGCAGATCGTGTGGTTGGCAAGCCCCCAAGAATCACTATTTCCTCCACTTGTGTTTCTTCTACCTCTTCCTCTAAGTTTCCATTAGTTTCTTCTCCATTTGTTTTGTTACATCTTGTGTATCTCCTAAGATCTCTGGTGACTTGTCGGCTTCAGTTGTAGGTAACTTCTCTTTATCTTTAGGAGCCATCACATCTAGAGAGGTGATTTCCTTTTATCCTTCATTAAGACTTGCAAATTTATTTTTGTACTAGAATATTTTTTTATCTTGTGGTTGAGGTTGTCGATTCTTGCTTCTTGATCTGCATGGTCTCCTTTTGACTTCCTAGAGTCATAGTTCTTTCTTTTTTGTTTCCTGTGCTTGTTTAATTGGGTGGTTTCGGGATAAATGCCCATGCTCATGGCATGTTATACACTTGAATGGTATATGCTTATAGTCCAGGGGTTGGTTATGTATCTAATAAAACACCTTTATTCCAATATGCTAAGGCAAACCCTTTTTTAGATTGACTTGCACACAGATGCGTGTGCATATAGCATTACTGGCCTTTGGAGGATCCCAATCAATGAATGTTTCAGTAGTGTTTCCTATTAATTCCATCAAAGGTTCATTCCATAGGTGTAGTGGCAAAAATGGTAACATCACCCAAACATAAACTTCTTCAGGCTCCTCCTCTTAAGGATTAAATGTCATGCTCAACGGGGTCATGTAGAGTGGGTTGGATTCTAGAAACCAAGGACCTCCATGAAAGATAGTGTTCTTGTCCTCCATAGAGGCAAATTTAATGACAAAGTATCCCCTACCTATCATCATGAATTCATAAGAGGAGACTTTACCACCCAATGTGTGTTAATCCATTTATGGATTGTGATTGGACTTAGACCATATTCCCACAAAATTGCATGCAAGGGCTTGGGTGGAAAGCATGAGCAAAGGGTGTTGGATGTAAGTTGGAGGTACCTCAATCACAAGAGACTCATCTTACTTGGGCACACAGGTACAATTGTTAGAGTGAGCATCTGGTTTTGGATGGGGTGCTTTTCTCACTTTAAGCACTTGACGCATATGATCCAACTTCTCCTCATCAAAGGGAAACTGTTGTGAAAATATGGAGAAGACCTCATTGCCTGCTTGTTTGAAAAGTGAGGCTATAGTCGTCATTGCAACCAATAGACTGCCATAAATCTCTTCCCAAAGAAGAGTTCCCTATTTTTAAATCCCTAGCCAATGAAATATTTTCAAAGCTAAAGCCAAAGAAGTACCATACCTAAACTGATACTTACAATCTCTCCTGGAAAAATCGATCGATGGTAGGGTTTTTTGTCTTCCTCAAAATTTGTTCCTCCTCCAATAAATATAAGATTTCTCCAAAAAACAAATTACTATCACTTGTGTTTTTTTTTTCTCGTGCTTCACTTTGCAAATCCTAGCTTTGTTGTGTGCACTCCACGATTCTAGCCAAACAAACTTCTTCAAACTGTTGTTCACATGCACAAAAAAATTATAGATGGATCTTCAACTGTCACCATGGTTGCTCCCTCTCACTTTCATAGAACAACTCATATTAGTATTATATTGTTAGGAGGAGACTGCTCAACCCTGTGCATTGGTCGTAGGGATTTCTCACACTAACCCCTATATATATATATATATATATATATATATATAATTTTTAAGATTATAACATAAGATTTTTTTTAATTTATTATAAGCCGATGAAACCAATAAAACTCTAGATTTTTTTTTGATATATAAAGAAATCAACAACTACCTTTCCTTTTTGAACAATTGGTCATTGCTTCCGATCATAGAGTCAAATCATGGTGCTACCACTATAACCCCTACCTTGCCTCGGTAAACATGACCTGAAGTGAGGGAGACCCCGGTGGCTCGAGGTTGGTACCGTTGTCATCAAGTTGGCGCACACCCAATGGACTCAAGTTAGACTACTACCTTTGCTCAAATAAACTCTGGATATTATATAATTTATTTAATTATAACCAAAAATATTACTTTCGATCGTAGCGTCAAATCATGGTGCTACCACTATAACCGTTACCTCGCCTCGGTAAACATGACCCGGAGTGACGAAGACCCTCGATGGCTTAGGGTTGCTACTATTGTCATCAAGCTGGCGCACACACAAGAAACTCAGGTCGGACTACTACCTTTGCCTAGATAAACTCTAAATATTATATAATTTATTTAATTATAACCAAATATTATATGTATTATTATCAAATTGTAATTAAGATATATAATAATATAATGTATTGCAAGCCAATGAAACCAATAAAACCATGGATAATATGTAATTTATTTAATTGGTTCTAAAAATAATAATAATTATTATATTTTTTTTTTGTAAAGGATAAAATGAGATTGCAATGAATTGATTTATATTATTGCTCACACCGTGGTGTGGGCAAATGTGTGAGGGGTGGGTGTATGTTAAATTCCCTCTCCTTTTTAGAAGGGATCATGATTAGGAGGAGACTTCTCAACTCTGTGAATTGTGAGTTGGTCGTAGGGGTTTCTTATAATAACCAAATTAAAGGTGGATTGGTAAGACGTTGGGCACTTACCAAGAGGAGATCTAGGTTCAAACCTTGCGGGCATGCCCACTCTAGGGCAAAGGTAGTAGTTTGACTAGAATCCGTTGAGTGTGTGTCAACTTGATGATGATACCAACCCCAAGCCATCGAGGGTCTCCCTCACTTCGTACCGTGTTATAGTGGTGGTTCCATGATTTGACGCTAGGGGTTTCTGATAATAACCAAATTAAAGGTGGATTGGTAAGACGTTGTGCACTTACAAGGAGGAGACCTAGATTCAAACCTCGCGGACATGCCCACTCTAGGGCAAAGGTAGTAGTCAGACTAAAATCCGCTGAGTGTGCGCCAGCTTGATGACGGCGGTACCAATCTCGAGCTACCGGGGGTCTCCCTCACTCCGAAACGTATTATGGTGGTAGCTCTATGATTTGACGCTACGACCGGAGGTAATGTGATTTGACCTTGTGACTAGTTCAAAAAGGAAAGACAGTTGCCAATTTCCCTATGTATCGCAAAAAAAAAAAAAAAATTGGGGGACATTAACTCTGTGAGTTGGCAAAAAAAATCATTTGTATTATTTAATGATAGTTCTAGTGGGGGACATCAATTCTGTGAGTTGGTCGTAGGGGTTTCTTATAATAACCAAACTAAAAACAATTCATTTGTATTATTTAATGATAGTAGATAGTTTTAGTGGGTGATAGTAATTCAGGCTTCGGTTCTTCTTCGGGAGGTCCAAGGTTCAAACTACGGGCATGGGCAAGTGTGTGAGGGGTGGGTGTGTGTTAAATTCCCGAGGGGTCTCGACTTTACGAGGGGTTATTGGTTGTAGGGGTTTCTGACACTCAAATCAATTAAAAAAATTATTCAATGATATTATAATAAATTTTTCAATTGGTTATATAAAAACGAAAGAGACCTCACCAATATGAACTAATGCCACTTGATCCAATGATATTATAATAATTAAACAATTGTAAATATATAGTTTTAAATTATAACTTAGTTTTTTTTTAATTAAAAATATATCTCAATAATGAAAATATTTTATTTATTGGAGAGGAGTGGGTAGTTGAAACTCTCAATGTTGAAGAGGCCCTAGTCACATGTTTGTGGATATGATATGTTATAGTTTACCTTTTTTTTAAAGGTGGGCGGAGCTTTCAATCAAGAGACCCTCCTGGTGGTGTGTTTATCCATCCGCTTGATGTAATAATGAGCTTAATGAAAGATCAACCGACATTTAAAAAAAATATATTTTATTTATTTGTATGTTAGATTTTGGTATGTGAGAAACCCTTACTACTGACATTTAAGGTTGGGCATCCCATCCCACCATAACTTCTTATAAGGGAAAGAGCTGAACTTATCAATAAGGAATTTAACACATAGTTATTTTTTATTTTTTGGTCTACAGAAGCAATGGTTACAATCACGATTTTTAGTAACTACCAGCACAGTTGGTAGGGTTCAAACTATCTACGAAGGCTCCCAGGACTTCCACCGTCTCGGTACATGGTAACCCGACGTGAGATGGGGACCGTCGGACGCACAGGGGTTGCACCGTCGTCATTAATCTGGCGCACCACTTAGAGGAATTGGATCTGGGCTACTGTCTGTGCATGGGCAAGCCCGTGGAATTGGAACCTAGGTCTCCTCTGAGTAAGCGCCCCAACTTACCAATCGACCTAGACCCACGGACTAATTTAACACATAGTTATAAACATGCTATGGTTTGAACCTTTAACCTCCCGAAGAAGAGCCAACTTTAAAGATTTGGTTAGTGTGAGAAATTAATACGACCAACTCAAAGCATCTCTATACCACCATGGAAGAGACTTAAACTTAGGGAATTTAACACACAACCTCACATACACTACACTTTAAATTTTGGACCTGCCCAATATAACCAAAAGAATTTAACACACAACCTCACATACACTACACTTTAAATTTTGGACCTACCCAATATAACCAAAACCCTAATATCCATAACAATTAAAACATTTGAAAAACTGCTAGGTCGTTGCTTGGAGCATATTAAATGAATGAAAAACTGGGGTCCTTACTTGCATAGTACTTTGAATTAATACAGACGAACGAAAAAAGAAAATTCCTCTATACTCGTTACACATTTGGACCTTACTTTCCTAGATATCATGGAGAGGTTGCTTGCAGCATATTAAATTAATGAAAAACTGGGGTTCTCACTTGCATAGTATTTTGAATTAATACAGACGAAAGAAAAATAAAAATTTCTATGTACTCTCTACACATTTGGACCTTAATTTCCTAGATATATGGAGAGGTCCATCACAATGTATTCAGTGGAGCTATTTGTTCCCAACTGAACATCCTTTCTCAAACTCCCGCAAAGTCAAATTTGTGCATATCCCCTATCGTCTTCAAGCCCACTATTCCATGAAAATGAATGAAGAGATGAGCAGAAGAATCGAGGAGGTCAATGCAAAATTGAATGAAGAGATGAGCAGAAGAATCGAGGAGGTCAATGCAAAATTGAATGAAGAAATGAGCAGAAGAATGGAGGTCAATGCATTGGCCCAGCAGCAGCAACAACATCAACACCCACAACAACAACACCAACACCCACACCCACACCCACAACAACAACCCCAGCACCAGCAACAGCAACAGCAACAGCAACAGTTATTGCTGCAACATCAGCACCACCAACAACAACAATTTTTGCTAATGCAACAGCAGTACCAACAACACCAACACCAACAGACCCTCACCAGATTTGCCTCAAATTCCAACATAGCAAACAATGACCCACATCCATTGCAGCCCAGAAACCCCATGCTTCACCACAATCATCTGCTGCAACAGCAGCACCAGCAACACCGTCAACAACAACAGCAGCAGCAGCAGAAGTCAAATATGAGGTCAGGATTCCAGGCAGAATTGGAGATGGCCCAGCAGGATGCATGGAAGGTCTGCAACCCTGATATTAAAAGGCCTTTTTCTTCCCTCGAAGATGCATGTGAAAGGTTAGCTCTGTGTTTTCCTTCATGCTGTGGTGCTTCAGATTGTGGGCTTTTTTTCAATGCTCAATATGCCAGGAATTTTTTATTTTATATATATATATATATATATATATATATATATATATAAAAATTCAAATTCTATTTACCAATGTAAATTGCCATAGCTTTTTCATACATATGTGTATGCTGAGTGGTGCCATTGTCATGGATCCCAAGTTTTCTTGTCATGGGCTTGGTCGGGATTGATTGATCTCTCCCATATATATAGTTAGTGTATAAGGTCCACGAATATTACATAGATCACCTGGACCTCCTCTAGGTCCACTAGGAGGTACATTGTGTTGTGTTACCTCCCTACGGGATGTACTTTGTGTTGTGCTACCTCCCTATGGGATGTACATACCGTATCCCTTCGTATTCAGGCCTTCACCTCCTATCTGGAGTATCTAAACCTTGACCGTTAGACCCACATAGCCTTAATATTGTAGGGTTTATTTGTTCAATACTAAATGGGCCAAGGATGTTTTCTATTGCCAATGTAGATTGCCCTAGATTTTTCATGTATAGAAAATTATGTTGTTGGATGTGGTTTGGTGGGCGGTACCGGTATCTGGGATTCTAAGTTTTTGGGGAATTGGGATTTTTTTTGTAATTATTAATATTATTTGTTCTTCAGATTGTGGATGTATATAGTGTGGGTTTTATTTTTTTAAGTTAAATGGGCAGCGGATGTTTTTCTATTTGTCAGTGTAGATTGCCCTAGGTTTTTCGTGCCATAGATATTTCTGTTGTTGGATTTGGGTTTGGTGGATGGTATCGGTATCGGTATCAGGGATTCTAAGTTTACTTGGGCTTGATTGGGTAAGTGGGAATTTTCCTTAATTATTAATCTTAGTTGTCCTTCAGATTGTGGGTTATATTTTTTAATGCCGAATGGGCCAGGGAGGCTTTTCAGTTGCCCATGTAGACTTCCTTAATATTTTCATGCATGGGAAGTTATTTTGTTCGATATGGGTTTGGTGGATGGTACCTGTATCTGAGATTCTAAGTTTTCTTGGCCTTGACTGAGGAATTGGGAATTTTCCTTCATATAGTGGGTTTTATTTTTTAATGCTGAAAGGGAGCGGGGAAAGTACCTCTAAGTTTTTTTCCCCTTTTATTGTTAATTTCAATTAATTTGATGAGATAGAAGGGAAAATAAAAGAAGTGCAAAAGTAGCCATGATTTTTGTTGGATCTACTTAGATTGCATCTTTGGATTGAGACAATTATATGGTTTCATTATTAGGTTTGAGACAACTTTTTTTAACTTCTAGTTTCATTTATTACCTAGCTTACCAATGTCAAGAATGCTGACTTGCTATGAAAGCTTATAAATTGCACATCTTTATGTACTGTAATAGGCAGATGGAGTGAACTTCAAAGTTTGAGGTCATGTTTCGCTTCTGTTTTGTTTAATTATTGTGCCACGGCTGATATTGTTGGTGGGTGGTCATGAAAAATTAGCGGTTCCAAGGGCACATTGGTAATAGCAAAATGCAAATATTAATCGAGAATTTATTTTTCCCTCTCTTTTTAACTGTTGAATAGTTAGTGGACTATTAAATTACAAGAACAGGTTTTCCTGTTTGCCATTGCTCAACAGCCTAGCTATCTACAAAGGCTTGGATGACTTGAGCTACATCTTTCATTTTGGGCTTGGATAACTCTTTTACATCTTTAAAATTCAACTGATATAATTTATAAATCACATGGTACAATTCAACTTTTGTAGATTACAAGAAATTGAATTCCAGATTGAAGAAGTCGTGTGAACAGATTCTGAATTTCACAAGTTATATTTCCTAATTTGAGAGATATGCAATATTAGTTTTCCCAGATTCAAAAATCTTCTATATATAATTTGATGCTTGTTGAGGAAACACGACAAATGTAAAGGGTATGTTGTATTAGTAAAATTTTGTCTTAGAAGTTAAAAATATGTGGAGGGATAGCCTTTTTTCTGGGCCAAATATTAGGTAAGTCCTTTTGCTTATGGAGGAGTTATGAACCTCACTTTTACAATTCAAGCTTTCAAGTTTCACAAAAGGCAAGTTTTTGCACTTCAAAATTTCATTTTTTAAATTCACAATTAGCAAGTTTCCAATAGTTTCTGGGTATCGAGCGATGGTCTCCTCCCTATGGAGGCTTTTCACAGAACCACTTTAGCTATCACTTCAATATTAAATGTTAGGGTAAACATTGGGCAGAGCTCCTAAAAAATATGAGGGTGAGCTCGGATCTGTAATATGTAATCATAAGTTCAAACCCCTTCTCTCTAGGTGTCCTCATGGCTCTACAAGGTGCCCTCATTACTTTTAGCATGTTAGTGTTTACCGATTTTGGATCCAACCTTTGAGGCTATAATTTAATGCCATACAGTTATCCCACTTTAGTGTAATTTACCCTAGTTTCTTTACTCTAGATTAGCTGATTTTTGTAATACTTTAGGTTACTACAATGTATTGTAACAACTATTTTCAAAGAGTCCCATTGGCCTGTTTTGGTCATCTGTGGACATTAATAGAATTGTCTTAACTTATCTGCTAGCAGACTGAGCACTTTAATCACCACCCTGTATTAGGCAGTGGTATTTATTGAGAGCCTGATAAAGTTCCATCACTTCCTTTCAATACATTGACTGGACCTTTTTCAATACATTGACTGGACCTATTGTTATAACATTCCATTCTGTCTTCCACAATATTACGCTTGTTTCTGGAAAGTTGAATTTGAGCTTTGATTCTTTTGAGTTCTTATGAGAACAAATTAAAAAAAAAAATCCTTGAATCTTATGTTACTTAATTAAGATTAATGCCTTATGGAGTTGTACATGGTCAAGAAAGGGCTCATGATGGAACTTTACAGGTAAAGTTGAAGGTCTGCTTATTTCACATTAAAGCTTTTACTCTTTGTTGCACCAAATTCTCTCTGCATAATAAATCAGATGCTCACTGTGTTATTTTCTGCTATTAAGCAGTCGGTTTTGCTCTGTTTAGAGCACTATCATTTGTTCATTACATATGTTATGTGTCTTCAACTAGACAAGTTCGCTGCAATGGCTTGTTCCTTTGGTTGTTTAATTTGGCAGGTGACACAATGGTCACAGTTTCCTGCAATATAGTTTTTATGTAGCGGCAGAGGATGAAATCAGCACTTACAGTTCACAATGGAAATTTAAGGAGCTTGATATCTATTTCAAATTTGTGCCTATCGTCATTGTGAGATTCAAAAGCCTGAATCTTTTGGTTGTCAGGATCTGAATTATAGAGAAGTTTTTCATTGCAAAAGTCAATATCTTGTTCCAGTTAAGCTCTGATATGATTTTCCCATCAATAGGGTAACCATCAGAGTAACTAGTGCCAACTTTCTGACATAATTGGAGACAAAACTTTTGATATAAGCATTTCCTCTTGTAATAGAATTTTCAGGAACATTACCCGGTTTTCCATTTCTCATGTCTTCTGTATCTTTGTTTTGGAGAACATTTGAAGATAAGCCAAAATTTTCAGGATCTTATATTTTTTACTAGCAGGCCATATATATATTTTTAAATTGGTTATATAGGATTGAAACAGTCCTTACATCATGACCACATAGTGGTCCTACAACAGGTTGGCTCTTATGCATGTATCACGCAGCGAGATTCAAACCAGGGTCTCCTTGAAAATTGAGGAATTTAATACTGGTTGAGCTAATGCCATTTGATTAAAATGTTAAGGTTCATCTATGAGATTTGAACGTTGGTTGAGAGTGTGAAACTTTCCTTCCTCACCGATTGCTCTAAACCTCATGGGCAACTAGTAAGCCATATTTGTCTTAGGTACTTTATTTATTTTTATTTCTTTAATCAAGCTCTATGTGGTTTCTATTGGGTGCTACTTCCATCAAAATACTAAAGCATTACATTTGCTATTAGGCCAATTAGACCATATCTAGGTTGCTATCAAAAGATATTCCTCATCTTCCTCAAACTGTTTAGTTTCATCTATCAACTACTTGAATAATTTTCATTAAGAGAGAGAATCTCCCTCTGCCAGTTACCATCTAAAATTTGAATTTGACCAAGATAAAGATCAACACTGCGGTTGGCTAAATTATCTGCTAACTTGTTTCTTTCTCTGAAGATATGCTGACATTTCCAAGATAATGCCTCGAGCTATAATTGAAGGACATAAAAACAGTGCTATTGTTGATCCAATCCCCATATCACTTTTTTGTGACAGTCTTAATAATCATCTGTAAATCCCCCTCAATTGAAATATATCTCCATTCTTTTTAATGGCAATCTTGATCCCTCTAAGAAGAAACCTCGGCTCCACATAGTTGTTAGTTAAAGTTCTGTATGATTCTGAGTAGGTAGGAGAATTTTGCCTTAATTATTCCAAAAAATACCTCCTTCCCGGCTTCCCCGGATTTCCTTTGGAAGCACCATCAAATTTGCTTTTGATGAACCCAACTTGTGGACATTTTCATTTTACTATAGATTGATGCAGATCCTTTGCGTTAACTCTCTTGTTGCAGAGGAGTCTTGGGCACTTTATTATATCAGATCTTCTGCATAATTTGTCAAAATGCTAAATAATACCTTCCGTAGAACATCAAATTACTTGTGTGTACCCTGCTCAAAGCCAGATAAATTTTTCTACTCAAATGTAAAAGTAGTCATAAGTTCCTTAACCTGGCTTTAAGTTTGGATAACTAGTTTTAGGTAGGTCAAATTAGTTCTCAAAGTACTGGAAAGGAGCCTATATCATGAATACAAGAAGTGTTTAGCCTTCTTTAGCAAAGCATACTCTTAATTTGGTTAAAATGTTCCTAGTCAGGCCTGAAGTGGCTTGAAATTGGCCTTCTTAGTCCTCATGTCTATTTTAGGCCTAATTAAGTCATTCTTAAGAAAAATAATGGGTCATGGATAAGATGACATGTTGCTTAAGCAAGTGGATCCACTTTTGGCCTATATTTCAATGCAAACCTTTGAGTGTGGATGCCTCCACAACTCTCGTCTTCTTTTGTTTTTGTCATGTTATAAGAGGTATTTGGCTTACTTTAGCAAGGGAGACTCATTGTTATTGCTGAAATAGTCCTAAATAGGTCTGAGGTGGCTTATTGTTGACCTAATTAGTCTTAATATCTAGCTTAGGCTTAATAATGTCATTCATCAGTCTTAATATCTAGCTTAGGCTTAATAATGTCATTCATCATAAACCAAAGAGCTATGAATAAAGTGTGACTAGTAAGTAAGACAACCCACTTATAGCCTATATATCCCTTATACTTTTATGTACTTTCATCATAACTTAAATATTTTTCATAAATTTTCAATATCATTTGTTTTTTGACCTATCTCAAGGGAGCAAGATATTCATAATGTCATTCTTTGGGTGTAGTTATCTCCCTGTCTCTTATATCTTCTTTTGTTTTCAATAAAGAATATAAAAATACAAAATGGTCCATCTTTCTAAAACTACTATGTTGTAGTTTGTAGCATTCTTTAGGTGTGAGATGCTATCGCCTGGGTAGAAATGGAATATTCAGATTTCTATTAATTCGATGTCCTCTCCCTATTGCAGGACCCAGAGATACTCCAGTGCACTACCTCACTAGTTCTTTTTGTACTTTGTAGATTTCTTTAGGTGTAAGAGGCTATTGCCTCGGTGGAAATGGAATATTCAAATTTCTATTAGTTCATAGTCCTCTCCCTATTGTACATTCCAGAGATACTTAAGTGCATTCCCTCACTAGTTTGTTTTGTACTCCATACCTGCAAATTTGTAATATATATGTATAAGGGGTATAGGGTAATATGCATATCCTTCCTTCACTAAAAACATATCAAGATTAAAAAATGTATTGACATTTTGGCAGCTGCTTCATCTGTGGTGGAATATGAGACCCCAACTCCACAAAGCTGTGGAGTTGGGTTTACCAGATTAATAAAATAGTCTTTGCCTGGTTTTTATCTTGATGAATATTTATTTGGGCAATTTTTCTGAACTTCTGGATTCTCCTAAATGCATTGTCTACCTCATCATATGGTGATGCAACCATCGTGAGTCAGATTACAATAAAACTAAAGGGGAACACAACACTGTTGTTTTGGCTGTCTATGATAGCATTGCAAATTTTTCCATGGAATTGTTAGGAGGTGAAGTCAATATCCAGATCTTCAATGTTCTTCAGCAGAGAGGTGCATGGTGGTGCAGCTTATGGAAAACAATTTTTTGGAGTCTTCATTTGGGAGAGGAAATGAACAGTTTTTGGGAGTCTTCGTTTGGAAGAGGAAACAAACATTTTTTTGGAGTCTTCCTTTGGAAGAGGAAACGAACATTTTTTTGGAGTCTTCCTTTGGAAGAGCTGCCCCGTGGTTTTTCCTGCACATTGCAGATTTTCCACGTAAAATCTGTGTTACTGTTTTTCTGCGTTATTGTGTTTTCTGCTTGCACAAAATTTTGCTATTTTTTTCTAACATCTGGTATCAAAGCCTTGGGGTTTGTGCGAGTGGGAGCTGCAACATTGAATGGAAGTGTAACCAAGTTTGAGATTGAAAAGTTTGATGATAGAAACTTCGCCCTATGGAAGATGAAGGTGGAGGATTTGTTGGTTCAAAATGACCAAGCCCTAGCCTTGAAAGGGGTTGCGAGTAAACCAAGTAGCATGAAAGATGAGGAGTGGGCAACACTGGATAGGAAGGCGGTTTCTACAATCCGTCTATGCCTAGTAGACTCCGTCTTGTTCAATGTTGTTGAAGAAAAGACCGCGGAAGCCCTTTGGAAGAAGCTTGAAAAGTTGTATGAGACGAAATCTGCAACAAATAAGGTTTTTCTGAATAAACAACTTTACAGCCTAAGGATGAAGGAGGGTTCATTTGTGGCGGATCACCTAAATGAGTTTAATACCCTTATCGATGAACTGGTTTCGAGTTAATGTGAAGAAGGAGGATGAGGACAGAGCTAT
This sequence comes from Wollemia nobilis, assembly GCA_028583015.1. NCBI lineage: Eukaryota > Viridiplantae > Streptophyta > Pinopsida > Araucariales > Araucariaceae > Wollemia > Wollemia nobilis. The sequence goes on along the minus strand of JAQPPZ010001069.1, from coordinate 7,120,252 downwards.
CACCCTACTTTGTTCCCTCCCGGAGACTTGGGATCATTTGGTGATGACCATCAACAATTCATCATCAGGAGCTCTAACTTTTGATGATGTGGTAGCCGCTTTGTTGGGAGAAGAGTTGAGGCGGAAAACGTCTTTGGAACCCTCAACCAATGAAGCCCTAGCTGTGAGAGGTCGATCTTTCGAGAAGAGTCAACAAAGTAGATCACGATCCGGATGTAAGTCTAAAGGACGCAAGCTGAAAGGGAAGTGCTGGCATTGTGGGAAGCCAGGGCACTCAAAGAAGGATTGTTGGCACTTAAAAAAGGAAAAAAATGGTGAAAAGCAATTTCAACCATCAACTGAGGCCAGTACAGTAAATTCTGGAGAGACGGCAACATGTGAGGCTTTTCGTATCAGCAACAACAAATCTGTTTTATATACCTGGGTTTTGGACTCGGGTGCATCTTTCCATATGTCTCCTTACAGAGACTGGTTTGACAAATATCAGCCATATAGTGGCGGGAAGGTCTACTTGGGTGATGATCACCCTTTAGAAATTGTGGGAAGAGGGGACATAAGGATCAAGGTTGGACGATGGTAGAGAAAGGATGTTATGTGATGTACGACATGTGCCAGATTTGCGGAAGAATTTGCTCTCAATCAAGATGATGGATAAGCTAGGGTGTCTTGTCACTTTTGGTAACAACTATTGCAAAATTACCAAAGCTGCTATTGTACTAGCAAAGGGAGAATCTTATGGGACCCTATATCATTTATGCGGTGATATGGTGACAAACCATACAACAACAACAACTTCTGTTCAGGATGCAGTAATGCTATGGCATCAACGCCTAGGCCATATGAGTGAAAAAGGTCTGAAAATTCTGCATGACGGAGGTATGCTTTCTGTGATTAAGTCTTGCAATTTAGACTTGTGTGAGCACTTTATTTTTGGTAAACAAAAGAGGGTTCGGTTTACTACAAGCCCTGGTAAGAGTTCTAATTTTCTGCAACTTATACATTCGGATATATTTGGACCAGTCCCCACTCAGTCCTTAAATGGTGCCATCTATTTTTTGACTTTTATAAATGGTTATTCTAGGAGAGTGTGGGTTTATATTCCGAAGAAGAAGTCGGAAGCTTTGCAGAAATTTAAAGAGTTCAAAACTCGAGTAGAGAAAAGTTTGGGCAAGCCTGTTTTATGTCTTAGGTCAGATAATGGGGGTGAATATTGCTCCAAGGAATTTGATAAATTTTGTATGCAAGAAGGAATTAAGCGCCAGAAGACTGTACCATATACTCCACAACAAAATGGTGTGGCTAAGCGGATGAATCGCACAATCATGGAACGTGCAAGAAGCATGCTCAGCTCATCCATGATGGATAAAAGGTTTTGGGCAGAGGCTGCTAATACAACTGTTTACCTCATTAACAGGTCACCTACAACTACGTTGGATGAACAAATTCCAGAGGAGGTTTGGTGTGGTAAGCCATTTGCGTACCTTTGGCTGTGATGCATTTGTCCATGTGCCTAAAGAAAAAAGGTCCAAACTTGACCCGAAGTCAAGCAAATGTGTTTTTCTCGGCTATGGAGATGCAATAAAGGGGTATATACTGTGGGATCCTACTGCCCACAAGGTAATTATTAGCTGAGATGTTATTTTTGATGAAAAATCCATGCAAAGGAAGGAGGTACAACAAACACCTAATCTTGTACCATTTGAAGTAGACATGAACGAAGATGAAAATGAAAATCAGCATGCTGATTTTTTTGACCATGCAGAACAACAAGTAGAGCAGCCACAACAGTCACAAGACCGATAGCCACAATCAACAGATCATTGGGTTAGAAGATCTACACGTCCACAAAAGTGTCCGGAAAGGTATTCTCATGTTTATCAGTCGTCGTTTGCTTTGTTAACTGATGATGGTGAGCCTAGTTCATTTCAGGAAGCTAGAGAGTCTGAGAATGCAGAAAAGTGGAGGAAATCGAGGCACTTCACAAGAATAAAACATGGGAACTTGTGGATCTCCCACCTGGAAGAAAGGCTGTTGGAAACAAGTGGGTTTACAAAGTAAAGAAAAACAACGATGGGTTGTTGGAACGCTATAAAGCTCGCTTGGTTGCTAAAGGCTATGTGCAAAAGTCAGGTATAGACTTTAATGAAATTTTTTCTCCAATTGTGAAGATGACTACTGTTAGAGTTTTACTTGCACTTGTAGCAGCACAGAATTTAGCATTGGAGCAGCTTGACGTAAATACTGCTTTCCTGCTTGGTGGTCTTGAGGAGGAGATTTATATGGATCAGCCTGAGGGCTATGAAGAAAGAGGCAAAGAGCATTTGGTTTGCAGACTGAAGAAATCTCTGTGTGGGTTGAAACAGGTGCCAAGGATGTGGTATAGAAAATTTGACACCTTCATGAAGAGCCAAGGTTTAAGCAGGAGTGAAGCTGACCATTGTGCATACTATAAGAGGTTTAATGATGGCAGTTTTATAATTTTGCTGTTGTATGTTGATGATATGCTGGTTGTAGGCCCTAGCATGAAGAAAATCATTGATCTTAAGGCTCAGTTGGCTAGGACATTTGAAATGAAGGATTTAGGAGTAGCAAACCAAATTTTAGGGATGAAGATACACAGGGACATAAAAGGAAGAAAGATCTGGTTAAGTCAAAAGTCATTTATAGAAAAGATTTTGCAGCGCTTCAATATGCAGAATGCAAAACCAGTTAGTACCCCACTTCTTTCACACTTAAAGTTGTCTTCCAACAAGTGTCCTAGAACAAAAGCAGAGAAGACAAGCATGTCTCGTGTACCGTATTCATCAGCAGTAGGAAGCCTTATGTATGCCATGGTGAGCACCAGACCGGATATTGCCCAAGCAGTGGGAATAGTCAGCCGGTACATGGCAAATCCTGGTAAGGAGCATTGGAATGCGGTGAAGTGGATAATCAAATATTTAAGAGGCACTTCAGATGCTGCAATTTACTACGAATTAGATAGTTTGCAAGTTAAAGGTTTTGTGGATTCTGATTATGGTGGAGATAGAGATGGGAGAAAGTCCACTACAGGATATACTTTCACTCTTGTTGGCTGTGAGTTGGGCTTCTAAGTTGCAGTCTGTGGTGGCTTTATCAACCACTGAAGCAAAATATATTGCAGCGACTCAAGCGAGCAAAGAAGCAATTTGGCTAGAGCGAATGTTGGGTGACTTAAAGGTAATGCAAGGGAAAATTACGTTGCATTGTGATAGCCAAAGTGCTATTCAACTAGTGAAGAACATAACATTCCATGATCGCACGAAACACATTGATGTCAAGTACCACTTTATAAGAAATGTGGTGGAAGAAGGTAGGATCTTGTTGCAGAAAATCAACACTGAAGTGAATCTTGCAAATATGCTTACTAAGCCGGTCAAGATAGAGAAGTTTGAGTGGTGTAGAACTTCTCCGGGCTTGCTGAAAATGTGATAGGGCCAGCATTGGGCAATTGGCACTTGGATGGAAAAACATAGGCACAAAATTCCTGTATATCGACTTCAAGTGGGAGAATGTTAGGAGGTGAAGTCAATATCCAGATCTCCAATGTTCTTCAGCAGAGAGGTGCATGGTGGTGCAGCTTATGGAGAGGAAACGAACAGTTTTTTGGACTCTTCCTTTGGAAGAGGAAACGAACAGTTTTTTGGACTCTTCTTTTGGGAGAGGAAACGAACAGTTTTTTGGACTCTTCTTTTGGGAGAGGAAACGAACAGTTTGTTTTTTCTATAAAAGGGGAATGACCCCTTGCATGTAAAAAAGGTTGATTGAATGTAATTCTGCCGAAATCAATAAAAGATCAAGCTGCCATTGCCCCGTGGTTTTTCCTGCACATTGCAGGTTTTCCACGTAAAATCTGTGTTATTGTTTTTCTGCGTTATTGTGTTTTCTGCTTGCACAGAATTTTGCTATCTTTTCTAACAGGAATTTCATTTGACTGTCAGAGTTTTCCCTTTTAATTTAAGGTTGCAAAAATGTGCAATAAGAGAGAAAGCTCAGGATTGTTGGAAAAAAGGATGAGGTAGAAATGAACTTTGCCAACCATTCAACTATTGTGTCTTTCATCAATTTTATTTTAACCCCATGTGGATCCATTATTCATTTTTGTTCACTGTTCTTGAGATTGCTGTACCCTATATGTTTTTGATACTGCTGTCAACATCAGTTTCTCATCTAACTAGTCAATTACACGTTCTTGGAGGTCATCCAGCAACAAGATGCCAGTGATGACATCTTTTGAATAATTTTTTTACTAGCTTGCTCTTCTTCCCTTGTAATGGGGCAAAGTGAAACATTTAGGCAATTTTACTTGGGACAAATTGCAAGCCTCAAACTTCAGTAAAGTCTTGGAAGTTGGAACTATGGTTGTTATATGTCCATTTCCCAAATGCCTTACACATCATTCTATATGAGGTTATTCCAACCTTGCATCATCAAGAAAACTCCGATTCATGGATTTTTTTTTAGGAGTTGGGGCAGGTGGTGACTTCTTTTAGAATTGTAATACTGATAATGGATGCATTCTTGCAGCATTCACCATGGTGTTGTGTGTATCTTCTAGCAAATAACTTTATTCTGTCCATTGCTAAAACTGTGAAACAAAACACCAGTTTGAATGTTTGACTTGTATTACTTTGTTTTTCTGTTGTTGAAGTTGTGCCTAATAGGAGATGCATCTCTAAGGATGGTTCATTAATAATGTCTTGCAGTTCTCTTGTTGTCTTTTCATTTGCTTATTGCCTTTTCCAAAATGTGAAATGTTTTTCAAACTTGTGTAATTGACACAAAATTTATTATTTTTGAGACCATGTCAACGAGGATAATGTTGATATTTGAAATTACCTGGATAATGTCTTCAGTGCTCAATCTGAAACCTTTGGTCATGACAAGTTTGGCTGATATCTGTCTGCTTGAAACTGATAAAAGCCTCTGCTGCATTGCTTCATGTTGGCACAAATACACAGACATGCACCTAAGTAACCAACCATTATATGCAGCATTAAAATCTATTGCTAAATGGGGTTCTTGCTGACTGCTTAGCAAAAGATATATCGAGGCAAATTTTGGTGTACTAACTTTTCATTGGTATTTCCATTTGGTTTGAAATGGTTTCTTAGTGCTTAATGTTGTGTTTGTACGTTGTATGCAACAAGGATATTCCACAGTAAGATGTCTGTGCTTCAAGTATAGATCATATTTTAATCATAAGATGCAATATGGTTCTGTTCTTCCAGAATATCCTTGGGTCGTTATCATTGCTTTTAGCTACTTTGATTGTTTGTCTGATCCAAGTAAGCACCTGGTTCCCTTAGTGGCAGATGCTAAAGGCCTTTGCCAGCAACTAGAGGTGGTGCCAGCTGGCCACCAATGGGGGTGCCTGAGTTCTAGGACCAGCTATCCAGGCATCAGCACTAGCACCACTGTCACAAGTAGTCGTCAGCCCCTTCAGCCACTAGCCCCAGTGGCACCAGTGGGCACTGGCATCAGTGCCTGCTGCCCCTGCCACCAACACCTGCACCTGCTGCCATAATTGCCAATCAGTGCCCGCATTGGTGCTAGCCACCACTGTCTCCAACGTCAGCCATCAGCAGTTGCCAACCCAGGTGCCAATGGGAGGTCAAACTTTACAGTTTCTTGTAACTAATGGAAGGGGAACCAATTTGCTCCTGACAATGCCTGTTCACAATCCACAACCCGAATCATTACATAAGCATGCTGTTTGAGCACATCCGGAGATTACACAGCAGACGAGCATCAAATGCACATGTCACTGTACTGTCCTTCACATGAATATGGCCTGTGCCAATACACATTCCTTTTTAGGAATATAGCCTGTGCCACCACATTCCTTAGAAATTTGGCCATGCCTTATCACATGTCCTTATGGAGATCAATTGTACATTTCGTCATATGAACAAAACATACTTTCCATTGCCTGTACTCATTGTCTTCTCTATATGTAACATGTTCATGTCCCTCTTTCTCCTATAAAGACAGTAATGATTTGGGGCCACTTAATGCATTCCAGATCATTGACTCACTATGTTTTTAAGTTTCTGTAAAACTTCATCCCATTGTGCAGCTTGGTTGTCAATCCAAAACAGTCTTCCCTTTGATGTCCAAGTCCATTGACATTCGCTTACAACTGCAAAAATTTGGCAAAATTTTCACACAAGGCTTTTCTTTATCTTGATTGCTTCATTTGTGAATGGGTCATAAGGGACTCTTGATATTACATACGTAAGAGTATCTACCCAGGTTGATGAGTTGAACGGTGCTTGTTGTGATAACAGGTTTTCACATCTGACCGGTTTGTCACCTGCGTCAGCTCACTCTGAATATAAACTAAACAAATATTTACTGTGGCAGAATGTAGGGAAATTTGTTGATCCATGTTTCTTTAGATATACATCCTCTGATGTCCTAGGGTACAATATTTTTCCCTATATAATATTGCGTGTCTTGGCCTTCTTTGACAGAATGAATTCCATTCTCTATAATCTTCATGTTTTGGGCTGACAATCAACGTGTTGATGTTGCTTGAACCTTGTATCATCTTCTAGTGACAATTGCTCACAGTCTATTTCTCCACACTCCAAGTTGGCCAATTTGCTTCTTGAAACACACATTCCTGATGGCATGAACAGTCCAGTCTGCTTCTCTAACCTAGGATTCACAATTTCCAAAGTCTCCTTCCCAAAGAAAAACTTCTGGATCACTTGGAAAGGGCAACAGATTTTTGTTGTTAGCTTTTATATCTTGGGAGCAAACACATCCTGATCTGAATAACTGCCTCTTGATGAGTTGTGGCCTCCTATGAAAAGCTTTCTTTCAGGTGTTGGATCATAGAGTGGTACCCTTGTCTCCAAGTGGTCCTGTACAGTTTGTTACTTCTTTGATTTATCTTCTTCCATGAAATTGCTTTCATGGTTCTGTTCAAATATCTCTCTTTTTGGGGACAGAAAATCAGTCAATGTTTTAAAGGATATTGAACATTAGTCTTTAAGGCTTATCCTTTTCCAAGTTTATGGATCCTTTTATCATCTTTGCCTAAGGATGGCTACCGCATTCAGTACTTCATGCTTATATGGACTGGCAAGACTCATGCATTATCATGAGCTATTGATCTAACAATATAAGGTAAATTGAAAAACTTTTCATTGCTCCCACAAGAGGGTCTCATATGCCCAAGAGGCCTGCTGGCTTGGCTGTGACCTAAAAATCAACTTTACTCTAACCTTTAGAAGTTTTTGACCCTATTGACATCATAACCACTACTGAAAATGACATCCCCCTTGTTGTCTCCATTCCTTAGCATGATAAGAGGGGCCCCTGTGTGAGGATTTTCCAATTTCAAGACCAAAATGTCTTGACAAGGGAGGGAAAACTGTCTGAACCAATGCCTCTTTGGTGAGCAAAGTGACTTGAGAACCCTCAACTACCATCAACATGGGAATGCTCTATCCACTAATCTCCATTTCCTCATTGGGATCAAATTCTGTCAGTATATTTGTACTTTATATTGACAGAGTGCACGCGTGCAGGTCAAAACTCGAAACAGAATAAAACAACAATTAGCAGCAAAAATCAATTTATTCAATAGTTCGCCCTCGCATTACAATATGTTCTAAGGTTTATATAGGATATAGGGAGTAGAATAGGATAGGATAGGGTAGTTAGGAAAAGATAGGGAATAAGAGCGTAGGGGGGATAAGAGGCGGAAGAGTAGGATGAGGAGATGGAGGAATAAGGGAGAAATAGTTGGAGGGCATATAGGAGGTTAGGGGAGAAAAATAGGAGATAAAATGCCGACAATTCAAAAAGAAAAATCTGCCGACACAACCTGGAGGCTTTCACACAGGACTAGAAATATCTAGATTTTTTAAAGCCTCTTTGGTGAATATCCTATTCACACTTGCAACATTCTCCCCCTTAAAGTTGAGAGGACTGACTACACAGTCTCTCAGCTTTACAAATTGAGCTTTAGTCATCGCCTTGGTGAAGATGTCTGCAACGTTCTCCAAAGTGTGACAGGATTGAAGCTCAACAATTTCATGTTCCACCATATCTCTGATGAAGTGATACTTCATATCAAAATGCTTCGTTCTGCTATGGTGGACAGGATTATATGCCAATCGAATGGCACCGATGTTGTCGTAGTAGATTCTGGTTGGACCACTTTTCTGTTCTCCAATCTCTTCTAGTACTTTCCTTAGCCACAAGGCTTGAGTACTTGCATAAGTAACCGCTATATACTCGCTTCGTTGAAGATAGCGCTACTACTGTCCGCTTTTTTGAACTCCAAGTTATTAGTCCCGATCCAAGACTAAAATAGTTTCCCGATGTTGACTTCCTGTCATCAATATTGCTACCCCAATCACTATCATCGAAGCCTACAAGCTTGATAGTGTTACATTTATGGTACTTGGATTCCAAAATCCAATGTACCCTTCACATATCTCAAAATTCTTTTAGCTGCCTCGCAAATGCAGCTCGGATGGGTTAGCCATAAATCTAGAAACAAGAGATACAACATACTCGAATATCCGGTCCGGTATTGGTGAGAAACATCAAACTCCCAACCATGCTCCTAAAAGTGGTCACGTCAACTTTTGGTGCTCCATCATCTTTGCTTAATTGGATCCCATGTCCAACTCGGAGTTGCAATTGGTTTGCAATGCTCCATAGCAAACTTCTTGATCATATCCCGAGCATACTTATGTTGACAGATGAAGATCCCTGTATCTGACTGATGAACTTCCATTCCAAGGTAGTAGTGCATTAAGCCAAGATCCTTCATCTCAAACTGCGTCATCATGGAGTGTTTGAACTCCATATTCATTTTTTCATTACTACCCATAAAAATGAGATCATCCACATACAAACAAACTATGAGGATGTCTTTACCTTGCTTTAGGTAGTAGAGTGTGGGTTCATTTTTGCTCCTAGGTGAACCCATATTCTTTGAAGTACCCATCAATGCGTGAGTACCAAGCTCTTGGTGCCTGTTTGAGACCATAGAGTGCCTTCTTCAATCTGTAAACAAGGTGTTCCTTACCTTGCACTTCAAATCCCTGTGGTTGCTCAACGTACACTTCTTCTATCAAGTAACCATTGAGAAATGCACTCTTAACATCCATGTGTTGGACTTTCCATCCTTTGTGTGCAGCTAAGGCAAGAACTGTTCTGATTGTCTCCTGTCTGGCTACATGAGCAAAAGTCTCTTCATAATCTATTCCATATTTCTGGGTAAAACCCTTTGCCACTAATCTTGCCTTGTGCTTCTCAATGCTTCCATCAGCATTAAACTTGGTCTTGAAGATCCATTTACAACCAACACATTTCTTTCCTTTCGGAAGCTTCACGAGCTCCCAAGTGTCGTTGTTTTTTATAGAGGTTATCTCCTCTTTCATGGCATCTTGCCAAATCTTCTGAGTACATGCCTTCTCATAACTAGAAGGTTCAAGTCGTGCACTAGTTAACAAAGCATAGTTAACTTGATCTCCCCTAGGTTCTTGCTGGGATTCATCATCACCATACAAGTGCATACTTTCTAATCTGTGTAAAACAGATTCCATTTCACTAGCTTGACTCCTAGTATATCTTCTTGAAAATTTTTTATCCAACATCTGAGATGATGGATGATACTGTAAAGTTCTCTTACCTTTGGATGGAACATCAATGTCCATTGGTGAGGAACTTACTGATCGCTGTGGAGAAGGACTTGGTGAAGTAGTTGAATCGAAGATGGACTTGGTGGATGTGTGGGCGGAGACTGCTTTCCTTTCTGTGGAAGCTGTGGTTGCACTCTTCGAGCAACTACATCGGTGGCTTCAACATCATTGAATATTTGGGGCTTACCCCACTCTCCCCCTTCATCAAAAATCACATCCCTTGAAACCACTATCTTTCGAGTCGTAGGATTGTAGAGTCTATAACCCTTTGTGTTTTCACAAGTATCCTACAAAAATGCAAGCCTGACTCTTTGGATCCAACTTCTTCCTCAGCTCATCGAGAATGTGAGCATATGCCAATGAACCAAATACTCGAAATACTTCACATTTGGTTTCTTACCATACCAGGCTTGGTAAGGTGTCTTCCCTTTCAAACTTGAAGTAGGACTTCTGTTCAAGATGTGAACACTAGTCCTTGTTGCATCTCCCCAATATGCATTACTCAAATGCTTTGTCTGAAGCATTGATCTTGCCATCTCCACAATGGTGCGATTTTTCCTTTCTGCTACACCATTTTGCTGTGGAGTGTAGGCAGTTGTGAACTGCCTCTTGATGCCATGATGTTTACAAAAATTCAAAAACTGATTAGAGGAGTATTCTCCTCCTCTATCGGATCTAAGACATTTTATAGAATATCCACTCTCACTTTCAACTTTTGCTTTAAAATCAACAAAGCATGCAAATGCTTCATCCTTATGCTTCAAAAAATATATCCAACACATTCTTGTGCAATCATCAATGAAAAGTAGGAAGTAAGAGTGGTTACCTAGACTCTTGGTCTGCATCGGACCACAGATGTCTGAATGTACCAACTGAAGAGGATAGCTGGCCCTCCATGCTTGTCCATGAGGAAATTTCGATCTGGCATGCTTGCCCAAGGCACACCCTTCACAGAATTCCTTACTATCTTGAATTTTGGGAAGTCCAGTCACCATTGCTTGTGAAGTTAGCATCTTCAAACTTGCTGAATTCAAGTGACCATATCTCAAGTGCCATAGGACACTTGGATTGGTAATTGCAACATTTGCTAACTTATTTCCTCTTGGTTGGCCAAACTTCAAAGGGAATAATCTATTCTTCGACATTGGCACTTGTGTAATGATTCTATTACTATTGTTCTTGTCAAAAATGGTGCATTTACCCTCATCAAAAATCAACTTATAATTCTTTTCAAGCATTTGACCAACACTTAAAAGATTGTGTTGAAGATGAGGTGTGTAATAGATATCACTTACTTGCTTGATGCCTTCTTTCGTTGGAACCTCCATGGCTCCAATGCCTTCAACCGCCAATGACTTGTCATCTCCCAACCGGATGCTGGATTTGTATGAGGAGTCTAACTTAGCAAAGAGTTCTTCTTTGCCACTCATGTGATTTGAACACCCAGTGTCCAAAATCCATGTATCATTCATATTTTGCTCTGTCCGGCCATAAGAAAGAAAGAGATTTGATGACTCTTCCTCTTCTCCAAAATTCCCAAACCGATCGCTCCGGTTGTCGCCGCTTCCTTGCGAAGTCTTTGACCAACAATCTCAAGCATAATGGCCAGGTTTTCCACAATTGTAGCAAACTTGTTTTGATTTGTCTCCTCCTTTTCCTTTGCCGGATTGTTTCCCTCTATATTGTTCGTTGTCCTCCTCTATTCTCGGTTTCCACCTCTCGTTGGATGATCCTCCTCTCGTTAGGAGTTCTCCCTCTTTGATTATTCCTGCCTCCGCCTCTTTGTTGACCTCTGCCACGGCCTCTGCCTCTTCCTTCATGTGTGGCAAAAGCTTTGTCATCTCCTCCATAACCGGTGGTAGGAGTTTCCCGCAACCTCTCTTCATGTGAGAGAAGTGAACCAGTTAATGCATCAAAAGACAATGTGGTTAAGTCTTTGGATTCTTCAATAATTATTGCAACAAAATTCCATTTAGGAAGAAGTGTTCTCAACACTTTCTTCACCATCATCTCTGGCTTAATATCCTCCCCTAGTGTGACCATTTTGTCGACTATTGCTTTCACTCGCACGCAGTAATCTCCGACTCTTTCATTCTCTTGCATCTTGAGATTCTCAAAATCTCGTTTCAAAGTTTGCGTTTTACCTGCTTCACTTGGTCACTACCTCTATAGCTTTCTTTTAGGGCATTCCATGCATCTTGTGCAATTACATAAGATGCAACCCTAGGGAAGATACTTTTATCTAAGGCAGCATGAATGTGATAAAGGGCAAAAGCATTATTCTTTTGTGCTTCTTTTCTTGCCTTTTTATCAGCATTAGAGAAAGCTGCCCATTCAGCAGCAGTTGGTTCTGTATAACCTTCTTCGACTACATCCCAAAGACCTTTTCCTATCAAAAGGGTTTTCATTTTAATAGACCAATATTCATAGTCACTACCATTAAATTCAGGGATTGGTAGACTAGTGTTTGCAGCCATGTCTAAAAAACAAACTTTTATTGAGGCAAACTGGAAATACAAAGCAGTACAGAATGATTTAATGATTTAAATCAAATCTCGCCTTCTTAGTACATTCATGTTCTGCTTCGGAACTGCTGCTAATGATGATGATCTCAGGTTTCACTTCCTCTGGATCTTCTTTTGCTGCTTCTTCTTCGTCTTCTTCCTCTTCGTCTTCTTCTTCTGCTGTTTCTTCTTCTTCTTCTTCTTCTTTCTCTTCCTCTGGTTCAGGTTCTGGAGAGCGTGGAGAATAGCTCTCACTCGATGCAGCTACCGGTACACCTGGTGTGTAACTAGCACTTGATCGTACATCCGAAACAAATTGCTCAGTCTCGGATTCTTCAATCCTCTTTCCGAAGATATTGTCTTCTGAATCTGCCTCGTACCCTGAATCCGGCTTTCTCAGGTGAGCTATCACCTGATTTTCAAGTTGACAAAACACTGTGTGTAGTCCTAAACTTTGAACCCTTTGGTCAAAGGATTCTGGTGTCTGTCTCTTCAAAATTGAAAGTAGTGCATAATAGCACCCTTCAGATCGAAACATCTATCATTTGCACGGGCACATTATTCCTCCTTTCACAAATTCTCTTTACAAGGTTTGCAAAAAAAAGTTTTATAAAGGTTTTTTTTAAATAAATTTAATAACCTTTTTATTATTTTTTAAATTACCTTTTAAAAACTAAATTAAAAAAGATAATTTTAAAAAATAATATAAAAAATTATTAAATAAATTTTTTAAAACCTTTAAAAAACACTTATTAAAAAATTTTACCTTTCTTTCAGGCTAGAACTCGAACCCGCGACTTGCTGTCTGCGAAGCGGGCGACTTAGCCGTTCGACCACACGGCTCCTCCGTGAACTAAGGCACAACACCTTAGTTATATTATAACCGGCGGCGCAAAATCAAAAAAAAAAAAACTTGGTTTATCCCTCCGGCGGGATTCGACCCCCGGACCTCCACTGCACGAGCAAACGACCTTGACCGCTAGACCAAGCGCTCGGACGAGAATGGCCTTGAGCGCGGATGGCCTTATTTCAACCGCGGGCAAAATTAAAAAAAAAAAAAATATCGTGGGATTATCCCACATGCGCCCGACGATGGGCGCGATAAGGGTTTTTAACCCTTAACTCGCGCAATAACTTTCGACTGCCTTCGGGCAGTCGATTCTCAACCGATGCCTTTTACCGCTGCTTCGACCAATCACAATTTGACACCTCGCTGCCACGTCGACCAATGCCGAATCGCCACGTGGCGAAATTTTGTCCGCCTCGATCCGCTCCTCTGCCAGCTCAGCCGCCTCGATCCGCGTGCTGCCGCCACGTGTCTCTACCTCGTGCCCCCACGTGTTGCGTCCAGTTAGCGATCCGCCTCGGGATTCGAGCCAATCCTCGTCCTCCGCGCCTGCCTCGAAAAATGTGTCCACCTATCAGCGTTCGCCTCGAGAACCGTGCCTGCAGGTGTCACCTCGACTGCTGCGTCGCGTGCCTCGGGAACCGTGCCCGAACTGGCACAGTCTGGCTCTGATACCAGATATTGACAGAGTGCACGCGTGCAGGTCAAAACTCGAAACAGAATAAAACAACAATTAGCAGCAAAAATTAATTTATTCAATAGTTCGCCCTCGCATTACAATATGTTCTAACTTCTAAGGTTTATATAGGATATAGGGAGTAGAATAGGATAGGATAGGGTAGTTAGGAAAAGATAGGGAATAAGAGCGTAGGGGGGATAAGAGGCGGAAGAGTAGGATGAGGAGATGGAGGAATAAGGGAGAAATAGTTGGAGGGCATATAGGAGGTTAGGGGAGAAAAATAGGAGATAAAATGCCGACAATTTAAAAATAAAAATCTGCCGACACAACCTGGAGGCTTTCACACAGGACTAGAAATATCTAGATTTTTTAAAGCCTCTTTGGTGAATATCCTATTCACACTTGCAACACTTTAGCTACTTGTTTTACTGATGCTCATTTTTGTCTTCAAATTTTATATCAAGCTTTCTGAATTGGACCATATTATGCATTGTAGTCTTCTTACAGCAATTGAACAAATTCTTAGACTTGGAGGTTTCATTGCACTTATCCTCTGCCTTCTATGATGTCAAATGTTGAGAGGTAAGGGCTATTGACAACTTGTTTTTTCTTTTCTCTTTTTTCTTTTTTTTTTCGCTTTTGGATTGGTTTTGGCTTGATGGTCAACTCTTCTAAATTCTTACAAATAGTCATTTAACTGTCTTGGTGGTGCTTGAAGAATTTGTCTATAAAAAAATGCTTGTCTCTCCTTGTGACTTGTGGATGCATGGGAGTAACAAACACTGTGGGGGGAGTTTAGAACATTTTATTTTTCCTCTTGTCCTGTCTCTGTTTTTGTTTTCCATTTTCCTCCTTATACGGATTGGACAATGTTGTTTATCATGAACACCTAATCTACAATCTATACATCTCTTCAGATTTTACCATGAATTGTGCATATCATCGGTCATCTAACAAGACCTCTACTTATTCTGCTTCTAGTAGAGGCTGCATAACATATATTTGATTTGCAATTTTTGTGCCTCAATGTAATGTGTATTTGTATCATGGCTGGCATGTTGCTCTTTGCATCATATATGCACTTGTATGGGTTTTGAACATTGACTATTGACCTCATATATAGCAAATGGGTTGTGAATTGATTTTACAGATAGCAAATTATGTAACTATCTTTTGTTGTGGTAGGGTACCTAGGAATAGATATTTGGGGATATATTATTATATTGTATAAGGGTTGGCATGGGCCACACATAACCCAAGATTGATTGTATTATAATATTATATTATATTATATTATAATATAATATAATATAATATTAGTAGTAGGCTCTCCAAAGTAGAATAAGAATATGGATATATAAAGAAGAGATATTTGTCATTGTAATCATTCATATCATTGAAGAAGAATCTTATGTAATCGTCGTGCCCACGAAGTGGCCTCTCATCTTGGGAGATCTTGTGGAGTTATTCCTTCCTTAAGGATTATTATTGGTGTTGCCCTACCTTAAGGGTATTATCTATCTCTCTCTCATTTGTGGATTATTATTGTGGATAATATATTGTGGGTGAATGATTTGATATTTCTGCATATTGGTGAATGGTTCATGTTTAATAATAAAAGTTATGTAACAAGTTGCTTGGTGACCAATTTTATCTGTTTACATTTGTCCTCAGTATCATGATTTCCAAGTACATCTGGATGGATAGAGTAAATACAAAAAAATAATTGTTTCTTGTCAAACTAAGATTTTTGCTTATGCAAATATACAATATATATATATATATTTTTCTTTTCTTTTCTGTACAGTAGATATAAGACAGTTCTCTTTAATCTCAATTCCTTTGTTGATTTTCATGCCCTCAATTTAGTACCAACTCCGAACTGATGTGCATCACTACCAATTTACAGACATAGGGCCCTTTTTAGAGCTTCCTTCCAATATGAAAAGTCATACTCTATCATGAAACTTCTCAATTTGCCATTCGGGCTGACTAGTAACATTCTTTCTAAGATACTTGATTCCCTGCAGTGGAAATTTTTCTCATGAAATTTTTTATCTTCCTCTCTAGCCTTTCACTAATTCATTCATTGCCTGTTGAATGTGTTACAACTCTTCATAGCAAAGCAATGTCCTTGATCATGCATAAATGCCAAGTGGATGCACTTTTTGAGCTATGAAAGGATTAGGAATTGGATCTCTATTAGCATCCTCACTTTGCTAATTTTAGCGAACCAGTCAAGGACCTGTTCCCTCAAAAAGGCTTCAAATTCTTCTGTCTCCTTGTGGTCTGCCTGGACTTCACTTGCTTGGCAGTTGTGATGCATGAAACCCAATACTTCCTTGGATCTCCTTTACCATCATAGGTAAGCAAAGCAGTTGCGGAATCAATGGAATGGAGACTGAGGGATTTCAGGGACTAGTTAAAAGTATGCTTAAACTTCTTGTGTTGAGCCACAATTATATTTATTACCACTATAACAACTACCATTGTTGGGATTGGTAGGCGATTTCCAAAATAGAAGGCTGCATGTCTGTTTTTTATTTCAAAAGACTTTGCGCTTGTTGATTTTCAGCTATGAAACTGGTTGCCAACTTTCTTCAATCTTAATGGTTACACTATATTTTTCTCTCAGCTAGACTCGAATGTAGAAATGAAATTTAACATGCTTACACACAATTCCATTTCTACTTAAATAATTCTACAGATTTGCAGTCATTGTAGTACAACAATAATAATGCATAGAACCTGTAACAGCAATAATGACAGCAGCAATAACAGCAGCAATGGCAATAGCAGCAGCAATGGTAGATAACAGTAAATACAGGCAGTTTTATATTAACAATGGTAGGGTCATTGAAACCATCACTGTCTGAATGAAATTTTTCTCCTCGTCAACCATTTGGAAGCTTTCACTCAACCTATTGAAACTGCTTCCCCTCAGCTCCAATTCACTGCTTTCATGATCCAACTGACTTCTTATCAACCTCTGATAGACATCTCCCTTGTTGGATTGTACTTCTGACGACAACTCCTCTGCTTGCACTGTCACAGACGACAACAACTATGACAGCAATGTCCATGATGACAATCCTTGACGGCTTAGTCTTTGATGGATCAGGTTAGACAGATTGAGAAGCGTGACGGGTACAATGTCTAGACATCTAGGACAACAGGTTAGACGTCTAGACAGTAGACATCTAGGACAACCATGTAGACGTCTAGACAGTAGACGTCTAGGACAACAGTGTAGACGTCTAGACAGTTGACGTCTAGGACAACAGGGTAGACTTCTAGACAGTAGACGTCTAGGACAAACGAGTAGACGTCTAAGGCGAACAGTGCAGACGGGTAGACGTCTCAATAGGTCTAGACTGATAGACGTCTCAAACGGGTAACCTGCCAGACGTGTAGGTTCCTTAGATGGGTGTCCTGTTAGACGACTAACTTCCTCAGACATGTAACTGCCAGACGTGTACGCCTCAGACGGGTAGCTTGTAGATGTGTACTTGCTAGACTGGTAGGTTCCAGACGGGTACGCTTCAGATGTGTACTCTGCAAACGACTCCTTTTCAAACAGCTTCACCTAAGACGGCTTCACCTTAGACGACTCTTGCTCAGACATTTGCAACTTATACTGCTATTGCTTAGACGTCTTCACCTTAGACGTCTTCACCTCAGACGTCTCCTCCTCTGCCATCTGACTGCATTCTCTAGCCGTCCTAACCTCATTCATCTGACCAATCTCCTAACAAAGCCTTGTTGTCTGGCTTCCTTCCTGACTGCACTCTATCGTTTGGTCTTCCTGTTGAAAGTCTCCGTCATCAATTGAAATTAGATTCACATGCTCAATTTGAATCAAGCTCATCAAGTTAACCATCTCAAGCAGGTTCACTTCCTCCAATGCAATTGGCTTCACCACCTCTGCTTCCTGGTAAGGGCTATAACTTTCCTCTGACGCTTCAAACTCTTGATGAATCACTGGTTCATCTTGCTTTACAATACTTTGACAATCACGTGCAAAATGCCCCCACAATTGGCATTCCAACATTGCACAATAGGTCTTCCCTCACTATCATACTGAATTCTTCGTCTGCGAGTTCTCTAACGATTGTTATAGACTGGTTCATTAGTGGTATCTCTTCTTTGGACACTCTCCCTTGGTGTTGCATATACCTGTGGTGATGATCTTGCACTCTCTGAGTCATACTCGTCCTCAAAGTCATCAATCGTCTCTTGGAATTTGCTTCCTTCCTTGACGTCTCGACCCCAGTACTATAGCGATGAACTATGCTCCTCCCCAAGATCATCAATCTCAGTGTTTGAGTCATTCTCTATATCAGAATCACTGCCATCCTCAAAATCACTCTCATTGGTATGATGCCAATACTTTGATATTTTTGCATCACTTTCCCAAATCAAGGTGTATTTCAAAGCCTCTTGGTATGATGTCGGAGGGAAACTTGTCATCTTCTCCCAATATGTAGGAAGAAGTCCATCTATGAACCATCTTCTCTTCAATGCATCTAATTGGTCGTTTTCAAAATGGTCAAATAACCCACTCATCTTCCTATTATAGGAACGAACAGACTCATACTCGCTCTGTTTTAGGCTATAGATATCAGTAATGACTGCATCATCATTGTCAAACAACGAAAATTCTTGCACAAAGGCATCATGCAACTCTTCCCATGTATGGTACTTGTCTGCTAGGAATTTTATGTACCAATCCATTGTGAATCCACGAAACGTTGCAGGAAACCACCTCCTCCAATATGCTTCATTATTTTGTCCAATCGCTGCCCACATCATGCGACAGATTCTCCAATGCCTTACTGGGTCTTCTCTTGATTCGCCATGAAATAGTGGACACTTACGCGGTGTGCCCAAATTGGTCTTCGGTTCCACAGGTTGACTTAACCTCGACAGTGGTTTTGGGCATATTGCATCCTTATGCGAAGCCTGACGCGCATCACCTTGCAATTGCTCGTTCGTTGTACTCTTGTTCATACCATGAAACATTCTAACCTGCAGTTGCTCTGATGTCGGACTCTCGTCCCGCTCCCCATCGAGCACACTAACCTGCAGTTTCCCTAGTGCTAGACTCCCATCTTGCGCATTGTTGGACATGTCATTTTTCTTTTGCATGGATGTCGGACTTGTGTCCCCCTCACCATTATGCATCACAACATGCAATTGCTTCAACACCAAACAGTCTGCATCAGCATGCAACTTCGCATTGACTGCTCGTCTTTTGGTTCTATCGTCTTTTAGACGGCTGACTGGTCTACCTATTCTGCTGTCATTCTAATGGCTAACTGTGCTTCTGTTATCATCCTGACGTCTAATTGCGCTTTTGCCATCAGTCTTGCTGATATCCAGAGTGGTTCCACCAATCTTGCAGACATCTAGAATGGTTCTGCTGCAGACGTCTAAACTGGTTCTGCAGACATCTAGACTGGTTCTGTAGACGTCTACGAATCCTCAATCTGCAAAATCTTCACTTGCATTTTTGCATCCCGTTGGCATGCACGTCCCTTTAGACAACCCTTCATTTGCATCAACAAACAAATCTGGTGCGTCTTCACCTACGTCTTTGGCTGCACTCCATTGTTCTCGTTGCGCATCTCCCTTGCTTCTCAGAACTCCATGTCACCAAATTGGGCCCAACTTCGTACAGGCAACGACTCAGAATGTAGAAATGAAATTTAACATGCTTACACACAATTCCATTTCCACTTAAATAATTCTACAGATTTGCAGTCATTGTAGTACAACAATAATAATGCACAGAACCTGTAACAGCAATAATGACAGCAGCAATAACAGCAATAGAAGCAGCAATGGCAGATAACAATAAATACAGGCAGTTTTATATTAACAATGGCATTTACAGTACAACATTACAGTTTCAGCATTACAATCTGCAGCCTGCAAACCCTACGCAGATTCATGGCTGCATACAAGATTGGACTGCATCATGCCCTACGCACATGCATCAGTCCTCTCTCACGTACCAGGCTGTTCCATCGATCCACCAACCTGCATGACTGCCTTCAATGCGCTGGCTGAATGAATGAATGAACCCTTGAACCACTTGATGAATGAGGGGAGGGCTTATTTATACACACAGAAAGTAGTTACCCTCCAACTACCTCATAACTTCCCCAAATTACATTTCATATGCATTTGATCTTGCATTTACATGACATTTCCCACTACAGGACAAACTAGTTTATAACATGACTTTGTCGACTTACATGACTTAATATCACTTTATTATTACGTACAATATTAAATTGCACTTTATAACATAATTAAATATATGTACACACATTTCGTCAAACACTTTGCGTACAATTACAAAATAACACATAATACCAAAACTGATTCAACAAATAAAGACATATCAATTTGCCTGTCTAAATCAAATGCCTGCCTTGTATTGATCTTTGGAAGCGATTCTCTAGTCCAAAACAGCTTGAGCAATCAAAACAACATTGCGCTTCTTTCTCAATCCTTTTCAGTTTGATATATAGGTGCAGGTGGATAAATGGGGATAAGGTTGGTGTTTCTCTTGACTTAGTTTCCTTCTCTTCCTAACTTTGGCGGGCCATTGTAAAATGTTTTCCTTACAATGTGCACTGGACAGATGTGATTTTCTTTATCTCCATTTCTTTTTGTGCTTCCCTGAACTCATCAATTTCCATCTTGTCTTTATCAAAGTTGAATTAGTTGATGTTCCAAGCCTGTCGTGCCGTCCCTCAAATGTAGGGAATGCATCAGGTCCCTGGGGGATGCAACCCGTGAGAAACAGTATGCAACCTTTTACAAGACTAGTATAGGAAGCCATAGCGAGTGAGTATCAAATTGTCATAACCTCTGTACTTTACTAATATTACATTGCTGCATTGATAAACTATATTTTTCATGTTGCTGGAGTCATGATAGGGGTCAATGTTAATTTGTGTGCTTCACAGCCTGTCCTTTCACACAGCTTGCATAAGATCATAGTGTTTTGCAGAAAGAACAATCTTGTTATTTTCAATGTAAATGTTTTCTTAGAAAAGAAACTGCATGTTACCCAGAAGGAAAGCAATTACATGTAGTGGATGTCAATCCTCAAAGACAGGTATAATCCACAAGACAAAAAAGACATTAGAGGAAAAATGTCAAAACTCTTTAAGACCAGTGACCACACTTTCTCTCCTAATTCTCGGATTATCTTTTTCTTGTACTTTTTCATTTTTTGGCTTCTCTATGGTAAAACAATCATGTTGATATTTAACAAATTCAGTTACTGCAGTGAAGGTGGCTTATATCTGTATGTGCATGCTTTCTGGATCCTGGTAGTTTTTGCAATGCCATCTCAAGTACAAGCTTGTTAATTTTCCAAATTGCATATCCGTCATCATGGATTTCATTTCATGTTAATAGTTCCTCTTCTACGTTGTGGGGGTGAGTTGGTGTGTGAGTGTGAGTGATAATTTCATATTGATACAATTGCGAGTTAAGGAAGGCATATGAGACACTCTATTCACCAAAATCTTTTTCCAGTCTGAAAGCAAGCAGCATGGCAGATGACCCTAGATTGTTGTAATAACAATCTTCTTTTTTGTGGTATTGACATTGCTTATTTGCTTTGTGTATTTCCTTGATTTGTGGAGGTTATCTTTATCATGCCTTTTATTTACAAGCTTCTTAACTTACCATATGGCATATCCCTTGTCGTGGATATTGTAATTTGTTCCATGTTCACACCCAATCTCCTTGTGTTATGATGGGTTTTTGTGTAGTGTACCACATAAATAACAATTGTGAATCAATGAAGTTTCACCATGCATTACATTTACAAAATGTCAACTTGGAAGTAAAGGCTAGTTGCATGCCCCTTATTAGTTGTGTTAACAGTCTCTAATGAAACATTGCATATTGGTGTCTGTATATTCTTTCTGCATCCCCTTTGACTTGTGTTTGCTGTTTTATAGCGTCTTCTTAATTACAAATTTGTTGACTTGAGGCATATCCTATCGTGGCCTTCATTAGGCCTAGACCTCATGCAAGGAATTTACAGACAAACTAGAGAGTCAACCTTATGTTAACCTATGATGGTATCATTCCACCATGGTGTCATCCTGATTGTTGACATTTTTTGACTTGACTTTGATTTCATATGACGTCATCACTGTTTGGCAAAAAAATAAAAATGTTCTTTTCTGATTTTTTTTAATATTGCTGATTGGGCCAACATGCTAGCAAGGAAAGGTCTAAAACTGCTGAATTGGATGATCTGTCAGGGATAGCAGAGATAATAAATGTAATTAAATAGCTTCATTTTCTCCAATTATTGATAAATCCATCCATAAATTTCCTACCTTGCAATCACCGAAGGGGATATATGGAGAAGAGTCTTGCTTCCATTATCGTGTTTCAATGTCGGTGAAATACACTTTCTTGACAGCTAGCTCAGGTACTATTATTTTGATTACCGTATTAGTGATTCCTTCAAAGCAGTTTGATGATGCTCTTCCTTTGCACTAGATTTTTAGGTTTCCTTCAAAGCTGTTACTAATATTTTTCTATTTTGCCTATGTATTTATAACAAATCCTTGTCATGGATCTCATTACTTATTAATGCCTCTAGTCTCTTGATATTGTGTATTTGTAATAAGCCCATTACTAAGTTGTTATGATAGACCCTACATATCAAAAGCTTTAATCTGGAAGCAAGCAAGGAGGTTCCAATCCCTCGGTTGTCATGTTAGTGACCTCTAATCTACAACATCACTTGGTAGTGTGTATACATGCTCCGTTAGTAGCTTTGGTTTGTGGTGGTTAATTTTTTGATGCCTTCTTAGTTACAAGGTCATTAGCTTAGTTTCATTTCATATTAGTAATATTATCTCTCACCTTGTGTAGAGGTCTGTGTGCATAATAGTTTCACGTTGATAAGAGTTGTGAGTCAAAGGACAGTTAATAAGATACTATATGTTATACTAACTTGAAAGGAAGCAGTAAGGTCCAAATCCCTAGATGCTTTTGTTAGGCGACTCCTCTTCTTTGTGCCTTTGCGTGTTTTGTGGATCATTTTGACACGTGGTTGTATTTGATGACTTACTATTTGGCATCTCCGTTGTGGGTTTCATTTCACATTGAATCTCCTCTATTCCTTGTGTTCTATTGGATGTGTTTCTTGTAGTCTCACATTGACAGGAATTGTGAATGATTCAATCAAGAGATGGAAATGAGACATTCAAATAGCTAATATCTTTGCCAATCCATAAGCGACCACAAGGGTGCGGATTTTCTTTCGAGTTGCCTAGTTCTCTCAAAAATGGCCTTGATGAGTAATTGCTGTGTGCAAGTTCTGAAAATTTTCAATATTGGTACAAACATTGCTAAAGCATGTGAATGATCTATATATTTTTCTCACAACACATTTTTATTTACAAGTTCTCGAGTCACCACACGGCATGTCCCATGTTATCAATTTTACTTCATTTTTAATTATTCCTTTCCTAAATCTCTTTTGTGACAACGTGGAAATGCATGACCTCCTGCAAACCAACCTATGTCTGGTACATGTCCATTACCTCACTGCAGATTTTAGCCATCACACTCTACTTTAAAATACTTACCTCCTGATTTGGTCGATTCAAGGATGCTGCCACTATAAAAATATTGGGCCAGCCAAGCCTAAAAGTGGGGCTTCCCTTCTTTCTTGAGCACCTGGAAAATTTTAAAGTTAAGTAGTGATAGGGTATGGACCTGCTAGGACTCAAACCTAGGACCTCCCTTGTGCTTTGGGGTCTCTCTACCACTTAGCTACTGGCCCTTCTTGGACCTGTCTACTCTTCAGGTGTTGCTCATTACCTAGGAACCTTCCATTTTCTGGGGTTGCTCTACCACTGACCTAGCAGCCCTTCTTGGACTGGCCTCCAGTCAGGTGTTGTACATTTCTCCAAGTACAAAGGAGGTCATAGAAATGTGTTTGACTTTGAGCATGCATCTAAAATTTTGTGTTTAAGATTCTCATAGACCTTGACATACAGGGCCTTTGCAATGAAGTGGTCATTTATTCATATCTGTGCTCCATAATGTTCACATTCTTTGGAGCTTCAATGTGCACCTTGGAGGCTGGGAATAGCGGCTTGCTAGATATTGATGATGCAATATGATGCCTTCTTTTTTATAATTGGCTCCATCCATTTTCTTCGAGGGGCATTGGCTAGTCTCAAAGTGCCTACCCTAAAAACAAGTGGTATGGAAAAGAAACTGTTGCTTGATATAAGTTTAAACAAATTACAACATGTTTTTTTTTCTTGCCTAGGGCATCCTCAAGATTAGGGTTTTTCTTCTAGCGCTGCTGTCAGAAAATACTGGGAAAATTCCTTTGTAAAAGGGACTTTTAACAGGAGATAAGATATTTATGATAATATTATTGATGTCCGTGGATGACCAGAGTAGGCCAATGGGATTTGCGGAAAAGAGCTGTTACAATGCACTGTGGTAACCAGAAATTATTATGAAAATAAGCTAAACTAGAGTAAAGAAACTAACATAAATTACACTAAAGTAGAACAGTTTATGGATTTAAATTACACTGAAGTGAGAGAAAGATGTTTCAAATACGAAAGCAACTTGTGGATTTGGGAAGCCAAGCCAGTAGGAAAAAGATCTCTTAAATACTTCGAAGTTATGTACAGGAAAATTTCTTCTCACCTAGAGTGCTAGACCTTTTTGTTGCAGATCTATTATCAATCAGTGCACATCCATGTGCATGAAACTCTGTAATGGATACAGGGATGATACATGAAATGGCTGATAAAAATAAATTCAAATATATAGTTTTCATTTTGCCTAAATATTATGTTTCAACAAACAAATAATGCGCCTTCAAAACAGACGTTAAACTCCAATTGGCCTAATACATTGAGTCATAACCCCATTCAAGTATGGATTTGTGTGAAAGAAGTCGATAATACTTTCTACTCAAAACAATATATTAAGAGTTTAAATTTTGTACAAACAAATTATAGGCGGTTTGACACGCATTTCACTCCAAAATAATTAATACTTCCCTTATGCATGTACATTGTAGCACAGCGGTGGGTATTCTGACGATTGGCGGAACAATTGGATTAACAGATCCTAGGAGCCAACTAAGACTGCAGTCATTGCAGGTTTAACTCCACACATCTTCAGCTCTTGACGGCACAATCAGTTGTACAACACTTCAACTCGTATGAAACTCCTGCCTGACAGCAAGCTCTACCCAAGTTAGCAATCCTCTTGTACGGTACTTGATGACATCCTCATATGGCAAGTCCAACCGTACAGTGACTCCCGTACAGTTGCACTAACTTCCTGAAACTTTCATCTGCAACCTGCAACTTACATACACAGAACAGATCCTACAACTCTACAATAGCAATGCATACACACATACACTCAGAGATGGAAATGGAAATGAGATGTTATTGGCATTATCTCATGGCCTGTATGGCATTGTTATTACATATGTAACTGCAACTGCAGTACATGGAATACTTTCCCCCACGGGATAGTCTGGATCCTGTTTCCTGCACTATGCTCTCAATGCACACACTCCTCTACCAACACAATGGCATGATACACATATGGTCTGCTCTCCTCTACATATGATGATGAAATGAAGGGGGGGTCTCTATTTAAGCTTGGGCCCTGCCATTCCAACAACGACCTTGGGGGCAGCTCACCACCCAACTGTCTCCCCCTTTGGATGTCTACATGACACCCTTAATGCCTACTATAGTTTATTTGCAATTTATCAAACTTAGACCCAAATTGCATTACATTGTCATTCATGACATTTACATTTCATTTCATTTCACATTTGACTTTCATTTGAATTACATTTGACTCTACATTTATTTACATTTACAAAACTTAAGTGCATTTTGCACTCAAACTCCTATGTACAAAAACGTACTTCAGCTTTTGTCCAGAACTGGGGTCTACATACATGACAGACAAACAGAGCTAGTACAAAATGACACGAGTCCCAAGAATACATCATAAGATGATTTCTTTGAAGATAGAAAAGAAAATAGTACCATTGAAAAAAAGAAATAGAAAAGAGAAAGAAAAAAAAAACAAAACAATTATGATGTTTGAATAGAATGTGAGCTGCAATTAACTAATTAGTGAGGTAGGAATTATAACACATCATAAACTGGTGTTTTACATATAGGATTGTCTTGGAGGGCAGGATGATTTTTCTGTTTGTTTCATGTGCAATTTTATCAGATTTGATTATGATAATACCTCGTATTTTTAAATGAAAGGTCCTGTTCTGAGTAAACTGTTTTGTTCTTTTGAAACAAGCTATGCTAATTGTTTTGCAGGCTCTTGCCTTACCATGTTGTGGCAGACTATGAAGCTGAAGAGGATGATAGAATTTTAGATACTGACACTACAGGTCACATGCTGTCACGTTCTCAACTTTGGGAGCAGACCATACTTTCTAAAATCGGTGAAATTAATGTTGCTTTTGAAAAGCAAATTTACACTTTTAACAATTTTTCAAGGAGGAGAACTCAAGGAGATTTGAGATCAGAGGAAAGATTAATGATAGAGCAAAGTATCCTTCAAGATGAGAAGCAAAAGTTGATGGATGCCAGGGCAGAAATTGAATCTAGAGAAAAAGCAGGAAGGGAAGCGGCAGAAGCAAAATTGAGGATGGCGGCTATACAGGCACGGGCTGAAGCACAAGCACAAGCAGAAGTAATGGCCAGGGCAGAAGCAGCTGCACGAGTTGAACAGACTGCACGAGCTGAAGCTGCTAGAGTGGAAGCTCTGGCAAAAGCAAGAGCTGAAGAACACACTGCACATGAGCCTCCTATGCATGAACAAGGTGTAAATATGGATGAAATTCTGCATAACTGGGGTAATATGCCAAGAGAAGATGAAGCTGAGCCCTCTGAGGATTTCTTGAATGATGATCATGACCAAGAGACAGCTGATGATAGAGGCTTTCAAAATATGGAAGTAGCATCAGGAAATGGAATGCATGATGACTGGAGAGAAGTGGGAGAGCTTGATTTGAACATGAGATGATAAAGTAATAGTAAAAGACAGCATACGAATGTTGCTGTACTGGCAAATTAAGTATTCACTTTCCACTTTAAATATTTTCTTGATTGAAATCATTTTTATAAAGTTTCTACACTAAAAGTTGCCAGAAATGCAGCTAGATCATCTTGCAGACAATTAAGAGAAACTTATACACCTTAGTGAAGGGCAGGTTGCCTTCTGTGCATCTGCAGATGCCATGTAAATCTAGTTCTGAAACATGACCTGTAGGACTGATGGATAGAAATGATTTTTTAGCAAACTTGGATTCTATTTAATTAAGTATCTTGAAGCTCATCCTCATCATTTGTAGCCACGATTTTGCTGGAACTCTTTATGCATTTAGTCTTAGCCAAGACAGAAGAGGAATATAAATCTATTCTATGTTGCTTGTCTGTGTTTACCCAATCATTGACGCTGAACCAATAAATGTGTTAATAGTACCAGGACCAGACAAATGTCGGCTGCTCATCACGTTAAGATATAAGATTTTAAATGTTGCTTTAATGAAACAGGTAAAGAGTAACTTGCCTCTGTGCACATATGTGGGGAAATAGGAAAAATTTCATTTGATGTAATGTTCGAAATTCTATATGCCATGTAAAGTACATTTGTATCCTTTGGAACAGTTATTGTTTAACATTTTAGTCAGTAGTGATTGGGGCTTCCAATTTGAAATTTCACCCCTTATTATTTTTTAATTTTTCAACAATGCATTGGTGTTGTTCAAGGGACAATCTCTCACTTTTGGTTAGCAGCAATATGATAGGGACCTATGTTCAAGTAACCGCTAGGTTCAAAATTCGTGTCGCATCTGTCTTCGCCTAGGTGTCAGTCCTTTGCTATGTAGCTGTCTGCCACGTCCTATGTCTGTCAGGCTTGTCTGTCCGTTGAGGGTCGCGTTACTCTTGCTGAGTTGTCCTCCACAAGGCGTACGCCCGTTTGACCACCTAACGCTGTGTTGTCCTCCACAAGGCGTACGCCCGTTTGACCACCTCCGCAAGCTGTCCTCTAGCGGTTTCTTTGTCCACTTAACCGGTCCACCTCTTGTTTGAGGCGGATGATATGACCCTTGATTCCTCCACTGTAGCGAAGGAGGGCCGCCAACAAAGCTAGCTGGTTCAAAATTGTTGAAAACAAATTTTGGAGAATTGCTGCCTAGCCTTGACTGACAGAAAATTTGCCGCGAACTTGACGACGGAGTCCAAAGCCAAATGGCACAAGCTGCCAAATGGAACGAAAAATTTCCAATTGGAAAATCAATCGCCTATGAGCCCGATCAGATCGATCGGCTCTGATACCAAATGTTGGGGCCAGATTTCGATAAAAATCAAGCTAAATATTGTATTCATAAACCTTGCTTAAATAGGCGCAAGGAAATCCCCAAAACAATAATATCCTCGTATCTCACAACAACACGCTCTTAACAACTCCTAATATTAGCCTAACGACTAACAAATATATTTGCCAACTAATAACCTATGGCGAAGGCCAACTAATGGCCAAACAAAGCCAACGTGAGTTGACCACTCACGAATTATTAGCAAAATAATAAATAACCTAGGATTAGTAGAAATAAACCCTAGGTAGAATGTGATGCCCTCATCATATAGCCTTTTTGCTTATAAAAAATGGTATGGTAGTTGCAATGTAGAGACTATAGCCTTTTTGCTTAAAAAAAATGGTATGGTAGTTGCAATGTAGAGACTATAGCCTTCTTGCGTATAAAAAATGGTATGGTAGTTGCAATGTAGAGGCTAGACTGCTATCGCCAATAAACCATTGAAAGCTTTATGCATCAGACTATTTTTGTAAGCAATATATAGTTGTACCATTGTTTTCAAATCATGTATCTGCATATGAGACAATTTTCTTATCACAACCCCATACCGAGTCTACATTTTTTACAAACCAACCAATTACTAATAAGTAAGAATCTTTAATAGACAGCAAATGCATAGTGATTTCTTAGTTTTTAAAAATGATTGTTTTAATGAATCCCTATGCAGTGTGGGTGGACGCCATAATTATGTAGTGGAAACCTTATTGCTAGGTAAGTGAGATTATTGGACTTTTACAATTTGTAGGGTTGGGATGATTTCTTTTGCATGTAGTTGTAATCCTCAAGTTACTAGGATCAGCTTGTTATTGACAACAAATGCATAGTCCTTAGACAAATTCTTAGCAGCTGAGTTTTCAGCGGAGGCATCCCATTGAAGTGTGAGGCATTCTATTAAAGTGTTGATTTATATTAGCCATGAAAGTCAAATACTTAAAAAGATATTAGTCCTCAAGAGAATGGGGTAGAGTTTTTAATATATCTATCTAGACACATCAATGTGTTTATTATAGTTCAACTTCAATTGAAATAGTTCATAAAAATTTAATCTAAAAATTTCATCTTGAAGATTTAGTGGAGTGTGCTTAAACTTTGCAATGCACCAGAAGCAGATTTGTCTTTAAAGCATCTTCCACTATGAAATAAATGATGTATTATGGTTTTTCTTTTGAGAACAGTTCATGAAGTGACCTTTTTGAATAGCGCCTCTTATGAATTTGACATGACTTTTAGGAAGTAGGTGCATTTTGCGTGTAGCTGTGAAGCAAGTTAATAAGGATAATTTTAAAATTGATGACTATCACAGGATGTAAGAATAAGTTCTGTATGCTTATGATATAAAAGATTAGAGAGATATGGACTTTCTTACATTGCTTATATTGATTATTTTTTAACTAATAGATTATGAGAGCTTCATTAATAAGGATAATTTTAAAATTGATGACTATCACAGGATGTAAGAATAAGTTCTGTATGCTTATGATATAAAAGATTAGAGAGATATGGACATTGCTTATATTGATTATTTTTTAACTAATAGATTATAAGAGCTTCATTGAGAAAGTCGTTGATCTAAACAATAGGAATCTTTAGAACAAGTTTAGTTTGAGAAACTCAAAGTTGCTAGGGATTGTGAGTTATTTGTGAAAACTGAAATTAGATTTGAATTTTACATAAATGCTTACAAATGAACGAAGGGATAGTGGAATTGAAGTATTTACCAAATGAAAGGATAGTGGGATTGAAGTTTATACTGAATATTAAAGAGCCTAACACCTAGCAGATGAGGGAGCTCCATAAACAAGGAAGAGGAAAGGAAATGCATCTATAAATAAGTAAAATGTCTTTGATGGTAGTGTATTAAAATAAATATATGTTACTGCACCTAGCTACATAAAGGAAAAGGAAAGGAAAGTAGTTTTTAACATTCACGAGGTTGGAGGTCATATAGGATGATGTTTGACCAATATATGTTAAGCCACCCTAACTCTGGTTACTAGAATTTAGTATACAACCCTACCCCGTTTTCAGGTTTTGAACTTTGTACCTCTTATTTGGAGTGCCATAGTCTTTACTGTCAGATACATATATCTATTAAACACATAGATATCAAACTCGTGGTGTTTATACTAAGCATTTCAAAGTTAAACATACAAAAAATGTTTCAGAGTTTGATATCTTTTGAATATAATAGATATATGTACTATAGATGTCTAAGCTAGTGTATTTTAGAGAATGGTCTTCATTGATATGCCCCAAAATAATTTCATCCTCATAAACAAGATCAACGCCTATTAAATAATTTATCTTAGATAATTATCTTAATGTCCACGGGTGACCAATAAGGTCAAAGGGACTCGGAAGTATAGTCGAAGAAATAGAAAAGAACTAGGGAAAAGGACCTTAGAAAAGAAAGCCGACTATGGTAAATAAGCTAGCAAGCAAACAAACAAAGGGGTAAGTTGCAGGGTAAAAAGCCTTGAACCCAAACTCTAAGATTATAATATTGAATCGCTTTTAACATCCAATGTCTAAGGACTGCAAGTGTCCATGAAGAAAGTGGTAATAAGGGATTACCTTCATTGTCTCGATAACAAATGTAAGGAGGGGCCTTGATGCTCGTTAGAAACATATTTCTGACGCCTAGGACGAGGAGGTTGTTGGGGGACCTGGATGGTAGTGCGTGGTGAAGAACGCCAACAAACTGACCTGTCGTCGTTTGTTTGAGAGCTAGAAGTGTTTTGAGGGTGCTTGACCTCCCCAATAGAAGCAATGGGTTGCAAGAAGGAAGTAATCAGCTTGATCTGGATATAGAAATGTGGAGAGACAATTGTTGGAGTCTCTGAATAAGCAATGGAATCTTCCTCAGATCGTAGTATATAGGAAACCTGAAGAGAAAGTGGTCCTCAAACTCATGGTCTTAGGACTCATCTTTGATTGCATGAGAGTCCTTTCATTAGTAACTAGAACTCATACAGTTTTAGAACCCCCTGGAAAGGCTAGGGATAGTTATATATTTGTGAAATGAAATGGTATGGGAAGATTGTTGATGGGAATATCAATTTTGTCTTTTTCTCTTACTTCCTTTTCAAATGGATTCTTTGCCACGAGACTATCATTTGCAAATTGATGGTATGTAGTATAATCAAGGTTGTTAGTGACATTAATACCTTCCAACAAATTTAGAGACTTAGCTCCTTTAATACATCTTTCAAGGGCCTCTACAAGGACGATAAATAAGTATGGCAAAAGAGGGCATCCTTGCCTTAGTCCTATGGAGTGGTTGAATAAGTTGACAAGGCTTCCTTTTGTAAGAATTGAAAATTTTGTAGGTGGAAAAGCATAGACCCATTTTACCAAGACAGTTGTAGAAACCAAAGTTAACTTGAACTTCATGTAGGAAATTGTAAGAGACTATATTATATGCTTGTCCATGTTAGATTGATTTGAAAAAACAAATGCATATATAAACCATATGTAGAACAACCATAATTCCACTTTGAAGGCGTGGGATTATGCATGATTAAAGGTGGAATTATGTCCATTCTTTAAGCCGACATATTGCCACACAAAATCATCATTGCTTGAAATAACCTTTGTATGACATTATGCAATATAGTTTGTGCTCATTTCAAGTATATGCATTAAGCAAATCTAAAATAGCCTGTGATGCAATGAGTATTCAAGGAACAATGTGTAGTCACTTTTCTTTCAAGTTGCAAATGCTATATAAAATTGACATGTGCATCGTGTAGCCTTAGGTCAAATTTTCCAATTGTAACAAATGCTCAAAAATTTCTTGCGATTTGGATAATATTTTGTAGCAAATCTTGAATTAGATCCCTTATGGGCATGAGAATGGAGACATCCATAGAATCTTGGCCTTGATCAAGTCATTTTCAACTCCTATGAAAACACCCATCATTTAGAGAGTAATGTTAAGACATGTACATTAGAGAGCATTGGATAGTCTTAACAAGGTCAGGAATGATCTCCAAATCAAGGATTTAGAAGCTATTAAGATATACATGAAGTCTTACTGGCCTTCTATCTTCCTTCCAAATATTAGTATGAGATTAGCCATGATTTGGATATGAAGAATAACCAGCCCTTAGATGTTGCTTGGTCTTTATATTTAGATTGTGTAGCAAAGAAACAAATGAGTTGGAATGAAAAAGCAACAACAAACTTAAGGGCCCATTATTTATGGGATGTTAGTTCAAGCCAATATGATTTCTAATATTGATTAAATTTGGATCTACAAGCATTGCAACACATTCTCAAGGTGGCATGATGGCAAGAATGACAACAAAATGCAAATGCCCATATTGTAGAGAAACATTATGTTGAGTCTTTGACAATATGGTTGATAAAATGGACAAAAATAGCAAAGAAATTGCTAAAAAGCTAGCTTGTAGAAAGATAACTATAACTTTTAGAGAATGATCTTGTTGAGTTTATCTTACAATTACATCTTATTTATACACAACATCATCAACTCACCTACTACAAAGTCAACTATATCAATTCAAGAATATTTGGCTTTAAGAGACAAGAATAGAAAGCCTATCATAAAAATTAAAATATTTTCAAGCTAAGAATAATGATCTAATTTTTGAATTTCTACCTCTCAAAAGGCTTCCAATGTCCATATCCCAATTTCTCTCACAAGATATTAAATAGAATGGAAAATCATCCCAACAACCAATATATTTGTTTGCTACGAAGATTCTTTATCTATTACATTCTGACCACTTCCATATCCTAGTATAGCTAGACTTAATTGTTCATCTAAAACAAAGGTAATCCCCATAGATTTTTACTCACATTGGAGTCAAAGATTCAAGTCCTTACTAAGGAGTTGATAACTCTTGGAATATTAATAATTTGACCTTATTAGACAAGGCTGACAATGATGCATTGTTTACTGATGTTTTCTATATAAACCTAGATCATTTTACATGTAAGCTTACAAGTATCTTTATGTAAGCCTATGGGCAGTTGTGATCCATTCACCCTTAGTGACATTGATTAAATCATCTTTATCATTAACCTCAATTTAAGGATTTAAAACATTTAGTATATTGTAATTTAGCCATCAAGTTAGGTTATGTCGACTTGAGGTTAGTGTTTAATTGGAGATTAGGTATCCTATAAATACCCTTAATGATTGATCCATTGCATTAGGTTTGATACGATATCATAGGAATGCCTAAGACACGGATCTCTTTGTTTTTATTTTGACTATTCTTATCATTTCTCTCTTTTTTAAATTTTATTTATTTGTTCTCTTTATTTGGCCTTTGTATTCTTTTGTAGAAAACTGTGATAATAAATACTTCCATACAAATGTTATAAAAT
The DNA here is from genome assembly GCA_028583015.1 of Wollemia nobilis. NCBI lineage: Eukaryota > Viridiplantae > Streptophyta > Pinopsida > Araucariales > Araucariaceae > Wollemia > Wollemia nobilis. The sequence continues at coordinate 7,086,720 of JAQPPZ010001069.1, read as the reverse complement.
CCAAAATAGTATCAATAGTAGTCCATTGAAAACAATGTTATTCAATCAAGTGGAAAGAATTCCAATCAGAAAAAATCCTCTAGTTTTGCTATTTTGGATGGATTTTGTTTCAACTTTTCAAAATATTAAAATTTGAATTTTAGTGCCAGATTTTTCGCGCCATTACAAAAACCAGCTTTAGCTCCATAAAAAAAACTGTGGACGCACCATCCTTTTGACAGGGAGAACCTGTTAACTATGGGGGCAAACGTCATGGTTCCAGGTCACGCTCTTGAAAGGCATAGCCAGCAGAACCGTCTTCATTCTCATGGCATCTTAGGTTTGAACCGCTCTGAAAACATTTTGATTGACTTCGAAGGTTGTGCGCCGACAGGCGTACGCGCCCCTCCGAACCTTCCACAGACATCTTTTTTAACCAGTCCCTGCAGGTTCTAACCCCAACCCACCTGTTGGCCTGGTTTAAGCAAGGCACGACTTATTCCTATGGGTCCTTTTTTAACATGGGGTTGAATAATTTTTTTTAGATTGGAGTACGCATTGTGGTCATCATATTCTATGTTGAAGGTTTTCTAGAGAAGTTTGACATTTTAGTTAGAAGATGTAGTCAAGGTTGATCCAATTTATGTTTGAAAAAGAGTTGATACAGTTCATGTACATTTGGTAAGAGAAGATACGAAAATGCATTGACCCAAAGGGGAGATGTAACAATGTACTTAGATTATGTGAGAGTGTTGGAATATCGGTGATATAATTTTATTGGTCAAGAATGATAGGATGAAATGTCTACCAGCATTTTCCATGTAAGCCTATGGGCAGTATTCCTATTCACTTTAATATTTGTTAAGTCATTTATATAGTTAACTTTAATTTAGGGATTTAATACGTTTAAGATAGTGTAGTTTAACTTCAATTTGAGGTTAACATTTAATTAAGGATTAGATATACTATAAAATTATAAATACTTCTAATGATGATTCTTTACATCAGTTTGATATATTGTGGATGTTTAAAAACACCCACCCTTTATTTTTATTTTAATTATCCTTATTATTATTTAATTTATTTGTTCTTCTTATTGTGAGTTTATATCCATTTATATAAAATCACGATGATAAATAAATTTACATAAAATTATGATAATAAGTACTTAAAAATATTTTATTGAAAATATTATAAAACCCAACCATCCCATTATACTTTAATTTTTAATTTGTAGGAGGATAAGATAAAAACTTTTTTTAAGTTTACAACCAAACCAACATTCCTCTTGGATGTATGAGAACCCTGCCTGATAGCTATGAATTTTTTTACTTTAATAGTTTATTTCTTTAAGGTTCTACTCTTTAATCAAGGTCAAGATAAATCATAAGTCTTATCAAAGCGTTTAAGCATGAGGTAATGAAGTTTATTTTATTTTACAAATTGAAAATGATTTGAAAAGGCGCGACATCCAACATCCAACAAATGTTAGTAGACAGACGTTCAATTTTGTACTTTGGTCAATTTTATAAATGTACATTGTACAATGAGATAGGTAAAATAAGTGTTGGAATTGTTAGTACACAGACGTTCAATTTTGTACTTTGGTCAATTTTATAAATGTACATTGTACAATGAGATAGGTAAAATAAGTGCTGGAATTGAAAAAGAAAATTCTCCATTAATTTATTATGAGCTGCTTAAGAGAAGATTGTACTGTGGTAAACGTTGAAAGTAAATATACTTGATGAATTTGTACTAAGGTTATTAGAAGCCTAATTCACATAAAATAAATATTGCAATGTTATAAAGTGATGTGAGTGTAGGCGATTTTGGTCTGAGTTAATTAGAATTTTTTTTATTTTTAGGTAAAGAAAGACACAAATTCATCTTGTACTCTCATATGATTTCAAGTAATTTTACTAAGAGTTTTGATGGAATGTTTGTTCAAACAATAGTTTATGTTTATAACAAAAATACTTGTAAATGCCCTTTATAATTCTTATATTTATTGTTAACCGAAATGAGAGCAAGTCCTTTTTATTTTGAATCATAACCTCACTGGAATGAGGCTCTTTCTGTTTGATGGTTTTCTTTAACTCTTCATTTTGCAACCGTTGAAAAGCTTTCTAGCTTGTTAAAACTCATAATATCACTGGATTGAGGCTCTTTGTGTTTCAATTGAACTTTTTAGAAACCTTTTTATTTTCTTTCTCATAATATTGTTTTGTAGGTCTCATCCTGTTGTCCTTTTAATTAGTTGCCTTGAATCATACTTGGATATAGGCAAAATAGAAATAGCTATAAAAGTTTTTAAGTCTATCATTTGCTCTTAGTCATAGAAGGCAATTTTATTGATCAAAGTCTTGAAAGTTTGAAGTTAATATAGGTTTATACATATGACCTGATGTATAACATTAAACAAATTCATGTGGTATGATGATAAATTTAGAAGCTAATATGTAACTCTTTCCTTATCCTTAAGGTGATAGTCAAGTCTTTCCTTATCCTTTTCCATCATTTGTCTTTATAGCATATTTTCATTAAAAATTGTATTGAACTTTTTTATAAACTAATCTTGGCACAGTTTTTGTATTACCTAGATTGTATTGAACTTTCTATAAACTAATCTTGGCACAGTTTTTGTATTACCTTGATTTTAACCCCTTTGTCCTTGTACAAGTCACTTTGAAACCATTAAGTATTAAAACTCAAGGAAAAGCACAAGTCACTTTGAAACCATTAAGTATTAAAACTCAAGGAAAAGCAAATAGCAGAGGAGAGAAAACCAAGCACCATGCAGAATACAGTCCAAAATAGTACACTGGCAATGTAAACATTGAATGCTGATAAAACAAGCAGTACTACAGTCTGTAAGGAATGAAGAAACGTGGTCCAATGCAGCCATGCATTTGAGGACAAAACAATAAAGTCAACAAAGGATAAGAATATGAGGAAAAATGCACCATGATTAACATTATGTCAGAAGAGATCCACAACTATATTGAAAAAGATAAGAGGAGAGGGATTGGTATTTATTTGTTGTTTTCCCTGCTAAAAAACCTAAGGTTTGAATTGAAAAGAACAAATTGTCACGAACACAGACACTTGTTAAGACCATTTTGGTTTTGAATTTATCAGAAATATCTGTGAAAGACTTAATAGTAAACGAAATTATGATTGTATTCGAGTTGTGTCAATTTTGCACTACATCTAATAATTGTTTTCTTAACCCAGTAAGATGAAATGATTTATAATGTTTTTTCCTATTTATGATTGTATTTGAGTTGTGTCAATTTTGCATTAGATGTAATAACCCGTAGAATGAAATGATTTATAATGTTTCCTCCTGCTGAGTATCTTTTTATAGTAAACGTTTTCTACTCACCATTCTGTCTGCATTTTGTGATTTACCATCTAATTTTGAGGATGAAATTATGTAAAACAGCAGTGATGAAACTCTAAATTAGTATCTATCTATGTATAAAAGTTTAAATCAGATTCCATTTATGACTTGGTTCTATAGAATTTTATTTTTAATTTTTAAATATTAGTTCTTTTCGATGGTGTCAGTGTGAAGGAAATGCCACTTAAACTTACAGAGTGAAAGCTCATAAAAGCTTTTTCCAAAATTTGAGTATTTAACTTCACTCTCTGGGGTGTGTGAGGCTTGCCTTTTTTTTTTAATAATTTTTTCCAGTGTCTTCGTAGTTCCGTAGGAGGAATTTAGGATTGTTTAAATTATTTTGTTGTTGAATTATGATAAAAAATTAAAATTGTTTTAAAAGAAAATTATTTTGTTGTTGAATTATGATAAAAAAATTTAGAATTGTCTTCAAAGAAAATTATTTTGTTGTTGAATTATGATAAATTTTTGATCAACTGGCATGAGATAAGTCATTGAAAAATAGAATTTAAGGCAGAGATCAAGGTTTTGGGAGGAGCTTGGAAATGGATTTTAATTTTTTCTTATTATTTAATTATTATAAATAATAAAGTGTTATTGTATTAATATTAATTTGTATAAATGGTAAAGTGTTATTTATTAATGCTTGTATATAGTTGGTTGCAATAAATTAAATTTGCTTAGATCTCATATGATTAATATAAGGGGAAAAAATAGCTAATGGATCCTTGGTTTAAATGATGGGATAAATAGTTGATGTTGTAGTCCACATTAAGGTTCAAATAATTCAACGTGATTAAGTAGATGTAAAAAGGAAAAGACAACCTTTTCACAACCTTATTTAAAAACATAAAAAAAAAAATAAAGAGAAAAAATTATAACATGACATTATATTTTTAATTATTATTATTATTTTTTAAATAGAGTTGAAACTTTTTCAATCAGAGAACCAATTTAAGAAAAGTCACTTTAAAAAGAAAAATAATTATAACATAATATTATATATTTTTTTGAAAAAGAATTTGAAATTTTTATATTGAAACAAGATCATTTACAAGTTGGGATTAGACTCCTCCCAACCTTAATCGACAAGAACACCTGTTTATAATAGTAAAAGAAGATTTGCATTGGAGCCAAATCTCCTAAACCATATTTCTACAAGGGTTGTCCACTTGTTTACAATAGTAAAAGAATATCTGCATTGGAGTCAAATCTCCTAAACCATATTTCTACAATGGCTGTCCAAATTAGCTAAACATTGGATTTTCTTACCAACCTGCCTAATCCTCTCATTCTCAATAGCCATATCATGTCTACCACTTTATTTAGATATCTACTTATATAAACTGGAATCACGTAATCTAATTTCTTCCACAATTCCTTAATTTGGATGATAAGAATCCTCAACCTTCATGTCTTCAAAGCAAAGTTTCTCACGCAATCTAGAGCTCCTACCAATATTTGAGAATCTGATTCTAGGATTATCCTCTATAACCTTGTCTTATCTCCCAGATAGAAGAAAATTTGATAGCTAAGGATTTTGCTTCATTGCTCGTGGTCCTTCCCAAGCCTTGTAGTTCCCAATAAAGCACTATCCCAACATGATTCCTACATACTACTCCAATTCTAGCTTTACTTGGATTGCCTTTTGCAGCTCCATTTGTATTAATTTTAATCCAACTTGATTTGATAGCCAAGGCTTATGTTTCATTGTTCATGGCCCTTCCTAAGCCTTGCATTTCCCAATAAAGCACTGTCCCAACATGATTTCTACATACCACTTCAATTCCAGATTTACCCGAATTGCCTTTTGCAACTCCATTAGTATTAGTTTTAATCCAACCTTATGGGGAAGGTTTCCAACTAGTTATGTCCTGCCCCTCTTGCACTTCAACTTCCTTCTCCATCGCCCCTATATTAGCCTGGGTTTCCTCTTTAGCATACACTACCACAGTTTATGTGACTTTGCTGCAAATGACCTGCCAAATACCATCTAAGGATAAAAAAGTTTCTCTAAAAGTTCTGCCATTTCTCTCCAACCACACTTGCCAACAAATAAAGTTTAATCCAAAGCTTTCAACCGATACAAAGAGCTTTAGATTTAAATCTACCCTCTTCCATATTTCCCAAATATTAATCCGATTCAAATCACCATTGGCTCAAATTTTATAAGATAAAAACCATCGCTCTCAAATCTGGCGCGTAAATGGGGACTCAAACATCAAGTGGTTAGATGTTTTCTCACTCTTATAGCATAAACACATTGAGATGGACCAATGATTCCGTTACGTCTCAGATGATCAAAAGTAAGAATTCAATTGTGCGTGAATTGCTAAGCAAAGAAGTTTACTTTCGGCCAACCCTTGGACTACCAAATATTTCTCCAATCCTCAACCTGATATGCATGAGGAGGAGGTTCTGGAAGGATATTATCATATCTATCCTTCACTATGTACTCCAAGGCTCCCATAGCCCCAAGCTAATTCATCCTCCTCATCTTCACCTGTGAGAAATCTTTTTGCCAAGATTTTAGTCATGATAGGTATCAATTTTGAAGGGATTGGAATTGGCTACTCATCCAACTTCTTAAATGCTTAAACTTATAATCCCCCATTTGACTAGTGTTGAAATAACTTTCAATTTGGATCCAACCTCTGCTTTCCATGACTAGAATTGAAATAACTTTCAATTTGGATCCAACTCCTGCTTTTGATGGTTGTTTTTACCGATTGCAATTTTGGAAATTCATCAATGATAGGTAGATATTAATCCAATAAAGTTGTCCAAAATCGTGCCTTCTCCCCTCTCCACTTTTCAAAATAATCCATCTTTCACTACTTAAGATCCTAATTTTAGAGCCTGCCACACCAAGGACCCATTACCATCCAAAAGGAAACAACTCACCTCATTCGGATTCATCTCTTTCAAATATTTACAAGTTATACCACCCACCGTCAAAAATATTATGATTAATTATTAAAGTAAAATTATGACCAATTAGTTTTCGTTGAGTGTTTGCCAACTTGAGGTTGACAGTTCCAATCCCGAACCCTTTCAGAATCCCCTCACTTGAGTAATTTTTTTATATATAATGCCCGAGGATAATATGACGAGAATGTTGCTGATTCATAGTATATATAAAAATGTAAAATAAAATTAAACTATTATTTTATTTTGTTTAATAGAATTATATTTTTTTAATTGGTTATATGAAATTAAACCATACTTGAATTTAAAATGTATTTTTTTTTTTAAGATTTGGTTATTGTGAGAAACCTTTGTAAACCCTAGAGCTATACTTATCAATAGGGAATTTAACAGAAAGCCACCACACACCCACCCCCTCACACACTCGCCCACACCACCGTTTGAACCTTGAACCTACTGAAGAAGAGCCAAAACCCGAACCGTTGGGCTGCACCCACAGGTGCTTCATATAATAATATTATTATGATAACTTGTTAATATATATTTTGACATGAAACCTGTGAGGGATATGTGGTGGTAAGTCTTTAGATCCAAGATCAAATCCCGGTAAGAAGGGATCATAACTCCTTATAAAAGCCCCCTCTAAACTTAAAAAAGAGAGAAATATGGTAATAGTAATCTCCGTAGGAGGGGATCAAGACCTCTTATAAAAAGATGTGTAAACCTAATTTTTAATTAATGGACATTAGCTCAATCAATTAAATTCTTAGTTATTTAAAAAGACCAAAATTCAAATCTCACCAAAAATAATACAAACTTTAATATAAGACCACTATATAATAATAATATAACATAAATAAAACCCTTTTATACCTTGATTAACTATTCATACTCACTTATTACACTTCAATACTTGTTTTCCAGGCCATTCAACCTTATTTATACTATTTTCCTTATCACATCCCCATCTCCTTTAAAAATAGTCCTCACATTATTGAATTTAAAAATTACAATTTTATCTTAAAAACATTTATGCGACTAAATGATTACGAGTTTTAAAAATAACCAAAATTTATCACATCCCCATCTCCTTTAAAAATAGTCCTCAAATTATTGAATTTAAAAATTACAATTTTATCTTAAAAATATTTATGCGACTAAATGATTTCGAGTTTTAAAAATAACCAAAATTTTATTTTCAGGTCATTCAAACCTTATTTAGACTCTATTTTCCTTCACATAGTCCTCAAATTATTGAAATTAAAAATTACAATTTTATCTGAAAAACATTAATGCGACTAAATGATTACGAGTTTTAAAAATAACCAAAATTTTATTTTCAAGCCATTCAACCTTATTTAGACTCTATTTTCCTTGTCACATCCCCATCTCCTTTCAAATAGTCCTCAAATTATTGAATTTAAAAATTACAATTTTATCTTAAAAACATTTATGCGACTAAATGATTACGAGCTTTAAAAATAACCAAAATTTTATTACTATTAAATAATCATAACTCAACTTGTTAAAATGTGAAGATCAAAATTTTTATATTTAATTATCAAAATAAATGTTCCAATACTTATATAAAATTTGTTGTCAAATATTACTATAATAACATGTCATAGTCTTATTTATTACGAACCATAATACATATTGTCTAACATTATTGTAATACAATGTTTAATACATACTATCCAGTATTATTGTAATGCCATATTAAAATATTAAAAACCGTTTCCCTATTGTAATTTTGTAAACCATAATACACGTTTTTCCATATCATCATAAAGTTATACATCGTCATTTCTTCGTTTTCCATATCATCATAAAGTTGTACATAGTCATTTCTTCGTTGTCCATATCATCATAAATCAGTCATTGCTTCATTTGTCACATCACCTTTTTTTAATGATTTGACATAGTTTAACTTCAACAATATTTGATGTATATTATTCATGCTCGGTATTTGAGTGCTGAAATAGTTGACATAGTTTAACTTCAACAATATTTGATGTATATTATTCATGCTCGGTAGGTGATTTGAGTGCTGAAATATGAAATAGGCTTGCAGATGCTGCTTGGAGGGACAACCTCCAACAACAAGAAATCAGTGATAATCAAGACATGTATAACCCAATTACACACTACCATATTGCGTGCTGAAATAGGCTTGCAGGTGCTGCTTGAAGACTGAAATAGGCTTGCAGATGCTGCTTGAAGAGACAACCTAAGACATGTATAACCCAATTACACATACCCATAGATCCGACTGTGTATCAGTGCTTTCCTCCTACTAAATAAAAATGTGTTGCTCTTTGTTGGATCCAAATATATTCAGGTTATGGAAGGGAAAAATGGTCTTTACTTCATTTACGATTATTCAACTAAACTTTGACTACTCAAATAAAGCTATAGGAAACTATCCACATGAAAGATGTTTATACTAAAAATAAATAAATAAAAACAACCATAACTTCCACATGAATAAATAAATGAAAACAACCATAACTTCGGTTACCCAAGGATGAGCAACTCTATCTCATTGAATTGACACTTTAATCTCTTATTTAAAGTTTCAAAATCTTACAGTTTAAGTTGGTAGCACTCTTAAGTTGGTAGGAGTTCAATCCTTCAATCAGGAATGTAATGTAGGTAGACAGGCTAGATATCCATCACTTTCCTGAATGCTTGGTTGTAACTGTTTGAATAAGAGATTGACAAACAAAATCTGTGCTATACTACGGCAAATTTCTACATGAAGAGGGCTGTATTATACTCAAACATCTCACAAAAAGAGCCAAAAGACAAGATAATTCAGAAGCGGTTGTCAATGCTTAATGCTCAGGATCCTTGCTCTTGCTGTTATCCCACTCCTCAGTCTTACCATGAAAGATAGTGGATGTTGCCCATTAGGCATTTATCTACTACTAGTTTTGCTGGATACTATTTCGTTAACGAAGGATAATCACAACAATGGAACTAGACAAGCCAGGCGTTGCCGGAAAGGAGAAACGCAACCACAAAGGCAATGCAATCTGACAAGAATAGTTGTCTTAAGTATAAGAAATTTTTGTATATACATAACATATATGTTATTAACAAATTTAAGAAGATTGCTCTCAAAAATACCTCAGATTACATTATATTTTAATACCCACAATGAGTGTAATGATACCTACCAAGGCAACCACAGTACCCACAATCACAACTTGTAATGGTTGGTTTGAGGGTGTTATCACTTAAAACATTAGAGAGACTTCGTAACGCTGCAAATCTCCAAAAAAAATTGAGTTTCTATAAAGAACGGGTTGCATATATTATAAACGTGAAACCTGGTTCATAGGTAGCGTTTCTTGCAACATAGGTGGTAAGGTAAAGCTGTGGCCACAATAATGATCCAGCCATCGGAGGCAGAGAAAAATTAAAAAAAAAAATGTCTCAACTGGTATGGACCAAATATAATATTAAGCTAAAATGCAAGCTCTAGTTCACTCCTAGATTCGGAGGGAGTGAACAAAGCAGAATGAGCCTTAGGCCTTATCTCCTCAAGCTGTCTGATGACAGTTTTGATGTCTGGCCTCACTGAAGGAGAAGGTGCACAACAACCCATAGCAAGTTGAAGAGCCTGAAGTAACCCATCATCCATTGGACTTCTCATTCCCCTCAAAATTTCAACATCAAAGAGCTCCAGAGTACTCTCCTCCAATACAGCATTCTTCACCATGGATGGCAAATCCACAAACTCACCAGAAGTCTCATTTTTGCCTGGCCTCTTCCCAATCAGTATTTCTAAAAGGAGGATTCCAAAGCTGTAGATATCTGTCTTGGCATTGGCCTTCTTCATCTTCTGGAGCTCAGGTGCCTTGTAGCCACCAAGTGAAGATGCATTCATCATCTCAGCAGCGGACAGAGTCGTCATTAACCTGTCTAGCCCATAATCTGTCAGGTGTGCTACATAGTGTTCATCTACCAACACATTCTTGGACTTGAGGTTCCCATGAATGATAGGGGTTTCAAGCCCTGTGTGAAGCTGTGCAAGCCCTCTTGCTGTTCCTAGAGCAATTTTATGCCTACGAGCCCAGCTCAGAGTTGGCCTTGCACCTCGAGAATCTGCAAAATCAAGAATTCTATTGTATTACCAAACAAGGCACCAATCAAATGGCATCAGTCCAACTGGTTAAATACCTTTTAAGAAGAAGTCCCATGTTTGAATCTTGCCAGATAATAAATGCATAGTCGTTAAAAAAAATGTTACTATAATACTACCAAGTGGTAACCATGTAATACTTGTTTCAATCCCAGACCTGCTCATAGGAATATGGCAATGTACTAAAGAGTTCTTTAATTACATCAATCACATAAATAGCAGCCCCAAGGTAGAGAGATCCACAAGACATAACACAGGAACTAGCATTGTTAGTATTGGACAGAGGAAAGCTAATAACACATCAACCCAGGGACTTGCACCCCAATTAGAAAGAGGGTAACTTTATAAGCTTGAAGCTCCAAGTCTTATAACCTCTTTCAAGAATCTCTTAGAATCGCATTCTTCATTTTTAAGAGTGCCCTTCTGATACTTCCCTTGGCAATCTGAATATCATTGTGGAACTTAAAAATAGGTGTGGTATGTTTCCTTGGGAGGATAACAACCAAGGCTACTATGGCCATTACCACATTGGATCTTTTTAGTTGCTAAAAAAGCCTATTAAGGCACACATTTTGATCCAGGACCAGGCAATCTGAGAGATGAAAGGAATATACCCAATCACAAGAAGAATCCTTTTAGCCCTACAAACGTAAAAACCTCAACAATCTCACCTCTATCGGGAAGGCAAGAGGGTTTGCAACTTTGCTCTATACCCAACTGGGGCAAGATCTACACCTCTAGCAAAACCTACACCATTGATGTGAGGACAGTTTTCATGCCAGACATCCAGAACTACAACAACACCTTAGGGGCCACTGCATTTTTCTCAATAATAATACTTAGCACTGAGAACAAATAACAGAAAAATTCAACCTTACCCTAGAATTCAGGATGACTTACCATGAAGGAGGTCAGCCAAGTTGCCCTTTGGCAGATAATCGTACACAAGAAGCTTTTCTCCTCTCTGTCCCTCATAGAATGCTCTAAGAGGCACTATGTTTTCATGCCTTAGCCTCCCCAAATCCTTAGCGACAGGCACAAATTCTTCCCTGTCCTTGCAAGTTCCTTCCCTGAGTAGCCTCAGAACAATAGTTCCCCCTTGATTAAGCTTGGCCTTATACACAGTCCCATAGCTGGTTTTGCCCAGTACTTGACCTGTTGCATTCAAAACATCCTCCACAGTCAGATGCTCCCCACCTTCAAAGATCACCAGTCTGCCTTCCCATGTCTCTTCATCCTCAAACTCATTAAAAGAAAGGTCTTTTCTCCTTCCCCCTTTTTTGTTCCCAAGTCCAATCAACAATGAAAGCAACACCACCATTGTTGACATCAATGCAATAACAATCCCTGCAACAGCCCCAGAGCTCAATCCCGAACGCCTCTGAATTTTTCTCTCTCCACAACCTGCAAGAGGAAACCCACAGAGGCTGTTCCCAACAAAGGAATCATTGCCAAAACCCTGTGAAAATAGGGGTATGGGTCCAGATAAATTGTTGTGGGACAAATTTAGGCTTGATAAATTCAGATGAGCTAGAACCCCTGGTATTGTACCAGACAGAGAGTTATTGCTCAGATCTAGCTCTTGCAGCCCCTGAAAAGCTCCTAAGAACAGAGGAACAGGCCCCTCAAGATTGTTGTTGCTTAAGTCCAAAATCTGCAAGTTGGGGCATGTCACATTGGGCACTGGAGGCTCTGGAATGGAACCACCCAAGTCATTCCCATCAAGGAGAAGATCCACCAGCTGCCCACAGAGGTTCCACATTGAGGCGGGAATGGTGCCATTGAGTTTGTTCCCTGTCAGTGACAGGGATTCCAGCCTGGCACTGTTGCCAAGTTCCAGGGGAATGGGCCCTGTGAGCATGTTGACTCCCAAGTAGAGCTTTTCAAGGTGTGAGAGCCTTGCTATGTCCTTTGGAATTGTTCCAGCAAGCCCAGAGGCGGCAAGCTCCATGCTGTACACCACCAAAGGTGGCACCCTTGTGGCAACAGTGAGGTTTTGAGTATTCCTGCAGTCTAAGAGAGTCCCATTCTCATGTGCCCACTTGATGCCACCCCATTCACAGAGGGGTGATGAGGCATTCCATGAAGAGAGCAGAATGTTATCCGAGTCCCCCTGCAAGGACTGTTTTATCCTGAGCAGTACATTGGCATCTGATTCAATCTGCCCCCCACTTGGAAGGACATACACACTGAGTATACCCCAAAACAGTAGGAGAACACCCATGAAGACCCAAAACAATTATACTGCACACATCTCTCAGTTCATCTGCTTTGAGGAACAGTTAGGGAATCACCATTGTAGCTTTTGGGTGTAATTCTATGGGAAAATGAGGAGAAAATGTTACATGGGAAAGTGGGCAGCATGGATGCAGAGACTTCAAACACAACAACAGAGATTTTTGGCAGAGAGCAAAATTTATTTATTTCTAAATTTTTTCATTTTGTTTTGGGGGCAGGGCCGATTGAAAACTGACAATGAACTATAATTAATCGCAAGGCTATGGATCTGTGCAAATCAAGGGTGTAGCATAGTCCTTTCTTTTGGCTGGTTAAAGAAGACATCTTTGGAATGATTCAATCATGCCCATTGTATTTTTGTGCACCCCACATTCTGCAAATGTTGCCATCATGATCCATACGCCTACTATGTATTTATGAGATTGTGATTGTACTGGGAGGGATTTCATGTTTGAGTAACCTGATGAATAATAAAAGTTTAAAAAATAAAAAATAAAACTTAAAATATTAAAAGTGTCCGGCCAGACTCCACTGAAAATTTTAGAAATCTATGTCTTCCACGTTAAAGTTCCTTGTAAATCAAATTAGGAAATTCAATACTCACAATGATATTTTTAATTAAAAATAATAATAATAATATCATATTATATATTCTTTCCTTTGCCTTCACATTCTTAATAAGTACGTGAATATGTTAATTTTACTTTAATTTTAATATGATAAATTATTTCTACTGTTGTAATTCATAACTTTTAATCATTTGCAATAACATTTTTTATTGCTTGTGTTGATGCGTGGGACTCACGACTTCATCCGTCCAACCCTGACCTCTGTGGTAGTATATGTTATTGCTTTTGGCTCGTGATAACATCGTGTGTCGATGGAATAAAATTTTATTTTATTTTATATTAAAAAATTGTATTTTTTATAATGATTTAAAAGTTAATTTTTTTTATATATTATAGTTAGTTATTTTATATTTTATTTCTTTTTTATTTATTTTTAATGAAAAAGTCAAAATTGTATTAATAAAGCTTAATCATACAAAACAATGTGGGTGGGATTAACACACCCCAATCAACTAAGAGAAACTATTACAATTAGGAAGAAAAGTCACACTAACTGCAACAAACATATCACCTAACATATCTCTGTACATAATAGCAGGAATCAACTATCAGAAAACATAAGAGCAGCAATCATGTAGAAAGAACTGAGACCAGTGATGAGGAGTTGCAGATCCATGATCCCGGGGCGTTCTGCCAGTGGTTCATAAGTTGCCGAAGGTACTAAAACTCCATGTTGACTTTCTTAATTTGGGCAAAAATCGCAACCAAACAATCATAGAAAACCTCATATTTATCAGACAGTGAAAAATACAAAGAGGATTCTTGTTGGGAAAAAATAACTTTGTTGCGGGTTTTCCATATGTGGAAGAGAATAGCAATTCTGAATATATGCCAAACCACTGAAAGATTTGTGGAGAACTGAAGAGGGTCTCCCAATAAGATATGCCTTCAGGAGCATGAATCAGCAATAAAAGGTCTGAAAAAATGAAAGAATCCAAGACCAAGCCTGTCTAGCCCGAGAACAGTCCTAGAATAAATGAACATAGTTTTCCTCCTGACCACAGAACTTACAAGAGACATCATCAACTCCCAAGTATTTCGAGCGCTCGACCAATAGGCAAACCTTGAAAAAGCACACTCCAAGCAAAAAAGACTGCTTTGGTTCAATATATTTAGCCCATACAGTATGAAACCGAGATTTCCAATCAGACTGAGAAGAATTTAAATTCCATCTTCCATTGAGCATGGCTGCCATAGGAACTGCAGGGGAAAGCCAGGAATAACCCAAACGGGCAGAATACTTAAGCAATGAAACATGTTTAGGCCATTCCCAGTCACACCACCATGGCTTTTGAAAATGTCTAGACAACTTGGACCATACGCAAAAGGGAGTGTGATCAATAACGACTTCATAAGTGGATTTATCATCTTGTTTCAAACCATAATAGTGTTTAAAATCTTCCCAAGGGATCCAATTCTTAGTATGAAAGGAAACAAAATCAGAAAGTAATGCAATTCCTTTTTTATAAAAGCGTTGGGCTCTAACCCATTGAACTTGTGCTAGTGGCAAACCTTCATAAGAAATAGCCTGAGACCACCATACATTCAGAAAGGAGATAGAAGGGCCAACTTTCCCGCCAAAGAGTAATACTTCTTATATATTTGGAGATTGAATCCAGATCATATCACCAATAATGTAAGTGGTGGCCTTACATATAAACCACTTTCAAAAAATTTTAATCCTACCAACATAATTTGTTTTTAATAAAAAATATTCAACAAAATCACATCGAACTAAAACACTTGTTAATTCGACGGTAACCCTTTTATACCTTGAAATGTCCATCTCAAACCTCTCCATTTAAAAAAGGTTGTTGACCATCCCCATACCCATACCCGACCTCTGCAGTACGCGCTCTCCCTATTAACTCGGCTTTTGACGCTATGGTGTGTCAACAACTTCCTTTGAATATTATTCATAGTACATACTATAGAATTGGTAGTCCATATCTTTATGATATCATACTTCAATTTTTTTTTTTTATGGATTTTAAAATAATAATTTTATATATATATATATATATAAAATTTTATTTTGATATTTTTTTTATTAATAGTATTTAAGTTATTTTTTTAATTTAAATTAGATTTTATTTTTTTAATAAGTTTACATGTCTCGGGTTCCTTATATTAAATGGGTTTGAACCTTAGATCTTTTATAGAGAAGCTAAAGCCCTTACTACTACAATAAACTTATCTCTTTTAAATTAAATTTTATTAAAAAATATATTTTTATTTATTTATTTATTTGGTTAGTTTAACAAACTCTTATGACAAACACTTACCATTAAGCATTTTTATCTCAACTATGACTCCTTAATAGAGGACTCAAACTTGCCAATAGTATTTATGTTTATTTTTTTATTTAAATTAGATTTTATTTTTTCAATAAGTTTACATGTTTTGGGTTTCTTATACTGAGTAGGGTTTGAACCTTAGACTTTCATAGAGAAGCTAAAGCCCTTATTACTGCAATAAACTTACAACAATTTTAAATTAGATTTTTTTTTTTGAATTTACATGGTGGAATCGGTAGCCATCACAAATCCTGGCAGGTTGTGTGTCTTTTATGGCCGTCACAGTATTCTGCGTTGTCCGCCTCGAAAGCCGTCACATAGTTCTTCGTGCAATCCATCCCTATAACCACCATGCCACAATCATTTTAAACCACCATGCCACAATCATTTTAAACCTTTTACGTCATTGAAAGCACCAGGAAAGGAACAAGCGTTCAATCCGACGAGCCCCAAGATTTGAATCTTGGACCTCCGCCCCTTATGAGGTTTGATCGAACCAATTGATCTACACCTTGGACCTATAAATTAGATTTTATTAAATTAATATTTTTATTTAATTTTTTTATTTGGTTAGTGTAACAAACACGCTTAGGACTAAACATTGTCATCTCAACTATGACTCCTGGTAGGACTAAACATTTTCATCTCAACTATGACTCTTTGTAAGGCAAAGAGCTAAATTTATTAATACAGGATTAACACAAAGCTACATGTTGTTTGAACATTAAATCTTCCAAAGAAGAGCTAAACCTCGAACCGACGATGCTGTGGTTTGAACCTTGGACCTCTTATAGAAGAGTCAAACCCTTCTGAAGAAGAGCCAAACCCCGAATCGTTGCATTGTTTCACCGTAAACTACTTTTATTTAAATTAATTTTAATAATTTTTAATAATATTACAAAATGTTACATTTTGTATATTAAATTATATAAGTTTAAGTGTTTAAATTCTTAATTTTTTAGAAGAGAATTGATATGTATATATTTTATCAAATTAAATTAAATTAATCAAAATATATTATATTTTAATATGCGTCTTTTATTTTTTTTCCTTATAAAAAAATGTTGTAATTTTATATTAAACAAATAAGAAATTACATTTTTCATATGCCTTTTTGACATTTCTTCAAAATTTTAATAGTGACCTAAAATTAGGCCATTTATACATCATAACTAGCTATCTCTATCATGCTAAGTTTTATCATTAGGCACCTTCCCAATTTATCAAACAATATCCTTTAAATCACTAACTGCTAAGTTTTTTTGAAAAAGTTGTTTTATCGGTGCTTGCTTTCACTAGAGTTTATTAATTCTCCCAAATAGAAATTTGAACCAGCTACAGTGCATTGCCCTTATTGAGTTCTTGAACTAGGCACATATTTGGATTAATTTGAAGTGTCTCCTTTGAGAGTTCATATGCTTCCTTATTTAGTTATCTATAAATACACCAAAAAGTAAAAGCTTCACTTTGATCCACAACTTCTTTTATTTTTTTTAATTTTTGAATAATACTTCTTATACACATCCATCATGGGAATTGAAACCGGGTCACATCACTGATAATGCAAGTGGCGTCCTTTTATTTGAGAGAAGATGGGTTGTAAAATCATGTTTTCCATTCTAAAAACACCAAGCATCCAGTTTATTACCACCTACAAGTCTTCGTAAATTTGATTTTTTTGTATTTCTTTTGATTCTACCAATTGAACCAACAATTTGAGGGTCATAATTTCAGCATAATTATTAGAACCTTCTCCCAATCCAGCCTTGAATTTAAAATAATGAGAGTCAAAAATATATAGTAATCCTCATGCTCCACAGACTCCAGGACCCCGCCTTATATATATATATATATATATGGGTGGATAGCTAATTTCAAATGAATTTTCTTAATCTTATTATAAAATAAAATTAATTAATTTATATTATGGTAAATGAAGCTTTTTATTGAATCCTCGAACTAGTTAAAAAAAACCCTAAAAAATGGTATCCTTCTTCCTATTATATACATCAGATTTAACTAGATAAATTGACCTCCTTTACATAACATAAACTAAAAAGCTATAATACCTTTATGACAAAACAATGATTAAAACAACATAAAATTTCAACTAAGACTTTAGGTAAAACACAAAAAATCTCAGTCAAGAAAGATTTATAGAGTGGAGAAGCTTACCTTACATTTCTTTTGTGGTGAGGGCTTTACACTGCTCTTGAGACTAGCTTGAAGAACTCATACACATACTCTCTTGATGTTGCATTACATTTTATGATTAAAAAATCGGCCAAGGCTTCAATGAGAAGCTCTTCTCGTAAGAGAGAGACACACCTAGTCTTCCTTTGGTAATGGAGGTTTGTCCTTGTTTATAAGAAAGTACCTAAGACCTCAATTGCTTGCTCACCCATTGTTATGCCATTCTCTACAACAAGACCTCTTAAACTGCAGTGCATTTCATGTCATTTGTCTCACTACTCAGGTGATTGATTAGTTTACTGTCTAAACTACGACTCTTCTCTCCAATATTTTTTGTTTGTTGGTTTATTTTTATTTACTCATTAAATATTCTTGGATTTTTCTAGTCTCTTCCAATCCATCACACTTATTCTGCTTATTGCTTTTGGGAGTGACTCACTTGGTCTCCAAGACCAACCCTCTTCCTTACTCCCTAATTTCTTATGACATCATTTATTTTCCAGTTTCACTCGTACTTTTCGATGGCCCAATTAACCAAAACCTGAGAATCACACTCTATTTCGAGTTTTCTAACCCCCATTTTATTTGTCAAAGCCAACCACATTACCAATGCCTTAGCTTCTACCATTGTGCTCATTGCTTTTTATTTCCTAAAAAAAATTCATAATTTTATATTAAGCAAATATGAAATTACATTCTTCAGATGCCTCTTCGGTATTTCTTCAAAACTTCAATAGTGACCTAAAAATCAGGTCGCTTATACATCATAACTAGCTATCTCCAATAGACTAAGTTCTATCCTTAGGCACCTTCCCATATTATCAACTAATATCCTTTAAAATATTGACTTCTGAGTTTTTTGAAAGTTGCTTTAACTAATCTTGTTAAGAAATATGCAAACATGCCAAACTGGAAACTAATAGTTCATTATTAAAATCACAATTATTTAATATGAAGTATGGAATTTGGATCTACATGTTTCGATTGGAGTGGATTAATCCTCTCAACTTGAAATACGAACCAATTGCTATGAATAACCCTATTTGAATTCTCATTCTAAGCACATACTTGGTTTAATCAATAACCCCTCCTTTGAGAGTTCATCTACTTCCCTATTCAGTTCTCGATAAATATGTTTGAATGTAAAATATTCATTTTCCACAACTTTTATTTCAAATAATATGGGTTGTAGAGCCATGATTTCCATTCTAAAACTACCAAGCATCAAGTTTATTAACACCGTTGAGTCGTCATAAATTTGAATTTTTTGTATTCCTTTTATTTCTTCCAACTGGACCAACAATTAAGTGTCATTATTTCAATGTAATTATTTGAACCCTCTCCTACTCTAGTTTTGAATTTGGAGTAGTGAGAGTTAGTAATATATAGTAATCCTCCTGCCCCACAAACTCTAGGGACCCCTAACTAGCCCCATAAAAAAAGCCCCAAGCCCCTGATTTATCAAATTTCTAAAGGATGATTTGTTTGATTACCTTTGTTGTTGCTAAAACCTTATAGTTATTGAAACTTTTGATGATTTGGAAGGATACCTACTAGGTAGGCTTCTCTTGATCCTAAAATATTCTTGTGTTCCTTGATATCCATACTCCCCATGATAGGAATGATGAGAGAGCTATGAAACCTTTGTATGGCTTGTTTTCAATCCAAAATTTCAAATACTCTCCTAGGGAGTCTTCTTTTAGGAAGCTTTAACTACACAATAAACTCCCTCCAAAATTTTCTAGTGAAAGAGCAAGATACCAACAAATAATCAATTGTTTCATTGTTTGACTTACATAAATGGCACCTTCCTAGACCATCTCAACCCCTTTTCTGTAATACCTTCCATGTCATAACTTATTTTTCATGGCAAGCCATAGGTACAGTCTTGCATTTAATGGAGATTTATGCTTCCAAAGTGACTTTCATCACCATGTTGAATTGTTATTCCTTATTTCCAACAAAGTCTTATTCCCCAACTTTGGAGTGTACTCTATAGCTCCATTATTTGTCTAGACCAATTGATCAAATTCCTCTCATAACTTGATATGTCTAGATTTAAGCCTCCCCACATATTCTTCCAATTGGTGTGCCTCCCGACCTTGAAGACCTAAATCTACCGCTTCCTTCCATCCCTATCTCCACTTTGTAGATGATTCTAAGTTAGTTGCTTGGGTAAGAGTTCCAATCCTTGGATATCTTAATATTTGAATTATATTATTTGGCAGTCTTTGCATACCTTCACAATGAATCCAAGGGTATAAGCCTAGTCTTATCCTTGATCCATCCTCTATTTTTCAAGTGATCCAATCTCCTATGAGATAAATGGTCTAGATAATTACCTTCCAACATATTGAAACATTATGGGTTTGCTTTAATTGGGGCCTTATCCACTCCTTAATTGGGGCCTTATCCACTCCTAGACTGAGTGAATCTAAATATTTTTCCTAAACAATCTTATTCCATAAGCATGTCTTTGATATTATCTTCTAAACACACTTGGTTTCTAGAGCCTTGCCAACTAGGTGGGTGTTCTTAAGTTCCCATCCATTTCGTTAGACTTGGCTAAGGATTGTCATTTAACCAAGGGCATGCCTTTATTTTCCCTTTTCCTTGTTCATAAAAGTTTGTAGCTTAAGTATCTAATTAGGTGCAATAATCCTTTTGGTATGTGAGCCAAATATTGTCAATATACTCATATCGCCTCCAACACAAACTTAACCAAAGTCAATCTACCCCCCAAAATAACCATTTATTGCACTTCATATCAATTTTTCTTTCCACCTTTATCAGCCAACTCCAGTCTTGTTTAGAGCAATCATTGGGTTTCAAAAAGAACCCTATATATTTGAACCCCTCTTGAAGATCAAAGGGGAAGAATTGACCTATTAATATGACTTGATTTTTATCCACAAAGTTAAAGGAGATGCTTGTTTTATGTACATTAATTTACATACCTATTGCTAGGCAAAAAAGATCCAAAGATTATTTGAACTTTTATGTTGTTTTTATTGTTCCATTAATAAAAAAGAGAACATCATATACAAAAAGTAGATGGGTGACTTCCATTGTTCTACCTATTCTAATTCCCTTTACTACTCCTACCCTCTTGGCTTCTAAAATGCATCTACTTAATCCCTTAGCTACTAGAAGATATAATAGTGGTGACAAGAGGATACCTTGTCTTATCCCCTGAGAAGCTTTGAAGAATTGAGAAGCTAACCCATTAACTAATACTACAAAATAAATAGAACATAGACAACCCATAATCCAATTCACCATTTGTACATAAAATCTAATTTAAGTAATAGTCTTATATATAGCCATTTTACTCTATCAAATGCCTTGGAGAGATCCAACTTCATCACAATTGCTAATTTTTTTTTTTGATTTAGCATAATGAAGACTTTCTTGAGTAACACTAATTACCCCATGAATCTGTCTACCATGTAGGAACTCAAACTGCTCAATAAAAATATAAGTACAAAAGAACTTTTTAATTCTTGATGCAATTAATTTTTCTATGATTTTGTACCCATAGTTACACAAACATATGGGTCTAAAATAATCAAAGAAATAAGGGTTGTCCATTTTTGGAATTAGGGCAGTGAAGGCTGAGTTAAATATTGCATTTATGCTTCTTGATTGCATAGAATCCTCTCTAACCTTGAGCAATCCAAACACTAGAAGGTAATAGAGCCCAAGGAAGAATTCCATAGCCCAATCATCAAGCCTTGGACTCTTATCTTTCTAGAATGAGATTAAAATAACTTTAAGCTCCTCCTTCGAGACTTCCTATACCAACTCATCATTGGACCCCTTCTCCATAAATCTAGGAAGGAAAAAACTATTGTGACTATTTTAACTATATTGACTTGACTAGGATCCTTGTATAGTTGACCAAAATGCCTTACTTCTATGTCTATTATTCCTTTAAAGGAGAAGACTTTACTTCCATCTTGACCTTGTAACTTCCAAATTGTATTTTTTTTTATGATTTATAAAGCTATGGAAAAATTTAGTGTTCTCATCCCCATTTGCAATCCAGAGATCTACTTTCGAGTCTCCGTCGTGCTTCTCTCTCTACCAACAATCTTCTCTTCTCTTATACCAATATTTTATACTTAAGCCTTAATTCCTAATCCAAATCTTTTTGAAAGTCATTTGCTAGAAACATTGTAAACTCGTCAATATTCCTTAGTTTTTGCTCATCTATTAGTCTCTTTATAGGTCCATTGAACCACTCCTGCCTTAACCCTTTATAGATTTGTTGCAAATTGAATACTAGTATATTCTCTTAGAGTGGGATAAAAATTAACCCATTTTAATTTAACTAGAGTTACAAAGTTATCCTCTTTCAGCCACTTAGAATTGAACTGAAAAGGACAAGATGTTTTTTTTCTCCTCTTTGGCTATAAGGAGTATGATGGGGGAGTGGTCAAAATCTCCTCCAATCTCAACTCATGACTTTAGTCTATAATTACCATTTACCAAACTCTCAACAACTGAGAATCTATCCAACATTCTATCAACCCCCACCTTCATATTTCTCGAAGCTGGGACTAACTTTATAGGCACCAGGTTTATCAATCCTTTAACTTTAAACTTTTGGATGAAGTGATTAGCTAGTGGATAAATTCTAGTAGCATTACCTGACACTTCACTCCTAGAAATAGTTAAGTTTAAATCACCTCCTAAAATTATATTGTCAACTTATAGGAACTTATGATCCATTAGCTTATCCCAATATTGCTTCCTATATTTATATGGACTATAAATATTCACCATTATCACTATTTCCTTGAGCTCCACTAAAAATAATTCAGTTCCTACTCCTAAGTCAAGCATTGTAATGTTGGTTAGTATAAACTGATTAGCCTTCTACACTATGACCACTCCTCTCAAAGCCCATCTAATATTAGAGGCCAAAAAATTCCATCCTTTAAGCAATTTACTAAGATATTCTATCATTTTCTTTGCTAACCCTTTTGTCTCTTGAATTAGTAGGATATTTGGATTATGAATTTCTACTAGCCTACCTAAAGTAGACTTTTTTGTCAAGCTGACATCCCCTGGAAATTATGATCCTAGAGCTCATTATTATATGGATTTTTTCTAAAAACATTCCCACAACCTCACCTTTTTTATTCCTTATAGCTCCTCCCTTGCCCGTCAGACCTGGATTCCATTTTGAAGCACTATCAATGTTCAATTTGAACCATCCCTGTTGTGGATAACTCCACTTGACCATAGACCTATCCAAGAAGGTGGTTTTGGTAGGCTCCCTTGCACATAGTTTTATAGCATAATTGTTGAAGGACTAATGCTTACAGGCAAGTGGTGTATTCTCCTTAATAGTACCTAATTTTCAACCATTGTTGATTTAGTTTAATTATAGATTCTAAAAATATTGTGTTTTTCTCCTTGAAAGGTATAATTATTCCTTTATATCCACCCATTCAACCACATGAAGACCAATAACATCATTCTCCATAAATATTTCAACATGGCATTTGTAAAGGGACTTCTCTACTAAGTAAGTTCTTGACCCCCTAGGGTTGGACCCACTTGACCAAAAAATCTCTAAGTAGACTTTCCAAATTTCTAAACTAAAAACATAATGCATAAACAAATGTTTTCCATCTTTCTCTACCTCTTTATGTCAGGCGTATCATGATGGACCCTAAAACCCCCGCTTCTTAAGGTTTTTCTAAAATTAGCATTTTGTTACGTACTACTAACCATCCAAAGGACTTGATTTTGGGTATAGTCAAGCTTCCTCAAATGCTCGTCCAAACCTCCTCTTTGCTACCCAACTCCATAAGATACTTATACCCTATCTTCTTTGTATACTGCCCCTGTGAGCTTCTCATCTAGTGCTAGGTATCTTCTCATTTTAGCACAAGGAAAGAAGACTTTAGCCTCATGAGTACTTAGCCAGTTTGGTGAGACCACTGAGTTCCAATCCACCCATAGATATGCTACATAACATCTATTAAAGTATTCCATGTGTCTTCTTCTCTTAGAGGGTTGTTTACTAACCAAAGGCCATGTTAGAAATCTATGGTCTCCCATGAATCCAGTTTCTATCTAATCCCTTTCTTGATTACCTCTTTGCTCCCTAATGGATGGTTTTGCACAATGAAACCTTTATATTGCTCCTCCTTCTTAAGGATATGACTTGGATCATCCCCACCTAGGTACTTGTGTCTTAATATATTTACCCATAGGCTGGTGGGTTCTCTAGAAAATCGCCAAGTTAATTTCCCCCCAAGATCTTCCCATTTGATTAATACTTCATAGGGCTACATCTCCCCATGATTTTAGTTGGAAAACTATCTCCCATAAGATAAGGGGTACTCTTTTCTTTCTGTCCATACTAGACCATAAAAATTATCTTTGTAGACTCTCTAGATGAGTTTTTGCTTTTGAAATTCTAAATAATGATAAAATATATGGGTAAGGATTGTATATTTTTTTGGAGAATTTGCATCTTCCTAGCTTGACTCAACCACTTCCCCTTCCTTCTAATCAATGTTTTGTAAAATCGTTCAAATACTGGTTCTAGTGCACCTACTTATTGGGACCAATAAACAATGACATTCCAAGATAAGGATTCTTATTTGCACCTGAGGATTCTTTTCACTTTTCCTTGAGTCTTGACTACTATGAGTAGGAAATACAAAATACTCTTATCCTTGTTAAATTTTTCCTAGCCACTTCTTCATAATCTTCCAATATCCTTACCCATTCTTTGTCCTCCACTATACTTGATGGTCTTACAAAACCATATCATCAGAAACGTTGATGTAACAAGGTCTCCATTAAGTTAGCTTTCTTTAGACCTTGGATCTAGTGGGTGTCAATATTTTTCAATAGTCTTGCTCATGGCTTTAGCCAAAAGGATAAAGAGGTAAGGGAAGAGTGGGTACCCTTACCTAAGACCCCCTAAAGTACTAAAAATCCTTCTAGTATCCCATTCATCAAAATTGAGTATCATAGTGTTTGAACACTTCCATAGTCATATTTGTCCATCTCTCCCTAAAACCAAACTTCCATAAAACCTTACATAGGAAGGTCCAAGATACCCTAGCATATTCCTCATTCATGTTGAGATCTAACACCATTCCTCTTTATATACTTTTAAGCAAAGAGTGTGATATTTTATGAACTATTGCTATCTCATCAAAGATCTATATCCCTTTAACAAATCCCCCTTGGTTCTTTGAGATGATATTAGGGAGAAGGGTTTTTAGGCATAAAACCAATGCCTTGGTTAAAATATTATAAGATGTGTTACATAGGCTTATTGGTTGAAATATTACAAAGGGATTTGTTTTCATCTTATTAGGGATTAGAGAGATAAAGGTGTTGTTCCATTCCTTGAGTAGCTTTCTTTTGCACCATGCCTCCCAATAGCCATCGTTGCTTCTATTTTTATAGTCGACCAAAACAATTGGAAAAGCCTGCCTATAAGCCATTTGGCCCTAGTGCCTTGTCCTTACCCAAGTAAGCACTACCTTTTTGATTTCTTCCTCTAAAAATGGTTTGGTTAAGTAATCTTATTGCTCTTTTGTTATTAGTTGGGGGATGTTACAAAAAATTCCTCTACTTCAACTCTTCATTGACCTTTTTTTGAGAGGAGATTTATGAAATAATTCATTGCTTCCTCTCCTCTTCCTCTAAAATTAGACCCTAACAATTTTTGATTTGTTGTATCTTGTTTTGTGTTTGGTGGATCATGGTAGATACATGAAAGAACTTAGTATTTCTATCACCCTCATTAAGCCATAAGGACCTAAACATCTACCTCTAGTGAATCTCCTTTGAAGCTAGAAGGTTATGGTATTGACACAACTTGAGTAGGTTAACAATTGAGACTTTGGAAATCTAAATAGAGGTTGAAGGCTCAAATCCTATAGGGTTAGAGTATGGTTTGATAACTATATATTGGGTAAAAACAAGGGTTGTATCATATGGCCTATGGCCTTACAAACATTAAAAACCTCTTTATCCTTTACCCTTTTACAACTTAATTATTTTTGCTTGAAGTAATTATTCTATGTTGACTTCCAATTGCATTCTATGTTCCAATTCCTTAAG
Organism: Wollemia nobilis; assembly: GCA_028583015.1. NCBI lineage: Eukaryota > Viridiplantae > Streptophyta > Pinopsida > Araucariales > Araucariaceae > Wollemia > Wollemia nobilis. Next base: position 7,060,797 of record JAQPPZ010001069.1, on the reverse strand, counting down.
ATTCTTTTCTAGAAAAGCCTTCCTCTGAAAGATGTTTCAAAACACCTCCTTATTCCACCTTTTAAACTCTTTCTTCACAATTCTAGACTTTTGGGAGAGCTAAAATATTTTGCTACCTATCACTATAGTGTTGTACCACTCTCTTATCCTATTCTACAAGTCTAGATGCTTTATTCTCATCATCTTGAAATGAAATAGATATATTTTCCTATTATGATCTCTACCTATCTCCATGATTGATTGAGTATGGTCTAAACCTATCTTACTACCAATTTAATCTAGGTTGGAAGCCCTCCATGAACTAGGTCAGGTCACTAGGATTCTATCCAATCAAAGACTAGATCCCCTAGTTTCCCAATCTTCAATTATTCTAGGTATACTGACTACCCTCTATGACAAGGTCAATCAAACCATATTCTATAATAAAATATGCTAAATCCCTTAAGGATTGAGTGAACCCTTGGTTCCCCTCTTCTTTTCACTAGGGCTTAAAGAGGCATTGAAGTCACCTGTTGTTAATTAATTATGCTCTAGGTGAGTTTGACTACTATATCTAATATAATTCCACAATATCCTATTTTGTTCTACATTATCTTGAGTGTAATTTTTGGAAAAAAACATACTTACTAATGATCCTATGTGCTAGGAAAATGGTAAGGACTTGTTGATGCTATTCAACTGAAATACCATCTAATATTTTTTGATTCCATAGTGTTAGAAGGCCTCCAAAAGCTTCTTCCACTAATACCCCTACACTTGCTCCTCTACTCTAAATCCTTTTACTAATTTTCTTCATTTCTTCTACTTCTAACTTAGTCTCTTACAACATTACTATTTATACCCCAAGATTCTTATATATGATTTAAGTAGCCTATGTTTCCGAGGCTCATTAAATCCCCTAATAGTCCATGAGGGTAAAATCATTTTCCCCTCTAACCAAGAGTCTTTATATCCCTTAAAGGCTTCCTTGATGCGGGCTTGTCTGCCGTTCACTATTTTTTTTCACTAATAGTCTATGATATATGCCTTAGGGTTCTACCTCTACCCCTACCCATGTCTCTTGTATTTGCTAGATTTTTTCTATTATGTGTTCCATGTTGAAATTGATCCTAATTGCCTTCATAAATCAATAAATATTTAGCCTATTGTTGGTGCTCTTTTATTTTCTTTTGGCTATAATGTTAATCTCTCATTGTTGCTTGATTTTATTTGTATTTTTGGTACAATTTTATCATCCTAATAAATTTATGTTTTCTCCTCTTCATCAACATCCTCATATAGATCTTCATGCCATTCTTCATTTTGTTGTGCTTTGTCTAGTTGTGTTATTTCCTTCCTTGCTACTTCATCCTCCTCTCTTGCTATTTTTTTTCTCTTGCATGGGTATTGAATGCTAAATGAGGGCTAACTTAATATTTGTATCATCTGGCTATTGTTTGCCCATGAAGTTTTGTTTAGCTACTTTTTTTTACCTCCTTTGCTTAGTGTTGCTTCATTTCTTTATTTCCTTGCACCTTTGAAGGACAAGAACTTAGTAGATTTCTACATGCATAACAAAAATGATAATGAAAGGGTAGGTTTTCATAGTTAATATCTTGTTTGTATTTACCAAAGATATAATTCCACTCCACCATCTTTACTAGTGGACATTGAAGATCTACCTGAAGAGAAATAAGGAGCCCCGATAAACTAAAACTAGAAAAGAAGTAATTGCAGAATCAAAGGAAGAAGATAGCAGATTCACACATAACATAATATTTATCTTGGAAACCCTTAACTGAGAAAAACTAGCATAATATTATCTTCTTATTGCATAAACTTGATCGTCTCCAATACAATAATGTTCCTCTTCTGTCTCTTACCAAACCCTAATGCAAGTGCGATATATATAACAAAGGTACATACACAAGTTTTACCATATCATGGGCAAAAAAGCATGGGTTCAAATATAGTAACCCAAAAAGCCCATATGGGTCTAAAAATAACTTAAGAACCCAAAAAATTCAACCAGAATAACATGGAAAATATAGGTACAGAGTGTCCAGTACCTTTTAGTGTTAACCCCACCATAATACCATGGAAAATATTCAACATATTTCCAACACTACCTTAGATCATATTAGCACATAAATTGCTTGATATATTTTCTTGATTTTTGGGGCTATCATAATATATCCCCTCAAGATATTCCTAATGTTATCCAGATATTTCCAACCATAACTCATTAGAAGACCAAATATTCAGGCCCAAACTTGTAACTATTCACAACCTATTTATTTGGGTTAAACCTTGATTCCCATGGCCACATGTACAAAGTTGAATACCATAGGAACCATGCTCTACCTACAAAATCCTTAATGCAGTCTTCTTATTGAGTAAAAGATACTAGGAAAGACCTAAGAGGCTTCACCCCGTAATGCACATTTTTGGTGGATCTAGTTTTTAATGGCCAATAGACCTAGCCATGCTCCAATAAACTTATAAATTAGACTATTTATTAGCACTTGTAACTTATTCTAGATGTTTTCCTCATCTAGTTGAACCACAAAGATGTCATCCTTTGTAGCACTTGAGTTGTCCTTTGTTATTTGAAATGATGGTTCCAAGAAGGGTTTCATATGTTAGCTTTATATTTTCCTCTCAAAATATTTGCAAAAGAGAGCTTCCTAGGGTTTCCCCCAAAAAAACTCAAACCTAGAGAGGGCCCCTCTTTGGTTATGGGGATTGAATTAGGCCCTAATCTAATACTTTAACTATATTAATCCTAAAGCCTGGATCATCTGATATTTTTTACCTTCTTACTCACCTTCTCCATCACCCAACCCTTGTGGAAGTCCCTCTCCAACTCCCATTGCTCCAAGTCTAATACAAAACTATATTTCTCTATAATTATTATAAAGTAAAATTCATAACAATTAAAAAATCAATATAAATAATTGTGACAATCAATTAAGTTACATATTTCATTTGTAAATAAGGGGAGACAAATCACTTGAAATCAAACATTCATATTAATTTAAAATTTTAAAGGAAGTTGACTTGTCTAAACCACTCAATCTTAATTTGAAAAATTAATTTGAACACACATATGCATAATTTTTACTAATAATAAAAATAAAAAGTGTTAGAGAATATTACATTATTTGGTACATGTTAATGTACTGCCATGGTACCTTCATGGTACAAATGTAAATATGTAATAGATTAGGGTTTGAATCTATAGTTTAGGTGAGTGATTTATATTTCCCCTTTATGTAATTGTTTGTATATAGGATATGCACAAGTGTCATGTAAGTAAGAGTGCAAGTGTGTAATGTGTAGGATATGCACAAGTGTCATGTATGTAAGAGTGCAAGTGTGTAATTAGAGTTAAGTGTGCAAGTAATTAGAGAGTCAAGAGTCTTGTATACAAGTGGCAAGATGAGAAGCCAAAGGACATGAGAGTCTTGTCTTATGTAAAGAATAGAAAAGGTTGCAACTCCCATATATGTGAGGAGTGCAATAGTCAAGTATTGAAGAGCCACCTTTCTATGTCTATATTATGGAGACAAAGCTTTATACATTGTATTGGAAAACGGTCTGAAAGAGCACCATATCAAGCATTTTATAATATTGAAGCTTGTATGCATATTTTAAGCAATTCTATTATAAGTATTTTTCATGTTATTACATGAATGATTTTGACCATTTACATTCATATTTGATGTTATTATAAATTATATTGGCCAACATATATTTTGATTGCTCTTATATTTAATTATGCTCTTGATTAATTATATTGAGACATGAGATATTATCACTCAAATATACTGGAACTTGATATAGTTTGGCTTAAAATCCAACAAAAAGTAAGTTAAAAATAGATTGTTCTAAACCATTCTTTATTTAAGGAATATAATTTGTAGTCTATGATAATTATGCATGCATTTTTTTAACAAGATTTGAACTTAAATATCCTAAAGTATAAAAATTAACTCATATCATTTGCTAATTAACATAGACTACAAATTACAAAAGGTATTTTCTTTATTATTTATATTCCAAAGGAAAAAGCATGGCTTCCATGTGAGGAGGTGTAAGAGGACATGATAATTTATATTCCTTCATATGAAAAACAAATAAGTCAAACCATATGCCCCTCTTGGAAAGGGAACATAAAGATAAGTTTCTAAGATGGATTTAAGTTATACAACCATTTTTTTGTTAAGTAAAAGACCTATTAATTAAAAGAAATTAAGTAATTTACATCTTCTGCCCCTCTAAATATATAGGTTTTTTAGCCACCATTTTATAGATGATTGTTGCTAATACTTTAATTGCAATAAGTAATTGTACTTAGAAGTAAGTCTACTAATTTCTTTTCAAACATTAAGTACACTCGTCAATGTTATAAACATCAAGACATAAAATAGAGAAAAAGTTTCCCTGATTTTCTATGTCCACCATTTGGATGAGTTTCCATAGTAGGTTAGATTTCCTTCGTCCAACGCCCATTTTGCCATTGCATCCTGTTAGTATAAAAAGACTACCCTGAAGATAACAAAGATTTTTAAGTCTCGAACAAGTTTTGAAGGTTCGAACACCAATTTCCCAATTTTTTGAAGTGAAGAAGTGGAAAAAACTAAGGCATGTAACATGTCACGATTTCATGACATGTCGATATTTTGTGAGCACATGGAAAGGAAAATATTAAGGCAGGTGAAAGATCACGATTTCGTGGTATGTCAATGTTTCGTGAGCTCAAAGCAAGAGAAATATCAAGACCGATGGGATATCGCGATTTTGCAACATGTCAGCATTTCACGAGCTCAAAGCAAAAGAAAGACCAAGGCCGACAAGATGTCACAATTTTGCGACATGTTGACGTTTCGTGAGCCCAAAGCGATAAAAGGACCAGAATGGATAATATGTCACAATTTCGCAACATGTTGAAATTTCACGAGCTCAAAGCAGAAGAGGAGATCAAGGCTTCAGAATATCATGATTTCACAACATAACTGAATTGCGTGAAACAAAGATATAAATATAATCTACATTCAAAGGAACATATCAGCAACTGATGGTAGATCATGATTGAGCATCAAATCTTAAACTTTTGCTATTGGTGATTTGATTACCTGACTAAACCAATGAGAAACCACGTAAAATATACTGGTGCATTTGGCAGCGCTTTTATTGTAATTGATTTTGTTTCAAAATTTGGTAGCTGTCGAAGCATACTTGTTTTAGAGTATATATAGTAGGGAGCATACCCTGAATAAGGGTCGACTCTTAGATGTTTACAAGACTGGATGTACATACTCTAGATTCAAGCAATAATATAGGCTTCTATTGGCTTCTGGTTCACTATGTGCAAGTGTATGTATTAACATTTGATGCTTCTATTTACATTACTAATTTATATGTTGTATTTGTTCTATTATCTGGACTCATGCATGATATAAACAATATTGTTGGAGCTAAATATTTGATATATGTATGTGTTATATTAATATCTAAATCACATTAAAGAACTATGATTTTTGCATGAGTAAATATCAAATGCTTAGAATTTGAAGTTATATGTATTCATATTTGTTGTTGTTTAAATTGCACCAAGAGAAAAGCTCTAGCTACGACTATATTTCCATTTCTTTCAGTAAACCCTTCTCTCCCTTTTCTCATAGAAAACCACCAAGGAACCAACCTTCTTTGGAGATTAGATGGAACCCTTCGATACTAAGTCTGTCTACTCAATATTTTCAAGGTCGTGAGTGCAATCATAACCATTGGCCAATTTTGCATCAACAATTCTATGTTCCAATTCCTTAAGATTATTTTCTAGAAAAGCTTTCCTTTGAAAATGTTTCAAAACACCTCCTTATTCCATATTTTTAATTCTTTCTTCATAATTCTAGGATTTTGGGAGAGCTAAAATATTTTGCCACCTATCCCTATAGTGTTGTACCACTCTCTTATCCCATTCTCCAAGTTTGGATGCTTTTTTAACATCATCTTGAAATGGAATGGATATTTATTCCTATTTTTATCTTTTCCTATCTCCATGATTGATTGAGCATGTTTTGAACCTATCTTGTTGCCAATTTAATCTGGGTTGGAAGCCCTCAATGAACTAGTCTAGGTCATCAAGATTCTATCCAATCAAAGACTAGATCCCCCAATCTTCTATTATTCTAGGTAAACTAACCACCTTTTCGAACAAGGTCAATTAAACCATCTTTTGTAATAAAATTTACTAAAGCCCCTATGGCTTGAATGAACCCTTGGTTTCCCTATTTCTTTTCACTAGGGCTTAAAGGGGTATTAAAGTCACTCGCTATTAACCAAGTATGCTCCAGGAGAGCTTGACTACTATCTCTAATATAATCCCAAAGTATCCTCTTTTGATCTACACTATCTAGAGTGTAAATGTTGGAAAAAAACATACTAATGATCCTATGTTCTAGGAAAATGGTAAGGACTTGTCAATGTTATTCCATTGAAACATCATCAAAGATTTTTGGCTTCCATAGTGTTAGAAGACCTCCAAAATATTATTTTTCTAACACCCCTACACTTACTCCTCTACTCCAAATCCTTTTACTAATTTTCTTCATTTCTTCTGCTTCTAACTTAGTATCTTAAGCATTAGTATTTTTACCCCGAGCTACTTATATATGATTTAAGTAGTCCATGTTTCCTCGGCTCAATTAATTCCCTAACATTTTTTTGAGAGAAAAAATATTTTTTCCCTCTAACCAAGGGTCTTGATATCCCTATAAAGGCTTCCATGATGTAGGTTTGTTTGTCATTCACTACTTTATTTTTTGCACTAATAGTCTGTGATATATGTCTTAGGGTTCTACCTCTACCCCTACCCATGCCTCTTGTTTCTGCTAGCTCCTTTCTATTGCGTGTTCCATGTTGAAATTTATCCTAATTGCCTTCATCAACCAATAAATATTTAGCCTATTGTTGGTGCTCTTTTCCTTTTCTTTTGGCTATAATGTTTTTTTAAGAGGTTGAAAAGCAGGGGCATATTAGGAACCACCCTTCTCATGAATTGAACTTGGATCTCCATTAAGAAGGCCTAATGAATTTTGCAATTGTGGTGTCCCTGTTGGGACCTTTTGGCTATAATGTTACCCTCTCCTTTTTTTCTTGATTTTATTTGTATTTCTTGAACAATTTCATCCTCCTAAGGAATTTATGTTTTCTCCTCTTCCTCAACATCCTCATATAGCTCTTCATGCTATTATTTCTTTTCTTGCACTTTTTCTAGTTGTGTTATTTCCTTCCTTGTTGCTTCATTCTCCTCTCTTGCTTTTTGTTTCTCTTGCAAGGGTATTGAATGTTGAACGAGAGCTAATTTAATCTTTGTATCATATGATTGTGTTTTCTTATGAAACCTTATTTAGTTGTATTTTTTTTGCCTCCTTTGGCTATTGTTGCTTTATTTATTTATTTCCTTGCACCTTAGAAGGACAAGAATTTAGTATATAACTGCATGCATAATATAAATGTGAAGAACACAAGCTTATACTGAGAGGGGGGTGAATAGTATAAGACCACTTTTTACTTTACTTTCCTAGTCAATATTATGCAATGTAAAGATATCAATATCAACAATAGTAATAAAAGCAATGCACAAATCACCACACACAATAGATACACCAATTTTACTCGGTTCACCCAATGTGGGCTACTCCACGGAGAAAATATTTCACTAAAATTTTCTCAATAAATCTCTTGGGATTCCTTTCCCTATTACAATGTTTATGGACCTCTGTCCAAAGGAGACACCAATCCCCTAATCAAGTTCATAGATCTCTATCCACAGGAGAACTCCTTTCTCCTAAGCTCTAACTGGTGATCTTCTAGAAGAACTGTTGCCCTCACTGCTATGGCTAATGGATCTTTATCCATTGAAGACACCTGTCCTCACTACCCTGGCTAATGTATCTCTATCCATTGGAGATTGTCGTCCTCTATACTCTGTCACCTTCCAAAGCTTACTCTCATCTCTGCACTAAACACAGTCCTGTAGTATAGCACAAATATGCTCAATCTCTGTCTCTGGTTTGGCACAAACCTATCCTTAAATTTGCACCAAACTCTATCCTCAAATATATACTAAACACAGTCCTTCGGTCTAGCACAAATTTGTCTTCAATATCTATCCTCTGATATGTACTAAACACAATACTTCGGTCTAGCACAAATCTATCCTTAAGCCTTACACAAAGCTTGACTCAATAACAAATCAACTCAGCTAGATCTACCCCAAACCTTAACTCAAGGTTTGAACAAATCAATCAACTCTGCTCACAATTCTTCTCAAAGACTTGTCTCAAATCTGCCTTGTAAGCTTCCACAAAAGTTCACACTAATATATCCACAAGTCCTCTATAGAACTTGTCCAAATGTGCTCAATAAGTCCTCACTATAACTTGTCCAAATTTGCTCTCAATATGTATTGTAAGCTTCCACAAAAGCTCACACAAATCTGTCCACAAGTCTTCTCAAAGACTTGCCTTAAATTTGCTCAATAAGTCCACACTAGAACTTATCCAATCTCATAGAAACATAAAGAGAATTGTTAGAGACTCAATATGCTTCACACTAATCACAATGCTCAATTACTTTCAATCACTCTTTTGAAACATACAAAGAATTGTTAGAGACTCAATATGCTTCACATTCACAAACTCTCAATCACTTTCAATCTCTCTTTTATCATAGAAACATATAGATAATTTTTAGAGACTCAATATGTTTCATACTCATCAATACTCAACCTCTTTCTCAAATCAATTCAGAATATAGAATAATTTGTTTCATAGAACTTGAACTATCACTACACACATCCACTTGACTAGGCTCAACCAACTCTACTCAACCAATCACTCAATAAAATAATCCTTGCTCACAAACCCTAGTCCAAGTATACCCTCACTCAAAATGTTTCCAACAATGCTTATCAACCAATCTCACATAACACTGATACTTATGTTCTTTCCAAACCCTAGTTCAAGTTCTTCACAACTTAATCACCTCAACAACAATGCTTATAAAACAATCTTCACAATATCTCAACAATTCAATAAGGAAACCTAATCAAGTCCTTTTCACTCTAAAGTTATTTTTCAGAAAACCAACCAATCAACTCAATAAAGGAAGAATGTGCCCATACCTTTTTGCCTGATGAGAAGTAGACCACATAAATATACCACAATCATAAACACTTCTTTGCCAAACTTAAGGAGGTTAGATGTCAAAATATTACTCCAATACTCTCTCAAAAATATTATTTGGACACAAAAATAATCATTGCTCAAATATACCTTATTTCTCCCTTTTAAAATTAACACTTCTCAAACCATACATAAAAACAATTACTTGGATACACCTTATCAACTCCAATTTAAAATAATAGCCAACACCACAAAAATCACAACCAATCTTTCTAAAACACCTTTATTTCTTTTTCAAATCCTAAAACAAATAATATCAAAAATTTATTTTGCAATATCCTTATAACTCCCTAAAACCTCATATACCACTTGAAATATGCAAAAATTATTTTTTAATACCTCAAAAACCTTCTCAAAAAAATCCGGCGCTCAAACTTTAATGCATACCTTATTATCCCTCAAAAGGGTTTTGGCGTGATTCGATCCATTGTCTCCCCAAGAACCAAGCGTCTTAGTGCTTTGGAGCCCACTGCGTGGGCTAGAGGCACCCACATGAAGGAAGTCAACCTTCCTTTCCTTTCTACCTTATCCGTCATGCTTTCTAGCAAAACCAAAACGATCCTCCGCGAGGATTCGAACCTGTGCATGTTGCTGCCCTAATGACTTGCCACTGCCGCGGTTGCTAACTGTGCTGCCAAAAGTTGGTGACCAAGGCTCCCTCCTTGGTTGATGATATGTTCTTGCCTTCCCTTAGCACTTTAAAAAATTAAAAACCTTTGTTGCACACTCGATTTGCATATAGTTCGCATAACATGGGATATCATTTGAAAAGCATTGGGGGTTATGGTAAGGTGGGTAATCCCCCTTTTATACACATGATAAATGTTCTTCCCACGTCGGCACTTAGAAATTCGATTTCGAATTTCAAATTAATTTTAATAACCCTCCTTAGGGTTAGTTAAAAATTAATATAAATTAATCTTATAATTAATATCAAAATTAATTAATAATTAATTTAAATAACTTTAAGTTAAGTAAATTAAATTATAAATTAATTTATAATAAAAATTATATTAATTAATTTATAATTAATTTAAAACTTCCCTTTGTAATATTATAAAAAATATTATTCACTTGGGATTTTTGCACTTTAGACCATATCTGACATCTTGAAATCGGGTCTTGATCAACTGAAACTAGAAAACCTGAAACTGATGCTACCCACTAAAATTGCCACTAACTGGTGTGGAAATATTGACATCAATGACCACTCACTCTTGACATCAATGACAACTTATCCACTCAAAATGTCCAACAATATCCCCCTTTGTCATTGATGGTAACCCAAATTATTTTTACCAAATACTTGACCTTGTTCCTGTTCTGCTCCCCCTGACTCAATGCTCTCTCCTTAAACCAAATCTCTCCCCCTTTCTAAAATCTCTCCCCCTTTGACATCAATGGCAAAGGGTCACCTTTGGGGCTCGGGGCTAAGAATGAGTCTCTTAGCTTAGCCCCTCCCCCACCTCCTCTTGAGGTGGTTAATTCTAGGGTAGGAGTATTTCTACTCCCATAAAGCACTGGTATTTACCTTTATCCTCTTTCCTTCTCATCTGATCCTTCTGATTTCTTTAACTATTCCTATTCTTGTTCTCGTCCATGTCCATATTCTTGTTCCAGTTTATATTCATATTCCTGTTCCTATTCCTATTCCTGTTCCTATCCATGTCCATATTTCTGTTCATGCTTGATTCTGGAATGTCTGCTTTACACCATTTTGCTATATGTCCATCATTATTGTACTTATAACACTTAATGTTATTATTCCTTGGGGGTGTAAATGTCTTGGAATTTCTCTTGGTGAAGTCATATTCTTTTCTGTCATGAACCTTGCAATTCATTGCCTTGTGACCAAACTGATTACATGAGTAGCAATACCCATGGAAAAGCTATCTATTCCTGAAATTCCCATATTCCTATATTTCATGTGTCTTGCACTGTGAAGCCATGTGCCCAAATCTGTGACATGAGAAACATCTTCCATTGAAGTTTCCTTGTCTTGACCTCATTGGTCTCTTAGTCTCTCTTAACCTATTCTGATTATTGTTCTATCTGTTTATTCTTTGTACATTGTTCCTTTCCTTGTTGAACTTTTTGTTGTCCAACTCATCCTTAGAAGTCTCACTTTCTCTTACACTGTATTCTTCTGAAGTTACTTCTTCTTAAAAACTTGAGGTTGACTCTTCTTCATGTTTCTTTTGAGCTTGTTCAAAACCAAGACCTGTTTTGTTTATTGACCTTCTTTGTACCTTGATCATCTTATCCACAATTTTTGAACTCTTTCCAAACTTGTGTAGCTTATCCTTGGGTTTTTCTAAATCTTCCCTTAGTAGAGCTACTTCATATTCTAACCTTTCACATTCTAAGACCTTTGCTTCTAACTTATCCTTGAACTTCTTTGTCTTAGCGATTGACTTGTTTAGATCCTCTAATTGAAATTCAAGTTTAGAGTTTTGCTTTCTTACCTTCTTTAATGTGTCAAGAGCATAAATAAGTTCTGCCTTAAGATCAAAATCTTATTTTTCTAATTCTTCCTCTATTTGTTTGCCTTTGTCTTCATTTTCTTTTGACTTTTCTTCTATAGGATCATATTCTTCTTCTTCTAGTGCCATTAGAAAATTTTCTTCTGGTCCTTCAAGTGCATCCTCATATTAATCATCACTAAAACTAAAACCATTCCTTGTACAACTATCTTCAAGATATCCAAAGTTACCACATCTAAAACACTTGAGAATTATTGGTGACCTTTTCTTGACTTCTTCTTTTTCTTCAATCATAAATAGGACTTCATCTTTATCATTATCTGAAAAGCTATTATCACTATCACTTGAGTACTTAATTGCCTTGTATGCATAGTAGCTCCTCTTTTGTCTTTGAAAGAACTTCTTTCCTTGTATGCTTTGTCCATCCTTACCTTTATTTTGGTACCTGCATTTTTTTTATTCCTTGTTCATGTAATCCTATTTTTCTTCATCATTGTTATTTTTAGCTTCTCGATAATCAGTTGCATAATGACCATAATTTCCATAGTTGAAGCATCTAACAAATTTTGCATCTTTAAATCTTCTTGAATCCTTATTCCTTCTGCCATAATTAGCTTCTTCATCATTGGATGACTCATTTCTTGATTTTGACTTCTTACCCTTTGTTTTCTTAATTACTTTAAAGGCTACTTCCTTCTGAATATTAGGTTCCTCTTTTGTTCTTAACTTAAAAGCTGTAAGAATACCAAGTAACATATCTCTTGTCAAAGAATCACCATCTTTTGATTCTTCTATAGCAAAAATATTTTCACTAAATCTCTTTGGAAGAGATCTTAAGATCTTATCACAAATATCAGATTCTTCAGTTTGATATCCAAGTTCTTCCAAGGAATTACAACCTCATCCACACGAAGTAGATAAGCACTAATGTTTTCCTCATCCTTCATTCTTAACTCTTCAAATTATCCTTTGAGATTTTGTATCTTCACCTTTATCTCCTTCATATATGCTTTGCAACTTATTCCAAATTCCTTTTGCATATTTACAATACATAACTTTTATTGATTCTGTTCTATGCAAACCTCTCAAAAGTGCATTCATTATTTTTGAATCGTAATGTTGTAGAAGCTTACCTTCCTTTTCTGTAGGTGGATCAGCTGGTGGTATGTATCCATTTTTAAATGCTTCCTAAATTTTATTGCCAAGTGCCATCAGGTGAATCTTCATTCTCATACTACAATATATATAATCACTTCCATCAAATATTGGTGTTGAATTATCTTAGGACACATTCTTGGAATCTATTGTGTTCTTGAAATATTTTCCTTCAAGTTGTTAAACTCTTCCGAAGGAACCCACTCTGATACCAATTGAAGAACACAAACTTATACTAAGATGGGGGTGAACAGTATAAGATCACTTTTTACTTTACTTTCCAAATCAATATTATGCAATATAAAGATAGTAATATCAACAGTAGTAATCAAAGCAATGCACAAATTGCCACACACAATAGAGACACCAATTTTACGTGGTTCACCCAATGTGGGCTACTCCACGGAGAAAATATTTCACTAAAATTTTCTCAATAAATCTCTTGGGATTCCTTTCCCTATTACAATGTTTATGGACCTCTATCCGAAGGAGACACCAATACCCTAATCAAGTTCGTGGATCTCTATCCACATGAGAACTCCTTTCTCCTAAGCTCTGACTGGTGATCTTCTAGAAGAACTATTGTCCTCACTACTCTGGCTAATGGATCTTTATCCACTGAAGACACTTGTCCTCATTACCCTAGCTAATGGATCTCAATCCACTGGAGACTGTCATCCTCTATACTTTGTCACATTCCAAAGCTTACTCTCAGCTCTATACTAAACACAGTCCTTTGGTCTAGCACAAATATGCTCAATATTTGTCTCTGGTTTGGTACAAACCTATCCTCAAATCTGCACCAAACTCTGTCCTCAAATCTATACTAAACATAGTCCTTTGGTCTAGCACAAATCTGTCCTCAATCTCTATCCTCTGATCTGTACCAAACACAGTCCTTCGGTCTAGCACAAATCTATCCTCAATCTCTGTCCTCAAGCCTTACACAAAGCTTGACTCAATAACAAATCAACTCTGCTAGATCTACCCCAAACCTTAACTCAAGGTTTGAACAAATCAATCAACTCTGCTCACAAGTCTTCTCAAAGACTTGTCTCAAATTTTCCTTGTAAGCTTCTACACAATCTCACACTAATCTCTCCACAAGTCCTCTATAGAACTTGTCCAAAATTGCTCAACAAGTCCTCACTATAACTTGTCCAAATCTGCTCTCAATATGTATTGTAAGCTTCCACAAAAGCTCACACAAATATGTCCACAAGTCTTCTCAAAGACTTGCCTTAAATTTGCTCAATAAGTCTACACTAGAACTTATCCAATCTCATAGAAACATAAAGAGAATTGTTAGAGACTCAATATGCTTCACGCTAATCACAATACTCAATTACTTTCAATCACTCTTTTGAAACATACAAAGAATTATTAGAGACTCAATATGCTTCACATTCACAAACTCTCAATCACTTCCAATCTCTCGTTTATCATAGAAACATCTAGAGAATTGTTAGAGACTCAATATATTTCATACTCATCAATACTCAACCTCTTTCTCAAATCAATTCAAAATATAGAATAATTTGTTTCATAGAACTTGAACTATCACTACACACATCCACTTGACTAGGCTCAACCAAATCTACAACCAATCACTCAATAAAATAATCCTTGCTCACAAACCCTAGTCCAAGTATACCCTCACTCAAAATATTTTCAACAATGCTTATCAACCAATCTCACATAACAATGATACTTATGTTCTTTCCAAACCCTAGTTCAAGTTCTTCACAACTTAATTACCTCAACAACAATGCTTATAAAACAATCTTCACAATAGCTCAACAATTCAATAAGGAAACCTAATCAAGTCCTTTTCACTCCAAAGTTGTTTTCCAAAAACCAACCAATCAACTCAATAAAGGAAGAATGTGCCCATACCTTTTTGCTTGATGAGAAGTAGACCACACAAATCTACCACAATCATAAACACTTCTTTGCCAAACTCAAGGAGGTTAGATGTCAAAATATTACTCCAATACTCTCTCAAAAATATTCCTTGGACACAAAAATAATCAATGCTCAAATATACCTTATTTCTCCCTGTTAAAATTAACACTCTTCAAACCATACATAAAAACAATTACTTGGATACACCTTATCAACTCCAATTTAAAATAATATCCAACACCACAAAAATCACAACCAATCTTTCTAAAACACCTTTATTTCTTTTTCAAACCCTAAAACAAATAATATAAAAAATTTATTTTACAATATCCTTATAACTCCCTAAAATCTTATATACCACATGAAATATGCAAAAATTAATTTTTAATACCTCAACAACCTTCTCCGACAAATCCGACGCTCAAAATTTAATGCATACCTTATTATCTCTCAAAAAGGTTTCGACGTGATTCGATCCATTACAAAAATTAATTTTTAATACCTCAACAACCTTCTCCCTCCTTGGTTGATGATATGTTCTCGCCTTCCCTTAGCACTTTAAAAAATTAAAAACCTTTGTCGTACACTCGATTCACATATAGTTTGCATAACATGGGATATCATTCGAAAAACATTGGGGGTTATGGTAAGGTGGGTAATCCTCCTTTTATACACATGATAAATGTTCTTCCCACGTCGACGCTTAGAAATTCAATTTTGAATTTTAAATTAATTTTAATAACCCTCCTTAGGGTTAGTTAAAAATTAATATAAATTAATATTATAATTAATATCAAAATTAATTAATAATTAATTTAAATAACTTTAAGTTAAGTAAATTAAATTATAAATTAATTTATAATAAAAATTATATTAATTAATTTATAATTAATTTAAAACTTCCCTTTGTAATATTATAAAAAATATTATAATATTATTCACTTGGGCTTTTTTCTCTTTAGACCATATCTGATGTTCTGAAACCGGGTCTTGATCAAATAAAACTAGAGAACCTGAAACTGATGCTACCCATTGAAACTGCCACTGACTGGTGCGGAAATCTTGACATCAATGACCACTCACTCTTGACATCAATGACAACTTATCCACTCAAAATATCCAACAAAATGATAGCGGAGAGGTAGTTTTTCTTTGTTAATATCCTACTTATATTTCCCAAAGATATAATTCAACTTCACCATCTTTACAAGTGGACGTTGAAGATCTACCTTAAAGCATATATGCATGTATACAACTTGAGTTGTTTTCTCCATTTTTAGGACTATCATAACTTATTCCTCCAAGACATTCCCAATGATGTCTAGAGCTTTTTTCCAGATAAAACTTATTGGAAGACCAAATATTTGGACCCAAACTTGGACACTATTCACAACCTCTTGATTTGGGTTAAACCTTGATTCCCATGGCCACATGTATAAACTTGAACGACATAGGAGCCATGGTCCACCTACAAAAACCTTAATACAGTGTTGTTGTTGAGTAAAATATAGGAAAAGACCTTTGACCACTAGGCTTATAGAGGCTTCATCCCTTAATGCATAGTTTTGGTAGATCCAATTTTTAATGGCCAATAGATCTAGCCATGTTATAATAAACTTATAAATTAGACTATTTTTTAACACTTGTACCTTATTATAGATGTTCTCATTGTTAGAATTACTATTGTTATTCTATATTCTTACTCTATTTAGGTTGTTAGGGTAGATATTTAACTACCTAGATAAGTTACGTCTATCTTATTAGACCTAACATTAGCCTATCTTATTCTCAGTCCTAAGTTGTTAAAGATCCGATGGTTACGGGCTAAATATGAGACCTATTGTATCTATTTAATTGACGCATGATTAATACATTTTGTTAGTCTTCGAACATGGTATCAAAGCTATCCAATATTGGCTCGATGGTAGCCTAAGATTAGTTCTAATACACTGAATTGGAGCGCAACGTGAACACGGTGTTGAAAACTCTGACGGACAAAGCCAGTCAGATGGGTTTTGTTACCGTCGTTTCCAAGACGACTTCTGGCCTGTTCCAGTGTAGAGGGGACGTGTCTTCTGTCGAATGTGGCAACTGTTCTCGACAGGCGGTCGATAAGTTGGTAGGAGATTGCCCCCGTCGCATAGGCGACCGTGTTCAGCTAGAGTATTGTTTTATCCGCTACAAAAAACTATAGCTTTCTTTCCCATTTGGACACCACCGTGTGGTATACCCTCGTGAACGATGACCCTGACAACGATGCTGATTTCAATGCAACAATAAGCGACGTCACCAGAGCGGAAGACCTATAGAGAAAGCAACGAAGGGCGCCTTGTAGACAAGTTCGAGCACCGCTGGGAACATCGCCACCCTGAGCGGTGTCACCAGAGCAGAGGTGCAGTTGTTTATGTTAGCAACTGGTGGGGACGGCTAAAATAAAGACTACTGCACCTCTATTCCCAGCCGATGAGCCAGCTCGGCTGGTTTTCGGCCGAGCCCTGGCAGCCTGAGGTCGCGGGGTCAAAACTCGCCGACCCCCCAACACAGGTATTAATTTTTTATTCGCAAATTTTTTTATTTTGTTTCAAATTTCTTTAATAATTTCATTTTTTTTGTTTTTAAAATCAATTTTAACTTATATTGATTTTTTAAAAACAAAATTATGTTATTATTAATTAAACTTTTGATTCAAAATTTACTTTTGCAATAAAAATAAAATTAAAACCAAAGGGGGGGAATGAGTAATTTTTTGCAAAGGCATTTTTTGGCATTATTTGTAAAGGTGCATTTTCGACAGCGCCCGACACCTAGTGGTTTATTTCTGTGGGCACTTTTATGTTGTATGTTGCATTTTTCTTGCTTTGCACTACATCATTAAAATTTAAAATCAAATTCACTCCCTAAGTCCCCGAAATTATTAAAACCCATCCGTGCAATTTATTGCACTGCAGTGTTCGGTATTTGTGATACCTCTGGCCAGCACTTACAGGTAAAGCTATCGTGATTGCGCTACTGTATCCGTCGCCTAATATAGCTGCCAAAACGACGTCTGAGCTTGTTCTCTATAAATTGTCGGGGAGATATAAGTTTGCCATTTTGCTATTTTTTTTACTCCATCCACTACCCTAATCGTTCTTGTGTTTAGGCCCACAGTGTTTAGGGGAAGTTATGCCCCACGCATGAGGATTGATGACTTTCTATGGTAGGTGCCATCAACAAGTCGATTCCCTTTCGATACCTCCTAAGTACCACGTATCATATAATCTTTAAAAATTACCTATAGTCTCCCTCACGTAAGGGCGGGTAATTTTTTTTTTTTTCAAAATACCTATAGTCTCCCTCACGTAAGGGCGGGTATTTTGTATGGTATAACGTCCTGGAATTAAGGTATATAGAAAGGGTGACCAATTGGTGATATAAGGAACCTTCACTATGGCTTCTACTGCAAAGTTAATGACTGATGCTCATCAATTATTGAAAGGTCCTAATTATACACCATGGAAAAACAAAATGGAGGCAGTCCTCATCATGGAAGATTTATGGGATGTTGTTTCTAGAGCAACAACAAGACCTTCACCAGCAGCTGGATCCACCGCTCTCACTGCTGATCAGATCGCATTTGATAAGAAAGACAGTCGAGCAAAAGTGCTCATTTTGTTTGTTGTTTCAGATGAAGTTCAACCTCATATAGCTGACAAAGCAAGTGGTAAAGAGGCATGGGATGCCCTTCAAACCATTTATGAGGGAAAGAATGACTCCACCATTCTTCATCTTCAAAAACAACTTCACAATATGAGTTTGAGACAAGGTGAGACAGTTGAACTCTTTCTTTGCAGAGTTTTTGAATTGAAAGGCAAATTGAATTCTTTGGGAGATATAGTGGACGACAAGCTTCTCACTTCAATAGTTATGAGAGCTTTGCCTGATTCCTTTGATACGTTGATCACCTCCATTCAGGTGTCACAACGATAAATTACCTTTATTGAGTTGGTCAATTTGCTTCAACAACAGGAGGCACGCCAACTTCACAGGGATGATTCTTCTAATACATCCCTATACTCCAATCGACAGGTTTCTACGAAGAAAGGTAATTTTTAGAGAGGAGGTAATTCTCAACAAGATTCAAAAGGAAAAGGGAAACAACCTCAACAGAAGAAGAGGTATTGCAAAATTTGTGATAAAGACAACCATGACACCAACAGGTGTTGGCATAAGAATAAGCAAAAAGGCCAGAACAAACCACAAAATAAGAACAAGCAACCCAAAGTGAATGTTGCTGTTGAAGAATCTGACTCAGATTCTGAATGGGCACACAAGGTGCTCATGACTACCACAGCCTCCAAGGAGAAGGATCATGTATGGTATGTGGATTCTGGCGCTAGTAAGCATATGACTAGCGATAGATCATGGTTTGAATCATTTGTGGCCAAAGAGGGCAGACCTGTCACTATTGTTGATGACAAAACCTACAAGGTTTAGGGAGAGGGTACAGTTTCAGTCACTCTTCTTGATGGCAAGTGTCGATTGACAAAGTCCTCTATGTTCCAAGATTGGCTAACAATTTGTTATCGGTCACACAAATCCTGGATAAAAATATGGTTGTCAACTTTCGTGTTGAGGATGGCAAGAAGTGTTGTACAATCACTAGTAAGGGTAAGAAGATTGCAACAGCTTCGTATAAGCATGGCTTATTTGCCCTAGATGCTATCTCTACTCCCCATGTTGCCATGACAGTCTCTACCAAGGAGGCAACTTCCCTATGGCACAAGAGATATGGGCATCTTAGTTCTTGCTACTTACTTGAGTGAATTAAGTATGAGATGGTAAAGGGTCTTCCTTCCCTTTCTTCCACATTGCTAGTGTGCTATGACTGCTTGGCAGGAAAGCAGCATCGAGTACCTTTTGAGAAGAGCTCAACAAGAGCGCAAAAACCTCTGGAGTTGATTCACACCGATCTGTGTGGTCCTTTCACACCCAACAGTTGTGGGGGGAAGAGGTATTTTTAGTTATTTATAGATGACTACTCAAGAAAGATGTGGGTTTTCTTTCTTCGACTAAAATCTGAGGCTTTTGATTTCTTCCAGCAATTCAAGAAATCTGTTGAGAAGGAGTCAGGGACTTCTATTAAAACTCTCCACTCAGATCGAGGGGGGGAGTTTACCTCTAAAGAATTTTTAGCATTCTTAACTGAGCATGGGATCTCAAGACAGTTAACTACTGCTTACACTCCTTAGCAAAACGGAGTTGCTGAGAGGAGGAACCGTTCTATTATGGAAATGGTTCGTTGTATGCTCACAGGAGCTACTCTTGGGCAACAATATTGGGCAGAAGCTGTCACCACTTCAATATATCTATTGAATAGGGCACCCACAAAGGCCCTAAAAGGAATAACTCCACAGGAAGCATGGAGTGGTCGTAAACCCTCCATATCTCATCTTCGTATTTTTGGATGTCAAGATTTCATGCACATACCAAAAGAGAAAAGGAAGAAGCTAGATGAGAAAACATTGAGATGCATTTTTCTTGGCTATGATGAGCACTCTAAAGGTTATCGTTTGATAGATCCTTTGACCAAGAAAATTCATGTCAGTAGAGATGTTGTTTTTGATGAAGCTTTCACATCACAAAGCACATCTAATGTATACCTAGATCTTGTGGAATCTAAGGAAGAGAAGTTTCCTTTGTCAACACAAACAGGAGGTCCTTCCACATCTTCTTCATCACCAAAAATGAAGAATCCGAAATGGTATACAAGTACAATCAGGGACGCCAAGTTATCCACTCCACCAGATTTGACTTTGGATAGACCTCGTACTCGCAGTATGGCTCAAAGGGAAAGAGCAGCCACAGAGATCAGTGAGGTTAATGATCTTTGTCAATATTTTGAGGAACTTTCTGTAACTCCACATAAAGAAACAAAGGATATGGATATAGATAATGACAGGGTGTTTTTGTCTTCAATGAATGAACATGAACCTAATTTTGTACAAGATGCTCTTAGCAAGCCACAA
The DNA here is from genome assembly GCA_028583015.1 of Wollemia nobilis. Lineage (NCBI taxonomy): Eukaryota > Viridiplantae > Streptophyta > Pinopsida > Araucariales > Araucariaceae > Wollemia > Wollemia nobilis. Next base: position 7,040,013 of record JAQPPZ010001069.1, on the reverse strand, counting down.
TGGAAGGATGCTATGGATGCTGAGTACAAGTCTCTAAAAAAGAACAAAACTTGGGAGCTTGTCGATCTGCCACAAGGAAAGAATCCCATTGGCTACAAATGGGTGTACAAAGTCAAGTACAAGGTAGATGGGACAATTGATAAGCATAAGGCCCGTCTTGTTGCAAAGGGCTATGCTCAAAAGGAAGGCATTGACTATGAGGAAACTTTTGCACCTACTGCTCGGATGACCACAATTCGAGTCATTTGTGCCATGGCAGCACATTATGGGTGGAAAGTTCACCAAATGGATGTCAAGAGTGCTTTTCTAAATGGTGATCTCCAAGAAGAAGTATACATGACTCAGCCTAAAGGATTTGTACAGGAAGGCCAAAAGCAAAAAGTGTGCAAATTGGTCAAATCCTTATATGGCTTGAAACAAGCTCCTCGAGCTTGGTATATAAAAATGGATAATCACCTCCTCCAGCATGGGTTTAAGAGATGTTCATCAGATGCAAACCTCTATTTTAAGAAATAAGGTTCTGAAATAGTGTTGCTTGTACTCTATGTTGATGATCTGCTCATTACATGGAGTTCAGAAACTATGATCTCTACTATCAAAAGAGACTTGTGTCAATATTTTGAGATGTCAGATCTCGGACTTCTACATTATTGTCTTGGTCTGGAAGTAAGCCAGAAGGAGCACTACATCAAAGTGTCTCAGAAAAAATATGCCAAGACACTGTTGGAAAAATATCGCATGACTGATTGCAAGCCAATGGCAACTCCAATGGAGACAAGAATTCAGTTATCGCGATATGATGATTCACCTCAGGTAGATGGTACTCTCTATCGACAATTGATTGGGAGTCTCATATATCTGACCAATACTAGGCCAGATATCGTATTTGTTGTCAACTATCTTTCGAGGTTCATGCAAGAGCCTAAGACCACACATTGGAAAGCAGCAAAACGTGTTCTTCATTATGTTCGTGGTACTATGGAATATGGCCTAGAATACAAGAATAACAAATTCTTCTTGCAAGGATACACGGACTCTGACTATGCCGGGTCATATGATGATCGCAAGTCAACTTCAAGATATATTTTTCATCTTGGATCCGGTCCTGTCTCTTGGCATAACAAGAAGCAACAAGTGGTTGCTATTTCATCAATAGAGGCAGAATATCGCGTCGCACGTGAAGCTGTGTGCGAAGTGATATGGTTGCGTCACATTCTGACAAGTATGGGTCATCCATCAAAATCTCCAATACACTTGTTATGCGACAACCAGGGTGTTTTGAAACTTGTTAAGAATCCAGTGCATCATGAGAAAACCAAGCACATTGGCACACAATGTCACTTCATTCGAGACGAAGTTCCCAAACATCGAATACAGCTTCAGTACATTCCCACAGATGCACAAGTTGCAGACATTTTCACTAAGGCACTTGCACGTGTCAAATTTGAATTGTTTCGCAACTCTCTTTGTATAACCAAATGATGTAATTAGGGGGGATGTTAGCATAGCTGGCAGTTATTCAATTACCTAAATAATGTAATAAGGGGGGATGTTAGAATTACTATTGTTATTCTATATTCTTACTCTATTTAGGTTGTTAGGGTAGATATTTAACTACCTAGATAAGTTACGTCTATCTTATTAGACCTAACATTAGCCTATCTTATTCTCAGTTCTAAGTTGTTAAAGATCCGATGCTTACGGGCTAAATATGAGACCTATTGTATCTATTTAATTGACGCATGATTAATACATTTTGTTAGTCTTCGAACACTCCTCATCCACTTGAACCACAGGGACGTCAACCTTTGCTTGTAGCACTTGAGTTGTCCTTTGCTATTTGAAACAACAGTTCCAAAAAGGGGTTTCATTCTTTAGCTTTGTCTTTTCCTCTCAAAATATTTGCAAAAGAGAGCTTTCTAGGGTTTCCTCCCCCAAAAACCTGAACCTAAAGAGGGTCCCTCTTTATTTATGGAGCTTGAACTAAATCCTGGATCTTATTCTTTAACTATATTAGCCCCAGAATCTAGATTATGTAACATTTTCTAACTTTTTTTGCTCACCTTCTCCATCGCCCAACCCTTGTGGAAGTCCTTCACCAACTTCCATCTCTCAAACTCTAATAGAAAACTATATTTCTCTAATAAAATTCTTAACCAAAAAAAATAATATGTGAAGAAGACTAGGTAAATCACTTGAAATCAAACATTCATTTTAATTTTTTTAAAGGAACCTATCTAAACCACTAAATCTTAATTTGATAAATTAATTTAAACATATTGATCAATTAAAAATAAATTGTTCTAAATCATTCTTTTTAGCTTTTCTAATGGCACACAACAAAAACCTGTGTTTAAGTTAAATAAATAATTTTAACTTATTTTAAATCACAAGGTCTTACGAAGTGGTAAGTGAAAAAGTAATTATTAAATGTAATGAAGAATTCAAATCAATTTAATATTTAAATAATAATAAATGAAAGATATTTATTATAAAAAATTAAAGGTTTAAATCCACTTCATATCATCCAGTACCTTTTAAGCTACAATGAAGTTGTGAGCGAGGGCTGGTTGCTATAAAGAAATCAAATATTCGAGTACGTTTGATATTTGGACAATGATAAGTGAGAGATGCTTACTATAAAAGTTAAAGATCTGAATTTACTTGACACTTGTAACAAAACAGTACACATAAAGGTCTGGTGTTGTCATATTGATCATGGAGACGCTTTGTTTTCTTTATGACAAATTCCTTCAAAGGAACATTCATCATATTCCATGTACAAGGAACAACTTACCTGCGTTACTGTTAATAGTACTCGGAAGGTCATCGGTTTGAAATGGACAAGGAACAATCTAAAGGGTCGGCTAAATGCATGGATATAAAGAGAGAAAAGGTGTGGTCCATGCCGTACATTTTGTCTGCATTTTGTGGGTAAAGGAATATTTTACTTGTGAACTTCGTCAGTCACACAACTATGGCATTTAAAGGTGTATCATATTATTTATTTATATATAAATAAATAAAAGTTTTATCTCTCTTATTAAAGGGAATTTGAATAAATTAACATTCCAAGAATAATGGTTTAATTATAAAGGTAATTATAAAAGATAATTTCAAGTATAATAGTAAGGTTATTTTTTAAAACATAGGGGAATCGGTAACACTAACACTTTTGCTTAATAAAGGACAAGATGTCAAATCAAACTTGGATGCCATCATTTTAAATCCTACGGGAATTGGTAACACCACGATGTGGGATGCGAGATCAAACTTGGATGCCACCACTATAAATCCTAGTATGTTGAGTAAGATGAAGTCAACAAGACCCAGATCCTCCAAAGAATTGAACTAGGATAGCGTTATCACTATAAATCCTAGTCCGTTAAGTAACACGAAGTCAACAAGACCTTGATCCTCCAGAGAATTGAATTGGGGCAGTGTCGTCACTATAAATACTAGTCCATTAAGTAAAAATTATTAAAGGTATTTTATTTGTTACTTATATTCCAAAGGAAAAATCACCCAGGTGTTGTAGGTCAGCTGGAGAGGAGAGGGCAATCCTCCAAGGGAGGTCTCAGGTTCGAATCTCTACCCTATCAAAAATTTGAATTGGGTACCCAAAATCCAATTGATAATGTTGGTGCGGGCAGGGTCGGGCATGACTCCCAGGTGACTTTGACGGTGTAGAACCCCCTGGTCATGGTCTCTCAGACCAAGGTGGCCCCGCAAGGGGTTTTTCGCTTAAAAAAAATATTCCAAAGGAAAAATCATGGCTTCCAAGTGGAGGTCTAAGAGGACATGATAGTTTATATTCCTTCGTATGAAAAATAAACAAGTCAAATCATAAGCCCCTCTTGAAAATGAAACATAAAGATAAGTTTCTAAGATGGCTTAGAGTTATATAGCCATTTTTTTCTTGAAGTAAAAAGACTTTCTGTTTTTTAATTGATGGAAAGGGTTTTGAAAGGGACCTTGAACCTTTTACAAATTGGGATAGGAGGAGACTCAATTGAGATCCCCTACACAACCATCAAAATAAACAAAACAACAACATAAACACCTTAAAAACCTCCAAAGGAAGAAAAAAACCAAACCAAACATGACAACAATAATAGAAAGGACCAAATCCAATGTAAGGACCCAAGAAACCCCAGGCACAACACTCGAAGAATGCAAAAACCAAAAGAAGCTAGCTACTCAAACATTTTTTGCTCACTATCACTTGCAGGAATGGTATTTATAGCTTCACCATTTTCGTCCTTGCGGGAATTAATTATTTTGGCCACCTTAATCCGATGAGCAACAACAATCTTCATCAACCAAAAAGGACTTGAAAACTCATCATAAGAAGCAACGTTCATCATAATTATTGAGATTTCTAATGCCTTAGGAAAATTCGTTCTACCACACTCGAAAATATTCCTCCGAAACATCCTTATTTGCAAGCAAATTTGTAGCCTTGTTCCCTTCCCTATACACATGTTGAATTATGATATTTGAGTATTTTTTGATGAGCCTTCTACATTCGCCAATGATATTGCAAACATTCCAAGCCGGGTTGTGAACTCCTTGAAGGTAATTGATTACGTTTAGAGAGTCACCTTCGACAATAAGGTGATCAATTCCTAGCCCATCCAAGATGACCAAACCTTGATAAAGAGCTCTTGCTTCAGCTGTAATGTTTGACTGAATGCCAATGTTTTTTGCAAATGCCAAGATGATTTTCCATGATCATCTCTAACAATGCCTCCACTGCCTACCTTCTCTAGATTGCTTTTTGTTGCGCCATCAAAGTTAAACTTCACCCATCCAGCGGGTGGAGGGGTCTAGACAATGGTGGATCTATCAACTTGAGGAGTGTGAGGCTCGGGTAGGTTATTGAAAAAATTAAAGTGGGCATATAACTAGGCCTCAAGACCAACCCTAGGAGTGTATTGCTAAGGAATGAGTTGGGCATTTTCATAGGCATAGGTAATGATGCGAAGAAAAATGGAATGGGGGTCCATGGAGGTGGAGAAAAACACTTTGATGTTCCGTTCCAACCAGATTTGATAGAAGTATTGGGGTAAGCAAAAATTCCAAAGGGCGTTGAGTCAAGAGTTAAGTAAAGGGTTGGGCCATTGTTCGTACATAATATTGATAGATGATGGTAGAACCCAGGTAAGGCTGACTAGCTCAAAGAGGGAATACAAGATTGACAAGGAGAAAGGGCACTCCAAATCCTAGTTGGAATTGTAAAGGAGACACCGATTTGGAATAAGCAAGCCCCTAATGATGAGATTATCAATAGTTAGGATCTTGTTTTGGTTGACAATATAGGAAAAAACCCAATATTTGAAATCAATTTTTTCCTAGCATCACCAAAAAATTGAATTGCTTCCTTGGATAGAAGAAATCTATCAAGTCTTAGTTGAATCAATTGGTTGCCCACTCTTCTATTGCTCCAAGTAAATTTTGCTCCTTTGAGGTGAATGTCCATCAATTCATTCCCATCAACAAATTTACCAAAGTCTTCAAAACATCTTGAAGAAATGGGAACCCCACCTTTATTTTTAGATGGATAAAGGGGGTATTGAAGTCACCAACGAGCATCCATATCTCATTCAGGAAATGACTTCTCATTTGGTTTATAATGTTCCATAAAGCTAGAAATCCATAAGGATAGTTAGGTGTATATATATTGTACATGATCCATTGAAATTTATAATCTTTATCGAATAGTAGAATGTTGATAATTCTTTATGAGGAAGAAATTATTCTACCTTCAAATTTTCTAAGATCCCACATGCAAAAGAGACCACCAGAAGAGCCTTGAACTAGACTTAAAAAAAACTCACTATTTTACGCAATGATTTAGCTATCTTTTTACTATTGTCCATATCAATCTTGGTCTCTTGAAGTAAAATGATGTTGGGCTTGAGCTTTTTCCTCATGGACTTGACTAGCCTTTACTTAGTAAGTCCATTGAGGCCTCTCACGTTCCATGAGAGGATCTTCATCTATGGTTTTTTTTGAATATTTTCCCCCTCTCCCCTACCTTGGGATGGAGGTGGTTTGGATCACTTTCCATCATCTTTCAAAAGATCTAAGTTTGATTGATCTACCAACGATGATAGGATAGTAGACTAAATATTGTTGGCAATATCATTTTCAATCTCTTTACACTTGATCTCCTAGATGGACGGTCTTCCTTTCTTTTTATCACTGCCAACATCAACAATAACTTTCTTTTGGCTTCTAGTTACCTATTTAATAGGGCTATAAAGTTGCTCCAAAATAGGGAAACTGTTGCTTGAAGTATAGGTAAAGGATTCTTCCTAAGAAGACGAGTCATTGAGTATGTTTAGGGAATAATTGGAGAAAGGGATACCTAATGATCCTTACCTAGAGAGGGACTAGTGACAATCCAAATTGGGAAGGGGAGGGTCAGAGGGACTTGACCTAGTAGGGGACTAAGATTTTACTGCAATACCTGAGAGAGAGTTTGTGGCAACATTTGAGAGATGAGCTTCTGAATCATGGGGTAAAGGATTGCAGATGGGGGTTTTGGAAGCTCCATCAGTAGAATGAAGGGATTGGGTTTGGAAAAGAAGGAACGTACCAGGTCAGTATCATTCTTAGGAATATTAAACTTTGGTTATTTTCCTTTGTCTTTTTGATTTTTCTTCCTGAAACCGTTGAGTTAGGTTACTACTATATGAATATTTCTTGCCCTGAAACCCATGTTTCTTCAAATATCTTCTCAATGAAGGATATTGAATCCAAAGGTGCCCTTGTTTTTGCTACTCGATACAAAATTTTGGCTTGTTATCATACTCAATTGCCTGTCGCTTATGATAGGAACCCGAAATGAGATCAACATAAGTAGAAATATCTAAATCCAGGTTAGCAATGATTCATAAGTAATTTACATCTTCTACCTCTCAAGGTATATAGGGTTTTTAGCCACCATTTTACATATGATTATTACTAATAATCTGATTGCAATAAGTAATTGTGCGTAGAAGTAAGTCTACTAATTTATTTTAAAACATTAAGTACACTTGTCAATGTTATAGACATCAAGACATAAAATAGAGAAACTATCTTCCCTAATTTGTTATGTCCACCATCTAGGTGGGTTTCCATAGAAGGGTAGATTTCCTTCATCCAATACCTAATTTTCCATTGCATCCACAATATTGTTTTCCTCATGTGAAGCGTAAATATATTCAAAAATATGGTTTTCAAATTGCCTATCTTCTCCACCACTGTTTGTAATCTCTAATATAGGAATGCAATTCTAATGGGGTCCTTCAATCGGTTGATAATCATTTGTGATTTTTATTCCACAAGTATCACCTCTCATCCAAATTTTACTGCCTCTTGTAGCCTTCAAAGAGTACCATAAGCCTCAACTAAGTTTGAGAGGATCTCTAAGGTTTTTGTAAAGATGAATATAGGGTGGCCATCTGAAAGTATTCCTATATCCCCTATGCTAGCCCTCCATAGATTTCCTCTTGATGTCCCATCTGTATTAATTTTCCCATTACCATTTGGAGGGGCTTTCCAATGAGCATCCCTATGTACCTAATATTTATTTTTATGAGTATTATTGTTCCTACAATCATTCGAGGTAATTCTCATCCTATAGAAAATATGATCCCAACCTTAGTTTGGGTTTGAAGGAGGTCTCATTACACATTGCATTTTTATTTAAGATTAGTTAGGGTACTCTACCCTATGTAATGATTATCCTAATGAGAGTATTTGAAGATCTTGCTATTCCTTTATTTCTATAGATTCCACAATATAAGTTTACCCAGGTGTTGTAGGTGAGTTGGAGAGGAGAGGGCAATCCTCCAAGGGAGGTCCCAGGTTCAAATCTCCACCCTACCACAAAGCTGAATTGGGTATACAAAATCCAATTGATAATGTTGGTGCGGGCAAGGTCGGGTGCGACCCCCGGGTGACTTTTACGGTGTAGAACCCCCTATTCGTGGTATCTCAGACCAAGGCGGATCTGCAAGGGGTTTTTTGCTAAAAAAAAAAACAATATAAGTTTTGTACCAACCCATACCATTTACTTCATAGATATATCCATACCATTAATCAGGGGTTAGGTATGCTAGATCTGCTCAAAGGAGGTAAAACTATAGAATCTAAGAGCAAGGAAGGTAGCCATCATCTTCCATAGTTTGATAGCTATAGGTCAGGAAAGAAATAGGTAGTTCATAGTCTCTTCTTCCTCACAAGATATTTTATATTTGTATGAACCACAAAAACATCTTTTCATTACTTGATATCTAGTGAGGACCTTCTCATGGAGTAGAAGACATATGAAAAACCTCACTTTACGCTAAATCAAGTTTTGTAATAACTAGAAAAAAATCATAGAAAGGATTAACAATGGTTTCACATAAAGAAGAGTATCTTAATTCCATTGTATAATCCCCTATGGATTTGGTGCCCCACCTGAGCAAGTCCTCTGCCTGAGACCATGAAAGTGCACTCATTTGATCTTCTAAATTTCTTTTCTTTGTGCCTCCAAAGCTACCATAGGCCACTTTGTGGTTGGAATCCACTTTCTTTCCAATTCAACATTACTCGCATTATTCCTATAATACCAAGATACTTTTATCTAGTCCTCTATTTGTAATTGTTCCATGCGTGGCTTCCACTCTTGAAATTGTTAAGTCAGTGGAGGGTATCTATCCTATGCATCAATCCAAATGTTGGTTTGTTGTCCATTGTTGATGAACTAGAATAGTTTTTTCTTTATCAACTTCTCTTATTCTCAACAATACAAGGATTGTAGAACCTCTGTTAGGTAGTTGGTATCTAATAAATTCTAATGACATCATGTTTTTATCATATTGCGATCTCAAGTTTTGGGTCCAAAGTGCATTAGAAGAATTGTGTAACCTCCAATACAATTTGGTTGTCAATGCTTTATTATTTTTTAATAGATGTTCCGAATCCCAACCTCCTCCTTTTGGAAGGCATAATTGATCCCATCTCATTGGTGGCTACTTCCTCTCTTCTTTTTCTCCACTCTATAAGAATATTTGGTTTTTTTTATTTCTCTCCTTCAAAACTGATTTAGGTATATCTAGGATCAAGAGGACATATATAGGGATGGATTGAAGCTTTGATTTGACCAAGATGATTCTACCTCCCAAAGAAAGCCATCTATTAGTCAAATTGTCTAATTTTCTTTTTATTTTGTCTATCAACCACGACCATTCCTTTTGCCTTGTGGTTTTGAGTGGGAAACTTCTAAACAGGTAATAGGAAGAGAGACTCTTTTGAAATGTAGGACATCCAAAATAATGGTTTCGTAATGGAAAATTATAAACTTTGATTTCTCCTCATTAATATTTTAAGGGATTAAAATTTATTTGAAGGAAAAAAAAAAATATTTTAAGGGTTTCAACTATTAATGAGATCAAATGGTCTTAGATTAACTAATTTTCAACTTTTAAGGAGGAGGCCTAGGTTTGAATATTGCTAAGCAATATATGCATAATTGGTAAACTATTGTAATGTTGGTGATGTAATACAAGTAGTGCCCATTTCAATCTCATATAACCAATTAAAAAAAACTATAAGATATTAAGAACTAAAAAACAATGATTACATTGAATATCACCCATTCTTAATATTAACTAGTTGAAAAAATAATATTAGTGAATTCTTGTAATTATAAAGGTACCGTTACATTGATATGCTTCAAATGGATTAAGTTTATAATTAATTCTATCAAATAATAAAATAACTTACCAGTCAATAAGTGTATTTAGTTTACTTTTTTATTAAATATATTATTTGTTTTCTTTGTATTAATATATTCTTTATTTTCCTTAAATTGTTATATTTCTACCATCAACTCTTTGCCATATTTTTCATTAATAAATAAAATGCCACTTTGACTAATTGTTTTTTTAATATTATTTCACCAAGATAAATATCAACTCAATCATGGATTAAATTATTTGTTACCCCATTTCCTTCTCTATAAATATGCTTACATTTGTAAGAGACCGCTTCTAAAAATAGTTTATGAATATTAACAATAATATTATTTTTTTCCAATCTCCACATTAGAGACAACCTCTAGTAATAGTTGACGAACATCAACAATAATGTTATTTTTTATCTAGTCCTCACATCCAATTTGTTGATAGCTTAATGATAATTTGTGAATCCCCTCAGTTTAAATAAATATTTATTTCATTTTCAATTACAATTTTTATCCCTCTAATTAGTATCCTATCCTTTGATATTTTTTGGTTGAAGTTCCATATAACTATAAGTGAAGATAATTTTACTTTTATTATTTTTAAAAATATGACCTCCACTAGCTTTTCCTAGATTTCCTTTAAAAGCACCATCAAAACTTTATTAATAAATTCAACTTTTGGATATTTTCATTTTACCATAGGACAAAGCATATCCTTTATGCTAATTCAATAGTCATAAATGACCCTTCCATATATGTTCAAATCCCATAACCAAGAGGCTAACACCTCTTTTTTTGCACTTAAGACTTCCCATGATGAGAACCGTGTTTGTAAATATTCTAAGAGAGGTAATAATGTAATTTCAAACTTAGGCATGGTTTTACACAAAATCCATTAGTTCATGGTTCCTCACACTTCATTTTTCCCATTCCAATCCTTGAATCAATTATTTCTACTACTCTATCATCATCTCCATATATTGTAATGCATCCTAGCCAGAACACATTGTCAACAGTTGCTTTTTAGCTATATCTACTAGCCCTTCTTGATCTATCAAACACAGATAATGATTTGACAATTAATTTTTAACGAGTAAAATGTTAGAAGTGATAAAAAATTTGGTAAATCAAAACAATATTGAAAGGTGACAATGACAACATCCTCAAAATTGACAACCTTGAAAAACTCCATATGCCACTAAAGCTCAAGTGCCTTGACAAGATGCCTACTAAGGAATAAGTCAAGCACATAACAATATGGTGAGTTCTGATTTAGATATCAATAGATTATAGTGTTTCCTATGCAAATTGGGACACAACCCTATAGAATGTGTTATAGCCATCAAGCATTCTCAAACAATCCAATATGACCAACAATGCTAGGCTCAACAGGCTACTATCTTAGGTCAATTGACACCTATAGTAAATCATCTTACATATCAGTAGCCCCAATTGTAATAATTAGTTTTTTTCTTGCCGTACCCCAACAATGCTATCTTTGCTAATTTTAATGCTATTGAAATCGATAAAGAGATCACCTTTGAAGATGATGTTCCATGCACTACTCAACAAGGGAGTGTGACTAGGGGAAAGAGAAAAAATCTTGATGAGCAAGCTCCAACTTAGAAATAAATTGAGGCAAATAAGGATACACTAATACTTAGGAGAGGGAGTCTACCCTTACACTTGAAGGATAAGGGACCAATAACCATACAACAAGATAAAAAAAAGGAAAAGGAGATTGTTGAGAAGAATTTCACATATAAGGTCCAAGGAGAGGGATGAACTATTAAGGATAAAAAACAAACAAAGGAAAGGATCCTAAAGTTGAAAGGAATGTACAAGGAAAAGATAAACCCACATACAATAGGAGTGATAAGGAAAGAGATGAAATTTAGAAAGAGGTAGAGTGATGATTGAAATATCCCTTTCTTATTAGGAAAGGTAATGTAATAACCATAAGACAATACCAAATGTTCACTATAGAAAGTGAGAGTAGCTCTATTGAGTTTAAATTCAACATTGTTGGAGAAATAAAAAAGACACATGCTAGATTGAGCATGTTGGCATCACTATCCCTACCTAGTCAATGAGATTTGCTATAAGAAGATATGAAAGAACAAGAAATGAGTTATGCTAAGAATAAGCAATCAGAGCCAACTTAAATCCCTATAGATAAAAATAGAACTTGATAATAGAGCATCCAACTGATATCCAAGTTAATATGGATGACATATTAATTGTGTTAAATCCCAAAGCATTGAAGTCAAATCTATTTAACTTGGACCTAAAGATAAAAACCTATTGATTGAGGAGTTGCATAGTCGTTTAAGGTGTAGTAGTGAAAATGATGCCAGAAGTATTTTGTAAAGAGACAGACTTACCCTACACCAAAACAACTAGGCATCCAATCCATATGGATGACACTAGGATAAACATAGTGGAATTCCTTAAAGGTTTGATTATGACCATAGCTAAATATCTAGAGCTATTAGTGGTGCAAGAGGTAATAGTTTTTTATTTTTCCCCATACTTTGGTATGTTGTTGTCTAGAGAGTGCAAACACAAATTATCAAGATATGGATAAAGTGATTAAAATCAAGAATGATCCTCCATGCAACTACTTACTATAAAAGTTGGATAAAGAAGGCCTAGTGATCTAAAATGAGCTTCCAAAATTTATAGAGGATGATAAAGGGCTTGAAGATGATCAAACCTCTAAGATTGATATGATAATAGGTGTGCTTGAAGATAAATACAATTCAAAGGTTAATTATAAAGAGACCAAGCTTGGGAATTACCTTATCATAGAAGATCCATATAACCTCACAAATCTAACAAGTTGAGGGGATGACAATATCTAGATGATGTATTTTTATGGTGCTAGAACAAAAAGTGGGGTAGGTGTTGATATTCAATTTATTGATCCACAAGATGCACAAACTCATTTTGTATGTTGTTTGTTGGTTGTTGTTCAAATGTACCAACAATGTGCTAGAATATGAGGAACCAACTCAAGGAAAGCCAAAATGATGGGGATTATGATTTGTTAGAAAGTTTTGACACATTAAATCAAGACCATCTCTAAGAAATTAATTATTAAAATAGATGAGTTGGCATGTATGACGACTAGATTCAACCTTGCTACTAACATGTGGGACAAGCCAAAAGTGTTAGAAGTAGTCTTCAAAATAGTCATCCCCAATAACTCTTATCATTGGTAGGTTTTTAACAATGATAAATAAATCATAGAGGCCTATTATGCTGAAGCAAAAAATAATTATGGGGATGAAATTAAAGACAAGGTTATTCAATTTAGGATAAACTAACCACCAAAAGGGTTAATTACTCTAGAAAGCTTATTTAACTTAGATGACAACATGAGGAAATCAATTATCAAAGTGAAATCCTCTTCTCACTATACAATTAAAGTTGTTGAAAAAAATAACTTGCTAATCGAAAGGTATGTATGTTGGAGAATATTACATTATTTGGTACATGCTAATGTACCCCATAACACTTGTGGTACAATGTAAATATTAGAATAGGATTTGAGTCTATAGTCTATGTGTGCGATTTATATTTCCCCTTTATGTAAGTGCCTATGTGCAGGATGTGCACAAGTGTTTAATGTGAGAAAGTGCATAAGTGTCATGTAATTAAGTGAATGGGGGCTAACTCAACCTTTGTATCATCTAACTATTGTTTGCTTATAAGGTCTTGTTTAGCCGTTTTTTTTTACCTTCTTTGGCTATTGTTGCTTCATTTATTTATTTCCTTGCACCTTAGAAGGACAAGAATTCAGTAGATGTCTACATGCATAACATAAATAATAGTGGAAGGATAGTTTTTCATTGTTAATATCATGTTTATATTTCCCAAAGAAATAATCCAACCCCACCATATTTACTAGTGGACATTGAAGATCTACCTTAATGCATATTTGCACATAAATTGCTTGAGATGTTTTCTCTATTTTGGGGCTATCATAACTTATTCCCCAAGACATTCCCAATGTCTTCTAGAGTTTTTTCTAGCCATAACTCGTTGGAAGACCAAATATTTGGGCCCAAACTTGGACACTATTCACAACCTCTTAATTTGGGTTAAACCTTGATTCCCATAGCCACATGTACAAACCTGAACGACATAGGAACTATGGTCGACCTACAAGAACCTTAATATAATATTCTTCTTAAGTAAAAAATACTAGGAAAAGACCTTTGACCACTAGGCTTATAGAGGCTTCACCCCTTAATGCACATTTTTGGTGGATCCAGTTTTTAATGGCCAATAGACCATGCTCTAATAAACTTATAAATTAAACTATTTTTTAACACTTGTACCTTATTCTACATGTCCTCCTCATCCACTTGGACGATAGGGATGCCATCCTATGCTTGTATCACTTGAGTTATCCTTTACTATTTGGAACAACGATTTCTTAAAAAAATTCATTCGTTAGCTTTGTCTTTTCCTCTCAAAATATTTGCAAAAAAAAGCTTCCTAATATTTTCTCTCAAAAAACCTGAACCTAGAGAGAATCCCTCTTTGTTTATAGGACTTGAACTAGGCCCTAGATTTTATCCTTTAACTATATTAACCCCATAACCTAAATCACCTAAATCATGTGACATTTTTTTACCTTCTTGCTTACCTTTTCCATTACCCAGGACCAACTCTAATACAAAACTATATAAAGAATTTATAACAACAAAAAAATAATATAAATAAATGTGAAAACCAATTAATTTACATATTAAAAGTTGAGACAAATCATTTAAAATCAAACATCAGGAAAGTGACCTCTCTAAACCACTCAATCTTAATTTATAAAATTAATTTAAGCACATATTTTATAAAAATAAAAATATTTTAAAAGGATTGTTCTACACCATTCTTTTGAGCTTTCCAATGGCTTACAGCAAAAACCTATATTTACCAACTATCTCTTATGAAGTCATGAGTGAGAGTAATTGTTATAAAAAGTTAAAGATTCAAATCGATTTAATATTTAAAAAATAATAAATGAAAGATATTTATTATAAAAAATTAAATGTTTAAATCCACTTGATACTCATAGTCGACAATACTTTAGATCATCCAGTACCTTTAAGGGACAGTGAAGCTGTGAGGGAGGGCTAGTCATCCAGTACCTTTAAGGGACAGTGAAGTTGTGAGGGAGGGCTAGTTGCTATAAAGAAATCAAAGATTCAAGTACGTTTGAAATTTGGACAATGATAAGTGAGAGATGCTTACTGTAAAAGGTTAAAAATTTGAATTCACTTAACACTTGTAACAAAACAGTACACATAAAGGTCTGGTGTTGTCATATTGATTATGTTGACAAATTCCTTCAAGGAACATTCATCATATTCCATGAGTCAATAATGTACAAGGAACAACTTACCTGCATTATTGTTAAAGGTACTCTGAAGGTCATCAAACATGGTTTGAAATGGACAAGGAACGAACTAAAGGTAGGGTAAATGCATGGATATTAAGCTAGAAACGTGTATCCATGCTGTACATTTTGTGGGTCAAGGAATATTTTACTTGTGAACTTTTTCAGTCTCACAAGTTATAACATTATATATATAAATAAATAAAAGCTTTGTCGGAATTTGAATGAATTAATAGGTCAAGAATAATGGTTTAACCACAAAGTAATTATTAAAGGGAAATTGAATGAAAATATAGCTTTAAAAACAAACATATAAAAATAATGTTTGTTTTTTTTAACATAGGAAATTGGTAACATTTTTGTATGATATAGGGTGGGATGTCAAATCAAACTTTGATGCCATCATTTTAAATTCTAGGAGAATCAGTAACACTTTTGATTGATACGGTGTGGGATGTGAGATCAAATTTGGACGTCACCACTATAAATATTAGTCTCTTAAGTAAGATGAAATCAAACTAGGACACCATCGCTTTAAATCCTAGGGAAATTGGTAACACATTTTGTTTGATACGATGTGGGATGTGAGATCCACTATAAATTCTAATTCTACTCCGTTAAGACAGACGAAGCCAACAAAACCTTAGAATAAATTCATTTTTTTAAAGTAAGATGAAATCAAACTCAAACACCATCACTTTAAATCCCAGGGAAATCAGTAACACCTTTACTTGATACCGTGTGGGATGTGAGATCAAACTTGGATGTTGCCACTATAAATCCTAGTCTCTTAAGTAGGACGAAATCAAACTTGAACACCATCACTTTAAATCCTAAGGAAATCAATAAGACCTTTGCTTGATATGGTGTGGGATGTGAGATCAAACTAGACATCATCACTATAAATCCTAGTCTCTTAAGTAAGATGAAGTCAACAAGACCTCAATCCTTTGAAAAATTGAATTGGGGCAACGTTGTCACTATAAATATTAATTTGTCAACAAGACCTCGACCCTCTAGAGAATTGTACTAGGACAGCCTATCGCTAACACTCAGCTGCTACCAACCTTGCCTATCCCCTTCTATGTATGTAGGTATTATGTGGTTTGAACCACATAATACCTACATATCCCTAAAGAGAGGCCGAAATCCTTATCACGTCTCCCTAAAGAGCCCATAACCCTTACCATTACGTTGTCCTTGCATACAAAAATGTTAGGGTAAAGCGTGAGTTTTTATGAGGGCTCCCAATCTCCACGTATAAGAGTTTGATCTTAGATCTCTTGGATAAAAACCCAAGAACTTATAACTATGGTATCCCTCCCAAGTAATAGTAGTGTTGTTTATTTATTTCTTTTAAATGGGCATTTTGAATTTGAATTTATAATAATTTGTGATTGTAGTATAATTCATTTGAAATTCAAAATATAATAGATATTTATATTCCTTAAAATTTTAAAGGAAAAATAAATTCATTTATTCACGTAGTTTCACCCATTTAAATTTAACTAAAATTTATTTTTACTAATTATTTTAAATTTATAAATTTATAATTAGTTATACGAAATTGAAAAGAGTTTTATTATTTGAAATTGTAACTTTGTAGTGATATTATAATAACTTAATTATGCAAGCATCTCTTAACAAAATTTGAACTATTTCTAAAATATAAAAATTAACTCATACTGCTTGATAGTTAACATAGAAAACAAATTATTAAAGGTATTTGTTTTATTACTTATATTCCAAAGGAAAAATCATGGCTTCCAAGTGAGGTCTAAGAGAGGACATGATAGTTTATATTTTTTTCGTATGAAAAATAAAAATAGTCAAACCATAAGCCCCTCTTGGAAATGAAACATAAAAATAAGTTTCTAAGATGACTTTAAGTTATACAACCATTTAAGAAAAAGTAAAAAGACTTTTTATTATTTTAAAGAAATTAAGTAATTTATATCTTCTGCCCTTCAATGTATATAAGGTTTTTAGTCACCATTTTACATATGGTTGTTATTAATACTTTTATTGTAATAAGTAATTGTGCTTAGAAGTAAGTTTACTAATTTCTTTTATAACATTAAGTACACTTGTCAATGTTACAAACATCAAGACATAAAATAGAGAAAAGATCTTTCCTAATTTGCTATGTCCACCATTTAGATGGGTTTCCGTAGAAGGGTAGATTTCCTTTGTCCAATACCAAATTTGCCATTGCATCCACAATCTTGTTTTGCTCAAGTGAAGCATAAATGTATTCAACTGTTGTAAATATGGTTTGCAAACTACCTATCTTCTTCATGATTATTTATAATCTCTAATCTAGGGATGCATTTTTTGTAGGGTCCTTCAATCAGTTGATAATTATTTGTGATTATGGTTCCACAAGTATCACTTCATCCAACTTTGGTTGTCTCTTGTAGCCCTCGAAAAATACCATAAGCCTTAACTAAGTTTGAGAGGATCCCCAAAGTTTTTGTAAAGATGAAGATAGGGTGGCCATCTGAAAGTCTCCCTATATCCCCTATGCTAGCCCTCACTGGATTTCCTCTCGATGTCCCATCTGTATTAATTTTCCTATTACCATTTGGAGGGGCTTACCAATGAGCATCCATCTGTACCTAATATTTATTTTTATGAGTATTATTGTTCCTACAATAATACGGGGTAATTCTCATCTTACACAAAATATGATCCCAACCTTAGTTTGGGTTTGGAGGAGGTCTCATTACATGCTGTATCATTTCTTTAAGATTAACTAGGGTCATCTACCATATGTAATGAGTATATTAATAAAAGTGTTTGAAGATATTGCTACTCCTTTATTTCTATATATTCCACAATATAAGTGTTGTACCGACCCATACCATTTGCTTCATAGATATGTCCATACCATTCATCGGGGGCTAAGTAAGCTAGATCTTCTCAAAGAAGGTGAAACTATAGAATCTGATACCAAGGAAGGTATCCATCATCTTGCATACTCTAATAGCTATAGGTCAAGAAAGAAATAGGTAGTTCATAGTCTCTTCTTCCTCACAAGATCTTTCACATTTGTATGGACCACAAAACCTCTTTTCATTAGTTGATCGCTAGTGAGGACCTTCTAATGGAGTAGAAGGCATATGAAAAACCTCACTTTACGCTAAATAAAGTGTTGCCATAACTAGGAAAAAATCATAGAGAGGATTAAAAATGGTTTCACATAAACAAGAGTATCCTAATTCCATTGTATAATCCTTGTGGAGTTGGTGCCCCACCTGAGCAAGTCCTCTGCCTAAGACCATGGAAGTACCCTCATTTGATCTTCTAAATTTCTTTTCTTTGTGCCTCCAAAGTTACCATAGGCTACTTTGTGGTTGGAATCCAAGTTATTCCCAATTAAACATTACTCGTATTATTCCTATAATACCAAGGCACTTTTACCTAGTCCTCTATGTGTAATTGTTCCATGTGTGACTTCCACTCTTGAAATTGTTGAGTCAGTGGAGGGTGTCTATCCTATGCATCAATCCAAATGTTGGTTTGTCGTCCATCATTGATGATCTAGAATAGTTGTTTCTTTATCAACTCTTCTCCTATTCTCAACAACACAAGGATTAGGGAACCTCTGTTGGGTAGTTGTTATCTAATAAATTCTAATGATATCATGTTTTTATCATACTTGGATCTCAGTTTTAGGCCCAAAGCGCATTAGGAGAATTGTGTAACTTCCAATACAATTTGGTTGTCAATGTTTTGTTATTTTTAATAGATGTTCTGAATCCTAGCCTCCTATTTTTGGAAGGCATAATTGATCCCATCTCACTAGTGCCCACTTCCTCTCTACTTTTGCTCCACTCCATAAGAATCTTTGGTTTTTTTATCTAGCTCCCTCAAAACTGATTTAGGTATATCTAGGATCAAGAGGACATATATAGGGATGGATTGAAGCTTTGATTTGACCAAGGTGATTCTTTCCTATCGAAGAAAACCATCTATTAGTCCAATTGTCCAATTTTCTTTTTATTTTGTCTATCAACCACGACCACTCATTTTGCCTCATGGTTTTGAGTGGGACTTCTAAATAGGTAATAGGAAGAGAGGCTCTTTTGATATGTAGGACATCCAAAATCATGGTTTCATAATGGGTTGAGCAATGAAAAATTATAAACTTTGATTTCTCCTCATTAATATTTTAAGGGACCAAAATTTATTTGAAGGAAAAAATAATATTTTAAGGGTTTCAATTGTTAGTGAGATAAAATTGTCTTGGTTTAACTATTTTTCAAATTTTAAGGAGGAGGTCTAGGTTTGAATATTACTAAGCAATATATGCATAATTGGTAAACTATTGTAATATTGGTGATGTAATACAAGTAGGGCCCATTTCAATATCATATAACCAATTAAAAAAAACTATAAGACATTGAGAACTCAAAAACAATGATTACATTAAATATCATTCGTTCTCAATTTTAACTAGTTGAAAAAATAATATTAGTGATTCTTGTAATTATAAAGGTAGGGTTACATTGATATGCTTCAAATGGATTAACTTTATAATTATTTCTATCAAATAATAAAATAACTTACCGATCAATTAGTGTATTTAGTTTAACTTTTTTATTAAATATATTATTTATTTCCTTTGTATTAATATATTCTTTATTTTCCTTAAATTGTTATGTTTCGACCATCAACTCTTTGCCATAATTTTCATTAATAGATAAAATGTGACTTGACAAAATATTTTTTAAAACTTTAATTTTACCAAGATAAAGATCAACTCAATCATGGGCTAAATTATTTGCTACCCCATTTCCTTCTCTATAGATATGCTCACTTTTGTAAAAGATTGCTTCTAAAAATAGTTTATGAATATTAACGAAAATATTATATTTATCCAATCTCCACATTAGAGACTACCTTTACTAATAGTTGATGAACATCAACAATAATGTTATTTTTTATCTAGTCCTCACATCCAATTTGTTGATAGCATTAATGATAATTTGTGAATCCCCCTCAATTTAAATATATTTCTTTCATTTTCAATTATAATTTTATCTCTCTAATTAGTATCCTATCCTTTGATAGTTAGTTGAAGTTTCATATGACTATAAGTGATGATAATTTTACTTTTATTATTTTTAAAAATAATGACCTCCACTAAATTTTTCTAGATTTCCTTCAAAAGCACCATCAAAAGTTTATTAATAAACTCAACTTTTGGATATTTTCATTTTAACATAGGGAAAAGCAAATCCTTTATGCTAATTCCATAGTCATAAATGAACCTTCCATATATGTTCAAATCCCGTAACCAAGAGGCTAGCACCTCGTTTTTTGCACTTAAGACTTCCCATGACGAGCACCATGTTTGTACATATTCTAAGAGAGGTAATAATACAATTTCAAACATAGGTATGGTTTTACACAAAACCCATAAGTTCATGATTCCTCACACTTTATTTTTCCCATTCTAATCCTTGAATCAATTATTTCTACTAATCCATCATCATCTCCATATATTGTAATGCATCCTAGCTAAAACACATTGTCAATAGTTTCTTTTTAGCTATATCTACTAACCCTTCTTGATATATCAAACACAGATAATGATTTGACAACTAATTTTTAACGAGTGAAATGTTAGAAGTGATAAATTTTTTGGTAAATCAAAACAATGTTGAAAGGTGACAATGGCAACAACCTCAAAATTGACAACCTTGAAAACCCCATATACCACTAAAGCTCAAGTGCCTCGACAAGGTGCCTACCAAGAAATAAGTCAAGCTCATAACAATATGGCGAGTTCCCATTTAGAGAACAACACATTATAGTATTTCCTATGCAATTTAGGACACAACCCTATAAACTGTGTTGTAGCCATCAAGCATTCTCAAACAATCCAATATGACCAATAATGCTAGGAGCAACAAGATAATATCTTAGGTTAATTGGCACCTATAGTGAATCATCTTACATATCAATAGCCCCAATTGTTATAGTTATTTTTTGTCTTGCCATACCCAAAAAATGTTGTCTTTGCCAATTTTAGTGCTATTGAAATAAATAAAGAGTTCACATTTGAAGATGATGTTGCATGCGCTACTCAACAAGGGAGTGTGACTAGGGGTAAGAGAAAAACTCTTTACGAGCAAGCTCCAAATAAAAAAAAATTGAGGCAAATAAGGATACAACAATACTTAGGAAAGGGAGACTACCCTTACACTTGAAGGATAAGGTACCAATAACCATACACCAAGATAAACAAAAGGAAAAGGAGGTTACTGAGAATAATGCCATAAATAAGGCCCAAGTAGAGGCACAAACTATTAAGGATAAAAAAACAAACAAAGGAAAGGATCCTAAAGTTGAAAAAAATGTAAAAGAAAAAATAAACCCACATACAATAGGAGTGATAAGGAAAGGGATAAACTTTAGAAAGAGGTGGAGTGAAGATTGAAATATCCTTTTCTTTTTAGCAAAGGTCATGTAATAGCCATAAGATAATATCAAATGTTCACTATAGAAAGTGAGAGTAGATCTATTGAGTTTAAATTCAACGTTGTTGGCAAAATGAAAAAGACACTTGCTAGATTGAGCATGTTGGCAGCACTAGCCCTACCTAGTCAATGAGATTTGTTTTAAGAGGATATGAAAGAACAAGAAATTAGTTGTGCTAAGAATAAGAAATCAGAGCCAACTCAAACCCATATAGATAAAAATAAAATTTGATAATAGAGCATCCAACTGACATCCAAGTTAATGTGGATGACATATTAAACGTGTTAAATACAAAAGCACTGAAGACAACTCTATTTAACATGGCCCTAAAGATAAAAACCTATTTATTGAGGAGTTTCATAGTCGATTAAGGTGTAGTAGTGATAGTGATGCCAAAAGTAGTTTGTAAAGAGAAAGGCTTACCCTACACCAAAAAAAATAGGCATCCAATCCATATGGATGACACTAGGGTAAACATAGTGGAAGTCCTTAAAGGCTTGATCATGACCATAGCTAAACATCTAGAGTTGGTAGTGGTGCAAGCGGTAATAGTTGTTGATTTTTCACTTTGGTATGTTGTTGTCCAGAGAGTGCAAACACAAATTATCAAGATATGGATAAAGTGATTAAAATCAATAATGAACCTCCATGCAACTACCTACAACAGAAATTAGATAAAGAAGACCTAGTGATCTGAAATGAGCTTTCAAAATTTATATAGGATGATAAAGGGCTTGAAGATGATCAAACCTCTAAGATTGATATGATAATAGGTGTGTTTCAAGACAAAGACAATATAAAGGTTTATTATAAAGAGACCAAGCTTGGGAATTACCTCATCATAGAAGATCCATATAACCTACCAACTCTAACAAGTTGAGGGGATGTCAAGATCTAGATGATGCATTTTGATGGTGCTAGAACCAAAAATGGGGTAGATATTGGTATTCCATTTATTGATCCACAAGGTGCACAAACTCATTTTGTATTTTGTTTGTTGGTTGTTGTTCAAATGTACCAATAATGTACTAGAATATGAGGAACCAATAAAAGGAAAGCCAAAACAATGGGGATTAATAACCCGAGGATATATGCAACTCCAAATTTATTGTAAACCAAGTTAATTTCCAATGCACCATAGAGAATAAATATGTGAAGTCATATAAGCATTGGTTTGGGATTTGTTAGAAAGCTTTGACACATTAAATCAAGACTATCCCTAAGAAATTAATTATTTAAAATAGATGAGTTGGCATGTATGGCAGCTAGATTCAACCTTACTACTAACATGTGGGACAAGCCAAAAGCGTTAGAAGTAGTCTCCAAAACAATCATCTCCAATAACTCTTATCACTGGTAGATTTTTAACAATGATAAATAAATCATAGAGGCCTATTATGTTGAAGCAAAAAATAATTATGGGTATGACATTAAAGATAAGGTTATTCAATTCAGGGTAAAACAACTACCAAAATGGTTAATTACTCTAGAAAGCCTATTTAATTTAGATGACAACATGAGGAAATAAATTATCAAAGTGAAATCCTCTTCTCACTATACAATTAAAGTTGTTGAAAAAAATAATTTTCTACTCGAAAGGTATGTGTGTTGGAGAATATTATATTATTTAGTACATGCTAACGTACCCCATGGTATCTATGGTACAATGTAAATATTAGAATAGGATTTGAATCTATAGTCTAGGTGTGGGATTTATTTTTCCCTTTATGTAAGTGCCTATGTGCAGGATGTGCACACGTGTGTAATGTGAAAAAGTGCGTAAGTGTCATGTAATTAAGTTTGCAAGTATGTAATTTGAGAAGTGCACAAGTGTCATGTATTAGGTGTACATATAGAAGCATCATTTAGTAAAGTGTACAAGTGTGCATGTAGGAGTGCGCAAGTGTCATAGAGTTAAGTGTGCAAGTAAATAGAGAGTCAATAGTCATGTATACAAGTGACAATATGAGAAGCCAAAGGACATGTGAGGTTTATATTATGTATGGAATAGGAAAGGTTGCAACTCCTGGATATGTGAGGAGTGTAATAGTCAAGTATTTGAAAAGTCACCTTTATAAAGTTATATTTTGGAGATAAAGCTCCATGAAATGTATCTGAAACATGTGTGAAATATTCAAGAATTATTATTGAAGCTTGTATGCATATTTTGAGTAATTATACTATAATATTTCTTCATTTTATTGCATGAATGTCTTTGGCCATTTATACTCATAGTTGTCACTTTTCATGAATATTATTATTAATTATTTTGGCCATTTAATATATTTATTACTCTTATATTTGAGTTTACTCAAGATCCAGAGTATTAGTATCTAGGATAATCTGGCTAAAAATCCAATAGTGTTATCAAAGCTACTTTAAGTAGACTCTATTAGTAGCATTGAAGGAAGTCTTCAATATGAATTTATATTAAGAGTCACATGAAGAAAACATAGACTCATATTGATGCAAATTTTGAATTTGTAGATTGATATATGATAAGGTTCCATTGCAAAGCTTTTGATATTTAAAAATGTTTGAGAGAATATTTTATTAAATGTTGGAGTCTATCCACTATATTAAAAAATGGGTGAGGACTAGGACTCTATTCAGAGGTATATTTTGAAGATCAATATCTACTGTCACAACCTTGGAAATTTAAAAATTGATTGAAGGGACATATAAAAGTCACCTTGATATTAGTTGGATTCTCTATTAAGAAAGAGAACCACACAAGGAGTGGATCAATCCACCTAAGAAAAAAAGAGTGCTTAATGTTTCAGGCATATTTGACCCTAATAGGATAGCACACATAGAATGTAACTTTTTGAAGAGTTATAGAGGCTGCAAAAGTATTGGAGAACTTTGGCAAGAAATTGAGAAAAATAATATTAAGGAACTCAGGGAGAAGACCTAATAAGAATCATATTGCAATAAATAAAGGATTCAAAGGTGCATCCCTATCCAATTATTTTTGAGGGGTATGAAAATTTCAAAGCAGGGAAAGAGCAAGAAAAGTAATGCTTGGTTTTGGTTTACAAGCTATCTATTCTAGTGATGAGCTAAAGCAATCAAGCCAAAGAACAAAGAATGAGTTGATCCAGAGAGTGTCATTCCCTATATCTCTATTATTTAGGATAGAGAGTGATGAGTCAAACCAAATAAGCTAGAGAGTGCCATTCCTTGTCTCTATTATTGAGGATAGAGAGTGACGAATCAAACTAGTTGAGCTCAAGAGTGTCATTAGCT
Organism: Wollemia nobilis; assembly: GCA_028583015.1. Classification (NCBI taxonomy): domain Eukaryota; kingdom Viridiplantae; phylum Streptophyta; class Pinopsida; order Araucariales; family Araucariaceae; genus Wollemia; species Wollemia nobilis. Next base: position 7,015,147 of record JAQPPZ010001069.1, on the reverse strand, counting down.
ATGAAATATTTGGGTCTTTGTTGTTGAGGATAAAGAGCTTACGACTGCAATTGCATAAGTGAAAAAAGGATTACACAAGGTTTAAAAAATATTTGCATGAGAGAGAGTCAAACATTACATGATATTGTAACGTATATCTATGAGAGAACCTTTCATTAAAACATAATAGTGATTAGAGCACAACAATGAATGTTTTGGAGCTGAACATCTTAATTATTGACATGTTTTAGTTAGAGAAAATCATGCGACTGAATTTGCCAAGCAGGAAAGGTAAGTAATATAACCTTTGGTTTCTTTTTGATAATTAAAATTGGAACTAGATTAAAGTCCGAAGTTGAGTTTAAATTTGGAGTATTGGAAACTTAAAAAATTTAAATATTATTTAAAGGTAGGAGTTAAAGAAATTCAACCCCATTTGAATTATACAAATGAGGGAGTTAAAAGGACTTCAACCTTAATATTTTTGAAAATTTTGATTAATTAGATTTTGGAGAGAGAAATTTCTACTCCAAACAAATTTGAAATTTTGAATTTAAAAAATTTGTAAATTTGATAAATTATTTGGGATAAAAAAGGTTTCTACTTCAAAGAATTTGAAAACTTTAAATTTTAAATTTGCAAATTTATATTGAATTTTTTATTTTTATTATTATTATTGAAATGATTGAATATTTAACTTTGGAGTAAAAGTATTTCAACTTCAAAGGAATTAAAATATTTGAATTGTTGTTTTGTATTTTTGAAGCAATGGATAGATGGCAGAGAAGAATGGGTGTTTCACAAAATTCTTATAATATGATAAATCTTCAAAATTTACATTTAGAACCTTATCCCATAGGAGGAAGATTTCAAAATCAAAGGTTTTATAAAAAATAAACTTTTGAATTAAAAGTGCCAAATAATAGAATAAATTTTCAATTTTTTTTATCAAAGATGTGAAATAAAATCACTTGAATCTCACCAAAACATACAAAGAGAAAAAGATGCTTGGTATATAGATTTAGGTGCTAGTCATCATATGACTAGAAATTTGCATTGGTTTGAATATTTAGAAATTAGATAAAACATTCCACTAAAAATTACTAGTAATAAGATTTATCATGTTCAAGGAGTTGGAAAATTTATACCTAGCATGTCATTTTCAAATTTTGTGCTAGATGATGTTTTATATGTTCTAGGGTTATCCATTAATCTTATCTCAGTTGCTCAATTAGTTGAAAAAGGAAGAATAGTGGAATTTAAATTCATAAATGGAAATAGAAAATATGTCATAAGAAAACAAAACAAAATTGAAGCTATGGGTTCCATCAAAGATGGAATATTTTTTGTAGACACTATGTGTTTCTCAAAAGGAATATCAGATTGTATTTTCTATCAAATTGTTTGTATATCCCTATTGTATATTCTATTGAACGCGGATTTTGTAGCTGCTGCACAAATACTGATCTACATAGGAGCTGTCAATATTTTGATCGTATTCGCCGTGATGTTGATTAATAACCATAAATATTTAAATTCTGCCCCCCCCTGGACCATCGGAGATAGCATCACTTCAATAGTTTGTACGAGTCTTTTTTGTTCATTAATTACTATTATCCTGAACATATCATGGTTCGGGATATCTCTGACTAACAAATCAGATCAAATTTTGGAACGAGACTTAACAAACAATGTTCAACGTATTGGGGCTCATTTATCCACTGATTTTTTTATTTTTTCTATTATTCATCAGTCAATCTAACGAACATCCTTTCTGAATATTCCCTATCTATTACTATTCTGAATAATATTCAGAATAATGATTTGAAATAGAATGTTCACATATTTGTGATCGGAAAGAAATAAAATTTTATGGTATTGTGCACCAGAAAATCATTTTGTTTATGGGATCATTTCCGTATGGGGAATGAAGGAAATTATAAAATCTCTAATTGACTATGCCTAGATCTCAGAGAAATGACAATTTTATCGATAAGACCTTCACAATTGTAGCAGATATCTTATTGCAAATAATTCCAATGGCTTCAGGAGAGAAAGAGGCATTTACCACTTCCTCATGAATTTATTTTAAATCGCGATCTTTTAGCTCAACTTTATCCCAGTTTTGCTAAAGGATTGACCCCATTTTTCACCCTAAATTGGTCGGAATATTCAGATTTTTTGACTTTTCGTGGAGGACTCAATCCGGTAACGGGGGGTCTGTGGCTGACCGATACTGTGCATCATCATTTGGCTATTGCAATTCTTTTTCTGATTGCTGGTCATATGTATAGGACCAATTGGAGCATTGGCCATAGCCTCAAGGAAATTTTGGAAGCTCATAAAGGTCCATTTACAGGGGAGGGTCATAAAGGTCTTTACGAGATCTTAACTACCTCATGGCAATTAATTTGTTTGATTTCTTCAAAAGACAAAATATAGGAAAAATATATCAAAGACTATGGATGAACATAAGAAGATCAAGCACAATAGTACTAGAACCAATCCCGAAGATCATAAAAAAGAGGTAAATGTAGGAGAACTGAAGAAAATTTGAAAAAGAATCTCAAACAAATGATCAAGACAAAGGTCTAAAGAAAATAGATCGAAGACTAAAGTCTTCAAAATAAAATAATGTAATACAAGGGGGTGTTGGAGAATATTACATTATTTGGTACATGCTAATGTACCCCTATGGTACCTATGGTACAATGTAAATATTAGAATAGGATTTGAGTATATAGTTTAGGAGTGTGATTTATATTTCCCCTTTATGCAAGTGTCTATGTGTGTGTGCAAGATGTGCACAAGTGTGTAATGTGAAAAGTGCATAAGTGTGATGTAATTAAGTGTGCAAGTGTGTATTGTGAGAAAGTGTGCAAGTGTCATGTATTAGGTGTGCATGTATAAGTGTCATTTAGTAAAGTGTGCAAGTGTCATAGAGTTAAGTGTGCAAGTGTCATAAAGTTAAGTGTGCAAGTAAATAGAGAGTCAAGAGTCATGTATACAAGTGGCAAGATGAGAAGCCAAAGGACATGTGAGGTTTATCTTATGTATGGAATAGGAAAGGTTGCAAATCTCAGATATGAGAAGTACAATAGTCAAGTATTTCACCTTTCTAAGGTTAGATTATGAAGACAAAGCTCCATGAAATGTATCTAAAAAATGTATGAAATATTCAAGCATTAATATTGAAGCTTGTATGCATATTTTGAGCAATTATACTATAATTTTTCTTTATGTTATTGCATGAATGACTTCATGAATATTATTATTAATTATTTTTGCCATTTAATATATTGATTGCTCTTATATTTGAGTTTACTCAGGAACTATAACATTGGGACTTGATATAATTTGGACAAATAGCCAACAATGTGCCTAGGAAGAGATTGAAATTTTCAAGAAACTCTATGGAAAGTACAAAGATATTATTGTGTAGTATTATGAATACCTCAAGGTATATGACCAAAATATCATATAAAATACCATTGAGCTAGAACCTGGTGCTATACCTTTTTGAAAAAAACAACCAATGAACCCTAAGATTGATGCAGTAATAAAGAAAGAACTCTTGAAGCTCCTACAACCCTAAATCATATTTCTAATCAAACATTGTGCCTACATCACCAATTCGGTTCATATGTGCAAGAAGAATGGTGATAGAAGGTGTGTGTTAAATTTAGACACTTGAATAGAGCTTTATTGAAAGATCATAATCCTTTCCCTACCATTACCTAACTTTTGTAAAAGGTAGCAAGGTCCAAATATTGTCACTCCTAGATGGTTTCTTTGGATATAATCAGATCAAGGTCAAAGATGATAATCATCATAAGATGATCTTCACACTAAATGGGGAACCTTTGCATATTAGAGAATTCCTTTTGGACTATCAAATGTTAGAGCTATCTTCTAATGGGATATGGGCATTACTTTTGTTAGGATTATTGGTGAGATAATCATCATATAACTTTATGATCTATGTATTCAAAATATAGGAATAAACACATTGAACACCTTGAGTTAGTTTTTCAAAGGTGTAGAGAGCTTAGTATATCACTCAATCCCAGAATTCTATTTTCATGGTCTAGGAAGGCAAGTTGTTGGTCATGTAGTTCCAAAATAAGCTTTATCCATAGACCTCAATAGGATAAAGGTCATCCAAGTCTTTCCCTTCCCATATATTTTAAAGGAATATGATCCTTTGTATGTCAAATCCAATTTGTTGCCAAATTTATAATATATTTTTTTCCATATGGTTAGACCAATCACTAAAATTCTAAAAAAAAATGCAACCCTAGTATGGATCATCAAAGGTAGGAAGTCCTTTCAAGATATCAAAGACACCATCAGTTGAGTTCCAGTCATAATTAGTCTAAAATTTTCTAAAGCTTTAAGGCTTTGTGTTTGGAATAGATGAAAGCATTGTCATTGTGTTAGATAATTTCTTCAAATATAATCAGTTTTGGGTAAAACTTATGATTAACATAAGACAATGTTCACCACTAAATGGGGAACCTTTGTATATCAAATAATACCTTTTAGGCTATCAAATCCTAGATCTACCTTCCAATGGGCTATGGACATTGTTTTTATCAAGCTTATTGGTGAGATAATTGTCATATAGCTTAATTAATTATATATGTATGCAAAGGATAGGAGTAAGCACATGGAACACCTTGAATAAATTTTCTAGAGGTGCAAAGAGTTTAGTATATCATGCAATCCCCAATATTCAATTTTCACGGTCTAGGAAGGCAAGCTACTAGTCATGTAGTGTTAAAAGGAGGTTTAGCCATAGACCTTGACATGATAAAGTCCATCAAAGACCTGCATTTCCTCACCTTTATCAAAAGAATATGATATTTTCTAGGTCAAATCAAAATTTGTTACCAAATTCATAATAAATTTTGCCTAGAAGGTCAGCCTAATCACTGAAATGTTGAAAAAGGATGTCACCCTAGTATGGATTGACAAAGATAGTGTTGTTGTATCTAAATGCACTTTTCCATCCAAGTTGAGAACAAGATGAGCCAGGGGCATCCATGCCTCATGTAGAATGAAACAACAAGAAACGTCACATATGGAAGACTACTTGCGGGTCAACCTCTAGGGTTTTTATCGAGGATGGCTCCTTGTTAGACTTAATTGTTGATGCATAAAGACCTCCATGAGTTAAGACCAAGGGATTTTACAGGGAAAATAATTGCAATTAAATCAAAAATAGGAAAAGTAAATACTTTGTAAAAAATTAAAACCTAAGCTATGGAGGCAATGCGCCAAGAATTAAAATCCCTACTTTCGACTACAACAAGTGGCCATAAATGAACATGGGATACATTGATTGATAGCTAGAATGAACACAAATAAATAGATAAATTATCAGGAATAAAAAAGACATTAAAGAAAGGAGGATAGAGCACAATTAATCATGACTTCCATTAACGTGCCATAAATGATTACAAGATAAGTGACCCAAAGGGTTTGGTGCTTCTTAGACACTGACTCAAGGTTTGAGATCCACTTATTACAATAAAAAAAGAAGGATGAAGGGCATACCCAGTAAGGCCATATACTAGGCATGACCAAATAGCTCCAAATACATCTATAATAAAATTTGGGCCAATTTATAAGCCAAGAGGAGGGTCTTTTCCCTCTAAAACATTTGTGTAGAATGTCTGTAAGTTGTTTTTTACTCTATAGCTAAAATTATTTTGTAATTTGAAATAGCAACTTTGATGTCTATGTGTTTGGGGCCATAGATATTGAGAGCTTCCAAGCCTTTGGATGATAAAGTATTGTTGAATTATCTCCTCACTACTGTTCTTGGGATGACTATGCCATTAATTATTTATCGTGTTTCTCTGGGAATTTTCCATTTTCTAATGTAGGGGATATGGTCTCCTTGAATGGCACAAATTGGTAGGGTAGGCTTACATGTACGATGGGTGGTTTTTAGAAATTCCATGTGGTTAGTTCTAACAGGCCAGACAATAAAGTGAATCCTTTCTGCTAATGGTTGGTGTTTCTCTTAAATGCTCCTTCCTCCTTCTTAGTGCATGCAGTTGCCACATATCCATAATTGAGATGGAATATCCTTCAATCAATGGTAGAGCTCATTTGTTTAAGCACAAGAACTTTTCTTATTAGGCTCTCGATTGGTCACCATGTGTCTATCTTTGAGTCTTGTTGGGGTGTTTCTTTCTTTTCTATGCTCTCCTCTGTTGAAAGGATCACACAGACTGTTGGATTGAAAATTAACTACCTATAGGTCTTGATGCCCTTAATATGGTTGGTTTAGGATGGAACATGAGCATCAGTCATTGATGGAAGATCTAATGGTTGACATGGATTCTAAGCTTGTCTAATTTTTCTTTAAATTTATTTTCTTTTGACTGAAGGTAAGAAGCACCTTCCACCTATTTGCTTTGCTTTTGATTGAGCCTTTGAGTGAAGTAGGGGTTGTAGGGAAATTTTCCCTATAACTATGGTGTCTCCTAGATTCTTTCAGTCTAATGAAAAGAGTGAACCCTGACTTCTTTCCTTGTCCTTGGGTGCGAAGTCCAAATTGAAAGCTAAAAAAAGCAAAAAAATAAAACAGGGAAAATAAACAAAAGCTAGAAAATGGGTAAGGGAAAATACTACCTTTGATTTGAGACCCTTTATGAAGCTTGGTTAACTTTTTGAAAATTCTTTGATGTGGGTCTCTAGCTAGGGTGGAGGGTTGGCTTTTATGCATGTGACAGTTGAATTTTATTTATAGTATATACAATATTCACATTATGTACAATAGGTAATACCTAGTGATAAATCACCCCATGCCAACTGGCTTGAAGGCCTTATGAGGTTCTGATTACCATATTTTATTGAGGAATATTATATTATTTGGTACATGCTAATTTATCCCCATGGTACCTTTATGGTACAATTGTAAATATGTAATAAATTAGGGTTGAGTCTATAGTTTATGAGTGTGATTTATATTTCCTCTTTTATGTAAGTGTCAATGTGCAAGAAACACACGTGTCATGTAAGAATGCAATGTGCAGGAAATGCACAAGTGTCATGCAAGTTAGAGTGCAAGTGTAGATTGAGAGAATGTGCACAAGTGTCATGTATGTAAGTGTGCAAATATGTAATGTGAGGATGTGCACAAGTATCTTAGATTAGGAGTGCATGTAGAAGTGTAAGAGTCATGTAGATGTGTGCAAGTATCTTAGATTCAAGTGTCCATCTAGTATGCAAGTGGTAAGATGATAATCCAAGAGTCATGGTACTTGTCATATGAAGAGCAATAGTCAAGTACTTGAAGAGTTACATTACTATGGATATATTATGGAGATAACACTCCATGAAAAAGCAATATTATATTCATATATATTTGAAAATAATGTTAGAAGAATGTTAGCTAACACAAAATAACATTCCAAGCCCAAGATCAAAGAATATTGAAAAGCATCACAATAAAACACGAAAGAAGAAGCTCTAAATCTGATTGTATTACTCAATGGAGAAGCCTTGCTTAAATAGGCAAGGGTGTACAATATCAACCATTCGATCGTAAAAAAAGAGAAGGGGTGAATATCCACCGTACAACAAGAGGTGTGATATGAGCCATAGATCATGAGGTAGGTATAACCGAATGGATCACAACCCTCTAAAATTAACAAACCAAGATAAGAACAAAATGACAACAAGAATATCTTGGAACATGTACTATCCTAGTAAACTTAAAATATACTCTAACACCCCCCTTAAGTGATACTAGGAGGTAGTGGACAAACAAACAAAACCAAACAAGTGGTATATCCATAGATATGAGTCCCAAAAACAAGGCTTGATAAGGTACTCATGTACAATATATCCATAAAAATCTGCTGGAAAGATGATGAAAAACCACGTGGGAAAAAACCATCTGCTAGAAGATAAAGAAGAAAGAAGAAGGAATATGTGGAGGAAGATGTCCTCATCAACACCCCCCAAGGACAACTTCCATCACCCCAAGCAAGCCACACAACTCAAGGTAGCAAGGTGATGCAAAAGGTTTCATAAAGATGTCCGCAATCTACTGCTAAGTCGAAAGATACTCCAAGCTGAGAACTCCATCCTGAATGTGTTGTCGAATGAAGTGCATGTGAACCTCAATGTGCTTGGTGCACTGATGCTCAACAAGATTGTGAGAAATATGAATTACACTTTGGTTATCACACCAAAGTACAATAGGTTGATCCTAGGAGAAACCAAACTCTACCAATAACTGACGAAGCCAAAGAGCCTCCTGATTGGCTGTGATAGCTACCCTGTATTCTACCTCTGTAGATGATAATGCAATAGCCTACTACTTCTTGCATGACCAAGCAACTAGAGAAGAACCAAGATAGAAAACATAGCCTAAGGTGGAATGTCTATCATCAACTAAACCTACCCAGTCTGAATCAGTGTATCCTACCAGCTCTGTAGAACCTCTAGCATAGAATAAACCAAAGTGAGTAGTGCCCCATAGATATCGAAGAATCCTCTTGGTTGCCTACCAATGACTGTCATGAGGGGCATGTGCAAACCGAGAGACCAACCCAACAACATATGAAATATCAGGGCGAGTATGGGTAAGATACATAAGACTCCCCACTAGTTGTCTATACAAAGTGGCATCACAAAGAGGTGATGTGCAAGAGGAAGTCAAAGTAACCCCTAACTTAAATGGTGTAGGTGATGGCTTGTAATCAGCCATCCTAAATCATTGTAGTAGATCCAGTGTATACTTCTATTGACATAATGAAATCCCTGAATCTATCTGAGTGACCTATAACCCAAGGAAGTAATGAGCCAGTCCTAGATCTACCATCTCAAATATCTCAGAGAGAGAATACTGAATAATCTGAATGTGAGTAGTGGAGTTACCGATGAGAAGTAAATCATCAACATAAAGAACAAGTATGGTGATGTCCTCTCCATCTCACCAAATGTAAACTATAGGATCAAAATGGCACCAAACAAATCCAATAGAGAGAAGGAAGGAATCCATCTTCTCATACCAAGCCTGAGGAGCCTGTTTGAGACCATAGAGTGACCTTCGTAGTCAAAAAACAAGAGAAGAATCCTGAACAAAACCAATGGGCTGCTCCATATAAATCTCTTCCTACAAATCTCCATGCAAGAACGCACTCTTCACATCCATCTGATAAATAGACCATCCCTGTGATGTAGCAAGTGCAAGTACAAGCTAAACTGAATCCATCTTGGTGATAGGAGCAAAGGTCTCAGAGTAATCAATACCTTCAACCTGTGAAAAGCCCTTAGCCACAAGATGTGCTTTGTACTTGTCAATGGACCCATCTGCTGCATATTTGGTTTGATAAACCCACTTACAATGAACCAACTTTCTTCCCTTAGGAAGAGGAACAAGATCCCAAGTGTGATTCTTCATCAAAGAAGAATACTCAACTACCATAGCATCATCCCACTCTTGTATCCCATGAGCCTATGAAAAATATTGTGGATCACTTGAAAATGATTGACAAACAAGGCCAATACCTGTAGAATGTGCATGAGCATGTCTAGAAGGTGGAAGATCCTGAATGAAAGGTGTTACCTCCTCAACTATGGTATGTGCCCATCTAGGCATGGTGATAGCCGGTGTAGGATCCTCAATAGTAGGTTCTTCATCAAGATGTTCCTCAGTCTAATCAACAATGGAAGGATCATGAGGATTATCTAGTGAAGAAGAAGAAGAAGAAGAAGGTGAAGTAGGAAGAGAAGAATCATGAGGAAGAAGATGCTCATCGAACTGAACATGTGTTCAAAAAACAACATCATGTGTATCAGGATCAAGAAGTCGATAAGCCCTCATGTCCTCGCAATAGCCAACAAAAATGAGTTGCTTGCTCTTCCTATCCAAAGCCTTTCATTTCTTCTTTGGAATATAGGCCCAAGCATGGCTCCCAAAAACTCTAAAAAATGAGACATCAGGCTTAGTTCCAGACCAAGCCTCCTCTAGAGTCATATGCTCAAGTGCCCTGTGGGGTGTGCAATTTTGAATGTAATTCACACAGTTAACTACTTCAGCCCAAAATATAGGTGGCAAATCCCTAGAGTGCATCATGCAGTTAGCCATCTCTTTCAAGGTTTAGTTCTTTATTTCTACCACACCATTCTATTGTGGTGTGTGAGGGATAGAATGTTGATGAACAATACCATGTGCTCAAGGAAGTCTAAAAATTCTTTGCTGAAATACTCCCCCCATTATCTGTGCAAAGCTTTTTAATGCAACAAGAAGCTTGATTCTTGACCAAAGCCTTAAAGACTTTGAAGTGAGAGAAAACATCACTCTTGTACTTGAGAAAATATACCCAAGTACACCTCAAGAAATCATCTATGAATGTCAATGCATATTTAGCTCCTTTGAAAGAGGCATGTGGGAAGACCATCAAATCACTATGTACAAGCTCCAAGGGTGAAGATGCTCTATGTGACTTACCTTTGGGAAATGGGTCTTGGTGTTGTTTCCCAAGTGCACAACTAGGACAAACACCATCAAGACATGAAACCTTAGGCAAACCAACAACCATATCATGATTGCTCAACTCTCTCAAATACCTGTAATTGAGATGTCCAAATCTCTCATGCCAAAGTTTGCTCTCAAAATCTGCATGAGCAACTAAGCATGTACCTGAAGAAGTATCATCAAAACCCTCAAAATGATATAGTCTCACTCTATGATCAACAACTCCCTATGCAATCAATGAATGTGGTTCCAAAAAACTTCTAATTTCAGCTCCTTGTGGTGTGAACAAAATAGTCTTTCCCATCCTAGAGTTACAAATTTGATAGATAGAAAGAAGATTGGTGGTAATGTTTGGAACATAGAGAACATCATTGATGCGACCACCATCTAACAAAATATCACCTTTCCCTTTGATAGGAATGAAATATGAGTCTCCAACTTCAATGCTAGAGGTTGAACTCGAACAAAGAGATGTAAAAGACTCCTTAGAAGAAGTCATGTGGTGTGAAGCACCAGAATCCAAAACCCAATTATCTGAACAAGACTCAGAAGATCTTCCTTGGACATTCAAAGCCTTACCATGTTCTGTGGGAACATCAATTTTGTGTTTCTTCATGGCATCCTCTAAGTCATGCAACTTCTTCCAACATTTGGTCGTTGAATGACCATTTCCCCCATAATAGGTACAAGTGACATTAGACTTATCCTTTTTCTTGGAAGACTCTTTAGGTTTAGATTTGGATTCTTTTGGTTTAGGACTTGATTGTGAAGGAGATGAAGTGGTTTTAGGCTTAGGTTTGGGCTTGCCTTTCCCTTTAGAATTGGATGCTACTAAAGCCTTAGATGAAGAGGTGGGAGACTCAAGAGTGGAAAGTTTGATTTCTTCCCGAGTAAGTCTATCACAAAACTCTTCTAAAGTGGGCAATTTGAAGGTTGCACCAAGAGCATCCATGGTAGAGAGAAAGGTGGAGGTAAATATTTGAAATGGCCCCCTTAACTTTGCCAAAATGAGATACACACATTCCTCTTCAGTTTTAGTTTTACCACTTTCCTTCAACTATGTCAAGAGCTCTTTGAATTTTGTGAGATAGTCAACAATGGTGGGGAAATCATCAGGAGATAAAGTTGTAAGTTCCACATCAAGTTGCATAGACCTTATTTGATCAACTTTGCCAAATAACTTCTCTAATTTTTCCCAACACTGAAAAGGAGTTATACAACCATCTAAGTGAAACCAAAGACTCTCATTGACATGTGTGTTAATTAAGCCCCTTGCTTCATCCATTTTTCCATTTTGAACAAAGATCTCATATTCTTTTGTGAAAACAGGTTGTTTCTCTTCAAGAAGATGTAATAGACCTTTTTGTGCAAGGAGGTTTAGCATGCGTGGTCTCCATGTGTGATAATTGTGTGGTGTGAGAGGATCCATGTGTGAATTCATCTTGCAAACACCACAAGAAAGGAAGCCAAACAACACAAAGGGTGCAAAAATCTGCACCGACAACAAATACCAACCACCCAAAAATGATTTTATTCAGTCTTCTTACAATGAGAGACCCCCACAAAAAATACCTTTATAAATCAGGCTTACAATGAGATTTTGATACAAAGGATGGGTTCAAGTTGAAGCCCTCAAAATTCTGCTCACAATGCAAAAAAATTCATCGAAAATGGATGAAAAATGAGCAAGATATGAGGAAAAAAACTTCAAGATTCAAAAAAACCTCCAAAGCTCCAAAACTTGATGCCAAAAAATACTTTAGATGCCACCAAAATGACCTTCAAATAGATGGAGTGTTGAGTTGAAGAGATTTAGCTCGGGAAGACAAATCCAACGCTTCTTACGGTTTTGAAAATGGACTCCGAATGCTCCGATTATGCAATTAATTTGAAAGAGGCTCAAATATTTAATTTGGACACCATTAAAACTTTGAACAACAAATATTTAATAAAAAAATATTAAATATTAAGACCCACCAAACTTGAGGTCCAGAATGACAAACCTCGTCCATCGAAAATTTGAAACCCACTTGCTAGAAAATTGAAATTCATTCATCGAAAAATTGAAATCTGTCCGTCAAAAAATCAAAATCCGTTTGCTAGAAAATTGAAATCTATCCATTGAAAATTTGAAATCTACTAAAAATCTGCCAGTCAAAATCACGTTTTAGTCACCAAAAACACTTTTAGTTGTCGAAAACATGTTTTAGCCATTGAAAACACATTTTAGCCACCGAAATCATGTTTTAGCCATCGAAAATGATCGAAAAAATAGTGTTGGCAACAAAAATTGGCCAAAAAAATAGTGTTGCAATTATCGCAAGAGCCACACAAAATAGATCTATTCTTGATGTCCTCACGATGTGCAGATCTATCCCTCAGACTCATGAATCAGATCAACAGGAGTAGATATGAAAAAAGACAATGTGTAGCGGTAAATCCACTAGATCTCACGCACGAACAATGTCCTAAAGTAGATCCAAACGAGCTTCCTCTTGCATGTCCAAAGATGGAAAAACATGCAAAATATTTCAATGGATGCTTTCAACAATCTCAATGCTCTGATACCATGAAAGGAATGTTAGCTAACACAAAATAACATTCCAAGCCCAAGATCAAAGAATATTGAAAAACATCACAATAAAACATGAAAGAAGAAGCTCTAAATCTGATTGTATTACTCAATGGAGAAGCCTTGCTTAAATAGGCAAGGGTGTACAATATCAACCATCCGATCATAACAGAAAAGAGAAGGGGTAAATATCCACCGTACAACAAGAGGTGTGATATGAGCCATAGATCATGAGGTAGGTATAACCGAATGGATCACAACCCTCTAAAATTAACAAACCAGGATAAGAACAAAATGACAACAAGAATATCTTGGAACACGTACTATCCTAGTAAACTTAAAATATACTCTAAAAATCTCATTATTTTATTCTAAAGGGAAGAGAAGCAATAAAGCTTGTATACGAATTTTTGAGCAATTAATATTGTAATTATTTTTCATGCATAGTTCATGAACGATTCAGGCCATTTATATTATATTTGATTATATAAATGAATGTTTATTTCAGTATTATCTAGACATTTATATACATATTAATTGACTCGTATATTATTCTACTCTTCATTATTGATATTTTGACCTTTAATATTGTGGCTATTTTATATTGGGGCTTGTGACACTTTGTGGTAGTAGCTTAAAAATCCAACATGTTTCACATGCCCATTACTCCAAATAGTCATTAGAGATGTATGAATGCACCTTGTTTACGAAGTAGTCAGAGTTTGACACTTCCTCTTCTACAATATAGGTCTGATCTCCTCCACTTTTCTTGAAGGGGATTTGCTCTATGTGGTACATCTGAAGGGGTTTTAATGAAATTTTAAATAGTGGGATATAATTAATTGTAAAGTTATGAATCTATAAAAATTAAGGGTGTGGCATAGCCTTTGTTTTTGGTTGGTTAAAGAAGACATCTTTGGAATGATTCAATCATACCCATTATATATTTTGTGCACCACATTCTACAAATATTTCCATCATGATCCATCTGCCTACTATGTATTTATGATATTGTGATTGCACTTACAAGAGATTCATGATTAAGTGTAAAACAACCTTCACATCTAAGAAATGGTCCTAAATACCATATAAAGATATAACATTAACAAGATAACAATAAAAGTACAAAAATACATAAAACAAAAAACTTTAAATATTAAAAAAAAAATTAAAATTAAAAATCTATTTTCAAGTTTTCCATGTTAAAGTTCCTCCCAAATGAAAGTACTTATAGGAAGTTCTATATTTACCTTTCAACAAAAATATAATAATATTTTTTAATTTAAAAAAATAATAATGATATCACATTATATATTCTTGTGTTTTCCTTCTCATTTTTAACACATGAAAATGTTTATGTTACTTTAATTTTAATATGATAAATTATTTACAGTGTTGTAATTCTTAACTTGTGATCATTTACAATAACATTTTTTATTACTTGTGTTGGTGGGTGGGATCTACAACTTAATTTATCAAACTATGACCTTCGTTGTATATGATCTCTACTGTACATGCTATCGCTATTAACTTCAACTTTTGATGCTATGGTGTGTCAACTTCTTTTGAATTTTATACATAGTACATATTATAGAATTGATATGTTTCTTTTCCTCCATAAAATGTATATATGACCAATAACACCTAGGTATGTTTACCTCTTTTATTTAAATTAGAGTTTAATATTTTTTTTGATTTGGTGGAAGAAGGGGTTTGAAAGGAACCTGTTAGTCAAAAAGTGACTAACTATAGAAAAACAGCTGATGCACCTTTTTGCATATTTTCCAAGAATACCAAAGTGGCCCATATGCTAAAGATCAAAGAAAAAGCAAAACACCGCAAGGAGGAAAAAGTGTCGCAATATCGCGACATGTTGCATTTTCGCGGTCCAAAGAAAAGAGAAAGAGCAAGGAGGAAAAAGTGTCGTGATATCGCGACATGTTGCATTTTCGCGGTTCAAAGCGAAGAGAAAGAGCAATGGGGAAAAAGTGTTGCGATATCGCGACATGTTGCATTTTCGCGGTTCAAAGCGAAGAGAAAGAGCAATGGGGAAAAAGTGTCGCGATATCGCGACATGTTGCATTTTCGCGGTCCAAAGCAAAGAGAAAGAGCAAGGAGGAAAAAGTGTCACGATATCATGACATGTATTTTCGTGGCTAAGAGCAACAAAAAGGAGCAAGGAGGAAAAAGTGTCGTGATATCGCGACATGTTGTATTTTCACGACTAAAGAGAAGAGAAAGAGCAAGAAGGTAAAAGTGTCGCGATATCGTGACATGTATTTTTGCAGCTAAGAGCAACAAAAAGGAGCAATGGGGCAAAAATGTCGCGATATCACGACATGTTGTATTTTCATGGCTAAGAGCAACAAAAAGGAGCAAGGAGGAAAAAGTGTCGTGATATCGCGACATGTATTTTTGCGGCTAAAGAGAAGAGAAAGAGCAAGAAGGAAAAAGTGTCGCGATATCACGACATGTATTTTCGCGGCAAAAGAGAAGAGAAAGCACAAGGAGGCAAAAGTGTCACGATATCGCGACATGTTGCATTTTTGCGGCTAAGAGCGAAAAAAGGGAGCAAGGAGGCAAAAGTGTCGCGATATCGCGACATGTTGCATTTTCGTGGCTAAGAGCAACAAAGGAGAACAAAGAGGCAGAAGTGTCGCGATATCACGACATGTTGCCTTTTCATGGGCAGAAGAGCAAAGCAAGAGACGGACGTCGCGATTTCGTGACATGTCTCATTTTCGCGGTAGGAGGTAGCAAAAGAGCAAAGTAAGAGACAAATGTCGCAATTTCGTGACATGTCTCATTTTTGCGGTTGGAAGCGACAGAAGAGCAAAGCAAGAGACGAACGTCGCAATTTTGCGACATGTCTCATTTTCACGGTGGGAGGCAGCAAAAGAGCAAAGTAAGAGACGAATGTCACGATTTTGCGACATGTCTCATTTTCGCGGCTGGAGGCGGCAAAAGAGCAAAGCAAGGAAAGAATGTCATGATTTCGCGACATGCTGTAAAGGAATAGAGTATATTTTTGGCAACTGGGGACATGCACTGACATCAGGTGTTGATTTTTGAAGAATGTTTTGTTGATTATAACCTGGAAGGTCCACTGGATGATTATAGAATAATAGGCTCATCTAAAATTAGCCAGAAGGAAATCTATCCAATCTACAGGAAATCTATTGTATATTATTAGAAACTGCAGACAATTACTTGTAATTGATTGAAGAAATTAAATGTACGTAGTAGAAGATACTCTTTTTAGGGTATAAATAGGAGTGAGTCGAACGTGAAAAGGGTCGGCTCTTGGAAATTTACAAGCTTGATGTACATGTACTGGATTACAAGCAATAAAAGATTTCTTCTTCTAGCTTCTGAAACTTCTGTGTGCAAGTGTATGTATCTGGTGTTTTAACTTTTATTCATTCTAAGTTTTATAATGTATCTATTCTAAAATCTGGACTGTGCATGTATATCAGACTGTAATGGTCAGATTGTTGATTATATCTTTGAAAGGAAAGATGCTCTATTGGTACAGAGCGCTTCCCGCTAGATCCATTACTTCTTGGGAAGTACTGGCTAGCCGTCTGGTCGATGAATTTAATATACATGCAGATCCTTTCACATTGCTGAATCAATTCACTGTCATTGAGAGGCATCCACAAGAAGAAATCCAATATTTTAACATCAGATTTACCAGAACTCAGGATAGAGTACCGCAAGGCCTAAAGCCCATAGAAGAACAAGCTATATGCTATTATTTAAGGGCTTTTGATTCAGATCTTAGTATGATAATAAGGCAATCCTGTGTAACCACTTTTCCTGGGATCTATGTAGAGGCAGCAAAGGGCGAATCTGATCTCATTGCTACACAAAGACATCCATCAAAGAGTCTATTGCCAATTGTACCAAAGCTTTCCCAAGCATCAATCTCTAAATTACCTATACTCCCATCAATGTAGGCCCTCCCAGCTATAGTCGCACCTCCTACATTCCTTGCATTACCAGCCACACCCCTTGCATCAGCTCCCCCCAATGATCAATACACGACCATAATTGATACAATGAAGACATTGTCAAATGAAATGGCATCCATGAAAAAGAGAGAGGCGGAACAAAATATCCAAGCAAGAATATTTCCACAGATACAAAGGGAAGGTCCTTCAACAAGTGGAAGAGGACAAGATAAAAGAAATGTGGTGTATGCGAATGAGACGGGAGATAATGGAGAACCCACTAATTCTGTTTCTTGGTGTACCACTTGCAATGATCCTCATGGAGAGGATTCATGCATGATTCATCAACATCATGTGCAAGCGGTTATCAATGAGAGAGTCAAAGAAACCGGCAAGGGACAGGTGAACATAATCAGAGAAGTCCACCATAATTTGGCAATGCCATCCGTGGAACAAGTCTCAGTCCTGACAAGGTCAGGAGAAAAGTCGTTACAAGCCAACCCTAAGGAACTCCAACCACTAGGTTTTCCTCCTGCCCCCAGGGTAACTCCACAAAAAAACCAGTCGAATGAGAAAGGACGTTCTGACCCTCCTTAGACTTCTGCGGCTACACCGAGAAAAGAATTTCCTCCTAGAAAAGGAAGTGAGGCTCAAGAGCAAGCGAAGGAAAGACTCAGATTTCCTTCATTAACAAAAAGGCAAAGAACAGAAGCCACACAGGTCTATAGAGACAGATACGATGCATCTACTAGTGGAAGGGAAAAGAGTACTGAGGTATCCCCAACTACAACCCTTTCGTTCAAAATTGCAGAAGAAATTAAGAGGAATCCTTCCAAGATAAGCATGTATGATGCACTGCAAATTCCTGGTCAGATTGACCTCCTCCAAGAGTCCCTAAAATTAAAAAATGACTCCTCCTTCTCAAATTTCATACAAGCAAATGTGGTGCCAAACTTTGGAAAAAATAGACCGCCCCCATTCTATTTATCTTTGCAAATGGAGGGGTGGATAGTTCACAATTGCATGATTGATTCAGGGGCCACAACTATGGTGATGCCGAAAGCCGTATGTGACATAATGGGGATGGAATATACTCGAAGTCATCTTGGTGTGTTGCAATTGGATGGTACTCCAGTAAAAACTGTCAGGGTGATCAAATATATCTCTATTCGACTCCACAGAATGCCAAAAGCAGTCGTCATACAAGAAGTAGTCATTGTAGACTTAGAACCATATTTCGGTATGTGTTTATCCAGAGAGTTCATAGCCAAACTGGGAGGTTATCTGTCACTAGATTATTCGCATTTGGAGGTACCCTTCAAAGGTAAAAGAGTCAAGATCTACAATGAAAAACCATCTACTTTTCATGTGGAAAGACTAGAAGAAACAACTACCATCAATATGATGTCCGAGGAATTGGAGAATATCGATTTAATGGAAGAAACCCTGGAGGAACTCCAATATGAAGATTAGTTTTCAATGAAAGACTTCAATGCTATGATAGAGATAGAAATGGGAAGCTATTCCATTGAGAAACCAAAAAAGCTCCCTATTGCTGTCCCTAAAACAGATGATTCAACCAACCAGTTATGAAAATTGTACTTTGATGGGTCAAGGTGCAAAAATGGAGCAGGAGCTGGAATCGTCTTGATTTCACCCACTGGAAAAGAAAAAGTCTTTTCATATAGGTTGACATGGAGTTGCACCAATAACACGGCTGAATATGAAGCTTTGTGTTTGGGACTCAGGAAAGCTGAAAAACTGGGTGCAAAACAGTTGTTGATCTATGGGGATTCAAAGCTGATAATTAAATAGATTACTGGAAAATGCGTTTGTAAGCAACATTACCTAAGAGCTTACAAAAACAAAGTGTTAGATATATTGGAAAATTTTGAAGCACTAAACATGAAATCCATTTCCAGAGAAAAACACACATGCAGACCTGTTAGCATCAGTAGGATCAAATTTTTGCCCGATCGAGCAATGTTATTCGAAGTCTAAAATAGTTAGACTTATATACAGGCCTTCCGTGCTCGACAAGGACATTTTATGGCAGGTATTTGAAAATGACGAGCAGATCCTAGATTTTTTGATTCATGATATGAATTGCTCTACAGAAAGAGCGTTACAAGAAGAGGATGAAGAGAGCCTTATTCAACAGAGAAATAATCATATCCCTAGGGGACTGATCACCCTGGAGAGCCTTTTTGATAATAGCGACAGTGCTGTAGGTCGAAGGATCAAGGTAGATGAACATCGGTATAAGGAAATAGAACTAGAACTGGGTAAAATGATCAAAGTGGGGACCGATTGTACAGTGGTAGAACTAGAACAAATAAAACAGTTATGTAGAGAATATCTAGATATAATAGCCTGGACTTATAGTGATCTGAAAGTGTATAGGAAAGAGGTCATTCAGCATACCATCGAACTAGAGGAAGGAGCTAAACCTTTTAGGCAGAGGCAGAGGCCTGTGAATCCCAAGATTGAAGCCTTAATGAAACAAGAGTTGTTAAAACTCTTGCAGGCTAAGATAATATACCCAATCAAGCACTCTACTTGGGTGGAAAATTTAGTTCCAGTCCGCAAGAAAAATGGAGAAATACGACTATGCATCGATTTCAAAAATTTGAATAGAGCCTCTTTAAAGGATCACTATCCTTTACCCCAGATTGACCCAATCCTTCATACTGTGGTGGGAGCAGAAAGGTTTTCTCTGTTAGATGGATTTTATGGTTACAATCAAGTTTGAGTGAGAAATGAAGATCAATACAAGACTGCGTTCACCACTAAGTGGGGAACATTTGCATACCAAAGGATGCCCTTTGGATTATCTAATGTAGGAGCAACTTTCCAGAGAGCCATGGACGTAGCTTTTGGGGAGCTTGCGAACAAAATTATTGTCGTCTATTTAGATGACATGACTATTTTTTCTCATGACAAAAAGCACCATGCCACTCATCTACAACAAGTATTTGAGAAATGTAGAGAATTTGGGATATCACTAAATCCTAAAAAATCTATTTTTACTGTGGAAGAAGGAATATTCCTTGGGCATGTTATTTCTAAAGCCGGGTTGTCAATTGATCCTGATAGAGTAAAGGTGCTTCTTGAGTTGTCGCTCCTAGTTAACAAGAAAGGTTTGCAGTATTTCTTTGGGCAAATAAATTTTGTCAAAAAATTCATTGTGGATTTTCCCAAACAGTTAAGCCAATGACTGAATTATTGAAAAAGGATGCTCCTTTCAAATGGACAGAGCCAAGGAAAGAAGCTTTCTAGAAAATTCTAGAAGCCATCGCTCAAGCTCCTGTGCTAGTCAACCCTGACTATTCCCGAGGTTTCATACTATATGCTGTCGGAGAGCAAAATAGTTATGCTACAGTTCTCACTCAGAAAGGAGCAGATGACGAAGAAAGACCCATAGCCTTTCTGAGTTCCACCATGCACAAACATGAGGAAAGGTACAGCTTCATAGAAAAACAAGTATACGCAATTATGAAATCCTTGAATAAGCTAAAACACTTCTTATCCCAAAGTTGGATGATGGTGTATGTTATTCATCTCGATGTAAGGAACTTCATAATTCAAGGAGAATTAGGTGAAAAAAGAGCTGGATGGGTGACTCACATCCAAGAGTATGATGTAGAAATACATCCTACTAAAATAGTCAGAGGGAGAGCTTTGTGCCAAGAATTGGCCAAGCAAGCTACAAGTGGATATGGGGAGAGCCACCCCGTCATGGCAAACATAGAGCAACACCAAGATAGAGTAAGTTCGGGTTGGATCAACGACTTTGTGAGGTATTTTCAGACTGGGTCATGTCCCGAAGATATGAACGCTTCCCGGAGAAGGAGATTCAGAACCCAAGCATTGAAATATACCCTTCGAACAGAGGGGTTGTACAGGATTAACATCAATGGTGTATTGTTAAAATGCATTCCCGATAATGAAAAGTAGAAAGTGTTAGATGAATTTCACGGGGGTTTTTAGGGGGACATTATGCAAGCCAAACTACAGCTTTGAAGATCCTTAGAGCTGGATGTTATTGGCCTTCCATCTTCCTAGATGCATACAAAGTGACCTAGAGGTGTGAACAATGTCAGAGGTATGTGGGAAGAAACAGGAATGCACCCATGCCCTTAAAATCTATTCAAGTCAAGGAACCATTCCAACAGTGGGGGTTGGATTTCATAGGGATAATAGAGCCAAACTCATCATCAGGCCACAAATACATTCTCACTGCCATGGACTACTTCACAAAATGGGCAAAAGCAGTGCCTACGAAGAAAGCTGATTTAGAAGTGGTGATAGAATTCATCGAAAGTCTAATCACAATGTTTGGCATACCATATTCTTTGATTACAGATAATAGATCCCCTTTCACTAGTGCAAAGATGATCAAATTTGTCAGTAGATATGGAATTTACCTGAAGACTTCTTCTAATTATTACCCACAAGGTAATGGATTAATTGAGTCTACTAATAAGAATCTTCTGAGAATTTTGAAAAGAACATTAGAGGACAATAAGAAGAACTGGCACTCACTCCTGAATCAAGCCCTATGAGCCGACAAAATCTCAATCAAAAAATCAATCAATACTTTGCCATATGCTTTGGTTTATGGCAAAGAAGCTGTTTTGTCGATTCATATGGAAATACCCGCGTTGAGAATGCTAAACCAAGTCAACGAAGATGAAGGTCATCCAATGGATGCTTGACTGATGCAACTTTTGCAGCTTGAATAATCTAGGGAACAGGCCTACAATCATCATCAAAAGCATATGGTAAAAACATCTAGGTGGTTCGATAAGAAAACAACTTTCAAGAAATTCAAAACAGGCAACCTAGTATTAAAATGGAATGTCAAAAAAGCAAAGCCAGGACACCATGACAAGTTTGATGCATTCTGGGAGGGGCCATTCAAAATTGTTTCAAAAAAGCAATTCAATGCCTTCCAGTTAAAAGATCAAGATGGATGGGTTCTACCCATCACGGTGAATGCTTTTCACCTAAAATTGTATTTCTAGTAAAAGCTACAGATCACCATTATATGTACAATATATTATAAGTTTGGAGTTTTGTAAATATTTCACTTTTTACAGCCTAGTAAGAATCGTTTTTTGTGGACTATCAAGGTCTGATATTTTGAAAGAAATCTAGAGGGAAAAATTCAAATTTTCAAAAATCTGGGGCTGCCACGTGATCGCCTGAAAATGATGGCGGATAGGAGGAAAAGACAAGAGTATTATTCAAACCTCGTCTAGTGATCAAGAGCCTCAAGATACAGAGGACAACTCAGGGAAAGAGACTCAGGAAGGCGAACCAACCCATACAACTAAATGAAAAAACAATGCAGATGCTCAGAGCGTCGAGCATGAAACTTCACAGAAGGAAGCCCCACACGACCCACCCAGTTCGGCTCAAGAAAGCCAAAAGAATGAAAAAAAAAAACCAAAATTTGGTTAAAAAGGAGATCTTGACGATAGAAGAGCAGAAGGAGAAACAAGTTATAAACTTGGATGAAAGTGATGAAGAAAATGAAAATCCTGATGCAAAAAAAATGCAGAGTGAAGAAATTGCCGTCAGTGAACATGAAGGAGAAGAAGGACACCAACAACTAGCCCAACCAGAAATAGGTATTCTTTCTTCACTTTCTTCTTCTCATTCTCCTACTCATTCCCATTGTAATTCTCCTTCCTTTTCTAAAATAGACAAAAATATAATGTCCTTGCCAAAAAATTACCTTGTTCTCCCAGAAATGGCAGCATCTTCTCATAGTCCGCTAAATATTGGGTCCGTAGTTGCTCCCATTTCCATTTCTCCCTAGAATTGACATCCTAGCGGCTGGAGTTACTTCTCAAGGGACTGAGTCACAGTCCACCATGGCCAAGATTGAAAATCTAAAAAGGGTGAGCAGGAATGCATCCTTTTTCTTTATCTTGTTTTTCCACTCAAAATTTTACTTTTCGCAACTGTGCTGGTGACTCCATTTCCCAATGGATAAAGGCCTGGTCTCTATTTTTGTGAGCAAAAATTCCCCCAGAAGGCACCAAGAATGTTAATAAAAAAGTTACTAACTATAGAAAAACACCCGATGCACCTTTTTGCATATTTTCCAAGAAGACCAAAGTGGCCCATATGCTAAAGATCAAAGAAAAAGCAAAACACCGCAAGGAGGAAAAAGTGTCGCGATATCGCGACATGTTGCATTTTCACGGTCCAAAGAAAAGAGAAAGAGCAAGGAGGAAAAAGTGTCGCAATATCGTGACATGTTGCATTTTCGTAGTTCAAAGCGAAGAGAAAGAGCAATGGGGAAAAAGTGTCATGATATCGCGACATGTTGCATTTTCGTGGTTCAAAGCGAAGAGAAAGAGCAATGGGGAAAAAGTGTCATGATATCGCGACATGTTGCATTTTCGTGGCCCAAAGAAAAGAGAAAGAGCAAGGAGGAAAAAGTGTCGCGATATCGCGACATGTTGTATTTTTGTGGCTAAGAGCAACAAAAAGGAGCAAGGAGGAAAAAGCGTCATGATATCACGACATGTTGTATTTTCATGGCTAAAGAGAAGAGAAAGAGCAAGAAGGTAAAAGTTTCGCGATATCACGACATGTTGTATTTTTGCGGCTAAGAGCAACAAAAGGGAGCAAGGGGGCAAAAGTGTCGCGATATCGTGACATGTTGCATTTTCACGGCTAAGAGCAACAAAAAGGAGCAAGGAGGAAAAAGTGTCGCGATATCGTGACATGTTGTATTTTCACGGCTAAAGAGAAGAGAAAGAGCAAGAAGGAAAAAGTGTCGCGATATCGCGACATGTATTTTTGCGGCAAAAGAGAAGAGAAAGCACAAGGAGGCAAAAGTGTCGCGATATCGTGACATGTTGCATTTTCGCGGCTAAGAGCGACAAAAGGGAGCAAGGAGGCAAAAGTGTCGCGATATCGCGGCATGTTGCATTTTTCACGGCTAAGAGCAACAAAGGAGAACAAAGAGGCAGAAGTGTTGCGATATCACGACATGTTGCCTTTTTGTGGGCAGAAGAGCAAAGCAAGAGACGGACATCGCGATTTTGTGACATGTCTCATTTTTGCGGCGGGAGGCAGCAAAAGAGCAAAGTAAGAGATGAATGTCGCAATTTCGCGACATGTCTCATTTTTGCGACTGGAAGAGGCAGAAGAGCAAAGAAAGAGATGAACATCGTGATTTAGCGACATGTCTCATTTTCGTGACGGGAGGCAGCAAAAGAGCAAAGTAAGAGACGAATGTCATGATTTCGTGACATGTCTCATTTTTGCGGCTGGAGGCGGCAAAAGAGCAAAGCAAGGAAAGAATGTCATGATTTCGTGACATGCCAGCTGTAAAGGAATAGAGTATATTTTTGGCAACTGGGGACATGCACTGACATCAGGTGCTGATTTTTGAAGAATGGTCTGTTGATTATAACCTGGCAGGTCCGCTAGATGATTGTAGAATAACAGGCTCATCTAAAATTAGCTAGAAGGAAATCTATCCAATATGCGAGAAATTTGTTGTATATTATTAGAAACTACAGACAATTACTTGTAATTGATTGAAGAAATTAAATGTACGTAGTATAAGATACTCTTTTTAGGGTATAAATAGGAGTGAGTCAATCGTGAAAAGGGTCGGCTCTTGGACATTTACAAGCTTGATGTACATGTACTGGATTACAAGCAATAAAAGATTTCTTCTTCTGGCTTTCGAAACTTCTGTGTGTAAGTGTATGTATTTGGTGTTTTAACTTTTATTCATTCTAAGTTTTATAATGTATCTGTTATGAAATCTAGACTGTGCATGTATAAATCTTGTTTCTAGAGTTGAACATTAAAAGATATTTACATGCTTTTAAATGAACATCTAAAAGTCACACTCAAGAATTCATGTTTTCTATAAAGAAGATATAAAGAAAACTCTGAAAGTAGTAATCTGCATCATCAATGTTTGTTGTTGTCCAATATGTACCGTGAGAAAAGTTTCTAGCTTAGGCTATATTTCCCTTATCTCTTGTTCCCATTTTCTCTAAAAAACTCAAAGGAACCAGCCTTCTTTGGAGACTAGATAGATGATCTCAAGCAAGATCTATCTATTCAATGTTGGCAAAGTCTAAGATGCAACACTATTAACCGAAGGCATATTTTGTTCCAACAAAACCCCAAGCCTTTTACAAAATGGATCCACACAACTTCGAGAGATTAAGGGAGGCCCATAGGCCACCAAAAGAGAAATCAAGATCTAGAGATCCAACACGATCGAACCCAAACAAAGCTACCAAAATAGTTCATACATACTCCTAAAATTTTGAGATAGCCTAAGGCATCTCAATCCCATGTAGGGGAGAACAAACACCTTGGACGAGCTAACTAGACTAACAAAAAAAAAGGATAGGATAAAAAATTTTTCCAACAAACCACCCAAAATCGAAACCTAGTTCTTGGTTCCACTGGGTTCAACTTCCTTCCCCAGCTCTTCATCCTTTGGTTCCCACTCTTCCCACCCCATCAGGGCTAGGATCTCCTCTTGTTTAAATTAAAAAAGATGGTTCCTAAAATTTAAAAAGTACCGCAAAACCCCCCTTGAATAGAGACGAACTTTGACCACCAAATAAATAGAAAGCAAATTACCTTCTTCTGACATCATTAGCTAGTTGGATTAAGCCTTCCAAAAACTCTTTATTCCAAACTATGATGTTGTTTTGAGAGGTGCCCAAGTTAGCCAAAAAATTGACCAAATTGTTACCCTCCCTAAACACATATTGGTACTGGACAATTTCAAATGTTTGGGCCAATTTATGCACTTCCTCCAATAGGTTTGAGATTGTCCAAGTTGGATTCTGCATCCCTTTAACCATATTAATGATATTGAGTGAGTCACCTTCGATTATGAATTTTCTAAATCCCAAATATTTTAACTACAAGACTCCTTGAAAGAGAGCTCTAGCCTCAGCTACATGGCTAGTTTGGGTTTTGATGTTTTCTAAAAATGCCAATAAAATTCACCCCTTCGCATCCCTGATGACACCACATAATCCATACTGGCCTGGGTTACCATTATACATACCATCAAAGTTTAATTTTATCCACCTGAGAGGGGGTGGTTTCAAAATAGTATCTACTCTTATTGGGTGATGGATTCTCAGGACTGAAGCAAGAGAAGATTTAAAACCTAAATTATTTTCTATCCCAACTTTTGTACCAACATTCCCTTCATCCAGGGATAGGAGATCAACATTATCCACCATGCTAAGGATATTCTTAATGAAAATTGACTTTGGGCGATGAGAAGTGTTCTTAAAATCTTTGGAATTTGTTTCCTTCCATAGCCACCACCACAAATGAGGGAGGACAAAGGATGTGAATGATAGAATCTGAGGTGATAAATAGAGCGTGCTCCATTGCTCCACATGGGATTTTAGCTCTTTAGGGGGAACCCAATCCATTCCCACTAGTTGAAGTAGCATCCTAGAAATTTCTTTATAATAGGAACACATGAAAAATAGATGCTCGAGAGATTCTTCTGCCAGTCCATTTAGATAACATCTAATGGGTAAACTAAGATCTCTCTTCTATAAATTATCCAGTGTTAAGCACTTTCCCTACATAGCCAACCAAAACAAATATATTCACGTTGGGTGTGAGACCTTTATGCTAATTTTTCTTAGCTAGAAACCAAGGCTCTTCATGATCGTCAAGGAGTGCATACATAGATTCAATTGAGAAACATCCATTATTTTCAGCTCCCCAAACCAGGATATCTTGTTTATATTCAGAGAGTATAACAATATATTTTAGCAATTTTTAAAGGGATTTACAAGCAGATTCCTCATCTTCAGACCAATCGGGAAAGGAAAGAGGTTTCCAACATTTTATGTTGTTCACCATCTCAAAGAAATAATAGACCCTTGATCTGAAAGCATGTATTGTAATAAATTTGGTCTGAGAGAAGGTAGGAATGGAGTTTAAAGGTCTATCTTTTGCCCACCTATCTCTATAGAAATTGATCCTCTAACCATTACCCAGAAGCCAATAGCCACCCTTCAGAACATATTATCGAATTTTAACCATGTTTTTCTAGAATGCAGATTATTGGTACGGGTTGGTATCAGATAAAATAAAATTCCCGTTCCCCAAGTATTTCAATTTTAATTTTTTTACCTAGTTTGTATTAGTATTTTGGGTCAACTTCCACCTTCTCTTAGCTATAAGGGTCTTGTTCATTAAACTCATTGTTGGAAATATGAGTAGGTTTTGTTGTCATTGATGTCAAGAAGTTAGGATCAGTAAGCGTCAGTTTCAGTGAGCAGCATCAGTTTTAGTTTTCGTATTCAGTGCAAGAGGAAGATTACCTCCAAGTGGTCAGATGAGGTCTAAAGGGCAATAGGAAGGCCCAAGCAAAATAATATTATAATATTAAAGGTCTAAGGTCAAGACCTAGAGATTTAAATTAATTATAAATTAATTTCATTATAAATTAATTTATAATTTAATTTGATTAACTCTAAGAGTTATTAAGTTAATTATAAATTAATTTATGATTTAATTTAAAACCCTAAAGGTTAGGGTTAAAAGGGCACAAAGTTTAATTAATTTGAATTATTCGAATTAAATCGAATCACCGACGTCGTTGAGCATATGACACTTTGTATATAAGAAGGGGCAAACATTATGGAAAAATATTATCCATGCGATCCATTTGACATAAGCGAATATCATGCGCAAGACAAGGAAGAAGATCGTGTGTGTTTTAAAATATTTTGAGAGGCAGAAGATAGGATAACGAAGAGGGAAACTCACTCCACATTGCAAGGCGTTAGGTAGCATGATTGGCAGCTAGAGGCTATGCTAAGACATTTGTTGGTGCAAGGTTGAGGGATCGATTCCCATGGTCTTCATTTTTGTTAAGCGGAGGAAGTTTTTCGTTGAAGTCTGTGCGGTCGGTGAAGGACAAAGGGAAGGTGCTTGCCTTTCCATTTACGTGGAGGCATGTAGCCCACGTGGTGGGCGCACGCTTGGCAAAGGTGCTCGGTAGGAAGAGGTTGCATGTTTCGAAACCCATCGAGGCTCTTTTTGGTGGACTATAAGGTATGCACTCATAATTGAAAGGTTTCAAAAATTGTAGAAATTAATTTTTAATTTCTTAAAGGTTGTATAAAGTGGAAATTGCATATTATAAGGTTTTTGTGAGTTATACAAAGGGAGGTAAAAGGATATGCATAGTGTTATTTTTGGGTGTTAATTTTTGAGTGCTTAGAGTTTATAAGATGAGTAATAAGGTGTGCCAAGGGAGTTAGATATTTTTGTTAAAACAAAGTTAATAAAAATTGTATTGAAAGGAGAAATAAGGTTGAGTAAGTTTTTGATATTTTGACTTGGTGAAATATTTTTGTGAGAAAATATTAAGAACAAATATTTGCTATCTAACCCTTGAAATTGGAAAAAAGAGTGGTTGTGATTGAGACAAGTGTTTGAGGTCAAATCATCTTCAAACAAGAGGTAAGGGCACATTATCCTTGAGAGTGATTGTTGGATGTTATGAATGCTAAGTTGGAGTGAAAAGGTCCTTGTTTGATAAGCATTGTTGAGTAAGATTTTATATGCATGAATTGGTGAAAGAACATGAGTATCATTGTTATGAGAAGTTGTGAACTATATTGAACTAGGGTTTGTGAAAGATAATGAGTATCATTGTTATGTGAATGTGGGAATATCTTGAGTTGATTTTGAGTTCCATTGTGAGAGTTGTTGAGAGCATTGGATGAACCATTGGCTTAGGTTTTTGCAAGCAAGTTGGTTTCTTTGATTGAGTTGATTGAGCTATAGTGATTGGAAAGTGTTGGAGTGATAGTTCAAGTTCTGTAATACAAATTGTTCTATATTATGAATTGATTTGAAAGAGGTTTTCTGAAAGAGATTGATTTGAGTCTGTATGCAAGTTTTGTAAGTAATTTGAGAAAGCTTTTGTGAAAGCTTAAGGATAGATTTGTGTGAGCTTTTGTGGAAGCTTACAATTGATTGGACAGAGATTGGACAAGTTCTAGTGAGGACTTGTTGGACAGATTTGAGGTAAGTCTTAGAGAAGACTTGAGAGCAGATTGGACAAGTTCTAGTGAGGACTTGTTGAGCAAATTTGAGATAAGTCTTTGTGAAGACTTGAGAGTTGATTTGATTGATTGATTTGTTCAAACCTTGAGTTAAGGTTTGGAGCAGATCTAGCAGAGTTGATTTGTGATTGAGTCAAGCTTTGTGTTAAAGCTTGAGGATAGATTTTGGTGTAGATTTTGGGATAGGTTTGTGCCAGACTAGAGACAAAGATTGAACAAATTTGTGCTAGAGCGAAGGACTATGTTTAGTGTAGATCAGAGATAGAGATTGAGAAGATTTGTGCTAGACCTAAGGACTATGTTTAGTGCAGATTAGAGATAGATATTGAGTAGAGCTTTGGAGGTGATAGAGCAGAGGATAATAGTCTCCAATGGATAGAGATCCATTAGCTAGGGTAGAGAGGACAAAGGTCTTCAGTGGAGAGAGATCCACAACCTAGAGCAGTGGAGGCAGTAGTTCTCTAGAGGATCACCAACCAGAGCAAAGGAGGAGGAGTTCTCCTATGGATAGAGATCCATAAACTTGATTAGGGGATTGGTGTCTCCTTTGGACAGAGGTCCATAAACATTGTAATAGGGAAGGATTCCCAAAGATATTTGTTGAGAAAATATTAGTGAAATATTTTCTCCGTGGAGTAGCCCACATTGGGTGAACCATGTTAAATCATGTCTCTCATGTGTGTGATGCTTTATGTGATGTTTATTGCTTTGATGTTACTACTGCTATCATATGTGTTGAAAAGCAAAAAGTTTTATCTTATACTGCTCACCCCCCTCTCAATATAAGCACATGTTCTTCAATTGGTATCAAAGTGGGTCTCTCCATGAAAAGACTAACAACTTGGAGGAAGATCCATAAAAAACACACATGACTTCAGAGAGTGAAGAAGAGACCATGTTTGACATAAAAGAGGAATTTTTTGCTGCTCTCAGGAACCTTGAAAAGGTTAGAAATAAGAACTCAAGTTTGAAGGATAAAATTCAAGAAGATGAAGAAGCAAGGATAGAACTTCTACAGAGTCTCACAAAACTCAAGATAAAGGTAGAAGAAGGAAAGAAAATTGAACAGGATATGATAGATCTATTAAGAGCAAGAGAAACAGAATGTGAAATATTGGAAGCAAAAATTGTTTATCTAAGGAATGAAGTTGAAAGGACCAAGGTACTACTAGATATAAAGTTAGGGAAATAGAAAGAGGAGTCTAGCTTTCAAGAAATAGAGACATCAAACAGAGATAAGCTCACTACTCATACCCCAAAAGGAAAAGATATCAGAAAATAAGAAATCAAGGAAGAACCATGGATGAGAGTTAATCACAAAAGGAGAAGCACTCAACAACAATCTCAAAGGCATCCAAACAGGTTACATAATTTCTTCCATGGCTATTGCTTTTCTTGTAACAAATATGGTCATAGAGCTATACATTGCATTGGTTATGTGAAAAATGATGTCAATAGAAATTTCAACTCTTTTGCACCTCTTATGAATGATGATATCATATGTTACAAATGCAATAATTTTGGGCACAAGGCTAGATGGTGTAAAATGGTACTTCCTGAGTCTAGTAAAAGGAATACAACTTCAACAACTAGGAAAGAGAAAAATGGGAATGAAAAGGCTAGATCAATGTTAGTTCAAACAACTCTTCATGCTCGGGATAAAGAAGAACAATGGTTTCTTGATAGTGGTTGCTCTAGACACATGACATGAGACAAAGATAAATTTCTTGTACTCAAAGAAACTAATAGAGGATCAATAAGTTTTGGTGATAATGGATCAACAAAAATTGGTGGAAAGGGAACTCTGAGTTTAGATAATGGGAAAACAAGAACAGAAAATGTACTATATGTCAAAGGGTTAAGACACAATCTACTAAGTGTAAGTCAAATTTGTGATCAAGGTCATATGGTTACATTTCACCCAGATAGATGTGAGATAAGAAAGTCAAAAACTGGAAAAGTTATTGCAAATGCAAGTAGAACTCCAAAAAACCTCTATATGCTTAGTGAGATTAAAGGGGAAAAGTGTTTTCTATCACAAGAAGATGAGAGTTGGTTGTGGCATAGAAGAATGGGTCATTTGAATTTTGACAACATAGTCAACATAAGCAATAAATAGGTTTTCAGAGATTTACCCAAGCTAAAAAGGCCACAAAACACAATCTGTGCACCTTGTCAACATGGAAAGCAAACTAGAACAAGTTTTAAATCAAAGGGATATATGTCATCTAAGCCATTAAGTCTAATACATACTGATCTATGTGGTCCTACCAGAACACATAGTATTCAAGGTGAGAGTTACTTCATATTGTTCATAGATGATTACTCGAGAATGGTTTGGGTAGCTTTCCTAAAAGATAAGTTGGAAGCATTTGATAAATTCAAGGTATTTAAAGAACGGGTCAAAAATGAAACCGGAAAAAGGATTAAGTGTTTGAGATTTGATAGAGGAGGAGAGTTTACCTCAAATGAATTTGTATATTTCTATGAACAACATGGAATCAAGAGAGAATACTCAATTGCAAGAACTCCTCAACAAAATGGAGTAGTTGAAAGGAAAAATAGGACTATTGAGAATATGGCTAGAGCTATGTTAAATGAGTCCAAGATTTTAGATGGATTTTGGAGGGAAGCAGTCAACACAGTAGTGTATATAATCACTAGGGCACAAATGAGGGTAAACCATCACAAGACTCCATATGAGCTTTGGAAAGGAAGACCGACCACTGTAAAGCACTTCAAGGTTTTTGGAAGCAAGTGTTACATAAGACGGGAAGAGCAAAACTTGGGCAAGTTTGACCCAAGATGTGATGAGGGTATTTTTCTTGGTTATTCTACTAAGAGTAAAGCCTACAGATGCTACAAAAAAAGGACACACACTATTGTAGAAAGTATAAATGTAATAGTTGATGAAAAGATAGATTCAAGAGAACCAATTCAACAAATTGTGTATCAGGAAGATGGAAGTTGTCAAGAAGAGTTTCGTGAGGAATTAGATGAAGAAGAGGAAGAAACACAAAGAATTCTTCCTAATAATCCATCAAGGTATGTACAGAAACATCATCCAAAAGAGCTAATCATTGGGAATCCAGATGAGAGACAGACAAGGAGAAGGATAATAACACCATCTCAACAAGCAAATTTTTCTTTATTATCTAAAATTGAGCCAAAAGACTTCAATGAGGCAAGTGAAGATAAGTTTTGGATTAAGGCAATGGATGAGGAATTAGATCAAATAGAGAAAATCAAGACTTGGGAACTTGTTCCATGACCAAAAGATAAAAATGTGATTGGCACTAAATGGGTATTCAAAAACAAGTTAAATGAAGATGGTCAGGTGGTCAGAAATAAAGCAAGATTAGTGTGCAAAGGTTATGCATAGGTAGAGGAAATTGACTTTGATGAGACATTTGCTCTAGTTGCATGACTTGAAGCCATAAGAATATTCTTAGCCTTCTCAAGTTTCAAAAACTTCAAAGTATATTAGATGGATGTTAAATCAACATTTCTAAATTGTGTCTAGAAGAAGAAGTTTATATTGAGCAGTCCAAAGGGATTCATATTAATAGATAAACCAGACTATGTATGCAGATTGAAAAAGGTACTGTATGGTCTAAAACAGGCTCCTAGAGCATGGTACTCAAGATTGGATAAGTATCTTCAGGAACAGGGATTTAGGAAAGGAATAGTGGATAGCAACTTATACATAAAAAATGAAGGGAATGATCTACTAATTGTGGTTGTTTATGTTGATGACATCATTTTGGGGGGAAACAATGATAAGATGTGTAAAGAATTTGCAAAGAGCATGCAAAATGAATTTGAGATGTCTATGCTTGGTGAGTTGTCCTTCTTTCTTGGACTCCAGATTTCACAATCAGAGAAAGGGGTGTTCCTTTCACAAACCAAGTATATAAAAGAGATGTTGAAGAAATTCAAGTTAGAAGAGTGCAAAATAGTAAGCACTCCCATGGTTATAGGATGTAAGTTAAGTAAATATGATGAATCTCCAGAGGTAAATAAAAAATTATACAGATCTATGATTGGCAGTTTATTGTACGTCACAACTACTAGACCAGATATCATGCAGGCAGTGGGATTAGTGGTAAGGTTTCAGGAAGCACCCAAGGAAACACATGTAGCAGTAGTAAAAAGGATTCTCAGGTATTTAAAAGGGACTATGGATTTTGGGCTCTGGTATCCCAAAAGTGATAGTTTCACTCTCACAACTTATACAGATGCAGATTGGGTTAGCAGTATTGATGACAAAAAAAGTACAAGTGGAGGAGCATTCTTTCTTGGAGACTGTTTGGTCTCTTGGTTAAGTAAGAAACAAGCATCAATATCCTTATCTACAATAGAGGTAGAGTATATTGTAGCGGTTACCAATTGTACACAGGTATTATGGATGAAGCGAACTCTAGAGGATTTTAAGATAAAACATGATCATCCTATTCCCATATTATGTGATAATACAAGTGCTATAAATATCTCAAAGAATCCAGTGATGCACTCCAAGACAAAGCACATTCTGATCAAGTATCACTTTCTGAGAGAACAGGTGATAGATAAATAGGTCAGGTTGGAATATGTTACTACAAAGGAGCAGATAGCAAACATTTTCACTAAGCCACTTTCGAAAGAGACTTTTGAGTATCTTCGAGGAAATTGGGAGTAATACTCCCACCCCAAAACTAACCACCTCAAGAGGAGGTGGGGGAGGGGATAAGCTAAGAGACTCATTCTTAGCCCTGAGCCCCAAAGGTGACCCTTTGCCATTGATGTCAAAGGGGGAGAGATTTGAGTTAGGGGGAGAGCATTCAGTCAGGGGGAGCAGTTTCTCAGGGGGAGCAGAACAGAAAAAGATTAAGGAAATGGTAAAAGATAATTGGGTTGCCATCAATGACAAAGGGGGAGATTGTTGGAAATATGAGCAGGTTTTGTTGTCATTGATGTCAAGAAGTCAGGATCAGTAAGCATAAGTTTTAGTGAGCAACATCAGTTTTAGTTTTCGTATTCAATGCAAGAGGAAGATTGCTTCCAGGTGGTCAGATGAGGTCTAAAGGGCAATAGGAAGGCCCAAGAAAAATAATATTATAATATTTTATTATAATATTAAAGGTCTAAGGTCAAGACCTAGAGATTTAAATTAATTATAAATTAATTATAATAATTTCATTATAAATTAATTTATAATTTAATTTGATTAACTCTAAGAGTTATTAAGTTAATTATAAATTATTTATAATAAGTTAATTATAAATTAATTTATGATTTAATTTAAAACCCTAAAGGTTAGGGTTAAAAGGGCACAAAGTTTAATTAATTTAAATTATTCGAATTAAATCAAATCACCAATGTCGTTGAGCATATGGCACTTTGCATATAAGAAGGGGTAAACATTATGGCAAATATTATCCATGCGATCCATTTGACATAAGTCAATATTGTGCACAAGAAAAGGAAGAAGATCATGTGTGTTTTAAAAGCTTTTGAGAGGCAGAAGATAGGATAACGAAGAGGGGAACTCACTCCACATTGCAAGGCATTGGGTAGCATGATTGGAAGCTAGAGGCTGCACTAAGATGTTTGTTGGTGCAAGGTTGAGGGATCGATTCCCATGGTCTTCATTTTTGCTAAGCGAAGGAAGTTTTTTGTTGAAGTCTACGTGGTCGGTGAAGGACAAAGGGAAGGTGCTTGCCTTTCCCTTTGCATGGAGGCACGTAGCCCATGTGGTGGGTGCACGCTTGGCAAAGGCGCTTGGTAGGAAGAGGTTGCGCATTCGAAACCCATCGAGGCTCTTTTTGGTGGACTATAAGGTATGCGCTCATAATTGCAAGGTTTCAAAAATTACGGAAATTAATTTTTAATTTCTTAAAGGTTGTATAAAGTGGAAATTGCATATTATAAGGTTTTTTGTGAGTTATACAAAGGGAGATAAAAGGATATGCATAGTGTTATT
Source organism: Wollemia nobilis (assembly GCA_028583015.1). Lineage (NCBI taxonomy): Eukaryota > Viridiplantae > Streptophyta > Pinopsida > Araucariales > Araucariaceae > Wollemia > Wollemia nobilis. The sequence goes on along the minus strand of JAQPPZ010001069.1, from coordinate 6,980,064 downwards.
TTTGGGTGTTGATTTTTGAGTGCTTAGAGTTTATAAGAGGAGTAATAAGGTGTGCCAAGGGAGTTAGATATTTTTGTTAAAACAAAGTTAATAAAAATTGTATTGAAAGGAGAAATAAGGTTGAGTAAGTTTTTGATATTTTGACTTGGTGAAATATTTTTGTGAGAAAATATTAAGAACAAATATTTGCTATCTAACCCTTGAAATTGGCAAAAAGAGTGGTTGTGATTGAGACAAGTGTTTGAGGTCAAATCATCTTCAAACAAGAGGTAAGGGCACATTATCCTTGAGAGTGATTGTTGGATGTTATGAATGCTAAGTTGGAGTGAAAAGGTCCTTGTTTGATAAGCATTGTTGAGTAAGTTTTTATATGCATGAATTGGTGAAAGAACATGAGTATCATTGTTATGAGAAGTTGTGAACTATCTTGAACTAGGGTTTATGCAAAGATCATGAGTATCATTGTTATGTGAATGTGGGAACATCTTGAGTTGAGTTTGAGTTCCATTGTGAGAGTTGTTGAGAGTATTGGATGAACCATTGGCTTAGGGTTTTGCAAGCAAGTTGGTTTCATTGATTGAGTTGATTGAGCTATAGTGATTGGAAAGTGTTGGAGTGATAGTTCAAGTTTTGTAATACAAATTGTTCTATATTTTGAATTGATTTGAAAGAGGTTTTCTGAAAGAGATTGATTTGAGTTTGTATGCAAGTTTTGTAAGTAATTTGAGAAAGATTTTGTGAAATCTTAAGGACATATTTGTGTGAGCTTTTGTGGAAGCTTACAATTGATTGGATAGATATTGGACAAGTTCTAGTGAGGACTTGTTGGACAGATTTGAGGCAAGTCTTAGAGAAGAATTGAGAGTAGATTGGACAAGTTCTAGTGAGGACTTGTTGAGAAGATTTGAGATAAGTCTTTGTGAAGACTTGAGAGATGATTTGATTGATTGATTTGTTCAAACCTTGAGTTAAGGTTTGGAGCAGATCTAGCAGAGTTGATTTGTGATTGAGTCAAGCTTTGTGTTAAAGCTTGAGGATAGATTTGAGGACATATTTTGGTGTATATTTGAGGATAGGTTTGTGCCAGACCAGAGACAGAGATTGAGAAGATTTGTGCTAGATTGAAGGACTATGTTTAGTGTAGATCAGATATAGAGATTGAAAATATTTGTGCTAGATTGAAGGATTGTTTTTAGTGCAGATCAGAGATAGATATTGAGCAGATATTTGGAGGTGATAGAGTAGAGGATAGTAGTCTCCAGTGGATAGAGATCCATTATCCAGGGTAGAGAGGATAGAGGTCTTCAGTGGAGAGAGATCCACAACCTAGAGCAGTGGAGGTAGTAGTTCTCTAGAGGATCACTAGCCAAAGCAAAGGAGAAGGAGTTCTCATATGGATAGAGATCCACAAAATTGATTAGGGGATTGGTGTCTCCTTTGGACAGAGGTCCATAAACATTGTAATAGGGAAGGATTCCCAAAGATATTTGTTGAGAAAATATTAGTGAAATATTTTCTCTATGGAGTAGCCCACATTGGGTGAACCACATTAAATCATGTCTCTCACTTACTACTGCTATCATATGTGTTGAAAAGTAAAAATATTTATCTTATACTGTCCCTCCCTCTCAATATAAGCACATGTTCTTCACTCATTTTCCTTAGACCAAGTCCTCCCATGTCCTTAAAACTACAAACTTGATCCCAAGCTACCAAGGAAAACTTCTTTTTGTCCTAAGATCCGAACCAAAGAAAGAAGCATTGAATCTGCTCTAATTTTCTAAGAACTATCCTTGGTACCTTGAACATATAAAGAAAATAAACAAGAATTATTTGGAAAGTAGTTTTAACTAGAAGGGCCTTACCAAATTGGTTCAAGAGCATCCCTTTCCACCCTGCTAGCTTCCTCTGGACTCTCTCCACCATTGCTTCCCATAAAGAAGCTTTGACTCCACTTTTGAAGAGCATCATTCCCAAGTAAACAAATGAAAGGGAATCAATCACATAGCATATGATAGTAATTTTTCTCTGCCTTCTAACTGGTGTGTTGAAAAAATAAATCTTAATTTTTTTGAAGCTAATATTCTACCCAATGACTTGCTCATAGTCATAAAGAATTGCTTTAATCACTTGAGCTTGTGGAATTGAAGCCAAGAAATATAGCAACATATCATCTGTAAATTGACGGTGTGAAATTGGATCAAAATTAATTGTAGGGTTCATGTCTACTATAGAAGGTTAAACTTTGATGGATCTTCCTAGGGATTCTGCCAACAAGATGAATAAATAAGGAGATAAGGGATCCCCTTGCTGAAGACCCCTAAAAATATTAAAATAAACTATTGGGGATCCATTAACAATGACATAAAACTTCATTGATGAAATGCAGGCTTTAATCAAACTCAACAAATCCTGATTAAATCGAAATTTCTCCATAAATTTTAACAAAAATTTCTAGGAAACCCGATCATAGGTCTTATAAATGTTAAGTTTCAGAATGGTACCTAGTTTGCCACTCTTATCTAGAGAGTGTATCAGTTCATGAATTTCAATAATACCATCAAGAATTTGTCTTTCGACCACAAAATCACTTTGGGGTAAATCAATAATACCTAGAAGGTGGACTTTCAATCTATTTGCTAAACTTTTTATGAGAATTTTTAGTAGCGTGTTGCAAAGGCTGATGGGTATGGAATCCTTGAATTCCTTAGCACCTTTCATCTTAGGAATAAGGACAAGGAGAGTAGAGTTGATGTCAGGTGGAATAAAATTTGACGCCTAGATTTTCTTCATGGCATTACAAATATCTTCTCCCAAATTGTGCCAAAATCTATAGAAAAATGGGTGGGAATCCTTCTAGGCTTGGAGCTTTGAGGCCCCCCATCGAGAACATCGCCTCCCTAATTTCCTTATCACTAAATGGGGTACACAAAGCAGAGTTTATTTCTACCAAAACTGAAGTAGGTATATTTTGGAGAAGTCTCTCTTTCGCGAGTGGGTCCCTATCTTCAATGACACATAAGAGATCTCTAAAATACCTAACTGCTTCATTCCTAATGTCCTCAATATCTATGAATACCATACCATTGGTACAACAAATTTATATCTTGTTATTGTTTCTATGCCTCAAGGTAGAGGCATGAAATTTTTTCGTGTTTCTATCTCCTTCTCCGAACCAGAGAGATCTATATTTTTGTCGCCATAACATTTCTTCCTCGACCAGGGAGTTATGATATTTTGATAATAGTTATTTTTCTCTGATTTGTTCCCTTTCCTCTACTTCCCTTGATGCTACATTAGCTTTGAACTCCTTTAGTTGCTTGGATAAATACTTTTTCCTTTGGAATATATCTCCAAAGATAAATTTATTCCAAGTTTTAAGATTAGCCTTGACAAATATTAACTTAGACGCCACTTGGGAAACAAAGGACCAGAGAAATTCTGCCACATCACCTCAAATCTGAATGACCAATGCATAAATTGCCAAGTGTTGCAGCCACATCACCTCAAATCTGAATGACCTAGGGAATTTTTTTATTTTGAACTTTTTTGTAGACTAATGGGTTGTAATCATACCCTATTTTAGGCAAGGAGCAAAGGAGAGCATCAAAAAAAAAGGGAAGAACTTATTTCAAAACCAAAACTCTGTCTAGTCTAATTTAAATTTTCTAGCTTCCCACCTGCCTGTTAGTCCAGGTAAATTTAGATCCTTTCAACTCTATGTCCATCAGCTCCTGGTTGTTCATGAAAGAAGCAAACTCTTCCATGCTTATGGAATTTACATCAGATCCCCCTTTCTTATAGAGGGATAGAGTGGGGTATTAAAATCCCCTGTAAGAAACTAGGACTCATCCTTGAACAGGGCTCTCATGGAACCTAGTGTATCCCAAAGAATCACCATATTCGAACCAGTGTTAGGAGCATAAATGTTAGAGGAGATCCACTTAAATCCTAAATTTTTGTAGCAAAAAAGAATATTTATCACCCTTTAAATATAATAAGTACAAAATAATCAAATTTCATGGGATCCCAAAATTATAGAAGACCTCTCGAAGCCCCAATAGCAAAATTTCTTGTGAACTCAGCTTCCTTCCAGACGATGTCCTTGGCAATTTATGCATTGGTCTTATCCATTTTAGTTTCCTTGATAAATATAATGTTCGAACGAAATTCTATTCCAATAGATGCCAAAATACTCTTCTTTGTAGGTCTATTTAGGCCTCTTATATTCCAATACAACATCTTAATTTGTATATTTTGGGATATTTTCCCTCGTTCGAGGATTTTGGGTGGGTCCAAAAATGATTCCAGCTTGAGTTGTTTATTTTTATTCTCATATTTCTAAAATTTAATATGAGTTTGAATTCCATCAGTGATATCTGATTCTGCTCCTTTGAACCTTACCATCTTGTTTGAGGGTTTACGAGGACTTCAACTAGTCCCCACATCTATTTGATTTTTTTTAAACTTCTAGTTTTTGGCTTGGACTTTGAAGTTCCTGAAGATCCTACTCCTGTATAAAGGGATTTTTAAAAGTCAAGCAGAGTTGGAGACTTAGATTCCTAGATTGCAAGTTCAAAACCATTTCGATGAGAACTGAGTTCCTCTTGGATTACAAGTTTAGTAGCCTTTTGAGGAGAAATAAGTTCCTCCAAAATCGAATCTTGAGAAGCCAAACATTGGTAGGAATTGTGAATAAGTTTCAATGGAATACATGTCTCAATTTCTAGGGCCATCAACTTGACAGGGCTACCCTTCGGGGTGTGGAACACCACATCATAGAACTTAGACACACTAATTGGGATGATTTGATCCAAAATATTATCTCCTATTTCCAGCTCATTCAGACTCAGCTTATATTGTCATGTTCTAGAAGAAACCATTTATTCCTAGGTATTTTCAACTAGCTTTTTTGGTCTGTTCTTCTATGGAGATCCACTACCATAATATTTATGAGGGCAAGACCCCATTGCATGTCTGAACCTATAACATATATAATACCTAATGGGTCAATTACCATAAACTATCTACTATAGCCAAGGACCCTACTTGGATATAAGTTCAATGTGGCCCGGTAGCTCAACCTTTGGGTCTGCCATTACGCACATCCTAGCAAATATCATCCTATACTTAGCTATGGTGGATGAGTCAATAAGAACCAATTACCCAATGGATTTGGCTATACCCCTTAGGGTATATTTATACCATAAATGAAATGGTAAATCAGGTAGGAAAACCTAAAGAGGCGCTAGATTAATATTTTGAGTCCTAGGGTTGAAGTTCGGACCCCATTTCCACAAAAAAAGACCTTGTTTACCAAAAATCCATGGGCCTCCCTAAGAATTTGTTTTGAGTCCTCCTTGTAGCTCAACTTGATAAGGAAGAAAGTATTGGACAAAGCCACAATATCAAGGGAGCCCAAGGGTTTCCATTTAAATAGAGTCCATCATTGAATGGAATCGAGGTCTAGCTAGGTTCCTTCAAACTTATCAACTAGGTTCCACTAACCTTAAACCATGGTAGCATCCACAAACTCATCCAAAATGACAAGTTTTTTACTGATCAAATAAAGGTAGAAAAGAAGACTCACTTGGGTTAATTGGATGATCGATTCTTAGGGACCCCTTTATGGGTTCACCATAGGACACAACAAGACCTACTAACTCTGCAGCTCCAAAAATCCTATGGGAGGTTCCCATAAGGACCACTTGCTCTAACTGCCAGCTTTCCCAAGTCTAGATCTGTGGTCTATGTGGGCCCAACGCAAATTGCACACAGTGAAAAATACAAAACGGAGCTTCGAAATAATTAATAATTCAACTAACTTTATGATTTACAAGTCTAAGCCTTATATAGGCTTTTTAATAAGAGTTACGTGAGAAGGTGGGAGATATAAGGAATCAAGAATTTAGGGACGGCGAGAAAGAGAAGGAGGCACCGGGGAAGTAGGAAAGGGAGGCTGCGGAAGGGAGAGAAAGGAGATTGAGTGATAAGAGGCGGTGGCTAGGGAGTTGGAGAGGAAATAGGAGGAATAAGGGGAAGAAGAATAGGAGCGGGAATATAGAGAAAGGGGTAGGGAGAGGATGGCCGACATTTTTAATAATAAAAAAATCATGCCGACCAGAACAAGACCTTTTTCACATTTGGGTCTTTTCTAAGCTGCTTAGAAAAGACCTAATTCATATTTATAACATTCTCCCCCTTAAAGTTGAGATGACTGACTATACAGTCTCTCAGCTTTACAAATTGAGCTTTGGCCATTGCTTTGGTGAATATGTCAGCAACATTTTCCAAAGTATGACAGTATTGAAGCTCAACAACTTTCGTTTCCACCATATCTCTGATGAAGTGGTACTTCATATCAAAATGCTTTGATCTACTATGGTGGATAGGATTATATGCCAACTGAATGGCACTGATGTTGTCATAGTATATTCTGGTTGGACCACTTTGTTGCTCTCTAATTTCTTCTAATACTTTTCGTAGCCATAGAGCTTGAGTACTAGCATGAGTGATTGCTATATACTCAGCTTCTGTTGAAGATAGAGCTACTACTGTCTGCTTCTTGGAACTCCAAGTTATTAGTCCCGAACCAAGACTAAAACAGTTTCCAGATGTGGATTTTTTGTCATCAATATTACTGCCCCAATCACTATCACTGAAGCCTTCAAGCTTGATAGTATCACTTTTGTAGTACTGGATTCCAAAATCCAATGTACCCTTCACATATCTCAAAATTATTTTAGCTGCCTGCAAATGCAGCTCAGATGGATTAGACATAAATCTAGAGACAAGAGACACAACATACTGAATATCTGGTCTGGTGTTGGCGAGAAACATCAAACTCCCAACAATGCTTCTGAAAGTGGTCACGTCAACTTTCGGTGCTCCATCATCCTTGCTTAATTGGATCCCATGTCCAACTGGAGTTGCAACTGATTTGCATTGCTCCATAGCAAACTTCTTAATCATATCTCGAGCATACTTAAGTTGACAGATGAAGATCCCTGAATCTGTCTGATGGACTTCCATCCCAAGGAAGTATTGCATTAATCCAAGATCCTTCATCTCAAATTCCTGCATCATGGAGTGCTTGAACTCCATATTAACTTTTTCATTACTACCCATAAAAATGAGATCATCCACATACAAACAAACTATGAGGATGTCTTTACCTTGATTCAGGTAGTAAAGCGTGGGTTCATTTTTGCTTCTGATGAACCCAAAATCTTTAAAGTACCCATCAATGCGTGAGTACCAAGCTCTCGGTGCCTGCTTGAGGCCATAGAGTGCCTTCTTTAATTTGTAAACAAGGTGCTCCTTACCTTGCTCTTGAAATCCCTATGGTTGCTCAACATACACTTCCTCTATCAAGTACCCATTGAGAAAAGCACTCTTTACATCCATGTGTTGGACTTTCCATCCCTTGTGTGCAGCTAAAGCAAGAACTGTTCTGATAGTCTCCTGTCTGGCTACAGGAGCAAAAGTCTCTTCATAATCAATTCCATATTTTTGAGTGAATCCCTTTGCAACTAGTCTTGCCTTGTGCCTCTCAATGCTACCATCAACATTGAACTTGGTCTTGAAGACCCACTTACATCCAACACGTTTCTTTCCTTTAGGAAGCTTCACCAGCTCCCAAGTGTCATTGTTTTTTATAGAGGTTATCTCCTCTTTCATGGCATCTTGCCAAATCTTCTGAGTACAAGCCTTCTCATAACTAGAAGGTTCAAGTTGTGCACTAGTTAACAAAGCATAGTTAACTAGATCTCCCCTAGGTTCCTGTTGGGAGACATCATCACCATACAAGTGCATATTTTCTAATCTTTGTAGAACATAATTCATTTCACTAGCTTGACTCCTAGTGTATCTTTTTGAAAAATTTTTATCCAACATCTGATATGATGGATGATTCTGTAGAGTTCTCTTACCTCTCGATGGAGAATCGATGTCCATTGGTGAGGAACTTACTGATCTCTGCGGAGAAGGACTTGGTGAAGAAGTTGAACTAGAAGATGAACTTGGGCTTGTGGGTGGAGACTTCTTACCTTTCTGCGGTGACTGCTGCTGCACCTGCTTAGAAACTACATCATTAGATTCATCATCACTGAATATTTGAGGCTTACCCCATTCTCCCCCTTCATCAAAAATCACATCCCTTGAAATCACAATCTTTCGAGTCCTAGGATTGTAGAGTCTGTAAGCTTTTGTGTTCTCACAGTACCCTACAAAGATGCATGCCTGACTCTTTGGATCGAGCTTCTTTCTCAGCTCATCAGGAATGTGAGAATATGCCAGTGAACCAAACACTCTAAAATACTTAACATTTGGCTTCTTACCATACCAGGCTTGGTAAGGTGTTTGTCCTTCCAAACTTGAAGTAGGACTTCTGTTCAAGATATGTACGCTGGTCCTGGCTGCATCTGCCCAATATGAATTAGTCAAATGCTTCATCTGAAGCATAGACCTTGCCATTTCCACAATGGTGTGATTCTTCCTCTCTGCCACACCATTCTGCTGTGGAGTGTAGGCAGCTGTGAACTGCCTCTTAATGCCATGGTGCTTACAAAAATTCAAAAATTCATTAGAGGAGTATTCTCCTCCCCTATCTGATCTAAGACACTTTACAAAATATCCACTTTCATTTTCAACTCTTACTTTGAAATCGACGAAGCATTCAAATGCTTCATCCTTATGTTTCAAAAAATATATCCAACACATTCTAGTAAAATCATCAATGAAAAGTAGGAAGTAAGAGTTGTTACCAAGACTCTTGGTCTGCATCGGACCACAGATGTCTGTATGCACTAGCTGAAGTGGATGACTGGCCCGCCATGCTTGTCCATGAGGAAATTTTGATCTGGCATGCTTGCCCAAGGCACACCCTTCACAGACTTCCTTACTATCTTGAACTTTGGGAAGTCCGGTTACCATTGCTTGTGAAGTTAGCATTTTCAGACTAGCTGAATTCAAATGACCATATCTCAAGTGCCACAAGACACTTGAATTGGTAATAGCAACATTTGCTAACTTATCTCCCCCTGGCTGGCCAAACTTTAAAGGAAACAATCTATTCTTTGACATTGGCACTTGTGTAATGATTCTATTACTATTGTTTTTGTCAAAAATGGTGCATTTACCCTCATCAAAAAGCAACTTGTAGTTCTTTTCTAACATTTGACCAACACTTAAAAGATTGTGTTGGAGATGGGGTGTGTAATAGATATCACTTACTTGCTTGATGCCTTCTTTAGTTTGAACCGCCATGGCTCCAATGCCTTCAACCGCCAATGATTTGTCATCACCCAATCGGATGCTGGATTTGTATGAGGAGTCTAGAGTAGCAAAGAGTTCTTCTTTGCCACTCATATGATTTGAACACCCAGTGTCCAAGATCCATGTATCATTCATGTTCTGATCTGCCTAACCATATGAGAGAAAGAGATTTGTGGCCTCTTCCTCTTCTCCAAAATTGCCAAACTGACTGCTCTAGCTGCTGCTGCTTCCTTGTGAAGGCTTTGACCAACAATCATGAGCATAATGGCCAGGTTTGCCACAATTGTAGCAAGATTGTTTTGATTTATCTCCTCCTTTTCCTCTGCCTGATTGTTTCCCTCTGTTTTGTTGCCCTCCTCTATTCTGATATTCACCTCTGTTTGAGAATCCTCCTCTGTTCTGATTTCCTCCTCTGTTAGGAGTTCCACCTCTCTGATTATTTCTGCCTCTACCTCTATATTGTCCTCTGCCACGGCCTCTACCTCTGCCTTCATGAGAAGCAAAGGCTTTTTCATCTCCTCCGTAACTTGTGGAAGGAGATTGTTGTAACCTTTCTTCATGTGAGAGAAGTGAACCAATGAGGGCTTCAAAAGACAGAGAGGTTAGGTCTTTGGATTCTTCTATAATTATGGCAACTGAATTCCACTTAGGAAGAAGTGTTCTCAACACTTTCTTCACTATAACTTCAGGCTTGACTTCTTCTCCTAAAGTGACCATCTTATCTACTATGGCTTTTACACGCACGCAGTAATCACCAACCTTTTCACTCTCCTGCATTTTAAGAGTTTCAAAATCTCATTTCAAGGTTTGTAGTTTTACTTGTTTGACTTGGTCACTACCTCTATAACTTTCTTTTAAAGCATTCCAAGCAGATTCAACTGTTATAAAAGAAGCTATTCTAGGGAAAATACTTCTATCAAGGGCAGCTTGGATGTGATAAAGGGCGGAAGAATTATTCTTCTGAGCTTCTTTTTTAGCCCTTTTATCGGCAACATTCAAAGCTGCCCAATCAGCAGTAGTAGGTTCAGTATATCCCTCTTCAATCACATCCCAAAGACCTTTGCCTATCAAAAGAGTTTTCATTTTAATTGACCAATATTCGTAATCACCACCATTGAACTCAGGGATTGGTAGACTAGTATTGGATGCCATTTCAAAAAGCAGACTTTATTTCAATTGCAAACAAGTAGTACAAAGGAGTACAAAAGAGATCACTGATTTAAATCAAATCTAGCCTTTTTAATACGCTCACTGATTTGGCGTTCTTCTTCTTGAGGATTGCCTAGAACTGGAAAGGCGAAGTTGTCTGCTTCGTCGTCACTAATCACAATGACTTCTGGTGCTGCTTCTGGCTCGAAACTGCTACTGATGACTATAACATCTCGTTCTTCAGGTTCAACTTCTACTGGATCTTCTTCTTCTTCAGGTTCTTCTTCCTCTTCTTCTTCTTCTTCTTCTTCTACTATTGGTTCTGGATCAGGAGAGCGTGGTGTATAGCTCTCACTTGATTCTACTTCAGGCACTGTAGGGGTATAACTATCACTCGATTGTCCTTCAGGTACTATTTCAACCGTCTCAGACTCTTCTATTCTTTTCCCGAAGATATTATCTTCAGAATCCGCCTCGTATCCAGAGTCCGGTTTCCTCAGATGAGCAATCACTTGGTTTTCTAGCTGGAAAAACACTGTATGAAGTCCGTTCCGCTGGACTTTCTCGTCAAAGGAATCAGGTGTCTCTCTTCTCAACAGAGAGCAGAGTGCATAGTAGCATCCGGCTGACCGGATCATCTATCACACCATATCAATTTTAGGAGGCTAATCACTTTATCAAAAAAAATTTACTTCTATTCTCCACAAAGTTTTTTTTTTTTTTTTTTTTATTGTCTTTTATGAAAATTTTTAATTTTTTTTTATTTTTTTATTTTTTTTTATTATTTTTTAATTAATTAAAAATATGTTTTAAAGAAAACTATTAAATAATTCAAAAACTTTAATAAAAAAAAAAAAAACTAAAAAATTTGAACCTTTGTAGGAATCGATCCCGTGTCCTCGTGCTTTCAAACGGGAACTTTCTGCCACTCTACCTACGACCTTCTTTGGAAATAAATATGGCGCGATCTTTATTTAAACCTCTTCGATCGCAAATTTCTTTTATAAAAAAAATTTCCTTTATAAAAAACCTCTTCAGCGCGATTCGAACTCAAGACCCACTGCTCAACAATCAACGCGCACAACCAACTGCGCTAGACCCTTTGGTGAGATTAAACACTTAAATCCCTTGTTTTCTAATCGCTCAGTGGCAGGAGTTTTAAAAAAACAATTTTGTCCCACATTCATGAGGACAGGGACAGAGATATGCTTTTTATGGGCGCGCCCTCGATTACTATTTCGATTGCCTTCGGGCAATCATGAGCCTTTGTTTTGCCGCTCGTAAACCAATCACAGACAACCACGTGTCCACGTCTCCTGACAACTCAGCACCTCCTTTGCCAATTCTGCTCTGCCACGTGTCTACTCTGTCAGCTCGACACCGCCAGCTTGTCACCACATGTCACCTCTACATCGATCGTCTCCTGCCTCGTAATCCCAATCGCGTCAGCTCCTCAGCCACGTCTGCACAGTCCACTCAGCCACCACGTGGCACCTCGAAAGTCAAGTTTCTATCCCCTCAACGTGGACCTCCTGTCCACGTGTCGCACCTCGATTGGTCCTTGGGATCTGTGCCCTCAGCGTTCGTCTGACAGCTTCCTGCTGACCTCCCACGTGTATCTTTGGCATCCTCCTCGGTTCTCGGGCCGACCTCTGCTTCCTCTATCGTAGGTCTTGTTCCACGTGCCGTAGGTCTCCTCGCCTCCACGCTCGGCTCTCGTGCTGCCTCGAAGACCACGCCCTCACCTAAGCTCTGATACCAGTCTAGATCTGCGGTCTATGTGGGCCCAACGCAAATTGCACACAGTGAAAAATACAAAACGGAGCTTCGAAATAATTAATAATTCAACTAACTTTATGATTTACAAGTCTAAGCCTTATATAGGCTTTTTAATAAGAGTTACGTGAGAAGGTGGGAGATATAAGGAATCAAGAATTTAGGGACAACGGGAGAAAGAGAAGGAGGCATCGAGGAAATAGGAAAGGGAGGCTGTATAAGGGAGAGAAAGGAGATGGAGTGATAAGAGGCGGTGACTAGGGAGTTGGAGAGGAAATAGGAGGAATAAGGGGAAGAAGAATAGGAGCGGGAATATAGAGAAAGGGGTAGGGAGAGGATGGCCGACATTTTTAATAATAAAAAAATCATGCCAACTAGAACAAGACCTTTTTCACATTTGGGTCTTTTCTAAGCTACTTAGAAAAGACCTAATTCATATTTATAACACCAAACTCACCACTCGCTTGTAAATCACCCTGTAATTACCATCAAAACCATCATCTTGACTGCCAACCTTCCCAAGCACCCCATCCGCTTGTAAAATAACATTGAGACCACCAAAGAGACCATCATCGAGACTACCATCCTGATTGGTACCATCACAAATCAGATTGTATAGGCCACCCTTCACCTTGCTCTTAGACACTTGACCACCCTGCACACTAACCTTCACGCCTGCACTCTTGTTCAAAACCCTTAGGTTTTATATGTTCAACAAAGTAGATTGAAAGTTGTTTATAAATTTCATGTTCGCTATGAAATCTTGCAAAAACCCTAGTATTCAACCTATAAATAAAACCCTAGTCTTCAGCCTATAACCTCCTCCTGCAAAAACCTTAGAATTCAACCCGTAAATGAAATCCTGCAAAAACCCTAGTCTTCAACCCAATAATGAAATCCTGCAAAAGCCCTATTCTTCAGCTTGTAAATGTTGTTCACTTTGAAATCCTAGTTTATTATTATTTTTTTAATTTAAATATAATTTTTAATAATATTATAAATTTTATATTGTATATATTAAATGATATAAGTTTAAGTGTTTAAATTCTTCAAATTTTTAGAAGATAATTGATATGTATCCTTAGGCACCTTCCCATATTATCAACCAATATCCTTTAAAACATTGACTTTTGAGTTTTTAGAAAGTTGCTTTAATTGTTCTTGTTAAGAAATATGCAAATATGACAAACTAGAAACTAATATTTCATTATTAGCATCATAATTAAGTAATATGAAGTATGGAATTTGGATCTACATGTTTTGATCGGAGTGGATTAATCCCCCCAACTAGAAATATGACATAGCTATTGTGAATAACCCTATTTGAATTCACATACTAAGCACATACCTGGTTCAATCAATAACCCCTCCTTTGAGAGTTCATCTATTTGCCTATTCAGTTCTTGATAAATATGTCTAAAATTAAAATCTTTAGTATAGTACACAAATTATTTTATTTCAAAGAATATGGGTTGTAGAACTGTGATTTCCATTCTAAAAGTACCAAGAATCCACTTTATTACCACCTATGAGTCCATAAAATTAGATTTTTTGTATTCCTTTTGTTTTTGCCAATTGAACCAACAATTTAAGTGTCAGTATTCAACATAATTATTGGAACCCTTTCCTAGTATAGCCTTGAATTTGAAGTAATGAGATTTAGTAATATATAGTAATCCTCCAGTCCCACAAACTCCAGGGACCCCTTGACTAGCCCCATAAAAAATGCCCTAGGCCCCTAATTTATCAATTTTCTAAAGTATGATTTACTTGATTACCTTTGTTGCTACCAAAACCTTATAGTATCTAGAACTTTAAATTATTTGGGAGGCGGACTACCAGGTAGGCTTCTCCTAATACTATAATATTTTTGTGTTCCTTGATATCCATACTCTCCATGATAGGAATTGATAGCTTTAGCAGCATTCCAACACAAGACATAGATCAAAACAATGAAACATCTCATAATATGAATAGAGAGTGATACTATATGAATGGAATTATGTGGCATTTTATATAGGAAGATGGATTTCTTGTCCAACACACTACCTAGTTGTACAATGGGACACCTTGCACATTTACAAAATGTACGATGACACTTGCGCATATGTTACTTCTTCCCCAAGTAACTAGATAACTTCCCCCTAAAGTAATCTAATGTCCTAACTATGTACCTTAGGTACATTATATAATATCACCCAAATGATATATTATACTCTAAATCTAACACCCATGTATTACATTATTTGGGTATTGAAGACTTTACTCTTCAATATGGATTTCTGTATTTATCTTCATTCTTCAAATGGTCTTCGAATTGATCTTTAGCTTGAGCTTTATCTTTTTGCTTAACTCTATATTCTGACTTTGGTATTGTCATTGGTTTCCATCTGAATCTATTGTCAAAGAAGTTCATACCTTTCTTGTGCCCATGCCTATACCTTGAGGTATATACTTGAGAGAATTCATTGATGAAGTTTGTTTATTTATGTATTTATGATCCTGTATCAATGCTTTCATCAATTCTAGTAACATGAAATTTTTCTGAGTAATCATGAACTATATGTAGATCACTTGTATCACATATAGCATTAGTCTTTGTAATAGGTTCTTTTATCTTTGTCACATATTCTAGATTACTAGTGTCAATGCTTGCATTGTAATATTCCTTCTCATGATTTAAATATTTATCCATTTGATAAGATCACTAGTATCATGGCATGCATCAATCATCAATAGTTTTGATTCTATGGTATTTCAACATGAATCTACCATCACAGGTTTTAAGTCCTTTGTATCATTAGAAGAATCTTTCATTTCTATCTTGTTCTTTTTGTCCTCAGCTTTTTCTTGTCCTCTTATCTTAGAAACATTGAGAGTGACAATTCCTTTGTAGATTATCTTCGATAGATTGGTTGGTATAGTAACAAAATCTTCATAGTAATTATTAGCATTACTAAGGAAATTTTGCATGCATTTTTGAAGTCCATTTTTGAAATCTTTCACTTATAATCTCTGCAATCTTACTGTTCAAAGCATTTGCTCCATCCATATACCTATTCTTTAAACCTTTTATCATGTCCTCTTGTCTTCTATTCTTGTCTTTGAGAACATCATTGGAAAGCAATGCCATATATATCATGTCTCCTATATCACTTGGTAATATGAAACTATTTTTAGAAGCTTTATATGTCTCATCAAGCTTTCCATTCAGATAATTGCTAAGTGCTGAGAAATTTTCATTTTTGATTTCTTTTAACATTGATTGTGAGGCACCATTTTCAGTCTCTTCTATCAAGTGTTGTAAATGACATTTTGATCTTTCTAATCTTTCTGAAATTTCTTGAATGTCTAGTTGTTTTCCTTGGTCTTCATGGATGTATATTTATTCTTCATGAAGGTTTGAGTCTTATCGAAAGACAATTAATTCTTGTTGAAGGCATAGGTTTTCTTCTTCAACTAATTCTATCAACTTGTGAAGTTCTAGTTTTTGAGTTTTAGCTTTTGAATTACTTGTTTTCTTTTTTATCTGCTTCTTCTTTGCCATGTTCCTTTGATGTAGGCTACCTTATGGCTCCCTAGATAAGATGCTTAGGGTTTTGTAAACTATATTTGCAAAAAATTGATATCCTAATTTGGTAAATATTAAATCTGATTTACAAAACCTATTTAGTTGATTACAAAACTTGTAATTAATTTTCCAATACTTTAGTTAGAATACCTTTTAACTCTCGAGTAATCAAGTTTACTAAAATCTTTTCAATTTTCAAATTTTGTAAAATACTCTATTTTGATATGCCTTAGCTTTCTAGATTTTTCCTTGTGCTGAATCCCTTCTGTCTCCCAAAATGATTTTAATATAATATTCAATTTCTAGATAACCCCTTTATTTCTTTATTTTTTTTTTTTTTTGCTTCAATTACACCTTATTCCTCCTTAAGCTATGCAAAGGTTTAAATAATCCTCTTACATTTGTAAATATGGTGCTTATAGCTTGCTACAATATGAATTGACTCCTGTGCACGAGTTTGACCATTGTCCAAGTTGTCTACATTCCACCTGACGCTGACTTTAATGAGCTAATTATTTCCAAGTCTCCAATGGTTAGTGAAGTATTCCTCTGTGAGTCACTATTCTAATGAGTCACTAATGAGCTCTATGTAACCGTTATTGCGCTATGTAACATCTAAGTCCCACGTGAAATGTTTGTTAATCACATCGTACAGCTCTAATAATCACAACTTCTTCCTTTTGTGTGTGTAGATGCATTGAATGTTAATGACAAGCTTCTTTTTTTCACTATAACAAAACAACTATCAACGGGTGTTTGCCAACTATTTTGTGTTGTCTCCAACTTGTAATATTGATGTTTGGCTCACTTTGTTATGCACTTCTTGCTGCAAGTTTTGTATCATGACAAGTGTCCTTGGAATGGCATTGCTTCCATAAAGCTACAGTGCTGGACTATGGTGTCTTCGGATACCTTCGATGCCTAAGATGACTCTTATTATTTGCTATTGAAGCTCCTTCGTTGGACTGTGTAAACCGCTCACTTGGATGGTAGAACCATGGGCAGTGTAGTCTCCTCTTGTCCTTGACAATGTGGCTTCTTGTAGTCACTAGTTTGTGCACTTGATTGCTATGGCCAGTGTAGTCTCCTCTTCAAGAACACAAAAATTACTCTCAAATTAATCTTTTGAGAGTAATAGAGTAGTGAAAATGATCTTAACAATATTTCACTTTTAATGCAGTAACAATCTTACCTTATCACTCCGATCAACTCTTAAAATCACTTATTTATGCACTTAATCAATTTACTGCAACTAATTAAGAATAATCTGAAATGAATCTTCAAGAGATATTATGTAATTTCACTACAATTAATATTGTAGGACCTAGTCTTCTTTTTACTTTTCCAAAGTAGATGATAGATAGTTGATATATGTAATTCTAAAATCTAATCAAATCCTAGTTAATGTGCAAATGAACCTTAAATTTTTTTTTATCTTTTTGCACTTTTGAAGACTGTAATCCAATTTTTCTTCTTGCAACTTTTAATCTAAATAAGGTGCTCCAATGAATTTGATAAGTAATTCAATTAACGAGTTAGTTAGCACCAATAGTTGCATACCTTTTTAAAATCTTCTGTAGCTCTTTTGTCGCTACTATAGAGGATGTGGATCTTGGTATCTAAGATTACCAAGTTGCTCCTTTGAGTAGGATCTTGCAACTTCTTGTAGACTGTCTTGAACAACTCCTTCATCAAAATATGATCTCGAACTTTCTTTCACGAGCCTAAGATTTTATGGCTTGTTCTCGTCTTGTGCTCTCCTCATTCTGCTGTAGATTTGGAGAAGTCTTTGTCTCTAAAGTGGTGCCTTATTGTTGTGAAAGGTAATCTTCAAGTCTTCTAGATTTGGCAAGTTCCTTCTGTATTCAAGTCTCCTTGTCGAATTCTAACTTCAAGTAGGATCTTTTGTATCTTCTTTGACACTTCTTACCTCGTTATTCTCCTCTGAGGGTTTGGTACTCCTTGCCAAAATATTCTCTTTCGGTTTGGCACTCCTTGCCAAAATATTCTCTTCCAGGAATTTAGCACTCCTTGCCAAGTTCTTCTTTTCTAGAGATGTGGCAGATCTCCTTCTGGTCTTCTACCTTCTTCTTTTTGAGCTTGTTGTTGGATGGTGATAATTGTCCCAAATATTTTGCTTATTAGAAACTTCTTTGATCTCCTTATTATTTTTTAGCTCTTCAAATGATCTCAAAGCAATAGAATTTGTAACTGGCAGGTCCAAATACGCGTTTGTTTTGTAAAACCCATAGCAATGACTTTCCCTATTCCTATCTAGGAATGACCGTAGATTTAATACCATTGATAGCTTTAGCAACATTCCAACACAAGATAGAGATCAGAACAATGAAACATCTCATAATATTAATATAGAGTGATACTATACAAATGGAACTATGGCCCTTTATATAAGAATATGGATTCCTTGGCCAACACACTACCTATTTGTACAAGGGGACACATTGCACATTTACAACATGCATGATGACACTTGTGCATATGTTACTTCTTCCCCAAGTAACTATATAACTTCCCCCTAAAGTAATCTAATGTCCTAACTATGTACCTTAGGTACATTTTATAATATCATCCAAATGATGTAATATACACTAAATCTAACACAAATAGCGAGAGAGCTATAAAACCTTTGTATGACATGTTTTCAATCCAAGATTTCACACTCTCTTAGGGAGTCTTCTAGCCATATTATAGGAAGCTTTAATTGCATAATAACCCCTCTCCAAACCTGTCTAGTAAAAGATCAATATACCAACAAATAATCAATTGTTTCATTGTTTGATTTATATAAATGGCACCTTCCTAGACCATCCCAACTTATTTTCTGTGATACTTCCCATGTCAAAACCTTATTTTTATGGCAATCCATAGAAACCGTCTTATATTTAATGAGGATTTTTGCTTCTAGAGTGACTTCAACCACCATGTTGAATTATTGTTCCTATCTTCCAACAAAGTCTTATATCTCAACTTTGAAGTGTACTACTTTGTAGCTCCATTATTTTTACAAATCAATTGATTAGCTTCCTCTCACAACATGAAGGTTCCAAATTAGCTTCAGAAAACATAGCATAATTCAACAACTCATCTTTTGGTTCTTATTCATCATCACCATACATTTGAAGCTTTTCTAATCTTGAAACAACTTGGTCCAACTCTTGCAATTGACTTCTTGTTAACCTCCTTTGAATGTTCTTGTCCATAATTTGTTTGGTTGGATGTGCTTTGAGTCTACTCTTTCTTTTAGTTGTATTCTTGGTGGGACTTGTAGATGAGCTACTTGTGTTTGAACTTGGTGTAGTATCCTTTAAGCTTGTTGATGGGATTCTAGGTGGGCTTGGAGGAGTAGAGGAAACATTTTAAGGTTGTCCCCAAACTATATTATTTTCTTCAACATCAAATATATTTTTTTGCAGATTTTTGATGAATGTACACTCCCCTTAATCAAATATTACATCTCTAGAGACTACACACTTATGAGTTTTTATATTATATAGTCTATGTGCCTTACTTGTTTTATAATATCCCACAAGAATGCATGGCTCACTCTTGGGGTTCAACTTATTTCTCACTTCATCATTCACATGTGCATATGCAAGACAACCAAAAACTCTCAAATGACTTACAATGGGTTTTGTGCCATACCATGCTTCATGTGGAATCTTCTTGTGTAGTGCTCTTGTGGAGCATCTATTGAGAATGTACATTGTTGTATCAACTGCATAATACCAATAAGAATTACTCAAAATTTTTATCTTCAACATGCTTCTTTCCATTTCTATAATGGTTCTATTTTTCTCTTAGCTACCCTATTTTGTTGTGGTGTATAGGCGGTAGTGAACTACCTCTTGATGCCACAGTGTTTGCAAAAATAATTGAACTCATTTGAATAAAATAATCCTCCACAATCAATTCTCAAACACTATTTTATATCCACTTTCATTCTCAACCAATGTTTTGAAAATTTTGAACATGCCAAAAGCTTCATCCTTATCCTTGAAAAGTCATCAATGAATGTAATAAAATACAAAGACTTACCCAAACTTTGTTTTTGTATAGGTCCACAAATTATCAAAATGTACAAGTTGGAGTGGGTATGAGTCTTGCCATGCTTTTCTTTTTGGAAACTCCTTCCTTGTATGATTTCCAATCACACATGCTTCACACACAGCATTGTGCTCTCCAAACTTAGGTAGTCCATTTACCTTGTTTTGTGAAGACAAAAGTTCCATACTTTTAAAAATTCATGTGTCTAAATTTGAGATGCCAAAACCAATTCTTATCTTCAAGTGTTATGTGTGCCATGTTTATACTCCCTTTTCCTCCAACTTCAAAGGAAACATCTGATTCTTTGTAATAGGAATAATGGTGACCATACGGTTCTTATTATTCTTATCATAAATAATACATTCATTGTTATCAAACATAACTTTATAGTTTTTTCTACAAGTTGTCCAACATTCGACAAACTATTCTTCAAATTGGGAGCATAGGAGATATCATAAATTTTCTTTGTACCTTCTTTAGTGCCAACATCTATGGTACCTTTTGTAGTCACATCTAAAGTATTATTGTTCCCAAGAATGATATTGGTCTTGAAATTCTCATTCACATCAACAAACAACTCTTTCTTTCTAGTCATGTGGTTAGAAAAATCAGAATCTAGATACCAAACTTCTTGACTAGTTTTTTTAGCCATATCACTAGTTAAAAACAAATTAACTTGTGCAACTTAATCCTCACGTACATAGTGGGATCTTCTATATCCATTTGTGGTCTTCACTCTACAATATCATGCAATGTGGCCCATTTTGTGACAATTATAGCATTCAACTCTTTTTTAATCAGCCATTTCATGTCATTTTCCAACAACAACTCTTCCTCTTCCTCCTCTACCTCTTGAGTAATTCTGATTTTTCCCTCTTCCACGTGCTTGTTTACTTGTGCTTGGACAAACTTCATCATTTTCAAAAAAATTCAATTTAGAATTAAAAGCATTCTTCTCATTTTATTTACTAATTTCTCTTAGTCTTTCCTCATGTAACATAAGATAACCATCTAAACAATCAAATTCAAGTGTAGACAAATATTTACTCTCCTGAAAAACTATTACAACATTATTCTATTTAGGGGTAAGAGATCACAATACTTTCTTCACAACTATCTCTTTCTTCAAGGTCTCTCCAAGGGTGGCCATCTTGTTCATCACATCCTTCACTTTAACACAATAATCACCCACACTTTCAGCCTCTTTCATCTGTAGATTCTCAAATTTTTTCTTCATGATCTGCAACTTAACCATTCTAGCTTGATAATTTCCTTGGTAAGCCTCTTGAAGAGACTTCCAAGCCTCCTTGGATAATGTAACAACAAAAATATGTGGAAATAAACTCTTGTCAAGAGCAGACTGAATATGGTAGAGAGCTAATGATTTTTTTTTTTTTTTTTTTGTCTTATCATTTTCTTGTAACTTGTTCCTATCAGTTGGTTCTTCATAACCACTCTTCAATACCTCCCAAAGATTTTTTTCAATTAACAATGTTCTCATTTTTATGCTCCAATGATCATAATTTTACTCATTAAATTTTGGAATGGGTAATGAATTGTTGAAGTTGACCATTAAACTCAAGCAACAATAAATGAAGTTTTTTTCAATGAACTTGTTCAAAAGCTTGATCAAATGTTAGACTGACCATAAACCCAAGTTCACTCAAACCCAAAAAACCAACCAAGCTTTGATACCAAAATAAGCAAATGACCAAAAAACAAAGAGCACCAAAGAGAAGCAAAAAATGTAGTAACAAAAAAATTGTAGCAGCGCATGATAGTCTAAATTTGAGGGACCAAAAATGCTCAAAATTTGATAAAATTTTGGGAGTGAATTCTACACAAAAATACCTTTCCAACGGTGTATCACATACAAAAAATAGAGCTATAAAACAAAAGTTATGAGCTCTGAAAGTTGACTGAAAGTTTCAAAAAACATAGACAACAAACATGTTTTTCACAAAATGAATGGAATAAAATGTTGTTTTTATTTCAAACGAACTCATATGTATTACAAAGCTTTCTTAACAATATTCTACAACTATATTACTCTATTATGCATTTACAAGAGAGACAATGATGTTACAACACTTCATTTCACATTCTAAAAAGTCCAACGATCATGGTGACTCTTCAAGGTTCATAGAAACTTTTGGGCTTCCTCAAATTTGTAGAATTTTTTTTGGTTTTCTTTTTCTTACTCAACATCAATTTTCAACAACAAACGGATTTTGATAAGATGAATCTCCAACAACAAATTTTTTTTAATAAAATTTTAAATAATAAATCACAAAAATGTGGATTTATGCGAATGAAGGATATAACATATCATAACTCTTGCTTTTGGCTGGTTAAAAAAAGCATCTTTAAAATAATTCAATCATGCCCATTATATCATTTGTGCACCCCATCCTACAAATGTTGCCATCATAATTTATATGCCTACATAATCCCTATGCCTACTATGTATTTATGATATTGTGATTGTACTTGTGAGGGATTTCATGTGTAAGTGTTAAAACAGCCTTTACATCTAAGGAATGGTCCCAAATACTGTACGAAGATGTAACATTAAGTTAATTAACAAATAAATATAAAACTCTTAAGAAAAGGAGGTTTCAGTTTAAATCCTTTCCCCACCCTCTGATGTATTAACCCCACCCACCCAACAAAATTTTTTAAATATTCAGAAGTGTCGGCTAAACTCCACGAATATTTAAAAAATCTATCCTGCACGTTAAAGTTCCTCCCAAATCAAATTACTTATAAGAAATTCTATATTTACCTTTCAACATAAATATAATATTATTTTTTATTTAAAATAATAATAATATCAGATTATATATTTTTGCGTTTGCCTTCATTTTTTTTTTATTAAAAAGAATCGGCAACTTTGCGAATAAGTTTACGTTACTTTAATTTTAATATGATAAATTATATCTAGTGCTCTAATTCTTAACTTTGCCTTAAATGCACGTGAATATGTTTATGTTACTTTAATTTTAATATGATAAATTATATCTAGTGATGCAATTCTTAACTTTTAATTATTGTAATAACATTTTTTATTACTTGTGTTGGTGGGTGGGATTTACAATTTCATTCGTCAATTTTTTTTTTCATAGAAACATAAAAGAATTGGCAACTACCTTTTCATTTTGAAAAACTAGTCACAGGGTCAAGTGGCATTGCCTCCGATTGTAGCGTCAAATCATAGTGCTACCACTATAATCCCTACCTCGCCTCCGTAATCATAACCCAGAGTGAGGGAGACCTCTGGTGGCTCAGGGTTGGTACTGTTGTCATCAAGCTGGCGCACACTCAGGACTCAAGTCAAACTACTACTTTTGCCCAGATTGAACATGCCCGCGAGGTTTGAACCTAGGTTTTCTCCTGGTAAGTCCTCAACTTCTTACCAATCCAGATAGCCCTTGCAGATGAACTTTTTTTTTTTGATTTGGTTACTATGAGAAACCTCTACAATCAACGCACAGGCTGAAGCAGTCTCCTCCCAACCATGACCCCTCGTAAAACCGAGAGCTATGCTTATCAATAGGGAATTTAACATACAGGCACCACACACCCACTCCCTATTTAACACACAACCACCACAAAGCCACCACACACCCACCCTCTCGCACACTTGCTCACGTCGTGGTTTGAACCTTAGACCTCCGGAAGAAGAGCCAAAATCCGAACCGTTTACCTCTTTTATTTTAGATTTTATTATTATTATTATTATTATTTAAATGTAATTGTAATAACTTTTAATAATATTATAAAACATTATTTTATATATTAAATTATATAAGTTTAAGTGTTTAATTTTTTTATTTTTAAGAAGAGAATTGATATGTATATTTATTTTTTATTTTTTTAAGAGAAAATGAGTTATATATTGATATTCAAATTTGCAAAAACAATTATCCAACAAGTAGTTTGGAGGTCACAAGATTATTGTCTAAAAGGAGGAACATGCAACAAAACAAATTAAAGAACTCCAAAAAAGTGTAATAGTATACAAGGGTGCCAAAGATGCAGAGGGTATCATAATCACCAAGAAAACTTGAAATACGAAAAACTCTAGAATCACACAAAGTTCCAAAGTTGTCCAAAGCGCAAAGTTCCAAAGTTGTCCAAAGCATCAAAATCTCCAAGGGTTCCGAAATCTTCAAAGTCTCGAGAATCTCCAAAGACTCCAAAATTAATGTGTTTCCTATAATTTGTGCCACTCATGTTCCCTGCTTTTCTTTTCTCTTATTACTTTGAGATGCAAATAGGCTATATTTATGACCTCATGTGCAAGGTGATCAACAATCATATTATGCCTCCTTCCAATGTGGGAGTATTGTATATATATTCAAACTTTTGCTCCAATTCTCTTAGTATTCCTTGAAGTATTTATAGTTGGATTGATGAGAAATCCTTCTCCTTAGATAGGACAAAGATCACAAGTCTTGAATCACCATACACATGGAGTTGTTTAATGCCTTGTTCTTGAGCCAATTTTTGTCCAATTTCATAGCCTATCAATTCTGCAACATTATTGGTTGTTTTCTCAAATTGATTTTGACTTGAAGCATTTCATAGTGTGGGGCCACTAGTATCACACCACCAACCATTGTATGGCTTGGGTTTATTTTAGAGGCTCCATCAAAGAAAAGTGTAGGGAACTTTATCTTTGGAGGTTTGATTGTTCTAACCTATGGTCCAAAATTCAAGAGATTTTGGAGATCCATTTGGTGTAATAGTTGTATCTATTTTTTCTTAATATTCTAATGTCTTGTTGTTTATGATATATATATATATATATATATATATATATATTATGTTCAATATTATCTTCCTTAACACTCAAAAATTGATTTTTTTTGTTATAAAAATATCATTTTTCTATCCTTCCACATGTTCCAAATGATGAATATTGGCACTAAATATCATATCTACCTGATAAGGTGCTTGTCCTTCAGTCTCTATTTGTACATTTATTTTTTTAATTTTACATGGTGGAATCAGTAGCCACCACGAATCTAGGCAGGCTATCCAGCTTTTATGGCAACCACAATATTCTGCATTGTCCGCCCCCGCCACACAAATCTTCGTGCAGTACGCCCCTATAACCACCATGCCACGATCATTTTAAACTTTTTACACCGCTGGAAGCACCAAGAAAGGAACAAGCGTTCAGTCTGGCGAGGCACAAGATTTAAACCTTGGACCTCTGCCCCCCTTATGAGGTTTGGGGGAACCAATTGGTCTACACCTTGGACCTCCCTATTTGTTCATTTGCCCCCAATTGGTTAGGAAATTTTTTAAGTTGAAGGTTCCTGATAGTGTTGATCCTAGCTGCTAGGTTATTTCAATCTAGATTTTAATTGCTTTTGTACACTAAAAGAACATATGTGATATTGTTTCATTGTTCTTAACACAAATATGGAAAATATGAGACCCCATGATATTCCTCTTAATGAGGTTGCCTCCATTAAGAATCTTGTTGTAGAGCACCAACTAAGGAAAGGCTTGAAGTTTGGGGGGAATCTTGTAATTTTATACCTTAGCTATGGTTGAGTTCTTTTGACCCTATTGCTATAATAACACTCCTCATTTGCCCCACTAATAGAGCCCTATATAAGTTGATCTAGAATTTTGAGAGAAAGTTTAATCCCTTCAGTTTGGATGTGCAATTGTCTCCACGAGTCTTGGTCAAGATGTGGCAGTGGTGGATCTCTCACCCATTCAATCAAGCTTGCAAGAGAGTTAACACCCAACTATTTTAGGTCTTCTTTTTTCTAGAAAATATTTTTTAATGACTGGAGGTCCTCCCAATATTGGATCATCCCATATATTAATTTGTTTACCATCCCCTAGAAGCTAAGAGGTATGAGTTAATATAATATATTTAGCTTCCACAATATGTTTCCAAATTTAGGAGGAGATTGTTATGCTTTTCACACCTTGTATGAGTTGGATCCCATTAGACTTGTTCAAGTATTTGTATTTTAATATTTTCTTCCATGGAAAGTCTGGTGGAGTGAGCAGATTCTAAAGCAACTTAACACTTAGTGCCTTACTAACAATTATTGTTGTTTTATTCAGAGACCTCCCTGCTCCTTTGGCTTGGTAAAAATCTTCCAATTGACCAATGGAACATTTTTCTATATGATTGCCTTCCTCCTTGCAATAGGAAAGTTCTTAACATTACATCTAACTTCTGCAAGATATATAAGGGTGCATTATACACCAACAATTGATATATGGGAAGACTTGCTAATATTGATTTAATTAAAATAATTATTCCAATCAAACTCGACCAATCATTTCTATACTATTATATTATCCTTGACATCTTTTCTAGAATTACACGTCAAGTTTTCTATTTTTTATGGAAACCCATAGGAAAACCTAGGCAGTTAAAGGTATCACTACCTTTATGGAATCCCAAAATTTGAGAGAAACCTCTATCTTTAATTGTTGAAATATTTGTAGTATAAAATCTACTCTCTACCCTTGTGGCTAAAGAGAAGCAATCTAATTTTTTTTTGATCAACTTAACATTCAGTTTTGTGGCTTCCCCCAATAAAATAGTGTCATCTAGAAATTGAGCATGAATGATTGTTCTATATTATGTAGCTACTCTAATTTCCAAGATTTTTTCCTTCTCAATTTGGTTAGGGTCCTCCCTAAAGTTTAAGCTAAAAGGATATAAAGATAAGGGGAGAGAGGACACCATGAAAAAAAAAAGGACTATCATGGATATATGGTTGGAAGATTGAAGAAGAGGGACATTTTTTTGTAGGACTGCCCAAACTATCGAACTTTTTTCAACCATATTTCACTCATCCGGACTCGGATTGAGCTAAAATTTTGAGGGTAGATGCCTGAAAAACCCTAGAACATCTCCACCAATTTTAGATCATTTGGAGCAACACAGATCCTAGCGCATCCCTATGTGTGAACGAGATTTTTGGTAAGCGGTTGTGCGAGGGTTTCATCTGGGTTGAGTGCAAGCAGCTCCAGAGGTTGGTTTTCGGGGCCTTCGGGCCCTAGAGGCCAATATTTTTGTGGTTTCTACTCAATATTTTAGCAGGATATGTTGCAGGGGATCCAAGATGGGTTAGAAATCTATCTTTCAACAGATCATGTTGTGAACTTGAGTGACAACGACTTCCAATTTGTTGCACAAAATAAAAGTGAAAACCATACCTTTCCATGGCGTCTAGGGCAAGGATTAAAGAGATCACGAAATAAGTTTCAAGCAGATGATCAAAAAATGGCTCAGATCTCAAGTGATTTTGGTGCTAAGGTGCACCCACAAAATAAATCTACTATGAAAACCCCTGTCAAGGGTAAGAATTTCAAAGACTCAGCCCCAAAAATGAATTTTAGGGATGCCCTCCGTGGTGGACAGCCTCAGCCCAATGCTAATATTAATCTTAGGGCTTCCCATAAACCTCTAAGAATGCCTAATATTGATCCCAGGAAAATGGAGTCAGGATGTCTTAAAGCAGCTGATGGAACTCCTATTGTTAAGCTTGATATGGGTAACATTCAGATCGGCATTGAAGATCTAGAAAAAAAGGACTAATTTTGTTTGGGTTTTTCGAGGACTAATTTGTCGGTCGTGGGTTTTGTTCGAGCCTATCTCGCTTTCAAAGTTTGGGCTGCAAAAATCTAGAAAACTAAAGGTGAGTTACAAATCTCTATTTATCCAAATGGTTATTTTCTTGTTTTATTTGCTAATAATGAAGATAGAGAGAAAATTTTTCAAGGGGGTCCCTGGTTCTTTGGAAGGGCAGGGCTTTTCATGAAGCCCTGGCATACTAAATTTAAAGTCGAAGAAGAGATGCCTTCTACGGCTCCCGTGTGGGTTAGACTCTTTGGCCTCCCTATTGAATTTTGGAATCCTACTATTTTTTCTTCAATTGGAAACTCTTTAGGAACTTTTATGATGACTGTTGATTGTACTCAAAATTTTGAACATATTATTTATGCTCGGATTTGTGTTTTAATGGATTTTGACAAACCCTTACCTAAAAATATCACATTACAATTTGGGGAAGACACTTGGGAGCAAGTAGTGGACTATGAGAACATTCCTTTTCGTTGTAGAATTTGCCATGAATATGGTCATTTGGCTAGTGCTTGCCCAAATAAAATTCCTGATCAAAAGAAAGAAGATATAAACTCAACAGGTTTCCAAATGCCTAAGAAGAAGAACACTAAGAAAAAACCAGTTATGAAGGATCAATCAAAGTCATCTGCTAATATGTTTGAAATCCTTTCCATGAATGATGTCCCAAGTGAGGAAGAGGAAATAATGGAAACATAAATCTTAGAAACACAATTTAAATATGAAGGGAAAAACTCAGAGACAAACCAACAAATCAAAGGTTTTCAACAAAAAAAAGGGAGAAAATTTACACAAGAAAAACAATCTTTTAAATGTCAAAACTTCAAATAATACAGGTCCCAATATAGACTCTGTTGAACCCTCTAGTAACACTTTGGTTGTGTACGAGCATTCTTCAAGGTTAGAAGCCATCTCAGATTCAATTGGAGTAAGTCAAGAAATGAGGAAAAAAAACTGAAGATGGATTCTAATCAAAAGGTAGGTCGCAAGACCAATCAATATCATATGGTAAAAGAAGGTGAAAAGCTTGTAGAGGAAGGTAAGATTAATGCCCTTCCCAAATTTTTTAGCCCTGGTATTAATGAAGATCATCACTTGGAATATTAGAGGACTCAAAGGGAGTCTTTCAAAACAAAATGAAATTAGAAGAATGATTCAGATAAATCATCCACATCTTGTTTTCCTTCAAGAAACGAAGATGTCAATAGAGGATATGGACTCTATTGCTAGTAAAATTTGGCTAGTTGGAAAAGTGGTTTCCCTCAGTTCCCAGGGGACTTCTGGTGGCATTGCTTGTCTTTGGGACCCAAAAGAGGTAGTTATTCACCATATGGTTGGCAGTTGGGGTCTTTTGGCTATAGCTATTCAAAGTAGACATTCCAACCAAATTATGCTCTGCATTACTATTTATGCTCCGACTGCTTTGGAGGAAAAAAGAAGATAGTGGAAGGATATAACTTATATTATCTCTCATTTTCCTAAAGCTTGGATCTTGATCGGAGGAGATTTCAATACCATCCTCTCTCTGGATGAGAAAATAGGGGGAAATAGAAATTTGGATAGAAGCACTGACCTCATGAGCGAATATATTGCAAACCTCCATCTTGTGGACATCCAACGAGGATAATGGCCTTATGACTTGGTCTAACAGAAGGCAAGGCTTAGCTTGTATAATGGAGAGATTGGATAGGTTTTTGCTCTCTGAAAATTTCTTAATCCATGGTCACATTCCTAAAGTGAAGACTCTTAACAATGTTGGTTCGGATCACTGGCCAATCATGGTGGAAATGTGGAAAACCAATGTGAGTTTCTCTCCTTTTCATTTTCAATTAATGTGGCTCAGAGACAGTTCCTTTAGACCTCATGTGCAACAATGGTGGAAGGAAGGTAAGCCTAGGTATGGGACTAAGATGTTCTATTTTGCCAAAATACTGCAATACATTAAATCCAAAATCAAGACTTGGAACTGGAAGGAGTTTGGGGATGTTCATAAAAAAATATGAAGTTATTGCTCAACTTGAAAATTTGAATAAGAAAATCCGTTTAGATGGCCTCACAGAGAGTAGAAGTGCAGATGAAATTAAACTCACAACTCAGTTAGAGGAATGGGAAAAAAGAGAAGAACTCTTATGGAAGCAAAAATCTAGAATTCAATGGCTCAAAGAAGGAGATCGAAACACAAATTTCTTCCACAAATCTCTTCTAGCTCGAAGATCTCACAACTTTATTTCTTCCCTGAAATCAGATTCTGGAGATGTTGTCTACACTTGGGATGGCATGAACTCTATTGTTGTCGATTACTTTTCCAATATTTTTACTCCTACTCCTCTTGACTCAACTTCTCAACAAAATGTTCTTCAAGCAATCCCTTCTCTTATCACTTCTGAGGAGAACTCTATTTTGACTACTCCTATTACTATCAATGAGCTTCAACAAGTTGTTTTTAAAATGCAAAAAGGAAAACCCCAGGTCCTGATGGTTTTCCCATTGAGTTTTACCAAGAGTTTTGGGATATCCTTCATGCTGATTTATTAGAGGTGGTGGAAGAAGCCAAGAAAGCCAAAGAAATTTTGAAGGTTATCAATAAAAATTATATTACTCTTGTTCCAAAAGCTCAAGAGGTTGATCATATCTCAGCTTTTAGACCTATTGCTTTATGTAATGTTCTTCTCAAAATCATTACTAAGATCATGGCAGAAAGGTTGAAGCCTCTTTTGCATAAGATTATTTCCCCTGAACAAGGGGGTTATGTGGAAGGGCATCAAATAGTAGATGAGATAGTTCTTGCTCGAGAAGCCATCCATTCCATGGATATGCAAAAATCTCCTTCCATGTTCATTCGGTTAGACTTATCCAAAGCTTATGACAGAGTGGATTGGCACTTCCTTATCAAAGTTTTGAGGCAATTTGGTTTCTCTCAGGATTGGATGGATTGGATTATGGGATGTATCTCTTTAGTTTCCTACTTAGTTCTTATCAATGGCAGGCCTTCTCAGTCATTCCCAACTTCCAGAGGTATTAGGCAAGGTGACCCGCTATCCCCTTATTTATTCATCATTCTTGTTGAATGCTTGGGTAGGACTATAACCAAAAGAAGAGAAAACAAAACCCTTGAGGGAGTTACCATTGCTCATGGAGCTAGACCTATCTCCCATATTCAATTTTTTGATGACTCTACTCTTTTAGGTAAAGCTACAATTAAGGAAGCTTCTAATATTAAGAAAATCATTAGCTATTTTTCTAAGGCTATTGGGCAATTGATCAATGAAGACAAATCTAAAGTTATTTTCTTTCATTGCTCTACTATACAGGAATCCATGGTCTTGGATAAATTAATATATAATAAGACCTCCCTTCCGATCACTTATTTAGGTATTCCCATCAATATTCAAAGGCAAAAAAAAATATTGGAATTGGTTGTTGGACAAAGTCAAGAAGAAAATTGGAAAGTGGACCAACATGTGGCTTTCTTCTGGGGGTAGAATCACCTTGGTAAAATCAGTCCTTCAAGCTATTCCTATTTATGTTTCTTCCATGTTGAATATCCCAAAGGTTGTTCTTCGAGAACTGGATCAAATCAGTCATCGGTTCCTTTGGAGTGGTACTAAGGAGAAAAGAAAATGGGCCTTGGTGAAATGGGACACTTTATGTCTTCCTAAGAATGAAGGGGGGTTAGGATTCTGGTCTTCTATTAATAACAACAAAGCTTTAGCTGCTAAATTATATTGGAGGATGTTGCATAACCCCAATGCTCTTTGGGCCAATAATCTCCGTGCTAAATATGCTGAGAACAAAAGTCCTGAAGACCTTGTTCGCTATCAATTGCCTACCAAAGGTTCTCCCATTTTAGCAGTTCTTAAGACTGGTGAGGATTTGATAAAGAAAAATTTATTTTGGATCATTCATAATGGTCAATAGGTAATTTTTGGACAGATTCTTGGGATGGTCACAAGCCTTTGATAACTCAGTTTCCCGATTGGAGGCCTTGGATGGAGGAGCTTCACCGAGCTAACTGGATAAAGGTGGCTAATTACTATCGGTACCATACTGGTAATTCAAAGGTTGGTAGATATTGGATCCCTATTGAGGACTGGCCTATTCAAATCCCAGAAAGGCAAAGACAAGATATCCAAGGCATCCTTCATATGAGATCTCTCTCTTGGTCCCATGAAAAATATTGTTTTGGATGGAACAACACTACTAAGGGTGAGTATTCAGTTGCTCAAGGTTATTTGACCTTATGCCATAATAATCCCAACCAATCATCTGACATATTTTCTCAGTTGTGGGCTCAAAAGCTCTGGCCTAAGGTGAGGTTCTTTACTTGGCTTTTATTGCATCGTAGGGTGCTTACTTGGTGAGCAACTTATGAAGCATGGTTTTCATGGCCCTTTTAGATGTGAAATGTGTGGAAAGAATGTAGAAACTCTCAGCCATATTTTTATTGAGTGTACTTTAGCCTCTGAGCTATGGAGGAGAATGGCCACTTTACTTGGCTTACAGTGGTCCAACTTTTTTACTTTTGAACAACTTTGGAGGGATTGGCCTAAACAAGAGGGTGTTGATCATTTTATTAGGCAGTTAGTTTGGATGGGTTCTACCATTCTTCTTTGGAATATCTTGGAATGAAAGGAACAACCAAATTTTTAATCAAGATAGGAAGGATATTCACTATATTTGGCAAAAGACCATTGCCAACTTAGTTGAATCAGTCCAACAACTCCTTAATCACCCCCAAAACTCCCACCAAATATGGGATCAAGTGATGCAAAGATTGAATATTAACTCCTCTAAGGGAAACCATCTTAAAGGGAATGTGAGCAATTGCAAGATGGATAGAACAAGGAATTGGCAACCTCCTCCTAAGGATTTTGGAAAATTCAATACTGATGGAGCCTCTAGAGGGAACCCTAGAAAAGCTAGTGTGGGAGGAATTGGTAGACTTTCGAGATGGCTCCCTGGTTTTTACTTTTGCTGAGAATTTGGGTATTCTTTCCAATAACCTTGCTGAGGGGTATGGTATCCTTAGAGGCCTTCAAGAGGCTACTAAGGTTGGATGGGAAAAGGTGCTAGTTGAGTCTAACTCTCAACTCATGATTAATATTTTGAAGACTCCTTCTAAGAATCATAAGGTTGATTGGAGAATAAAAAGAATTATTGAGAAGATTCAGTTAATCCAGATGGGATTTTTGAAAGTTGATTACAATCATGTGGTCAGAGATCGGAACAAGAGTGTTGATGCTTTAGCTAATTGGGCTTTGGACAAAGGTGATCTTACTTGCTATGGCCACCCTCCTAGATGGTGGGCTTCACAAATAAGGGAAGCTCTTCTGTCTATCATTTCTTTGGATGGCTCCAGTTCTGGAGGTACCTAGTTTCTTCTTGCTTTATTTTTGCTTCTCTTTGGTTCGGTCAGGGTAGTTTAGTTTTTTGAGGTGTGTGTGTTTTTTGTTTTGTTTTGTTTTTGTGTTTTTTGTATTGTTTTTGTTGTTATTGTGTTTTTATTGTTTTGTGTTTTTTTGTTATTGTTCTTGTGTTTTTATTTTTCTTGTTCTTGTGTTTCTGTATGTTTGTGTTAATTGGTGTTTTTTTGTTTTGGTGTGTGAGTGTTTTCTATGTTTTTGTTTATTGTCTATTGTTGGTTGTTTTTTTTATTTTATTATTTTTTTAAGGTTTTGGTTGTTTTTGTTTTTCATGTTTTTGTTGGTTGTCTTTGTATCTTTCTATTGTTTTTGTCATGTTTATTTTTTTTATGTTGTTCTTGTGTTTTTTTGTGTGGTTCATATTGTGTTTTTTTTATCTTATTGTGTGTGTGTTTGGTTGTGCTTTATCTTTTTGACACACTCAAGGAGCATTTTTTTTAATCTTCTTGTGTGTTTGTGTTTGTGTGTTCTTTTTTTTATTGTTTCAGGTTTGCTCCTTGAGTATGTCAAAGGTGGTAGGCCAAGTGCGAGCCCTGGGCGATTTTGGTGGAAGAGATACCCCTGCCTCCTTGGGTCTTACCCGAAAGTGGCATCCCTTCTGGGATGTTTTCCACAAAAAAAAGAGGACACCATTGTCTTAATCCTCTACTGGATCTAAAAAAGTTAGTAGGTTGCCCATTGATTAGAGGGGCTATCCAAGGTCCCCCTATGCAAGCTCTTATCCAATCTATCATTTGAGCTGGAAATCCAAATTTGGCTAACACCTGTGTTAAAAATCCAATATCCACTCTATCAAAGGCTTTAACCATATCAAGTTTAATGTCTATTATTTTCTATTTAAAGTTGGTACTTGAGTGTAGGGCTTAGTTAATCATTATAATGTTGTCATATATTTATTTCTCTAGAACCAAACCCCCTTGTTTTGGCTCTATCAAACCATTAATCTTCCTTTTAATTCTATTTGCTATTATTTTAGTCATTATATTATAAGAGCAATTGCACAAAGATATAGACATGTATCTATCAAAATTAATTGCATCTTTTTATTTTGGAATAAAATATAAGAAAGTGGAGTTGATTGCCTTATATAGCTTACCTCTTATCCTTGTCTCTTTTATCATTGCCAATAGGTCATCTCCTATAATTTCATAAAATTGTTGATAAAAATTGTTGGTGAATCCATATGGTCCTAGAGCTTTTTCCTTGGGTAGTGAACATATTGAAACTATAAAAAACTTACCATTTGTATTAAATATTAAAAAGAGGTTACAAATTTTTCCTTTTTACAAAATTGCCACATGAGCTATAGTATAGGTCTTTTGATGGAGAGACCCTCTTTTCACTAAAATGGTGATGGCATTCTAGGTATTCTATGAGCACCTTAAGGGGGAGTGGCCTTATTGCACATGGGTCGCTACTGGTTGTAGAAGTCCTTTGAACTTACACAACCCAATAAAAATGGTTAATATGATTTGGGGGTCTATCTCAATCAGACCCCTTATGATGAAAGATAAAAGACTCAAAGAATCTAGTCTAATGCATAATAAATGTGTTGAAAGTGACTGAAAACTGATAAAAATAGTGATGCTTACCTGGTTTAAGGGTTTTTTTATTGTGTTGCTTCTTGAAACAAGTCTCTAAAATTAGTTGTACCCATGGGTGTCACCCTAATGGTTGTACCTATCCTTACGATTGCCTCTGTGTGATCCAGATAGAGATTTACCTTGTTGGGAGGGTCCCTTTGGTGTTGTTGGAGATCTTGTCCGCATCAAGTTTCCTTCTATACCTACGACTACAAGTATTTTATCATGCAAAATGAGATGTTAACAAGCACATGATAACTTCCATGGTGGTTTATGGCAAATGAGGGCTTGAATGCAAAGGCCTATAGAGTGATTTTTGTAGAGTCTAGGTATATGAGTGAGTGATTTTTTTTAAATTTTGAAAATGAACTTCTATTTATAGACTTTTCCAAGGTCAAGGGGGTTGAGGTATCTTGTGAGATGTCCCCTGAGGTGGCATGGTGTGTCATACCTCATAAATGAGTTTGGGTGAGAGAATTCATCACCCATACACATGCATTAAATGGGTATGGGTGAGCCATCCCTCATAAATGCATGGGATATGAAAGTCTTCTCCCCATTATGGCATGGTGGAGGATGACTCATCCATGCTTTCAATGCCTTGAATGCCTTGAATGCAAAAGTCTTCAAAATTCATTTATGGAATTGAATGCACATGGGAATATGTGGGGAGCAAGGGTTAATGTTAACCATGGTTGCGTTAACCCTAAGTTTAGGATTGACCAATGGTGATGAAGAGGATTGAAAATCCAAATTTCAATATTATACAAACTGTATTTATAGGCTTGAAAGGCCCAAAATACTTAACCAATTCCACAAAATCATGGATTGGTCCAAAAATACATAACCATATAGCAAAAGCTATAATAGTGCATAAGAAATTGCACGTAAAACAACTTAGCTAACAAGAAGATAAGAAGTTAGCTAAATAAGAGCATAAGCTATCTTTGAGTTCACACTTCCTAACTAGGACTTAGAAATGACAACTAACTTGTCAACTAGTGAACTAGGAGTCTATGTGAGAATAAGACTCACTTACAATATTAATTTGTAAATAAATAACTATGCAAACCTAGCTAGGAAATAAAATGGGTCATATGAGTGATCATACATCAATCCTCATCAGGTGAGGTGGAGGCTAGGCTTAGGTGGAAGCTAGGCTAGAGTAGGGTTGACCATGGGTTAGGCTAGAGTAGACTAGGCTTATGTGGAAGCTAGACTAGTCAAAGGGTAGACTAGGGTGAGGTGGCATGGTGACCAAGGGATAAGCGTAGGAAAGCACTTAAGTGGCCAAAGGGGGCTTAAGTGGGATGAATAGTGATTTTTAGGAAATTATGTAATTTTTATGGGTTTTACAAATTAATCGATCGTTAGCATTGCAAAAGGATAAATGTGATATTTTTATATGTCTATATTTACCCCTTTTGTGTTGTGTTGTGTGAAAACACGTTGCCATGCAAAAGCTTATGATACCGGATCGGTGGTTGACTATGTGAAGGATGAACTGATGAAGGGTGATTATAGTTGTGGCATGATTGATTATGACCTTTGTCATACCACAACGATTGTTGAGGGAGTAGACATAAGATTACCTTGTGTCATGATCAATGTAAGATGCCCTAGTTGTGGAAGAGATGAGTATCCTTGAAACTTTACCTTTGATAGATTGGTGATATCATTTGGGTTGGTATATTGGTCAACCATATGGAGGTATACTCATAATTGCTTTGATTGATTACATAAGTGGGCTCGATGAATACCTATATGAAGCATACACACATGATTAAGCTTGCAGTTACCAACATGAAATGTTTGAAACTTTTGTTTTGAATTGGAGTTTTTATTGAGAAGAGAAATTTTGCTTTTGTTTGCCCCAACAAAGGAGGGTTTGTGATAGTCTCAGGAAAATATTCTTGGACAAACGTAGGTTCCAAGATTGAGTGTTTGAATATTGATCATATGCAAGGCAACATTAATGTATGATGTCTACCCCCTCAAGTGATGAGTTGACAAGTGAATAAGCAAAAAATAATTATGAAATGCTTGAGAAAAATGTCATCGAATGAGTGGTGGAAAAAAATATATGAAAAATCGATGAAAATAAAATTTTTATGGTTTGGTGGTAAAATTTTAGAAGATTTGATTGAGTCACAAGGAGGGGTGCAACTGTACATGGTTGTACCTATACTTTTGACTGAATGGCATATATTTATAAAAAGGCACAGTCGCAAGCACATGAGTAATTTGCATCACACGAGTGAGGAGAATTGGGAGGAGAGGAGCGGTGGTGGTAAATTTATGATATAGAGTGCTTCTATATTGAAGATCAGAGTCTATAAGATGGTCAAAGGTGTGGTGAGAGCTGGAACTAGAGGGTGTGCAGTTAAGGTTAGTTGACTTTTTACCTCCATTTTTGAATTTTTGAACTAAAATGAACCCTAAGACTCAAATTTTAGTTTGATACATGTGATCATGGATTAATGTATATGGTTTGATAGATGGTATATGAGATGTAGCATTCATTTTTATTTTCTAATATTTAGGAATAAAAATATATGTATGTGAAAAATGTATCATATGTCCACCTAATATGTGCATGTGTAGTCACATTTTTGGATGTATATATTTGAATGGAACCATCTCAAGTGGTTTGAATTAACCAATTATAAATTAATAGTTAGACATATT
The DNA here is from genome assembly GCA_028583015.1 of Wollemia nobilis. Classification (NCBI taxonomy): domain Eukaryota; kingdom Viridiplantae; phylum Streptophyta; class Pinopsida; order Araucariales; family Araucariaceae; genus Wollemia; species Wollemia nobilis. The sequence goes on along the minus strand of JAQPPZ010001069.1, from coordinate 6,942,903 downwards.
GACATAATATGAAGTAAACAAACATGCAATGTATATGATGAATGCCAAACTAACACGAGATGTAGGTAGGCTATGAAAATGATGGTTTTGAGTAGGCATTGAATGGATATGCATAATGATCCTAAGAACTTATTGATTGTACAATGTACTAATGATGTGAAGAGAACATTGTTGTTTGGAAAAACCAATTGTGATGCTATTTGTTCCTTTGTTCAAGGATTTTTTGCTAGTAGAAGAATTTCTTGAAATTCAAACACCATAGTTTGAGCAATCAAACTTATCTAATTGTCAACCAATATTCTGTAGAAATATTGACTATCCTAACTAATATTAAGCTTATCGTGGACCAGTGTGTGTTTAATGACGTTCATTTTATCCATTTTGAGTGAGGTTGGACCAACCAATTGTAAACTTAGCCGATTTAAGCTAGCTCATCCACAAGCATGTAGTGGTCTATACAAAAGAAGATCTCTAATATGACAGACATGTTGCCATTCAAAAGGCATACTCCATTGCCAGACATGCATCTATAGTCCTGATGGAGATTAAATCCATGATCATAAATGTTGCTCAACTACCAGCTAGGCATCTATAACCCTAGTGGAGATGTTTAAAGTACCTGAGTATACCAAAGATTCAAGCTATTTGCTAGTGTTATTTTTCTTTTGCATTGCTTTTGATTTTGCTTATGTATCTTTGGTGCTATTTTGCTTTTATTTTATGTGTGCTTGTCCTTTTGCTGATCCTTAGGGTTGGATCATGCGAATGATAGGATGAGTGAGGTAAATTATGCTTGGTGGCCTATGGATGCAAGGTGTTGTCCTCCCTATGCTCAAAATGTTTTTAATGTGTTATGTTGTGGTTGGTCCAAGAGAGAACTCAATTTAGTTAGGGGAAACTTTGAAGTGATTTAGATTTTTACAACTTTCAATAAAGGTTGATTGGATCAACTAAATATAGTTGAATAATAGAATAGATCTCCATATACCAAGTAATCTAAGAATAGGATAGGACTTCACAATAGTTGCACTAAATAGTGTATTTTTATCTCTTTGGCTTGAAGTTTTTTTATTTTATTTTATGAAAGGTGATGGTAGAATAAAAAAAGATATAGCTGAACTCGTATTTATAAAATATTGTAACACTATGGAAAATTTCCTACCCATTATTAGCATGGTGAAACTCAACGATGTCTTCTTTAGAAAATTATTCAAATTTTATGGGTTTTGTAAATTAATAAACCGTTAGCATTTCACAAGGATAAATGTGAGGTGTCTACACATATAACTTCTTCCAAATATTCTTTTGTTACTACTGAAGAGATATCTTCTCTTTTCTATTTTTAACAAAGGAGGAATGTTTTTCAGGAGAGTGGCCTGATCTTGTTGATTTACTATTATCTTTGTGAGAAGGTTTGAGTAATGATATCTTGCTAGTTCCATTATGACTGTCTGATAAAACAAATCTTCAATTTTGTGAATTTCTTTGATTGTATTTCGGTGGTAGTGCTACATTATTTTTAGATTAAAGTAATTTATGTTTTTGTCTCTTTTATTGAGCTAAATAATTCTTGATCAAAGTCTTCAATGTGTCACTTCTTCTCTAAAGGCTTGATCTATTTCTTAGTTCAACCAAAGTCTTATCTCTTCCTATTAAGGGGTTGGAGGTTGATCACTTATCTATTTCTTTTCTTCCTCCATCTATTGTAGCAATATGCTTGACCTATTTTGAACATTAGTCTTATTAGAAATCCAATCCCTAATGGCTTTCCTAATATTATAAATTATCATTTTTCATACCTCTTAGGGACTGTTTGCACATACATATTACTTCTAGATACCTTCTACTAAAGGTACAAACCCCTCATGCTCCATCTATTTTGGATTGTATTTGAAAGGAATCTTCTTTTTTCTAAGAGCACTATCACCCACATCCAAATGGGTATGCTTATGATCTGAGACCAAACTTTGAATTGTGCAGCTTGATACAAGTGGATACCTGAATAGTATATTTGTTTGTACCAAGAATATATCTAGTCTTTTTCCAATGAATTTAACCCCAACTCTTCTGTTTTTCCATGTAAATTTTCCATTTTTGGGGATTATGTCCTAAAGTTTTTTCTTAGTTATAATTTGCACAACCAAGTACTTAAAAGGGTTTTTTTGAGGGAATGCCTTATTTTTTCTCCCATGGAGCTAAATTCACATTCAAGTCCCTTGATATAATTAAAATTGGGTGTCTTTTAAGATGAATCCAATGGTAAAGAATTTTCCAAGCCTCTTGTTTTAAGACTAAGTTCTTTAGTCCTTAAAAATTGACTATGGTCCAAGTTTATCCCAATGGAGAGGAGAAAGAAACTACTATCCGATTGAGTTTATTGTTTAATTAATACATATAAGAGGTTGTGGATCCCATGCAAGGAGAATCCCCTTGAGGCACCTGACAAATATGTTATGACCAGGTTTTAGGATCTCCATATATTTTTCCATTCTATTTTTGCTAACTGCTCTATCAATTTAGTTTCTTGAATATAGATAAGCATTGGCTCATGTTGGGCTATAAATTGAATTAGGTAGTATTTTTTTAAGGGACTACCCAATCCCCTTCCATTCCATGATAGAATATTCATTTCTTAAGTGGATTCTTAGCCTTGCTGAAGTCAAAGGTTGTTTGTGCTTTCTTTTGAATCTCTATATTTGGTTATTTTGTTCTTACCTCTTGATTAGATTTCCTCCCTCTAGTAGAATATTTTGTGGTTGGAGTGCCTCATGAAATCATTGTTGTTGCTAATTGAGTCTCTTCTATTTGTTCAATCTCCTCTTCTTGAAGGTTTTCTTTGATAGCCTTAGTTTCCTCCATTTCATTTTTTGATTTGGGATATGATGGATCTTACCATTTTTTATATGGCCCTAGATGTTCACCTTCCTCATTTTATGATAAAATAGATAAATTTTTATTGTTTCATCTTCCTAGCTATGGTTGAGGCCTCCTAATTCTAGGTCTTCTCTACTGTTTTATTCTTATTGGTTGGAATTATTGATCTTTTGCCTTTGTCTCCTATTGTACTTTATGGGATCAATTCCTTGAGAAATGACCATATTGATGATATGTATTACATTTAAATGGAATATGCTCAGTGGTTTGGTATGGATCTAGTCCAAGACTTTAATACCTATGTATTCATGAAGCTCTTTTTTTAAATTGATTTGAGCACAACCTAACACAAGTTGTCTTAATGGCCTTTGAAGGAGCCTAGTCTAAAAATGTGCCAATAGAGTTACCTATTATCATGAAGGAGAAAATAACTATGAAATACCTCTTTTTCCATCATGAATTCATAGTTAGAAATTTTAAATCCCCAAGAAGAGATGATTCATATTTGAATGGCTATTGGGCTAAGGCCAAATACCCATAAATTTATAGGCAAGAGCTCTCTCAATTAGGGTGAGTTTCAGGCTCTAAATATAGTCTAGAGGAATATCCACCACTAGAGCATCATCAAAATTAGAAATAAATAAGCCTTTGTTACTTTGTTGGGATTGTTATGGATTCCTTATCTTCAAATATTTGGTCATATTTTCTAGTTTTGACTGGTCAAACAGAGGAGCTAGCGATAAAAAGGAAAATAATCCATGGTCTATATTCTCGAGTATGGAGGCAGACATCATGGTAACATCCTGAAAGAAGGATTTGGGGGGAGGGATATCCCTTACTGCTATTGCCATGATAGGGCTTCGAAGGTGACCAAACCCTAATTTTATCCAAAAGAGAAAACCCTCTCCATAATCTCAAAGATTTTATTTCTTGGCTCACTTTCCTCTATTAAATTTATGGATAGACCATGAAAGAAAAATCAATAGTCATGGAAACCAACAAAGAAATAAGATCTTAAGATGAAAAACTGCAAAAAAACTCAAATAGTCACAATGCCTACTCAATATGGGCATACAAAGTATAATGCATTGGGTGGCATGAACCCTTGTCCAAAAACTAGGTCCAAGAATCAACAATGGACAACAAAATCAAAATCAACACTTGTATATTTATTTCATCAAATTAAATTTGATTAGTTAAGATATATTGTCATTTAGTATTCTTCTTTCATATATATATATATATATATATATATACGTGTGTGTGTGGGGGTATAGTTAATTTCAAATTAATTTTCTTAACCTTATTATAAATTTAAATTTATTTATTTATACTATGGTAAATGATACTTTTTATTAAGTCCTCAAACTAGTTACAAAAGACCCTAAAATGGTATCTTTCTTCCTACTACATACATCATCTTTAACAAGATAGATTGACCTCATTTACATAACATAAACTACAAATATACGATACCTTCATGAAAAAATAATGCTTAAAATAATATAAAACTTCAGCTAAGACTTAGATAAAATACAAAAATTTATAGTCAAGAATGATTTCTAGGGGGAGAAGCTTGCCTTGCATTTGTTTTATGGTGAGGGCTTTACATTGCTCTTGAGACTAGCCCAAAGAACTTTTACATATACTCTCTTGATGTTGCATTTCATTTTGTGATTGAAAAGTTGAACAAGGCTCTAATGAGATGCTCTTCTCATAAGAGAGACACACACCTAGTATTCATTTTGTAATGGGGTTTTGTCCTTGTTCACAAGAAAGTACCCGAGACCTCACTTGCTCACTCATTGTTACACCATTCTCTACAACAAGATCCCTTCATTTGCAATGCATTTCATACTATATTTATCATTGCTTAGGTAACTAATTAGTTTTTTCCTAAACTATGACTCTTCTCTCCAATATTTTCCATTTGTTATTTTATTTTCCTTTACTCATTAAATATTCTTGGAGTTTTATAGTCTCTCTTGGTCGCTCATAGTTTTTCCTGCTTACTGCTTTGGGAGTGGCTTGCCTAGTCTCCAAGACAAACCCACTTCCTTGCTCACTCTATTTTCCAATGCATCTACTAGATTGGTTATTTCCCTAAAAATATGTTGTACCCTATAGTTGTCTAGCCTCCCTGCCTATTCCTTAGTTTCTTATGATATCCTTAATTTTTTAGTTACATTCATACTTTTTGATGACCCAATTAACCAAAACCTGAGAATCACACTCTATTTTAAGTTTTCTTGCCCCCATTTTCTTTTCCAAATCCATCCCCATCGCCAATGCCTTAGCTTTTGCCAATATGCTCATTTTTTTCTTGAAAAATATTAACCAAATATGAAATTACATTCTTTAGATGTCTCTCTAGCATTTCTTCAAAACTTCAATAGTGACCTAAAAATTAGGTCGCTTATACATCATAGCTAGCTATCTCCAATAGACTAAGTTCTATCCTTAGGCACCTTCCCATATTGTCAACCAATATCTTTTAAAAAATTGAATTTTGAGTTTTTAGAAAGTTGTTTTAACTATTCTTGTTAAGAAATATACGAACATGCCAAACTAGAAATTAATATTTCATTATTTGCATCATAGTTATTTAATATGAAGTATAGAATTTGTATCTACATGTTTCAACTTGAGCGGATAAATCCCCCTAGGTAGAAATACCAATAAGTTATTATGAATATCCCTTTAAATTATTGTACTAAGCATGTACATGGTTCAATCAGTAGCCCCTCCTTTGACAGTTCATCTGCTTTCCTATTCTATTATTGATAAATATGGTTGAATCTAAAATATTTAGTTTAATGCACATCTTTTATTTTTGAGAATATGGGTTGTAGAGCCATGATCTCCATCCTAAAGTACCAAGCATCTAGTTTATTAATACATGTGAGTCTCCATAAATTTGGATTTTTTGTATCTTTTGATTTTGCAACCTAAACCAACAATTTAAGTGCCATTATTTCAACATAATTATTTGAACCTTCTCCCAATATAGACTTGAATTTGACGTAATAAGATTCAATAATATATAATAATATTTTTTCCCCACAAACTCTAGGGACCCCTGACTAGTCCCATAAAAAATACCCCAAGCCCTTGATTTATCGATTTTCTAAGGGGTGATTATCTTGGTTATCTTTTCTATTGTCGAAGCCTTATAATTATTGAAACTTTTAATTATTTGGGAGGAGACCTATCAGGTAGGCTTCTCCTAATCCTAAAATATTCTGGTGTTCCTTGATATCCATACTCCCCATGACATGAGTAGTGGGAGAGCTACAAAACCTTTGTATGACCTATTTTCAATTCAAGATTTAAAACACTTTTCTATGGAGTATTCCTATCATTTTACAAGAAGCTTTAACTACACAATAAGCTCCCTCTAAACCTATCTAGTAAAAGAGCACGCTACCAACAAATGATAAATTTTTCATTGTCTAACTTACATAAAAGGCATCTTACTAGACCATTCTAACTCCTTTTATATTATACCTCCCATGCCAAAACCTTATTTTTTATGGCAATCCATAGGAATAATCTTATATTCAATGGGTTTTTTACTTCTATAATGAATTCCACCACCATGTTGAATCATCATTCCTATATTCCAATAGAGTCTTATACCCCAACTTTGGGAGTGTACTATTTCGTAACTCTATTTTTTGTCTATATTAATTGATCAGTTTCCTCTCACAACTTGATATGTCTAGATTTAATCCTCTCCACATATTCTTCCCATTAGTGTGCCTATGGCCTAGAATCCCTAATTTTTTTACTTTCTTCCATCCTTGTATCCACTTTACAAATTATTTTGAGTCAACTACTTGGGCAAGAGTTCCAATCCCATGAGCTTTTAAGATTTGAATTACATTATTTGGGAGTTTGTGCATATCTCCACAACCAATCCAAATGTCTAATCCCGTTCTTATCCATGATTCATCCCCTATTTTCTATGTAATCCAATAACCTACAATATAAAAGGCCTAGATCATTGTATTCCAATTGATTGAAGCATTACAAGTTTGCTTCATTAGGGACCTTATCACTTCTTGACTATGAGTGGCACTAAATATTTTTCTCAAAATATCTTATTCCATAAGCTTGTCTACTAGAGACTTGCCAAATAGGTAGATGTTCTTAAGTCCCAATCCTCCATTTTCCTTGGGTTTGACTAAGGATTTCCATTTATCTAGGGGGATGCATTTATTTTCATTTTCCCTGTCCATAAAAGCATGTTGTTTAACTGCCTAATTTTATCCAATACTACTTTTAGTATGTGATCCAAATATTTCTAATATATTGGTATCATATTTAGCATAAACTTGACATCATGTAAAGTTAACAAAAATTCCTTACTCTCATGCCAAAGATCCTTACTCTCATGCCAAAGATACTTACTCACTACTTTAACTATATTTACTTGAACAGGATCCTTGTAAAGTTAACAAAAATTCCTTACTCTCATGCCTGCTATTTCTTGAAAGAATAAGACTTTACTTCCATCATGATCTTATAACTCTTAAATTGTATTTTGTTGTTTTCTATGATTTACAAAGCTATGGAAAAATTTAGTGTTCTCATCCCCATTTGCAATCCAAAGAGCTCTACTTTTGAGCTTCCATCATGCTTCTCTCTCTACCAATAATCATCTCTTATTTTATACCAAACTTTTATACTCAAGGTTTAATTTCTCATCCAAATATTTTCAAATTCATATTCTAGAAACACAGTAAATGCCTCCTCAATCTCGTTATTTTTTTGCTCATCTATTAATCTCTTTTTATGGAATCACTAAACCACTGATGCATTAACCTTTTTAATATTTATTGCAAATTGAATACTATCTAATTCTCTCAGACTAGGATAAAGATTCACCTACTTTGATTTGATTAGAGTTTTAAAGTTATCCTTTTTCAACCACTCAAAATTGAATTTAGTCCTTCTATAGTAATGTCACTATTTATCTAAGCTCCACTAAAAAGAATTTAGTCCCTACTCTTGATTCAAGCATTGTAAAGTTGGTTAGTCTAAACTGATTGGCATTCCACCTTGTTATCACTCCTTTCGAAGCCCCTACAACATCAAGGGCCAAAAAATCCTATCCTTTAAGCAATTTAATAAGATATTCCATCACTTTATTAGCTAAACCTTTTGCCTCTTAAATTAGTAGGATCTATGGATTATGAATTTCTACCAGTCTATCCAGAGTAACATTTTTTGCCAAACTACCCATACACTAGATATTATGATCATGGTGCTTAGTTTTATATGGAAACTATTAAAAAACATTCCACCACCTCACCTTTTTTATTCCTTATAGCTCCTCCCTTATGTGTTAAACTTGGATTCCATTTTGAGGCACCATAGATGTTCAAATTGAAGCACCTTGTTGTGGATAAATCCACCTGACCATAGAACTATCCAAGAAGGTGGTCTTGGTAGGTTCCTCTCTAGATAGTTTTATAACCCAATTGTTGAAGGATTTATGATCATAGACAAGTGGTGTATTCTCCTAAATACTACCTAATTTTTCAACTATTGTTTATTTAATATCATTGTAGATTCTAAATATATTGTATATTCTCCTTGGAAGGTACGACTATTCCTTTCCATCCACACATTCCACATGAAGACCAATAAAATCATTCTTCATAGAAATTTTACTATAGTATTTGTAAAGGGACTTCACTAAGAAAGTCCTTGACCCCCTAGGGTTGGATCCATTCGACCAATAAGTCACTAATTAGATGTTCTAAATTTATAAACTAAAAATACAATGTATAAATTGATGTTTCCCATCTTCCTCTACCTCTTTGCATAAGGAGGATCATGATGGAACCTAATACCCCTACCTCTTAAGGTTTTATACCATTAGTATTTTTTATATATGACTAATCATTTGAAGGCCTTGATTTCAAGTATGGATAAAATTTCCCAAATAGTCGTCTAGACCTCCTATTTGCTATCCAACTCTATAAGATACTTACTTTGTCTTCACTATGTACTTCCCTGTAAGCATATAATCCAATTTCACATTTCTTATCATTTCATCATGAGGAAAGAGGACTTTTTTTTTTGTTTTTATTTGTGGAAAACATCCCAAAAGGGATGCCACTTTCGAGTAAGACCCAAGGAGGTAGGGGTATCCATTCCGCCAAAAATTCCCAAGACACGGACCTGGCCTACCACCTTTGACATACTCAAGAAGCAAATAAAAACACAAAACCAATTTAAAAATAAGTAAATAACAATAAAAATAATAAAATAAAATAAAAAACATGCTCCTTGAGTGTGTCAAAAATAAAAGCACAACCAAACACGCACAATAAGATAAAAGAAACCACAACAAAAACCACATAGAAAAACACAAGAACCACATAACAAAACACAAACAAGACAAAAACAACAGAACACTACAAAGACATAACCCAAAAAAACATGAAAAATAAACACAACCAAAACCTAAATTTTTTTAAAAAATAAAATAAAAATAAAAAACAACCAACAACAGACAATAAACAAAAAAAAAACTTAGAAAACACTCACACATAAAAACATGAAATAACAGAAACAAAGAGAAACCCAAAAACAAGAGCGAAAAAAACACAAGAACAATAACAAAAAACATAAAAAAAAAAAACACAAAGAACACAAAAACAAAACAAAACAAAACAACCCACCCACCTTAAAAAACAAAAACAAAAAACAAAAACAAAAAAGAAAAAAAAAAAACAATTGAACAAAACAATGACCTATCTAGACTAGAAGACTATTAAGGCAAGAATCAACAGAGAAAACAAAATAAATAATAGAATGAGCTAGGGAACTAAAAAAAAATGAATGAACCAAAGAGAAGCAAAAAAAAAAAACTAGAAGAAACTAGGTACCTTCAGAACTGGAGCCATCCAAAGAAATGATAGAAAGAAGAGCTTCCCTAATTTGAGAAGCCCACCATATAGGAGGGTGGCCATAACAAGTAAGATCATATTTATCGAAAGCCCAATTAGCTAAAGCATCAACACTGTTGTTTTGATCTCTGACCTTGTAATCAACTTTCAAAAATCCCATCTGGATTAACTGAATCTTCTCAATAATTCTTTTTATTCTCAAATCCACCTTATGATTCTTAGGAGTCTTCAAGAGATTAATCATAAGTTGAGATTCAGACTCAACTAACACCTTTTCCCATCCAACCTTAGTAGCCTCCTGAAGGCCTTTGAGGATACCATACCCCTCAGTAAGGTTATTGGAAAGAATACCCAAATTCTCAGCAAAAGTAAAAACCAGGGAGCCATCTGAAAGTCTACCAATTCTTCCCACACTGGCTTTTCCAGGGTTCCCTCTAGAGGCTCCATTAGTATTGAATTTTCCAAAATCCTTAGGAGGAGGTTGCCAATTTCTAGTCCTATCCATCTTACTAATACTCACATTCCCTTTAAGTTGGTTGCCCTTAGAAGATTTAATCTTCAATCTTTGCATCACTTGATCCCATCTTTGGTGGGAGTTTTTGGGGTGATTAAGGAGTTGATGGACTGATTCAACTAAGTTGGCTATGGTATTTTGCCAAATATAGTGAATATCTTTCCTATCTTGATTAAAAATTTGGCTATTCCTTTCATTCCAAATATTCCAAAGAAGAATCGTAGAACCCATCCAAACTAACTCCCCAATAACATGATCAACACCCTCTTGATTAGGCCAATCCCTCCAAAACTATTCAAAAGTAAAAAAATTGGACCACTGTAAGCCAAGTAAAGTGGCCATTCTCCTCCATAGCTCAAAGGCTAAAGTACACTCAATAAAAATATAGTTGATATTTTATACATTCTCTTCACACATTTCACATCTAAAAGGGCTATGAAAACCATGCTTCATAAGTTTCTCACTAGTAAGCACCCTACTATGAGGACTTGGCCAGTTTGGTTAGACCACTGAGTTCTAGTCCACTTATCAAGTACACACCTTATATTTCCTTCATCATCCTTATACACAATATTTTATCTTTGACCCATAGATTTGCTACATAATATCTATTAAAATATTCCATATGTCATATTGTCTTAGAGGGTTGTTTCGTAACCAAAGGTCATGCCAAAAATTGATGATCTCCCATAAACCTAGTTTCTACCTAATCCCTTTCTTGATCACCTCCCTACTCCCTAATAGATATTATATACAGGTATAGGGTTGTACATCATGCTTCAGTAGCTAGATTATGGTTGGATAACCATATAGGTAAAAATAAGGGTTGTCTCATGTGGCCTATGACCTCATAAACATTAAAAACTATTTTATCCTTTACCCTTTTACAACTCATTTTTTTTTCTTGAAGTAATTCTTCTATGTTACCTTCCAGTTGCATTCTATGTTCTAGTTCCTTAAAATTATTTTCTAGAAAAATATTCCTCTAAAATATGTTTGAAAACACCTCCTTGTTCCACTCATTTAACTTTTACTTCACAAATTTGGATTTTTGGAAGAGATAAAACATTAGTCTACCTATAATTATAGTGTTCCACTAGTCCCTTACTATATTATCTAATTTTGGATGCTTTATCCACATCATCTTGAAATGAAATGGATATGTTTTCCCATTATGATCTCTGCCTATCTCCACAATTGATTGAATATGGTTTGAACATATTTTGCTGCTAGTTTAATCTAGATTGGAAGCCCTCCATGAACTAGTCCAACTTAATAGGATTCTATCCAATCAATACTAGAACTTCTAGTTTCTCATTCTTCTATTATTCTAGATAAAATAATCACTCTCTAGAACAAGATCAATTAAACCCTCTTCTATAACAAAATATGCTAAATCTACTATGGCTTTGTTGGAGCATATCACATAATTTGGGTCATGTAAATGTACCACTCTTACTACATAACTAGAGTAGTAGATACTTTAGGGGGTAGTTAGCTAGTTACTCCAAGTAATATAATAAATGCACAAGTGTATATGTGCAAGTTGTAAATGTGGAAGGTGTCCCCTTGTACAACTAGGTTGAGTGTTGGCCAAGCAATCTATCTTTCCATATAAAGGGCCTCATAGTGAGTGATTATATATCACTGTAGATAGTATAGTTGTGGTGTGTACATCACCATATAGATTGGTGATGGATACAATGTAGTTCTTCAATATCAATTTTGGAGTGTTCATTTCCTTCATATTGAATTTAATAATTTTTATCACTTTTTATTAATAGCATATTTCAACATCTTACATTTTTGCATATTTCATATCTTGTGATTGTATTCTCCCTTGGCATACACCATAAAAATCTAACAGTCGTATTAGAGCTACGGTAGATCGATAGGATTATGGATAGCCATAAGAGAGAGAGAAAGGAAAAAAAAATCTTAGTTTCAAAATTTCTAAGATTGCATTTTTCTAGAGTCTTTCCACAAAGTTATATAAAAACTCGTGAATACTATGACTTAGCATTTGTTCCACTAGATTGATAAATCAACTAGTGAAGATTCATCATTAACAATATTTTTAATCATCTTACTAATATCTTGTTGTGAGAAAACGAAACTGAAGGAATCCATGTTGCAGACCTGCACATTACAGAAGAAAAGGCCACAAAAGCCTTACTGCAGAAGAAAAGGCCACAAAAATATTATTGTAGAAGAAAAGACTATAGAAGCCTTATTTTTGAAGAAAATGTCACATAAGCCTTAATCCAGAAGAAAATGCCATAAAAGCCTTGATCTTGAAGAAGACTCTAGAGAAGAGTCCTTGAACCTGAAGAAGACTCCAAATAAGAGTCCATGAAAGATAGGAGATTGGTGATCTCCTTTGCTGATTGAAGACTTCCTCTAGAAGAAGTTGAAGAGACCCATCAAAGATCTCATTGAAGAAAATCCATTCTTGGAAGAGATAGAAAAGGACTATAAAAATTTATGTTTCAGAGATATATGAAGAAGATCTCATTACCAACACTTTCATAGTTGAAGGTTGAAGGAAAGGTCTCATAAAGAAGATCAAAGAAGCTGCAAGACTAAATACCACTTGAATATTGATGGAGAAACAAGGAGAAGGCTTGGATAGCCTCATTGCAGAAATTGGAGAAGCCATCAAAGAAGTTCCTAGGAGAACTCATTGGAGAAATTCACTACAAAATATAGTGAAAGAATTGGGACAATTATCACCATCCGGCAATAAGCCCAAAGGAGAAATATTTGGCAAACAACTTGTCAAAATTTAGAGAGAATATTTGTGAATACCTCAAGACAAAATTCTTGATAAGAAAATACTATTTGAATTTAGAACCTGATAAAGAGGTTGAAGAAGAAATTAGATAGAATAAACCTACCAAATCCAAGAATATTTGGAGATTGTCCATCATAGATAAAGAAGGTACATTTCAAAGATAGAGATTTACTGGATTCACAACAAAATACTGAAAGGGTTCTAGAAGGACAATATTTCAATGAATAGATTGATTGCTAAAGATAAACAATAAAGATAGCATTACTAGCTACAAGAATTCATAGTTATAGGCCATATACTGAAGGAGAAGTTGAAATAATCTACTACAATTTTAGAGCAACAGACTAAAAACCTTCACATTTGCAAGTAACCACCATTCTAGACAAGAAATCTGGTGAAACGATTTATCAAGATATTCATGATCAAATATTAATCAAGTGAAGAAGATATTTGTCTAGAAGAGAATACAACATCAATTAGCCCTTGCCTACAAGAAACAATACAAAGAAACTGCCATTAAAACCAATAAAAGAAGCTTACAAAAGAGAAGGTGAAAAATCAAGATATTGTATTACAAATCTATTTACATTATTCTACACCATAACATCTTATCCTATGTAAGAAAGAGAACAGAACTTAAGTGTCTTAAGGACACATCCTCCATAAGTGAGGAACATCATACAAGCGATCGTATAGAAGCACTATCAAAAGTAAGAGAGAAAAGCTAACAATGAGCTCTCATTATGGTGTCCAAATACACCTTTACAGCCATGAAAGCAAGCATTTCCAGCAATCAATCTAAAGCACAAGATATCACAAAAGGATCATCATTAATCTATGTTGGTTGTCATCTATTGAATAGTGTAAAGGGAGCATTCAAACCAGCATATTAAAAGCAAAAGCATAGAGCAAAAGCAACAATACCTAAGCTCTTACTTGGAGAAGATGGCCACTGAAGGAGTATTTAAATCATCTCTCAAACCACCATAGAACCTTCTCTAAGTGCCAACGACCTCCATCGAATCAAGAGCCAACCAATACTCACTTGGAAGAAGCATCGAGGAACAAGAAACAACTGGATTTACGTTGGTAGGAGGAATGTATAGAATAAGAGAAACATTGAAGGAAAAATACATGCAATCTACCATTTTCCATCATTGACAAGAAGTGCTCATATCATAAGCAAATATCTAAATGTTAGATTGAAGAGGGTTACAAAGCATATTTGATAGTAAGAGGTGTTACAATAGTTTCACCTACAATAACCAGAGCTCATAAGCCACTTGGAGAAAACATTCATTCCAGCCACAAGTGTTACTCAAGAAGGTGTTGAAACCAGTATCAAGCATTATGAAGCCCATGCATGTTGGAGCTCAAAATCCACTTGGATATATCACAAAGAAGAATTAAAATCTACCTCATACGTTACTCAAAGTGCATGTTCCACGTAGCTACATAAGAACTCAACTCCAAAGTAAAGAAGTGAAGCAAAATTGGAGCGAAAAAACAAAATTTGAGTAAGATCATGGTGATATTAGAGTCAAAGGAGGTAGTGAGGATTGTCATAAACCAAAATTAAATTCTCATGGTAATAAGCACCCATTAAGGAGGAGACCAAGCCAAAATAGATATTGTGGAAGCGTAGAGTTTGAAGGAAGAGCACACAAGCCCTTCGTTGAATAACAATATCAAAACAACATTAATACAACATGGAGATACGTACTAGCCAACCATAAAAGTACATGGAGCTACTCAAGGATACAGAGAGCATCAAGCCTTACTAAGGTAAAGATTAAATTTACTTGCTTTAATTAAAATCAGAGTTATAAGATGATATAGACTATTGCATTAGAATAAACATATCACGCATTATTAAGCAAACTTATTTCAAGATATTATATATTCATATTTACAATTAACCAAGTAGGAGATATAAGGTTGACAACTTTGATTAAATCATTATTAAATTACAGATATCACTATTTTCGAATATTCAAAATAGTAAGGGAGATATAAGGCATACTAATTCAAACTATACACATATAATTGGAATTTAGAAAATTAATCTATTGAAAAGAGAATCAAATCAATTGCCTACATATAAAGTTGGAATTAATTGGTAAAAATTGTCTCGTACTCATTCTAATGAGACAAAAAGAAATCCAACCATTAAAGCATACTTCATTGGGAAAGATAAGACAAAATTACAAAGTTGATTTTTCTCAAAACATTACAAAATCAACTTAGAAGGTGAACTAAGCATATTCTAATTATTAAGGAGATATAAACAAAACCTAATTCCAAGAAAGGTTTTATCAAATTAGTTCACATCTCTTAACTAGGGAGAAAGAAGAAATTCTACAAAACCTAAAATCCAAGAAGTCCTATACCTAGAGAGTCATCATGACTACACACAAATTCATTCTTACATAATCTCAAATACTTAAGGGTCCAAATTACTTATCATGGAAAAATAAAGTGAGAGCTATTTTTATATTTGAAAAACTATGGGATATTGTCAAAGGAGAAAGAACTAAACCAACTTAGGGAGAAAAACAGATTCAGAGGTTTGAAGAAAGTGATGCTAAGGCATTGATGATAATAACCTTTGCCATTACAGAGGAAATACAACCTTATATTAGCTCAACAGGGACATCTACAAATGCTTTGAAAATGTTAGATAAAATATTTGAAGGGAAAAATAAAGCCACTATCCTAAATCTTCAAACTCAATTACATTCACTGAAAATGAACAGTGGTGAAAGCATAGAACTATTCTTAAGGAAGATAGTAGAAATCAAAGGAAAATTACTAACCCTAGAAGAAAAGGTTAAGATAAATTCCTTGTTCAAGTAACCTTGAGAGCATTTCCAGATAGCTACAAGCATCTTGTTACATCCTTACAAGTATTAAGCAAAGATACAAAATTTGATGAACTAATCAACATTCTTCAAGAATATGAGATAGAAAATACAATGAAAGATGAAATGACTAACAATGCATTAGTTCTAAAATATAATCCACAAGGAAACATTGCTTCATCATAAAAAGGTTGAAGACCATGGAATAATAGATATTGTCAGATATGCAGGAGAAAAGGGCATAACACCAACAACTACAGATTCAGTCCAAGAAATAAGAATCAAGGAAATCAGATGAACTATGGAAGCCAACCAAATAGGGTACTCCAAACAAGGCAATATCATAATAATCTCGGTAGTAACAATCTCAACATCAGAATTATTATCCACAATTGGAATATTGAAAAGGGAATAAAAAAGGATATCTAGCTTAGAAGATTGAAGAAATTGATACGACATATGATCAAGAAGTCAAAGCTCTTATAACAAGGGTTACATGATATGAAGAAACTAACCACTTGCTTGAAAAGGATATAGAAAATTAAGACGAAGATCCATATTGAAGACTAAAGTCTTCAATACCCAAATAATATAATACAAAGGATGTTAGAGTATATTACATCATTTAGGTCATGTAAATGTACCACCCTTGGTACATAACTAGAGTAGTAGATTACTTTAAGGGGTAGTTAGCTAGTTACTTAAAGTAATATAATAAATGCACAAGTGTCTGTGTGCAAGTTGTAAATGTGCCAGGTGTCCCCTTGTACAACTAGGTAGAGTGTTGGCCAAACAATCCATCTTTCTATATAAAGAGCCTCATAGTGAGTGATTATATATCGTTGTAGGTAGTAGCAATTATGGTGTGTACATCACCATATAGATTGGTGATGGATACAATGTGGTTCTTCAGTATCAGTTATGAAGTGTTCATTTCTTCCATATTGCATTGTATCATTTTCATCACTTTCCATTAATAGCATATTTTAGCATCTTACATTTCTACATATTTCATATCCT
The DNA here is from genome assembly GCA_028583015.1 of Wollemia nobilis. Lineage (NCBI taxonomy): Eukaryota > Viridiplantae > Streptophyta > Pinopsida > Araucariales > Araucariaceae > Wollemia > Wollemia nobilis. The sequence goes on along the minus strand of JAQPPZ010001069.1, from coordinate 6,925,917 downwards.
ATGATTGTACTCTCCCTTGGCATACACCATCAAAAGCTAACATGCTTGAGTGAACCCGCGGTTTCCCCCTTTATTTTCACTAGGTCTTAAAGGGGTCTTGAACTCACCCATTGTTAATCAATTTTGCTCCAGGAGAGTTTGACTACTATCTCAATCCCAAAGTATCCTCTTTTTTCTACATTATTTAGAGTGTAAATGTTGAAAACATACTTACCGATGATCCTATATTCTAGGTAAATGATAAGGATGTGTTGATGCTATTCCACAAAAAAACAATTGAATATTTTTGGGTTCCATAGTGTTAGAAGACCTTTATAAGCTTCTTATGTTGACACTCTTACACTCTCTCCTCTACTTCAAATTCTTTTACTATTTTCTTCATTTCTTATTATCCTAACTTAGTCTCTTACAACATTACTATTTATACCCTAGACTTATTATATATGATTTAAGTAGCTTTTTTTTCCTAGTATAATTCAAGGCCCTCATGTTCCATGAGAGAAAAATTATTATTTTTCTCTAATCAAGGGTCTTGATACCCCTATAAAGGCTTCCTTGATGCAATCTTGTCTGCCATTCACTACTTCCTTTTTTGCACTGGTAGTCTATGATATATGCCTAAGGGTTCTACCTATATCCTTATCCATATCTCTTGTGTTTGGTAGCTTCTTTCTATTGCACGTTCTGTGTTGAACTTGCTCCTAATCACCTTCATCAACCAATAAATATTTAGCATATTGTTGGTGCTCTTTTCCTTTTCTTTTGGCTATACTATTACTCTGTCCTATTTTACTCAGTTTTATTTGTCTTTTTGGAACAATTTTAGCCTCCTAAGAAATTTAAGTTTTCTCCTCTTCATCAACATCCTCATGTAAATATTCATACCATTCTTCCTTTTCCTGTGTTTCAGATAGTTGTGTTATTTCCTTGGTTGCTACTTCATCCTCCTCGATTGCTATTTTTTTCTCCTATAAGGGAATTGAATGGTAAAAGAGGGCCTACTCAATATTTGTATTATCTAACTATTGTTTGTTTATGATGTCTTGTTCAATTACCTTTTATTTTTCCTCCTTTGATTATTGTTGCTTCATTTCTTTATTTTATTGCACCTTAGAAGGATAGGAATCCACTGGATGTCTGCATGCATGATAGAATTGATAGAAGAAAGATAGGTTTTCATAGTCAATATCCTATATATACTTCCCAAAGATAGAATCTGACTCCACCATATTTACTAGTGGACATTGAAGATCTACCTTAAAGAATATTCACACATAAACTACTTGAGATTATTTTCTCCATTTTTGAGATTGTCATAACATATTCCCCTAAGATATTCCAATGCTATCTAGATTTGTTTCTAGCCATAACTAATTGGAAGATCAAGTATTTGGGTCCAAATTAGGATACTATTCACAACCTCTTGATTTGGGTTAAACCTTGATTCCCATGGCTGCATGTACAAACCTAAATGCCATAGGAACCATGGCCCTCAACCTTAATGCTCATTTTATTGGATCCAATTTTTAATGGCTAATAGACCTAGCTATTCTCCAATAAACTTAGAAATTAGACTATTTTTTTAACACTAGTACCTTATTTCAAATGTCCTCATCCACTCAAACCATAGGGATGCCATCCTTTGCTATCTAAAATGATATTTACAAGAAGGGTTTTATCCATTAGATTTGTCTTTTCCTCTCAAAGTATTTACAAAAGAGAGCTTTCCAAGGTTTTCCCTAAAAAAACCTGAACCTAGAGAGGGTCCCTATATGTTTATGGGGCCCAAACTAGGCCTTGGATTTTATCCTTTAACTGTATTAGCCCCATAACCTAGATCATTTGGCATTTTTTGCCCAACCTGCTCACCTGCTCCATCACCTAACCCTCTTGTAGGTAACTCTCCAACTCCTATCGCTCCAAATCTCTAATTCAAAATAATATTTCTATATATTTATTATAAAGTAAAATTCATAACAATAAAAAAATATAAATAATTTTGAAAACCAATTAATTTACATATTCATTTATAAATAAGGTGAGATAAATCACTTGAAATCTAATACTCTTCTTAATTTTTTAAAGGAAGGTGACCTTTATAAACCATTCAATCTCAATTTGATAAATTGATTTGAACACACATGCATTATTTTTACTACTAATAAAAATAAAAAAATGAGTTAAAATAGATTATCCTAAACCTTATTTTTAGCTTTTTCAATGACCTACAACAAAACCAATATTTAAGTAGATAAGTTATGGGGAAGGAAATAAGGTGGCAGATTATATGGCCAACTTGGGTCTTTCTCAACAAGGCTTGAGGGTCTGGTTGGATAATTTCCCCCAACACCTTGAATCTCTTGTTTTTGATGATCACGATTAGTTGTTGGTTGTGCGTGAGGCTTGGTATGGGATCTCACTCCGTGGACTCTTTGTTGGATGTTTTTTTTATGCTTAATTGGATGGGCCATCTTAATTGGTGATCTTCACAAGTCCCCTAACCTTTTTTACCTAAATATCGTTGGTTGGGCATCTTTGTGTGGATATTGATCAAAAATTTCTTGGCCTCGGTCCCTATGGTGTCCTCGTTGTATGCTCTTCTGGCGATATGGTGATGTTTTCTGCTCTTGTGGTGATGTGGTGATGTGTTTATCTGTTCTGGAGGAAAAGCACTCTACTATTCTGGGTACATTACAGGTTGTGGTCTCCTTTGTCAACAAGATTTCGGATGTGGTTAACAAGCAGATGGATATGACAACCCCAAACTAGCTCTGCTATGATGTTCTTTTGGAAGTTGATATCAGGTTATATTTTATGTTGGTTTTATGGGGCCCTCTCTATTTTGTTTTGTTGAGAGAGGTCTGGTTCCTTTAGCTATTGTTATCCGAATTTTATGGTATGTTGTTTGTATGGGACCCTCTCTATTTTGCCTTGTTGAGGGTGGCCTGTTATTCTTGCCCCTTGGCTGGTTTTGATTTAGTGTTGTAGTTTAATGCATTCTCATGCCCTATCTCAACCTATTGTAATAGGTTTGGAGACCTCAAAACCCTTTCGTTTACCAAATAAAAAAAAATTATCTTTTAATCCACAAGGTCTTAATGAAGTGGTATATGAAGAATGATTGTTATAAAAAAGTCAAAGGTTCAAATCCCTATGATATTGGAATAAGTGAAAGATATTTGTCATAAAAATGTTAAAGATTTGAATCCACTTAACACTCATACTCCATACTACTTTGAATCACCTAACTACTTTTAAACCACAAAGTCTTGATAAAATAGATTTTAAAGAAAATTGTTATAAAAAGTCAAAGATTTAAATTTATTTAATATTTAAATAATTATAAATAAAAAATACTTGTAATCCACTCAATGCTCATACTCTACATTACTCTCAGAGTCTCCGACCCTCTGTATATATAAGAAAAGAAAAAATACACTGACAAGAAAAGAAAAATCACACTGTTGTCATATTGATTATGAAGATGCTTTGTTTTCTTTATGACAAATTTCTTGAAAGAACATTCATCATATTCCATCAGTGAATAATGTACTCGGAAGGTCGTCAAACATGGTTTGGAATGGACAAGGAACAGACTAAAGGATAGGGTAAATGCATGAATATAAAGCAGAGAAAACGTGTGGTCCATTCTGTACATTTTGTCTGCATTGTGTGGGTCAAGGAATATTTTGCTTGTGAACTTTTTCAGTTACATAACCATGGCATTTAAAGGTGTAATATATTATATTATATTATAACCTAGGTGTTGTAGGCTAGTTAGATAAGCGAGGACAATCTTCAAGGGAGGTCTTAGGTTCAAATCTCCACCTACCAAAAAGTTGAATTGTGTATCCAAAATCCAATTGATAATGTTGGTGCGGGCAGGGTCGGGTACGACTCCCGGATGACTTTAATGATGTAGAACCTTTGTTCGTGGTCTCTCATACCAAGACATCTCTGTAAAAGGTTTTTCTCTTTAAAAAAAAAAAATATTATATTATATAAATAAAAATAAAAAAACTAATGTCTTATATTAAAGTGAAATTGAATGAATTAATAGCTCAAGAATAATAGTCTAACCACACAGGTTAAGGTTACCTGAAAGATGATTTCAAGTATATAATAATAGTGTTTTTTTATTTATTTCTTTTAAATGAGTATTTTGGATTTATATTTATAAATATTTGTATTCCTACTTTAGGGTAAACATAGTAGTCTGATTAGCCATCAGGGGTTTTCCTCACTCTGGGTCTCCCTTACTCCGGGCCGTGTTTACTGAGGTGAGGTAGGGGTTATAGTGGTAGCTTCATGATTTAACGCCATTATCGGAGGCAATGTGATTTGACCCTGTGACCAATTGTTCAAAAAGGAAAGGCAGTTGTCAATTTTCCTATGTATAAAAAAATAATTTAAAAGAAAAATAGATTCATTAATCATATGGTTATATCATTTAAATTAAATTAAAATGATATTTTATTAAATTATTTTAAAAATTTTAATTAGTTATATGAAATTGAAAGGAGTTTTATTATAAAATATTGTAACAATTTGCTAATTATACATGTAGTTTGAACTTAAATTTCTTAAAATATAAAAATTAACTTATTTTATTTAATAGTTGTCATTTTTTTATACATAGAGGAATTGGCAACTACCTTTCATTTTTGAACAACTGGTCATAGGATCAAATCGTATTGCCTTCGATCGCAATGTCAAATTATGGTGCTACTGCTATAACCTCTAGCTCACCTCGGTAAACATAGCTCGAAGTGAGGAAGACCCTCGATGACTCGAGGTTGGTACCACCATCATCAAGCTGGTGCACAGTCAGCGAACTCTGATCAAACTACTACTTTACCCTAGATTGGGCTAGATTGAGCATGTCTATGAAGTTTGAACCTAAGTATCCTCCTATTAAATGCCCAACTTCTTATAGTGCACTACCTATTTTAAAGTATAAATTAACATAGAATACAAATTATAAAATGTACTCTATTTATTATTTATTTTGCAAATGGGAAATTATGACTTCCATGTGAGGAGGTCTAAGAGGATGCGATAACTTATATTCCTTCGTATGAAAAACAAACGAGTCAAACGATAAGCCCCTCCTACGAAAGGGAACATAAAACTAAATTTCTAAGATGGCTTTTAAGTTATACAACCATTTAAGTAAAAAGACTTTCTTTTATTTAAAGGAAATCAATTAATTTGTATATTTGCCCTTCTAGGTATAGAGGGTTTTTAGTAATAATTTTGGAGATGGTTGATATTAATATTTTGATTGAAATAAGCAATTGTACTTAAAATTAAGTTTACTAATTTCTTTCAAAACATTAAGTACACTTGTTAATGTTAGGGACATCAAGATGTAAAATAGAGAATAGTTCCTTCTTAATTTGTTATGTCAACTATCTAGGTTTCCATAGTAGGTTATATTTCATCAGTCCAACGCTCAATTTGCTATTACATCCACAATCTTGTTTTGCTCACGTGGAGCGTAGATATATTCAACTATTGTAAATGTGGTTTGCAGATTGCTTATCGTCTCCACCACTCTTTGTAATCTCCAATATGGAGATGCAACTCCTATGGGGTCTTTCAATTGGTTGATAATCATTTGTTAATATGATTCCACCTAGATCACTTCCCACCCAACTTTGGCTACCTCTTGTAGCCCTCGAAGAATACCATTAGCATCAACTAAGTTGTTTGAGAGGATGCCCAAATATTTTTCTTTTCCATATGTAATGAGTATCTTGATGAGAGTGTTTGAAAAGCGTACTATTCCTTTCTTTCTATAGATTTCACAATAGAAGTGTGATACCAACCTATACCATATGCTTCATGGATCTATCTATACCATCTGTTGGAGGCTAAGTATGCTACATCTACTCAAAGTAGGTGAACCTATAAAATCTAAGACCAATGAAGACAACTATCATCTTCCATAATTTGATAGCTAAGGGACATGAAAGAAATAGGTGGTTCATATTGTCTTCTTCCTTACAACATATTTCACATCTATATGGACCACAAATACGTCTTTTTATCAGCTGATCACTAGTGAGGTCCCTCTTATGGATTATAAGCCATAAGAAAAATCTCACTTTAGGTTAAATCGATTATTGTCATAACTAGAAAAAAATCATAGATAGGATAAAAAATGGTTTGACATAAAGAAGAGTATCATAATACCATTGAATATCTTTTCTTTATGTCTCCAAAGCTACCATAGGCCACTCTATGGTTGGAATCCACTTTCTTCCTAATTTAGCATTACCCACATTATTCTTATAATATCAAGACACTTTTACCCAGTCCTCTCTATGTAATTGTTCCATGAGTGGCTTCCACTCTAGAAACTATTGAGTTAGTAGAGGGTGTCCATCCCATGCATCATTCCAGTTGTTATCTATCATTTATGATCCATAATAGTTGTTTTTTTATCAAATCTTCTTCTATTCTCAACACCACAAGGATCGAGGAACATTTTTTGGGTAGTTGGTATCTAATAAATTCTAATGGCATCCTCTTTTCAGCATAGTTGAATCTCAAGTTTAAGGTACAACATGCATTAGGATAATTGAGTAACCTCTAATACAATTTGGTTTCCAATGCTTTGTTATTTTTAATAAATAATCTAAATTTCAACCCTCCTCTTTTTGGGAGGTATAATTGATCCCATCTCACTAGTGCCCACTTCCTCTCTGCTTTTGCTCCATTCCATAGGAATATCTAGTTTATTTTTTCTAGCTCCCTCAAAACTGCTTTAGGTATATCTAGGATCGAGGAGACATATATAGGGATGGATTGAAGAATTGATTTGACCAAGGTGATATTGCCTCCCAAATAAAGCCATCTGTTAGTCTAATTATCAAATTTTCTTTTTATTCTGTCTATCAACCATGACCAATCCTCCTTCTTTTACCTTGTGGTTTTGAGCAAGACTCCTAAATAAGTAATAGGATGAGAGGCTCTTCTAAAACTTATGACATCCAAAATAATGGTTTCCTAATGGGATGAGCAAAGGAAAAATATAATCTTTAATTTATCTTCATTAATATTTTAAGGGACCAAAATTTACTTGAAGAGAAAAAATTTAAAATTTCAAGAGTTTCAACTATTAGTGAGATCAAATGGTATTGCCTTAACTAATTTTCAACTTTTAAGGAGGAGACCTAGGGCCCGTTTCAATCTCATATAACCAATTGAGGAAAAACTATGAGATATTAAGAACTTAAAAACAATTATTAAATTGAATATCACTCATTCACAATCTTAACTAGTTGAAAAAATAATATTAGTGAATTATTGTAATTATTAAGGTAGGGTTACATTGATATGCTTCAAATGGATTAAATTTATAATTAATTTTATCAAATAATAAAATAAGTTGCAGGTCAATTAGTGTATTAAGTTTATATTTTTATTATATGTATATTATTTTTATTAAATATATATTTTATTTTCCTTAAACTGTTATGTTTCTACCATCAACGCTTTGACATAATTTTCATTAATAGATAAAATCTCAATTGTTTTTTAAAATTTGAATTTCACCAAGATAAAGACTCAATCATTGGCTAAATTATCTGCTACCTCATTTACTTCTTTATAGATATGCTCACATTTCTAAGAGACTACTTTAGTAATAGTTTGTGATTTTTTTGTCTAACAAGGACAACACAATGGTTAGGGCTTTTTGTTGGCTTTTACGACAAACTATCTATAGACCCAATATAATTAAGCCACAATATCTTAGGTCTTAATATCAATAATCAAGAGTAGAATTAAATATATGAGCAATCAAATATATATATCCAAGCCAATATAAATAAAATAACATTCACTATAATATCAAATATGAATGTAAATGATCAAAATCACTAAGGTACAAGCATTAAATATACTTACAATAATATTGCTAAAAATTTGTATACAAGCTTTATTATCAATGCTTGTTATGGTGATCGTTACAGACCATTTTCACACTTATATTATATGAAGCTTTGTCTCCATAATACAGACATAGAAAGATGACTCTTCAATACTTGACTATACTTACATTGTATGAAGCTTTATCTCCATAATATAGACATAGAAATATGACTCTTCAATACTTGACTATTGCACTCCTCACATATCCAAGAGTTGTAACCTTTCCTATTCTTGACCTTTGGCTTCTCATCTTGCCACTTGTATACAAGACTCTTCACTCTCTACTTGCATGTACTCTTAACTCTATGACACTTGCACACTTCTACATGAATCTTACTCTCCTACATGCACTCCTAATACAATATATTTGTGCACATCCTCACATTACATATTTGCACACTTACATACATGACATTCATGCATATTCTCTCATTACACACTTGCACTCTTACTTACATGACACTTGTGTATATTCTGCATATTACACTCACATGAAACTTACATATAGAGGAAATATAAATCAATCATATAAACTATAGATTCAAACCCTAATTTATTATATATTTACATTTGTACCATAAAGGTACCATGCAGATTCATTTGCATGTACCAAATAATATAATATTCTCCAACATCTTTGGCCTCTCTTTGGGGAGGTGCAAGGTTCAAACCATGACGTACCCAAAAGGATATAGTATAGATGGTAGTGATTGATTATTTTTTGGTTGGCTACCCCAGTTCGATGCCTTGGAGCATTGAGTGTCCTGTTCACTTTGTCTAACTCATTAGGCTAGGGTTTATAGTGGTAGCACCCAATGTTGTTATCAATTCCTCTATGTATTAAAAAATGTTATTTATCCAATCTCCACATTAGAGACTATCTCTAATAATAGTTGATGAACATCAACAATAATGTTATTTTTATCCAATCTCCACATCCAATTTTTTAATAACATTGATGATAATTTGTGAATCCCCCTCAATTAAAAAAAATTATAATTTTGGTCCCTATAATATGTTGGAGAATATTACGTTATTTGGTACTATGCTAAATTACCCCCATGATATAATTGTACATTTGCATATATTAGATTAGGGTATGTGATTTATATTTCCCCTATAGTTTTTTCAATGTGTGAAATGAGTCCAAGTGTCATGTACCAAAGTGTGCAAGTGTGTAAGTGTGTAGAGTGTAAGAGTGTGTAAAGTATCATGTAATAAAGAGTGCAAGTGTGTAATGTGTGAGAGTGTGCAATGTGCCATGTAAGTCAAGAGTCATGTGTGTAGGTGTCAAGTATACAAGTGAAGATGTAAAGTCAAGAGACATGAGAGGTTTTTCATATGTGTGGAATAGGAAAGGATGCAGCTTCTGGATATGTGAAGAGAGTAATAGTATTGAAGAGTAATTTTCAAATGTTATATTATGGAGACAAAGCTCCATGTATTACATCAATCAAATAAATATCAAGTTGTATATTTGATTCATCAATAATATTTTGTGTATGTTTATTTAGTAATACTATTGTTATTTCATGAATATTATATTCATTGATATTGATTTTATTCTATAAATGGACCTTCATATAATTTATATGATTTATATATGATCTTGGATATTGGGACCTATGATTTCATATGTCTAAAAATCCATCATAATAAGTATCATATCCTGTGATATTTGTTTGCTGATAAGTGAGGATAACTTTTCTCTCATTTTTTTGAAAAATACAACCTCTACTAACTTTTCATAGATCTCCTTTGGAAGCACCATCAAAATTTTATTGATAAACTCAACTTTTGAATATTTTTATTTTACCATAGGGTGAACTAGATACTTTATGTTAATTCCATAGTCATAGATGACCCTTCCATATATATTCAAATCCTGTACTTAAGACTTCTAATGATGAGCACCATGTTTGTAATCATTCTAAGAAAGGAAATATTACAATTTCAAACTTGGGCATGAATTTGAATTTAAAAAAGAATACTATACCTCAACATAATGACAAAGACCAATCCTCAATATAATGCATATTGCATTAGCTTTGAAACAACTAATATAATATTTCATCAAATATTTCAATGTTGTTGAAGCTACCCAATATATTTTTATATTTTTGAAAAAGTGACCCTAAAAAGTGTAAGCAAAATGACGATGGAGAACTAAATGATCTAATGTTTTTTGATTCTTCTCTTATAAGGAACACATTAAAGGTCCATGATATCCTCTTCTTTGTAGACTCTCTATTTTAAGAATTTTTTGAACTTCTAATCAAATAAATAATAAAGCCTAAGGGAGGGTCTTTAGTGATGAAACATTCTTCCAAAGGAAAATCATTAGAAGTAGAAAATTTGGATAGCTCCAAATCCTCATATCCCAACTTGATCGAATATCAATATCTTTTGATAGATTCAAAACCAACTCATCCTTCAACACAAACATAGGTAAATAAAAATCTTCTTTTAAAGCTCATCCACTATTTGTTTGGATTCCACTTATTTAATTAGATTACTAAAAGAAATCCATAATTAAGAGTTGTTCCTCACATTAATATAATATTCAACCTTGGTAAGCTAGACATGCTTAAGCCAATTATTTTCATTTTGGATAGAAAATAAGAGGATAAGGATTCAATCAAGCATCAAACAAAAAATTGTAGAATCCCCCTCTTTACATGACCATCTAACTTGTTGCTTGATCGAGTGTAAACTATTTGGTATGAAGTTCCATGTTGGTAATCCTTTAGGTAGGGTTTGTTTCCTAGATAATTTTATTACATCAAGAGAACAAATCATACATACATACATACATACATACATACATACATATATATATATATATATATATATATATATATATATATATATATATATATATATATATATATATATTGAAGTAATTTTTTACCCAGAATTTTTCTTAATTTTTGAATAATATTTGGACATGTTTTATCCCTAATTCCAAACTCACAAGTTTGTAGTTCAACAAGTTTGTTCCTCCCATTACAAAACCTATCCACTTACAAAGAGAAAATCCAAAATTTTCCTTACATTCTTTTGAAAGAATATATTTTTGAGTTTTATCAATTTTGAATGCTATACCTATTGGAAATCTTAAAGTGGCATCATATATATAAAAATATTGTAATGTAATATTTATGAATTGTAGCCTTCCATCCATGGTTAAAAACTTACCTTTTCAACCTACTAGACATGATTCAAAGTTGAGTCCTAAAATTACTGTTTTTTTCCTTTACTAGATAAAGGTATACCCAAATATGTTGATGAAAAATTTTCAACTTTAAATTCTAAAATATCCATGATAATCCATTGTAAATTGAGGGTAGTGTTAATGAAAAAATCTTAAATTTTATAGTATTAATAGAGTTAATAAAAACAATCTTGGATTTTATAGTATCAATCATCTTTCCTACAACTTTATCATGCATGATAATATTAATTTGTTACATCATCAACAAACAAGAGAATAGTATTAATAGTGTTAATAAAAACAATCTTGGATTTTATAGTATCAATCATCTTGACCAAGGGATAACCCAAATAAAAACATCATCAACAAACAAGAGATAATATTTGGAGGGACCATTTGTTATAACCTAAATACCTTTGATTTTTTATTCCATTTTTACCCGTGAGAAAACTCTTCCTAATGCCTTTGAAAGAATAATAAATAGATAAGAACTTGATGTTACCAATACCAATAATACCAAGAATAATAAGTAGATAAGGACTTGATGTTACCAATGACAACAATACCAAAGCTTATGCTACAAGCATGGGTGTTATACATATAGGTACATAGTGTGTTAAAATTTGGGTGTCTAACTCAACCTTTAACTCTAAATATTATAAAATACTTTATAAGAGATCCATCTATAATATATAGTTAACCTATATTTACAAAGTATATTTAATGATAATGAGAATCTATGAAAGCAAAAATGTTGTACCTTTCAACAAGTAGAAGAAAATAAATCTTATAATGATTTGTATAATGATTATGGGTATATATTTTGAAAGATCCATGTGTAGAATAGGTTGGACTTGTCCTACAACATAACAAATTATATCCTTTAGTGCATGACTAGATGTTTGTATCAATTTTAGCTAGTTGACATTGAGTTGTGTGCTTTGGCACTCATGCATGATATAAAATCACTGCTAGTACTAGATTAGCATCGAGTACCAAAAGCTATATGAAGCTGGTGGTGCTGATGGATACTATAATTTGATATTGAATTATTTTTTATTACATAGGGGTGTTGGTTACAACCATTATTTTTAGTAATTGACAAGCACCACTATTTTTAGTAATTGGCAAGCGTAGGGTTCAAACCACATGGGTTGCTCCCAACAAGCCTTTAAATGATACTTTAATTTAAAGGTTTTATCTTTGTAATATTATTTGTAAAAGGTTAGATATAATAGTGACGAGAACTCGAAAGACTTTATTTATCTTTGAAAAACATTATAAAAATATTTTTAAAAATTATAATTATATTTAAAAATTTAAAATTAAAAAAATCATATGATTATGCAAAACAAGATATATTAATATAATAATTTAAGAGGATGAGTGCTATAATGTCCATTATAAGTTACCTTGAACCACATTTCAATGCTTCAATATAAATTTCTAGTTGAAACATTGTATTGATAAAGGCTTTGGATTCATATTGTGAAGACTTATGTTCAAATTATGGGAAGGATGGCCTGTTCCCATCTACATGTTTCTATTGTTAAAATTATGGGAAGGATGGCCTATTCCCATATAAATTGCTTTCATTATATTTCTAACAAGTTAATTAGAGCATAACCAACTTTATATTTCGACCAAAGATATTATTTATATGCCTTTCTATCAACCTGCATCTTTCTCAAACTGCTAAGTTTCCACAATCAACTCCTTTTATATCAGCTGCCTTTTGAAATTTAAATTTTGACAAGATGAAATTCAACATTGCTAATGGCTAAAATATTTGTTGCCCAACTTCTATATTTATAAATATCTTGTCTATAACAACCTTACAGTTCCTTACTACCTTTTTTTAGGGTTCTTATACATTTCCCTATTATTCCAAGATATTATTATATTGTTATTTTTTATTTTATTTGTGGGTTTAATCCCAATTCTTGTTAGCACTTATGATATTTGCTTTTGTTTTCCATATCAATATTCGTATGGATTTATTTTTATTTTTATTTTTACTCCTTAGGTCTTCTCTATTTTTAATTCCTAGCAATACTTTCATCTTTATCAATATCTTCAATCTTCTCACACTACTCATAGTAAGACTTATCATCTTTAGGTTTACCTTGTTTTGAAGGATTTGAAGTGCAAGGAATAACCTCAAAAGCACAATATTCTTTATGTTACCCTAGAAACCCTAAAGTGAAAGGATGCTCTTCTATAGTAATTACCTTCTTATTATGCTCTAAAAAACCTAAATTGTTATGAGTTTCCTCCATCCTTATTTTTTTATTATGCTACTCTTGAAACCTTGAAGTGCAAGGGATAACATATTCATCCCTTTAAATCTTATTACTTGGAGAGGATTCTATACTACTTGAGGAAAATGAAGATGATTTACCTGGAATAAACTTAACCTCTTTTGTTGTCTTTATTTTAGGATTTATCTCCACATATTCTTTTGCACCTTTAATTCCTTCTAAACTTGCCAAATGATACTATAGATAGGATTTCTTTACCTCTTCTTTTGAAGTGGAATATCCTCAATCTAATCTAGCTTCTATTACTATATGATTTCCTTGCTTCTTCTTAAAGTTGATCTTTCATCTTCATAAATCTCTTCAATCTTCTCACACTACTCATAGTAAGACTTATATCTTTAGGTTTACCTTGTTTTGAAGGATTTGAAGTGCAAGGAATAACCTCAAAAGCACAATCTTCTTTATGTTACCCTAGAAACCCTAAAGTGAAAGGATGCTCTTCTATAGCAATTACCTTCTTATTCTGCTCTAAAAAATCTAAATTGTTATGAGTTTCCTCCATCCTTATTTTTTTATTATGCTGCTCTTGAAACCTTGAAGTGCAAGGGATAACATATTCATCCCTTTCACTCTTATTACTTGGAGAGGATTCTATACTACTAGAGAAAAATGAAGATGATTTATTTGGAATAAACTTGACCTCTTTTGTTGTCTTTGTTTTAGGATTTCTCTCTACATCTTCTTTTGCACCTTTAATTCCTTTTGAACTTACCAAATGATACTATAGATAAGATTTTTTTAGCTCTTCTTTTGAATTGGAATATCCTTGATCTGATCTAGCTTCTATTACTATATGATTTCCTTGCTTCTTAAATTTAATCTTTCATCTTCATCAATCTCTTCAATATTCTCACACTAATTATAGTAAGACTTATCATCTTTAGGTTTGCCTTATTTTGAAGGATTTGAAGTGCAAGGAATAACCTAAAAAGTACAATCTCCTTTATGTTGCCCTAGTGTTGGTCAAATATATGCCTAATTAACAAAAAATATGTTTGTGTGCCCTAGACATGACCAAAATTGAAATGCCGAAGGAAAGGAATGTCCTCCGTGCCAATCTCTAGATAGGGTTGGCTCCCTTACTAAATCCTACACTGGTTAAAGACTAAGGTTGCAGGAAAGAAATTAGAAATTGCAAAAAGAGATGGGAAATGGGGCCATAGGCTGAAGGTGTAGGATTGGGGACATACTAGCAGCAGAAATTCCTCCCAAGCATTAAAACAACATATAATAAAAGAAAGGCAATAAAATTTAATTATAAAATTGCATAAACAACCTCCAAGATTGCATTCCAAAACTCACTCCCTCACCAACAATGTTCAAATTTAGATGCATAATTTAAAATAAACAATAGATAATGAATATAACCGTAAGATAAAAATGCATAAATACAGAAGGAAAACACACAAAAGATCACTTGTAAATTCATAAGCCTTGTATCTTCTATTGATGTAGAGAAATTGAATAGTTTTTCTATAGAATGTCTAACCCTTTTTTATAATGGAAATTGATTAATATTTATAGAGGATTTTGCCTCTTTCATTAAATACATATGAAGACAAAATGCTCATAGATCAGGGACATTTGTGAGACAATTCCTACTTGAAGTCACTAAAAAACCTTCTCTTGAAACGATGATCCATATTTTAAGGAAATTCTTCTAGAAAATCTGCATTTTTGGGTGTCGATGCGCAAAAAATTGCTAGACTTGGTTGTTTACTTAGTACGTTTGCCATCCTCAAAAATATGCTTCCCCTTGGAAGTCATGAAAATCGCCTTGCATTTTTAATACTGCTGCCTTCCTTGCTCAAGATCCACAATTTGGGCTACTCTTTGCCACAATTATTTAATGTTCTTCATTCGCCTACCTTGGGCGATCCTAAAAACTCGTGATGCTGTTGATAGCACAATTCGCTCATATTTGCCAATAAGAGAACATATATTTATTTTTTCCAAGGTGTGCATTGGTGGAGAGGGTGCCTTTACTTGATTCGACAAACTATATTTCCTTTCAAGTTAAAGCAACAATCCTCTTTTATCCCTAGGCAAAAGCACCCAAACAACTACGTCATTCTCATTTAAACCTACGTTCACCCCCAAAAGAGGTGAAAGAGGTTGTCGCCTCCCTCTTGGGGTGAACACGAAGTTGAATTTTCAAAGTTGCTTCAAATTTTAGATCCTTTGCCCGCTTTACCGTTCATGGTGCGTTTACCCCTAGGAGGGGTGAATGGAGCTTTCACCCTTCAATCGGGGTGAATAATCCATTGACTTTTCAATGTCGGGCCCCTAAATACATTCACCCCAACTTGGGGTGAATGAAGCGTTCACATTCGCATTGGGGCAAACACACCTCCCTTCGAAAATTGCCCATTTTTACTAAGTTTCACAATGCATTAAAAACTTTCACCGATCAAACCTTCAACTTGGCCAATGCGTTGGGCAAACACATTTCTCCATGTTTTCAAAGACATTCACCCCAAAATGGGGCGAACAAAGCTTTCACCCCACCTTTGGGGTGAACACGTTTTTCCCTTAATTTCAACTTCGGGAGACATCAATACTTAGCCATTTCTTAAAAATTCATATTTTCTTCATTTCTTTTCCCCCTTCGCCTCAACAAGGGGTGCATAGAGTTTTCGCCCCATAATTGGGGTGAATCTTTTACATTCATCTGGAAGTAAGGTGAATGAGCCTTTCATTGCTTGAGGTAAACATAATTTTTTAGTTGTCGATGAAGCTCTCATTTAGTCTTTTATACATCATTTTATAACTATTTTATATGCGATCTGAACCAAAGCTTCCAATCCATTTCCCATCCATTTTCCTTAAAACACCCATTATTTTCAAGTCAAAAGGATACAAGAAAACAAATAAGAAGAAAAATAACTATAATATATTATGCTGATCAAAATACTATATGTAAATATGAATATATTTTGTTGTATTACAAATAAAAATCATCAAAAAATATTACAATGTGGCATATTGCAAAACTGCTAATATTTTTGGCTACTCATGGGGTATCCAGTTCGCATGGATGCAAGCGATCCTAGACCTTTATCCATTGGGATTTTATAGAGTCTTTTTTTCGGTGGTCTTGACTGGCACTTTTGATGTGAACACCTTTCTTTGCGTCTCCTCCTCTACCTTCTCTGTGGCCTCAGTCTCTGCGGCTACTCAAAGTACCTATGCCCATTCTACTTCTACAGCTACATTTTATGATGCTACACGCTCTATTGCTGCTCATTCATCTTGTTATTTGACACTTTCAGAGGTTACCTCATAAAATATAACTGCTTCCTCCCAAGCATGAGTGGTGAACAAAAAGGGAACACTCAATGACTCAGACAAAATGTAGATTTTGGACATCCTCTAGGCTAAGATGTTTTACTCGCTGGGCTAACTCAAACAATAAAATCTCTATGCGAGTATACTTCTACATGAGTGGTAGCACCTATGCTTTTGTTATGGGCTCCACCCATGCATAAATTTTTGAGGTATCCTCCACAAAATTTTACTAAGTGGTTATCAATTGTTCTTTCAGTAGAGGTTCACCCCACTCATCTATAAATTTGGGGAAGCCCATGTTGGCAAGAGCATCAAAATTAATCGTAGACATAGTATGATCTCGCTCGATTGCATTAAGAATTCTTTGGCCTTCCCTCACCAGGTCCATCCTCTAAAAATAACTACACAACGTGAATTTCACAGTTGACCAAGCATGATCCATTTCATTTAGGGGGTGAACGTGTATGCTAGAATTAGCTAGAACTTGAATTTTTACAACCATCTCCATGTACGATTCCCACATTTCCTCAGTAGTATCTATAAATTTCTACCCCATCTGAATCTATATCCTGGATACCCAGAGGTAATGCAATACTTGAACTGCTTGTACGATGAGCTTTTCGTAGTTTTGAGTTGAGCGAAGGTGTTCCTCCGTGATGCTTTTTAGAGAAAAACTTGCAACCTATGTGGCCTTCTCCGCTAGTTGATTCTATATGGCCTCTAACTACGTTCGGAGTGCATGCATTTCTATCCTGGCTACATCCCTTTCCTTCAAGTGCACTCCTACCTATCGGTGCAAGTGTTCATTTTTTGTGGCTATGCTCTACTTTTAGCCAAGGCATTTTCGAGTTCGATAATTTTATTCTCATTATCAAAATATATTTGCTTTAAATACTTGCCATGCAAGTATACCAAAATCATATCCACCTATATATTTTCCATCTTCTCCGTAGGATCAATCTTGGTGAGGTCCTCTATTATGGTCTCACAAATATAATCACTCGACATCATTTCTCCTTGTGGCTTCTGAACCAAGGGAGTGATTTTAGTCATGTGAGATTCCATGGCAACAAGATCAAAAGCAACCTTCTTGAGAGGCCGAGCTGGGGCCAATGCTTCTTTTCATATTTTTCTTTTCAATCACTATGACGAACTTAGGTGCACCCGATTTATTTTATCCACGTCGAGATGTTTCAATGCCACTTGAACTTTGGGTAGTGCTTGCAATTCCAAAAATGGTGTGAAAGGTATCAAAAATTATGAACGGTTAGGCTCAAAGGAAGCGGGTGAGACGGTTAGAAGGGGAGGGATAAAAATGAAAAAATGGGTGGAGGAATCGGGTTTGTCTACAGTCACACTTACTCTGGGAGGAGCTTGCGTGCTTACAACCTCGGTGAACATGGTGGCAGTAATGTAAGGGGAAGGGCATGAAAATGGGTTCGGCCTTGATGCATAGGAACTGAAATAAAGAGAGGCCAAAGAAAGGGGAAGAGGAGTAGTAGTGACTTTGGGAAGGGAAGAAGAGGGAAGAAAAATGGATACGGAAGGCATACCAAAAGGTGGAGATACTAACACAAAAATTGATGGAAGTGAGCTGATAGTCACTACATGCTCTGAAGAAGAAGAAGAGGGAAAGGAAGACGTACCTTCGGGCGTAGGCATCACATGCTCTAGTGATGGAAGTGATTGTAAAATGATCTTGTCCTGTTGCTTTTATACTTCCTCCTCAATGTTCATGTCTTCTTCAATTTTAACAACCTCCACCTGAGGGCTCTCTGAATGCTGGTCCTCATCTTGTTCATGAATCATTGAAATAATTTGCACAACCATCATTGGAGCATCCATCGCCATTGAAGAGGAAATTACAGTTGTCGAAACAAATAGAACCATGGGAACTATAGCTACTTAAACTTCAATAGTAGAAGAGGAAATGGCACCAGTCCTTGGACTCTTCACAGTTTTAGGAAATGGGGGCATGCCTCAAATAGTTTGCTTCTATTGCAAATGTGCCTCCTCAACTTTAGGCCTTGTCCACTGTGATATTTGTCTAAATACATACTGCTATTCTTCCTCCTCTAGAATCTCTTCTTCAATTGTCAGACGTTATCTCTTTGCCCCACTTTCACCGCTGTCAGAATAGTGGAATATTTGAGGTAAGATCTTAGTGAAAGTGATGGGTTGATAGGAATCAACAAAATCATCGTAGGTGTCTGAAAATGCCTCATCCATCTTCAACCCATAAAGAAATGTGGTCTTTCCTCGATAAACCCGTATTATCCACCAGTTTGTAATTTTCTCCTCAGTCCATAGGGACTAAATTTCTTTTACCTGACTAAACAATTTGGGTGAAGGAATCTAATTTTTATACTTCACTGGATTATACTCAGCCTCTTGTTTGTAGTAGTCATGCCAAGGTGGGAGCGTCGTCATATCTTCAATGTGCCACTCCAAGTCAGGCCCATCAAAGTTATTTCACTTTTTCTCGATGTCGGGCCAAGGACAATAGTGAAATGTCTTGGCTTTTATTATCTCTATGAATTTTCCCAATGGGTCATACCTCCAACGTTGCGGCAGTTCTATCAACCCCATGTCCTAGAGCGTCACTATGAGCAACATTTTTTGCCCTACCTGGCCCACTTCTATACTGCCGAACTTGAATGACATGTTGCAAGTCATCTTCTTACCACACCCTACTCCATATACATCATTCACATAATCTTATTGGTGCACCACCTCCATAGCAAAAACATGTTCGATGGTGAAATATGGCAGCAGGAATGGCTTTCCCGTGAAGCCAAAAATTCTTACGACCATACCCTAAGTAAGCAAAAATATGTCTTCTTTTTCTCCTATAACTACTAGTTCTCTCAACTCCCATGGCACTCTTTCACATGTACCAGAACGTAGTTCTATTGCAAGCCCAAAAAAAAACTATCAAAACTGTAAAACGACTCCCTATTTGATAGAGCAAAAGTCCACATGTAAACTGGCAGAATTTCATCCCTCTCATCCATTTGCCTCACTGTGATGAATGAGAAGTGTTGGTGTATGTGAAAGAAGAAATACCATACCAAACAAGAAGTATGCTTGAACGTCTCCTCCCCAGTTTGCAACCTCTCCAACTAGAAATACAATTTGTGAGAAATAAAATCAGGTCAATCAAAGTAAATTAGATTGGTGCCTTGTTTCATGGTGGACGGAGAGTAAAATTCCACTTGGAAAAGCATTGTGCTAGGACCACCTGCCACTTATGAATGGTAGAATGAATCGGTAAACCATAAATCCATGCCAATATTGAATAGACATACAGGCTCTTAAATTCATTGAGCAGCTTCAACAGGTTCAAAAGCTGGCCCAACTTTAGCTCCTTAATCAACTGCATCTCCATGAATCGATGCATCATTATAGTAGAGATATATTTGTCCTCCTACTCATTGGTATGTAACTTCTTGGTAATCACATAAGAAAGAGGCTTCAAACCACAAGCAAACACTTCCCGCACTTCCTCCGGGGTGATGGTAAAAAGTATTTCTCTATTTGTCCTTTTCACCGTCCTTGTAACTGGATCATAAAATCGAGTGATTAGTTGCACCAATTTCGGGCATGGGTGTACGGGCATACACATATATCAAAATTATTATGAGTGATATGGCATCGTTAATGGGCTTCCTACCATCAACCCTTGATTTACTGTGAACTACACATCCTACCGCCATTTCTTAATGTCCTTATGGGTAATTGCACAGTCGTCGATTTCTGCCATTGTGTCAGGATATGGATCTAAGTCTACATTTTTGTTCCTTCGGGCCTTCTTGGATTTCGACCCTCCTATTTTCTTAGAATTTTTGAGCTTTGTAGCCTTTGTCGCCTCTTTGCTTATTTTTCCCATTATATTCTTCTGGAGGCTACTCTAAAATTTCTCTGTAATTTTTCAACAAGAGGCTTTCGAAACTACGCGACAGTAATATTTTAAAAATTAAACTGAAAAAAGTTTTACCTTTTTATTTATATAGAGCGTTCCCCCAACCATCATAATAAATACTGAATTTTTCTCAAGCAATTTTGAAATAACGTGCACTTCATTTACTTCGCTAGGCACTATTCCCTATGCTCTAACAGTATCAACTATCATTTGCTGCAAGATCATTTTTGGAAAATGAACCCTTATTACCGCATGGTTCATTTGGAAATCGTGCCCTGGCCATTAAAGCTATCTTGGGAAAATAACCTTGTCGCTTGTGAACCAATAATGACTTCTACCTTTGATGGTGTGGGATCTTGTTTCTCGGTATCTTTAGTTCAACTTTCAATGCAAATCTGGGTGCACATTTCAAATTAAATACCTTCAGAATACACCTCAGCTTGCATGCGCATTGCCCGATATCTACCACGTGTTCAAGGGAGAAATTACTCTGAAGGAGCACTTATGAAATCAAATGTTTTCAAAAAGCAATGGGGCGAAAGCATCTTTGAGGTGCACTTGTCTTCTTTCGTTTGCTCGAAATGCCTTTACTTTTTCGATGGAATACCTTGTGAACGCTTTCCTTTTAAAACACTTTGGGATTTTTTGTTTCACTTTATCTTAATGCAACATTCTAATCCCTGCTTTTCATTTTTCTTGCTTTTCTTTTTTCTTTCTCAGGGTGCACCCCTATACTTTCGAGAGAATGAACAAAAGCCTCACTTTCTTATAGAGCGAAAATATAGTTGACAATCCTTTTTTCTCTTTTTTTTTTATAACTGCTGCAACATATTTGTTATCATGAGCCATATTTTCTTTTAATTCAAATGTTATGGGCATCATGATTTAGCTTTTAAAATTAATAAAATCCTTTGCCTGGACAAGAAGCAAATGCCTCTTTGACCATCTTTGAATTTTTTAATAATTATTTTTGCCTTAGTGAGAGGCGAACATCCTTATTTTTCACTTTCATTACATTTATTCGGTGCCACCTTTCTCCTTTTTTACGTTCACCCCCAAAGGGAGGTGAATGGGATTTTTGTCCCTCCTCTGGGGCAAACACACCTCTTATGCAGTTGCCCTTTGCGCTTTGAAAATGGGCAAAAAACTTGACAACCTTTCAACAAGAAATTTTGAGGATAATTCTAGGGCGACACTGATTTTTAAACCAAGAACATATTTTTTTTATATGTTACCATACAAAGCAAATATCGAAAAGCAAATTTGTACATATTTACAAGGAAAAACCTCTTAAAATCCAATCTATTGAACATAGGCCTTCATATGAAGACCATTTACTAGAATAGGAAGATCCCAACCATCCATATCTTGAAGATGGTATGCATTTGATGAATTCACTATAGAGATCTGAAATGGGCCTTCCTAGATCACGTCAAACTTGTGGTGTTTCCTTGGCTTGGCATTGTTCTCATTTCATTTAAGAACTAAGTCTCCCACCTAAAACCTATGCTCTGTTGTCTTCTTTTTGAACCACTTCTGCATCATTTTGGTATGTTCAGTGAAAGCTTGATATACCTTTTCCCTGTCCTCCTCCAACTGTAATAATTGGGCCAACCTTACGCTCATTGGATCATACCCCTCATCTTCATATTTGAATAACTACAATGTTTGGAGCACCGAAAGCTCAATATGAGAAGGCATAATTGCTTCTTTTCCATACACTAGAGAATAAGAATAAGCTTTAATAGAATTTTTCACATATATGTGGTCTGCCCATAGAGCCTGGTTCAACAACAAGTGCTAACTCCTTT
This sequence comes from Wollemia nobilis, assembly GCA_028583015.1. Lineage (NCBI taxonomy): Eukaryota > Viridiplantae > Streptophyta > Pinopsida > Araucariales > Araucariaceae > Wollemia > Wollemia nobilis. The sequence continues at coordinate 6,903,420 of JAQPPZ010001069.1, read as the reverse complement.
TATTACTACCTAGTATCCTCTTCAATATTAGTAATAAATTCTTATTTGTAGATTCAGCCAACCCATTTCCTTATGGATAATAGTTGGATGATGCTTTAAGGTAGATCCCGTATTTACTAGTGAATTCAGTGATCTTAGCCCTAATGAATGGAGTCTCGTTATCTGTTACAATAACATCGAGAACACCAAAACGAGTAATGAGTCCCTCTAGGAAAGAGACGATCATAGATTGATCCGCTCTTTTGATAGGAATAGCCTCTGCCCACCTGGTGAAATAATTTATCACCGGTAAGATGTATTTGAGTTCTATGGAAGAATGTGGGTCTATGACTCTAATGAAGTCAAGGCCTGACTGCTAAAATGGAACTTCCACTTGAATTGGGCATAGGGGTAGTGCTCCTTTCTTAGTTCTACCAACATACTACAGACAGTTATCATAGTGATGACTTACTTTATGAGCATCGATGAACAAAGTAGGCCAAAAGTAGCCAACTTGAATGATCTTCAAGTCCATGGGCCTTCCTGCATAATGGCCACCTGATAGACCAGAATGAAATTCCTCCAATATCTTTTATGTTTATGATTCCTTCACAAATTTGAGGAGAAATCCATCAATATTCTTATGAAACAACCTTTTTGGCAACTAAATATATTTGAGTGCTTGCAACCTGAACCTCTGATGCTGTGTAGTATCAAGGTGTGGCAGACATTTACCGATGGTAAATAATTCAACAAGGTACTCTGTCCAGTCATGATATGTCATAACTCGATTTGCACAAACACTTTCGCGAATATCCTCATTATGTATTGGAGTCAATGATTCAGATGCTGCGGTTTTGGATAATTCCTAGCAAAGAGCTCGTCCACAAACTAGCTTTGTTGGTCAAATCTCCACATCATATTCTTAAATATTTGAGACTCTCCTGCTCTTTTGTCACCTAGTTCCCCCTGGAGAATGAAGTTTCAAACATCTGGGTGTATAACATAAACAATCATTTTGCTTTGTGAGACAAAGTATCAAAACTTCTTTAGGGATTTCATCATTGCATACACCTGTTTCTCTATGGTGCAGTGCAATAAATTGGCTCAAAAAGGCAATTGGATTTTCATCTTTGTCTTATTGCTTTTGTGTGAGAACTACAACATAACTTTCTTGTTCGCCCACTACATAGAGAATGAAGTCCTTATAATAATACGGGTTGATTAAAATTGGCACTTGGGTAATCCTCTCCTTGATCTCCTGAAAATATTGTCTTCTGGCCTCAGTCCATTTGAAATCGGTATTCTTTTTTAGGAGCTCGGTCATGGGTTTAACTACCTGAGAAAAATCAACAATAAAATTTTGAATGAAATTTATCTAACCGAAGAAATATTGTAGGTCTTTTTTGTTATCTGGTAGTGGTAGCTTCAAGAGCACCTCGACCCTTGTGGGATTAATTGTCAGTCCTTCTTGTGAGATCACATGACCTAATAATTTTCCTTCTTTGACAGTGAATATAGACTTCTTTAGTTTGATGGAAATCCTAAACTCCTAGTATTTCTCGAACCCCTGTCGCAAATGGGAAACGTGCTCTTTCTTGTGATGTGAAAACACGACCATGTCATCAAGATAGATCAAAATAATTATATTTAATAACTCATCGAAAGCGACGTCCATGGCCCTCTGAAAGGTAGCATCGACATTTGAAATGTCGAACGACATCTTTTGATAGGTGAACATGCCCCACTTAGTAGTGAATGATGTTTTGTGTTGGTCCTCATCCTTCACCCTTATTTGGTTATAACTAGAGAAACCATCTAACAAAGAAAACCTTTACGCTCTGACAACCACGTGGAGAATGTGATCAATCTGCAGCAGAGGTTAGTGATATTTCAACGATGCCTGGTTCAGATTTTGAAAATTAACGCACGTCGCACAACCAAATATCTCTATTCTTTTTTTGAACTAGCACCAGGTTCACCACCCATGTTGAGTGCTTAATCAGATATATTATCTTCGCTTAAAGCATCTTTAGCAGTTTTTCCTTTATGAGCACCTCGATCTTAGGATTGACAGGACGATGTTTCTATTGAAATGGTTTCACTCCTTGCAGCTCAATGGTGTGTTGAGTTACGTTCTTGTCATATCCCTTCAAGTCCTGATAGCTACATGCAATGATGTCGAGGAATTTGTAACATAAGTTCTTGATATCTTCTAACTCTTTTGATGTGTAATCAGTTCCAATATTGATGATCTTCTCAAGCTCCAGTTGTAACTCTTTATACTCCTTCGCATCCACCTTGATATTATGCTTCTCAGCCATATCATTTTGGTCAAATAAGATTTCTAGTGAAATCAGTCCCCTAGGAATGTGATTATAATTCAATTGGATCATTCCTTCCATCTCTTCTTCAACAAGTGTTCTATCATTCGTGCTTGCAGCTTCTTTAATAAAAAAATGGATGATTTGCTCATCATTGTTGACCACTTGCTAATAGAGGTTCTTATCGAGTATTGAGGATCTATATATTACCCTAACAACCTTGGGTTTCCTGACCACTTGTTCCACGAGGGAAAAATTTGCACTAAGAGAGGTTAAAATATCAGCATATTTTTTTTGCTCTCTCAAGATCACTTGAATGTTCAAGGCTGTGAAGGATTCAAATAAATCCCATACCTTATTACGATAAGCCTTCAAGTAGTGTTGTTTTGACACACTTATTTGTGGTCTGGTTGACAATGAGCTCAGAGTCACCAAAAATTTACAACTATTTAATGCCTAACTTTTTAGCCTTTTTCAAGCCAAGACACAATGCTTCGTATTCGGCTGCATTATTCGTGCAACTCCAAGTTAATCTATATGAATAGGTCTTCTACAACCCAGTAGGAGAAATAAGAACAATACTAGCCCCTGCATCATTTTTACACATGGCGTCATCAAAGTATAGCTTCCATAAGTGATCTATGATAGGGTCAGGGGAATCATGAACCTTTTATTCAATTTGCTCAGGCTTGGTTATAGTATAAAAACCAATATCAGTTTCGACCATCGCATTGAAATCCATAAGTGAGAACTCATCTTCAAGGTGATCACCAAGTACAAGCATCTTCATAACATGAAGGTTCTAAATTGGATTAAAAAAATAGAGCATAATTTACCAACTCACCTTTTGGTTCTTCTTCATTATCACCATACATTTGGAGTTTCTCCAATCTTGAAACAACTTGGTCCAACTCTTGTAATTGGCTTCTTGTTAACCTCATTTGAAAGTTATTATCCATCATCTGGCTGGCTAGATGTGCTTTGAGTATTCTCTTTCCTTTATTTGTATTCTGGATGGGACATGTAGATGAGTTGCTTGTACTTGAACTTGGTGTAGTCTCCTTTTAAATTGTTGATGGGATGTTATGTGGGATTAAAGAAGTAGAGGGAATATTTGAAGGTTATCCTCAAATTGTATTATCTTCTTCAACATCATATATTTTTTCTATAGATTTTTGATGACTATACACCCCCCTTCATCAAAAATTACATCTCTAGAGACTACAAACTTGTGAGTTTTTGGATTATATAGTCTATATGCCTCACTTGTTTCAAAATATCCCACAAGAATGCATGGCTTACTCTTAGGGTCCAACTTATTTCTCACTTCATCATTCACACGTGCTTATGCAAGACAACCAAAAACTCTCAAATGACTTACAATAGGTTTTATGCCATACCATGCTTCATTAGAGTCTTCTTGTATAGTGCTCTTGTGGAGCATCTATTGAGAATGTATACTATTGTATCAACTACATAAGACCAATAAGAATTCCTCAAACCTTTTGTTTTCAACATGCTTCTTGCCATTTCTACAATGGTTCTATTTTTTCTCTTAGCCACCCCATTTGTTGTGGTATATAGGCTATAGTGATCTACCTTTTGATGCGATATTATTTTCAAAAAATATTGAACTCATTTTAACAAAATTCTCCTCCATAGTCAGTTCTCAGACAATTTATTTTATGTCCACTTTCATACTCAGCCAATGCTTTGAAATTCTTGAACATACCGAAAGCTTCATCCTTATGTTTTAAATAATACACCCAACACTTGAAAAATTGTCAATGAATGTGAGAAAATATGAAGACTTACCCAAACTTTGTGTTGGCATAGGTCTAGAAATATCAGAATGTACAAGTTGGAGTGGGTATGAGGCCCTCCATGCTTTTCCTTTTGGAAATTGCTTCCTTGCATGCTTTCCAATCACACATGCTTCACACACACCCTTGTGCTCTCCAAACTTATGTAGTCCATTTACCATGTCTTGTGAAGACAAAAATTCCAAACTTCTAAAATTCAAGTGTGCAAATCTGTGATGCCAAAGCCAATTCTTATCTTCAAGTGCCATGTTCATACGCCCTCCAAACATCAAAGAAAACATCCAGTTCTTTGACATAGGAACATTGGACACCACATGGTTCCTATTATTCTTATCATAAATGATACATTCATTGTTATCAAACACAACTTTTGTTAGAGTTAGAGTCTATTACATTATTTAGGTACATGTCTATGTACCACCTTAGGTAGATTATTAGAGTAGGAGTTACTTGGGGAAGAAGTAACCTATGCACAAGTGTTAGAATGTGCAAAGGAATAAATGGACAAGTGTCCATATGCAAGTTGTATATGTGCAATGATGTAAAAGGACATGTGTCCCTCATGCACTTAGGAAGAGTGAGGCCCAAGTAACTTATCTTCTTATATATAGGGCTCATTGTAAGGAAGTATGCATCTTCTACGGGATCTACTTCTAGAGTGAGAGCTTCATGATGTATTCATTCTCCATTTTTACGAGCCTCCATTAATGGCTGTTACGTGAGCTATTTTTGAAGTATCTTGTCTTAGTTTCATGCTCGTTTAGCTTCCATTATCATAGTTGTCTATTTCTGAAGTATCTTGTCTTAGTTTCATGCTCGTTTAGCTTCCATTATCATAGTTCAGAAATGTTTAGCTTCCATTATTATAGTTGTTAGATTGCTTGCTTATTTCTATTACTTGTGGCTTCATTTACTTTTAGCATATAGCTCAAAAAGCTTGTCTTAGTTTCATGCTTGTTTAGATTCCATTATCATAGTTGTTAGATTGCTTGCTTATTTCCATTACTTAGTGGCTTTATTTACTTATAGCATATAACTCAAAAAGCAACACTATGACTACCGTAAATCGAAAGGAGTTATAAAGTATGAAGATCTTTTTAGTCAAAAGAAGATCTTTATTGAAGACTAAAAAGATCACGGAAGATCTCATTGTAGTTTGAGAAAAGAAGAAGCAAAAACATTTTTCGAACGGTCGAGGTACCGTCTTGAGACAGCTGACAAACGAGAAGCAAGCTTTGGTAGTGTTTGGCGGTTTCGCTGTCCAAGGATAAGGGAGCTGCTGTTCTTGGAAACCCACAATGAAAACAGTTCTATTTTTTACCACCGTTGCAAAATTGCTACCCACGTTATAAGTATCGAAAGTTTGAGATAGCCATTGCTCTTGGGGACCGCGTAGAAGGAAGAGGTTCCGATTCACACAAGCCAAAGATAGCCATTAGGAGGTTTCCTTCTTCTTGGGAACCGCATAGCAATGTAATCATTACGCAGATTCAGACAAACCATTGCAATTACGCACGAAATAAGTACCCATTCTTCTTAGGAGACGGTGTCATTGATATGTCACTAAAAATAAATTACTTGAACATCCCTGTATAACTAGGAGAGGAGATGTTTTCAAATGCGAACTAGCAAGACTCACCAAAGTTTTTAGCCATCTTTTAATGCAGGAATCAGCAGGAATTAGAGAAGACCACGGCTGGTCCCAAGCAAAGCAGATATGTTCGGATGATCTTCCGTGTAGCAGACGCGGTTCAGGAGAAGGCCTCAAGACGTAAGTCATTATCAAGAAAACGTTACAAGGGGCTATTGAACACGTGGAGAACAAGCTCACTCGCCGACAGACGGACATCAATTGTCAACTGTTACAGTGGAGAATTACAGGCTTACCCAAGAATGGGGAAGACGTTACAAAGAACGTTGCTCTACAGCGTGGAAGATACCGTAACAATCGTCAGTCTCACCAGCGAAGTACTCTCAGAAAAAGGTTAACTTAGGAGAAAACAGCAACGTTGTAGCGATGGAAAACAATTAGTGAAGAGCAATCCACACGTAATCACTAATCACTGTGTGGCGAGTGCAATCGAACAATCCAACCATTATTTTTTAGTAATTGGTCAGCGTAGGGTTCAATCTAGACGGACTGCTTTTAACAAACCTATATGTCTCATTGTTGTTGACCGTATATGAGATGGGGACCACCGGTTGCTCGGGGTTTCCAACAAACCTATGCATCTCATTGTTGTTGACCTTGCGTGAAATGGGGACCATGGTCGCTCCGGGTTCGTATCATCGTTGTTGGTCTGGCGCACACTCAAAAGATTCAAAACAGAGTACTGCCATTCTAAACGATACCACCAAGATTTGAACTTAGGTCACTTACCAATCCACCTAGCCCTTCGGGCTGTGCATGTTAAAATATTTACCAAGGCTTGCATGTTAGAATTTTTTTTTTGTTACATAGGAGATTTGGTTACAGCCACTATTTTTAGTAACTGGTCAACTTAGGGTTTAAACCACAATAGAAGAGTTGGTTACAACCACTATTTTTAGTAACTCGTCAGCATAAGGTTCAAACCATAGGGACTGCTCGCAACAAACCTATCCATCTTGTTGTTGTTGACCTTACGTGAGATGGGAACTACCGATTACATAGGAGAGTTGGTTACAACCACTATTTTTAGTAACTAGTTAGTCTAGAGTTCAAACCACAGGGACTACAAATATATTCGTTTTGTTGTTGTTGACCTTGCGTGAGATGGGTGGTAGTTCAAACCAGAGAGACTGATCCCAACAAATATATTCGTCTTGTTGTTGTTGACCTTGCATGAGATGGGGACCACCGGTTGTTGTTGTTGATCCTGTGTGAGATGGGGACCATGGTTGCTTAGGGTTCATACCATCGTTGTCGGTTGCTTAGGGTTCGTACCATCGTTGTCGGTTGCTTAGGGTTCGTACCATCGTTGTCGGTCTGACACGCATTCAAAGGATTTAGATCAGACTATGCCATTCTAAATGACACCATTAAAATTTAACCCAAATCTCTTCTTGGTAAGTGTCCAATTACATTATCACTTACCAATCCACTACGCATGTTAGAATATTTACCAAGGCATTGGTAACGGTCAAAATATGCACATTGAATAAAACAGGCGAACGTTTTTTTATTCACCAAATATATGAGCGGAATTTAGAGTCACCGATAATCATGCTAGCATCAGGATGAGGTCGGTCAGACATTGCATGGAAAATGAGAACGAACGTAGGAGTTAAAGGAAGCCACTCACCGTTTTGACAGTAACGTAGAATTTGGAGAAATTGAAATCAAACCGCCGTTACTTGATCGAACGTTGTTACATTTTCCAATCAGAATGTATTATTCGAACGTGGGAGAGTAACGCCGCCAGTTGTCATTATCATTTTACCACCATTATTGATGTAAAGTAGTAGTGGGGTTATGAAACTTGAATCATAACCTGCGATCAGTGGTCCTTTTGACATCGGGTCAACAATAACGAAAACAAATTTGGTGGAAGCAACGTTGTGGTTTGAACCCTACATTTATCAATTACTAAAAATAGTGTGGTTGTGACCTGCTTTGGCTCCCTTCAGATCGAATCAACAAAAACAAAGCCAAATTTGGTGGAAGCAGCCTTGTGATTTGAACCCTACACTCATCAATTACTAAAAATAAGTGTGATTGTGACCTATTTTGGTGCCAAATTTAGTTGTAACCTACTTTATTGAAAATAAACTTATCAATTACTAAAAATAGTATGATTATAACCTACTCTTCTATATAACTAAAAATACCAATAGCCACTAAATCTGAACAAGTGGGCCCAGCTTCTGTCAACAAAGGACGTCAGTCGGCGTCAAAGTTTGTAAACGATGTGAAATTGTTTGGAGATAGAGCAATCATGGAGCCGTTGAACAAGGTGTAACGATCATAATTTAATAGTCAAAGGAGTAATTTCCGGTCAATTGCTGAATTCGAGAATAGAGTACGGCCTGATTTATCTGCAGAAAAGAATTGTGCATCTAGTTAAGCGCCAGAAGAGGTTTGGAAGAACTGGTAGTGAACAGCAATAGGTTGGTAGGCACGTTGAGCTGAAACGTCAACAACGTACCCTGTCCGAATGGAAACGATCATTTATAGAATATAACAGGCAGATTTTTGGCATACCTATCTCCACGAAGCCGGTGCACTAATTCGTCAGACTATTGCACGTAGAGGATAAGTGAGGTTCGTGACAGAACGTGGCAGAATAGGCAGAACATGATGGTTGTTTGTTGAAGGAGATAGGTGAAGCGTCATAGAATATTAATTTGCAAATTATTATTTAAACTTTGAACTATTTGTAATTAATTAATTATAAGGTTTTCAACATTGAAAAATTATTATATTGCAAATATTATTATTTTTTGTTTATAATTTTAGACTAGGGAGATATAAGGGTTACTAAATCAAACCTTATAAAATTGGAATTTAGAAAACGAAGACTATTGAATGCTTAATATTCCAAACAATATATAGATTACATTAGCCCTTGGTAGCCCTTGGATAGCGGATCTCGCTAACAAGAAGAGACCTAAGTAAAATATGCTAACCTAATCTTACTAAATAATGAAATAACAAGAATATACGCTAACATCCCCCCTTATTACATTATTTGGGTAATAGGATAACTACTAGCTATACTAACATCCCCCCTGATTACATCATTTAGCAATACAAAGAGAGCTGCGAAACAATTCAAATTTGACACGTGCAAGTGCCTTAGTGAAAATGTCTGCAACTTGAGCATTTGTGGGAATGTACTGAAGCTGAATTCGGTGCCTTGGAACTTCGTCTCGAATGAAGTGACATTGTGTGTCAATGTGCTTGGTTCTTTCATGATGCACTGGATTCTTGACAAGGTTCAGAACACCCTGGTTGTCGCAAAACAAGTGAATTGGAGATTTGGATGGAAGACCCATACTTGTCAAAATGCGACGCAACCATATCACTTCGCACACAGCTTCACGTGCGGCGCGATACTCTGCCTCTGTAGATGAGATAGCAACCACCTGTTGCTTCTTGTTGTGCCAAGAGACAGGACCGGATCCAAGATGAAAAATATATCCTGAAGTTGACTTGCGATCATCAAACGACCCGGCATAGTCGGAGTCCGTGTATCCTTGCAAGAAGAATTTACCATTCCTCTTGTATTCTAGGCCATATTCCATAGTACCACGGACATAGTGAAGAACACGTTTTGCTGCTTTCCAGTGAGTAGTCTTAGGTTCCTGCATGAACCTCGAAAGATAGTTAACAACAAACACAATATCTGGCCTAGTGTTTGTCAGATATATGAGACTCCCAATCAACTGGCGATAAAGAGTACCATCTACCTGAGGTGAATCATCATATCGTGATAACTGAAGCCCTGATTCCATCGGAGTTGCCATTGGCTTGCAATCAGTCATGCGATATTTTTCTAACAATGTCTTGGCGTATTTTTTCTGAGACACCTTGATGTAGTGCTCCTTCTGGCTTACTTCCAGACCAAGACAATAATGGAGAAGTCCGAGATCTGTCATTTCAAAATATTTACATAAGTCACTTTTGACAGCAGAGATCATAGTTTCTGAACTCCCTGTAATGAGCAGATCATCAACATAGAGTACAAGCAACACTATCTCAGAACCTTTTTTCTTGAAATAGAGGTTTGCATCTGACGGACATCTCTTAAATCCATGTTGCAGGAGGTGATTATCCATTTTTATATACCAAGCTCGAGGAGCTTGTTTCAAACCATACAAGGATTTGACCAACTTGCAAACTTTCTGCTCTTGGCCTTCCACTTCAAATCCTTCTAGTTGAGTCATGTAGACTTCCTCTTGGAGATCACCATTCAGAAAAGCACTCTTGACATCCATTTGGTGAACTTTCCACCCATATTGTGCTGCCATAGCACAAAGAACTCGAATGGTGGTCATCCGAGCAATAGGTGCAAAAGTTTCCTCATAGTCAATGCCTTCCTTTTGAGCATAGCCCTTTGCAACAAGATGGGCCTTATGCTTATCAATTGTCCCATCTGCCTTGTACTTGACTTTGTACACCCATTTGCAGCCTATGGGCTTCTTTTCGTATGGCAGATTGACAAGCTTCCAAGTTTTGTTTTTCATCAGAGACTGATACTCAACATCCATAGCAACCTTCCATTGTGGCTCACTAAGGGCATCTTGCACCGAAATAGGTTCATGTTCATTCATTGAAGACATAAACACCCTGTCCTCATCTATATCCATATCCTCTGTTGGTCTCTCTGGATCAACAGAAAGTCCCTCAAAATATTGACAAAGATCATCAACCCCAGTAGTCTCTGCTGCTGCTCTCTCCTGTCGAGCCATGCTGCGAGTACGAGGCCTATCCAAAGTCAAATCAGGTGGAGTAGATAGCTTGGAGTCTCTGATTGTACTTGTATACCATTTTGGATTCTTATTCTATGATTTTGAAGAAGATGGAGAAGAACCTCCAATCTTTGATGATGAAGGAGACTTCTCAACTTTAGATTCCACAAGATCTAGGTATACATCTGATGTGCTTTGTGATGTGAAAGCCTCATCAAAAACAACATCTCTACTGACATGAATCTTCTTGGTCAAGGGATCAATCAAACGATAACCCTTAGAGTGCTCATCATAGCCAAGAAGAATACACTTCAATGTCTTCTCATCTAGCTTCTTCCTTTTCTCTTTTGGTATGTGCATGAAAGCTTTACACCCAAAAATGCGTAGATGAGAAATGGAGGGTTTCCTACCACTCCATGCTTCCTGTGGAGTCATTCCTTGTAGGGCCTTTGTGGGTGCCCTATTCAATAGATATACTACTGTGGTGACAGCTTCTGCCCAATATTGTTGCCCAAGACTAGCTCCTGTGAGCATGCAACGAACCATTTCCATGATGGAACGGTTCCTCCTTTCAACAACTCCATTTTGTTGAGGAGTATAAGCAGTAGTTAACTGTCTCGTGATCCCATGTGCAGCCAAGAATGCAAAAAATTCTTTAGAGGTAAACTCCCCCCCTCGATCTGAGCGGAGAGTCTTTATAGAAGCCCCTGACTCCTTCTCAACAGATTTCTTGAATTGCTGAAAGAAACCAAATGCCTCAGATTTTAGAGTAAGAAAGAACACCCACATTTTCCGTGAGTAATCATCTACAAATAACTGAAAATACCTCTTCCCCCCACAACTGATGGGTGTGAAAGGACCGCACAGATCGGTGTGAATCAACTCTAGAGGTTTCTTTGCTCTTGTAGAGCTTTTCTCAAAAGGTACTCTATGCTGCTTTCTTGCCAAGCAGTCAGAGCACACTGGCAATGTGGTAGAAAGGGAAGGAAGACCCTTTACCATCTCATACTTACTTAGCTCAAGTAAGTAACCAGAACTAAGATGCCCATATCTCTTGTGCCATAGGGAAGTTGCCTCCTTTGTAGAGACTGTCATGGCGACATGTGGAGTAGAGATAGCATCTAAGGCAAATAAGCCATGCTTAAATGAAGCGGTTGCAATGTTCTTACCCCTCCTGGTAATAGAACAACACTTCTTGCCTCCCTCAACACTAAAGTTCACAACCATATCTTTGTCCAGAATTTGTGTGATTGACAACAAATTGTTCGCCAATCCTGGAACATAGAGGACTTTTTCAATCTGACACTTGCCATCAGAAAGAGTGACTGAAACAGTACCTTCTCCCTGAACCTTGTAGGTTTTATCATCAACAATAGTGACAGGTTTGCCCTCTTTGGCCTCAAAAGACTCAAACCATGATTTGTCGCCAGTCATATGCTTACTAGCGCCAGAATCGACATACCATACAGGATCCATCTGCTTGGAGGCTGTGGTAGTCATGAGCACCTTGTGTGCCCACTCAGAATCCGAGTCAGATTCTTCAACAACAACATTCACCTTGGGTTGCTTGTTCTTGTTGTGTGGTTTGTTCTGGCCTTTCTGTTTAGGTTGTTTATTCTTATGCCAACATCTGTTTGTATCATGACCCTCTTTGTCACAGATCTTGCAATATATTTTTGTTTGTTGAGGTTGTTTCCCTTTTGAATCCTTTTGAGAACTACCTCCCTTCTGAAAATTACCCTTCTTCTTGTGTTGCCCCTTCCTGTTGGTGTATAGGGCAGTGTTAGAAGAATCATCTCGCTGTAGTTGGCGTGCCTCCTCTTCTTGAAGCATATTAACCAACTCTACAAAGGTAACTTTCCGTTGGGACACCTGAAGGGAAGTGATCAACACCCTATAAGAATCAGGTAAAGCTCTCAATACAATTGAGGTAAGGAGCTTGTCATCAACTGGTTCTCCCAAAGAATTCAACTTTGCTTTCAATTCAGACACTCTGCAAAGAAAGAGTTCAACTGTCTCCCCCTGCTTCATGCTTAGACTGTGTAATTGAGATTGAAGAAATAGAATAGTGGAATCATTCTTTCCTTCATATATAGTGTTAAGGGCATCCCATGCCTCTTTACTATTTTCACAATCAGCAATATGGGGTTGAACTTCATCAGACACAACAAGCAAAATGAGCACTTTTGCTTTGTTGTCTTTCTTGTCAAAGTCTTTCTGATCAGCAGATGGAGTTGTAGCTCCAGCAGCAGATGAAGGTCTTGTTGTTGCTCCAGATACAACATCCCATAAGTCATCCATTGCTAGGATTGCCTTCATCTTGTTTTTCCATGGTGTGTAGTTAGGACCTTTCAACAACTGATGAGAATCAGTCATTAATTTTCGAGACATTGTGAAGGTTCCTTATAACACCAATTGGTCCCCCTTTCGATATACCTTTTGCTAGGCCGTTATACCATACAAAATACCCGCCCTTACGTGAGGGAGACTATAGGTATTTAGAAAGATCAAAAAAAAATCACCCGCCCTTACGTGAGGGAAACTATAGGTAATTTTTAGAGATCATACGATACGTGGTACTTAAGCAATACTGAAAGGGAATAGTCTCGTTGATGGCACCTACCATAGAAAGTCTTCAATCCTCATGCGTGGGGCGTAACTTCCCCTAAACACTTCGGATTTCAGAACTTTCGTCAGGATTTACGCCTAAACACAAGAACGATTAGGGTAATGGATGGAGTAAAAAAATGCAAAAGATGGCAAACTTATCTCTCCCCGATGATTTATAGAGAACAAGCTCAGACGTCATTTTGGCAGCTATATTAGGCGATGGATACAGTAGCGCAATCACGATAGCTTTACCTGTAAGTGCTGGCCAGAGGTATCACAAATACCGAACACTGTAGTGCAATAAATTGCACGGATGGGTTTTAATTATTTCGGGGACTTAGGGAGTGAATTTGATTTTAACTTTTAATGATGTAGTGCAAAGCAAGAAAAAATGCAACATACAACATAAAAGTGCCCACAGAAAATAAACCACTAGGTGTCGGGCGCTGCCAAAAATGCACCTTTACAATAATGCCAAAAATTGCTTTTTCAAAAAAATACTCTCTATCCCCCCTTGATTTTTGAAAAAATACTCCCCCCTTAGATTTTTCCAAAAAAAATGGACTCCCCCCTTTAAAATTTTTCTTTATAAAGCATTTTAAAACATTCTTTTAGAACTAAAGTTAAAAAAAATAACTTTATCTTATATAGTAAAAAATTATTATTTTATTTTTTAAAAATAATAACTTTAAACTATTATAAAATAAATTAAAATGTTATTAATTTTAATTTTAATTAAAGAATATTAAAAAAAAACTTAAATAATAAAAAATTTATACCTTTGTTTTGGGGGGGTCGACGGGACTCGAACCCGCGACCAAGTGGGCTAGCGGGCTGATCCGTTTGGATCAGGGGACCCCCTCCTATTTAAGGAGCATCTCGAGCCTGGTGGCGGCAGCTACAAATGGACGTCTGAGCTTTCTTGGACAAAGCACGAACACCTCTCGGCTTTCTCAATGTGCACAATGTCCACCTCGCGTTAGCAGCAAATTCACACAGTGCGTAGAGCTCCTCTCTCACACAACATGCAGGGGTCTAAACAGCAGCAAAATTTATTTAAAAAAAAAGTCAACCATATCTTTGGAGCGTTCCTCATCACGCGTAGATCCCAATAAATCGTGTCTTCAAAAAATTAGGCTTTCACGTGTTGTAGATGAAATCCTCCATCCTGTGTGATATATCGGTGGCTACCTGTAACATATGCAGCAACAATACCACAGACGTCGGCACTATAATTGTTGATAATCAACACGTGATCTCGTTGCTCATGTCCCTTAGATCAACACATCTTCTAGATAACAACATCCATGGAATTCAAAGCCATCGCCTTAGTTTTGTAACAACAAATAGAAACTACCTTATGGCCAATCAAAACACACAGGAGTGTTCTCACAACATTTTGAATGCAACACGAATTATGTTCTCCTCACAATGCTTGAGCTGCTCCTCATAGAACTCTCGTCCAACTCATGTAGAACTCTTGTCCAGCGTCTCCTTCAATATACATAGTTACAGATCTGGCAGTCATAGTACGTCTACACAGAGTTCAACCCCATGCTCTGATACCATGAAAATGAAGACTATCAAATGCTTAATATTCCAAACAATATATAGATTACTTTAGCCCTTGGTAGCCATTGGATAGCGGATCTCGCTAACAAGAAGATACCTAAGTAAAATATGCTAACCTAATATTACTAAATAATGAAATAACAAGAATATATGCTAACAAAATTAAACCATTTAAGGTTAAGGAACATAGTTATTTATTGCTTGAAATTTGGAAATACATTTCTACGTTAATCTCTTACATTATTGAGATATTAATCTAACTTAAAGGTCTCATCAAAACTTGAATGTGAATTAGCTTTCTACTTATTAATAAGGAGATATTAAAAGTTGATTATTCTCAAAATATTGCAAAATCAACTTAGAAGGTGAACTAAACATATCCTAAACTACTAGGGAGATATAAGGAAGCCTACAAAACCTAATCCAAGAAAGATTTTATCAAATTAGTTCACAATACTTAAACTAGGGAGAAATAAGGGATTCTACTAAAACCTAGAAAGCTAAAAACTCATATTACATCTAAACACTTGCTAGATAGAAGGTATTCTTCAAAATCTACAAAATTGAAGAGATATTAGAAAGATATATTATATTCTCTTCTATAGGGAGTCATAAGGTAGACTATATCATACAAACATATTGCACTTAAATAAAGTATAATGGAGAATCAAAGTGCATTGAATGGAAAGAATGTTACTAATATTGTCATGCAAAAAGAGGAGATAGATGATCATAATCTAAGCACAACATCGGAGGTAATCTACAATGGTGATCCTATATAGGAAATACCCTTATGGGTATTCTAGTGGCAGTGACCTTACAATAGTGATACTAGTGGTAATTATCCAGATGCAACGACCCAAAGGTAATGACCTAAAGGCAGTAACCCTGAGGTAGTCACCTAGAGGTAATACTAGTGGTAACATTTCAGAGGTAGTGACCTAAAGAAAAAAACTTAGAGGTAACTCAGATACATTGATCCAGAGGCAGATAGATTACTTATCCATCCATGATAGAGTCAAAGTTGAAGACTATTTTATATTGGGATCTATATTATCATCTTCTATTATTTTTTTGTAGAAAATTAATTCTCAGATGATTGGGACACCTCCTACAATAGATAGCTAGAATACTTCAACTTCATTGCTCGAAGGTCTATGTTCCTTCATAGTGCAAATATTATTTTTTTGTTGTAAATTAATAGGGATTGAAGACTCCAAGATAGACCTAATGGCCAAGGAAGCCACATTGGAGCATCTAGCTAGAGTTTTTCCACAGAGTTACAAGAACTCATGAAGACTAGAACTCAACATTGCAACCACTAGTTTGACAATCAACTAGTAAAGATTCATTAGTTTCAGTAAAAATTTAGTACTAATACTTTGTTTCAAGGAAAGGAAATTCAATTAGTTGGGAAGGTTCCTACAAGAAATTTAGGAAGAATATCTTCTTCAGAATCAATCCAGCAGGAAGAGAGAAGATTTGGAGATGGCTAGTCACCTATGGAAGCAATGGAAGCCCCTTACAAAAATACTCAGAGGAATACATGTGGTAGATAAATCCATAAGAAACTATTTCCACAATTGATCCAAACACCATTGCTATAGTTTTTGCAATCGGATGTGTCGTTTGCCCTGTTGTAGGTAAATTTTATTGCTTTGAGATTATTTGATGGAAAACATTATATAAGGAATGGAAGACTTCAAATTTGAAGTCCTGAGAAGATTTCCCATTACTAAATACTGCATAACTACAAGATTGTAGAAGGAGAAAAAGCCCTAGAAGCCTTGTAGAAGATTCAAGAAGAAACTCTAGGAGAGAAGTCCTTATGAAAATTAAAGATTAGAGATCTCCATTGAAGATTGAACCAGATGAAGATCTAGATTGAAGACTAAAGTCTTTAATAGCTAAATAATGTAATACATGGGGTGTTAGAGTTAGAGTATATTATATTATTTAGGTACATGTTTATGTACCACCTTAGGTAGATTATTAGAGTAGGAGTTACTTGGAGAAGAAGTAACCTATGCACAAGTGTTAGAATGTGCAAAGGAATAAATGGACAAGTGTCCATATGCAAGTTGTATATGTGCAATGATGTAAAAGGACGTGTTCCTCATGCACTTAGGAAGATTGAGGCCCAAGTAACTTATCTTCTTATATATAGGGCTCATTGTAAGGAAGTATGCATCCTCTACACTATCCACTAGTAGAGTGAGAGCTTCATGTTGTATCCATTCTCCATTTTTGTGAGCCTCCATTAATGGTTGTTATGTGAGCTATTTCTGAAGTATCTTGTCTTAGTTTCATGCTCGTTTAGCTTCCATTATCATAGTTGTTAGAATGATTGATTATTTCCATTACTTGTGGTTTCATTTACTTTTAGCATATAGCTCAAAAAGCTAATAATTTTATAGTTCTTTTCTACAACTTATCCAACACAACAAATTATTCTTCAAATTGGAAGTATAATAGATATCATGAATTTTATTTGTACCATCTTTAGTGCCAGCCTCCATGGTGCATTTTAAATCCAAATCCAAAGCATTATTATTCCTAAGAATGATCTTGGTCTTGAAAATATCATTCAATTCAAAAAACAAATGTTTCTTTCCAATCATGTAGTTATAACAATTAAAATTTAGATACCAAACTTCTCGACTAATTTTTTCAGCCATGTCACTTGCCAAAAATAAATTACCTTGTGTAGCTTTATTCTCACATGCATAGTGAGCTCTTCTATATCCATTTGTGGTCTTCACTCTGCAATATCATGCAATGTGGCCCATTTTATGATAATTGTAGCATTAAATTTTTTTTTGAGCAACTATTCCTTATCTTATTCCAATAACAACTTCTCTTCCTCTTTTATTTACTCGTGCTTGGACCAAATTCATTATTCTTAGAAATTGGTAAATTAGAATAAAAACATTCTCCTCATTTTCTTTACTAGTTTCTCCGAGTCTTTCTTCATGTGACATAAGAGAACCAACTAGGCGATCAAATTCAAGCATAGATAAATATTTACTCTCTTAAATAATTATTGTAACATGATTCCATTTAGGGATAATATATATCAATATCTTCTTCACAACTACCTCATTTTTCAAGGTCTCTCCAAGGGTGGTCATCTTGTTCACCACATCCTTCACTCTAACACAATAATCACCCACACTTTCAACCTCTTTCATATAAGTTTCTCAAACTCTTTCTTAATGGTCTACAACTCTACAATTCTCACTTGGTCACTTCCTTGGTAAGCCTCTTGAGGAGACTTCCAAACCTCCTTGGCTGATGTAGTAGTATAAATACGTGGAAATAAACTCTTGTGAAGCATAGAATGAATATGGTAGAGGGCTAATAATTTCTTCTTTGTTTCCATTTTTGTTGTCCTATCATTCCCTTGTAATGTGTTCCAATCAATTGGTTCTTCATAACCACTCTCCACTACCTCTAAAATATATTTACCAATTAACAATATCCTCATATTTATGCTCCAATAATCATAATTTTACCCATTAAATTATAGAATGGGTAATGAGTTGTTGGAGTTGGCTATTAGACTCAAGCAACAACAAATGAATTTTTTTTCAATGAAATTTTCTAAGAACCATGAAATCAAGCTCAATAAAACCCAAAAACTAGCTAAGCTCTGATACTAAATGAAGTATTTGATCCAAAACCAAGGAGCAAAAAAGTGCAACAACAAAAAAATGTAGCAAAAATTACAACAACGGTACAATCAAAATTTTAGGGACCAAACCTACTCAAAATTTAATAAAATTTTGTGAGTATATTCTACATAAAATAACTTTTCCAAAGGTGTATGACATGTGCAAAATCGATTTGTTAAACAAAATTTAGAAGATTTACAATTTGGCTGTAGGTTTAAAAAATCAGGGACAACAAGCATGCATTTCACAAAATAAATGGAATAGAATGTTATTTTGATTTCAAATGAACTCAAAAGCATTAAAATAATTTCTCTATGTTCTTCTCCAGATATTATACACTATTATATATTTATATATTTACAAGAGAGAAAATGATGTTACAACCCTTTATTTAACATTTTGAAATTCCAATAGTCACAATGACTCTTTAAGGCCTATAGAAACTTTTGGGCTTCATATTCATTGGTGAACTTTTGATTTTACCTTTTTCTTGGTAAAACTAAGTCTCCAACATATTTGATATACTCAATCCTCCTTACAAAATAGTACATCTTGGTTCCATGCCGAGGTTTGTCTTCCTTCCACCATTGCTGCACTCTAGGTTTGAAAGAGTTATCTTTAAACCACATTAGTTAAAATCTAAATGGAGAGTGTCTAGCCTTGGATTTTCTTAGTTCTACCATGATCAACCATTCGAATTCTGAATTCCAGATTGATGATAAGGGTACTAGTTTGATTTAAATGTTTTCAATGCGTGTTAGATTGATGATAAAGGTACTAATTTGATTTAAATGTTTTCAATGCGTGTTAGATTGATGATAAAGGTACTAGTAGGATTGACAGTACGAAATATGTTTGGTAAACAATAATGAAACGAAATATGTTTGGTGGAAACAACCCTTGAACAGTAAACTTATCAATTACTAAAAATAGTATAGTTGTGACCAACTCTCCTATCTTTAAAAAAAAAAAAAAAAAACAAAAAAAAAACTAGCAGATGCTGTGAATACCGCATGCCGCTAGAATCTGAACAAGTGGGGCCCAGCTTCTGTCCACAAAGGGACATCAGTCGGCGTCAAAGATTTTAAAGGATAAGAAGTTGTTTGGAGATAGAGAAATCATGGAGCCGTTGAACAAGTTGTAACGATTATAATTTAATATTCAAAGGAGTAATTTGCGGTCAATTGCTGAATTTGAGAATAGAGTACGGCCTGATTTAGAACGCAGGTGTAACAATGTCTGCAGAGAAGAATTGTGAATCTAGTTAAGCGCTAGAAGAGGTTTGGAAGAACTGGTAGTGAACAGCAATAGGTTGGTAGGCACGTTGAGCTGAAATGTCAACAACGTATCCTATCTGAAGTGAAAGGATCATTTATAGAATATAACAGGCAGATTTTTGGCATACCTATCTCTACGAAGCCGGTGCACTAATTCGTCAGACTATTGCACGAAGAGGATAAGTGAGGTTCGTGACAGAACGTGGCAGAATAGGCAGAACATGATGGTTGTTTGTTGAAGGAGATAGGTGAAGCGTCATAGCATTTGAAACCAGCTACAAAGGTCACTGTCCTTGCTGTCAAGTCTAGGATACATAGAAGAGATATTTTAAGATTTGGTCTTTTCTGAAAAATCAGACAGTCTTGGGAGCTATATAAGGTTGGTTTAATTTTTCTAAAGTTAATTAATCTAGCTCAACTTAGATCAATTATATTAGTGGATACATCTAAAAATGGAGTGATAAGGTATTTTTATGAGTATTAAAATATGTTTATATTTGGTTGGAATTATAAAGTGAGGGGACAGAAGAATTAATAATTAAAAGGGGTATTTTATTATTTGCTATGGAGTGATAAGGAATAGTTAAAAATATTATCATTATGTAAAAATAACTTGAAAGCAAATAAAATATTATTAGTTATATTAATTGAAATATAATTATTTCAATATTTGTTATTAATATGATTGGAGATATAAGGATTTTTACCATTAAAATATTAATTTGTCAATTATTATTTAAATCTTGAATTATTTACTATTAATTATTTTTGGAGGTATAAGATTTTCAATATTAAAAATTAATTATATTGCAAATATTAAACAATTTTTAAAATTCCAAATTAGGGAGATATAAGGGTTACTACATCAAACCTTAGAAAATTGGAATTTAGAAAAATTAAACCATTTAAGGTTAAAGAAGCATAGCTATTTATTGCTTAAAATTTGGAAATACATTTCTACATTAGTCTCTTACATTATTGAGACATTAATCCAACTTAAAGGTCTCATCAAAAACTTGAAGGTGCATTAGCTTTATACTTATTAATAAAGAGATATTAAAAGTTGATTATTCTCAAAATATTGCAAAATCAACTTAGAAGGTGAACTAAACATATCTTAAACTACTAGGGAGATATAAGAAAGCCTACAAAACCTAATCCAAGAAAGGTTTTACCAAATTAGTTCACAATACTTAAACTAGGAAGAAATAAGGGATTCTACTAAAACCTAGAAAGCTAAAAGCTCATATTGCATCTAAACACTTACTAGATAGAAGGTATTCTTCAAAATCTACAAAATTGAAGAGATATTAGCAAGATTGATTATATTCTCTTATCTAGGGAGTCATAAGGTAGGCTACATCATACAAACATATTGCACTTAAATCAAGTATAATGGAGAATCAAAGTGCATTGAATGGAAATAATGTTACTAATCTTGTCATGCAAAAACAAGAGATAGATGATCATGATCCAAGCACAACTTGGGAGGTAATCTACAATGATGATCCTATAAATGCAATACCCTTATGGGTATTTTAGTGACAATGACCTTGAGACAATGATACCAATGGTAATCATCTAGAGGCAATCACTCAAAGGCAATACGAGTGGTAACATTTCAGAGGAAGTGACCCAGAAAATAAAACCCAGAGGCAACTCAGATACATTGATCTAGAGGTAGATAGATTACTTATCCAACCATGATTAGGACACCTCCTACAATAAATAATTAGGAGACTTCAAATTCATAGCTCGAAGGTCGGAATGCCTTCATATTGTAGAGATTAGTTCTTTGTTGTAGATTAATAGCGATTGAAGACACCAAGATAGACCTAATGGCCAAGGAAGCCACATTGGAGCATCTGGTTAGAGTTTTTCCATAGAGTTACAAGAAATCATGAAGACTAGAACTTAGCATTGTAACCACTAGTTTAACAGTCAACTAGTAAAGATTCATTAGTTCTAGATTCAAATTTTAGTACTAATACTTTGTTTTAGGGAAAAAAAATTCAATGAGTTGGGAAGATTCCTATAAGAAAGTTAGGAAGAATATCTTCTTAAGAATCAATCCAGCATTTGAAGCAAAATTGAAGGAAGAGAGAAGATTCAGAGATGGTTTATCACCTATGGAAGCAATGGAAGCCCCTTGCAAAAATACTCATGGAATCTAGGTGGTAGAGCAAGCCACACGAAAGTACTATTGCTACAATCGATCCAAACACCATTGCTACAAGTTTTCCAATTGGATGTGTAGTTTACCTCACTATAGATAAATTTTGTTGCTTTGATATTGTTTTATGGAAAACCTTATATAAGGAATGGAAGACTCCATATTTGAAGGCTTGAGAAGAGATCCCATTGCTAAAGACTACAAAACTATAAGATTATAGAAGGAGAAAAGGCTCTAGACGCCTTGTAGCAGATTAAAGAAGAGACTCTAGGAGAGGAGTCATTATGAAGATTAGAGATTGGAGATCTTCATTGAAGATTGAACCAGATGAAGATCCATATTGAAGACTAAAGTCTTTAATACCTAAATAATGTAATACAGGGGTGTTAGAGTTAGAGTATATTACATTATTTAGGTACATGTCTATGTACCACCTTAGGTAGATTATTAGAGTAGGAGTTACTTGGGGAAGAAGTAACCTATGCACAAGTGTTAGAATGTGCAAAGGAATAAATGGATAAGTGTCCATATGCAAGTTGTATATGTACAATTATGTAAAATGACATGTCCCTCATGCATTTAATAAGAGTGAGGTCCAAGTAACTTATCTTCTTATATATAGGGCTCATTGTGATCGAGAGCCAGAATCACAGTGAAAAAAAAATCATTTTTATGCTTGATCGAGAGCCAGAATCACAGAAACAAAAAGAAAACATCTTTATGTTATTCACATATGGCCAAACATTACAGTCACGACACCACATTCATAGAGAAGAAAAGAACAGTTTATTCATTCGCATGCGTCGAATATGACAACACCGTATTCATAGAAAGGAAAAAAAATAGTTTTATTTCATTCGCATGAAGCCCAAAATTACAGTCACAGAGCCAAAAATAACAGTCACGGCTGATTATCCATAAGTTGCAAAAGAATGGCGTCTTTTTCGCACAATGCCACGTGATTATCTTCTCGATTTAGCAACTTTTTCCTCCCTTGTGCATGCCTTTGTTTCCCTTTTTAAAGGTTCTTAGGTGACGCTCCGTTTCTAGCTGGCGGCCCTTCGTTTCCTCTTCCCGAACCTTTCGTTCACCTCCCCGTGTCGCTTCGTTGCCCAGGTGTTCGCCACGTGTCACTTTCTGCCTCTTGGTCTTCGGCTCATCTTTCGTCGCGAAAATGCTACCTGTCGCGATATCACGACGTATTTCCATCGAGTCCCCCTTTCCTCTGCTTTGGTCGCGATATCGCGACATGTCGCGATATCATGACGTCTTTCTGCTGTGCCTTCATTCTTAAGCTATGGTCACGATTTCGTGACATGTCACGAAATCGCGACCCTCCATACTATCGTAGCCCCTACTTCTATTGCGGTCATGATTTCGTGACCCGTCATACTACCGTAGCCTCTGTTTCTATTTTGGTCACGATTTCGCGACCCTCCATACTGTCGTAGCCTTTGTTTCTATTTTGGTCGTGATTTCGCGACCCTCCATCCGTCGTAGCCTCTGCCTCTGGTTTTGGTCACGATTTCACAACATGTCACGAAATCGTGACCCTCCGTCCGCCTTTGCCCTGCTTCTTGATTTGGTCGCGATTTTGTGACATGTCACGAAATCGTGACATGTCACGATTTCGCGACCCTCCGTCCGCCTTTGCCCTGCTTCTTGATTTGGTCACGATTTCGTGACATGTCACGAAATCGCGACATGTCACGATTTTGCGACCCTCCGTCCGCCTTTGCCCTGCTTCTTGATTTGGTCACAATTTCGTGACATGTCATGATTTCGCGACCCTCCCTCGGCCTTGGCTTCTTTCCCTGTTGGTTGGTGCAGGATTGCTCTGCTACCCTCGGATGCTCCTGCATCAGACACCTGGGGTAGATTGAGAAGTGATCCTCACTTCTGAACTGTTGGAGGGAGACCCGGTGGTCAACCTCCGTTTTGGACAACCAAGTTGCATCTTCTATCGGTCTGCCCTTCCACTTGACCAAATATTCCAAATACTGTCTGTTTCTGGTACTTCTGCCTTCTCTTATGTCCAGTATTTCCTCTATCTCATCTGTGGTTGGAGTAGATGCTTTGGGATACTCCACAACTCTGCACATGGTGCCTCACTACTATCCCCTTCATGGTATTTCACCAAATCTGATATGTTAAAAATAGGTGAAATGTCAAGCCCACTTGGCAATTCCACTTTATATGCATTGCCTGACTCTCGTTTTTTCAGTATTCTGCATGGCCCAAATTTCTTCATCTTCAATTTGTTATAAGTTTTGGCTGGAAACCTTTCTTTTCTAAGATGGACCATGACCTCATCTCCCACTTTGAACTCTTTGAACCGCCTCTTTTGGTCTGCTCTTGTCTTGTACTGAGTATTCATTTTTGTAATTTGTTTCTTTACTTCTTCATGCAGGCTTTTCATCTGTTTCGCAAATTCCTCAGTCTCGGCATTGCACTTTTCTCCTTTATCTAATTTCCTCAGCTCAAAAACATTTCTTGGGTCTGTTTCCATATATGACTTGGAATGGAGATTTGTTTGTACTCTTGTTGATAGAATTGTTGTATGCAAATTCTACCTGTGGCAAAACCAAATCCCATCCCTTGGGTTTATCTGCTATCAAGCATCTTAATAAATTACCCAGACTTCTATTTACCACCTCTGTCTATCCATCAGTCTATGGGTGGTATGCAAAACTAAACTTCAGATCTGTCTTCAACTTCTTCCATAATGTTCTCCAAAAATATCCAACAAACTTTGTATCTCTGTCAAAAACTATGCTTTTTGGTAGACCATGAAGTCGTACCACTTCCTTGAAGAATAACCCTGCAATGTGAACCGCATCACTTGTTTTCTGGTAGGGAATAAAATGTGCCATCTTGGAGAATCTGTCAACCACCACAAATACGGAGTCATTTCCCCTCTGTGTTCTCGGCAATCCTAGAATGAAATCCATGCTAATGTCCTCCCATGGCCTCTTAGGTACAGGTAACGGCTGATATAATCCTGTGTTCTGCCTCACTCCTTTTGCCATCTGGCATATTCTACAACTTTGCACAAACTTGTTCACATCCTGCTACAGTTGCGGCCAATAATAGTTCTCACTCACCAGGGCAATGGTCTTATCCCGGCCAAAATGTCCAACCAGTCCTCCGCTGTGTTTCTCTTTGACTAAGTTTTCTTGCATGGAACTCCTTGGAATGCATAATCTACTTCCTCTGAACAACATTCCATCTTGGATTAGAAAATCCAACCATTTTGTCTTGTCCACAGTAACAGGTGCCGAGCAAGCCTTCCAAGCTTCTGCAAAATCAGGATCTTCAGGGTACAGGCCCTTCAGTTCTTCGAATCCTACCACTTCCACTGTCATTTCAATCAGCAAATTATGCCTTCTACTTAAGGCATCTACAACTCTGTTTGATTTTTCGCTTCTGTGCTTTAACACAAAGGTATAGCTTTGGAGAAACTCAACCCACTTCAAGTGCCTCTGGTTTAGTTTTCCCTGGTTGTTTATATACTATAAGGCCTGATGATCAGTATATAACACAAACTCTTTTGGTAGCAAATAATGTCTCCACTTCTTCAGGGACTGAACTATGGCATAGAATTCTTGATCATACACTAAATACTTTTTCCTGACATCATTGAGTTTCTCATTGAAGTAAGCAATAGGCTTACCTTCTTGACTCAGCATAGCTCCAATGGCACTACCACTGGCATCACAGTCTACCTGAAATACCTTATTAAAATTTGGAAGTGCTAAAATAGGTTGCTTAGTGACCTTCTTCTTCAACATATCAAAGCTTTTGTCAGCTCCCAAGGTCCACTTAAAGTCTTTCCTATCCCCTCTCATTGTTTCTGTAAGGGGTGCACAAATACTTGCTAAAATTTTTGATGAATTTCCTGTAAAAGCTGGCTAAACCATGAAATGATCTCACTTCAAAAGTGCTTCTTGGAGTAGGCCATTCAATGATAGCCCTCACCTTTTATGGGTCCATCTTCAGACCTTCAACCGAGATGACAAATCCCAGGTATACCAACTCCTTCTTCACAAAATTGCACTTCTTCAAGTTGATCAACAACTGTTCTTCCCTCAGCTTCTCAAAAACCCTCTTGATGTGCATCAGGTGCTCTTCCAGGGTTCTGCTGAATATCAAAATGTCATCCAAATAGACAATAACAAACTTGCCTAAGAACTCCTTCAACACTTCATTCATCAACCGCATGAAAGTGCTTGGTGCATTGGTTAGCCCAAATGGCATGACCAACCACTCATATAAACCTTCTCTGGTTTTGAAAGCAGTTTTCCACTCATCTCCTTCTCTGATCCGAATCTAATGGTAGCCACTCTTCAGGTCAATCTTGGTGAAGTACTTGGCTCCACTCAAATAGTCCATAATATCATCCATCCTTGGTAATGGAAATCTGTATTTGATGGTGATCTTGTTTATAGCTCGGGAGTCTGTGCACATCCTCCACTCCCCATCCTTCTTTGGTGCTAGTACTGCAGGTACCACACATGGACTCAGGCTTTCTCGAATCAGTCCCTTTTTCAACAACTCATGGACTTATCTGCTCAGCTCCTCACTTTCCACAAGAGTCATTATGTGGGCTGCCTTGTTGGGTAAACTAGATCCGGGTACCAAATCAATATGGTGACTGATCTTTCTCATCGGTGGTAAACCCTCAGGCACATTGTCCGATATGATGTCTGGAAATTCTTCTAACAGGTGTTCGGCCTCCGCTGGAACATCTATGTATCTGTTCTTTCTTAACGGTAGGGATTAATGCATAACACATTGAATCCCTCTTCGGACCTTCCAAAAGCTGTCTTCCTTCCACCGGGAAGATTATGGCACTACTACACACTTTCTCATCCACTTCCTTCAGTGGCTTCAATTTGTGACGTACTCCATCCTTCGTTAGAGAGTACGTATTTGCATGCCCATCATGCATTGCACGTCTGTCAAATTGCCATGGTCTTCCCAACAACAAATGGCAAGCATCCATTGGCAATACATCACATAGGACCTCATCTTGATAATTCCCAATGTGAAATTTGACCAAGCACTGTTCATTGAAAAGTGCTCTGTGGTCTTTCTGCAACCATGCAATCCGATATGGATGCGGGTGCTTCCTCTTCCCCAAATTCAACTTAGTAACCATCTCTTACGAAACTAAGTTATCACGTGCTACCATTATCAATGATAACATTGCAGACCTTCCCTGCACATTTGCACCTTGTGCGGAACAGACTCTTCCTCTATTTTGGTTCTTCCTCCTCATTCAACGGTGTTCTTTTCATCATCAACACTTCTCCTCCTTTCGCCTCTTTAGAGTTTTCGACTCTGCACCTTCATCTGCCATAGTAGCTCTGGCATGACCCTCAGGTCTCCTGTCCGTCCTTTCTTGGTGTTGAGGACATTCGTATGACCGGTGTCCTTCTTCTCCACACTTGGAAATAGGTTCCATGGAATACCCCTCTTCCATACCCACGTCTAGGTCTACCTCTTCCTCTCTGGTAGTCATTGTTCTGATCACGCGGGCAGTAGGTATTCTCCTTTTTTTTTTCCTGGGGTTTGCTTGTTTCCCCAGTCTTCTTCTGGTCTCGGTAATTTCCTCCATCGGTTCTTCCACCGGTTCTTCCACCACGATCCCTTCCTCTCTGGTTGCCTTCAAATCTTCTATTTAGTTTCTCTTCTACCTTCAAGGCCAACTGGTATGCATCTTCTATGGTGGCTATTCTGATCAAGCTGAGCTCTTCTTGAATGTTCATTCTCAACCCGTTGATGTATCTAGCTACCTTCTCCTTATTAGCCCCCGAATGGCCAGTTCTGATGGAGATCTTGTAGAATTCTTCTGTGTATTCTTGGACAGACTTGCCTGCTTGCCTCAGACTCTGCATTCTCCTCAACAGGTCCAACTCGTAATCCGCAAGAATAAATTGTCTCTTCAGCTTCTCCACCATTCGGTCCCATCTGGTTATTTTCTCCTTTCCATTTTTATTTCTTTCGAGTTGTATTCCTTTCCACCATAAACTAGCATGGCCTTTTAATCTTGTTTTTGCAAATTTTATCCGGTCTGGATCCGCCACCTCCTCATACTCAAAGTATTCTTCCATATCGTTGATCCAGTCAATCAACTCTTCTGGGTTGAGGTGCCCAGAATATGTAGAGACATCAAACTTTGGTCTCTTCCCGCACTCGAGATAGAGCTTCCAACAGTCTAGCTTCAGAAGGATCCAATGCATCTTCATCATCTGATGGACCCTCAGTTTCCCAGGCTTCATCGTCACTCTGTTCTTCTCCCTTAGGTTCGGTCATTTTTTGCAATTCTTCTTGCAGGGCTTGCACTTGTCTCTGCAACGCTCTAAAATCTTCATCCTGCACCACATTTCTCCCGTGACCACGATTTCTTTTTGGAGGCATCTTGCTCACGATTTCTCTGTTACACTACTCAGGCACTCTCATTCTCTCTTCTCAAAATCCTTCCACAGATCCTGGTGCAAACTGCCTCACGTTCGACGTTCTATTTGCACACTCAGAATCACTCGCTCTGATACCACTTGATCGAGAGCCAAAATCACAGTGAAAAAGAAAACATTTTTATGCTTGATCGAGAGCCAGAATCACAGAGAAAAAGAAAACATCTTTATGTTATTCACATACGGTCGAACATTACAGTCACGGCACCACATTCACAGAGAAGAAAAGAATAGTTTATTTATTCGCATGCGTCGAATATGACAGCATCGTATTCACAGAAAGGAGAAAAAAAAAGAATAGTTTTATTTCATTCGCATGCAGCCCAAAATTACAGTCACAGCCGAAAATAATAGTCACGGCTGATTATCCATAAGTTGCAAAAGAATGGCATCTTTTTCGCACAATGCCACGTGATTATCTTCTCGATTTAGCAACTTTTTCCTCCCTTGTGCATGCCTTTGTTTCCCTTTTTAAAGGTTCTTAGGTGACGCTCCGTTTCCAGCTGGCGGCCCTTCGTTTCCTCTTCTCGAACCTTTCGTTCGCCTCCCCGTGTCGCTTCGTTGCCCAGGTGTTCGCCACGTGTCACTTTTTGCCTCTTGGTCTTCGGCTCATCTTTCGTCGCGAAAATGCTACCTGTCGCGATATCGCGACGTATTTCCATCGAGTCCCCCTTTCCTCTGCTTTGGTCGCGATATCGCGACATGTCGCGATATCGCGACGTCTTTCTACTGCGCCTTCGTTCTTAAGTTGCGATCACGATTTCGTGACATGTCACGAAATCGTGACCCTCTATACTACCGTAGCCCCTGCTTCCATTGCGATCGCGATTTCGTGACCCGCCGTACTGCTATAGCCTCTGTTTCTATTTTGGTCATGATTTCGTGACCCTCCGTACTGTCGTAGCCTTTGTTTCTATTTTGGTCGCGATTTCGCGACCCTCCGTCCGCCGTAGCCTCTGCCTCTGGTTTTGGTCGCGATTTCGTGACATGTCACGAAATCGTGACCCTCCGTCCGCCTTTGCCCTGCTTCTTGATTTGGTCACGATTTTGTGACCCTCCGTCTGCCTTTGCCCTGCTTCTTGATTTGGTCATGATTTCGTGACATGTTGCGATTTCGCGACCCTCCATCCGCCTTTGCCCTGCTTCTCGATTTGGTCGCGATTTCATGACATGTCACGATTTCGCGACCCTCCCTCGGCCATGGCTTCTTTCCCTGTTGGTTGGTGCAGGATTGCTCTGTTGCCCTCGGATGCTCCTGCATCACATTGTAAGGAGGTATGCATCCTCTACACAATCCACTAGTAGAGTGAGAGCTTCATGTTGTATCCATTCTCCATTTTTGTGAGCCTCCATTAATGGCTATTATGTGAGCTATTTTTGAAGTATCTTATCTTAGTTTCATGCTCTTTTAGCTTCCATTATCATAGTTTTTAGATTGATTGCTTATTTCCATTACTTGTGGCTTCATTTAATTTTAGCATATAGCTCAAAAAACTAACAACTTTATAGTTCTTTTCTACAACTTGTCCAACACAACAAATTATTCTTCAAATTGGGATTATAATAGATATCATGAATTTTATTTATACCGTATTTAGTGCCAACCTCTATGGTGCCTTTTATAGCCACATCCAAAGAATTATTATTTCCAAGAATGATATTGGTCTTGAAAATCTCATTCAAATCAATAAACAACACTTTCTTTCCAATTATGTAGTTATAAAAATTAAATTTAGATACCAAACTTCTTGACTAGTTTTTTCAGTCATGTCAATTGTCAAAAATAAAGTACCTTGTGTAGCTTCATCCTCACATGCATAGTGAGCTCTTATATCTCCATTTGTGGTCTTCACTCTGCAATATTATGCAATGTGTCCCGCTTTATGACAATTATAGCATTCAAATATTTTTGATCAACTCTTCCTTGTCATCTTCCAATAACAATAACTCCTCTTCCTCTTTCTCCTCTACCTATTAAGTAATTATGATTTCTTCCTCTTCAATATGATTTTTAATCATGCTTGGAACATATTCATAATTCTTAGAAATTTTCAAATTAGAATAAAAGTATTCTCCTAATTTTCTTTACTAGTTTCTCTTATTATTTCCACATGTGACATAAGAGAACCAACTAGGCAATCAAATTCAAGTGTAGATAAATATTTATTCTCTTAAATAATTATTGCAACATGATTCCATTTAGGGATAATATATATCAATAAATTTTTCAAAAATGCCTCCTTTTCAAGGTCTCTCGAAGGGTGGCCATCTTGTTCACCACATCCTTCACTCTAAAACAATAATCACCCACATTTTCAATCTCTTTCATCTATAGTTTCTCAAAATCTTTATTCATGGTCTACAAATCTACCATTCTCACTTGGTCACTTCCATGGTAAGCCTCCTGAAGAGACTTTCAAGCCTCCTGAAGAGACTTCCAAACCTCCTTGGCTGATGTAGTAGTATAAATACGTAGAAATAAACTCTTATCAAGCACAAACTAAATATGGTAGAGGGCTAATGATTTCTTCTTTGTTTTCATTTTTGTTGTCCTATTATTCCCTTGTAATCTGTTCCAATCAGGTGGTTCTTCATAACCACTCTCTACTACCTCTAAAATATCTTTTCCAATTAAAAATATCCTCATATTTATGCTCCAATAATCATAATCTTTCCCATTAAATTCTAGAATGGGTAATGAATTGCTGAAGTTGGCCATTAGACTCAAGCAACAACAAATGAAGTTTTTTTTCAATGAAATTTTCTAAGAACCATGAAATCAAGTTCAATAAAACCCAAAAAATATCCAAGCTTTGATACCAAATGAAGTATTTGATCCAAAACCAAGGAGCAAAAATGTGCAACAATACAAAATTGTAGCAAAAATTACAACAGCGGGAAAATCAAAATTTTAGGGATCAAAACTACTCAAAATTCAATAAAATTTTGTGAGTATATTCTACATAAAATAAAATCTCCAAAGGTGTATGACATGTGAAAAATAGAGTTGTAAAACAAAAGCTATAAGATTTACAATTTGATTGCAGGTTTTAGAAAAATCAGGGATAACAAGCATGCATTTCACAAAATGAATGGAATATAATGCTATTTTTGATTCCAAATGAACTCAAAAGTATTAAAATAATTTCTCCATGTTCTTCTACAAATATTTTACATTATTATATATTTACAAGAGATAAAATGATGTTACAACCCTTTATTTAACATTTTGAAAGTCCAATAATTATAGTGACTCTTCAAGGCCTATAGAAACGTTTGGGATTTTGGTGAACTTTTGATTTTACCTTTTTCTTGGTGAACATAAGTCAAAAATATTTGATATACTCAATCCTCCTTACAAAGTAGTACATCTTGGTTCTATTCTGAGGTTTGCCTTCCTTCCACCATTGTTGCACTCTGGGTTTGAAAGAGTTATCTCTAAACCACATTAGTTAGAATCTAAATGGAGAGTGTCTAGCCTTGGATTTTATTAGTTCTATCATGATCAACCAATGATTTAAGTTTACATTATTTAGGATATTCACCCTAGGAATGTATCCATAAATTAGAAAATTATTTGATTGTAGGAACGTATTTAATATTTCCATAATATAGGTAGAGCCTTACCTCCTATTGGACAAGGCCATCAAGTCATTTTCTAGTATGACATCCACCAAGTGAAGGATTTTGATGTATTTCTTCATGAGGTTTGTGCTCTCGTCTAAGCTACTATTTACCCCTAACTTCTCTTTTAAGGATACGATGATATTGAAATCTCCTCCTAGTAGGGTCCATGCTTGAGGAAATTGGGTAATAATGTAGTTTATGTTCTTCTACTATTTTTGTTTCTCCTCTAGGATAGTAGGTGCATAGACATTCATACAAAGCACAAATTGATCTATTTTCCTACTCTATGCTGCTACCACCAAGATACCCTAGCTTCTACCACTTTATGGATAGATACCTTTTTGGGGTCCAAAAGTCATGTAATACCTTTGACATCCTTTGGGAGCTGAGTGATTCCTCTCTTCCAATAGGCCACACTTTCTTTGCAATTATCTCCATCTCTTCCATAACACCTTCATCTCTTAAAGGAAGATGGATTATGGTGGATTTATCTATATCATTCTTCTAATTTCATTTTGTATTGAGGGACTCTCCTTGAGTTCTCTAATGTTCTAGAAGATGATCTTCATCATTATTGGGGGTTAACGATGTGGGTAAGGGCATTGACCTTATCTTATGCTATTAGTTTTTCTCCTTATTTTTCCACATGGTGTTGATTAGTTGTGTCTGACATTTTAATTAGTATCCATTTTTTATCTTCTTACTTATCTCCTAGTTCACCCTTCCTAATTTTGGAATAACATCTAACCTTGGTGCATGTGTGCACAATACTAGGGTATTGCTGGTAGATCTGGTGGGGTCTTC
Source organism: Wollemia nobilis (assembly GCA_028583015.1). Lineage (NCBI taxonomy): Eukaryota > Viridiplantae > Streptophyta > Pinopsida > Araucariales > Araucariaceae > Wollemia > Wollemia nobilis. Next base: position 6,870,685 of record JAQPPZ010001069.1, on the reverse strand, counting down.
CCTATGCTTTGAGTTTTTTTATAGTTCCTACCTTTAACAAATTGTTACTCTTATTTCCCCCCTTATTTTTTCATTGGTAATTTTTTTTTTGGTAGGTTATATATTAAAAGTGGGTTTTTATCAAGGATCCCAAAACCTGATTACAATGGATCAGAATGTAACATGAAACAACGGATTGAAGCAAAAGGAAACACTAGAGAAACACAGATAAAAAGAGGGAAGCGCCATCCTAAATGCCAGAGGAAGGTGCAATCCTTTGCGATAGAGGAAGACTACTTCCTAAGCACCAAAGGAACCATGGGCAGGAAGAGAAAGCCCGCCATAAATTCAATTTTGAATCAAAGGGCATGAAATAGGAATTTTCAAGAAAACCTAGGGTGGGAGAAAGTGCCAAACCACCCCATCCATTAAAAAACAATTTGAAACTTCCCCAAGGGCGGGAAAAGGAACCAAAGCCAAATTTTAAATTTTGAATCAACCCAATGGCGGGAAAAATAGAAACCACCATTGGGAAACAGGTTTGAGAGAAACCTCCTTCCCACGCAGGGGAAAACTAGAAAGAAACAAAAAATCCACCATGAACAATAGGGTGGATCAGTGAAGCAGAAGGAAACATACAAGGAAAGTGCAAGATAAAAAAAACTAAGAAGACCATTCCCTGAACGCCTTAAAAAAGTGAGGCAGCATAAAGAGGAATATCATAGGCAACAAAATCCTCATGCAGTAGAACAACATCCTGGAGGATGGTGCATCAGTGGAACAGGAACAAGAGGAACTTTTCAGGCTATGAAGTCCTCAAGTAGGAAAAAGGAAGTATTCAAGAAACAACTCCCAGCATAGGAAACAATTGTAGTGGAACAACAAGTCAAAAGGAAGGGCAGGAAAGTGCCATAGGAATCCGAGATGAAGGAGTCACGAAGAAGCACAACTGCAAACAAAGGAGCCCAGAATGAAAGGAAGCAGCCAGGCCACCCAGACAACCTTCAACACCAAAGCTTCAAGGATGCAGAAAAGGAAAACCTGCAAGGATTCAACAACAAGAAAAGTAGAGGCCCCTCCAAAGCCATGAAAGGAACTAAAAACCTACAGGAACCAACACCACAAACCCAAAGAGCAGAGTCACAGTAGAAAGCACATGGTCCCCTTCAAAACCAAAAATATGCTGTGCAAAACTGCTCATGAAGCCAAAATTCCTCAGCCCTGCCAAGATACAGCTTCAAGGAAATGAAGGAGGAAGTCTCAAAATGAATCAACAGTAGGAAGAACAGAGGCCAAAATCCAAAGCCATGAAAGGAGCTAAAAAACTCCAAGAGCCACCACTTCAAACCCAAAGAGCAAAGCCACAATATAAAGCACATGGTCCCTGCAACCAAAAGCATGCTGTGCAGAACTTATCATGAAGCCATAAATCCAAAGACTCAACAAAACCATAGTTGAAGCAACCCAAAGGACAATCGAGAGGAAGACTTCCAAAAAATCCTGAGGAAAAAACCCCAGGAAAAGTCCTAGGGAAAACCTGACCACAACCCAGAACCCAGGCATCAAAGGATGGAACAGTGGAACAAAAATGGGACAGATTTTCCCACCCAAGGGCAAGGAAAGGGGTAGAACAGTGGATCAAGGATCTCCCCCCCAAAGGAGATCATCTGCAACACCTTCCTTCTAAAAAGGATGGGAAAGATGCCAAGGAAGCTGGGAAAGGAATAGGGTCCTAGGACTAGGAAAGGAAAGGATGCAGGTAAAAGGAAGGACTTCCATGGGAAGTCATCCTACAGATTCTCCCTTCCAAGCAATTTTTGGTCTTGCAGGACCCTGATTTTTTCATTGGTAATTTATTGTTGGTTAGTTTACTACTTTATGTTTGTTGCTCTACATGGCTAGGATGGTGTTAGGGGTGCTATTTACCTCTTATAGAATATATTCCTTCCTCCTACCATGGAACTATATCTCTATAACTTTCATCTCCATAATGTTTGTCTCCATTGTATCCTCCTCATCATCCAAAAAGTCACTAATGGGAAGATTTAAAAACATATTGTTTGACACTACTACCTAATTTCTCATTGTTGATTTTTTTTTTATATTATTTTTTTGGCACTTAAAACCCTTCAATATCCATTTCCTCTCTTCCTTACTTTAGGAACTTCTATTTACAATCTATTGCTAAATAACCACACTCAAAATAGATTCTACAATAAAAATGTACAAGAACATTCATATTACAAGAACATATATTTTTATCATGAAAGGAAGAGGAAGAAAAATGGACATCATCGCTGGTTTAATCTTGTTGTAGTCATCTTCAATCAGTGAGAGTAATAGACAGAAAGGAGACTTTCTCACTAGTGAATTCTTGTTGTAGGACCTTTATGTTTTGAGTTCGAAAAGAAAAATTAAGATATGTTTCTTTCATATTCAAAAGTATTAGAGGTGTTAAAACCAAATGCATTGGAATTTAGATGGTCTCTTTTTTTGGATTACAAAATGGGTAAAACCAATGCATTGGTATGTTTTCATTGTATTGCATGTAGTACTCATGAATTTCAGGAATGACATCCACTCTATATTGAAAATTCACAAACTATGTGTTACTCTTTCTTTGGTAGAAAAATTGGAAGGTACAATAGTAAGTGTTTTCCAACCACTTGATTGCATATAAAGTTAGAGAAGATTAAACCAACTTTGGCAAGGTAATGGAACAACAAAATACTTTTATATGGATAAAGGTCACAGAAAAGAACCTCAAAGGCCAAAGTGAAGAGAAGGTCATGAATTAATACCCTGTTATTTGGAATTTGAGTAGTCGGAGTTTGGTTATTAGGAAGATTAATGCAGGGAGAGTCAAAAAAATGTTAAAATGGATGTCATTGGGTTTCAGATGCATGGAAAATATTGTATAATTAATTCTGTTGTGATTCAGAGGTAATACACTCTTGGCTTATTCCTGCAAAGGAGACCAGGATTAATTTGTGAACGCTGCATGTGGATGTCATTTAATAAAGACTTAATATGAACCAATATTTTTCATGTTCTTTATAATATTAAGAATGACAAACATCAACCTGTTCTAGTTTTCACTTTGTGATGTTTTTTTTTTGTCATTATTCACGGGATTTTCCATAGTAGTTTTAGTGGGAAGGAAGAAAGAATGAAATATTGTATTAACCCATGTTTTATTTATTTCATGTAACTCTATGATTTCTTTTAATCTGAGTCTTTTTAATGATAATAGCCATTATTAGGATTGCTATTATTAATATGGAATTTTTGTTGAAAGAATGTAGTGGATTTTCAAAGTTATTATTTTAAGAAAAATATTTGGCTGTGGCTATTTTAATTACTGAAAGTATTTTGTTTTGATGTGTTGACTATTTGAAAGGGGTAAGTGGACTTTTGTTATTAAAGTGAGCAAAGGAAATTTGGTTTGTTGTAGCTTATTTTTATTTTTGAAGACCTACTGAAAGAAATTCTAATTTCAGAAAGGCATTCGCTCATCTATAACTTGTTGGAAAGTATGGATTTTACTATGGACTGATTATTTTATTCCTTCATGTGTATATGGAAAGACCAAGAATAATCCAGGTAATGCTTTTGAGAGTTGCATTATTTAAAAAGTTTAGTTTTTATCAGTAGTTAGGTATTGATGATAAAATACTAAATTGTAAAACCATTTGAAGTATGAGAGTTTTTATGGTATAGCAAAGGTTCTAGGGTATGCCTTTGACCTAAGATACAAAGATAATATGTAATGGAGTTTTTGATTTAACTCTAGCTGAAGATTGTGATATTGAGGATGTTTTCATTTCAATGTAGAGTAATGGCCAAAGGAAAGGATTCTCAGGCTGGGTTTTCTCCATAGGGGTTTTTCTCAGAGTAAATATTTTGTTGTGTAAATATGGATGGATACTTTTTTAAATGGATGTACTTTACTTAAACTATCTTTGTTATGGAAAAATTATTGTGATGGTTATAATTTCTGAATGTTAAACCTTTGTATGTGTATGGATGTACATTGGTTTAGAATGAAACTAAGAATATAAATGATTCTTATTATTTTACCAAGATGTGGGTGTTATTATTATAATTATTATCTTTGTTAAGAAATCATACTTTATTTGGGTTAATTATTAATTGCCAATTATTGGTCTTATGAATTAATTTGTGTCATACATGAAAATATTACTAATTGACCATAAAATATAATGTGCTAAACGGACTACTTGAAAAATCATAAAGGGACTTGATGGGCGATGTTAAGCTAAGACACTAGAATTGGAGACAAGAGAAACCTCGATGTTTTAGTAAATATTTTGAGTAAAATATTAATTAGAACTCTATAATACCAATCCCTCCCGTGGAGTTAAAGAAAGAAGAGGCTGTTGATAGAATGATAGCTCATCTTAGTGGTGAAAAGGATGGTCATTTCCCACACGCTCAACACCTACTTAGATGGGCTTAAGTAATATGATGTATTAAGCCTGCTCCTTTTGACCAGATGAAGGGAGGCAAGTTAGCTCATAAGGAATAACTAGAGGGATAACTTGTAAGCCTACTTCTTGCACCTAGTATTATTACATAGATAGATATACGTAATATGTAGATATGGGTGAGTTTTAGAAGAAAGGACTAAAGGAAAAATTGATATCAAAAGGGAATGCATTGTAACCTAGAGTGTGAAAGATTGCTATTTAAAATAAAACTTCCTATAGGATTGAAGAATTTGGGTTGTGACAAATATTTTTTAGGAGAGGTTTGTTAAATTCTATCTGGACACATATTCCAACATAAGTAATTTGCTTAAAATTATATGTACTATCAACAACCATCATTTCCTAGGGTATTTCTAATTGTCGTAAATACTGTTGGATTCCAAAATTCTATTAGTAGGCCATAAAATCTCACCCAAACTGGAGCTATGGATGTCATCTCTTTCTCCAATTTGAATTTAGTATGCCAAGATTTCATAAAGAGATCCACCCTTCCAAACACCCATGGCCCCCTTGGAATATTTATCTTCTATATTCTTCAAAAGCAAAAATAACAAGGAAATAACCATTGAGATAGGTATATATTTGGAATTCATCTTTTGTTCTCCATTCTTTAGCAACCAACAACTTAAATGCTGAAAGGATTGGTCCAAACCCCATAAATCAACATATTATCCCTCTCCTATCCATGTATTCTATTCTATTCTAAATGTCCTTCATATTTGCCTTCATTATTAGGGAACCATCCACCACCTTTAAATACCATGTTGTAATTTTCCTAGGATATGTCTTAAGAATCATCAAAGGTCTTTGTGGTACCCTCAAGTTATTGATCAAATTTGGTTGGGATTTTCCCCATGAAGGGAATCCCTAAAATTCATTTTTGGGGGTAGCTTCCCTAACTCCTTTTCCATATTGGGTATTGGTACAATCAACCCCTTGTGATAGTTTACCCTCAAAAAAATCTTGCTCAAGTTGTAGATCATATCAATTTCCCCTGCTTTAGCTTCTTTGATCTAGTCTATGTTATAAATTTTATTTTTGGTTCTCTTCAATCCTTGGCCTCATTTTTGTGGCAAACTATGATATTCCATCTCTTTTTGCACTGTAAATTGAAAGTGTTTGTTTTTTTTTCCTTCACTCTATGTAGCTTGTAAAAATTGGTTGTCTACTGCATTTTGAATCCACTATGTTTCCTCTAGCTACACCTCCTCATTGTAATCATCCTCATAAAAAAAATTGTCTTGGCCACTAGGACCAATAGGCATTGCCTTATGTATTTTCTTCACAATTTTATCTAAAAACCTTCAAAACCCTTGTTCCAACTCTCTCCTCCTCTTACTTAATCTATACTTATTGAGGCTTCTGCATGCAATGACGCATAGCATAACCTTTTTATTGGTATATAAATTTTTAACATTTTTTTAAACAATGGATTTTGAAGATTCATATTTGTTATGTTTTGATGAATTTTTATAGTGATATAAAATTATTTATATTATGATTACAAATTTACATTAAGATAAAAGGTTTAATGGAAAATGGTCTTTAAAGTTTCTTTATTGGTATATGACTTTTTAAAAATTTTAAACGATAAAATTTGAAGATTTATATTTTCTATATATTCATAAATTTTAATGTTACCATTACATTTTTTTTTAATTTTTTTTGATCCATAAGGGAGTTGGTTACATCTAGAGTCTTTTCTACAACCAAGTAGGGTTTAAATCCTAGGTTTTCCCCCAAAAACACCTATTACACCTCATTGTTATTTAACCCAATGTGAGGAAGAGCGTTGGAGGCTCAAGATTGGTACTACTATTGTTGGACTGGCATGTGCTTGATGGACGTAGGTCAGACTACTACCCTTACACAAACAAGTATGTCCCTAGCGTTTAAACCTAGGTCTCTTCTTGGTAAGTGCAAAAACTTATCATTACATTATTTATGTTATTCTTAAATATTTGTATTGAGATAGAAGGCTAATGGAAATTTAAGATTTAGTTCAACATAGATTTAGGTTTAGAAAAAAATTGTTTTACAATTCTTAGGAGTTTTATAGTGGCTTGTAATTTTAAACAAGGTTGGACAAAGTTTTATTCTTTAAATCAATCCATCCTAAGTTTTTTAGCATGTTTTGGACAATATGATTAAATATGGATTCTAGAAGTTGATCTATCAAAACTAGTATCTACAAACATCTTAATAGATATCAATTTTAACTTAAAATTCATGGTTTGATTTGTTGTGGTAATTCATAGATACCATTAAAAGTTGAACCATTTATTTTTTAGTTGATGTTTCTTCATTTCTTATTATACTTAGTTATACAAAGACATTATTTAGTGATGAAATGCAGGTTAGTATAGTTTCATATTTCTTCTCAAAGATAAATTAAACAAAGTTTAAATATGAATAAATACACAAGTTTTTATTTGATGTATCTCTTTCTATGTGATATATAGTCATGTACTCATTTTTTCTTTTAACATAGAACAATAGATTTTACAATTTGGTATGTTGTTACCTATTTTGATCCTATAGTCTTAGATTAATAATACATCAAAGTAGTTTATTCTATGTTTGTATGTCTTATTAAATGAGGTTTGGTTACAATAAATATACACTACTATATTTTCATGGTTTTTTTTTTAAATAAAGGGGTAAAAATTTATTGATAAAATTTTTGGATTACAGAGTACAACTGAGCTTCCAACCATGACTCAAATAAACAACCAAACAGGCTAAAACCACTAGACTAGAATGACACTCAAAAAATATAACAAGAAAAAACCATATTAAGTATGTACATCCTTGTGGATCAACTCCCATAGGCATTGAGAGTCCCCATACGGGAGACTCTCCCAATTATCCATACTCCAAGGATCCAGTAGCTTAGAAGCCCTTTTGGCCAGATAATCAGCAACCACATTTCATTCCCTTGGAATGTGTACAAAGGATATAAATTTGAACTCTTCACTCATTCTAAGAATATGAATGGCTATAGAGGCCAACTGCCAATTAAATTCCTCTACCCTTTTACTGTTTAAAATATTAACCACAAATTGAGAGTCAGACTCGCAGATAATCCTATTCCAACCAAGAGAAAACCCTCTTTGCAAGGCCTCAAGAATTACAAGAGCTTCCATAAAATTGCTGGAGTGAACACCTTTATAAATGGAAAAGAAAAAACTGACACCACCAGTAGAATCTCTCCCAACACTGCCAATGTCAGCATGTCTAGGATTACCCCTGGATGATCCATCAGTATTAATTTTTAAAACTCCTCTAGGGGGTGGCCTCCAACTACCATCTCTCCTAATCTTCTTACTGAGCTGAGGAACCCTACTAGGGCTAGAAGAGTTTACACCATCCCCAAAGAGACCAAGGGCTTGTTGTACGTTATCCTCCCTAGAATCCAAAAGAGGGCCTACATCACATTTTATATGGATGGTTTCCTAAACCATATATAGGATCCTTTGCCAGATATTTTGAATAGCTAAATAACTACCTTGAAATATGTGTCAGTTTAATTCGAGCCAAATTTTCTAGATAATGCAAGAAGGGCCCAAATTCTAAGCCGCCCGAAGGAAGGAGGTCTTGGCCAAAGGTCTACCCAGACTACTCCAAAACTCCACCAGGGACAACACATGAAAACATGGATGGTTCCAGGTGCTCCAACAAATGTGCCAAATATCTCTGGCAAAGGAGCATTGGAAAAATAAATGAGAAGAGTCATCCTCATTATTACTGCAAAGGACACAAAAAGAGGGACCTTGGAATCCCCTCTTTCTCACATTATCCCAAGTGAGACATTTATTATGAGGTACCAACCAGAGAAAGAAGTTACATTTTGGCCAAGCAAATTTGTTCCACACCTTTTTCCACCAAGTGACAGGAAGACTCTCATACTTTTGCTTATCAAGAACCTGATAACCATAGGCTACCGTGCTACATACCAAACCTAGCAAGTCGGCTAGGTTCTCCAAGTGAATAAACATTCATATTTATTAGCATAGTTTTCATTATTTGATATCATCTCATTTTTATTTTTATCTCTGCTTCATCGCAATTGCCTTAACGGTGGGATCTGCCCTCCTAGTGGCCATTGCATTCAATTGAATAATTTTTATTACTCCTCGCATTCCGTATTCGAATTTTAAATTGTCTGGTTGTATAGTTCTATATTGATTATTGCTTACATTCAAGAATTGATAGAAGGAAATTCCTTCCAAGTGGTATCAGAGCAGCCGATTCCGGGAGCGCCTGCATACTTGAAGAAAAAATTTTTACTGTCGCCTGTTACGTTTCTCTTATTTTTTCATCCCCGCCGTTCGTTTCTCCATCCCTATTCTTTCATTTTTTTCGTCGTACTCATCTTCGTATCCGTTCGTTCGCCTTCCGTCTCCGTCCGTTCGTTTTCGCACGCAGCGGTGGTTAAAACAACGGTGACCAGAGTATCCGCTTTTCTTCGTCGACAAAATCCGAAGCCAGGTCATCCGGTCATTAAACACAGCGTTGCCAGGGTCTTGGATCTTCCTGCGCAGAACAAATCCGAACGCACGCAGAGTGAAACACACGCAGTCCAGCCCAAAACTGTCGCCAGCATCGTCAACCAATCAACAATTCGCGTTTAAATTTTTTTAACAGGCAAGCTAAGGTTGTTAATTAAAATTTATTTGCTGACGTCAGCCGCTGCAGGGAGGTTTCATTTTACTTATCCCACATTGTGTATACAAGTTGCAAAATAAGAGTTTAATACACTTTTGCCACACCTTCTACGGTGTGACTTCGGTCACACAACCGGAGCTCCTTCGCGTGTTTGAGTCGTGCAGTGTTGTCATCCTTACTATCGGTTCTCATCTGGCTGTAGTGTGTTCGTGTCGCTTTCTCCACTGCTATCCGTTCTGTATTTCCCTTTGCTATCCGTGTGTTGACTATCGTGGTTCGTCGTATCTGTGTGTCATTGTCTGGGCTGTCTTGTCGCGTCTCTCGATTCGTCCATCTCACGTTTGTCCGTCCACTCGGTCCTATCCATTCGCTTGGCCTTGTCCCATCGCATCCGTCGCATCCATCCGCTCGGTCCTGTCCCGTAGCGTCCTTCCGCTCGGCCCTGTCCCGTCGCGTTCATCGCGTCCTTCCGCTCGGCCCTGTCCCGTCGCGTTCGTCACGTCCGTCCGCTCGGCCCTGTCCCGTTGCATCTATCCGCTCGGTCCTGTCGTGTCTCGTTTCATCCCATTCGGTCGTCGGTCACCAGTCCTCGCGGTCAGTCAAGTCCAGTTAAGTTTCATTAAAATCTGAAAGTCAAGGGTTAGTGAGCACCACACTCCGCGTCGCAGTTGGAGCGACAATCGAAGCGGAATCCATTTTTTGTTGCCGAATTCACCCAATTTACTTTTCAAAGTGACGTTCAAGGATTACTAATCCGGAAGGTTTAAACAGTGCATGAGTAGAAGCTGGACCAAAGGACCTGACGGTCGATTATCAAGCTCGAAAACGACCAATAACAACACAAGAAGACCTAATCGCAGCCCAGGTACTAAAAATTCTCTTTCTCCTTTTAAAATTGGTAGTTATAATCCACATCATCCACTAGTAGATCCTATGGCTACTAATCCCTCCCAAACTCACGAAAACATCACACAAGGAAACTCAAGTAACTCAGCCATTTTCGACAGTGATTCTCTTCGACTCTTACTAGATGGTATGAACGAAATTGGTCTCCTCCTAAAAGACCTTGTGAAAGCACAAAACTAGCCTAATCCCAATACTAATCCCCAAAATCACTCCCATGCCCAAAGGAATGAAGAAAATGTCGATCCTAATGATGATTGGGAACAACAACGAGGTGATTCGGATAATTACAGGGATCGCTATCAGAGACAGCGGTATAACCAAAATCAAGAAAGGGACACGGGTTATCACCAACCGAGAGGTCCTAATAATAATAATTTTCCACAAATTGATATGCCCACTTTTGAAGGTCATGATCCTCGTGGTTGGATAACCAAAATGGAGGGCATTCTTGACCTATATCAAATTAAGGAATCTGATAAAGTCCCTTTCGCTGCATCAAAACTAGGTACTGAGGCCTACCAATGGTTTGTATGGCTTAAACGAGAGAAAGGAGCTACTATTAATTGGAGAAAATTCACTACCTCTTTTTTGGAAAGATTTTATGAAGGAGCTACATCATCATACACAGTAAGATTGTTATCCCTTAAACAAGAAGGGTTAGTTAGCGAATTCATTTCGGAGTTTACCAGTTTACTACCATACACTTTAGACCTCAGCCCCGACACAGTGGTAGGAGCCTTTCACAATGGTTTGAAAGAAAGTATTCAAGTAGAGGTAGACATGCACAATCCAACCTTGCTGAACGATTGTATAAGAATAGCCAAGCTGGCCGAGAAGAGACATCAGTTGTCTGCACGGCGTGAAACTTATAGTTGTCCTTCATATCACAACAATTCCTTTCGTAGAAATGATCAACCATCAAGATATTTTTGCTATAAATGTCGCACTCATCACCCCAAGGAACAAGCATGTGCCCAAAAACAAAACTTTTATATTGAAGGTGATCAATGTGAAGGAGAAGAGGAAGAACCTTACCAACCAGAAGAACCTATGCCAGAAGACCTACCATGTACTATAGAAGAAAAAGAAGAGGATACAATGGCGATCTCAATGCATGCTCTCATGGGTTTAACTGCCCACCATACCATCAAGGTACCAAGATTTCTCCACTAGAAAAAGGTAAATGTGCTAATTGATTCTGGTAGTACTCACAATTTTATCGACATCAAAACCACAAAAGCTTTAAATTTATTCATTAACTCTTCCAACAAAGACAAATTCCAGGTTCTAGTGGCCAACGGGGTGAATGCACAATGTGTTGGTCGCACATCCCAAGTTTCCATAAAAATGGGAACTTATACTTGGTTGGGATCCCTTTTTGTCATGAATTTGGGGAACTCGGATGTCATTTTGGGAGTTGAATGGTTGGAAACATTAGACACGGTTAGCTTCAACTTCAAAAAATTATTTGTGGAATGGAAGGAAAACGGACGAGTCATTCGCTTACAAGGTATTACTACTCCTCCATCACAAATGGTGAGCTCTCATAGTATGGAGAAGATGTTAAAAAAGGGTGGGTATGGATTTATAGCTCAAATTAATTGTTTGGAAAAACAATCCCCAGCAACTTCGGATATTATTGCTCCAGCGTTACAAGACATCATAACACATTATGAAGAGGTTTTTCAAGAACCTCAAGGATTACCACCTAAACGATCCCATGACCATGCCATCCATTTGATTCCAGGGAGTGTTCCACCTAACAATCGTCCTTATCGCTATCCTCAACCACAAAAGACAGAAATCAAACAGATTGTTCAGGATTTGTGGGATCATGGAGTCATTCGTCACAGCACTAGTCCTTATTCCTCACCTGTAGTCCTAGCTAGACGAAAAGATAACTCTTGGCATATGTTTCCTGTCTTTCGTTCTCTCAATAAACTCACTATCAAGGACAAATTTCCTATCCCTGTCATAGATGACCTACTCGATGAGTTGCATGGTGCAAAATTTTTTACAAAATTAGACCTTCGCTCCGGATTTCACCAAATCCGTGTTAGAGAAGAAGATATTCCCAAAAATGCTTTTCGTACTCATGAAGGTCATTACAAATTTTTGGTCATGCCTTTTGGTCTCACCAATGCACCATCCACATTCCAAAGTCTCATGAACCAAGTGTTTCGTCCACTCCTCCATAAATTTGTGTTAGTTTTTTTTGATGATATTCTCATATACAGTAAAACATGGACGGACCATTTACATCATGTGGATAAAGCCCTTCACATTTTACACAGAGAAAAGCTATTTGTCAAATGTTCCAAATGTTCCTTTGGTGTCCAAGAAGTCGAGTATCTTGGTCATATCGTTTCACACGAGGGTGTCAAAGTTGATCCTAATAAGATTAAGGCAATTCAAGAGTGGCCATTACCTAAAACCATCAAGAAACTTCATGGTTTTTTGGGTCTCACGGGCTACTATCGCAAGTTTGTACAAAATTATGGTAAGATTGCAGCACCTCTCACAGCACTCACAAAAAATGATGCTTTTCGTTGGTCGGAAGAGGCTACTCTAGCTTTCGAAGCTCTTAAGGAGGCCATGTGTACAACTCCAGTATTAGCAACCCCCAATTTTCACAAACCATTTATTATCGAATGTGATGCATTAGGAACAGGAATTGGGGCTATATTAATGCAAGAAGGTCATCCGTTGGCATTTGAAAGTAAACAGCTATCCGGGAAAAATTTGGGAAGATCGACATATGAAAAAGAAATGTTGGCTATTCTTCATGCAGTAGAAAAATGGAGACATTACCTAATCAGTAGCCGCTTCATTATCAAAACAGATCATAGTAGTTTCAAACATTTTCTTGAGCAGAGGTTTTCCTATCCGGAACAAAATAAGTGGTTAACCAAACTACTGGGTTATGATTTTGTTATCGAATATAAGAAGGGGAAAGAAAATGTAGCTGTCGATGCGCTATCCAAGAAATATGAAGATGAAGTAGTCATTAACGCTATTTCAGGTCCTTGCTACCAATGGGTGAATCAATTACAAGATGAATGGTTGTCCAATAATGAAATTGCCCAAATAATTCATGAATTATCTATAGGGTCCTCTACACACCCTTTGTTCTCTTATGACGATAAAATCCTCTGGAAGAACCACATTTACATTCCACACAATTCAGAACTCAAATCCAAGATCCTCGACGAATCACACGCTTCTCCATCAGTAGGACATTCAAGATTTTTGAAGACATATTTAAGGGTCAAACAATCATTTTGTTGGAAAGGATTAAAAGCAGAAGTCAAACAATGGGTAGCAAAATGTGAAGTTTGCCAGCGCAATAAAGGAGAAACAGTCAAATCACCAGGATTGTTACAACCATTACCCATCCCTGAACAACAGTGGGAACATATATCCATGGATTTTATTGAAGGTCTTCCAAAGTCAGAAGGCAGGATAGTAATCTTTGTCGTCATAGACCGGTTATCCAAATACGCTCACTTTCAGGCTTTACAACATCCATTTTCTGCAAGCAAGGTGGCAAAGGTATTTATGGATTCTTGTCTGGTTGTATAGTTCTATATTGATTATTGCTTACATTCGAGAATTGATAGAAGGAAATTCCTTCCATATCGAGTAGGTTCCCTTAGGATCAAGGTTCCAAGCCAAAATATCTTTACCCCTCAATGAAGAACAAGGCCTCCTCATAAGAATAAGAGCAAGCACCTCTCTATGCTTGGAAAGTCCCCCATGGGGCCATTCTTGTGGATAAATTCACCTGTACATCTCCATATTTCCAAAAGACTGGATTTTTTTAAAGTCCTCCACATGAGACCAACCTGCTTCCAAGAAAAAAATTCTTAGGGAACGTAACCTAGGATATTGATTCAAGATAGGAGGGTGACCATCCCAAGAATAATTCCAAAAAAGAGTATTTGATCCCTGATTGCAAATCCAGAACAAACCCTGCTTGATTAAATTAGCTCCTCTTTTCAGAGTGTCCCAGATAACTGAACCTTTCCCAAAAAAGTTGACTCTAGGGATATCAACCTCATAAATACCTCTCAAGTATTTACAAGATAATATTTTAGCCCAAATATGATCTTGATAGGTACACCATATCCAATAAATTTTTGCAGCCAAATCCTGCCCAAAAAGAGTTGTCTATCACAACCCAAGGCCTCCCTCTTGCATTAGCCTACATATATAATCCCACCTAACCAAGCTCCATTTAGATTGATCAAGTTTTCTAGACCATAAAAACTATCTTTACAAAACATCCATGTCCTTGATGAAGTGAGAGGGAGCTATTTGTACAAAAAATATATAAATGGGTAAAGCTTGAACAATAGATTTCGAAAGAAACACTCTACCTATAGTGGATAGCCATATGAAAGTCCAGTGATTCACCTTCCTTCTAAACTTATCAAGCATAGAAATCCAAGAAGATCGAGGTAGAGGATGAGATGAAATTGGAATACCAAGATAAATGAAGGGGGGAGTCCCAACCTGGAATCTTAGAATGTGTGCAATACTGGCTTGAATAAGAGGAGGGGTATTGAAGAATAAAATAGAAGACTTGTCCTCATTAATCAACTATAGAGAAGCACAAAGATATATGTCAAGAGATTGTCTAATATTGCTAGATTCCCTGATAGTGGCAACTCCCAACAAAGCAATATCATCAACAAATTGAAGGTGGGAATGAAGTGGCAAACTACTATCCCACTTCCAACCCTGAATGATACCCTGCATGACTTGAGACTTGAGCAATCTTCCCAACCCTTCCACCATAATGATAACCAAATAAGTAGATAAAGGATCTCCTTTCCTCAATCCCATTGAGGCCTCAAACAGGTCTGATGACTCATTATTAACAAGAACATAGAATGAGGAAGAAGACACACAGCTCATCACCCATCTAATCCATTCCTCCTCAAATCCAAAGGCGGCAAGAACTTTCTGAAGAAAGGACCATCTAACCCAATCATAGGCTTTGGCCATGTCCAACTTAATGAACATAGTTTTCTCCTTAGAATTTTCCATACAGTGAATAGCTTCTGTAGCAATAAAAACCCCATAAAATATTTGTCGACCAACAAAAATCCCTCCTTGCTCCTCAGAGATGATTTTGCTCAACCATATCTTCAGCCTCTCAGCAATAATTTTTGTGATTATCTTATACACAACATTGCAGAGAGCAATAGGCCTAAACATATCCAAGGAATTTGCTCCATATTTTTTGGATATAAGCACCACAAAGGTAGAATTTAGGGCCCTTAGCATCTGTTTGTTCTTTTGGGACTCATGGACCACCTCCAAAAGATCAAATTTGATTAAATACCAAAAATCTTGATAAAAATCAATTGAGAATGCATCTTGACCTGGGGATTTTCCTTTTTCATCTTGAATACAACATTTTCCAACTCCTCAAGGGAAATTGGACCCATCAAGTGCTCGTTCATCTCTTTAGAAACAATCACTGGAATACAGTTTAGAATAAGCTTTTCATTCTCATCATCTGATAGGGAGTCCTCACTGAAGAGAGAGGAAAAATACCTCTTAGTCTCTTTTGAAATATCCCTGAAAGAAGAGAGCAAGGCACCCTGAGAATTCAAAAGATAGGTAATCAGGTTACCATTACGGTGAGCCTTAACTGAGTTATAAAAGAAGGTTGTGTTCCTATCCCCTTCCTAAAGCCAATCTACTCGAGTTTTTTGTTTCCAAAAAAATTCTTCCCTCAGTTCCCATTCAGCAAGGTCTTTCGTAGCCTTAGATTCCTCAACAAGAAGCTCCTTCGTGAATCCCTTATCTCCAATATTCCTTGAAGCTTATTCCATCCTCCTAAGACCTTCTAACTTAGCCAAGGAAAGGTTACCAAAATTTAGTCTATTCCATCTCTTCAATTTATGTTTTACAAATTGTAGTCACTTCATAAAGGAATACATAGCGGTGCCATGAGGAGGTTTGCCAGTGGTCCACCAGCCTCGCATGAAATCATGAAGCTTAGGATCACGAAGCCACATAAGTTGAAACTTAAAGGAGAGATTCTTTTTTAGCCCTAACTCCAAAGCAAAGAGTTTGATAGGCCAATGATCAGATCCCCTACCCTCTAGAATCACAGAACTAACACTTCTGTTATTACCCATCCAATAACTAGATATCAAAAACCTATCTAGTTTCTCTGAGATGGAAGCTTCCCCACACCTTCTATTGTGCCAAGTAAAGATCCCATTATCTGGCTTGATGTCAACCAAGTTTAGGGTCTGGATATGAGCACTGAATATAGAAGAAAAAGGCTCGAGATGGTCCACCCCACCATGTTTCTCCTCCAGACAATAATAGAGTTGAAGTCTCCAGCAAAAATCCATGGGTATAGGGGAACCAAAATTCTCACAAAGCAAATGTGCTCCCACAAATTCACTTTACCATTGTAATCAATAGGAGCATACACATTTGTAAGTAGGATGGTTTCACCAAATTTATTATCATGCCCAACCATTGAAATAGACCATCTGCTGGAAATCCAAGTAAGAGGGGATATCTTAACCGGATCCCATAAACAAGCAACGCCACCAACATAGCCACATGCACTAATACAATGGCATTACACCCTTCTCCATAATTTGGGAGCAATATTGAACATACTATCAATATCCAATTTAGTGTCCTGAATAAACACCACATCCGGAGAATGCACACGAACCAAATCACAATTTTTTTTTTGTTTGGGGATGTTGTTCAACCCCCTTACATTCCATGAGAGGATAATCATTTTGGGGGTTATAAAAATGGGAGTCCAATGTTCTCACAAAGCCTGACTCCACCAAAGTCTCCCCCATTAACTTAATTTTATCCTAGTCCTTCTTCCGACCCACCTTCATATTCTTATCCATTTTTTTTTTTTAATTATTTTCTATCGCAATCCCAACACTATAGGAGTTTTGTAGTCCAAGGATGACTGCATCATTGCCTAAGTAGGAAAGGGCATAACTAAATCTGTACCAATTTTCAAAATAGTTTCCCTTATAGGGCTAGACCCAACCATGTCCCCTATACTCAGATCCAAAACCCTTTGTTCTTCATTTAAACCCCCTAGATTTGATTCCTTAAGTTCCTCCTTAATAAGAGACATCTAATTTGGCCTTGTTATATTTGCATCAGGTAGCGACATTTCAAGTATCTCCATGCACTAATCAAGATCATATAATATTTCAAAACGGTTGAGTAGAGCATCTGGCTGGCTATCCTTAAGGTCTTTATTTTCCCTTTGTCCTCTGTTTCGGGATTTTACCGAAACAAAACCTTCCTTATCGTGTTTTGTTTCCTTTATCAGGGCTTTTTATTTATACAAAATTTGTCCAGACCGATAGGGCCCAAGATTTGAAGCCACAGACAAGATAAACTTAGGGTATTTTCTTTGTAGGTGGCCATATTCACGACAAATCCAGCAACAAAATGGAAGAGCTTCATAGTCAAGTTTTTTAACCCATGTAGTTGATCCAAATTGTATTTCAATAGAATCTAGAATAAGATTATTTAATTCAATTTCAACACAAATATGAGTAACAAAGATTATATTTTTATCCATTGTTTGTTGTGATGGTCCAATTGACTTCCCAAGTAGAAGGGCAATCTTATGCAAGATATCAGTTCTCCAGAATTCCAATGGGAGTCATGGAAGCTGCACCCATACTAGAACTTGCGACAACCACTCCTCTGATGGGTTGAAACCCACATGCTAGGGTTTAATAAAGAGTCCCACTTGGTTATAGAAATAAGGACCCCCTTCAAATGCTTTGTTACGATCTACAATACAAGAGAAAACCACCATAAAATAGTTGTTCGCACTCAACATCACCTCCACATCGCCTTTAGGATTCCAAGTCTTCCTGACCCAAGCCTCCACAAAGGGGAGAGAAATTTAGATGCCCAAAAATTTTCCAATAAGGGCATGTTTGGTTAGATACTCCACATCTTTCACCATCGAGTCTGGTTGAACCACTAGAACTGGCCTGGCTTCATATCGTTCCAAAAATACATTGTTCTTTAACAAGCAGTTCCCGACATGCACTGGAAAATGCTATTCCTTCCAGTATTTTTTAGATGGAAAAACATCTTGAGCATGCAATCTCTGTGTCGGACTCGATGCCATCACGACATTCCTCCAATTTTTCATACCTCCTTCGAAAGCTGCTGTCATCCCCGCAGAGCATTTTTTCTTCATCAAATCCTAGCAGAGTAGTTTTTCCTCATAAAACCCTAGCAGAGCCCAAAACAGAACCACCATCTATGACTTGCTAGCTTGACTACTATTTTTTCATTTTGTGTCTTCAGTTTTACCAATTTTTTTGTTTCATACAATGTGTATCGTTGTCTTAGCATCATAGTATCCAAAATAATTTCTCAATGCTAATATGATGCTATTTGGAAGTTAATGTAATGCTAAGATTTAATGCTATATCAAAACCAATGTTGTTATAATCTACACCATCATAACATCATTATCAAATAATTTTTAAGTGATATTATGGATAAGTTTCTTACCAATGACTAAATTTTATTTATTTATAATAAGATAGTATAGATCTTGCTTATAATGAGGTACCAACCATTCACAGACCTAGGATTTCTATGTGTTGAGACTTGAAATTGAGCTTTTAATACGAAATACAATCTATCTCAATGACTAGAACTCAACTTAACAAACTACTAGTCAATTTTATTTTATTTTGGGAAGTTAGATGAAAGAAAACTACTAATGAAGTCACTCATTAATAATTATTATAAATGACATTATAGATTTTATATTTACTAAGAATTTTTATTGCATTGCTTTATATTTTCTTGGAAGAAGATATTAAAAAAAGGTTGGTTATTATTTCATATATATTTTTTAACAAGCTCTCTAGAACACACAAGCACATACACTCCACTATGATTTGAACCTTGGTATCTCAAAAGAGAACCCAAAGTCATGGTTATTATTTTATAATTTCGTTTATGTGAGATTAATGAGTGATTTGATGGATTTTTAAGCCTTAAAACTACCACAAATATCACAAGTTATGAATCATAGGATCGAATATAATATAGCCACAATATAACAAGGTCAAAAACATGATAAGATTACAATAATATGAGCAAATTAATATGTAAAATAAGGCTTATAATAGCTCAACTAGAATTCAATAATATACAACAATATGAATGTAAATAGCCGTAATCAAACATGTACTAAGCATACAATATTACTTACAATATTAATTGCTCAAAATGAATACAAGTTTTTTCTGTTTTAATGATAATGATAAGGATAAGGATATGATAGTAGTGTGTATCGAAAGAGTCATGTATAGAAGTGTGAGTCATGTATAGGTGTGCATATGTTGAGTGTCAAGTGTTCATTAAGTATGCAAGTGGCAAGTGGTCAAGCCGAGAGTCATGAGACTTGGCATATGGAGAGCTATAGTTAAATATCCAAAGAGTCACACTATTATGGCTATATTATTAAGGCAATGCTCCATAAGCAAGCATCACAATCAGTCACGAATATTACTATCATATACTTTTATGACTCAAGTTAAGCAATAAAGTTTGTATTCATTTTGAGAAATAGTAGTGTGACTCTTTGCATATAAGCCATAGTAGTGTGACTCTTTGGATACTTGACTATAGCTCTCCATATGCCAAGTCTCATGACTCTTGGCTTGACTACTTGCCACTTGCATACTTGATGAGTACTTAACACTACAATACATGCACACTTATACATGATTCACACTTCTACTTGGACTCTCTAATCTAATACACTTGTGCATATATTTACATTACATATTTGTTCTCATACATACAAGATACTCATGCACATATACTCAACTTACACTTGTACACTAACTCACATGACACTTGTGCATTTCTTGCATATTACAACTTTACATGACACTTGTGCATTTCTTGCATATTCACACTTACATAAAAGGGGAAATATAACTCACACTCTAAACTATGACTCAAACCTAATTTATTATTTATAAATGTACCATGAAGGTACCATGGGGATACATTAGCATGTACTAAATAAAGTAATATACTCCAACATGATTCTCTATTATTTTCTTAAATGCTTTATTCTTCCCAAAATTACAAGTGTAATGACCCACCTTGGCAGGACTTTTCCTTGATGCTTGATTTATGTATTGATGTGTGGATATCAAATGCATAATCTTATTTTATTTTATCAAGATGTGTTGATAGTTGCACTTTATGTTTTCTAAAGTTGGATTATGTTACTTTTAGAATATGGTACTATTGATGAATTTTGTGGTTGTAGGACCAAGTACTCTCATGGGTGGATTGGTATGGGACAACCACCGGAGTTGAGAGAAAAATAAAAATTTTGGATGAATTCTTATCGATAGCCACAAGGGTAAAACCCTCATATAGATGCATTGCATATGTGTATGTTGATTAAAATGCATCATTGGGCAAGGAGGATGCTATAAAAGCAAAATAACCCTTACCCTATGTTTAGAGGATCATTCGTAGGCAAGTAATGACGTTGCTGTTATTGTAAAGCCTTTTGCTTAAGGAAAATATTGTTTACACATATTTTGATTTGCAAAAGCCCTTGTGTTGTTACATGTGTTTTGAAGCATAAAAATTATTTGGTTAATTTTTTTATCAAGTTAGGTATTAATAATAGTGTTGGTATTATTAATAATTAAAATATTAAATATTGATGTTAATGGTTGATATCGACATTCAATATTAATTAAAATTAATTAGGTGAGTAATTAATTTAATTACACTAATGCTAGTAATCAACACTAGCATTAGAAAATAATAACATTATTAAATAATGTTATAAGTGAATAATTTGATTATTTTGCTTTAAGGATGTTAGTAGATTAATATTAATAATTTAACCTTGTAATAAAGGGGGCACCTTTAATAAATAAATAGAGTTTATATTATAATGTTAGAAATTAGAAACGTTGGAAAAGTTGGCAGATTTTAGAAAACCTTTTCAATGTAAAATCTTGAATTGTTACCCTAAAGGCGTAATAGGCTAGCAAAGAATATGGGTTGATGATGTGGGCATGCATGAGGAAGCCACTCCCAATTTTTAGTCTCCTTGATTCTTCAAAGGATTATATGATTGTTAGATTGCCAAGTTTTAGGTATTGCTAGTTGAGGAGAAGATTAGGGAGCATGAAGAGAGTTTTTGCAAAGTGAAAAATTGAAAAAATACTTGGGTGGAGGTATTTTTATTTCTATATTTTCCTTAAATAATAATAATTTTTTTTCGAAATAACACTTATGTTTTGGGTATTTGGCATTCATCTTTTTACTATGTTATTTTGAAAAATTACATATTGCATATACATATGATTATTGCATTATTTTGGGTTGTACATATACATGATATTATGTTGTTGTAGTATCATATTTAGTTTATTTCCATGTATTATGTTGAGATATAGTCACATGCTTTCAGTGTCCTCCAACAAAGAGATTCACCATACGGTTTTACTCCAAAGGAGAAGAAAGAAATTCACCCAGAATAATCCATGGTCTTCTCTATAACCATTGGAGAATTTAGCCTATGGTTGTTTTAAAGCATACTCTTGTTATTTTTGGTGAATCATGTAGCATTGGTATTTAATGGAACCTTAATTATTTTGTTTAATGAGAAAAGAGTATGGGTTGAATTAATATGAGTTTGGAGAGATAAGAGTCCAATACCATTTAAGGCAAGTACTTGCTACCTATTGGTATCTTTCTTAATAGGGAAGGGATGAGTTTTATTTTTTGTAGGAAGAGGTAATTTTAAATTTGAGACATAGCTTAACCAACACAAGATCATGCAACTTGAAAAAAAGAGCCAACAACATGCATGTATTGGTTTACATGACATCATTATAATTTTGATTGGATATCAACTTTGCAAATGCAAGTTCTTAATACTTTTATTAATAATATTATTGTACATGAATATGTTATATTCGTTGAAGCAACTATTTGATGACAACATTTAGGTATAGCAAATAAGGAAGAGGCCAATCACTTCCTCCTAGTTAGGTTGTGTAGGTTAACAAATCTAATTTAGGGACCCATTTGACATCTGGTGTAGGAGATAATAATATTCTATTCAACCTTATAGGTAATCAAATCAGGGTAAGCCATATTATGTTTTTAAATAGCATGAGAAGAGAAATAAAGACAAATAACTTTAGGCCAACAAGAAGATTGACTCTCTCTCCTTGGTAGATGTTACATTTGACCATATTATTTCATGCTTTAAAGAAATTGCCCTCAATTGGTTTCTTTATGGTAAACCTTCATAAAAAAGACCTCTTTTTGCATGAATCTATTCTAAGGTTCGAAAAAACTAGTTAAAGAAATAAAGAATGGTCTCAAGTATACATTATTATTATTTTATCTACGTGCTCTTATATTATTGTGAATGCTCAGGATAAAAGAGGTGGATATAGTGACCGAATTTTGCTTTATTTGTGAATATGAAAGAAATATTTACTTTAAATTATTTGATTAATGTGAATTATATAATGTCATAGTCTATTTAAGCATATTGTTTTATTAATTAGATAATTATGGACTTTGGCTTTTATTAAAATAATAGTAGTATTTAATTTATTAATGGTCAATGGAAATAATCTATTATCATTTTTACCTTATTAATACTATTTAAATAAGGTGTTTGATTCTTTATCAATATTAATTCAATAGTTCAGGGAATAGAACTATTAATTGATATTTATGGCTTTTGTTTATTTAAAGTTGACTAAAGAAGGTGTAGATCAATAGTCAAAAATATTTGGAATAGTGTTTTGAATAAATTTTTGTAGGAAATGAGAAGCTATTTATGTGGGGTTCATTAATATGTTTTCTAAGAAATGGATGAGGCTTGAGTAGCTAATGAATCTATATTTGAGAGAATATGTATGGGATTCTCTCAATGTTTTGCATGAAATATGCTTTGTATGATGCATGTTTTTGTATTATTTTATTCTTTTCTTGCATAGTGTATGTTAGGCTGACATATGCATTTAAAGAGTTGACTTGACCCCTAAAATTCTATTCAAAGTTTGTGGGAGAAATTATATCGAAAGGAAGACCTTAAAAAAGAAGACTAAAAACCACCACTTAAGTGGAATTTGTATTATTGTAATTGGAATTCTTGGAAAGGTATCTTAAAAGGAAATTATGTTATGCAAGATTGTGAAGAAGAAAGAGATGCTATGTAAATAATCTTGTTATATTATTTCCATAATTATTGAAAGAATGGAAGATTAAATAATGTTATTTTATGTTATTTTTTTGGAAATAGTAGTTATTTACAAAATGGAAATGATTTTTTTAATGAAGGAATACTAAAATTTATTTGAATGGGTTATGATTCTTAGATATGTATTTCATCCTTCCATTGTAATCAAAGGAAATGCTAAAATTGTCATTGAAGAAGTATTTATAATTCCTAGACTTTAGTAATGTGTTATGTTGAATTTAATTATGATTTAATATAGCACTCTATTTCCTTTTGGAGAGATGTTTATAAATGTTAAGACTCTTGGGTTTGGATGGGGGTTATTTTGGGCATGATATTAGAGCCATATTAGTAATCCCTTGAGTATAGATGAACCCAATCCTAGTTGAGTTGTGATGAGGCAATAACTAGGTATTTGTGAATGATACACCCTAAGTGATGAGGCTTGGATTGACCAAAGTGGTGAGGCTTAGATAATCCAAAGTAATGAGGGTTGGACAAGTCCTAAGTGATGAGGCTTGGATGTATTCCTAGTAGTGAGGCTTAGGAATCTTAATGGTATATTGGTATGGGATAATCCACCGGATCATTCACAAGATAGTATAGTGGTGACACCTTATGGTGAGGCAAGAGTGACCATGATCATTACTAGGCTAGTGGTAATCAAGGTTATGCATAAGGGGTCGGCCCCAAAATCTATTTATAAAATCAAGGTGAATTGTCTTGGAATCCCGACGAAATTTGTAGAAGTATACATGGCGAATTGCATTTATTTATCTCCAAAAATTTTCAAACCGTGGCGAATTTCATTAATTTATCTCCAAAAATTTTCAAACCGTGGTGAATTTTTTTTGTGTTGGGGGCTATGAATATCGGTTTGCAAAATCTAAAAATGTATGGCATACTTAAAAGCTTTAGGCCGATATGAAAGACTTTAGGCCGACATGACGACCGATGGCATGACGATCAACTGCAGGTATGACGATCGACTACAGGAATATCGATCGGTTGCAGGCATGACGATCGATTGTAGGCATGATGATCGGTTGTAGAATATTGATCGGTTGTAGGCATGACGATCGGTTGTAGGCATGATGATCGGCTGTAGGAATGTTGATCGGTTGTAGGCATGACGATCGGCTATAGGTATGACGATCGGTTGTAGGCATGACGATCAACTATAGAATCTCGATCGATTACAAGCATGACGATCGACTGTAGGTATGACGATCGATTGGAGGAATACTAATCAGCTGCAAGCATGAAGATCGACTATAGTTATGACGATCGGTTATGAACATGATGATCGGTGATAGGCATGATGATTGGTTGTAGGTATGTCGATTAGTTGTAGGTATGATGATCTATTGCAGGTATGATGATCGGTTGTAGAAATATTGATCAGTTACATGCATGATGATCGGTTGTAGGAATGATGATCAGTTGTAGGGATGTCGATCAGTTGTAGAGACGCCAATTGGTTGCATATATGATGATCCATTATAGGAATGTTGATCGGGTGCACATAAGATGATCGATAATATGTATGATGATCAATTGTAGGAATATTGATCGAATGTAGGCATGATGATCGGATGCAGGAATGTCGATTGGGTGTAGGCAAGTCGATCGATTGTAGGGATGTTGATCGATTGTATGTATGATGATCCATTGTAGGAATGTTGATCGGGTGCACATATGATGATCGATGATAGGTATGATGATCGGTTATAGTAATATCGATCGGATGTAGGTATGATGATCGGATGCATGTCGATCGGTTGTAAGCGTGTCGATGTGCTACAATAGTGTCGAGTTCCCAGTCGGTAGTAGTGGTGCATCTGTACCATGTGTCATCCATCCGTTAAATGATTGCATGCAGAGGACATGTGTCACCCATCCAAGAGTTGATTGCATGTAGAAAAGTCTATATAAAGGGATTAACAATCATTTTTTCACCTTTTCTATCATAGTTTTAACCATTTTCCTCTTATTTTAATGTATTCTTACCCCTTTTCCTCTCATTTTAATGCAATATTAACCCTCTTCCTCCACTTTTATCTTGGTTTTAACATTTTACCTTAATTTTTAAGTGATTTTTAACCCTTTTTCTCTCGTTTGAACCCTTTTCCACTATATCTTCTTATCCATACTCGTACACCCTATGGCATCCCCTACAACCCCTGGAATGTTTAAAGTTAATTATAAAAACCTGGTTTACCCCCTGATTTCAGAAATTTTATCAACACTAGGTTACGACATGTCTTGGGTCATGGACTCTGGTCTTCGGGGTCTAGTTTCAATGCCGCATTTCGACACGGACATTAAACTGGTGGAGAGGATCATTGCAACTTATAATATGGATTCGGGTAAGGTAAATCTTATCATCGACAACAAAAACATCGTTCTTTCTTTCACAGCCACAGATATCGCCAGATTGACAACATTGCCCCACGTTGGTGTTGAGCCTGTCACTTCCAAATACCAATTAACTGATGATGACAAACTCTACTTGGAGACCAACTTCAAAGTGCAGTCAAAATATTTTCAAGGTATAACTATTTTTTTATTTAATTGAATTTAAATTCTTGTCACTGGTGTACAATTACTGATTTTTTTTTTTTGCAGTTACGTCCACCAAGTCCAGAAGGGGTTTGACCATACTGGTGATTGAAAATAAATTTCTTCGGGCATGTTGCAAATTCTTCCTTGCTAGACTCGTTCTGCAAGGAAGGCTAACAAAAATTCTGATGTGGGCCTTAGCGTATTTGGTCCATTGTATTGCACACCAAAAATTTGACTGGTCCACCTATGTCTCACATCGGATCAGATTGGAAATTGAGAACGTGAAAACCCACGCTTCACCCTCACCGATAGTTAGCACATGCAATTATATTATTGTTTTTTTTATGAATATTTTTATAATTTGTAGAACACTCTAGTACCAACATCTTGGCACTCAACCCTAGTCAATTTAGCCATGACAAAACAATAGGTTCAGGTAATTTTTTTGTTAATATTTAAGTAAATTTTTTTATTTTTCCATTGTTTGTCTTTTTGTAATTTTGACATTTTATACCAAACATAGAAAAGGGCATCCTCTTCCTCTTCAAAGCGGGATGTTGTTGTCAGAGGTTATAATCTAGAGGAATCAGGAGACTCTAAAACACCTATGGAGGAAACAACACCACCGCTAAGGAGAAGATCAACAAGGAAACATAGAAGATCTAGTTCTCCTGATCATCGACAACCTCCACCTGTGGCTGCACGTCCACTGCCAATGGGCGTAGTTGCGCAAGAGGTTTCATCTTCGGGGAGTAAGTTTTAATTACTACCAAAACAAATTTTTTACTGTTTTTAATTAATTTTTTTTTTTTCAGATGTACAACATGCCCACATTCCATTTGCAGTAACAACTACGCAAGATGTTTTTTCTTCTATCGGTAAGTGTTATAACAAAGTTTGCAACCAATTTTCATAATTTAATTTTATAACTAGTTTTTATTTTCTACCTTCACAAATTTTCTACCTTCACAAATTTTATAACTAATTTTTATTTTTATGTTTTAAGGTCCCTTACAACAATTTCATCAACAAAATCAACAAATGTCGCCCCCTCCTCCACCATGCCAAACTCAAATGCGAGGTCAATGCTTCCTAGTTGGAAAACACATTCTTCCATCTAGGCCACAAAGAGAAGCAACACAACAATTTTTATAGAAAGAAGCATCAAAGACTTTTTCAGGATTTGATCGTATTTCTATTGCTAATTTTACTTTTAAGGATATACCGAAAGCTTCTGGTGTTGGGTTGGATGAAGTTCCACTTGATAAAGATTTCTTTTTGCAAGATAACACACCCACTACTTTTCAACTATCAAAATTGCTTCAAGATAAAGGAAATGAAGGTGCAAAATGTTCAAGCAAATCTCCTCCAAGGGAAACAAGCACCCGTCAGGCTCCTCCTCGACAAGAGGATGAAAGATTAAATATTTCAGAAAAATATTTGGTTTCTGATAACGTTGAATCTACAATTAAGGATTTACTACTTCCAGATATAACATAAATGAAAAAATGGGAGTATCGGGCCAAGGTGTTGATAAAGGAAATTAATGCCCGATACAATAATTTTTCAAAAAGAGAAAAAATTTTTTTGTTGTTGAAAATGAACCTAAAAATATGGAGGCTCTACTACAGCAAGTAAAATCTGGCATTGTGAAGGTGAATACATCATACATAGATGAAATTTTAAAGTTTATGATGAACATATTGGAGAACATAAATGGTGAGGCCCAAGCTTATTACAATGAATGGGCAAGTGATAAGAAAAAGGTTGTTGTTGTTGTAGCTACAAAGAATGTTGTTGAGGTTTGACTTAATCACTTTTGTGTTCAAAAATTTGTTGTTCTCTTTTTTAAAATGTAATTATCTTTTCATGTTGATTAACTATTTTTCCTTTTTGCAGGTAAAGTATGAAAATCTCAAGAAGCAGGTTCAAAACCTGCATGACTATCTCAGGATGGCAAAGGAGTTCTTAAACGCTTCCATGGCAATGAAAAAAAGAGCACATGAATCAGTTCGACAAAACAACATTTTGCAAAAAATCATTATCCACAATGGATTGGATCCTGATGTTCTGCTAAAGGAGAAGGGTAAAGAAGTTCAAGGACCGACATCTGAAGATGTTGGCAAAGAAGAAAACACCCTTCTCGATGGATTGCAAAATGTTGAGAAGATCCTTGTCAATTCTGGAGCAATTGATAGTACTGTTACCCAACCCGAGAAAAGAGTCGTTGGAATGCAGAATGTGGAAATCGTGGAAGTAGTGGATGAGGAAAAAGGAGCTGAACATGGGAAAGATGAGGGAGGAGTCATTGCTATGGAGACTATGGAAGTCATTGAGAAGGCAAAAGGAGTGGTGGAAGGGGGAAAAGATTTTGAAGTGAGAAATTGAATTTTAAAACTTGATATTTCGAAAGACAATTTTAAGACATTTCATATGTTTTCGTTTGAAAACATGATACTTGGTTTTAATATTTTACTATTACACTATTTACATTTATAATTGTGTGTTATTTTCATCTCTTAAGTATTATGGTGTTTCAAATATGCTTGAGTTTACGTAGAATATATGTATGCATAGGTATAGATTTACATGTTATTCAAAGTTATTCATGTTGTGATATAAAAATGAGTATTGTCTTGTGGATTCTGCTATGTTGTTTTTATATTTCAATTTTCAAATGAGTTTACGAAGGATATATCTGTGCATGGGTTTAAATTTTTAGTTTATTCAAAGTCATTCTTGTTGTTGTATAGAAAAGTGTTTTGTCTTTTTTATTATGCTATATTGTTTTCATATTCAATGTTAGTTTACGATGGAGATATTAATGAAAGGGTTAAATTTCAATTTCCATATATTATGCTATGTTGTTTTTATATTTCAATTTTCAAATGAGTTTACGAATGATATATCTATGCATGTGTTTAAATTTCAGTTTATTCATATTCATTCTTGTTGTAGTATAAAAGTGAGTATTTTCATTTCTATTATGCTATATTGTTTTTATATTTCAAGTGAGTTTACAAAGGATATATCTATGCATGGGTTTCAATTTTTAGTGCATTCATAGTCATTCTAGTTGTTGTATAAAAATGTGTATGGTCATTTGTATTATGCTATATTGTTTTTTATTTCAAAGTGAGTTTACAAAGGATATATCTATGCATGGGTTTCAATTTTTAGTGCATTCATAGTCATTATAGTTGTTGTATAAAAATGAATATGGTCATTTGTATTATGCTATATTGTTTTTATATTTCAAAGTGAGTTTACGAAGGATATATCTATGCATGGGTTTCAATTTTTAGTGCATTCATAGTTAGTCATTATAGTTGTATAAAAATGAATATGGTAATTTGTATTATGCTATATTGTTTTTATATTTCAAAGTGAGTTTACAATGGATATATCTATGAATGGGTTTAAATTTTCATTTTCCATATCTAGAGTAATATACTACATGCATTTTTCATACATATGTAGAGAAATTTTTACTAGTTATGTATGTATACAAGGTTTACTCAATGACAAAGCATAAACCATAAAAAATCACTATATTTTGTCACATCATACAACTTATGATACTAATGATACATACAGACATACATTTAAAGTCAAAGGAAAAATAACTATGTTTTGTCAACATATACAATTAGTTCAATAACATAGCATCATTACGTATACATGGTTTTCAAATTTTCAACTTACTCAAAGCTATAGCTTAAATCATAAATTTTGAAAACATAGACAGTCCATATCATTAAAAAGCAAACATGCATAATAATTGAAAATTGAATGATTATATGATTTTTTCAAATCACTAAAATTTTACAACAAATCAAATACGAAAAATCTTTGATAATATGAAATTTTTCAAATCATTGACATTTATAAATGATATCAAATATGGAAAATCATTGATAATATGAATTTATTCAAATCACTAAAATTTTACAAAATGATTTCAAATCCGAAAAATCTTAGATTATATGAATTTGTCATATAATCATTGCAATTTTTACATTTCTGGAAGCTGATACAAAGCTTTATCGACTTCTCCAAAAGAACCGAGAATCATTTGTGAATTCTACGTTTCCATAATCTCATCATCACTCCTAGCTGAATCATTTTCATCATTATCAATAGTATTAGAGAGACCTCTTCTTTCTGCTAGGGACTTCCAATATGTCAACGCTCTGTCATAGGGAAACTTACCCACCTCGTATGATGACACATACATTCTCAAACAATTTTCCAAATTTCTGTCCAACCTATTATGAACTTTTGATTTAACAAAATTTAATGCACTGAAAACCCTTTCATCTTCAACAGATCCCAAAATCATTGTCTGACATAATTCATATAAAATAAAGTATTCACTCATAGTATCTTGTAAGACACTACTTCGATACAATTTTTCCAAAAACGCGTGATTGAACCAGTCTCATGTGGATTTTTGAATTGTGCAATTTGATTATCCATTGTTATTCCAAAATTGGTTGATTGATGTCTCAAAAGATCTTTGTTTAGAATACCATTGATTTCAATGCCATTTATTTCCACACTTTTAGAGAAATGTGTCATAAGATTACCCATATATTTTACAAACAACTCACTTCTACTACTATGGTCACCACAAGGATTCCAGAAATTAGGATTAACAATAACCATGGCCTCAAGTGTCTCATCTCTCTTAAAATGATCTCTTATTTCACTTGTTAATGCATTTGCAATTCTTTTCAATTTATTCTTAGTGCTATCCAAAACCTCATCGAATCTAGAATGTGTAATGGGCACTTGTTCAACATCATCTGTCAGTGTATCTAATCACTTTTCAAAATGATATACAAGAATCAACTTTCCATGGATAGCAATACAAAGATTATCATTGATGTTGAACTTTAAAAAGTTGTTCGGTTCATTGACATTAATTAACGTATTCCAACTATCAAACTTGGGATCCTCAAAATGTTTTCTGGATAAATAAATCCTATCAATAATCATACATATTTGTTTTCTCATCCTCATGAAATCGACAATATAAATTGCCCTTTCCTGTGCAAGTTTAATCATAGAATTCATTTCTTGTAACATTGGTAGAATACCACATAATGTGAGAAGAGTTTCCAAGTCAGTCATACAAAAAAGCAAATATTTTGCCTTGTCAACATCCCTACGATGTGCATACATAAACCCAACCAAGGATTGATATTCTGAAAATACCCTTTTTGTAGGAAGAAACAATGAAATCCACCTGGTTTCCACATCTTTTAACATTTTTCTGCCTTCAGTTACACCTAGAGAAAACTGTTGAAACTCTACAAACCTTTTTGGACTGCATGAAAAGTATGAGTGTATTTCATAGATGAGTTCTTCCACTCTGGCTACATTATCAAAATTGCTCACAATTTTGTATGCAAGATTCATTCGATGAGCCATGCAATGAATAGGAATCACATATGGGGCAATGGATGTCTGAAGCCTAACACAAAGACCATTCCTTTGTCCTTGCATTGTAGCCGCACCATCAGCTCCAACACAAATTAACTTTGTGGCAATTTCCTTTTCATCCATTCCAACAATATCCTTTAAACTGGTTACAACAACATTATAAATGTTTTCCGCATTACAATTTTCAATCATCTTATGTAGTGCTAGTAAATGAGGTTGTCTCAAATGATTTTTGAATGTGTAAACATGTATGCAAATCCAAGATGTGTTGTCAACAATTGTTACCTCATCAATGGAAAGTGAAATAAATTTGGCTTGTTTCACATTCTCTCTCAGGTCTTCCTTCTCAACCAATGATAGATATTTTACCATTTCCCAACCACTTCGATCTGACCAATGTGAACTGGTAAGGTTTTGTACATTGGCTAGTTGAAGTATTTCCTTAAAATCAGCAAAATCAGACATGGGTCGACCTTTTTTAGAATA
Organism: Wollemia nobilis; assembly: GCA_028583015.1. NCBI lineage: Eukaryota > Viridiplantae > Streptophyta > Pinopsida > Araucariales > Araucariaceae > Wollemia > Wollemia nobilis. The sequence continues at coordinate 6,838,825 of JAQPPZ010001069.1, read as the reverse complement.
TTGTATACAATAGCAAACTGCAATTTCTTTGAGGCTAATACAAGTCTTATTAATTTTTTGAAATTGTGCCTCGATTGTTCCACCCTTCTCAATGAGAGTTTGTTTTTGTTTCATTGCTTTTTCATATTCAAGTGCATATCTCACATGCACACATTCTGTTGCATCCTTCCACCTATGAAATCTGTTAATTGTTCCATCACTTCGTATTTCTTTGATGTAAACTTTCCCACAATGTTTTTCTATTGTGTCTTTCTTATTTTGCAATAAATGATCCTTTCCCAACTTCCATGTACAAATAATGCATTTACACACATTCAGTTTCTCATCTCGCTCAATAAAGGGGTATAACCTTGCCCATTCATTTTTAAAATCCCTTCCAATAGTCCATTCACTTATCTTTTGATATTTAGATTTTTGACTACAAGATTCCCCAGAGGTCTGAATTTTAATTGTACTGTCATTTTCTTTTTCGGTTGATGTGTCTGAATTTAAAATCTCCTGAAGTGGTTGTTGAATGTCGTTATTAGGAAAATTATCATGTGGTCCCATCTCATCTGCTGGAATATCTTCGAGTGAACGCACATCAGGGTCGACAATGTTTATTGCATTCAATGTTTGGTGTTCTCTATCATTTTTTGAAGTAAAAAATGCACTATTTTAAAGAATTAACAGAATACAATTTTACAAAGCATTTAAAAAGAGGTAGATAAGCAGAAAACCATTTATCTATTAATAGAGAAAGGTTTTATATTTAAGAAGAACAAAAATATTAAAAATTTGATGGTAAAAGGTGTTTGTACTTGCAAGTTGTGTAGAATCTATAGAGATTGATGCCTCATTGCATTTTGATATTTGTGTAAAATATTTTAGAATTATCTTTTTACAAGAATATTGGCCTCCCTTCTTTCCATATTCAGTAGGTGACATTGTATCTGTAAAGAAAAACCTTCAGATGTTAGGAAATGTATATGAAATTGAAGGAAAATAGCAGACATCCCTCAAGATGAACCTATGTTGCCCTATAGAATGACTTCTAAAAGACAAGAAGCAGTTTGACAAGAAAATGCTCCTAACACACAACATGACATGGATACTTATCGACCATAGTTGCAGATAGTGCTTCTACACTGCCTATGAAACATACTCTAAGAGACAAGAAGCAGTCTCTGACAAGAGAAATGCTCTTGACACACAACCAGATGACATTGATAGTTGTCTACCACAGTTGCGTATAGTTCACCTACAGTGCCTATGAAACTAAAGAAAAAGAGATTTGGATAAAATAACAATGGAAGAAGAATACTCTACCGATTTTTAGTCATGAATCCTCTGCAACCGATCGACTTAGGTTAATTAATGCATCTCTACAACCTTGTGCTGATAGACACTCCTCTACAATCGATAGGCTTATGCCGATAATCCCTACAATCGATAGGCTTATGAAATTGAAGGAAAATAGAAGACATCCCTCAAGATGAACCTATGCTACCTTATAGAATGACTTCTAAAATACAAGAAGTAGTCTAAAAAGAAAATGCTTCTAACACACAACATGACATGGATACTTATCGACCATAGTTGTAGATAGTGCTTCTACACTAGCTATGAAACATACTCTAAGAGACAAGAAGTAATCTCTAACAAGAGAAATGCTCCTGACACACAACTAGATGACATTGATAGTTGTCTACCATAGTTGCATATAGTTCACCTATAGTGCCTATGAAACTAAAGAAAAATATATTTGGATAAAAGAACAATGGAAGAAGAATACTCTATCAATTTTTAGTCATGAATCCTCTACAATTGATTGGCTTAGGTCGATTAATGCGTCTCTACAACCTTGTGCTGATAGACACTCCTCTACAATTGATAGGCTTATATTGATAATCCCTACAATTGATAGGCTTATGTTGATCAACACCTCTACAATCGATAGATAAATATTGATCAACATGTCCCTACAATCGATAGATAAATATTGATCGACACATCCCTACAATCGATAGACTAATGTCGATTGACACCTCTACAATCGATAGATAAATATTGATCGATAGTACCTACACCCGATCAGCTTATGTTGATAGATAACTCTACAATCGATCGATGAATATCAGTGTACACTTCTACAAAATTAACCGATCGACTAATATCGATCGACACGGTCCTATAATTGATAGACTAATGTCGATCGATACCTCTACAATCGATAGACAAATATTGATCGATAGTCCTTACAACCGATAGGTAAATATCGATCGATAGTCCATGCAATCGATAAATGAATATCGATCGACACCTCTACAATCGATCGACTAATACTGATCGACACGGTCCTACAATCGATTGACTTATGATGATCGACACCTCTACAATCGATAGACCAATGTCGATCGACAGTCCTACAATCGATAGGTTGATGTCGATTGACACCTCTACAACCGATCGACACCTCTACAATCGATTGATGAATGTCGATTGACACCTCTACAACCGATCATCTTATGCCGATAGATAGGGCTCTACAATTGATCGACTTATTTTGATAGACACTCCTCTACAACCTTGTCAAGTTTTTCATTGTTTTAGAGCTATTTTTGAGTTAGAGTATTTTTGATGTATGTTTATCGGTACCCAGTACAATATATATACGGGTAGTATATGAGGCGATTTGGGTGGGAAAAATAAAATCATTTATAATTTGAAGGTGATTTGGGTGGGAAATATAAAATCATTTATAATTTGAAGGCGAATTGGGTGGAAAAATCAAAATCATTTGTAATTTGAAGTCGACGAATTAAAATAAAATTAGGTTCATGATTATCAACGACGGGCGAATTTACCCCAAAAAAACTTCCACCCCGTAAATTTTGGGCGAATGGGCCCTAGTGAAAGGATCCAAAATTAGCCTTTTCAAAATTTTAAAAATCCTAAATAGAGCCAATTTATGATATTTCGCGCTTATGCATAACCTTGGTAGTAATGGTCTTAGTTATGTCACAATGAGGTGAAGCTAACTAATTACTAAGACATCATACCATATTAATCCTACATAGATAGACTTACATAAGGTTAGGAAATATGCATCACCTTTAAGTGTTATGGTCCTTAAAGGAGAATCTCTATGCCATGGTCAAGTTATCGTATATAGGCGAGTGTATAGAAAAATGGGCGACCATTGATGGTGTATTTTCTAAATAGTGAATTTGAGAAAAGTGAACCCCAAAAGTATAGGAAGTTGTCCACTCTTATCACTTGAGTATCATATACAATGATAATGAACCCAAAATGTGGTTATGCATTTATACAAATGAAAATATTAGGTCTTATTTTTTATTCAATCCTTGGAAAATATAGCTCTCTCCCTTGGATTGAGTTGGTGGGTTGTTACAGTTGGTATCAGAGCCTAGGTCATATGACTCAGCTTCCAAGGAGAGAACATAGGCTGAACCTTGACTTGATGTGCTAATTTTGAGAAGACTTAATCTTCTATGGACCTTAAGTTGGATTTGGGACAAGGTAGGTATTGCACGCCATCTTGATTGGTCATACCAAGGTGTAAAAATACTAGAAAGTACTTCTTATTGGGGATGACACTTTTTAGGTAGGCAAGTGTGACCATAATCATTATCAAGTGAGTGATAATTGTCTTATAAGAGATGACACCTTACAGATAGGCAAGTGTGACTATGATCATTATTAGGTGAGTGATAATGGTATTAGTTCATGGGAGATGAAACTAAATAATCCTAGAAAGTACAATTTTGGAGAAATTGTAACTTATCCAAATCCTTTTTGTGGATAGGAGATGACACCTATTTTGAGAGGAGGATATTTCAATAAATTAGGGTTAGTTATTTAGGGGGAAGCTATAGCTTGTCCTTATAAGAAATATGGAAGAATAGTGATAATGGTCTTAGATAGCTCACAATGAGGTTAAGCTAACTAATCACTAAGGCATCATGCCATATTAATCCTACATAGATAGACTTACGTAGGGTTAGGAAATTTATGTCACCTTTAAGTGTTATGGTCCTTAAAGGAGAATCTCTATTCCATGGTCAAGTTTTCATATACAAGCGAGAGTATAGAAAAATGGAGGGATCATTGATGGTGTATTTTCTAAATAGTGAGTTTGAGAAATGTGAACCCCAAAAGTATAGCAGGTTGGCCAATCCTATCACTTGAGTATCATCTACAATGATAATGAATGCAAAATGTGGTTATACCTTTATACAAATAAAAATATTAGGTCTTCTTTCTGAGTCAATCCTTAGAAAAAAATAGTTCTCTCCCTTGGATTCAGTTGGTGGGTTATTACAGTTGGTATCAAAGCCTAGGTCATATGACTCAACTTCCATGGAGAGAACCTATTTTGAAACTTGACTTCATGTGATAATTTTGATAAGACTTACTCTTCTAGGTATCTTAAGTTGAGTTGGGACAAGGTAGGTATTACACGCCATCTTGATTGGTCAGACCAAGGTGTAAAAATCCTAGAAAGTACAACTTCTTATTGGGGATGGCACTTTACAGGTAGGCAAGTGTGACCATGATCATTATCAAGTGAGTGATAATGGTCTTATAAGAGATGACACCTTGCATATAGGTAATTGTGACTATAATCATTATTAGGTGAGTGATAATTGTCTTAGTTAGTTCATGGGGTTATGAAACTAAATAATCCTAGAAAGTACAATTTTGGAGAAATTTTAACTTATCCAACTCCTTTTTGTAGATAGGAGATGACACCTATTTTGAGAGGTGGACCTTCCAAGAAATTAGGGTTAGCTATTGTGAATACAAAATCAAGCAACACCAAATATAAACTATGAAATGATAAATAAGGAAAGTAACACAATGATTGCACATTATAAATGAACTCTTTTATTATTGTTGGTAGATATCAAGTGTTACAGTCAGTGTGCCCTAAATGTGGGGTTTTACACTGCTTATTTATTTTCATACAATGTGACATGTACTAGGGTTATCTGAAACCCTAGTTGAAAATATTGGTGGTGTCTTCGCGCTTGACTCGATTCCAACAGGTTATGGATGGGCTTGTGTATCCTATGCAAGGCCACCAAAGCTTCAAAAACCTTCCATAAATGTTGTTCTTACACTTGCATACAACCAAAAATAATAAGAATTAGTAATATTTGTGAGGGCTCTACTACATGAGACTCTTAGGAGAAATAAAATCATTAAACTTTATTATTGCAATTAAAGCTATAAAAAAGCATAAAAACATCAAATATGTGCAATGAACTCTTACCTTGTTAACAAACTGCTATATCTATTTTTTTCTTACGTAAATAATTCTAGTGAAAGGTTGTGAAGATGCCTTAACGGTACCTAAGGGCCTAGGGCTACAGTTCTTGGAACCGAAAACACATGTGTACGCTCGATGATGACAAAAAATACCCAGAGGTGCTCAGTGGGCTCTAGTGGGTATTCTACAGACTTCTATGGGTGTTCCATAGACTCTGGTGGGCACTCAGGAAGCTCTAAAGGGTGTTTTATTTCTAAAGGAAAGGTTGTAGAACCAGATCTGGTTCACACAATGTGGGCGTTAGTGGATGCAAAAGATGCAAATGATGATTATGGGAAGTGAGGATGAAAATGATAGGGTTAGGGTTTAAGATCTCCAAGCTAAACTTAGGGATATTAGGAACATAGGAGGGGGATTAAACACTCAAATAACTCAAGGATTCTGAGAACTCAAAAGTGTTAGAAGTTGAGTCATCAAAATGACTCCCCTTTTTAATCTTACCTTAAACATGTTAAGATTTTGACGACACAATTTGAGTGGTCGAGATTAAAACATGAGGAAGCATGGAGATTAAATATGAGCAAGTGGCATGGATTAAGGCGGTTGAATGACTAAGATTATAACATGATGGATGACTATGATTAATTCATATAAATATATATATACTAAATATATAAAATATTAATATTTAAATATATATTAACAAATACATACATACATACATACATACATACACACACACACACACACACACACACACACACACACACACACACACACACACACACACAATATATATAATATGAACGGTGGGGATTGGAAATCATGGATGGATGACAAGTAGCTATATTTTTGTGTCTACAAATGCCCATTTTTATATCACGTTGCGTAAAACACAATGTAGTGCAAAAATACAAGACACATGGTCCGGCCTTATGTAGAATTAGCTTTCTTTCATTGGGATGTAAAGATGAACTTGAAGATAAAAGACTTTTGATTGTGTATCTTACCCCCTCAATTGGTGAATGAGTGAAGGATGAATCTCATGAGCCAATTTAAATATTGGTGCAAATTAATGTGAAAATTATGTATGTATTATGTAAATGTAGATGACATGCGTGATGCAAAAGGATGATATGAATGGTGTAAAATGATTCCATTTTTCCCCAATGAAGAAAATAAATTATTGATAAATGCAAGTGAATGATTTTATTTTTGCCTAAAAAGAGAAAGGATTTTTGCCAAGTTTAAATGCCATGATAATATAATATGTATCTCATTGTGGGAAAATCAGTCAAATGTGGTTACCCCAAGTTGGGAGTGATTCCATGTTGTTGAAGAAATTGCCTTTCGATGTCATTGAAATGCAAAATGATGAAAATATAAAATATCAAGAATCAATCATCATAAGATCAAATGAATTCTAGTAGGCCCATCCTAGTTGAATATATGTACTTTTTAATTGTTTAGGAGAATGATATTATGTGATTTATCCATGTTTCAAGCCACATGAACAAGGTCATCAATGACAACTATTAAGAAAATTGGTCTTGACATAGTTTCTCTCATAAATTGAGGGATCAAAAGTGATTCTATTTTTGAACAAGGAGATATTGGATGATGAAAATTTCCAAGTGTCCTTATGGTGATTTAACCATATTACCAAATTGCATGGACAACAAATCACTGCAATCACCAAGGAGATAGAATAGACCACTAGATATGAGATTCACTAGGAATTGTGTATAAAATTGAAAAATATGGAAATGCCATGGATGATGCATGTGAATAATGTGGAAATGAAGATGTAATAACGAGAAATGTATTAATGATTGAATTGAATGATTTTGTGAAATTGTTCCTTGATTTGGAGTATTTTAAGCAATTTTGGACAATTTTATGCCTTGTGGATACAAATAAAAGTTATCCATCCAAATCAATTCATATTATCACAAAATTGAATGCAAGGATGGAATGGATGATGATAATGGTTTTTTTTTTAAATTTGAACCATTTTGAAGCATTTTTTAACTTGTAATTTTATTTTATACCTTATGGTTGCAAGCAAAAATTATGTGTCCAAATCGATTTTGGTTTTCATAAAATATGGTATTATGATGAAAGTGATGTATAGATGTAATTTGGAAATATTTTGTGGAGGTAAGCTACATTTTTGGATTGGGTTTGGTATTTTGTTAATTTTTATGCTAAATACCAGTGGGCACCTACTGCATATGTAAATGCCTGCCAAAGTTTATTGTTATCCAAACGTAGGGATGTGTTTCAATGCATATGGAAGCACCCATGGGAGTTTCCATGCACCTAAAATATCTATGAATATCCTATAGAAGGGAAATAAGGTTTATTATTACATTTGTGAATTTCTAAAATTACATTTGAGGGGGTGGAGTGGAGTTGAGTGAGTGGATGAAGTGTTGAAAAAGCTATGGAGATGGAGGGTGTGGATGCAACAATAGGAGTAGATGTGCATTTTGCTAAGGTAAATTCCTTTGAACCTCTTTGTTTTGTGTAAAAATAATTTGTTTTTGTTGTTTTTTTTTAAATTATGCAATGCATGTGACATTAATGTGTTGTAGTTGAAGATTTTGGAGGCTCAACATCGGTTCTCACCTCTCATCCCTGGGATGAGGAAGGTGTTGTGGGAGGACTAGTGGGAGTGGCTTGAGGATGGTGGGGGCAGCTAAGATAGATGTGGTGAGGGTGGATGAGGGGTATCTCTATGCATTGAAAAAGATATGGGATCTAGATAGGGGGACCTTTTAGCTCACTACTAGAGAGATTACAGTGACACTTGAGGATGTATACCCCATCCTCAAGTTATAAGTGGAGGGTTTACATGTCGAGGTTGGACACAATAAAGGATATGATATGAGTCGCATGTTTGGAGATGGATGGTGGGATGTGGATGTTATGGGTGGAGGGATAATATATTTGTCCATGTATGTAGATAATAAGTTGGATGCCCTACCCACATAGGTGATGTTCATGTTGGACAACATAGTGACCATGAATAGTATTGGTTGTCGGTTCCCATGGAACCTTATTGGGATAGTGTGTGATATGATAACTACACCTTGGGTATATGCATGGGATCCTGATTTATTGATATAGTTGTACCAGGAGTTGTATGAGGTGAGGAGGTGGAGGTGAAAAGGGATGGGATGTAGTGTGCTACTAAAGTGTTGGGGCTGGGAGCATTTTAGTGTGGCTTGGTTAGTACGCTTGCATGTTGAGTCATTGGATAGGAAACAACCCTATGTTATGAGGTGGCTAGTGGTAGAGGAGGTGCAGCTAACTCATCTTGTTCAAACGAGTTAGTGGTATAGGGATCTATGGGTTGGATTAACATCAACTCATGTGATATGGAGGTCATGGCAAGGTGCCATATGGATAGGCGATGGGGAGAAGCTACAGAGGATTTGGTAGGATTTATGGATAGTTGGAAGTCATTAGAGTGAGGTAGATTTTATCTAGTTCTCACAGGTATTGCGGTAATTTGGACTAGGGTAGGAAGTTCCTGAGGCACCAGTGCTCTATAGGAATCATTAGGATGATATGGATCTACCTTGTGCTGATGCATGGAGGGTGACCTATGAGGATGACGATGAGATGGATATCACCAATATGGATGATGAATGGACTACTATAAAGTATGATACATGGTTCACTGTACAACTTCCATGGGTATCGAGTCCAGTAGTGGATATGGGATATGGGGATGGATATGAGATAGAGGCCAAGGAGACTGATGACGATCCTAAGCATTGGAGGAACCTTTGATATAGTACTCGAAGGAGGTAGTCAAGGGGTACAATTGAGTAGGCACCAAGAATTAGAGGGGATGGATATGGCATGGAGGATGTTCTAAAGGGACCTCTTAGTTGGAGTGAGGAGGATTGTGTGAGGCTAGAGTAGTTGGTGGTAGAGTAGCATGCAATAGTAGCAAATTGAGATATGATGGTAGCAGCTCGGGATGCATAGATAGATCGAATACGAATAGAGCTAGAGGTACAATCGACTGTAGGTGGAGGAAATGATAGGATTGCAATAATTCAGACAAATATGGTAGAGAAGAGTCATAGATAGATACATGATGTAGCATACCTTCAGGCTCAGGATGGATATATTTAATTTTTGGAGGATTGGTTTATGGAGCATGACATTGGGCTTCTAGATCCACTATATTCATCCATATTCGGTTTTGTTAGGCATAGTGAATCTAGGAATAGCTCTAGGTCTAGGTCTCCTTCGAGGTCATAGGGGACCTCTTATAGGCATTAGCTATTTGCTTAGATGCACTTTTGTATATGAGCCTGTTGAGTGGAAATTTTGCCCAATTGCAAAATCACCATCACAATCAAGTTTTTGATTAGAAAAATATCTTTTGCAAAGAAATTAATATTTCTCCAAGTTTCCTTATACTTAACGTGTGCTTGTAATCTTGTGAAGATGTATCAAATAAATGCTAGTAGTACCTTAGTGATTTGCAAATATTGTTAAAAAGGGGCCTATGTTGGTTTATTTTATTATGATATGCTATTGATTGTTCATGAAACTTAAAAGAAAAGGAAAACGTGATTGGACCTCATATGACCATGATGTAAAAGCCTTATTTCATTTTATCTTGAAGAATTATAGGTATATTTTATCTTCTTTTGGTTAAGCAAATTTTAAACAAGTTTTATCTTCCTTAAATCATGCTTTGAACATGAAACAAAGATTAAAATCTATATCTAAATGTAAATTTTAAATGATGATTTGATTCATTTAATTCTACTTTGAGCATGAAAATAAAGTAACTTGGTAAATGTAATAGCCTTTGATATGATAAATAAATTACCTCTCTTTAATGAAATTAAAATTTTCATAAAGAGAAGTTAATTTATTGTTTTAAAAATAATGGTCTTTTGAAATGCCATATAAATTACCTCCCTTTAATGAAATTATGATTTTCACAAAGGAAATTTAATTTATTGCTTGCAAAATGAAATGCAAAGCTTAAAATTTGATTTACCTTCAAAATGTGCAATTATGTCAAATTTCAAAATTATAAAATTCTTGATAAAACAACTTTAAATAATTTTTATAATTTCGAAATGGCTTCAAAATGAAATTGAAATTGCATAAGATGAAACATTACAGATTATTCTAGGGTTCCATGCATCTATTTTTTGGAATTTTATTTTTTTTCAATTTTTATTTGAATCGTCGAAGTTTAAAAAAAAACTGCAAAAATGGAAGGTTAGAAAAATAAAATAAAATCTGGAAAATGGACCAGAATGCTGAAAACAATGAAAAAAAAGTGCTAACAGTGTGATGCTACCCTATTCCTACAAAACTAGAGATGTAAGAAATTATGAATGTAACCCACCCAACCACCCGAAGTTGCATTTGCATAGTCTGAAGTGAATTAGGTGCAAGCTTCTAAGGAAAAATAAAATAAATCCATGCATTCAAACATTCAACAATGCTATCATTTAACTACATAAAACATTGTCTATAAGCCTGAAAACATGGAGGGGAAAAATAGACATTAATTCAAATATTCAAAAATAAATATCCTCCAATATTGTTAACAAGGTGTAAATTTCTGTAGCATTTTGCATTAAAAACATAAAGATAACAGTCCATGTTACATCAGGCTTCCAACATTGGCTTGCAAAATGCCCAACCCTTGTTTCTGCATTTGATGGGGTATTTAATATTTTTAAAGTGCCCTTTCATTTCTCTCCTTTGTTTTCGCTTCATTTTTTGTTTACGTAGCTTTCCACTTCCAAACTTTGGCTTTTGTAATGTTTCTTTTTTGGTTTCTTACGTTGGCTCAATGCGCAACGGATGGGCCTAATAATTTCAACTCATTAAATATGATTGTAACGTATGCTATGATAACTTTCATTTTACTTGATATTTGGCATCATTCACCTTCACATTTGATCTTATCCTTGGGCCCGTGATACCTAAACCCTTTTCTTTTATTAATGCCCTAGTCTAAGTTTAGAAAGCTCTCCTTAACATGGTGGACAAGCACATGTTATGAAATACTAGATAATCATCCCATGAACAGCTACCACACACCCTTTGATAGCAGACATCCATGTGGACCAACACACTATTTCCTACCACTTGGGTACCTACTTTTACTGCCATTCTCAATGATACTTTTTACCTTATATGCACTCTATCACATTTCATTTAGACTACCACGTTGCATCCACATTGATTTTGTACGGTACCTAGGTTATGATAAATATAAATTCTAGTGCCACATCACATCCATGTTGAACTCTATCAAGTTTGGAGTCTGGGTCTACATTGATCGATAGGATCTATTTCTTCCATCGCTCTTTACTAGCACCATTTGAGGTAACTATCGAGCTTTTTAACAAATGTCTTCACCATATTTTGATAGGGTTGTTCCTATTTGTCGTCGAACATGATCCTCACAAAAACCAAAATCTTTGCAGACAGATTAAAGGAAAAAATTATACAGATAAAATGCGGGCCTTCGTATCCATGCTCTAAAGCTCTGCTAAAATTTGACACCTCCTCGAACGTATCTATCATCATTGGATCAATGATAAAAATGAATATCCTATAGTGACTTGTTCCTTCATTCTAAAATGAAATCCATCCTATCAGCTTCACGTACACATCATGTTGCTATATAAAGAGGTATAGCAATTTCTACCTCCATCATTCCAAGTTTGTTTCAAAGAGACTGACCTCCTGGTGATGCCCGTTACTCAATGAATGAGACATTGACCACAGTACTATGGTCAAATAATGAAGATTTAGCCCTACTCCAATGTAAATGAAACACTATGAATGTTGCTCCCTCATACATGATACTCCATATTTTCATTAGCTTTGAAATATACTATCCATGAATTTACTTTGTTTATATTTTCATAATATGCACAAATCTATTTGAATATCAATTCTCTCTTCAAAACCTGATAGATCCCTAATACTCAATTAATTTAGCAAGTTAATTCTTATGATGGTCTAACTTGAAATTATCCTCAAATCCTTCAATGCTATGTATGCAACGATCCCTTTATATGTAGCCCCTATTTACTTGAAATGCAAGCGCATTGCTAATTCTTCATTGTTTGTAGTTCAATTGATGTTGGAAATATTTTTCTGATAATCTATTCCTATATTTTCATTTAACACATCCATGGTGCCATATATTATTCTCACAAACTACCATCAATACTTCACCTCATGTTCATAGTGCGACTTTAGTAATCTAAGTTGTTACAATAATTTATGGTGGATTGATAACTGGAGATGTATTTGATTGCACGTCTAGTTTTCATAAACTTTAAATATTTGCATCGCTCTCGAATAGTTTGTCGACCATGGTGGAGGTAATCTCGAACCTTCTCTCGCTATGCATAGATTCATGTCAACCATGCAAGATTCACAGTATATCCAATAGCATATCACATATACCAAAGATGTCCACTGCATATGTTGATTTATTTCCTAAGAATTCAAAGTCCAACTCGCTTGCCTTTATGACATTATCCCTAGATGCGAACCTGATCTTGATACTTGATTCAATAAAAAGTTGCACTGCACACATCACCATTCATATGCAACCAATTTGGATATAGAGTGTGTAACATTTGCTGGTGCTTTGTTTTCCATCCACTTCTTTTCGTGCTCAAACTTCATACTATCAACTTACCTATAGCCCAATAAATTCCATCCAAATTTTTTTGGCACTCGTTGCTTCTATGGGATGCTACATGCAAGCTAGAAATTGAACTCTTCTCTATATTTTTAATGAAATGCACTATTTTTGTTGTGGACCTCAATAGTTGATTGTCACTTTCCAGCTTCACTATGAGTGTGAAGAGATGTAAGTGCTCCCTGTCAAACTGTTGGAATCCTCATCAAACGTCTATTGTGGCTTCCCCTAATAATCATATTTGTTTGTATTGCTAGTTCACCATGTTGTTTGGGCCTTCAAACTCAGCACCTCATTCACCGTTATACCATCCTTGGTGAGACTGAAATCATACCCCATCACCTTATTTCCATGTGAGTGACCAAAATCAACCAAACCCCCTTTACATAGGTTTTCCTGAGTAAATCCTGTGGTTCACTGATAATTGATCTATCAGTGTCCAATTCAAGTCTCTATTCCTCAATCTAGACATCCGAGTGCCATGATCCTCATCAACATATCATTTGTATAATATTTTCAACGTAAATTACCCCTCGAACTCTTGTTTCACTACAAAATTTTGAACTTCTGGTGTCCCTGCTTGGAAATCCACCATGACATGTGTTCGAATCACCCAAGTTATTTGGTCCATAATTGTCTTTCCATGCGACATCTAAGTCCCTCTATAGAGTGGCACCATCATTCACTTGAGAATACACCATAACAACAAAAAAGGATTCATAAGAAGATTTAAATAACATAAAATTTAATAATACATGAAAAATATCATGGACTTCCATGCTTCTTTATTTCATGATTTATTTATTTTTTACATAACTATGGAAGGAATCAATAAAAAAAGAAATTAAAATAATTATTTTTTATTTTTATTTCTTATTTTTTATTATTTTATGTTTTATTATATATATATATATAACTCTATTTTTTATGTTTTATTAAAATATTTTATTGATTCAATCAACTTTAAAAGCTTAAATTAATCTAATTAAACATTGAAAATAGCCAACATAAAATAAACCAATACGACCTAACCAATAAAAAAGACCACCTACATGAAACAAAATGAGATATATTAAACCCCAAAAAACATGCACTACAATCCCATGGATGGGAACCTACGAAAGCTACTACTTGAAGTGAACAAAAACTCCTAAAATAAGAAAATTAAAGGTGGGTCCCCAATTTTGGGGCAAGTTGTGCAATTACTACAACAAATGGTGACTTTGCTGGAAAATGCTCTTGAGAATTTAAGGTCAAGAACCCAAATTTTCAAAATGAACAAACCAAAAATTAGAAGGATATGCATTATCTAGCAACATCTAAAGAAGATGGGGTAGAAAAATTCAATCGAAAACACATGAATCATTTGCCCTAGCTGAAGTGTGTGAAAGTGATTTCATTTTGCATAATTAAAAACCATTCAAACTCCATCACATGATTAACATTTAGGCTATATAAATATTGCTCATTAGAAGAATTCTTATAGAGAGAGCCCTACTGCCAGTTAGGCATCTATAGCCCCAGTAGATTTTATCTACATTACCCATGGTTTAATTGATATTTTGCAATGCCCATTTTATTTTAACAAGATTTGTCTAGATAGAGCCCTACTACTAGTTAGGTGTCTATATCCCTGATAGATTTTACCTAGATCTAGTGACTAATTTTAGCATGTTTTTCTTTGCTTGTTTTTTTTGTAAAGCCTTATAAAAATTTATGCACCATATGGCAGAGATAGTATTTGAAGTTAGGGATGGAGTATATTAGAATTTTGCCTTAATTTGCAAACCAAAATGACTTCATCCTTCAAGATTTTAAAGCATGTCCTTTAATATGATGTGTTCATGTGTAGCTTTAGCAAAGTGATTCAGTATTCCAAAATTTTCTATCTTAGTCCCAAAATCTAGGAGAGGTTACTAAACATCTTCATACCCTTTTCCTTGATCCACATGATAGAAAATTCACCCTTCATGACAAAGGAACACAAAAAATGATCAAGAGGCCATTAGTAGCAACCAAAAAACATCACCTCAAACAGAGGGACCAACATCAAAATGTGAAACCAAAAAATAAACTAAATCCTAACCTAATAAGACCGATAAGAAAGCGAAAACAACACTTCCCAACCAAATATTGTTGGCAATTTTGGGTACTTTGGGTACATTGCCTTTGCTCAAATGTATAAGTTGTCATTGATGTCAAAAGGCATTTTTGTGTTGATATCAAAAGAGTGTGATGTCAAGAATATCTTGAGAAGCTTCATTATGTTAAAGGGTTTTTATTAAAACCATGGTGACAAGGCTAAAGGTTTTTCTTAAAACCATTTGGACTCATTAAGGGTTTTTATTAAAACCAAGCTTAACTTAATGCAAAGGTCCATGTTTATTATTAATAATTAAATTAACTCAAACCTTTGTCAAAGGTCCAAGTTTAATTTATTATTAATAAAATAATAATAATTATTATTTTAATTATTATTAAAGGGTCTTTCAACCCTTAAGCGATGGAAGAAACAAGAATTCTTTCGCCGATATGTTGCCATCGTTGGAGGAGCGCCGACGTCAAACAGTTAAGGAAAAATGGCTATATAAGTTGGCATGATTTTCAAAAGTGAGCACCTCCGATTAATGTTGATATCTACGATTTGTGGCTACTCTATTTTAGTTCGATTTGCGCTTGGCATCTATGATTTGCATTTGCTCTGTTTCGTTCGATTTGCTTCTCTCGATTTGCATTTGCTCTGTTTCGTTCGATTTGCGCTTGGCGTCTGCGATTTGCATTTGCTCTGTTTCGTTCGATTTGCGCTTGGCATCTACGATTTGCATTTGCTCTATTTCGTTCGATTTGCGCTTGGCGTCTGTGATTTGCATTTGTTCTATTTTCCTTCGAACAGCGCTTGGTGTCTTCGAGTTGAGCTTGCTCTGTGTTTTTGAATCTTCGATTGACGTCTTTGAAATCGTGCTTATTCTGTGTCTTGGAGACTGTGCTCGGCAAACTCGGATTTGAGCTTGGGCTGCATCCTTACCTTTTTGCTTGACGGCAGTGGATTGTTTGCATGCGGTTTGTGGAAGACGTTTACGTTTTCCAGATTCTTGGCGTCAAAGGAAGATAAAAGAGAGGGCAGCGGTGTATTACTTCGTTGGGCACTTGTGACCCAACGGCGGTGGCGTTTAAGCGAAAGCGCTAGAAGGCAGAGGTGCCGCGTTCGATTCTCTTCGTTGGATTTTCTTTTGGTCGCGGTGTGCAAAGGATGGTGGCTGTGAATGCGCGGGAGGTATAAGGTTAAGGTATCATATTTGTTTTTGACATTGTTTTATTGATGTTTAATGTTTATGTGGAGTAATAAGGTGTAAAGAGGTTTTACTTTGTATGTTATTGTACTTTGGTGGTTTTTACTAAGTTGGAGAAATAAGGTGTTATATTTGGATCTTTATTATTGTGTATTATTGTATAGTTGCTAACTCTAATTGGTGGCAAATTGAGAGTTAGTGTTGTGACAGATTTTGAGTTCTCCTTCTTCATCAAAGTAATGGTATGGGCAACTTCTTCCATGTATGTTGTTTATGGTATATTTTCTGAAATTGAGTTTGGAGTGAAAAGGTTGTCTACTAAGTATTTTTGGTGTAAATCTTATTTTCTGGATATTGAAGATTGGTTATGCATTAAAGTCATTGATGAATTTTTGGGTGAATGCATAGTTCTGGTTGAGTAAGAGGAAGCATTTTTGCACTAGGGTTTATGTTAGTAAGTCTTGCTACTTGCATTGAGATGATGAAACCCTAGTTGTTGGTAAAAAGAATATAAGTATCATTGTTATATGAGATATTGCATGTTTGGCAATTGTTGGGTTGTGTTTCATATTCTTGAGAAAAGCATACTACATCTATCTTATTCTTTTGAGATTGAGATTGAGTTGAGATTGAGATTGGGAGTTAAGTATAGAACATATTGGGTCTCTAACAATTCTCTTTATGTTTCTATGAGATTTGAGATTGAGATTGGGAGTTAAGTATAGAACATATTGGGTCTCTAACATTCTCTTTATGTTTCTATGAGATTTGAGATTGATATTGGGAGTTAAGTATAGAACATATTGAGTCTCTAACAATTCTCTTTATGCTTCTATGAGGTTTATGAATCACATTGGGTCTCTAACAATTCTCTTTGTGGGTTCATGCTAAGCAAGTTTTTCTTGGTGAGCTTGCTGAGGTTTTGGACAGGTTCTAGTGGGGACTTGTGAGCAGGTTTTGGACGAGGTTTCGGTGGGGACTTGTGAGCAGATTTGGACAGGTCCTAGTAGAGGACTTGTGAGCTGAGTTTTTGAGAGTTCTATCAGAGAACTTGAGGACAGAGGTACATTGGTTCTTTGAGAAGAACCTGAGGACAGATTTGGCAAGTCTTTGAGAAGGCTTGTGTGTAGAGGATTGATTTGTTCAAAGAGTTGGACAGATCTGACAGATAGAGGAAGACTTGTACTAGACCGACTGACTGTGTTTGGTACAGGTAGTTGAGCTACTGTGGACGTGATCATAGAAGGTAGAGGTCTCTTAGGCTAAGCATTGAGGATAGGAGGTCTTCGGTGGAAAGGAGTTCCACGTGCTGGCAAGAGGTAGAGGCAGTTGATCTTCTGAGGGATCATTTCTAGAGCAGAGGGGAAGGTATCTCCTTTGAGCAGAGGCTCATAAATTCAGATTGGGGGAAGGTGTCTCCTTTGGGCCGAGGCTCATAAACATTGTAATTGGGAAGGTTTCCCAAAGAACTTTGAGATAACTTTTAGAGAAAAGTTTTGTGGACGTAGCCCAGGCATTCTGGGTGAACCACGTTAAAATTGGTGTCACTTTGTGGATGATATTGTGCATTGTTTTGATATTGCTTTGGGTATATTGCTTTACTATTTTGAAGTATAAAGGAAAAAGTAAAAAGAGGTCTTATACTGTTCACCCCCCTCTCAAGTATAAGCTTGTGTTCTTCAATTGGTATCGAGCAGGTGCCTTCAAAAAGTTTAACAGACTTGAAGGAAAAGCTAGTAAAGAACACAATGGATCATTCAAGTGGCAATGCAACACCTATTCTTGATGGGTCAGATTTTGGTCTTTGGAGTGCAAGGATGAAGGTTCATCTAATGGCACTTGGGAATGAGGTTTGGGAAGTGATTGAAGATGAGTACACTATTCCTGAACTTGGTCCTAATACTAAAGAAGAAAGGCTCCTACATCACAACAATTCAAAAGCAATGAATGCAATCCTGAAAGGCTTACAGAAAGCAGATCTCACCAAAGTGATTCACTGCAAGACAGCTAGTGAAATGTGGAATCAGTTGAAGGTGGTTCATACAGGTGATACAAATGTCAAAAAGGCCAAGTTGAGACACTTCAAAGGTATGTTTGAACAACTCAAGATGAATGATGATGAAAATATTAGTGACTACATGCTTCGTATGGATGAGGTTGTTAACTCCATGAAAGACTTAGGTCTTGAGCTTGCTGAAAATGATGTTTGTGATAAGATTTTAAGATCTCTTCCTAATAGATTTAGTGAAAATATTTCTGCTATTGAGGAAGCTAAAGATTTGGATAAGTTGAAAAAGGATGAGCTCCATAGTATACTTGCAGCATTTGAGTTAAGAACTCAAGTGAAAGTTGATGTCAAGAAGGAGGCAACTTTCAAGGCTACCAAGAAATCCAAAGGTAAATAGTTTCAAGAGAGTGATGAGTCTTCTAGTGATGAAGAGGCATATTACAGCAAGAAAGGCAAGTTCTCTAGAAAGCACAAAAATATGAAAAACGTAAGATGTTTCAATTGTGGAAAGTTTGGTCATTATGCTACTGACTGTATTGTTGCCAAGGATGAAAGTGATGAAGATAAACAGGACTGTAAGAGCAAGGATTCTAAAAGCACAAGCATCATAGGAAAAACAAAGATGAGCACAACAATCAAGGAAAGAGGTATTCTCACAAACACAAGAAGAGTTTCTACCTAGACAAAGCAAGTAAGTGTTCTAGTAGTGATAGTGAAAGTTCTTCAAGTGATAATGAAAATGAGATGTTGTTCATATCTGAAAAAGAGGAAGAACCAAAACATAGATTCATTATCATGAAATGTCTTAGATGTGGAAATTTTGGTCACCTTGAGGATGATTGCACAAATAATGATTTGGTTTCTAGTATGTATGAGGATGCTTCAGAAAACTATAAGGAAGATGCATGTATGGTTTTTGAAAAGGGTAGCACCTCTAGTGATAAGAAATCTGAAAAATGCTTTGATGATTCTAAAAGCAAACATATAGAGGAAGGTGAAGTAGATCTTAAAGGTGAACTTATTAGTGCTCTTAGTGCTTTGAAAAAGGAAAGAAAGAAGAATGCTAGACTCAAGGATAAGTTGGATGAATGTTGTATGGAGAGAGATGATCTTATAGAAAGTCTTGACTTCTCTATAGCTAAGACACAAGAACTCAAGGATGAGTTAGAGTCTAAGGTTCTTGAGTATAGTGAGTTAGAACAGAAAATGGCTTCTTTGAAAGAGGAAACTAAAGGGTACAAGGATAAGCTTCACAGGTTTCAAGATAGCTCCAAAAAGGTTAAGTCTCTCATCAAAGGTCAAAGAAAGACAACAGATAAAACAGGCCTTGGTTTTGTTAAGCCTCACAAGGAACAAGTTGGAGAGTCTAGTAAGAGACTCCAAAAGGAAGAGAGTTCTGATGAGGAAAGTATTTCAGATCATGAGTCCTTGAATGATAGATGCACAGAAATAGAAAATAGAATTCAGAATGAGAAGAAGAAGTTTTCAGAGCCTAAGAGGTCAAATAAAGGGAAGTTTCAAGGCAGATGTTTTGCTTGTCACAGGTTTGGTCACACAGCTTCACATTGCATGGCTCAAGTGAAGAAGGTAAATGACAGTTTCAGAGGTGGTAATTTCTTTCAAGGGTATTGCTACTCTTGTCAACAGTTTGGGCACAAGGCAGTTTATTGCAAGGCAAATATCAGGAACAGGTTTGGTCAGAATAGGTTTGGTCAAAACTGGTGGATTCAAAGAACAGGTATGCCTAAAAGAAATAACATTGTTACTTGTTATAAGTGCAACAATGAAGGTCACACAGTCAGACAGTGTAGAGCTGAAATTCTAGAATACAGGAATAGGAATAGTGGCATGATCAGGTCCAAGGATCAAGGCATGGATAAAAATAGGGATGAGAACAAGAACAAGAACAGTGACAGGAATAGGAATATGGACAAAGAATTCAAGAGAAGGCCCGACAAGGAAGTTATAGACGCTGATGATGATCAGTGCCTAATGGGAGTTTTACTCCCACCCCAGAATTAATCACCTCATCAGGAGGTGGGGGAGGGACTAAGCTAAGAGGCTAATTCTTAGTCCCGAGCCCCAAAGGTGGCCCTTTGCCATTGATGACAAAGGGGGAGAGATATGAGTAAGGGGGAGAGCTTCAAAGTGAAGAGGAAAGCTTCAAGTCAGGGGAGCAAAACTTCAAAGGAAGATTCTCAGTTGTTAGCACGGTTGGTTTCAGTTGGTTTCAGTTTTGGCTCTTGAGAAGTGTTTTCATTAAAGGTTTGCCATCAATGACAAAGGGGGAGATTGTTGGCAATTTTGGGTACTTTGGGTACATTGCCTTTGCTCAAATGTATAAGTTGTCATTGATGTCAAAAGGCATTTTTGTGTTGATATCAAAAGAGTGTGATGTCAAGAATATCTTGAGAAGCTTCATTATGTTAAAGGGTTTTTATTAAAACCATGGTGACAAGGCTAAAGGTTTTTCTTAAAACCATTTGGACTCATTAAGGGTTTTTATTAAAACCAAGCTTAACTTAATGCAAAGGTCCATGTTTATTATTAATAATTAAATTAACTCAAACCTTTGTCAAAGGTCCAAGTTTAATTTATTATTAATAAAATAATAATAATTATTATTTTAATTATTATTAAAGGGTCTTTCAACCCTTAAGCGATGGAAGAAACAAGAATTCTTTCACCGATATGTTGCCATCGTTGGAGGAGCGCCGACGTCAAACAGTTAAGGAAAAATGGCTATATAAGTTGGCATGATTTTCAAAAGTGAGCACCTCCGATTAATGTTGATATCTGCGATTTGTGGCTACTCTATTTTAGTTCGATTTGCGCTTGGCATCTACGATTTGCATTTGCTCTGTTTCGTTCGATTTGCGCTTGGCGTCTATGATTTGCATTTGCTCTATTTCGTTCGATTTGCGCTTGGCGTCTACGATTTGCATTTGCTCTGTTTCGTTCGATTTGCGCTTGGCGTCTGCGATTTGCATTTGCTCTGTTTCGTTCGATTTGCGCTTGGCGTCTACGATTTGCATTTGTTCTATTTCCTTCGAACAACGCTTGGTGTCTTCGAGTTGAGCTTGCTCTGTGTTTTTGAATCTTCGATTGACGTCTTTGAAATCGTGCTTATTCTGTGTCTTGGAGACTATGCTCGACAAACTCGGATTTGAGCTTGGGCTGCATCCTTACCTTTTTGCTTGACGACAGTGGATTGTTTGCATGCGGTTTGTGGAAGACGTTTACGTTTTCCAGATTCTTGGCGTCAAAGGAAGATAAAAGAGAGGGCAGCGGTGTATTACTTCGTTGGGCACTTGTGACCCAACGACGGTGGCGTTTAAGCGAAAGCGCTAGAAGGCAGAGGTGCCGCGTTCGATTCTCTTCGTTGGATTTTCTTTTGGTCGCGGTGTGCAAAGGATGGTGGCTGTGAATGCACGGGAGGTATAAGGTTAAGGTATCATAATTGTTTTTGACATTGTTTTATTGATGTTTAATGTTTATGTGGAGTAATAAGGTGTAAAGAGGTTTTACTTTGTATGTTATTGTACTTTGGTGGTTTTTACTAAGTTGGAGAAATAAGGTGTTATATTTGGATCTTTATTATTGTGTATTATTGTATAGTTGCTAACTCTAATTGGTGGCAAATTGAGAGTTAGTGTTGTGACAGATTTTGAGTTCTCCTTCTTCATCAAAGTAACGGTATGGGCAACTTCTTCCATGTATGTTGTTTATGGTATATTTTCTGAAATTGAGTTTGGAGTGAAAAGGTTGTCTACTAAGTATTTTTGGTGTAAATCTTATTTTCTGGATATTGAAGATTGGTTATGCATTAAAGTCATTGATGAATTTTTGGGTGAATGCATAGTTCTGGTTGAGTAAGAGGAAGCATTTTTGCACTAGGGTTTATGTTAGTAAGTCTTGCTACTTGCATTGAGATGATGAAACCCTAGTTGTTGGTAAAAAGAATATAAGTATCATTGTTATATGAGATATTGCATGGTTGGCAATTGTTGGGTTGTGTTTCATATTCTTGAGAAAAGCATACTACATCTATCTTATTCTTTTGAGATTGAGATTGAGTTGAGATTGAGATTGGGAGTTAAGTATAGAACATATTGGGTCTCTAACAATTCTCTTTATGTTTCTATGAGATTTGAGATTGAGATTGGGAGTTAAGTATAGAACATATTGGGTCTCTAACAATTCTCTTTATGTTTCTATGAGATTTGAGATTGAGATTGGGAGTTAAGTATAGAACATATTGAGTCTCTAACAATTCTCTTTATGCTTCTATGAGGTTTATGAATCACATTGGGTCTCTAACAATTCTCTTTGTGGGTTCATGCTAAGCAAGTTTTTCTTGGTGAGCTTGCTGAGGTTTTGGACAGGTTCTAGTGGGGACTTGTGAGCAGGTTTTGGACAGGTTCCGGTGGGGACTTGTGAGCAGATTTGGACAGGTCCTAGCAGAGGACTTGTGAGCTGAGTTTTTGAGAGTTCTATCAGAGAACTTGAGGACAGAGGTACATTGGTTCTTTGAGAAGAACCTGAGGACAGATTTGGCAAGTCTTTGAGAAGGCTTGTGTGCAGAGGATTGATTTGTTCAAAGAGTTGGACAGATCCGACAGACGAGAGGAAGACTTGTACTAGACCGACTGACTGTGTTTGGTACAGGTAGCTGAGCTGCTGTGGACGTGATCATAGAAGGCGAGAGGTCTCTTAGGCTAAGCATTGAGGACAGGAGGTCTTCGGTGGAAAGGAGTTCCACGTGCTGGCAAGAGGTAGAGGCGGTTGATCTTCCGAGGGATCATTTCCAGAGCGAGAGGGGAAGGTATCTCCTTTGAGCGAGAGGCTCATAAATTCAGATTGGGGGAAGGTGTCTCCTTTGGGCCGAGGCTCATAAACATTGTAATTGGGAAGGTTTCCCAAAGAACTTTGAGATAACTTTTAGAGAAAAGTTTTGTGGACGTAGCCCAGGCATTCCGGGTGAACCACGTTAAAATTGGTGTCACTTTGTGGATGATATTGTGCATTGTTTTGATATTGCTTTGGGTATATTGCTTTACTATTTTGAAGTATAAAGGAAAAAGTAAAAAGAGGTCTTATACTGTTCACCCCCCCTCTCAGTATAAGCTTGTGTTCTTCAAATATTAGGGATAAAGCCCAAAAACAACAAATCTAAGAAGAAAAAATCAAGCAAATTAAGATTATATACAATAATATACAATAGTGCACAAGTTGGTGACAAAATTTCAAGCATCATTTTCTTGGGTCCCAAACTTTATTTCTATCATAAATGAAAAGAATCTTGACATGATAGGCATACCAAATTTTATGAGCAACATCCCACAATAACATTATACCTACAAGCATAAAATTCTTCAATTTACCTCTCTCACCCCACCATCTTGATTTAGTTTTGTTAGAAATCCAATGGTGAAGCTTTAATTCATAAAAATGATAAAACAATGATTGATTTTCAATTATTCCTTTTCTATTCCTTAAAATGAAAATTTCACAATTCGATTCATGTTTTATAATTAGGTTTTCCTTTTAAAATATGATATCTTGCAAATAGGATCCTTTTTCTATAAATTTTAAAGCCAATTCATTTTTCACATCTTTAGGCCAATCATGCTTATGCAACAATTTACAAGAATCTAGGATATCTATTAAATTAGGATCATTATAAGTTTTTATCCTAGATTCCATGATCAAGTGTTGATGAATTTGATTTAGTAACTTAAAAGCATTTGCTTCCATTTCACTCATAAAAGCAATCTTACTAGTGGTGTGAGGATTATCTTACTCGAATTATTTATCAACCACACATGGCATTTCATCATTGATATCATTTGAATCCAACAACCAATAAGGTAAACCTTCACCTGGAGTTTGAATGATTGGAAAGAACATGTGAGATTCTACCTTTAATACATTTTATTTTACCAATACTTGGAGAGGATTTGTAACTTCTTCCTTTTTCTCATGATCTCTATCATCATCATCATCATGTAGCACTTCTTCTTCATCCATGACCTATTTATCAAAGACACCAAAATTAGACACCCAATTAAAAATATGTCCATCCTTTTTAAACCATAAGCCTTGTCTATCTAGGGATGCATCCAATAACACATGTCTACCTACCACTTGAGTTGTTTCAAATAAAGCAATATTTTCATTTGGATCATCAATGGTATCAAACCCAAACCACTCATATTATGGAATTTTCTCCATATGAGGTGGCATAGATATTATACGATCCTTAGGTAGAACTAGGTTTTCAATTTTTTGCCCCTTAAATAAGAACAAAGTGAGAAATTCCTCTCTTTCATCCATAACAAATGGATCATAGGAAACATTTATTATTTTATATTTTTCT
The DNA here is from genome assembly GCA_028583015.1 of Wollemia nobilis. Lineage (NCBI taxonomy): Eukaryota > Viridiplantae > Streptophyta > Pinopsida > Araucariales > Araucariaceae > Wollemia > Wollemia nobilis. Next base: position 6,814,153 of record JAQPPZ010001069.1, on the reverse strand, counting down.
CTTTTTGCAAGGTGTTCAATAAAATCATCTTAAAAAGAATTGAGTCTTGGAACCCTCTCTATTTCTACAAATGGTTTGTCATTTTGAGGATGTTAAAGGTTTTGATCATCAATTTTAATCATCTCATCCAAATTGGTGGAATGTTCTGATTCATAACATGTTTCAAAATTAGTCTACTCTAGGACCCCTCCACTTTATAAAAGAATGTCACTTTTAGTATCTTTGACCTTTGTCTCATAAGAATGATTCATAGAATTATCAAGATATACATCTTGAGGTGTTTGTTCCTGTAATTGAGCAATATTTACTTTAAGATGTAGAACTAGCCTGTACAACTTGTCTCATATATCAAGTGAAGCACTTGCTTTATTAGAAAGAGTGGTAAAGTCCTCTCATTTATTCCACAAAAAATAATCATATTTTAAAACTAAGGTGTGATGCTCAGCAAATTCTTCACAATCTTTGAATTCAACAATAGATTTATTTTAAAACCCACCTTCATCCACTTTTGAGGTCTCAAATTTTTCTAAGAGTGGATCCTTTGTTTTTCTATTATTATCATAATAATTGTACTCTGAAAACAAATGATGAGATTCTATCATGCCTTCTAGAAAATCTTCATATTCATCTCTTGACTCCTCAAATTCACTTTCAATCACCTTTGGTGAGTCAAGGGTTTCTTCAATGAGATCAACTCTTGTATTTTTCTTTCTAATATTATCCCAATCCTCCTTTGTGAATAATGAATCTAAGCCTTTTATTTCTAGCTTGTCATAACTTGGCTCATGTTGGCTTTCTTGAGCATCTATCTCAATGATTTCATCTAAGATTTTGGAGAGTCCTGAATTGACATATATTTCAATGCAAGTCCTATCTTGGCCTTCTCCATTATCTAAGCGAGAATAAATGGAATATCATTGAAATTCACATTATGAACTTGATTTGTAGTATGATTTGGAAGCATACTTTGAGTAACTTTATCTTGTAATGAAGCCATCTCTCTACTTAAATTTTGGACCAACCTCTTTAGGTCTTTTACTTTTGACTCAAGCTTATTGGGTTGGGTAGTAGAAGTGGTAGGATTAGTTGGATTGACACAAGTAGGCAAAGCCTGAGCACTTGTTGCTATGACTCCATGAGTGGCCAAATGGTTCTCTAATCATAATGGAGTGGTTTATTGGATAGATGTATTTATATAAGCACATGTGGGAGGATAAGTGGGTATGGTAGAGTAAAAATTATTGTAGGGAAAAATGTTCAACATCGAATTCTACTGTGCCCATGCCTAGTTTATCATTGGGGTTTGATTGTAAGCTCCTAGTTGTCCTACCATAGGTAATTACTCCATACCAACACCTTGTGGCCTTATTTTTTGTTCTACAAACATGGCCTCCGTGTGGGCCAAGGTAAGAGTAGTGACCAAAGGATTTTTGGTAGTGAACATGGTGATCAAGGGATCCAAGGTACCAAAGTATATTTGAAGAACAAAATTTTATGAAATAACAAAAGGAGTAGTCAATCTTGCATAGAGCTTTTGAAACCTCGTGTTGAAAATTCTTAATGGCTCATTAGGTTCCCTCCTACAAGAAGCAAATTGTTGATAGATTTTGGTAGGATATATGGGTAACCTAAACTGATTGATAAAAGTAGTTTTTAACTGGGCACAAGTTGTAATAGAGTTAGCAGGTAGATTGAATTACCAATCATATGCCATGTCATATAGGCTCAAATAAAAAAATATACAAGCCAAATCCTCAAGTTTGACTTGTCATCTACTTATAGTATTCACATAGAATTGAATGTGATCCCCTGCTAATTTTGTGCCATCATGTTTAAACTTGGGCAAAAATTCCTCTATATTCTTGGGTGGGTCATGAACATCTCCAACAATATTTAAAGGATTTTTGTGCACCCCATATCACTTTCAAGCATTTGTAGCCATAGTATTAGGATGTGGCATGATCAATAATGACAAAAACAAAGGTTTGTTAACACTACATAAACTAAACATCATAATAAGAAATATTTTCAAAGACAGTTAGCATCAACACATTATCAATTAAATCAAATTTCCAATCAATGAAAACCATCACCTATCTAAAAAATCTCATTAGTCCATGCCAATGCCTTCAAATAAATATTTCAAGTAAACATGAACAATTTAACATTTAAGTAGCAATAGAAGAAACTAATTCATGCCATCCTTCTAGCACCAATTTTGTTGAGTGGAAATTTTTCCCAATTGCAAAATCACCATCACAGTCAGGATTTTGATTAGAAAACCCTCTCTTGCAAAGAAATAGAAATTTCTCCAAGGTTCCTTTTACTTAATGTGTGTTTGTAATCTTGTGAAGATATATCAAATAAATGCTAGGAATACCTTAGTGATTTGCAAATAATTGTTAACAAGGGGCCTATGTTGGTTTATTTTATTATGTTATGCTATTGATTGTTCATGAAACTTAAAAGAAAAATTAATTGTGATTGGCTCTCATATGACCACGATGTAAAAGCCTTAATTGATTTTATCTTGAAGAATTTTAGATAGATTTTATCTTCTTTTTATTAAACATATTTTAAACAAGTTTTATCTTCCTTAAATCCTGCTTTGAACATGAAACAAAGATTAAAATCTATCTCTAAATGTGAACCTTAAATGATGATTGGATTCATTTAATGTTACTTTGAGCATGAAAATAAAGTAACTTGGTAAATGTAATAGCCTTTGATATGATAAATAAATTATCCCTCTTTAATGAAATTAAAATTTTCATAAAGAGAAGTTAATTTATTGCTTTAAAAATAATGGCCTTTTGAAATGCCATATAAATTACCCCCCTTTAATGAAATTATGATTTTCACAAAGGAAATTTAATTTATTTTTTGCAAAATGAAATGCAAAGCTTAAAATTTGATTTACCTTCAAAATGTGCAATTATGTCAAATTTTGAAATTATAAAATTCTTGATAAAACAACAACTTTAAATAATTTTTATAATTTTGAAATGGCTTCAAACTGCAATATTGCATAAGATGAAATGTTAAAGCTTATTAGAGGGTTCAATGCATCTATTTTTTATACTTTTAATTTTCATTTTAATTGCCGAAGTTTAAAAAAATCGGCAAAAAGAGAAGGTTAGAAAAAATAAAATAAAATCTAGAAAATGGACTAAAATGCTAAAAACATTGAAAAAAAAGTACTAACAATGTGATTATACCCTATTCCTACAAAATTGAAGATGCGAGAAATTCTAAATGTAACCCAATTTACCTGAAGTTGCATTTGCACAATCCGAAGTGAGTTGGATGTAATCTTCTAAGGAAAAATAAAATAAATCCATGCATTCAAACGTTCAACAATGCTATCATTTAATTGCATAAAACACCGTCTATAAGCCTGAAAATATGGAGGGGAAAAATAGACATTAATTCAAACATTCAAAAATAAATCTCCTCCAATCTTGTTAACAAGGTGCAAATTTCTACAATATTTTGTATTAAAAACAGAAAGATAACTGTCCATATTACATCAGACTTCCAACATTAGCCTGCGATAATGTCCATCCCTTATTTCTGCATTCGATGGGGTATTTAAGATTTTCAAAGTGCCCTTTCATTTCTCTCCTCTGGTTTTGCTTCATTTTCAGTTTACATAGTGTTTCCACTTCTAAAATTTGGCTTTTGCAATGCTTCTTTTTTGCTTTCTTGCATTGGCTTAATGCACAATAGATGGGTCTAATAATTTTAACTCATTAAAGCTGCTTGTAACGTACACTATGATAAATTTTGCTTTACTCGATATTTGGACTCATTCACCTTCACATTTGACCTTATCCTTGAGCCTGTGATACCTAAAACCTTTTGTTTTATTAATGCCCTAATCTAAGTTTAGCAAGCTCTCCTTAACATGGTGGATACACACATGTTATGAAATACTAGAAAATCATACCATGAACGACTACCACATACCCTTCGATAGCAGACATCCACGTGGACCAACACACAATTTCCTACCACTTGGGCACTTGCTTTTATTACCATTCTCAATGATACCGTTTACCTTATATGCACTCTATCAACTTTTGTTTAGACCATCGTGCTGCATTCACGTTGATTCTATATGGTACCAAGGTTATGATCAATATACAAGCTAGCACCACATCACTACTTTGTTGGCCTCTATCAAGGTTAGGATTTGGATCCACATTGATCTATAGGATCCTTTTCTTCCACCACTCTTTACTAGCATCGTCCGAGGTAACTGTTGGGCTTTGTAACAACTCTCTTCATAATATTTTGACAAGACTATTCCCATTTGCCATAAACCACAATCCTCATAAAACCCACGACCTTCGTAGACTAATTCAAAGCAAAAATTATACATATAACATGCAGGCCTTCGTATCCACACTCTAGAGCTCCGCTAAAATCTGACACCTCCTCGAACGTATCCATCACCATTGCCTTAGTGATAAAAATAAACATCTCACAGTGATGTCCCACAGTGACTTTGGTACTCCATTTCAAAGTGAAATCCATCCTACCAGCTTCACGTACAAATAATCTTGCTATCTACAGAGGTTTGGTAGTTTCTACCTCCATCATCCCAAGTTCGTGTTAGAGATATTAACCTCCTAGTTATGCCTGCTAATTGACGGATGAGACGCCCACCACAGTACTACGATTGAATAATGAATATTTGGCCTTGCTCCATTGTAAATCAAACACTATGAACATTGTCCCTTCATCTGTGATACTCCACATTTTCTTGGCTCCGTTATATCCCGTCTACAAATTTACTTTATTTATATTTTCATAATATGCACAAATCTATTTGAATCTCAATTCTCTCTTCAAAACCCGAAAAATCCCTAATATTCAATTGATTTAGCAAGTTAATACTTGTGATGGTATAATTTGGCATTATCCTTAAATCCTTCAATGATATGTACACAATGACCCCTTTGTACGTAGCCCCTATTTCCCTAAAATGCAAGTGAATTGTTAATTCTTCATTGTTTGTAGTTCAATCAACATTGGTAGCATTTTTATGACAATTTGTTCTTGTATTTTCGTTTAACACATCCATGGCACCATATATTATTCTCACAAATTGCCATAAATACTTCACCTCATGTTCATAGTGAGACTTTAGTAATTTGAGTTGTTACAATAATTCACGGTGGACTAGAACACTAGAGATGTATTTTATGACATACCCAGTTTGCATAACCTTCAAATATTTGCATCGCTCTCAAACAGTCTATCGGTTGTGGTAGAGGTAATCTTGAACCTTCTCTCACTGTGAATATCTTCACATCATCCATGTGAGATTCGTGGTATATCCACCAACATATCATGTATACCAAAGACGTCCACTGCATATATTGATTTATTTCCTAAGAATTCAAAGTTTGACTTGCTTTGCTTTTTGACCTTATCCCTAGACATGAACCCAATCTTGATACTTGATTTGGTTAAAAGTTGCACTACGCACATCACCATTCATCTACGACCAATTTGGACATAGAGAGTGTAACATTCACCGGTGCTTTATTTTCCATACACTTATCATCATGCTTAAACTTCATGCTATCAACCTACATGCAACCCGATAAACACCATCCCAAAATTTGTAGCACTCATTGCTTCTATGGGATGATACATGCAAGCCAATAATTTAAATCTTCTCTATGTTTGTAATGAAATGCATTGTCATTGTTGTGGACCTCATTAGTTGACTATCACTTTCCAGCTTCACTACGAGTGTGGAGAGACGTAAGTGCTCCCTATAAAACTATTGGAACCCTCATCGAATGTTTGCTATGAATTCCCATAATAATCATCTTCGTATGTATTGCCAGTTCACCATATTGTTTGGGACTTCAAACTCAGCACCTCATTCACCGTTACACCACCCTTGGTGAGACTGAAAGCATACCCCATCACCTAGTATCCATGTGGGAGTGACCAAAATCAACCAAATCCCCCTTTTTATGGGTTTTCCTGAGTAAATTTTGTGGCTCACGAATAACTGATCTACCAATGTCCAAGTTAGGTCTTTATTCCTAAAGATGGATTTCGAGGTGCATGATCCTCATCCACATATCATCCGTCTGAGAGTGTTAACATTAATTTTCATTCAGGTTTTTGTTTCACTATCAAATTTCAAACATCCAGTGTCCCCGCTTGGTAGTCCACCATGAAATGTGTCCGAATCACCCAAGTCATCTGGTCCATCTCTGTCTGTCCACACGACATCTAAGTCCCTCTATGGGGTGACACCAATATTGACTTGAGAATACACCGTACCAACAAAAAAGGATTCACAAGAAGATTTAAATAATATAAAATTTAATACTATATGAAAAATAGCATGGAATTCAATGCTACTTTATTTTATGATTTATTTTTATATAACTATGGAAGGAATCAATACAAAAAGAAATTAAAATAATTATATTTTAATTTTTAATTTTTTTAATTTTATGTTTTATTATATATATATATATATATATATATATATATATATATATATATATATATATATATATATATATATATATAAAACTCTATTTTTTAATGTTTTATTAAAAATATTTTATTGATTTAATCAATTTTAAAAGTTTAAATTAATCTAATTTAAACATTGAAAATAACCAACATAAAATAAACAAATAAGACCTAACCAATAAACAAGACCACCTACAAGAAACAAAATGGGAGATATTAAACCCCAAACAACACACATTGCAATCCCATGGATGGGAACCTATGAAAGCTACTACTCGAAACAAATAAAAACTCCCAAAATAAGAAAATTAAAGGTGGGTCCTCAATTTTGGGGCAAGTTGTGCAATGGCCACAACAGAGCCTTGGTGCTCCATTGTATATAGCCTTTGGGTATTTCTTGTATGTGCGATATTTATACATATATACATGAGTTTTACTTTTGTGTTATGTTTTTGTGTGAATGCTTTTGTGTAAATGCTTGTGTATATGGATGATTAATGCAATTATAATGTGTATAAATGCAAATGAATTAATGCTCATTCATAGTTTAGATTTTGCTTGGCCATGTTTAGTATTTTTATTTAATTAGGAGCACCAAATTGATGGTATGTAAAAATGGATGACTCATGCAATGATATGGATGTTGACATGGAAGAAGACATGGATGTTGACATGGAAGAAGATATGGATGTTGATATGGAAGAAGATATGGATGTTTATATGGAAAAATAACTATTTTCAAAGACTCATATATACTAGTTGCATCAAACAAACTCACTAAACACTGCCTAATTTCTCTAAGACCAAATATGTATGCAGTGAATTCATTTATCGAATCATAAGTATGCTAATGAATCGAGGTAATAGAGAACCAATGTGTGTGCAAGTGAATTCATTAACCCATATTTAGCAAATTGAGATGAAACATGTAATGGATGAGACCAAGAAGTTGCATTTTCCTTATGTGCATTCATAGATCTCTTTAAAAGAGATGTGTCACGATGCATGCGCGTACTCCACTGCCAATCAAGCATCTATAGCCCTGGTGGATATTGACTCCATAGTCCAATAATTTGATCTCTAAGTTTTGGGGATGACTACCTAACCGTATGACTGGAAATGTAGTACTATCATTAAAACTTGAGGATCAGTGGTGTGTGGTGTGTAAAATATTTAGAGTTTTTAGGGGTTTTACCCTGCTCTTTATTTTATTTAGAAATTATGATAGTGGTGAAAACCACTATTTTTGTGGACTATGTTGCATGATGATACAAATAAGGAATACCCTGTTCACTTCGAGGTACAACCCAAATATGGTGTTATTCCTCTTTGATACAATATGTTTTTAGGATGTGTGATTGTATTTGGTTCAAGAATGTTTAGAGTCAATTCCCATAACTCAAAATTTTCTTAGTGAAAATGTGTCTTGGTCCTAAAGAAAATTTGACATGCATTGGAGGTTGCTTAAAACACTAGGATTGGCTGAGTGACCAAAAAAACCTAGGAATTATGGCAATGTGGCTTGCAAATGACAATATTGACTTTATGGAATATTGCAATGAAATGGATGATGTTTTGAAGGTGCCCCTGATTAAGGCAACATGAATTTATTGGACCAATTGTTATCTAAATTGAATAAATGATCCCTAATATAAAATGAAATGTGTGAGGATGGTTGTGAATGCAATGTATGAAAAGCAAGTTGTGAAATGAAGTGAAATATGTGTAATGCAATATGTGAAATACAAGGTGTAAAAATGCAATGTATGAAAAGCAAGTTGTGAAATGAAGTGAAATATGTGTAATGCAATATGTGAAATGCAGTTTGTGAAATAAAATGTGTGTAATGCAATGTTATTTTTTGTAATATTCATGTATGTATACATATATAAATCACATTATGCATAGAATAGTCTCAAGTGGATAACATTAAGTGGTTTGGGCTCTTAAAATCCCTCTGGACTGGCAAGCCTATAAGTTCATTTACCCACTTTTTGAGTGTTAATGTATGGAACTAACCAATTAGCCATGAATTTATCATGAAGATGCAGTAATGCATTGGTGTTTTTTTTATTATCTTTAAGAATAAGTTCTCCTACTTGGAATTCATGTAGATAAACTTTGGTATTGTAAGCACGCTTTAGGCGGTCTTGATAAACTCATAAATTATCTAAAGCATTGACCCACCTTTCATCAAGAAGAGTGAGTTGGTTAAGATGTGCTTTTCAGAAGTGTCATCATATATGAATTCCTGTAATAAAAATTGCAAGGAGGGGATCTCAAGCTCAAGAGGCATGATTGCTTCAGCTCCATAGACCAATGAAAATAGTTTTTCCCAGTAGGCATGTGGATGCTTGTTCAATAAGCCCATAATGCCAAAGGGAATTTGTGTATACTGAAGAACACAAGATTATACTAAGATGGAGGAATAATATAAGACCACTTTTTACTTTTCTTTTCAAATCAATATTATGCAGTGTATAGATAGCAGTATCTATAGCAATAATTAAAGCAATACATAAAACACCATATATAATAAAGACACAGATTTAGCGTGGTTCACCCAATGTGGGCTACCTCCACAAAGAAAATATTTCTTCTAAATATTTCTCAAATAATATTTTGGAAATCCTTTCCAATTACAATGTTTATGGACCTCTATCCAAAGGAGATGTTGATCCCCTAAATCTGGTTTGTGGATCTCTATCCATAGAAGAACTCCTCCTCTGCTTTGGCTAGTGATCCTCTAGAAGACATTGCATCCACTGCATTGACTGTGAATATCTCTCTAATTGAAGACTCTTGTCCTCACTCAGAAGAATTACCCTTAATGTCCTAGTTGATGGATCTCTATCCACTGGAGAATCTATCCTCTCTGCTTTGTCACCTCCAAAGCTCTACTCAATAGGTTCACTTAAAACCTTCTCAAAATATGATCAACGGGTCCACTTAGAACCTACTCAAATATGTTCAAAAAGTCCACTTAGAACCTACTCAAATATGCTCAATAGGTCCACTCAGAACCTACTCAAATCTACTCAATAGGTCCACTCAGAACCTACTCAAATCTTCTCAATAGGTCCACTCATAACCTGCTAAAATATTCTCAATAGGTCCACTCAAAACCTACTCAAATCTGCTCAACAGGTCCACTTAGAACCTACTCAAATCTGCTCAATAGGTCCACTCAGAACCTACAAAATTTTGCTCAACAAGTCCACTTAGAACCTGTCCAAATATGCTCAACAGGTCCACTCAGAACCTATCCAAATTTTCTCAATAGGTCCACATAGAACCTATCCAAATCTACTCAATAAGTCCTCTCTAGGACTTGCTCAAATCTGCATTGCAAGCTTCCACAAAAGCTCACACAAAAATAGTCCACAAGCCTTCTCAAAGACTTACCTCAAATCAACTTAACAAGTCGACACAAAGAATTGTTAGAGACTCAATATGTTCTATACTCAATGCTCAATCACTTTCTGAACTCAATATCATAGAAGAATAAAGAGTAGTGTTAGAGACTCAATATGTTCTATACTCAATGCTCAATCACTTTCTCAACTCAATCTCATAGAATCATAAAGAGAATTGTTAGAGATTCAATATGTTCTATTTTCAAAGCTCAATCTCAACTCAAATCTAAATATAGAATAGTTTATTTTATGGAAATTGAACAACCAACTCACACATTCACTTGAATAGGCTCAATCAAATCTACTCAACCAATCACCTCAAGGGACAACCCTTTCTCACAAACCCTAGTCCAAGAATATATCAAACAACTCAAAATATTTCCAACAATGCTCATAACAAATCTCACATAACAATGATACTCATGTTCTTTTCTAACTCAAGTTCAAGTTCTTTGCATAACCAATTTGCTTCAACAAAAATGCTAATAAAAAAAATTTCATCCAAAAATGATACTCATGTTCTTCTCAAACCCTAACTCAGGTTTTTCACACAACCAATGGCTTCAACAACAATGCTTATAAAACAAGGTTCAATCACAACTCTCAATCCAGAAAACCTTGAAGCATTAAACCAACCACTTTCGAAAAGGAAACCCTAATCAATTCCTTTTCACTCCAAACTTAATTTTCAACCAAACCAATCAACCAACTCAATAGAGAAGAATTTTTCCCATACCTTTTTGTTGCCAAGGAGTTGTCCACAAAATCTGCCACACTTCACAAAAACTCTTTTCCAAACTCACATAAGGGTTAGAGGATAATTTTTATATCACAAAAATAATATCACAATTACACCTTATCACTCCAACTTAAACAATAAGAAATATCCTCACAATAATCACAAAACCCTTTATTCAAAATAACATACAACCCACAAAGTCTTAACCTTCCAATATTTCACAATAGCAAATTTTAAGACTTTAAAATAAAAATAGAATTCTCCTTATAACTCCTAATGGTATTTCTCAACTACCAACCTTTATCACAATGCAAAGACTTCAACCACCAAATACCTTATACCTCTAATTAATAAAATAAAACATAAAAAATGTACCTTTACCTTTGGAGAGTTTCGAACTCTCAACGCAACCCACAAAAACATCTTTTCCCACAATGCAAACCACCACATGAGGTACAAGCTCGTTGGTAAGGAAGAAGCACCACGTGCTTCAAAACCCATTCCTTGCCTTGCAAAACATATGCACCTAACGATTGGCACCTTCAACATGTCCACAAAAAGCTTCCACAAGATTCGAACACTATCCACCATGTTAGAATAAATTGTTATATTGTTATATTCCATTTATTGGCATTTATTGGCATAACCAAAAGTAGCGCTCATAGGCGCTCTCCAATTTGGTTATGCAACCATCGAGTTGGTTGAACCAACTCGGTAACCACATTGTAACATTTATATTGCAAATTAATGAGAAGGAACCAATTGCTTCATCAATTTCTTCATGGCATCAGAGCTACGGACATAATGCAGATCGTAGACAGGACGCGACTGATGGACGAACACAGACAACGTGGATAGACAAGACGTGACTGATGGATCCTGAGTGGACAGGACATAGACCATAGACCGAGGACATCGACACAGATAGGACGTAGACCAAGGATAGATCGCAAACTGAGGACACCGACTCAACGGATAGGATGAAGATCGAGGACACCGAATCAGCAGACAGGACGCAGGCAGGATGGCGATTCGGGTAGATGGGATGGGAGGCAAAAGAAAATGCGAGGGGTGGTTGCCCGAAGGAAACCGAAAGCAATAAGTGCTTTCAGTTTCTTTAAACCCCCCCATAGTGGCCGCATAGGCCATGTGGGATAATAAATTTTTTCTGTTTTTCTCCCACCGTGAGGCTTTAACTATTGCCCGTTGCATGCTTGTTCCCATCGGGCCTTCTGGCTCACGTGGTCAGGGCGGTGCCTAGTCTGCAGCAGGTTTCGGGTTCGAGTCCCTGCAGGGAGGTTTGTTGCGCCCTACACAGTTTTGACGGTGGATGTGGTTTGTTGATGCCTTGCCCATTTTTTTTGATGGTGGGTGTGGTTCGTTGACGCCCTACATAGTTTTGATGGTTGGTATGGTTTGTTGATGCCCTGCACAACGTTATTTGATGACAGAATCATTTTTTTTGACGCCCTTGACGCTGCCATTGGTCATTTGATGCCTTGCCAAGCTCAAAAATTTGGTATTTTTTTTACCAATCCTTGTCTTATTTGCAATTTGAAGGGGGGAGATCTCATGATTCATTTGCAAATTTATCAGATGAAGGGGGGAAATCAAACTATGTGGCAGAATAGTTGCTAGATTTGTAATAGGTGTTAAAAATTTGTGGGCATTTATGATTGTTTCCTTTGCATTTAAATATTTTGTTTTCTTGCATTCACAATCATGAATTAAATAAAATATAAGACCCCAAATTTATACCCTATTTGTGCAATTTATTGCACAACAACATTCGGTATTTGAGATACCTCTAGTCCACACTTACAGGTAATGTTGTCGTGCTTTGGACTACTGTATTCGCCGCCTAATATAGCTGCAAAAACGACGTCTGAGCTTGTTCTCTATAAATCGTCGAGGAGAAATAAGGCAAACCAGTTTTTGTTTTTTCATTTCATACCCACATCGTGATTGTTGTTAGGCGTAAATCCTGACGAAAGTTTTTTCCAAAGTGTTTAGGGGAAGTTACGCCCCACGCATGCGGAATAAAACTTTCTATGGTAGGTGTCATTAAAAACACGATGCCCTTTCGATATCGCCTATGTTCAATATATTGTGCTTCTCATGTGTACTTATAGTCTCCCTCACGTAAGGGCAAGTACATATTGAGTAGTATACTATTCATATATACCTATAGTTTCCCTCACGTAAGGGTGGGTGTATATTGAATAGTTACAATATAAAGATCTGGCAGGTATAAAGAAAGGGAGACCTCTTGGTGATATAAGGAACCTTCATAATGGCCACAATTCATAAGTATCTTTCAGATTCTCAATTGTTGAAAGGTCCTAACTTTGTTCCATGGAAGACAAAGATGAAAGCCATACTTTAGTTGGAAGATTTATGGGATGTAGTGACTGGCACTGAAACACGTCCTTCAACAATAGGAACAGATCAAGATGCTTGGGATAAAAAAGACAAGAAGAGTCTTGTATTTATCTTGCTTGCTACTACAGATGAGGTGCAACCTCATATTTGTGATGCAAAAACTAGTAAGATAGCCTGGGATGCCCTGATCACAGTATATGAAGGCAAGAATCAATCCACTATTCTCCATCTTCAAACTCAACTACATAATCTCAATATGAATTCTAGGGAAACAGTTGATATATTCCTTTGCAGAGTGGCTGACTTGAAAGCAAAATTGAATGCTATGGGAAAACCAGTGGATGATGATGTCTTGAACTTTGTCATATTGAGAGCATTACCAAATTCCTATAAGATGTTGATCACTTCCCTCAATGTTTCTGGTAGACAAGTATCATTTGTGGAACTGGTAAACTTGCTTCAGACTGAGGAGGCAACTCAGATCCAGAAAGATGATGTGCTAGATAATGCTCTTTCCACACAACAAAGTGGTAAAAAATAAGGCCAGTTTCAAAAAGGGAGTGCTTCTTCCAAAGGAAAAGGGAAGCAAAATCAGCAAAAAGATGCAAAATATTGCAAAATTTGTGATATGAATAACCATGACACCAACAGGTGTTGGTTCAAAAACAAGCAACCAAATGATAAAGGCTCTCAGAAGAAGGGCAAGAACAAGCAGAAATACAATAAGCATAAGCATTCTAAAGGCCATGTTGCTTATGCTGACTCCAACTTTGACTCAGATCCTCCTGGGTCCGATTTAGATTCTGACTCTGAAAGAGCACACAAGGTGCTCATGACTCATACTTCGTCTTCCCAGATAGATGTTGTATGGTATATTGATTCAGGAGCTAGCAAACACATGACTGGGGACAAATCATGGTTTGATACTTTTGTGGAGAAAGAGGGTAAGCCAGTTACAATTGCTGACAATCAAGTATATCAAGTAAAGGGAGAAGGGGATGTTTTTGTGTCCCTTGTTGATGGTAATTGTCAAATTGAGAAGGTTCTCTATGTTCCAGGCTTAGCCAATAATCTGCTTTCAGTCACACAAATGTTGGATAAAAACATGGATGTCATGTTTAGAGTGGTCAAAGGCAAGAAGAGATGTTTTATCACACATAGTGGTAAACATGTTGCAACCGGATCCTACAAACATGGCTTGTTCATTCTCAATGCCCTTTCAACTCCGCATGTTGCTTTGGCTGCAACTACAAAGGAGGCCACCTCTCTCTGGCATCGACATTATGGGCACCTCAGTTCTAGATATTTTCTTGAATTATACAAATATGGGATGGTGAAAGGTCTTCCACCAATCTCATCTATCTTACCAGTTTGCTCAGATTGCTTAGCAGGGAAGCAACATCGAGTGCCTTTTGAAGCAAGCTCCTCTCAAGCTACAAAACCTTTAGAGTTGGTACATACCGATCTGTGTGGTCCTATGCCACCCAGCTATGGTGGGAAAAAGTATTTTCAACTCTTTGTTGATGATTACTCATGAAAGATGTGGGTTTTCTTTCTTCAGTTGAAATCAAAAGCGTTTCTCTACTTCCAACAATTCAAGAAACTTGTTGAGAAGGAGTCGGGATGTTTGATAAAAACCCTCCTCTCAGATCGAGGGGGGGAATACACCTCTGGAGAGTTTTTAGAGTTTCTTAAAGAACATGGGATCAAAAGACAATTGACTACAGCCTATACACCTCAGTAGAATGGAGTTGCAGAGAGAAGAAATCGTTCCATTATGGAAATGGTTCGATGTATGCTAAAAGGAGCACATCTTGAGGATCAATATTGGGCAGAAGCAGTAAACACAGCTTCATACCTCCTAAATAGAGCACCCACTAGAGCTCTACAAGGAAAGACTCCACAAGGAGCATGGAGTGGTAAGAAACCTTCCATTTCTCATCTGAAGGTGTTTGGATCTAAAGCATTCATGCACATTCCAAAACAAAAAAGGAGGAAGCTGGATGAAAAAACCCTACAGTGTATCTTTCTTGGCTATGATGAGTACTCAAAAGGTTATCGATCGATTGATCCTAAGACCAAGAAGACACATGTAAGTAGAGATGTTGTATTTGATGAAAATCTCACATCAAAAGACACATCCACAACTGTATACATAGATGAAGAAGAGCCTAAGAAGGAGGTTCAACTTCCACAAGAAAAACAAAAAGTTCCAAAATGGTATACTAGCACTTTGAGAGATGCTAAGTTGAAATCCCTTCCAGATCTATCTCTTGATAGGCCATGTACTCGCAGTATGACTCAATAGATGAGAGCAGAAGAATCTACTTCAGAGGTTGACAAACTTTGTCAACACTTTGATGATTTGTCAGTGGGTACCAAATATGACAGGGAAGAAGATGAGGATGGAGAAAAACTTTATATGTCTACATTGAATACAAATGAACCCACAACGGTTCAATCTGCACTTGATCAACCACAGTGGAAAGAGGCTATGGATGTAGAACATAAATCTCTTCTTAAAAATAATACTTGGAAGTTAGTCGATCTGCCAACAGGAAAGAAACCCATAGGCTACAAATGGATATTCAAAGTGAAGCATAAGGCAGATGGATCTATTGATAAGCATAAAGCCTGGCTTGTTGCAAAGGGTTATGCTCAGAAAGAAGGCATAGATTATGAAGAGACTTTTGCCCCTATTGCAAAAATGACTACCATTCGAGTACTTTGTGCCATGGGAGCTCAGTTTGGGTGGAAATTGCATCAGATGGATGTTAAAAGTGCCTTCTTGAATGGTGACTTACAAGAAGAAGTATACATGACTCAACCAGAAGGATTTGTGGTTGAGGGGCAAGAACAAAAAGTATGTAAGTTGATCAAATCCTTGTATGGGCTCAAACAAGCTCCTCGAGCTTGGTATATCAAGATAGACAGTCACCTTGTGCAGCATGGTTTCATAAGAAGTCCTTCAGATGCAAATCTCTATATTAAGAAAAATGGTTATGATATAGTGATTCTTGTACTTTATGTTGACGATCTGATCATTACAGGAAGCTCAGAAAAAATGATTGACTTAGTGAAAAATGACTTGAAGCAATCATTTGATATGACAGACCTAGGACTTTTGCACTATTGTCTTGGTTTAGAAGTTACTCAACAAAAGTTTCATATTAGAGTAACACAAAAAAAATATGCCAAGACTTTAGTCGAAAAATATCGGATGACTAACTGTAAGTCAAAAGCAACTCCAATGGAGCAAGGACTTAAGTTATCTCGATATGATGAGTCACCTCAGGTAGATGGTACTCTCTATCGCCAATTGATTGGGAGTCTCCTATATCTGACAAATACCAGACCAGATCTCAATTTTGTTGTGGGATATCTTTCAAGGTTCATGCAAGAGCCTAAGATGAGTCACTAGAAAGCAGCAAAAAGAGTTCTTCATTATGTTCACGGTACTACAAATTATGGTCTGGAATATAGATAGAATAATAATTTTTTCTTATTGGGATACACAGACTCGGATTATGCTGGATCCCTTGATGATCGTAAATCCACCTTTGGATATGTTTTTCATCTAGGATCTGGACCTATCTCATGGCACAATAAGAAACAACATGTGGTTGCTTTATCTTCTATAGAAGCAGAATATCGTGCAGCCAGTGAAGCAGTCTGCGAGATAATGTGGTTAAGTCGCATTCTTACAAACATGGGCCTTCCAAAGAATCTTCCTCTTCATTTGTTTTGCGACAACCAAGGTGTTTTGAACCTTGTCAAAAATCCAATTTTTCATGAACATACCAAACATGTTGATACCAGATGTCATTTTATTCGAGATGAAGTTCCAAAGCACCATATACAACTTCATTACATTCCTACTAATGCGCAAGTTGCAGATATCTTTACCAAAGCACTTGGACGTATCAAATATGAAAAATTTCAAGATACAATTGGAATTTGCCAATAATGTAATAAGGGGGGATGTTAGAATAAATTTTTATATTGTTATATTCCATTTATTGGCATTTATTGGCATAACCAAAAGTAGCGCTCATAGGCGCTCTCCAATTTGGTTATGCAACCACCGAGTTGGTTAAACCAACTCGTAACCACATTGTAACCTTTATATTGCAAATTAATGAGAAGGAACCAATTGCTTCGTCAATTTCTTCACACCATGCACACAAAAACGTAAGCTTGCAGCCCACTTGCCACTAGGCTAAGGTGCCTTGTTTTCCAACTAATCAATGCGCTTGCTTTTGTTTCCTTTCGTCGTCAAGTCAAACACAAATTTTGCAATTCTATCTCACAAGCTCTGCATTTAATTTGTATGCTTTCTCTTTCCAATTTGAGCAAGGATAATTCGAAAATCAACTTTGGGCATGGTATTTATATGCATTTCCACTAAATAAAAAATGTTGGCACTTCCCTTTGGCTTCTATGACGTCGGTGGAAATAAACTTTGCCTTGTTTAAAACTTCAAATCCAAACTTTGGGTGTATTAAAATATTTTTTGGTCTTAAACGTTTAAACCCAACCTTTGGGTTTATTAAGATATTTTTAGACTTTATAAACCCACTTTTGAAATATAAAATATTGTAATGAAAATTACAAATATTTTATTTTGGGTTTTCACCATGGCACTTCTAACCATTATAATATTTCACCTTTGATAAAGTACCTTTTAATATTTATTTATAAAATTTAAATTCATCCTGAATTTAAATAATTTATAAAATAAATATTATAACTCCTTTTAACTTCTGTCTTTTACACTGTTTCACTCGAACTTCTAGCTTCTTTCTGAATATCAAATGACCATATTTATCACATTTATTTCCTACTAAAATATTTGGTATTAATTATGACTCCATCTGGTGGCATCAATGGTGACATCAATGAAAACTTTGACTTAGGGACTCAAAATGTCCAAAATATACCAATATCTTTGATTTTATGTAACAATTTTCTTGATAATAACAATTAAGGTCTTGTTGGTAGCCTCAGCTTGTCCATTTGCTTGTGGTTAATAAGGAGTCGAGAAACTATGTTGGATATTGTATTTCTTGCAAAATGCTCAAATATGATTGTTCTTAAAAGACTTACCATTGTCAGAGATAATATTTGAGGGAATACCAAAATGAAAAACTATGTGGTGAAGTATAAACTCCACAATTATTGGTCCTATCGTACTGGTTAGAGGAATTGCCTCAACCCATTTTGTGAAGTATTTAGTGGTTGTGATGATGAATGTATGTTGTCCCAAGGAAGGAGGTGAGATTTTTCTAATTAAATCAAGATCCCATTGTGAAAATAGCCAAAGGATTTGAATAGGTTGTAATGCTTGTGATGGCACATGAGTTAAATTAGCATGCTCTTGACATTGCTTACAATGCTTGACATAAGTGCAATAGTCTCATTCCATGGTGGGCCAATAATAACCCATGCATAAAATATGCTTTGCAATGGCCATTCCACTAAAATGACCACCACAAGTACCATCATGAGCTTCAACTATGGCTCTTTGTACCTTAGTAGACTTGAGACAATGAAGGATAATTCCATCATAACCATCTCTATACAACACGTCACCCAAGAGAGTAAAATGAGTTACCTTTTATTTGAAAGTGCATTTAGAAATCCATGATATATCTAATGGAAGTATTCCAAACTTGAGAAAGGCTATTATTTGGTTTTACCAAGGTTCATAGGGCTCCAAATGGATAAATGAAACATCCTTTTAATCCTTATATTTAGCTTGGATAATTGCATATTTAGAGATTGTCGTAATAGTGAGTGGCTATACCTCTCCTAAGGAGTCCTTTGGAATCAATGATCCAAGAGAGGCCATCGTATCTGCAAATATATTAGTTGAACATGGCAAACTATAAATTTAATACCAATCAAACTTAGAGAGCAATGACATTGTGACTTCATGGTAAAGCTTTACAGTAGGTTCTTTGCATTGGTATTCTCCATTGATTTTTCTAATAACAAGTTGAGAATCACCAAATATCCTGATACACTTTATACCCATAGCTATGGCTACTTGAAGACCTAATATTAAGGCTTCATACTCTACATTATTGTTTGTGCATTAGAAGTCTAGTTTGAATAATAAGGAGATAGGCACCCCTTGGGATGTATGGAAAATGACTTTAGCACCTTGATATTTTTCACACTTAGAACCATTAAATAATAGTGTGATATCGACATCTTCCTTCCAAAGGATATCTTCTTCTTTTTCAGTGAAAGTAAACACCAAATCATATAGGAGCTCAATAATCAATGGATGATCACTAGGAAGTGGATCTTCTGCAATTTGATCTACTATGATTTGACCTTTAATGGATTTTTGGCTAATGAACTCAAGATCAAATTCAGTGAGAAGCATTATCCATTTAGTAGTGTAGGTGTTATTGTAAGTGCGAGACATCATATAACGTAGAGGATTTTCATGAGCTATGACATATATGGTATGACTAGGCATGTAATATCTAAGTTTCTTAGTGGTAAAAACCACTACTAAGTACAATTTTCCATGTAAGTGTATCTAGTTTCATAGCTTACCAACGTTTGACTAATGTAATAGATAGCTTGCTCTCGATTGTATTCATTATTTTATGCAAGCATTATCCCTAATGCAAAATCCATTATTGAAACATAAATATGGAAGGGGACCCCCAAATGAGGAGGAGCTAAGACTGGTGGAGAAGCTAGGTATTTCTTAATATCATCAAAGGCTTTCTAAAACTCATATGTCCATGAAAATGTCACCCCATTTTGTAGTAGGTGCTTGAATGACCTAGATTTGTCAGAAAGTTGCACAATGAAATGATGGATCGATTGGATATTTCCTTGTAAACTATGCAATTCATTCAAGTTTGTTGGGGTGGGAATCTACATGATTGACTTGAATTTATTTGGGTCCACCTAAATGCCTCTTTTAGAGATAATGAATCCTCATAATTTGTCAGAGGTAACACCAAAGACACACTTTTTGGGCTTCAACCTCACATTATGCTCTAGAAGTCAATCAAAGACTTTTTCCAATACACCAATGTGCTCTTGTTGGATTTTATATTTTTTCAAGAGGTCATCCACATAATATTTTATAATATTAGGCATGTAATCATGGAAGATATAATTCATGGCACATTGATAAGTGACACCTATGTTTTTTAGACCAAAGGGCATCACCTTGTAACAAAAAATCCCCTAAGGTGTAGTGAATAATTTTTTGTGTTGGTCACCAAGATTTATTTGAATTTGGTTGTATCCTAAAAAGTCATCCATTAAGGAAAGCATTTCATGGCAAACATAGGTATCAACAAGAATATCAATATATGGAAGAAAAATCATCCTTAGGACATGCTTTGTTAAGGTCTCAAAAATTAGTGCAAATGCATATTGCCCCGTTAGGTTTACGAATGGGTACCATGCTTGAGAGCCACTCAAGATTATCAATGGGGATAATGAAACCCACATATAATAGCTTTTTAATCTCTTCTTTGACTACAAGGGCCACGGTAGGATGCATCCTTCTAAGTTTTTGTTTGATCAGCTTAGAATCAGAATGTAAGGTGAGATTGTGGACAACCAAGTTAGGATCAAGGCTAGGCATGTATTTGTATGACCATGCAAAATATATTTTTTCTTCTTGAGAAGAGTAATTAATTTCTCTTATTCATCTATGGATAATATTTTACCAACTTTGATAATTTGAGGATTTTCTATGCCTTAACTAAGGTTCACATCAATGGTATCTTCAATAGACATGTGAGAACCTTTATCAAGTGGATGGGGCATTGGGATAAGATGAATGTCATATATGATATTATCAAACTCTTATGATTCAACCTCATCTATGTATACCTAGAAAACCTCAAGATATGAAGGTTAAGTTGAAGGTGAAGGCAGAGGTTATGGAGGAATGTAGTTGGTTGAAGCCCTTAACAATTCCTTGGATAGGAAAAACTTGGAAAAGGATGGTGGTGAGGAAATTCGGTCCATGTCAATAAGGATCATGTCAATTGGAATTGACTTTACCAAATAGTATGGATAATGAAGTGGGGTGAATAAGTTAACAGGATTCATGTTGAATTAAGTGGAAAATGGATGGTTGGCAAAGGTGAATAGATGGGTGGATCCTGTTTTCTAGAACCAATCCTAGAAATCTAGGAACCTGAATAAAAAATAAGCAACACTTATGAATGCAATTGATAAAAATCCATGTATATGAAATGCAATTTTTATTTTTTTAATTTGAATTATGTACATATATTACAAGCAAAATGGATGACGATGTGGATAAATGGAGTGGAGGTGGTGGTTCACCAATTGGTTCGGCTCGCTCTTGTAGAAGAAGAAAGTGAATTATGGGTTGATGGATGGAGAAAATAGGTAAAAATCATCCTATTCAGTGTGTGGAATTATGGGATATGATTACTCTTCATATTCATCAGAAGCTATCGACATAAGATCAAATTCTTCATAGGTTTCATCTTTAGAGTCATCAATGTGATGGATATCTTCTCCTGAATTCAAATGTAAATTTTGAAAGGCTTGTTCAAGAGAAGAAGTGGATGATAACCTAAAACTAAAAATTCATGCACTTCTTGAAGTGAAAAATCGATAATTTCATGCATTCCCTATTCATGCCATCCTAGACCATGTCCTTGCCAATTAACTATGTGAAAATACTGAGATGGAAAACCTGACATATGTTGTATATTGGTAGGTGTTGGTTGCTTGGGTTCATCTAGGGTAACTAGATTGGATGATGAATCAAGTTCCCATACAGAAAATTAATGCTATTAAGTGATGAACCCATGTTATATATCGCTCCTATATATAAGGGTGGATCATGTGGTCTATCATAATCCTTAGCAGTTTGAATGTTGAGCAGTGTGATTGTAATGTCTTGGACCACATATTCACCAATACTAGTATTAGCGAGGTGGATCTCAACTTGGGATGATGTGAATGTGGGAAGTCATGATTGGCTGAAGGATCGAGGAATGGAAGATGTGTGGACTGGAATGGTGTCTCTGTGAGATATTGGCTAATGGGGATGGAGATGGATTTGGTTGTGGTGATTGTTGAATGGGTGATGATGTGGAAGTAATTATGGTGTGTGATGTTTATGGTGATGATGTGGCTAATGAGGATTGAGTTTGACCACATGTGCATGTATCAAAGGTGATGAATATGAGGGAATGGAAGTGGAAGCTTGATGTGAAGTGGTGATGGGGATATCTTCAAGAATGGTAGATTTTGATGAATATGTGGATGGTGTGGTTGATGATATGAGAAAAATATGAGTGGAAGGCAACATGGATTTATAGCGGTTTGAAATAAAATTACAATACTTGAATGGTTCAACATCTGTTGGTATGCAATGTACTTGTCCTTCATGTACAAATTTCAAGCATTGATGGAGTATAGAAGGGACATATCTCATTTCCCTCATCCAAGGTCATCTAAGGAGTACATTATACACCATGGATCCTTCCAATATGTGAAACATGGTATGAAATTTTTTAACCCCCACTTCAATGGGCAAAACAATAGTACCAACTATAGAGCAGAGAGCATCGTTAAATGCTTTCAAGGTAAAAGTGGATTTTATGATGTGATCTAGTGGAAGCTTAATATGTTGAAGTTATAATGTGGTAATGATGTTGATCGAGTTGGTGTCAATTAAAACTTGTTAAAATGGCTTCATATCAATTTAAGCCATAATATGCAATGGAGGGTCCATCA
Organism: Wollemia nobilis; assembly: GCA_028583015.1. Classification (NCBI taxonomy): domain Eukaryota; kingdom Viridiplantae; phylum Streptophyta; class Pinopsida; order Araucariales; family Araucariaceae; genus Wollemia; species Wollemia nobilis. The sequence goes on along the minus strand of JAQPPZ010001069.1, from coordinate 6,791,338 downwards.
ATTTTGATGATATTGGTTTGATATCAAAATCATAGAATGTGATAGAAGGCTCCATACATATTTGGATACTCCCCACAAAATTGCTAAAGGCATTAAGATCTTAGGATTGAAGTTCAATGGAATTTAAAATATCCATTAATGCCTCACAATGTGGGGAAGATTATTGAATGAGCTCAAATATAGATAGTTTTGTTGAATCTATTTTTAGGCTAGCAGTTAACCAACTACTCAAGGAGATGATTGGCCTTGGGGGGAAATTGATGGGATGAATTGGTTGAGATTGATGACTTGGAATATGAATTGTTGGTATGGATTTGTGGAAATTTGGATTGGAGATGATGATATGGTAGGTTCAAGAGACACACGTGTGGTGCTATGGGTAGTTGAATAGGTTGTTGTTGTGCATTTTGTTAGTTAGTGTGTTGTTGAACTCAGGTAACTACATGTATAGAACCCATAAACCTTGATATTGTTACACATAATTGAATTGATTTGGAGGAGTCTTGGTGCTAGTTCCTCATGTTGTTGGTTGTGCCTCCTCTTGATGAAGAAGTGGTGTTTGATAAATACCAAAGTTTTTATTCTATTGGGCTAAGGGACTATCAAGCTTGATGGCCCCTAAATCAATGAGATCTTGCACTATGTCTTTAAAATTGAAGCAACTGTTTATGACATGCCCATTTTACCTATTATAAGGGTAAAAAAAATATTCCCTATAATTTTTTTTATGCTTGGTAGGGTCATCTGCTTTAACATTAGGTAAGGCAAGTTGGTTGGTGTCATAAAACTGGTAGAATATGGAAGCATATGATTTAGATAATGGGGTGTACTGATAGTTTTGTCAAACAAATTATCAATGTGGATGGTTTTCTATAGCTAGAACTTTGTTTTGACTTGATTGATATGTTGAAGGTGTAACAACCCTAGTTTTACCTCTCATCCACTATTTTTTTTAAACCCATATAATAATCGTGTTCACCTTTCAATGAGTTAACAATATAATAATGATCTAAGACAAGGATATCCCAAATGCTCAGTAAGTGATCCGAGCCATAAAATATTAACTCAAAGTCACATTTAAATTCATTCAAGCCATTCATAATTAGGAGTACCCTCTCCTATAATTCCTCCATACCATCACCAATTGATGAGAGGATAATATAATGGCTAAGTCCTTCATGAGGACATCTCAATGGTTTTACCATTAATTGGGAGTTTTACCCAAAGGGAATTATCCGCTCCTCTTCATACTATCCATTAAGACTAGTATTAAGGAGATATTCATTAATATTATTATTTATCTCATGACTAGGGATGTTGTATTAAGAACCATTATAGAATTTACTCATTTACTAGGTGTGATAATGTTGGTGATTGTCTGAATTACCCTATTGCATTGGTTTGCTTCTAGCTATCTTAGGTGGATGGTGTGGATATTGTTTTGTCTCATATTATTGTGAAGGTTGTCTATGAATTTTCTTCTACACTATTATAATTAATGAGATAGAATTTTAAATACATCCATCTAATCTACTAGAGCAACATAAAACTCATTTACTACATTTGACAATGTACAATATCCCAAATAGTCACAATACTTGCTCATATTCCAAAACATATATCACCTAGCATTTATTAGAGGTGAATGCTACAATATGAAGAATTTATCCCTAATTTAAAAAGCTTGTAAACAAATACATAAAACCTTAAAAATCATAGCTAATTTTACATTAAATATATCAACCTTGCATGATTTATTGGATTTAAATCAATACAAGATTCTACATGATGAACATTGCAATAGTCTACAAAAAGTGTTGTCCAAATCTTCTCTGGAATGTATTGAATCTCCATGGTGTGAAAGATTATAGTGAAGGGATCAGGACAACTCGAATGCAAAGTATGCCAAATGCATTTCAAGAAAAAATGCTTATCAAATATAAATGCAATCTTGTTCCAAACATTTTCCAAATGCATTACATGAAAGCCACACTTACCAACTTTGAATGCAATCATTCAATCACATATTCTTAAAATGTATATCACATACAAATAAATTACCAATCATGAATAAATAATTCATTCATAATTAATATTTTTATAACAAGCATTAATTTTTAATCCTATTCATCATTTGTTTGGATTAACACCAAACAAAAGAAAGAGTCCCATACCTCTTCCCAAGGAAAGGACACCAGTCCATCCTTATCATAACTAGAAGATATTTTTCATACTTCTTAGATGATTAACTTCATTTACACTTTTCATTATATCAAATATAACGAAATACAAATGCAATATATATATATATAATTTTAATTTGTTAATTAAATATAATAATCAAATTGATTTACAATCAAATTAACCAATACTAATTGGTTTCTATATTATACAAAATCACTTCCAATATAATAAAAGTCATTACCAAAATTAATTAAATCTAGTATGCAATAGTCCTATACTTAATATAAAGAAAAATCCTACTCCATATAAAATAATCATATGTCATCAAAACCTAAAGGATTTTTCTTTGAAATTGGACTTCAAATATATATATCTACACACACACACACAAAATTAATAAATTTGCTTTCATTCAATTTAAAGTCACCATATTTACTTTAAATTAACATAAATTAAATTAACACCGGTCTCCTTGTGAGAATATAACACAAATCATAATTTTCCTTATGAGAATAGAGCTATATTTAGGAGAAGAAAGGAATTATTTATTAACTTTAAAGGCATACATTACAAGCTCAATATAGATATCTGTTGGGTTTAGATAATCCATGTGCCTATCATTTTATTACATAGAGAATATTAGAATATATCATAAGTTTCTATCCATATAACAAACTATATAATGTATGCAAAGTATATTCTGGACTTTCATAAGGTCAACATATTATATAACCTATGCTAGAATACCTCATAAAATTTCTTCCCAATACCTTCAGATCGTATTCACATCTAATATAACTATAACTTTAATATTTCTATCAACTCATCAAGGCATAGAGCAGGCGAACCTAATATACCATAGATTCAGACCTAGGCAGGTTTGCATAAAAGACCATTTCTGATGGATGGAATTATTAATTAGAGAAGGTTTGGCTGTGATCTAAAAAGGACTAGTTTAACATTTGTACCCATCCTTGGGTTCGTTGCCACGAATGGTACTGGAAAAAGCTAGGGTCCCTTATATTATTTGATAGGCATGGAGATTTGATAATGACACACCCTTGACACAACCATAAGAAGAATATTAAAGTGGTATGAAATTTCAACATAGGAATATATTATTAAAAATAACTGTTTGTACTAGAAAAATACCATAATCTATATTTTTCGAGTAGTAGCAATTATTGAATCTTCATGGAGAGTGGTTCTCATGTCAAATACAGTAGTTTCTTATACCAGTGTTGGCATTTTTGCCACATTGAAATTTTGTTGTAAATTTTCCAGTAAAACTTACAAATGCTTTTTGAGTGTTTTCACACATTGAACATTGTTTTAAAATGATGGGTGTAATTTTGGGTGCAATTAAAGTAAAATGCTTTTCCCTTCTCCGAAATGCTTTTTGTCCAAAATGGCCTTTTCGCTTTCCGAAATGGCCTTTTCGCTCTCCGAAATGCCTTTTGCTTTCCAAAATGCTTTTTGTCCGAAATGGCCTTTTCACTCTCTAAAATGCCTTTTGCTTTTCTGCAGTTTTGTTCTCATTAATTTTCAAAGAAATCAAGTTTCCAAGATTGGCCCCACTTATGGCAGTAGAATATTTTCCCAGAAAAAGTCGAAAGAAAAGGACAAATATTGGGGTACAATTTCATTTCACATAGGATGAAAGTATTAAGTGCACATTCCAAGAAAAAGCTCGTTTCAGGCTAATTGAAGATGAAGGCCCTTTTTTGGGTGAAATTTCATGTTTTCAATGAAAATATTCTTTGAAAAAGGATTAAGATTGATGAAGTTAATTCTTGTGGCAATATTATCACCAAAACTGCCAGGTGCTTTGGACTCCAGTGCAATATTGTTCATTTTCGAGGCACCGACCACTTCATGGGTATGCATTTCCAAGGCGCCACCATAGAGAATGAAATCAGATCGTTGATTCTTGCTGAAGCCTGATATGCCATGTGATAAAATCAGTAGATATTTTCTTTGGCATTTGTTCATTGGTTCATTATTGTTGTCGAGGAGAGAATTGCTACTATTGGTGTCTGAGTGGCCGACACCTTGCCTCCACATGTATTTAATGAAAGAGGCAAAAACCTCTATAAATACTAATCAAATTTCCATTGTAAAAGGAGGTTGGACATTTTGCAAGAAAACTTCTTAAGTTCTCTGCATCAATAGAAGAGACTTGGCTTCTGAAATTTGCAAGCATTATTATGTGTGTGATTTCCTTCTATTTTTAAGCATTTCTATTTTATGCTCGATGTTCTCATTGTTTAAGTTTCAAATTCTATATCTAGATTTAAAATATTGCTGGTGAGTGAGTAAGTTTTGAAATACGATCTGTGGGTTATCTCTACAAAGGTGTGAGTAAAATTTTGTTGCTTTCCTTCTATTATATGCTATTATAAAACTTGGTGGAATTTTTGTTGTTAGTCTGCCCCAATCCTACATCTTCGACCTATGGCCATATTTCCCTTTCTTTCCATTATTTTCAGTTTCTTTCCCGCAACTCTAGTCTTCAATAGTGTAGGATTTAGTAAGGGAACCAACCCTCTCTGGAGATTGGTCTGAAGGAATTTTCTCTTTCCCTCGGCCTTTCAATGTTGGTCGAGTCTAGGGTGCACAAGTGATAATATCTTGTACTTAGGCAGATTTGTGACCAATAGTTTTTGGCATGCCCGGTGGGACTCAAAAGAGTCCATTCCCAGTAGAATTTAGGTTTGATGTTCACCTTTTTTTTGTCGAATTATTAGAGCATCTGGCGACTCGATCATATCCAAAAATCTTTGAACGTGGGGATGGTGAAAGTTGTACTCCATGATCACAAGATCGAAGGCTAAAAAATCTGAAAACCCCATTGAGTTTTTTGAACTCGATATCCAAAAATTAGGTGAAAACCCTAGGTTGGTCACCCCATCACTTACGTCATTTGCAACATCCTCACAAATAGTTGGTGTGTTTTCTATTTCTTCAAGTCCAGTTAGTACTACCACCAGTGTTCCTCCACCCCACCTCATATTCCAGTTCACATGGCACAACCGCATCAACAACAACAGCCACCAAGGTAGTTCCCAGCATGGAACAACTCAGGAGCCTTGAATTTACAAGCACAAAATCTGGTCCCTCAAGCTGCATTAAAAGCTTTGCCTACCTATGATGGTACTAGAAAAACTGCATATGAGCATATCCAAGATGTAGCTGCTTTGGCGATGATTCATGACATTGTAGATGAGGATGTGATGATTAAGTTATTAGTCTTATCACTGAGAGGAAAATTGCTCTATTGGTACCGATCGTTGGAGCCTGGCACCATTACTTCATGGGATCAGTTGGTCGAGTTGCTGATCAAGAATTTTCATGAGCAAGCTGATCCATATTCTTTGTTGCACCAATTTACCACCATTCAGAGGCATCCTCAAGAGGAGATTGTAGATTTCAATGTCCGATTTGTGTGAAGTTGGCAAAGAGTTCCAGATGGTTTGAGGCCTACGCATGAACAAGCAGTATTTTATTACCTTCGAGCGCTCAACACCGATATTGGTATGGCAGTGCACCAGGCCAATGTGAACACATTTCCAGATTTGTATACACAAGCTCAAAAGGCCGAAGCTGATTTAATTGTTGTAGGTAGGCTTCCTCCGAAGGTAACCATGCCCATTATTCTCGATCTCCCACAATACCTTCATTCCAACACATTCTCGCAGCCAATGCCGACAATGTATCCGATCCCCTCATGGAATTTGGCACCTCCTCCGATCGCTCCTATCCCGGTACCACAATAGTCAGCTCCTAGTTTCCCATAATTACCTACCCCATTAGCTCCTCAATGGCCTCCATCTGTCCCTTTTCCTGCATTACCTGCACCACCAGCACCTCTACCTTTATCGACACCTCCTACCCCCTCAAATACTGATCCTTACACGACACTTTTGCAAGAAGTAAAATCTGCTAATTCAGCTATAAGAGCAATGGGCAATAAAATCATAGTTATTGAAAGAAAGCAAGCCGAGAGATATTTCCAACCCAGGAGATTTCAACCTCCGCCAATCACTAGGGAACAAGCGGCTTCAACAAGCAAGGCGCCTGAGAGGCACCCAACTGTATCGATGAATGAGGAAGTTGTCCCCACAGATATAACATACTGGTGCTCTACATGTAATGATCCACACGGCGAGGAGACTTGTATGGTTCATTTGAACTACGTGCAAACACTAGCTGCAAGCTCTTCTGGAGGTCAGGTTAACATGATTACCGAAATGGATCACAATTTCATGGTTCCATCTGAAGAACAAGTTTTAGTTCTCACAAGAGTTGGGAAGAAGCCAGTCATAGTAGACCTAGCTGAGATGGAACCGTTAAGGGTACCCACTGACCCAAAGATGCAAAATGAGAAGAAACAAGTACAAGTGAAAGTTCCTACTTCAACACCAAATCCAGATTCACCTATTCTATTAAAATATCTTTTACCACCACAAGCGAAGGAAATATTGCAAGAAAAAGCCTCGACTTCGTAGGCAAAAGCTGAAACAGAGGAACAAGCCAGAGAAAAGCTCAAGTACCCATATTTGACTAAAATATAGAGGGTAGAAGCCACACAACAATATCAGAGCAAATATGAGGCCACTAACAAGAAGGAGTCTGGTTCATCCGCATACAACATTGTTGAGGAGTTGAAGAAGATTCCTGCTAAGGTTAGTCTTTATGATGCATTACAATTACCTGGGCAAGTCGATCTGTTACAAGAATCATTGAAGTCTGTGAAAGATAATAGGAAGAGTCCTACCCAGACAATTTTTTCTCAAGCATTAACTACTTCAGCCACTGGAAATAATAGACCACCCCCTTTCTATTTGTCACTCAGGATGGAGGGTTGGATAGTGCACAACTGCATGATTGATTCTGGTGCTACGACAACTGTCATGCCAAAGGCAGTTTGTGAAGTCATGGGTATGGAGTATACAAGGAGTAGCCCTGGAGTCTTGCAGTTGGATGGGACACCTATGAAAATAGTAGGTGTGATCAAGGATATTCCCATTGTCCTTCATAGTATGCCACAAATCATGGTCATCCAAGAAGTGGTAGTAGTTGACCTGGAACCGTACTTTAGCATGTGCCTCTCAAGGGAGTTCACAACTAAGCTGGGAGGATATATTTCCTTAGACTACTCGCATTTGGAGATACCATTCAAGGGAAAGAAGATTCATATTCATAATGAGAAGCCCTCACCTTTTCACATTGAGAAGTTGGAGGAAGAAGAAAGTTCCCCAAGAGCGGTTAACATGATGACCGAGGAGTTAGGAGAAATTGATTTAATGGAAGAAGCATTGGGTGAGCTTCAACTCGAGGATGAGTTTTCACTCATGGACTTCAATGCGATGGTTGGAATAGACATTGGCTGCTATACTATCATGAAGCCAGAGCAGATTGAAGAGAAGGTTCCTATTTCCCTTGATCCTGTTGTAGATCAATTATGGAGAATGTATTTTGATGGCGCCAGATGCAAGAATGGTGTAGGAGCTAGCGTTGTGTTGATCTCTCCCGAAGGGTTGCAAAAGACTTATTCTTATAGGCTAACTTGGGGTTGCACAAATAATGCAATGGAATATGAGGCCTTATGCCTTGGATTGAAGAAAGCTGAGAAGTTGGGTATTAAACAACTGCAGATTTTTGGTGACTCTGAACTCATAATTAATCAGATCACTAACAGGTGTGTGTCAAAGCAACACTACTTGAAGGCCTACCGCAATAGAGTTTGGGACTTGTTTGAATATTTCACTACTTTAAATGTTTAGGCGATTTTGAGAGAGCTAAATAAACATGCAAATATTCTGGCCTCTCTTGGTGCTAACTACTCTCCTGTTGAGCAAGTAGTTAGAAAGCCTAAGATAGTTAGGGTAATTTATAGACCCTCAGTTCTTAACAAAAATCTCTATTGGCAAGTATTTGACAATGATGAGCAGATAGTTAACTTCTTGCTTAAAGAAACTGCAAGCGTTGATGATAGAGTCCTTGTTGAAGAAGAGAGAGAAGGAATGATTCAGCTAAAAAATAATCACATCCCTAGGGGACTGATTACACTTGAAAGTCTGTTCGACCAGAGTGATCGTGTTGAGAAGCACAAGATTAAAATTGATGCGAAGGATTATAAAGAGTTGCATTTGGAGCTTGAGAAAATTATCAAGGTTGGAATAGATGGCACCCTAGAAGAACTGGAAGATATCAAGAAATTGTGTTTTGAGTATCCAGATATTGTTGCTTGGAGCTACCATGATTTGAGGGGTTATGATAAGAATGTGATCCAACATACTATAGAACTGCAGGAAGGGGTAAAACCTTTTCGTCAAAAATAATGGCCTGTCAATCCCAAGATTGAAGTCCTCATGAAAGCGGAGTTGTTGAAGATGTTGGAGGCCAAGATAATCTATCCAATCAAGCACTCAACATGGGTGGCTAACCTGGTCCCAGTACGGAAAAAGAATGGAGACATTCGGTTGTGTGTTGACTTTCACAATCTAAACCAGGCATCTTTAAAGGACCATTACCCTTTGCCTCAGATCGATCAAATCCTTCATGTAGTAGTTGGCGCCCAGAGATTCTCATTGCTTGATGGTTTCTCTGGGTATAATCAGATTTGGGTGAAAGACGAGGATCAATATAAAACAACATTCACCACCAAGTGGGGTACTTTCACCTACCAGCGGATGCCATTTGGACTTTCAAATGTCGGTGCCACTTTTCAGAGGGCTATGGACATTGCTTTCGGTGAGTTATTGAATAAGATTATTGTGATCTATCTTGATGATATGACTATGTTTTCACATCACAGAGAAGACCACATTGCTCATTTGAGGTAGGTGTTCGAGAAGTATCGTGAGTTTGGGATCTCGATTAATCCGAAGAAGTCAATATTTTTTGTTAAATAAGGGAAGCTATTGGGCCATGTGATCTCACAAGAAGGATTGGCAATCGATCCTACAAGAGCTGAAGCCCTCCTGAGGCTACCATTGTTAACCAATAAAAAATATTTACAATATTTCTTTGGCCAAATCAATTTCATTCGTAAGTTTATCGTTGATTTCGCTCAAGTGGTGAAACCCATGACTGAGCTTTTGAAGAAAGGTGTTGAGTTTAAATGGACTGAAACAAGAAGACAAGCTTTCAAGGAAATCAAGGAGAGGATTACTCAGGCTCTAATATTGATTAATCTTGATTATTCTAAAGATTTCATCCTCTATGCGGTAGGCGAATAGGAGAGTTATGCTGTAGTTTTGACACAATCGCAAGAGGATGGAGGTGAGAAGCCAATTGCTTTTTTGAGTCAGGTTATTTCTCCTCATCAAGAGAAATATAATTTTATTGAAAAACAAGTATATGCAGTAATGAAAGCATTGAAGAAATTCCGACACTTCGTTTCTCAGAGCAAAATGGTTGTGCATGTCATACACCCTGATGTAAGAAATTTTATTCTCCAAGGAGAATTAGGAGACAAGAGAGCAGGTTGGGTCTCAAAAATTCAAGAATATGATGTGGAGATCTGACCAACCAAGCTAGTTCATGGGAGAGCTCTATGTTCAGAGCTAGCCAAAAGTGCAGCTTTCGAGTCATTAGATATGTTGTATGAGGATAGTCTGGGCGAGAACATTTGCACAAACCATACCACCAACAATCTTGATTGGACCGAAGAGCTAATCGATTATTTTACCTCAGGCATATGTCTATCTCACCTTGGTGCTTCGCAACGTCGAAGATTCAGGTTGCAAGCTCTCAGATATACTTTGTTTCCTGAGGGGTTATTTTACAAAAACATTGATGGAATTCTTCTCAGGTGTGTGAGGGACTCCGAAAAAGAAAATATTTTAGAAGAATTTCATTCTGGACTATCGGGTGGTCATTATGCAGGAAGGCCCATGGCCTTAAAAATCATCCGAGCAGGCTATTTTTGGCCTACCTTGTTTGTTGATGCTCACAAAGTAAGTACTCATTGTGACAGTTGTCAGCGATATGTTGGTCGAATCAGAAAGGGGGCATTACCCCTTCGCCCGATTCAAGTAGAAGCACCATTCCAGCAATGGGGCCTAGACTTTATCGGGGTCATTGAACCTAACTCGTCTGTCGGCCACAAGTATATCTTGACTGTGATTGATTACTTCACCAGATGGACTGAAGCTATCCCAACCAAGAAAGCGGATCAAGTCACGGTCATCACTTTCCTCGAGGGGTTGATCACTCGCTTTGGTGTCCCGGATGCAATCATAATAGATAATGGAACTCCTTTCATAGGCGCCAAAATTAGTGAATTTGCGGGTACGTATGGAATTTATTTGAAAACTTCATCTAATTACTATCCATAGGGGAACGGCCTGGCTGAATCTACAAACAAGAACCTACTCAAAATTTTGAAGAGGACCCTTGGTGACAATAAGCGGAGCTGGCACTTGCTTTTGAACCAAGCATTATGGGCCGATCACATCTCGGTAAAAAAATCTATCAAGACGTCCCCTTATTCCTTGGTATATGGTAAAGAAGCGGTTTTGCCTATCCATATTGAATTACCGGCCCTCCAAACTTGGCATTTGATTAATGATGAGGATGATGAGTCTGATCCCATGAGCATGAGGTTGGCTCAACTTTTACAATTGGAGGAAGAAAGGGAGAAATCGTACCAAGCCTTCATAGAGCATGTTGAGATGACAAAGAAATGGTTCGGTAAAAAGGTTTCTAAAAGGACCTTTAAGGTTGGCGACCTTGTATTGAAGTGGAATGAAAAGAAGTCAAAGCCTGGCAAACATCACAAGTTTGAGGTAATATGGGAAGGTCCATTTCAGATCACAGGTGCCAATCAAATTAATTCTTTTTATTTGCAAGATATGGATGGTAATGCACTATCAATTCCAGTTAATGGTCTTCATTTGAAGGCCTATTATCAGTAAAAATAGAGATTATGGATGTAAATATGTACATATTTTCATTTTACGTTGTTGCTTTCTGGTTCTGATTTCAAGCAAAAAAAAAAAAAAAAGTGGTCAAAGCCCGGGACTTCCCAGGAGGTCACCCATCCGAGTGCTACTCTAGGAAGGTTATGCTTAACTAGGTAGTTCTTAGAAAAATTAAAACCAGAAAGTCAAATTGGATGATGTGTTTTGAGGATCCAAAATTCTGGAGGTGTAAAAAAAAAAAAAAAAAAAGGCTCCACTTTTTTGGCCCTTTTCAAACCATGCCATGGCCTTACCTTGGAACCCCCTCTTTTTGGGTTTTCACTGTTGTTTTTTTTTTCGTTCCCTTCTCTTGCCATGAAAAAAAAAAAAAAAAATCCCATTCCTTTCCCCCCATAAATTCAAAATTTGAATTTTGGAATTCAAATTTTCCCTCCAACCCTTTCCCGCCTAAACCAAAAAAAAAAAAAACCAAAAAACAATGTTGCTCCCAAAAAGCCTATTTCGGATTCCGAAATACCTTTTTTGGATATGAAATACCTTTTTCAGATCCCGAATTAGTTGTTTCGGGTCCCCCAAAAAAAAACTTGCTTCCAAAAAAAAGCCTATTTCGGATTCTGAAACACCTATTTCAGAACCCGGATTACCTATTTTGGGTCCCAAAAATAAAAAAAACAAACTACACTTTTTTTCCTTCACAAATCAAACCCTCTTTCCTCCCGAAACACCTATTTTGGATCCCAAAATTCCTGTTTCGCATCCCAAAAATAACTATTTCAGCCATAATAAAATATTCCCTATTTTTTTAAATTTTACATAAAAAAAAACTGCCTCCCTTTCTTCCGCAAATAAATTTCCCTCCTTGAAAAGCCCTTCCATTCCGCTTTTCTTTCCTCTCCCCTTCTTCCTCTGAAAAAGGAAAAGAAAAAAAAAACCGTCTTTTCTTCTTTTCCCACGAACCTCATTTTCCATACTGCACTGCCCGTAATATCCGCATATTTCCATTTCTCGCTCCACGTCATACACTCCGCCCACTCATCACACTTTCCAAAGCAAAAAAAAAACAACCACTTCTACACATTCGAATGCATGCGGTGCCCATAAAATTAGCAAGATTTCCAATGGATATGCATGAAAATTTATTAAAGGAGGCCAACTCTTCGGTTCTCAATCAAAGCATTTGCAGAGTTCCTGTGTAGAAGTCTTGCCAGTTTCTTTTGCTCCAGGGTTTGTCGTTCTTCACTGCATATTCAAAGAAAGCTGAGGATGGGGAAAAAAGCCATGGAAGCCAAAAAGGTGAAGGTGCAGAAAAAGCCTAAAATTGAAAAGAAGCAGTGAAAATCTCGAGAAGAGGAGGATGAAGATGTAGAATTAAAGCCCTATGATGATCACTTGATGCATATTAATGATTGCAATATCACCAACAAAGGAGTGGAAAAGTTGCGTTTGGATGCCGAATTTGCTGCACAAAACATGTCTGTTGAACATCCCCGTACTATAGCATTTCATTCCCATATTTTCTGGTTCTTGTGTACACCCGTGCACCCATGTCCCGAGCTGATTTGGGCCATCGTGCAATGTTATAATACGGGTACAAGAACTATCCAAAATGCCCATGGAGAAGAATTGTTCAGTATTTCGGCTAGTTCCATACGGGATGCATTTGCTTGTGGAGCGCAACCTCCATCTTATGCCACACATAAAAAGCTCAATTTTAAAGAAGAGGAAGAGAGGTATCAATCCACTATTCACATGCGATAGTTCATGGAGAGCCAATTATTGAAGACACCATGATTTGGGGAGTTGCCAAAACTGCCAACACCATTAAAGAATTTCAAGAGCCCAGATTTGTATTCAATGATAGCGTGGTTGACGGGACTATCTTCAGATTCCATAGTGCACAAGTGGCAAGCATCATTGGTGCAACGCATTTCACAAGTAGGGTTTTATGCTCCAAACCCAATTTTCTTTGATTGGGCAGATTTCTTGGAATGGAGGATACACTCACAATTGCAAAAGGTACAAAGTGGAGAAGATATTACTTTCAGGCATTGTTCCCTTTTGGCATGGTATTTTTTCTATCATATGCACTCTCACTTTGCCTTCATAGCAATAAATAAGATAGATGAAGTAGGAAAAGCATTGCCGGTATACTCATGGACTCAAAGTTTGTCAAAGAAGGAGTCCTATTATAATTTCAACAGGATATTTTTAGGACCCGCCTTGGAGTTAATTTATGGAGTATGTAACAGAATGCCTCGGGCAATGCAAGCATAAGTGGTTGATCATAAAAGAGGTGATGTCTTTTTACTGACACAAGGCATGGTGGTTAGAATATTTGGTTTTACTGGTAAACCTTTTTTGCTGCCATATTTTACAATTGAACACCTTTTTGCCTTGGAAGTGGCCCGACAAAGTGATTTCATCAATGATACCTATGGGTCAAGCCGGGGAAAGAAGAATACATGTGCTATGCCTTTCAAGTTTGGTGATATAACAGTTACTCAGAGTGGGCAGAATGAATTAATTGTTGAGATGCTCTATGACCATGGATTGGTTGAGCTTCCTCAATGATGGAAGTATGATCCTTTGGGTATTTTTTCCAGTCACATCAAGGCCAAGACTTTTCATTGTTGCCCCAGAGAAGACATCGTACAACAAAGGAATAATCCCGAAGGACATGACCTTGAATGGCATGTGGAGAAGATGATGTCACTTCCTCCTTGGCATGATTTTTATGAGATGGAGGTCGAATATGATCCAAAAAATCATCCAGAGCAAGTTCCTCCTTTAGGTTTGTTTGAACAAATGAAGGTAAAATTGCCTGATTGGTCTGATGAGAAGATTGCTAGCTGGTGGATCATGAGGATTCACCGAAATAAGCCCAAGGTAAATTATCCATTGGTTATGGATGATGCATTTTCAATGATCTATGATGAACAGTATGAAAAGTACCAGCCCCTCTCCCTTGCTGATTTAGTGCCTAGAAGTATTAGCAGTCCAGATAGAGAGGAAGATATAAGGAGACAAGAGGAAGCATCAAAATAAGAGAGGATAATGATTGAAGATGAAGAAGAAGAGCAATTTCCATTGGAGGAGCAACTTTCACAAAAGAAGAGAAGCACAACTATGAGAGTTCCTTTCCCTAACATAGTGAAGAAACCTAGGAGTGGGGCCCTTTCTACGTTGAGCACCAAATCGCTTCCTTCACCAACAATTGAGCCAATTGTTTCTTCGGATATATCTTCTTTGGCTCAGTTGGGACAATCAGTTCCAATGGTGATAATGGTAAATATGAATGTGGAAAAGGCAATATCAGAAGGAGAGGACAATATTGTGGCACAACAACATTCACCATCGGCTCAAATGGTGTCGGAGCCCGTAGGTATGCATTTTCTTTCTTCTTCTCTTTCTAACAAGCATTTGGTGACCACTGTCTTTTCATCTATAGTTCCCATGTCAACTTCACCCCCAATTGCTACATCCACCTCTTCCATTCCCATTTTTGTCCCATAGTCATAGGTCACCAGTGCTTCCCTAGTTTCACCCATTTCATCCTTTTCTCTTTCCTTTAGTTCATTCGCATCCACCTCAAATCCATTTGCCCTTCCATTACCCTCCGTTTCATCTTCCATGCCTTCTCATCCTGTTACTTCTATAACCACGCAAGCCCCTCTTCGAGTAAGCATGGCTGAAGCACCCTCCACTTCCATCCCTATGATTGAATCAAATCCTCAACAAGCCCTTTTCCTGTCCTCCCCAATTTTTGCAGTACATGAGCCACTAGCTTCTGAGATGGAGTTGCTACCTGAGCACCCGATAGAAAAAAAATCAGTAGGGCATGACAAAGTTCATCAAGATGGTTGAAGAATCGCAAGAGAAAGGATGCGCTAGCCATGGCAAAACCAATGAAGAAAGTAACTTTTGATCCAGCAGCAATGGAGATGCACACGGTGACAATGGTTCCTCAGGTTCAGAAACCTCAAGGAGAAATGGCACCCACTGACTATTCCTACCAAGCAGTCATCGAGGACCTCACAAAGATGGATCCAACAGAGCAAATGGGCACCATACAAGTGGCATCAAGTTCAATTTACCTGCAAGCTGAGCATTATAAGGATTGTTTCATCCAGGCTGAAGCAAAGATCAAGGAGCTAGAGGAGGCCTTGGCTGCACAAAAGGCCAAACTGGATACTGCACAGTCTGAATCTCAACAATGGCAGCAACAAGCAATGCGTTTGGAGGGTGAAATCATGGAGATCAAACAGGCAGCTTCTCAATTCAAGACAATAGAGCAAGAAGCACAATTAAAGATCCAAGCCTTGCAGGACCAGCTTCAGAACTTGCAGAATCAGTTGGTGGTAAAAGCTATACAATCCGTGACCCTCACCAAGGATAAAATTAAAGAAGCTCGCAGTCAATTGTTGAATGATTGTAGGAAGATGGCAACCAAGGCTACATTAGTTCTCATGTTCCTTCAGGAGGTACAGGCAGTTGTTTCATATGGCGGGCCTATAGTGGACAACATAGAGCAATATTTAGAGCCAAAGTTGGAAATGGCCATGAAGATCCAGTCAATGACTCAAATGGATCTTTGGTTTCATCCAATGAGTGAAATAGCCCATGATTGGGCAAGTGCCAAGATTATTGTGCATAGTTTTTTCTCCAAAATGGAACTGCTTAAAGAAGCCCGTAGACTGTAGGAGACATTTGAGCATGAGAGGCGCATTTCCTTGGATCACTTTGAAACCATCGCAGCTAATGGTTTCCCTAGCTTTGTTGATGATCAGGGGAATATTCTAGCGAAGAAAGACCTGGATGCATTATGGGTTGTTTTCATGGATGATACCTCAGATATTGATAACTTGGAGGAGCCCATCATCGAAGAGCATGTACTATCATTGATGAGAAAATTCATTCGCATTGAGTCTGGATTACTGGAGCTCAGCCAAAAGGCTAAATATATTGATCTAGAAAAGGTTGAGACTTTTTGATATCTTGTGGATACACTCAAAGTTCGTGAGGCAATTACTATAGATGCATGGGCTGATGCAGTTGCAGTGTATGAATCTATAACGACACATCTCAAAAATCAGGACAAAGCTAGTACCAGTAGCCGACCATCAGATGCAATTGATAGTGGGGACTCTACGCCCAATGAATAAAGGCCTGGGATCAATCGAATTTAGGTGAGCTGAATACCCCACGAGCCACCAAAAATGTTGGCATTTTTGCCACATTGAAATTTTGTTGTAAATTTGCCAGTAAAACTTACAAATGCTTTTTGAGTGTTTTCACACATTGAACATTTTTTATGGGTGTAATTTTGGGTGCAATTAAAGTAAAATACTTTTCCCTTCTCCAAAATGCTTTTTTCCGAAATGGCCTTTTCACTTTCCAAAATGGCCTTTTCGCTCTTCGAAATGCCTTTTGCTTTTCGAAATGCTTTTTGTCCGAAATGGCCTTTTCGCTTTCTGAAATGGCCTTTTCGCTCTTTGAAATGCCTTTTGCTTTTCGAAATACCTTTTGCTTTTCGATAGTTTTGTTCTCATTAATTTTCAAAGAAATCAAGTTTCCAAGATTGGCCCCACTTATGGCAGTAGAATATTTTCCCAGAAAAAAGTCGAAGAAAAGGACAAATATTGGGGTACAATTTCATTTCACATAGGATGAAAGTATTAAGTGCACATTCCAAGAAAAAGCTCGTTTCAGGCTAATTGAAGATGAAGGCCCATTTTTTGGGTGAAATTTCATGTTTTCAATGAAAATCTTCTTTGAAAAAGGATTAAGATTGATGAAGTTAATTCCTGTGGCAATATTATCACCAAAACTGCCAGGTGCTTTGGACTCTAGTGCAATATTGTTCATTTTCGAGGCACCGACCACTTCGTGGGTATGCATTTCCAAGGTGCCACCATAGAGAATGAAATCAGATCGTTGATTCCTGCTGAAGCCTGATATGCCATGTGATAAAATCAGTAGATATTTTCTTTGGCATTTGTTCATTGGTTCATTATTGTTGCTGAGGAGAGAATTGCTACTATTGGTGTCTGAGTGGCCGACACCTTGCCTCCACATGTATTTAATGAAAGAGGCGAAAACCTCTATAAATACTAATCAAATTTCCATTGTAAAAGGAGGTTGGACATTTTGCAAGAAAACTTCTCAAGTTCTCTACATCAATAGAAGAGACTTGGCTTCTGAAATTTGCAAGTGATTATTATGTGTGATTTCCTTCTATTTTTAAGCATTTCTCTTTTATGCTCGATGTTCCTATCTGTTGAAGTTTCAAATTCTATTTCTGGATTTAAAACATTGTTGGTGAGTGAGTAGAGTTTTGGAATGCGATCTGAAGGTTGTCTCTACAAATGTGTGAGTTAAATTATGTTGCTCTCCTTCTGTTATATGTTATTATATAACTTGAGTGGAATTTTTGTTGTTAGTCTGCCCCAATCCTACATCTTTGGCCTGTGGCCATATTTCCCTTTCTTTCCATTATTTTCAGTTTCTTTCCCGCAACTCTAGTCTTCAACAGTGTAGGATTTAGTAAGGGAACCAACCCTCTCTAGAGATTGGTCCGAAGGAATTTTCTCTTTCCCTCGGCCTTTCAATGTTGGCCGAGTCTAGGGTGCACAAGTGATAATATCTTGTACTTAGGCAGATTTGTGACCAACAACCATATAACGAACCATATGGTTATAATACATAAAATTTAGAAGTTAATCCCACATTACAATACTTGGTTGATGATTGCCGAAGGTTCAGTTTATCCTAAGGAAATTAATATCAAAACATCATTTATATGAGAGCTTAAAAAGGAGTGACAATATTTGAAATAAAAATTCATATATCTCCATGCAGATGATTAATAGACTGCATATTGATCGACTAGATTTAATACCGAATCAAAGCACATACCCAACAAACATATGCACACGACTACCGAGGATTTGGTGATACAATGATCTTGGAAGAATATTATATCGCATATGGACACCAACAATCAGTGATTTCTCAACACAGTATTGTTTTTTCATGAAATAAATGACCAAATAACTTGGGATACGAGTATTACATCTCCATTTCATGGTGTAGAAGCAGATCGAATATAATGTCTTCTCGAGGAAGCCATTAGGGATGGTATAATGAAATTAAATCATCATATAAATAAAGGTATTGTTTATAAAGAATAGGGTAACACCACAGTGAGGTTTCATCTCACCCTTCATGGTCCATGATTGTAGCACAAATTCAGACCCTATATAATATAAGTTTTAAAATAAATCAATTAAATCAAAATAACACAAAGGGTTTGATTTATCTTATACAAGTTGGTACACTGATAAAGATTTAAAAAGAACACAAGGGAAAATATATCCTAATTAATCGAGATGTAATACAACATGTATGTATATATTTTAAAGCATGTTTCAAACAAGTCATTGAAAAAGATACCAAACAGAGACATATTATCTATTTGAAAAGATACCAAACAAAGACATTGAAAGGGTATTGGAAAGCTCATACCTGGTACTCTAGCAGGGTGGTGACTCCTATTGAATTTGCACTTCTCCTCTAGATTCTCCAGTATAGCATAACATAACTTAGCACCCCTTTTTCTCAATCTTCATGGCAATTTATAGCTCTCTTTATTTTTGACAAGAAAGATGCTTCTAAATATAAATTTTATTTATATTATTTTTTTTGCTTTCTTTCTTTCAAAAAATATTCTTTAAATATATATATATATATATATATATATATATATATATATATTTATTTATTTTTATATTCTTTTTGTCACCCCAAGTTAAAGCTTCCTTTATGGAAAAGGAATCCATATAGATAAGATTAGAATCTTATCCATTGTTTCAACCTTACCAAAGTAGCCATGTATGTGTAGGAAAAATTGATCATTTAAATCTACAAGGTAGTTTTATTTTTTTCTCTTTCCATGTTTTAATCCAATCAAAATTGAGCAAGTTCATAAAAACACAAACTACCTAATTTCCTTCTAAAATAGGATCAACTAGATCAACTAAGCATGTTCAAAATAAATATTTTACTTTAAAAATTGCTCAAATTAAGATTTCACTAAATTATCATAAATTGCATGATATATATATATATATATATATATATATATATATATATATATATATATATATATATGTTAAAATAATTTGAAAAATGCAAAATATTATTTAATGTGCATTTTCAAATAAAATTCAATTAACCAAAATCATGCAAATTAATCATGAAATCAAATATAAATCACACACAAATGGCATACAAGCACTCGATGCATGTGCTTAGTATTCCCCATCACCATTTTTCCTTTGATTGGGCGAGATTTTTAAGAGTAATGCTCAAGTAACACCACCATCATGGAGGTAACTAGTGATGATAGGAATATGAGCTTTACCTGTTGATTTATCATAGTCATAATTTCCCTTCTCATCTCTTGGTGGTCTATCTTCCACCTATGAGAATAAATGTTCCTGCAATCAAGCAACACAACATCATTTTATTTTGATAAATACAATGTAAATATATTAAGCATTAAAACCAGCTATCACTACACAAATAACATCTTAAAAATAGTCCTCCAAGGTGGGATGTGACATACTCCCCCCTTAGATTAAACATAGTCCTCTCTGTTTTCCTACAATTATTACATAATAATCATTAAAACATAATTTTGGTATAGTTTCCACTTTGTATAAGTGGTCCATATTTCAACCTGTATTATTACCAAACATCATTAAATAAATAAGGAACATGTCTTTTTATATCTTCTACTTTTCCCAAGTGGAACTATTTTTAGAATACTGGTCCCACTAGACCTTGCATTGATCGATATTATGCTTCCTCATGGTCTTGTAATGAAATTCCAAGATCTTCATAGGTATCACTTCAAAGGCTGTCGGATCTACCATCTGTAAGTTAGAAACATATAACACATGATCAGGATCAACAATATATCTCCTAAGTGGGGATACATAAAAATTATTATAGATATTTGATAGGTTAGATGGTAAGTCAAGCCAATAGGCTACAAGACTTATCTTCTCCACAATATCAAATGGAGCAACAAATCAAGGGTCTAACTTTGTTAATTTAATGTCACTTTTCTTAGGTTTTACCCTTAGAAACACTTTGTCACCTACGAAGAATTATCTAGGGGTTCTTTTCAAATCTACATAACTCTTCTGTATATTTGTGGCTTCCTTGAGCCTTTTGACAAATTAGTCCTAGTTGCTCTTCCATTATTTTGACCATTTTTGGTCTAATGACAATATTCATCTTTCATGAGGCAAGGGTCATAATCATGAACTAAGATAGAATCATTCCAACTGGATTGTAAGTTATCAAGGCAAATAGCATCAAGAGATGTTAAGACTTGATCAGAGTAATTCTTGAGTAGAAGTGATCAGTTTCTATGAAACCCTCATACCACTCGGTTATGAGAATGTTAGCCAAGTGTTAAGTTTCATCCCACATAAAAGGGAAATCACCTTTAACTATACTGTCCACTAGGACCAATATATAGGTGAATGTCTTGAAGATGGAAACCCATCATAATGAAATAACCTCAACAATGGTTATTCTTAGATCTTAGATCCAACCCACACCTTCCTGATAGGGTCACTAAGATAAAAAAATCACTATACATGATCAACTCATAGAATCCTTGGAATGTCATCTTTAAGCATGGTTATATAACCCTATACTTCTTAAGGCTTATTTATCCATATTTTTATTTAGGCATCCCTTTTGTTATATACATGAATTAATTAATTTCATTACAAAAGGGTATTATTTTCAAAGTTGTGCCAATTGCACGATGGAGAGCCTGCCAAAACTCAAAAGTAAACCTAGAATCCCTGTCAGAGATAATCATCTCCAAAAATCCATACAACTTGAAAATTTCTTTTGCAAATTTATTAGCAACAACTACAACATTATCTATAGTACATATTGGTATGAAATTTGCAATATTAGTGAGTTTATCCACTATGACAAATATTGCATCATGATGATATTTTGTCTTTGGCAAACTGACAATAGAATCCATTGATATTACTTGCCATTTGTGACTGGGTATTGCATGTGAAAACAATTTTCCTACTGGATGCTGATGTTCAGCTTTCGCCTTCTAACATTGTAAACATCGTGCCACAAAATCAGTGATATCTTTCTTTATGACCAACCAATAAAAGGTCTTTTTCATATTTTCTCTCATCTTGGCTCCTCCAAGATAAGAATAATAAGGAGAATTATGAGCTTCTCGCATGATCAATCTCCTCAAATCACCTAATTTTGCTATGACTAATTGATATCTAAATTATAAAAGTCCATATTTCATGCTATATTCTTGGTTTTCATTCAAGTTTTGCTCTATATTAACCCAAATTTCACTACATTCAAGATCCTAACATTGCATCCAAGGTTATTCATAGTGGTTATTTATCATCAAATTTTCTAAAATTAGGATTTTTAAAATTTGGAATTGGCTAATATTTGGGACCCTTGACTAGGACCCATTAGCCAAAAATTTCTAGGTGCAATTTTTTTTGGGTCGATTCACCCCAATTTTATAATAATTTGACCATTTTAAGTTTAAATTTCCAACATTACCCCTAATAATAGTGAACCTTCTACATGCATTTGGACACTATTCGCTTGGATTTCAAAACCAATTTGTTAATTTTTTATAAATACATTTTGGGGCTGATCCCTTACGCATAACCCTGACTGCATCTTTCTAACTTGCCCCATTTTTTTTCATATGACTTTGAGTCAATGCAACTATGTGATTCCTCCTACTTAAGGAATCAATGACTATTTTTTTTTCCTTGTATATACTCATGCCAAAATCATATTCTGCTAAGAACTCTATCCACCTTCTTTGTCTAGTATTTAGTAGTGGTTGAATGAAGATATACTTCAAACTCTGGTGATCAGTTCTTAACTGAAATGGTCTACCAACCAGATAATATCACCAATTTTTCAAGGCATGCACAACTACAGTAAGTTCTAAATCATGAGTAGCATAGTTAACTTCATTATTTTTGAGTTTCCTAGACTCATATGCTACTACAAAAATATCTTGAGATATAAATCTTCCTAACCCTTCCAAAGAGGCATTGGTGCAAACTGAAAAATTTCTTGTGGGATCCAAAATCTTCAGAATAGGAGCTAATATTAGTTTATGTTTAAGCAAATTAAATGTTTCTTCACACTTTTCTATCCATTTAAACTCCTTTCCTTTCTTATGAAGGTTGGTTATTGGATAAGTAATCTTAGAGTAGTCTTTAGAAAACCTCCTATAATATCTTGACAAACCCATGAAGCTTCTTACTTTGGTCATATTTTTTGGAGGTGACCAATTCAAAATGGCTTCTAGTTTATTTGGATCAATAGTGATCCCATACACTGATATAATATACCCCAAGTAATGCATTGGTGGAACATAGAATTTTCATTTAGTCAAATTCCCGTAGAGTTACTTTTTCCTTAAAATTTCTAGCACTATCCTCAAGTGCTTATCATGTTCCTCTCTATTACGAGATTAAATAAAAATATCATCCAAGAATATCAAACAAATCAATCCAACTACTTTCTAAACAAAATATTCATCAAATTCATGAAAGCTACTGGTGCATTAGTCAATCCAAATGTTAGGGCTATAAATTCATAGTGACCATATCTAGTCTTGAATGAAGTTTTATGTGTGTGTTTTCTCAGATTCTTAGTTGATGATATCCGAATTTTAAATCAATCTTTGTGAAAATGGTGGCATATTTTAGTTGATAAAATAAATCTTCTATCCTTGGTAATGGATATATGTTCTTAACATTTTCCTTGTTTAGCATTCTATAATCTATGCATAACCTTAATGAACCATATTTCTTCTTCATAAAAAAATAGGTGCTCCCCAAGCGATACACTTGGTTTTATCAATCTTTTTTCTAGCAACTCTTGAAGTTGCACTTTCAATTCTTACATCTTGATGGGGTTCATTCTATAAGGAGCTCTATGGATAGACTCAGTACTTGGCATCAATTTTATGGTGAAATAAAATTCACGTTTAGGTGGCAATCCATGTATTTCATCAACAAAAAACATCATGAAATTCCTACAATAGTGGAAATTTTCTAATAATTTCATCCTTTGGAATTTTTTATTTTTCCTTGAGTTTAACTACATAAACCATTCCTCCTTTTCTAATGGTTTTCTTCGGTTGCATTGCTAAAATTAGCATTGGTTGAAATTCTCTTGGTGCACTATACATCCTTTGCCTTCCTTTGTATTTTTTGGTGAACTCAATCCATCTTTTCTAGAAATTTATCAAGGCTTCATTCCTAGGATAAATTTGTGTATTTTAATTTCATTTTTTCTGATTATAGGACAACACATATTTAAGGATTCTCATAAAATATTCACATTATTCCTCCAAATATCTTGACCCTTATTGAAATGTGAAGAATTCCTTAAATTTATTCAAATAAAATTGCTTTGTAAAGAATCTATCTTTAAAATCTTCCACAAAATTTCCCACTTCAACTTGGTAGGTGAGATATTATGTTCATATTTATAAGAATTCCACCAATAAACTCCTATTCCTCCCATATGAGAAAGAGAAAATGCCATTTTAGTTTCAGAGGGGTAGTTGTTTATGGAGAAATGAAGTTCCAATTCATCTAACCATGACTCAGGTGCATCTTCTCCTTATTTTCACATGAAATTAGTCACTTTAATATGATTTATGTCTTTTCCCATTTATTTCTTCATGTGGGTCTTGTTTTCACGCTCTTTGGAATATTTATCCTCTCTAATCTTGACCTCTAGATTTTCCATCTCATGATTGTTGTTGTGGTGATGCTGTGGATTTATAGTTTGCAAAATCTTTTGAATTTGATCTTACATTATGGAAATTGTGGTAGTAAGGTTATCCATATCTATCTAGATTTAGGAATATCAATATTAGTTTTTTGCAAGGTTCCTTTCTTACTACCTCTCAAGTTTGTCATCATGTTTACTTGGAGTAAAAATTTGTATTATTTCTCACTGATTTTCATAGTTGAAATTCTAGACAACTAGTTTTCATCATAAATTCTCAAGTAATATATTACTACTAGGTTCATTCCTTAGTTTAATCCACTAAATATGTTGTTGTTCATACATACTTGAGAATAAGGAGAAATTAAGTCAAAAAACATAGATGTCAAGTAGTTTTTCCAAAAGAGTCTAAGGTACATCGCTTAAAACCCATAGAAGGAGGGTTCACTTAGCTCTTCCACTTTCAAAAGACTATGGATATATTCATGGGGGATAGAAACTCAAACATCAGTAATCTCAAATACTAACCTTGTCCTTACCAAGTGTGCATCATTTAGAGTTATGAAACTTATGTTTGAGTTGTTTTGTTTCATGCCCCAAATCCTTTGCTAACCTAGATCTAGCTAGAGTCTACTAGTTAGCCTAGGCTCTGATACCAATTGCAACAACCCCAATTGTTACCTCTTATCCACTATTTTTTTTAAAAAATGATATAATAATCGTGTTCACCTTTCAATGAGTCAAGAGTATAATAATGATCTAAGATAAGGATATCCCAAATGCTCAATAAGTGATCTGAGCCATAAAATATTAACTCAAAGTCACATTTAAATTCATTCAAGCCATTCATCATTAGGAGTAGCCTCTCCTATAATTCCTCTATACCATCACCAATTGATGAGAGGATAATATAATGGCTAAGTCCTTAATGAGGACATCTCAATGGTTTACCATTAATTGGGAGTTTTACCCAAAGGGAATTATCCCCTCCTCTCCATACTATCCATGAAGACTAGTATTAAGGAGATAGTCATTAATATTATTATTTCTCTCATGGCTAGGGATATTGTATTAAGCACCATTATAAAATTTACTCATTTAATAGGTGTGATGGTGTTGGTGATTATCTAAATTACCCGATTGCATGAAGTGATTGGTTTGCTTCTATCTATCTTAGGTGGATGGTGTGGATATTGTTTTATCTCATATTATTGTGAAGGTTGTCCATGAATTTTCTTCTACACTATTACAGTTCATGAGAGAGAATTTTAAATACATCCATCTAATCTACTAGAGCAACATAAATTTCAATGCCATACATTTGACAATGTGCAATATCCCAAATAGTTCCAATACTTGCTCATATTCCAAAACATAAATCACCTAGCATTTATTAGAGGTGAATGCTACAATATGAAGGCTTTATCCCTAATTTACAAAGCTTGTAAACAAATACATAAAACCTTACAAATCATAGCTGATTTTACATAAATTATATCAACCCTGCATAATTTCATTGGATTTAAATCAATACAAGCTTCTACATGATGAACATTGCAATAGTCTCCAAAAAGTGTTATCCGACTCTTCTCTGGAATGTCTTGAATCTCCATGGTGTGAGAGATGATAGTGAAGGGATCAGGACAACTCGGATGCAAAGTATGCCAAATGCATTGCAAGCAGACATGCTTATCAAATATAAATGCAATCATATTCCAAACATTTTCCAAATGCATTACATGCAAGCCATGCTTACCAAATTTGAATGCAATCATACAATCACATCTTTGTCAAATGTATATCACATACAAAGAAATCACCAATCATGAATAAACAATTCATTCATCACTAATATTTTCATAACAAGGATTAATTCTTAATCCCATTCATCATTTATTTGGATTAACACCAAAAAAAAGGAAGAGTCCCATACCTCTTCCCAAGGAAAGGACACCAGTCCATCCTTCTCATAACTAGAAGATATTTTCCATACTTCTGGATGATTAACTTCAGTTACACTTTTCATTATAGCAAATATAATGAAATACAAATGCAATATATATATATATATATATATATATATATATTTTAATTTTTTAATTAAATCTAATAATCAAATTGATTTACAATCAAATTAACCAATACTATTTGGTTTCTATATTATACAAAATCACTTCCAATATACTAAAAGTCATTACCAAAATTAATTAAATCTAGTATGCAATAGTCCTATACTTAATATAAAGAAAATTCCTACTCCATATAAAATAATCATATGTCATCAAAACCTAAAGGATTTTTCTTTGAAATTGGACTTCAAATATATATATATATATATATACTCAACATTAGCAAATAAATTTGCTTTCATTCAATTTAAAGTCACCATATTTACTTTAGATTAACATAAATTAAATTAACACCGGTCTCCTTGTGAGAATATAACACAAATCATAATTTTCCTTATGAGAATAGAGCTATATTTAGGAGAATCCATGTATCTATAAGAATTATTTATTAACTTTAAAGGCATACATTACAAGCTCAATATAGATATTTATTGGGTTCAGATAATCCATGTATCTATCATTTTATTACATAGAGCATATTAGAATATATCATAAGTTTCTATCCATATGACAAACTATATAAGGTATGCAAAGTATATTCTGGACTTCCATAAGGTCAACATATTATATAACCTATGCTAGAATACCTCATAAAATTTCTTTCCAATACCTTCAGATCGTATTCACTTCTAATATAACTATAAATTTAATATTTCTATCAACTCATAAAGGCATTGAGCAGGTGAAGCTAATATAACATTGGTTCAGACCCGGGAAGGTTTGCATAAATGACCATTTCCCACAGATGAAATTATTAATCAGAGAAGGTTCGACTGCGATCTGAAAATGGCTGGTTTAACATTCGTACCCAGCCTTGGGTTCATTGCCATGAATGGTACTAGAAAAAGCTAGGGTCCCTTACATTATTTGATAGGCATGGAGATCTGATAATGACACAACCTTGACATAGCCATAAGAAGAATATTAAAGTGGGACAAAATTCCAACATAGGATTATATTATTGAAAATAATTGTTTGTACTAGAGAAATACCATAATCTGTATTTTTTGGCTAGTAGCAATTATTGAATCTTCATGGAGAGTAGTTCTAATATCAAAAACATTAGTTTCTTATACCATATAACAAACCATGCGGTTATAATACATAAAATTTAGAAGTTAATCCCAAATTCCAATACTTGGTTGATGATTGTTGGAGGTTCGGTTGATCCTAAGGAAATTAATATCAAAACACCATTTATACGGGACCTTAAAAAGGAGTGACAATATTTGAAATAAAAATTCATACAACATCTCTACACAATAGATTAATAGCCTCCATATTGATCGACTAGATCTAATATTGAATCAAAGCACATACCCAATAAATATTTGTGCACAACTACCGAGGGGTTGGTGATACAAAGATCTTGGAAGGATGGTTTATCATAGATGGACACTAAAAATCAGTGATTTCTCAATACAATATTGTTTTTCATGAAATAAATGACCAGATAACCTGAGATACGAGTATTACGTCTCCATTTCATGGTGTAGAAGCAGATTGAATATAACATTTGCTCGAGGAAGCCATTAGGGATGGTATAATGAAATTAAATCATCATATAAACAAAGGTAGTGTTTATAAAGAATAGGGTAACACCACAGTGAGGTTTCATCCTACCCTTTGTGGTCCATGATTGTAGCACAAATTTAGACCCTATATAATATAAGTTTTAAAATAAATCAATTTAATCAAAACAACACAAAGAGTTTGATTTATCTTATACAATTTGGTATGCAGATCAAGATTTAAAAAGAATACAAGGGAAAATATATTTGGATTAACCGAGGTGTAATACAACATGTATGTCTACATTTTAAAGCATGTTTCAAACAAGTCATTGAAAAAGATACCAAACAGAGACATAGATTATCTATTTAAAAAGGTAAAGAGTAGTGGAAAGCTCACACCTGGTACTCCAGCAGGGTGGTGACTCCTATTGAATTTGCACTTCTCCTCTAGCTTCTCCAATCCAACATAACATAACTTAGCATCCCTTTTTCTCAATATTCATGGCAATTTATAGCTCTCTTTCTTTTTGACAAGAAAGATGCTTCTAAATATAAATTTTATATATTTATTGTTTTTATCTTTTTTTTCTCACCCCAAGTTAAAGCTTCCTTTATATATATATATATATATATATATATATATATATATATATATATTAATGGAAAGGGAATCCATGGAGATAAGAGTAGAATCTTATCCACTATTTCAACCTTCCCAAAGTAGCCATGCATGTGTAGGAAAAATTGATCATTTAAATCTACAAGGTAGTTTTTTTTTCTCTTTCCATGTTTTAATCCAATCAAAATTGAGCAAGTTCATAAAAACACAAACTACCTAATTTCCTTCTAAAATAGGATCAACTAGATCAACTAAGCATGTTCAAAATAAATATTTTACTTTAAAAATTGCTCAAATTAAGATTTCACTAAATTATCATAAATTGCATGATATATATATATATTTTTAAATAATTTGAAAAATGCAAAATATTATTTAATGTGCATTTTCAAATAAAATTCAATTAAACCAAACTCATGCAAATTAATCATGAAATAAAATATAAATCACACACAAATGGTATACAAGCACTCGATGCATGTGCTCAGTATTCCCCATCACCATTTTTCCTTTGATTGGGCGAGACTTTTTAGAGTAATACTCAAGTAACACTGCCATAAGGGAGGTAACTAGTTATGATAGGAATATAAGCTTTACCTATTGAGTTGTCATAGTTATCATTTCTCTTCTCATCGTTGGTTTTCAGTCTTCCACCTACGAGAATAAATTTTCCTGCAATCAAGCAATGCATCATCATTTTATTTTGACAAATACAATTCAAATATATTAAGCATTAAAACCAGCTATCACTACACAAATAGCATCTAAAAAATAGTCCTCCAAGGTGGGATGTGATAGAAGGAACCACATGATATTCAATTTATCGCAGTTGCTATGGCACCTAGCTCATGACTACTTGATTAACTTAATTAGCTAGGTTGGCTTGGTTAGCCTGGTTTGGTTTAGATTGTCCAAATTAATTTATTTTATATTCATTACTTTACCATTATTTATTTTTAAGCTTAAGTACACCTTCTTGGATTTTTATTTCCTCAATGATGCTATCCTAGGCAAGAGCTTCCTCAAATGATCAGTATTGTTGTAGTTGTAACAACGAAAAGATGGATTTTAAGAAACTCTTAGTAAACAGTCTAGTAAGCTCTTCCATTGGTAGGGTGAATGGTATTTTGGTAATAATGGCCCTCCAATGGTTGCAAAAATGGTCTACAAACTCATCATAATATTTTTTTAGACCATATATCATATAATGAGACCTTATTTCTAACATTAAGGGAAAATATTTCAATAAATTGATCAACCAATTGCTCAAAAGTATAAATACTATGGTGAGGTAAATGGTTGTACCATTCTACAACATCTCCCTCAATGTCTGAGGAAAAGTTCAAAGCATTAGAGCATCATAAATTTCTAGGGTCACATATTTTCTAGGGTCTTAAGTCCCTTTAAATTTGTCAAATTTTGGTACTATGAAGTCTTTCAGATATGGTGGTGATGGTACTAAAAAATGGATTGGTTGATTGATCAACTGCCTGAGCATTAGT
Source organism: Wollemia nobilis (assembly GCA_028583015.1). Lineage (NCBI taxonomy): Eukaryota > Viridiplantae > Streptophyta > Pinopsida > Araucariales > Araucariaceae > Wollemia > Wollemia nobilis. The sequence continues at coordinate 6,761,617 of JAQPPZ010001069.1, read as the reverse complement.
TTTTGGTTCATCATACTAGGAGTGTGTTGTATCATACTGTCAATCTACTATTACATAACTTGGATTCTAGGGTCTTCCCCAGGTATGTGGAAGCCTTGAATTACTTGATGATTATATGAATGTGGAGTATGAAGATGTTGGGATGTGATAAGATGATTATGGTTTGGTGGAGTGGATTGAAATTGATGATGTGGAAGTTGGTGAAGAAATGATGATGAATGTTGAAATGGGATGATGTGTGGGGGCTATGAATATGATGATTTATGGGAATGGCATGGGTATGGGTTGATGGTGGTGTGGGGATGGAAACCATAGAAGATTGTGGTGCCCATGATGGACTTTGGGTGACAAATATGGATTGAGTGGAAATAGGTTGAGGCTTAGGATTGATCACCTGAATTTATTGTTGAGCGTGCTATCATTTTTAAAGAAATTTGTTAAGGTGTTCCCATGCTTTATGTATTTCTATATCTGAGGTATATGGCATGGATGTGGATGGAATTGATGAGTTAGGTGGAGGATAAGTTGCAACAAGAATTACAACTAGCTGGGTGACATTGGATGAGGTGGATGTTGACATCTATGAAGCAACATTGACATATGCTTCATATAAAGGATTGCCATAGGTAGTAGTGTATAAAGATGGAATGGAGGTACTTGGAGCACCTGAATATTGAGGGATAGACGAATTATGGGAAGGTGTATATTACGCCTCAAACAGAGGGTTGTTATACACCTAGGTAAGGTTGGAAGGTTAGGAATATATAGGTTCCTACTAAAAAGAAGGATCATGCTTGAGTGAGTTATGGATTGGTTCGAAGACATAGTTATTGGATCTATAAAGAGCTTCCACTTTGACCATGTGTATATGGATTATGTGGTGGTCAATGGTAGGTGAATATGATTTTATTTTTGGAATGGTTGTGTGGATGATACACTGTGTGAGGGACCCATATATAAATTTGAACAACTTGTATAGATCACACTAGTAGGGTTGGTGGTTGGGAAGGAGATGAACAATCCATGGATGAAGTTTTTTGGTGGATGGAAATTTGAATCAATATTTTTGTTTGATTTCTAGTTAACACCATAAGATACTGAATCAAATATGTGCAATGTGTAAGAAATTAATGCAAATAAAACTTAAAAAAATTAAGTAAAGAAATTCAATCCTATATTTTTGAAATAGATGTGTCTTACATCCTTTTTTTAATCTCGTTTTAATGATTTTTTATTTTTTGTTTTTTGTGTTTTCAATGTGCTAATCTGAATTATGAAGGGTGAAATCTATGGCTTGGATTGGAAATAATATTCTTTCTGATGATGATGTCCATAAAGTTTGCTCATGGGTATCCTATGGTGGCTAAGGGTAGAGATTTGTGGATGGATATGAAACCCACCATCACAAAATATAAAGCAATGGTTGGTGATGAAGTCCAAATCATTACTATTTAATGTGAAACATGATATGTGTGATTCATTTTAAAGTTTTATGTTTTTTAATGTGTACATAGAATTTTAAAAATAACTAATTTTACGGGTTTAAATCAGAAACCAAAATATAAATACTAAGTTCCTTAAAATACGTAGGGTACAACGTTTAAGACCCACTCTGAACAGTGGAGGGTTCGCCTACTCTTCCGCTCTGAATCAGAAAGGAATTCCAATGTGGGAGTATACTTGAGTATCCTAATTTCATTCCTACTTAGACAAGTAAAATAAGAATTCTTAACCCTATCATGAAAACTATTTTATGCAGTTGTCACTTCATATGAAAACAGTGCACACAATATTGAGTACAACACACCAAAAAACAATAAAAAATTAAATTTGAAATATGACCTATGGTGAATGTGTAAATGCAAGGCTACTATAATGTGCAAAATGAATGCAAGTGCCTATAAATGCAAATATAATATGATTGTTTTTATAGAAATTGATTGATGTTCTTTTTATCACTTTATTTGTAAAAACGTAAAAAAAAAAGCAGAGGCGTTAGGGTTTTCAAGCAAAATTATAGAAAAGCATGCACATCCTTTTACCACTCTATGAAACACATCCCATAGCCTCTATAATGTAGCAGAGAATTCACTAAGCACTGTAGGTTACCCCTCAAGTGCCACAGGGCATTTGCACAAATTTTGATAGACTTTTGCAACTCTTCAAAAACCCTAGTTCTACAAAATTCATGCGAATGAAATTTTAAAAACCTAAAAAACAAAAAAAAAACATAAAATGAGTAACAAAGTAAGTTAGCATAGATAACCCATTGTGGGTTTCACCGTGATCGCCATTTGTGAATACAAAATCAAGCAACACCAAATATAAACTAAGAAATGATAAATAAGTGAAATAACACAATAATTGCACAATACAAATGAACTCTTTTATAAATGTTGGTAGATCTCAAGTGTTACAGTCAGTGTGCCCCAAGTATGGGGTTTTACACTGCTTATTTATTTTGATACAATTTTTACATGTACTAGGGTTCTCCTAAACCCTAGTTGAAAATAATGGTGGTGTCTTCGTGCTTGATTCAGTACCAACAGGTTTTGGATGGGCTTGTGTATCTTATGCAGGGCCACCCAAGCTTCAATAGCCTTCCATAAATGTTATTATTACACTTGCACACATCCAAAAAATAAAAAGATTCAGTAATATTTATGAGGGATCCACTGCATGAGATCCTCAGGAGAAATAAAATCAATAAACCCTAATATTGCAATGAAAGATATAAACAAAGCATAAAAACATAAAATACATGCAATGAACTCTTACATTGTTAAAAAACTACTATCTCTATTTTATGCTTACATAAATATAAATAGTGAAGGGTTGTAAAGATGCCCTAATGATGCTCGAGGACCATAGGATTGTAGATATTAGAATGAAAAATACCCACGGGTGCTCGATGATGACAATAAACGTCTAGAGGTGCTTGGTGAATTTTGGTAGGCATTCAAAATACTCCAATGGGTACTATATAGACTCTGGTGGGTTCTTAGGAAGCTCTGGAGGATGTTCGATGGCTGAGGGAAAGGTTGCAAAACCATATTTGATTCGCACAAGGTGGGCAGCAGTGGATGTAGAAGATGCGAATGGTGAAGATGGTGATAGAGGATGAAAATTATAGGGTTAAGGTTTAAGACCTCCAAGGTGAACTTAGGGATATTAGGAACTTAGGAGGGGGATTAAAATATTAAATAACTTAGGTATTCTAAGAACTCAAAAGTTTTAGGGGTCGAGTCATCAAAATGACTCCTCTTTATAATATTCCCTTAGATATGTTAGGGTTTCGATGACACAATTTGAGCATCTAAGATAAACAAATGAGGAAGGGTGGAGATTAAATCTTAGAAAGTGGTACGGATTAAGGTGGGTGAATGACTAAGATTAAAACATGATAGATGTTTGGGATTAATTCATATATATATATATATATATATTATTAAATATATATAAATATAATATATAAAATATTTATATTTACATATATTAAATATATATATATATATATATATATATATATATATATATATATATATATAAAAATAAATGGCGGGGATTGAGAATCGTGGATGGATGACAAGTGGTTAGATTTTTGTGTCTATAGCTATTTAAGAGGAAGCTCTAGCTAATCCCTAGAAGAATTTTGGAAGAATAGTGGACTCCAGTAAGAGGATGGAAAACCTTACTTTCATAGTTAAGTTGCTTCAAGAGAAGATAGAGCAACAATGAAATAATTGTTAATAGGAAATCCAATAGTAAGAATCCAGACGGTAGATAAGAAGAAAATTTTACTAGAGGAGCCCATGAGGGTAAATCTTGGATTGAGGTTGAGCTTTCCAAGGACCTAAAGAATATCAAGATACCCAAAATTTGGGAAGAGAAGGGGGTGATGCAGTTTAATCTTGGCTAAATGAATTGGAAAATTACCTTTTCATGAAGCATTACTCACCAAAAATCTAAACTATTTGGGCAACCCTTCATATCCAAGATGTAACCTTGGAGTGGTGGAATACATTCAAGGTAGGCAAAGAAATCCAAGCAGTGGACCTAAAGTGGAAATGTTTTTGTAAAGGCATTTAAGAAAAGATTCCTAACATATCAATTTTATGTAGAGAACTTTGAGGAATTATCTATGCTCCAACAAAGAACCTTAACTGTGGAAACATATTATCAAAGATTCATTAAAATTTTGAAATATATTCCTGATTATGAGAACAATAAATATTTGAAGGTACAAAAGGTCATATTGGGAGTGGATCCTAAGATTTAAATAGTGATTAATTTTCTTAATCCCAAAACCCCTTAAAAAATGATTTGTCTTGATAGGAAGATACAAATCAAAACACCAAGAGGAAATTATTCAACTATGGAGTGTTGATAGAAGGAGAGAGACAGGAACTCATGAAGAGGAAGAGTGTTGGGTTCACAAAATAGGAAAAAGAGAAAAATAATAAAATCAAAATAAACCCAAAGTTTAGAAATAGGAACAATAGGAATAAGGAAAATTATAGAAACTCTTAGAGAAAGGATAATCCAAAACATTGACCTCAAAAGTAGAATGATTCAGCTTAGAAGGAGGATACAGGGGATAAAATACAAGAAGGGTCTCATGTACCTAGAAAAGTTTGTTTCATTTGTGGGAGTCCTCATTATGCAAACAAGTGTCTCCAAAGGCCAGAGACAAGTAGCATAGTAGAGGAGCTACTTTATCAAATCTATGCAGCCATAGGAAGTTAAAATTTAGATGGTCAAGAAACTCCTGTGTTATTAAATGGTAAGTTATTCAATAGAATTGCACAGGTCCTAATTGATTGTGGAGCCATATATAAATTTGTTTCTATTAGTATTATTAGGGATATGCTAGAAAAGACTAGATTTTTGGAACATGGGTGGAAATTTGAGTATGGGTCTGAATAAACTTAGTGAATCAATGCTTGCCTACTACTAATATTTCCTTATCCAATGAATATAATATTTTGCACTTATATGTAGCACCACTACATGCCTTTGATATTATCTTAGGGATGGATTGGCTAAAAGCTCATGGAGCCATAATCAATTTCCAAGATAGATGGAGGGATTATGCTATTTATGATAAGAAAAGATTAAGGGTTCAAAGTAGGCAAGGGTATTTTTGACCATATTTATTATTAGTTATTCAACTTAAGAAGGCAATCAAAAGAGATGGAACATTGTACGTGGTTAAGATAAATGACAAGAAAGACAATAATGGAGATGTAGATATATTTAAAAAACATCTAATTCTGCATGAATTTAGGGATGTGTTTATAGAAGATCTCCTAGGCCTTCCACCTTGACGTGTATTTGATTTCACTATTGAATTAATACCTAGAGCTTAACCTATTGCTAGAACACCTTGTAGAATGACTCCTATTGAGTTTAAAGAGCTAAAGGTATAACTCAAATATTTGTTGGAGAAAGGCTTGATTAATCCTAGTGTGTTGCCCTAGAATGCTCCAATGTTGTTTGTTAAAAATAAGGATGGTTCCTTAATATTATGTATTAAATATAGGATGTTGAAAAAGGTGACTATCAAGAATAGGTGTCCATTACCAAGAATTTATAATCTTTTTTATCAATTGAAGCATGCCACTATCTTCTGATAAATTGATCTAATATTAGAATATCACCAGTTGAGAATTCATGAGGACACTCACAAAATAATCTTAAAGACTAGATATGGACACTATGAGTTCACAGTGCTTTTTTTGGGTTGGCAAACACACCAATGACCTTCATGAACTTCATCAATGGTGTGTTTAAGAAATATTTGGATTGTTTTAATCTGATATTTTTGGATGATATATTGATATATTCCCACATCAAGTAAGAAAATGACCAAAATTTAAGGTTAGTGTTAGAGGTGTTGAGGAAGAATCAACTTTAAAGAAAGTTATCAAAATATGAATTCTATGCTTCACAAGTCAAGTATTTGGGGTATATTATATTTGTAGAAGTGATTGCTATGGATCCCAAGAAAATTGAAGCCATATTAAGTTGGCTTGCACCTACCAATTTGTACAAAGTTAGAATCTTCATGGGAATAACTAGTTATTATAGGTATTTTTTAAATACTACTCAAGATAGCCTATTCTATTACCAATCTTCAAATAAAGAAAAAAAAATTTCAAATGGACAAAAAAAGTTTGAGGCTACCTATGAAACTCTTAAAAATAAGTTGATTAAAACACCAATTCTCAAAATACCCGATCCTTTTGGGAATTTTATAGTATGCACAAATGCTTATCTAGAAGGTTTGGGAGGAGTGTTATTCCAAAATGAAGCTACAATAGGATATGAATCCAAGAAAATAAAGAAGCATGAGTTAAAATAGGCTACACATGACCTAGTGTTAGCAGTAGTTGTACCTGCTCTTAAGTTTTAGAGGCAATATTTATTAGAAAAAACTTTTGAGCTAAATATGGATAACCAAAGCCTAAGGTATAACTTTACCCAACCAATGTTGAATACAAGGTATAGAAGGTGGATAGAGTTCATAGACAAATATGGCCTTGGTATAAAGTATATCAAAGGAAAGAAAACAAGGTTGCTCATGCCTTAAGTAGGAGAAGGCATATAACAAAATTAACCTGGAGTTATGTAGACTTGATTCATAAATTTGGGGAAGTGTAAGTATAGGACTAGTATTGCATTGAAATATGAACTAAAATTGAGGTAAATCCTAAGGTAACTTGGGATTTTAACATAAAATATGGTATTTTATGTTTTAAATATAGGGTTTTTATATCCAAGACTGGTGATTTAAGGAGAATGATTATACATGAGGTGCATAGTTGTCCATATTTTTCTCATTTGGGAGGTTTAGAGATGAGAAAAATATGAAAAAGACATTTTATTGGCCTGGAATGAAACAAGATATTAATAATTTTATTACTAGATGTTTGAAATTCTAGAAGGTAAAGGCAAAACATTAGCATTCAGTAAGAAAATTATACCCACATAATATACCTACTCAAAATTGGCAGGTCATATCCATATATTTTATTGTGGGTTTACCTAAAACAAGGCACCAAAATGATGCAATACTTATTGTGGTAGATAAGTTGACTAAAGTTGCACATTTTATACCAGGTAACATTAGGTTACATGATTTTCTTGAGGTGATCATATTAGGTAGAGATGCCAGATTTACGTTAGAATTTTGGTAGTCTCTTTATCGTGCATTGGACACTAAATTGAATATTATTTATAGTTATCATAAAAAAATAGATGGGTAAATGGAGAGGGTTAACCAAGTCATGGAAGACATGCTTCACATGTATTGCATGGATTAAAAGTCTAAGTGGGAAGATTGTTTACATCTGGTTGAGTTTACATACAATAATGGATACCATGCATCCTTGGGAATGGATCCATTTGAGGTCTTGTATGGAAGAAGGTGCAAAACACCTTTATCTTGGGATAATACATAATATTATGTGGTGATCAAATTAAAAATTTCTAAGAATATGAAGGAGTAGCTCAAGGTGATTTGATAGAGGCTCAAGAAAGTAGTTGATTGCTAGAAGAGATATGCTGATCTAAAAATATCATCAAGATAACTATCTATGGGAGACAAAGGATTCTTGAAACTGATATCCATGAGAAGTCTCATCAATTAAACCAAGTTGGATCCTCAATTTATTAGGCCTTTTGAAATCATTTATAAGATTAGTCCAGTCTCCTGTAGGCTCGTACTATCAACAAACCTGTCAAAGATCCATGATAATTTCGTTATCCCTACTTAGGAAGGATGTTTTTGATCCTTCTCATGTTTGGAATACATGAAAATTGTATATGGTAGATCCCACGACCATTGAGGTGCAACCTATAAATATTATAGGTTTCATTCTAAAAACTTGAGAAAACAAACCCTAGATCAATGTAAGATCTAGTGGGACCATTATTCAAAAAAATGTGCAACTTGGTAAGATGCTGAGGAAATGAGGAAGCAATGCCCATTTTTGTTTGAATAAAATATATATTTTGTTTTTGAAAAATGCAAGGGACTATGTTTAGTCCTAGGGGAATTATGTAATGACCCACCCTAGTAGGACTTTTTATTGATGACTTAATTTATGTATTTTTGTGTGAATATCATATGCATAATTTTATTTCATTTTATCAAGATGTGTTGATAGTTGCACTTTATGATTTCTAAAGTTGGATTATGCTACTTTTAGAATATGGTAATGTTGATGAATTTTGTGGTTGTAGGACTAGGTACTATAGTGGGTGAATTGGTATGGGACACTTTTAGGAATATTGTCATAAAATAGTCAAAAAATATGCTTGTAAATATTTTTAAAAGGAAAGGATTGATGAGGCTTCAACATTGCCTCATTATCAATAGCCAAGAAATACCTTTTTGCTCATTTTTGTATGATCAATATAAATATATGTCATGGACTAATTTGTAATTTATGATAATATTAATGATGAATGTAGTAAATAAAGGAGTTTTTTTTTGTTTTTTGTTGAAAGTGACTTGATATTATTAAATCAAATAATAAGAGTACACTATTCACAAAAAATGGATGGTATGGAAGTGTATGACCAAGAAATACACCCTTTCATGAAATAAAATGCAATATGATATGATATTATTAAGCACTTTTGAGTTACATAAAAACCCTCTTAGGGTTATTACAAATGGAGTCTCCAAGATGGAGAACTCTCCTTTTTAGCAAACAATGATTTAGGGTGTCTTCAAGAGTCTTCCTTTAGCCACACAATCAACTTTGTAGGAGGGTTTTGAAGCCTTGGATGCTTGACCTCCCGAGCCTTTGCACTAGTCCAAACACCTACACACATGTCCACAAGAAATAAATTAGAAGCATCTATTGGGCCTTTTCATATGAGGCCACAAGATCATGAAATATTGTTTAAAAAACTTCATTATAATTTTACAAAATCTCACAAAAAGCATGTAAAAATTTACAAAAGCATGTAAACCATTATAGAAGCAAGAAAGAGGAGTTTTTTACCACTTTTACCTATTATACCTGATTTTTTACCTCTATCTAATGTGGTTTTGGTGTCTCTGTGTGACCACTTGGAGTATTTGGCTTTGTATGACCAATCGGAGTGGTTGGCTCTGTATGACCACTCAAAGTGGTTGGACCTGAATGATCACTTGGAGCAGTTGGCTCTAAGTTGTTCAAGGGATGCAAATTTTGGTATGAAGTCTTTTGAGATGATTTCAAGTCTACTACTATTGATGTGAAGCTGCTAGGTCCTCCAAGTTGAGATAAATTAACAAATTAAGTCTTATTACTCCTCAAGAAGACTGCATTATTGTAATGGGCTTGAGCTCTTCAATGGATGTAGTCATTTGAGAATTCTAAGCCTTCACAAGAGGGATTCAAGAAGCTAGAGCAAATTTTGGTAGCACATCCCTATGATTTCTTATGCTCATGCAAATGGAGAGAAATAAGGGGGTTTGTATTGGACTTGGGGATTTGATTGGTATTTTAAAATTCTTTTTGCATTCCCCTTGGGATTGGGTCATGGATTAGAAGGGTGATTAGGGCCTAATGGAGGGTATTATGGAGGGATTAGGTGGGAAGGGAAGGTTATGGGGATTTCAATGTGGATTAGAAGAATTAGGGAGGTTAATGGTTGATTATAATAATTAAACAAAGTATGGAGGTATTAGGAGAATTAAAAGAGATTAGGAGTAATTAGAGGAAATTAAGATTGATTAGAGGAATTAGGGAAAATTAGGCAAATTAGAGGATAATTAGAAGATAAATAATATTAGAATAATTTAGATGAAATTAGAGGGATTTTAGAGGAATTGGAGGGAATTAGAAGAATTAAAGGGAAATCTAGGGGAATTTAGCAAAATTGGAAGAATTAGAGGTAGAATAGGGAAATTTTAGAGGAAATTAGATGGATTAGATAGGAAAATAGGGTTTTGGAAGGATTTGGATGAATTTGGTAATTGGTGATGGATTTTGTGGTAATTAGGTATTTTGGTAAATTTATTGGGAGATCAGCTCAGATGCTTAAAAAAATGACTAATTTTGGGTGTCTACAGGAAGAACAACCCATAAAGTCTGCATTATAAAACCAATCTAGAACCATATGGTCATAGAGAAACTATGAAACGCCTAAAATTTTAGCCTAGAAAAGGGATGAAGGCTTTCTAATAATAAATTTTCCATAGGGGTGGCTCAAATAGAAGGAGGGGAGTCTTTATCCATAGGATTAACCTAGCTAATGGGTGGATTAGGATCTACTAGTATTGGCTCCCAACCAGAGCTATCATATTGCTACCCAAGAGTGTTGTCCATAGTTTGAGAAGTGTTAGACCATACTAAAGAATAATTCTAGTCTTGGTACTATAGGGGCACTAAGGGGAACATAACACACCTTGGATGTGGTGATCGTGAGGTCTAGGGTTGTGTGAAGCTAGATTCCAACATCAAGATCTCTTTCTACCTTGAGATCTCTATTGAGATGTGAGATTTCTCTAGTGAGATAGTGAATATGGGATATGAGCCACATCACATGAAGCATTTTCCCAATGATATAGAAGAGTCAAAAAATTTTGAACCTTAAGGGATACCTTATTTTAATATGCTTTATTCTAAAGTAAATTATTAGAGCATATTATAGTTTTATGTACATTGAAAAAATTGGAGGAGCTCATTGTTTAGAAAATTAGTATCGTGGATTTTCCATATGTAAAATAAAAATTTTAGCTCTAAAAATATGGTAAATTTGCTCAATGCTTGTTGACATTTGCGTTGTATCCCTCAAAATATCATGTGCCATGAGAATGGCCTTGGCCTGAAAGGTTTGAAAAGATCATGGATCCAAGCCTAGGCCCCTTGGGATTTGGGATGATACTAGAATAGGTGTTTGAATAATTCCATATAATGATAAAAGGGGCATTTGGAAAAAGTATATCCTATATGAACTAGACATTCTTATATAGGAAACCCCTAAAAAAGTATACACCAGTATGCTCCAAAATTGCATCCCAAGGAGTGTTGAAGTGCTTTTTCCAATCTTTTCTAGTTGACTAGATTCTTTATCATTCATTTAGCTTTGGGACCATTTGAAGAGGGCGTTAGGGTACCAATTCTAGTATTTCCACCATGTTTGTAGGCTATGAAACCCTATATTATAAAGCATATCAGGGAGGACAACATCTTGGACTACTTGAAATGTCTCCTTGTCTAGATCATAGAGTTGAAATTGTGCTTTAGCTTCTTCCCATGAAAGCCAATTTTTTATCCATTTAGAAAAAATATTAAAATGACCCTAATGCCCTTGTTATATCTAAGATACTTTTGCTATAGGCTAGTTATGATGAGTATGAATAAGGGACTACCAAACACATTGTTGGTTGAAAAAAAACCCATTGCTAAAATTATTTCCATTCTAGAGTAGCTAGGGTCTGAGAGCTTCCTAGGATTTCCAAATAATTTTGGCAACAAAGTGCCATAAATTTGAATGGACACCTTCATCACCAAAATGGAATGAAATACAAGCCCCTTATAAGATTCTCTCCAATGAAGGTACCAAAGGATATGTAATTATGAAGAAGAATTTTCCAAGCCTCATTTATTTGAGTAGCTTGAATAAATAATTTGGTACACAACAAAATGCCTTCTCTAAAGGTTTCTAGAAGCCCTAATCCCTTTGAATCCTTTGAGAGACAACAAAATTCCTAGGATAATTTATGGAAAACCTATTTCTCAGGCGAAGAGGCCCACGTAAATTCTTGGATAAATTTATCCAATATTTGATAAGAGGCTTTGGAGGGCACCTAAAATAAATAGTAACACACATGAGTGACAACTATAATATTAGAGCAGACTTGTCATTTCCTTGCTAAAGAGAGCAGTTTGGGAAGCAATTGTTAAAGTTTATTTTCTAAATTTTCCATGACATATTGCTAGAGAACGAAGGAAGAGGACTAAAGTATGAAATGGATTCCAAGAAATTGAAACATTTTACCATGGTTAATCCACTTACAACCATAAGCCTTGATCCAAACATATTTTAGTAGAAAGGATTGCCTATAGCACTAGGTTTATTGCCATTGAATACTCAAGCTAGATGCTAGAAAATAGTATCCAAACACTAAAGAGATTGCAACACATTATCTTGCTCTTCAATGAGGGTGAGAATTGAGTCATCAACAAAATGACTGTTAACAAGTTGTTGAGGAGTATTGGGTAATGAGATTCCTTTCACCCAACCCTAAGAAACAACATAAGTAAGAAGGTAACCAAAATTTTATCTTCCTAAAACATATAAAGCTAATGCAAGAGAACATCCTGAATGAAAGGTACTGAATAGCCCAAAATAGAAATATTGTTGGCCATTAAGAGGGATATAGGATGAAGTATTTTTACAAAACATTTTCATTGTAATAAATATGGTTGTGATGAACCCCAAGGCTTGTAGTATAGCTAGAATGAATGACCACTCAATACTATCATAGGCCTTGGCAAAGTTGATTTTGAAAAATATGGATTTCTATTGAGACTGTCTTTCCCATTCCATTCCTTCCCAAATGACAATGATGTTGTCAAAAATATATCTACCCTTAATGAAGCTAGTTTGCTTTGGTCAAATAATGAGAGGTAAAATATTTTGTAGATAGAGAGCAAGGGATTTAGCATTGATCTTGTTGGAGATATTGAGTAAAGTAATTGGTATTCAATTAAAAATATCCTCAGGATCTTCAAATTTGGGTATGAGCTTGATATTGCCATTGTTGATCCAATGGTCCATGGAGTTTTTCCTGACAACTTCTAGACTTGATGAATATTAGGTCCCATCGTGTTTGAAAGGGCCTTATAAAACTCATAGAGGAATCTATATATAATAGGAATTTTATCATTGGCCATAGAAAAGGCTACCACTTGGATATCATCTTGGGACATAATATTGTCATAGAGATCCCATTGAGAGATAAAAGAACCAATAAGAGACCACTCTCAAACATTTCTAAAGAGCAAATATTGAGTAAGGGAGGGATCCTGCATTGTTAACACTTGTTGATAGTTTTGAACAAAGGCCTACACAATATATAGAAAGGATCATCTACCCCTCCCAAATGGATTTAATGTTTTACGCTAATTCATATCCTCTAAGTTGATAAAATAATTATTTGGAAAATTTTCCCACCATTTGTACCAATGAATTCTGGCCTTAAGTTGAGATCCTCAAATTGCATAGGTATCAACCACCTATTATTGATGGTTAATCTTAGACACTTGTAGTTTGAGAGAGGTGGAATAATATTTGGCTTCAATATTCATAGTGGCTTTTTTGATCTTGGAAGAGGTTGATTCATAGGACCAATATAAAAAAAAATCTAGTTGGTGGCCATAAGTGCACAAAACATATGTGGTGTTTTAATTCACATTAATCCACTTATAAATTTCTCCTTTATATGAAAACATAGTTCTAAGTTCCACACATGGTGAATGTGGGACAAAGAGATCTTATGGAAAAGGAATGACTTGTTGAAGTAAACTTGGCTACTTAATTCAACCCTTCCACTATTTTTCCATTCAATGTAAAAGTGTATGAGGGAGTGGTCTAAAAGGACAACCTTGGGAACTAGTTCTATTAAGAGGTCAAAATAGTTGCCAAAATTAAATATGGGTTGGCTTGGCAACATTGCCCGATCGAGCTATTTTAGGATCCTGTTAGATCAAACCCATAAATTGAAGTATGTATACCAAGAGAGGTATGCCTAGAATTGACTAACATTGGGATCATAAAACCCTCATATTTATTTCATATAGAATCAATCAGTTCTTTCTATAGTTATCTAGTACATGTGGTGCTCACCTTGTTTATTGGAGGTAACTTCAATCATATTGAAGTCACCAAATATGACCCATGTGGAAAAGGGTAAGGAATCAACAATTTAAATATAAATATGGGTCCTTTATATGGCATCACTGGAGGCATAAGCAATAATTACCCCTATTTCCTGACCATAACACTCTATCAGTAGGGTCACAACCATGATCCATGAGATAATGCTACCAACATACCACCATAAAGGTGGTGATAATAACTCAACTTGGTGATGACTGCTATGTAGAAAAAATCTATCTAGCTAGATGGTATGGCGAACCAAAGACAATGAAAAACCTATAAGTTTCACATATTTTAGATATAAAATTCTTAGATCTAAAAAATTATGATAGAATTTGCAAGCTACAAATTGATGTTTAGATCCCATTAGACCCCAAACATTCTATGAGAGGAAGTTCATTGGGATACAAAGTCCAATGAAATATCCTCATCATCAAGATACTTTAACACACTATATATATTGGAAGAGTTTGGGTCATAGCTATCCAATCAAATGTTGGATATATACAACAATTTTCTTGTGTGAAATCTTACTTCATGTTTCCTTTCCTTGGTCTATAGGAGTGCCATGTGCTTTCCATGGGAGAAAGTATGTGGAAGATGGATGAAGATACATACTAAGAAGTAATCATGGTTTCTTCCCTTGTGGTGCAAACTCGACAAGGCTATAGAACGTTTTTGCTATTTATTTTTTCTAGTGGATAACTAGACTTATATTTTTTCTTTGTCTTCTCCATTGGTTTGGATATAGGTGCCAAAGCTACTTATGGCTGTGAACCCTTATATGCCATTGATCATGCATTTTTATGCCCACCTACTATCATACAATCATCCTCTCTGTATTTAGGAGCATACACATTGGTTAGGTTAGGGATTTGCTTGTTCCAATTGTGGGATATTAGGGGATAATACTTGACCTTGTATTTAAATAACTAGAATTTAAAATACGTATGGGGCAATTTGATGTACAAGACCCACAAGGAAATAATGGAATCACCAACTTAGATCTCATATGTGACATAATATGTGATATAATATTTATTAACATCTAGGTTGAGACTTTGATGATGTTGTAGTGTGTTGAAGAATATTGTATTATTTGGTACATGCAAATGTACCCCCATGGTACCTTCATGGTACAAATGTAAATATGTAATAGATTAGGGTTGAGTGTATAGTTTAAATGAGTGATTTATATTTCCCTTTTATGTAAGTTTCAATGTGTAGGAAATGCACAAGTTTCATGTAAGTAAGAGTGCAAGTGTGTATTAAGATAATGTGCATAAGTGTATTGTATGTAAGTGTGCAAATATGTAAAGTGAGGATGTGCACAAGTGTCTTGTATTAGGAGTGCATGTAGGAGAGTAAGAATCATGTAGAAGTGTGTAAGTGTCATAGATTCAAGTATGCATGTAAGAAGAGAGTGAAGAGTCTATTATACAAGTGGCAAGATGATAATCCAATGGTCATGAGAGCTATCATATGGATAACAATAGTCAAGTACATGAAGAGTCACTTCCTATGCTTATATTATGGAAACAAAGCTCCATACAATGTAACATGGATGAGAGAAAAGGAGCAAGCATTGAGAATAGTGCTTGTATAAATTTTTTCAAGCAATTCATATTGTAGGTAATCTTCATGCATGTACATGAATAATTTTTACCATTTTACATTCATATTTGATATTATAAGTGAATGCTATTTCAATATTATATTGTCCTAGATATATATTTGATTGCTCATTTATATAAATTTACACTTCATTATTGATATTTTGACCTATAATATTATGGATTGTTTATTAAGGTAGATATGATATATTATGGTAGTAAGGCTTAAAATCCAATAGTGATATCAGAGCTACCACTTAAATATACCCATTTTTGATAGAGTTATATTAGCCATATTAATATTGGAGTTTATCCACTTTGATAGCAATAAAGACTTGGAATCCATTTTTGAAAGTTTGATTGAGTAAATATTGAGGGGATAGGTAAGAGTCACCTTGATTTGGATGCTAGGGTATTTCCACTTGGTTGAAGAAACAATAGTTAAGACTAATACTCATGTAATATTGATTGAGGGCTAATTCAAGAGAAAGTTGGACATTAAGGGAGAGATCCAACGTAGAAGAAAGTTGAAAGTTTAGGGACATTCAAATTTTTCTTGATAATATTCTAGAATCTCCAGAGAAGAAGAGGAGAATCACTATTGAATATTGAGAGAGAGATCCAACTTAGGAGAAAGTTGATTATTCAAGGACATTCAATATCACCCTAATATTGATATTGGATTCTTTAGAAAAAAAAAGAATCATATTTTTTCTTAGGTGCAACCTAAGACATTGGATATAGATTCCAACCATTGGAGAAACATATAGAGATTGAGAAGAGATAGAGAAACATCATTATTGGAATTAAATTCCTATGCAATCACACATTTGTAATATGGGTTAAAGTCTAAGGATGAGGTGCCAATATGTATGTAATGATGAGATGTCACCTTGCATACACATGTGAGTTGGTAGCGATAGATGCTAGGGTTTACCTTGTAGAAGATGCAATGTAGTATTTATTTGAGATTGCTAACAAAAAAAATTAGAATATGTAGACATACCCCAAGGGGGATTTTTACTCTAATTATTCTCTTATTTTGTGTTTGCATCTTTATTTTGTTGCTTCTTGTTATGTTTATCTCTGTTTATTTATTAATGTCATGTTTATTTTAATATTTGGTATTAGAGCCAGGTTTTGAACCTGGGTATTTTATGGTATTGTATGAAGAGATGCAAGGGTTTATATATTACAATATATTTGGTGAAATTAGACAATGATAGATCTGATGAGCTTTGATAGTGGTAAATCTAATAAGCTTTGGCAGTGGTATATCTAGTGAGATTCGATAGCAATAGACCTAGTGATATTTAGTAATGACATTATGATTTATTTGTATTCAAATACTTATTTTTTGTGAGTGTGAGCTTTAATAGTGGTAGATCTAGTGAGATTTGAGAACAAAAGATCTAGTGAGCTTCAACAACAACAGATTTGGTGAGCTTAGACAGTGACAGACCTGGTGTGATTTAGTAGTGGCACTATGTTTTATTTATATTTATATGTTTATTTTCCAAGAGTGTTAGCTTCAACAATAGTAGATTTTATGAGCTTAAACAACGATAGATTTGGTGAGATTCAATAACAACAGATTTGGTGAAGTTCAAAAATGGTAAATCTAGTGAGCTTTGACAGTGATAGACCTAGTGAGATTCTAGTGTTTTATTTATATTTAGATGTTTATATAGGTTCTAGAGTTTAAGGATAGAAATATATATTCTAGTGGTTTTATTGTGTAATTTACAAAGGTTTCTATGCATCATGTTTCATTTTATACTTGGTATTCTTACTATTTTAGTGGGTTGTGCAGATCGTAAATCTTAGATCTATGTTTTTCAAAGTTGTTGAAGAATATATGAGATGGTTTATTGGTTGTACCACAAGTTTTGGGTAAGTATTAACTATTGTAATTGGTGTACCTTATGCATGAAGAAGCCATTGTAACTGGTGTAGTTATATTATTGGATAATGTAACTAGGTTAGCTTATAGGACTGTTAATTCTACTATAATTGGTGTATTTATACCAAAAATATATTGGTATGGATGCTAGTGGTAGTTTCCTAGTGTAATGTTCTTAGAGTTAGATTTAGTAAAATATTTGCAATGTTTTAAAAGTGGTGTTTTTTGGACTTTTAGTTACCTTGATGGTATATGGCTAAGGGTAACATGTGAAACTAATGTGTTTAGAAGGCTAGAGATAGCTTGTAGGGGTCAGGTCTTGGAACGTATAGATAAAGTAGTGGAAGTTATAAGTCTAAAGGCTGGTAGTAACCAAGTTAGGGCTACTTGTCTTCAAAAGGATTGGTTTTAGATTTTTCCCATGAAGGGTTGTGTAAAAAATTATTGTTTGTACTCTAGAATTACAATATGTCATTAAGGGAGAATGTTGGCATTAATTGCCTTTGTAATCACATATTTGTAATATGGGTCAAAGTCTAAGGATGATGTTTCAATGTGTATGTAAGGATGAGGTGTCACCTTGCATGCATATCTGAGTTGGTAGTAGGAGATGCTAGGGTTTGCCTTGTATATGATGCAATGTAGTATTTATTTGAGATAGCTAATGGAAAAATTTGGATTGTTTGGACATCCCCCAAGGGGGATTTTTGCATTTTTATTCTTTATTTTGTGTTTGCATATTTATTTTCTTGCTCCTTATTATGTTTATATCTCTTCATTTAGTATCAATTTTAAAAATCATGGCTTCCAAATATAGAGGAGCATCATAGCTTCTAGGAGATAGAGGAGCATCATAGCTTCTAGAAGATAGAGGAGCATCATATCTTATAGGAGATAGAGTAGCAACTAGGCTTCCAAAAAAGAGAAGCAATTCGAAGCTTCTATAAAAAAAATAATAAGTAAAGCATAGATAAATAAAGTATAGACAATAGGGAAGCATTATATGCTTCCTAAGGAAAAGGAAATATTAAAAAATAAGGTTGGCTGAAAATATCAATTCAATATTGGCCATGGATCATTGTTTGAATTAGTGTACTTAAGGAAGAAGTTTTTAGTGCAATAGTGAAGTCAGAGTATTCCAAGTGAGAGGCCATTATACAAGAAGCCAATATAGAGACAACATAAGTAGGAAAATGGTAATTGGAGAGCATAGTCATAGGAACATTTTTAACAAAAAAATACTATTAAGAATCAAGTACTAGTAGGATGCTACCTTTCAAAGAAGGATCAAATATATCAAGTTCTAATAGAACCCTTATATGAGTGATAACAAGAGGCACTAGCTTTCAAGAAGAGACAAGAGACCATGAGTGTTGATAGAGGTGCTAGCTAAGGGAGAATATATGAGTGCCATCAGGACACTAGTGGTAATGAAATACTAAGATAATTTAGAGCATTGGAAAAACCACTTGTAGTAAGAGAATAGTGTCTAGGACAACACCATGATGTGCTAGTCCACCAATGATTATCATTAGTATAACACCTATACTTGCTAACATCGTCCACCAGATATGATTCTCAAAAATACATTTGAACTTGCTATCATCATCCACCAGATATTATCTTCTAAGAAGAGCATAAGGAAATATTAAGAGAATAAATGTTTAACCTGTTTAACATTCCTCTAACTTGTTAAGAGACTCAAGTTAATCTCTTAACATTACTTCAACTAACATTCTATCAAAAATATTAATTATGGGTTGCACCTATTTAGGGTTAGGTTTTAATTCCTACATGTGGATAGTTTAGGGTTAAGTTTTTCCTCTCTACAAACCCTAAAACCCCTTCTTTTCTATAAATATGTATTATGCTCCATGAACATGTTGAGGTCAATGTCACTATTCAATAGGTTAAGGCCTGTACTATTTGCCTTTATGTTGTTATTCCCAATAATAACTTGATAGATATTTTTGAAGAGAAGAAGAAAATACCAAAATGGCTTAAAGATACACTTGAGGACTCAAATCTAGATCTTATTACTACAAGATCACAAATTGGTAGAACAACTCAGAGTGTCATGAATTTCGAAAACATGTAACTTATTTATAAAGAAAATAAAGGAAGAATGGCCTTAATAGTGCATCGATGGTTATGTTTTATTAAGAAAATAAATGAACACAAAGTATTAGCATGGAAGCATAGATCAAAGAAAGGATATTGTACTCAATTAAAGTGTAATTATTGCAATAGAATTGGGCATGAAGAAGCTAATTGTTGGAATCTTTATCCATGTAAATTTTGTGGAAGAAAATATCATTCTCCAGCATTTTATTGGTATAAAAGGAAATATTATGAGAGATTTGAAAGAATGCTATTATTCAGATTAGACAACTTTCTTCAAATATTATTTTTGAAGCAACTCCTAACAATAGAGAAAAGTGTTATATTTCTAAAATGTAAGAAAAAATTGAAGAAAAACATTTGATCTTATTAACGATGAAGTGTTTGATTTTTCAAAAAAATAATAAATAGGGGAATTGATCAAATATGGTTCAAATTCATCTTATAGAGTAATCAAAAAAGAATTAAATGAACTAGAGTTCAAACACAAAGAATATGATCAAGTGTTTCATGAACTAGATAATGAAGAAAAAACTAAAGAACCAAAGTATGAAGATGAAAGAAAACTCATAGCAGAAATCAAGGATGAAGCTAAAGATAAATATCAAATAGAGATTCATGAACAATGCAATATCACATGGAGATTGAATATGAAGACAAATATTGAAGACTAAAGTCTTCAATTATCAAATAATGTAATACAAGGGAGTTTTGAAGAGTATTACATTATTTGGTACATGCAAATGTATCCCCATGGTACGTTTATGGTATAAATATAAATATGTAATAGATTAGGGTTGAGTCTATAGTTGTTACAACACTAATAGCCTAGTTAGCTATAATATTTAAATATCACTATTTATCATCAATTAATATTATAGGAATAGAATAGGTTATGATTTGATCATATTATATTATGAATAACCATTTGCGATATCTACAAGTATTTTGCCATCATAAAGGCGAGGACGTAGCCCTCCTTAAATGGTGATTACATTTTTATTTGATTACTTCATTTGCTATTTTTGTTGTTGCAAGATCTATTGTCCTTTCATTATTTGTATATGTTTGCATGATTAATTTATTAAGATAGGAATATCCTATCAAGTGGTATAAATTTTCAGGTTCTGAGCATGACGTGGTGGGTTTGTACTGCCAGTTACAACCAAGAAATTGGTTGACATTCTACAGTTCTAAGAGACGCCATCTGAAGAATAAATTTTTAGCAGCAAAATGAAGAACACAAGCTTATTTAGAGAGGGAGGGGTGAAAAATATAAGACCACTTTTTACTTTTCTTTCCAATTCAATATTATGCAATGTATAGATATCAACAACATTAATCAAAGCAATTCATAAATCACCACACACAATAGAGACACGAATTTTATGTGGTTCACCCAAATATGGCTACTTCCATGAGGAAAATTATTGGAAATTTGAGGTAATATGAGGCATTTAATTTTATCATTGGTGTCACATGGATCACATTTGGTTTTGATGATCGAAATAGTTCATAAATAAGCATTTATGATGTTTTAGAAAATAGGGTTTCTGTGAAAACCAAGGTAGGTAAAATAAAAGGTTTTATTTAAAACTATGGATGGCAGATTTGATATGGTTTTTTCATAAAACCTAGGTTAGCTTTTCGTTTCATCAAAAAAGGTGCCCTGGAGATGAAGATATTCAACCTTGAATAATCGGTGCAAATTTTAATATTTAAATTTTAAAATTAAAATTTAATGACATCACCGCCGACGTCATCATAAAAATCAAATTATTCAAAATTTGTTGATGTTGGAAAAATAATGAAGGGTGCATATATATACACCAAGGCTTTTGTTTAAAAACCTTGGAATCGAAGTGGAGAGAAGATGGCGAGCGTAGAAGATAATTCATGTGGAAAGCTTAGCCTAACATCGAGCGAAGCGAGACAAAGGCGTTTTTCTAGGAATAAGACTGAGGTTCGATTCCCTCCGATTGATATTTTTGAGGAAAAAAAAAGGCCCATGTTTGGTTGTGTTTTTGGGGCAAGAAAGACCCACATTTTTTTTTGCGAAGAGAGAGGAGAAGACAAAAGCGCCTTTTGCACTTATTGTTTCATGTGAGCGCTGTGCTCACGTGGTCATTGGCACCATGGTTAAGGAAGTGCATGGGCAGACGAAGAGTGTTTTATTCCCTCTAGAGGCAAGTAATTTTTTATTATTAAAATTAATTTTTTCCTAATTTTGGAGGTATAAGGTGATAAGGGTTGAGTTGTTTTGGAAGGCAAGATATATGTGCTCTTAGTAGAAAAGATATTTCTGGTATGTTTCTTTTATGAAAGTATATCATATTATATATCGTTGGAAAGATTATTTCGAGAGATATTTGACTAAATAATTTATAAGGAGAAATAAGGAGTGTATAGAGAGATATTTATATTTTTATGAAGGGGTTGAAAAGTAAATATTGTTGTGCTCTTTGTCAAAGTGTGATTGAGTGTGGAAGATTTCCAAAGGGGTTCTTCTCTTCATAAAAAGGTATGGGCACATTATCCTATTGATTTATTGTGGTGGTTGATTTCTGAAATATTATTGGAGAGAAAAGGATTGTATTGTGGTTTCCTTTTCAAAATTGGTTGGTTGAATGCTTCAAGGTTTTATGGTTTGAGAGTTGTGTTTAAACCTTGTTTATAAGAATTGTTGTTGAAGCCCATTGATTGTGAGATGAACTTGAGCTATAGAAGAACATTAGTATAATTTTTATGTGAAGACTTGTGATTGAGCATTTTTGGAAATATTGTGAGATGGTTGATACATGCTTGGACTAGGGTTTGTGAGAAAGGATTGATCCTTGAGGAAATTGATTGAGTTGAGTTGATTAAGCCTAGTCAAGGGGATGCATGTGATTGTTCAAGTTCTATGAAATAAACTATTCCATCATTCTATGTTGAGTTGAGATTAAGGTTAGAACATATTGAGTCTCTAACAATTCTCTTTATGGTTCTATAAGACTTGAATTGAGTTGAGGTTGATTTGAGTTGAGAGTGAGATTAGAACATATTGAGTCTCTAAAAATTCTCTTTATGCTTATATGAGTTTATTTGATTTGATTTGAGATTGATTCGGGTTGAGAGTGAGTTTATAACATATTGAGTCTCTAACAATTATCTTTATGCTTCTATGAGTTGAGTTGAGATTGATTTGGATTGAGAGTGAGATTAGAACATATTGAGTCTCTAAAAATTCTCTTTATGCTTCTATGAAGTTAATTTTAGTTGATATTACCATTCATTTTTGAGTTCATTTTGAGTACTACTTGAGCATGATTGATTGAGCCTTTGAGAAGGCATTTGGGACATATTTGAGGATAGTGTTGGGACATATTTGAGGACAATGTTTGGACAAGTTCTTGGTGAGCTTGCTAGAGCAGATTTGGGCAAGTTCTTGGTGAGCTTGCTAGAGCATATTTGGGCAAGTTCTTGGTGAGCTTGCTAGAGCAATTTTGGGCAAGTTCTTGGTGAGCTTGCTAGAGAAGATTTGGGAAAGTTCTTGGTGAGCTTGCTAGAGCAGATTTGGGCAAGTTATTGGTGAGCTTGCTAGAGTAGTTTTGGGTAAGTTCTTGGTGATATTGCTAGAGTAGATTTGGGCAAGTTCTTGGTGAGATTGCTAGATCAGTTTTGGGCAAGTTCTTGGTGAGCTTGCTAGCATAGATTTGACAAGTTCTATGTGAGCTTGTTAAGCAGGTTCTGTGTGAGCCTATTGAGAAAGTTCTTAGTGAGCCTATTGATAGAGCTTTGGATATGATAGATTATAGAGGATAAAGTCTCAGTGGATAGGGATCCAACAACAACACAATTGAATACAGATCTGAGTCATGAGTCTTCAAGTGGAGAGAAGTCCACCAGTTAGTGTAGTACAGAGACAAAATCTTCTAGAAGATCATATAGCCAGAGCAAAAGGGGAAAGAGTTCTCCTATGGAAGAGATCCATGAACTTGAGATTAGGGGATCAAAATCTCCTTTGGACAAAGATCCATAAACATTGTAATTGGGAGTGATTCCCAAAGAGATTGATTAAGAAATTTGTAGTAAAATATTTTCTCTATGGAGTACCTCACATTGTGGGAACCACATTAAATCTTGTGTCTCAATTGTGTGTGGTGACTTGTGCTCTTGCTTACCACTGCTATCTAAATTATTAATACACACTGCTATATTTAGTTATTGGAATTAAGGATATTAATTGAAGTTTTTTTTGTTTTTTTTTTTTTTTTTTGTTTGATATTATTAAAAAAATATTGGTTTGGAAAGAAAGTAAAAAATGATCTTATACTGTTCACCCCCACTCTCAATATAAGCTTGTGTTCTTAAATTGGTATCAGAGCGAGTTCCTTCAAAAAGGCTTACAGCTTGAGTGCAGATTCTACAAGAACACAAATGACAAAGAAAGATAAGAGTAGAATCATGAGACCTAAGAAGAAAATGAACCGACCTAAGTTTAAAAAGGGGGAAGAAAAAAAGAAGAGTTTTTTGGGGGGGTGAGGTTTGTCAATGGTATTTTTTGTCCAAAAAATGGTTATAGAAAGAATAGAGAGGAAATGGAACATCTAATTTTCCTAGAAATAAAAGGTGAAAGAAAATAGTGCTTTGTGTGTGGTCAAAGAGATCACAAATCAGGATATTGCAATGGTTTCAGTGATAGTGAAGATGAAATGATACATCAAGGAAACAAGCATGGTCAAAGAAATATTAAGAGTTTGTTTGCTATAAAATATTATAATGACAGTGATGTTGAAGAAAAGGAAGATTCAGATAAAGAAAAGGAGGAAGCCACTCTTAAGGAACTTGTTGAATTGAAAAAATAAAATTCAAAATTTAAGGATCAAATACAAGAAGATGAGAAATGTAAGACAAAGCTTCTACAGGATATATCTGACTTGAGAGATAAGGTTGAAAAGGCAAGAAGAGTTGAAAAAGGTATGGTTGAACAATCAAAGGTAAAAGAGATAGAATGTGAAAGGCTTATGGTTACTCTTGAATAATTAAAAATGGAGAACTTAGGATTAAGGGTTCAAGCTCAAGAATATGAAAATGTAAAAGCAAGGTTTTTACAGGAACTCACCAACTTCAAAATCAAAGTTGAAGGGACAAGGAAAATTGAAGAAAGTATGGCCGAAAAATTAAAAAAAGAAAGATCTAGAGTGTGAAATATTAGAGCATGAGATAGTTTCACTAAGGATGGAAGTAAAATGTTCTAAGGACAAGCTACACAAGTTTGAGGAAAATTCAATGACCTTGGAAAGGAATATTAGTGCACAATGGTCATCAGTCATCATAACAGGACTTAGTTCTAAATAAGAACACTGGAAACAGGAAGCACCTAAGTGTTATGGAAAAAGTTCCAAAATTCCTATGGATCCAAATATTCATTTTGGATCTTATTTTGAGATAGGTGAATCAAGTTCAAAATAAAGATAAATACTTGAAGAGAAAAGCAAGGAAGAAATTAAGGAAAAGGATTTAGATACTACAAATAAGGTTCAAGAATGCAATGCACAAGTTGAAGATGATCATAGGGATAATGGTCAAGAAAGGTATGAGGAACCAAGGCATGAACAAAGGGATTTTCAAGGACATTGTTTTTCTTGTAATGGATTTGGACACAGGGCTATACATTGCAGGATCCATGGATCAAAGAAGTTTGGTTTTGCTAGAAGAAACTTCAAAGGAAGAAGGTATGATTTTTAGGGACATTGCTTCTCATGAAACGAGATTGGTCATAGAGATTATTAGTACAAAGGAAATGAGAAGTATGGATTTGGTTTTAGAGCTACACAATTTAGAAGTCATGGTCATAATGGTCATGAAAATAGATCTTCACAATACAGGGTTCAAGAAAGGAATGGATATGGAAATTACTTCAAGAAAGAATTCAGGACATGGGCACCATCCAAAGGCTACAATATCAAGTGTTTTAATTGCAATAACTTTGGGCATATTGCAAAATGGTGTAGGACTCAATTCCAAATAGGTTCAAGGCAAGAAGGTCAAGCAATTTCAAGACAAGAAGGTCAAATAGGTTCAAAACAAGAAGAGCAAGAAACTCATCGAGAAAAGGATATCATAAATATGTGGAAGGAATTTGATAGAGGAAATAAACAATGTAATATGGGATTAAATGTACTCCCACCCCAAAATTAATCACCTCAAGAGAGAAGGTGGTAAGGAGGCTAATATTAAGAGTCATATCTTTTAGCCCCATAGGTGTCCCTTTTCCAAATGATGTCAAAGGGGGAGAGATTTGAGTTAGGGGTAGCAACCTCCAAAGAGAGTATTGAGTTAGGGGGAGTAACCTCCAAAGAGAGCATTGAGTCAGGGGGAGCAACTTTGATTCTCAGAGATGGTTTTTACAGTGATTGTGGTGTTTGCATTAGAGGTGTTGCCATCAATGACAAAGGGGGATATCGTTGGAAATTTGAGGTAATATGAGGCATTTTATGTTGTCATTGATGTCACATGGATAATTGATGTCACATGGATCACATTTGGTTTTGGTGATCGAAATAGTTCATAAATAAGCATTTATGATATTTCAAAAAATAGGGTTTTTGTGAAAACCAAGGTAGGTAAAATAAAATGTTTTATTTAAAACAATGGATGGCGGATTTGATATGGGTTTTTCTTAAAACCTAGGTTGGATTTTCATTTCGTCGAAAAATGTGCCATGGAGATGAAGATATTCAAAATTTAATATTTAAATTTTAAAATTAAAATTTAATGACATCACCGTCGACGTCATCATAAAAATCAAATTATTCAAAATCCATCAACATTGGAAAAATAATGAAGGGTGTATATATATACACCAAAGATTTTTTTTTAAAAACCTTGAAATCAAAGTGGAGAGAAGATAGAAAGGAGAGAGAAGTATACATTGCTAGGGTTTGCAAGAGACATTTTTTGCAGGATTGCCCAAACTACTCGAACTCATTTCGGCCATATCTCACTCATCCGGACTCGGATTGAGCTAAAATTTTGAGGGTAGATGCCTGAAAAACCCTAGAACGTCTCCACCAATTTTCATATCATTTTGAGCAACACAGATCCTAGCGCATCCCTATGTGTGAATGAGATATTTGGCAAGCGGCTATGCGAGGGTTTCATCTGGGTTGAGTGCAAGCAGCTCCGAGGTTGGTTTTTAGGGCCTTCGGGCCCTAGAGGCCAATATTTTTGTGGTTTATGCTCAATATTTTAGTAGGAAATGTTGCAGGGGATCCAATATGGGTTAGAAATTTGTCTTTCAATAGATCATACTGTGAACTTGAGTGACAATGACTTCCAATTTGCTGCACAAAAGAAAAGTGAAAACCATACCTTTCCACGGCGTCTAGGGCAAGGATTAAAGAGATCACGAAACAAGTTTCAAGTAGTTGATCAAAAAATGGCTCATATCTCAAGTGAATCTGGTGCTAAGGTGCACCCACAAAATAATTCTACTGTGAAAACCCCTGTCAAGGGTAAGAATTTCGAAGACTCAGTCCCAAAAATGAATTTTAGGGATGCCCTTCATGGTGGACAACCTCATCCCAATGCTAATATCAATCTTAGGGCTTCCCATAAACCTCTAAGAATGCCTAAGATTGATCCCAGGAAAATGGAGTCAGGATGTCTTAAAGCAGTTGATGGAACTCCTATTGTTAAGCTTGATATGGGTAACATTCGGACTGGCATTGAAGATTTGGAAAAAATAGGACTAATTTGTCGGTTCGTGGGTTTTCGTCCGAGTCTATCTGCTTTCAAAGTCTGGGCTACAAAAATCTAGAAAACTAAAGGTGAGTTACAAATCTCTATTTATCCAAATGGTTATTTTCTTGTTTTATTTGCTAATAATGAAGATAGAGAGAAAACTTTTCAAGGGGGTCCTTGGTTTTTTGGAAGGGCAGGGCTTTTCATGAAGCCCTGGCATACTAAATTTAAAGTCGAAGAAGAGATGCCTTCTATAGCTCCCGTGTGGGTTAGACTCTTTGGCCTCCCTATTGAATTTTGGAATCCTACTATTTTTTCTTCAATTGGAAACTCTTTAGGAACTTTTATGATGACTCGTTGATTGTACTCAAAATTTTGAACATATTATTTATGCTCGGATTTGTGTTTTAATGGATTTTGACAAACCCCTACCTAAAAATATCACATTACAATTTGGGGAAGACACTTGGGAGCAAGTAGTGGACTATGAGAACATTCCTTTTCGTTGTAGAATTTGCCATGAATATGGTCATTTGGCCAGTGCTTGCCCAAATAAAATTCTTGATCAAAAGAAAGAAGATATAAACTCAACAGGTTTCCAAATACCTAAGAAGAAGAACACTAAAAAAAAACCAGTTATGAAGGATCAATCAAAGTCATCTGCTAATATGTTTGAAATCCTTTCCACAAATGATGTCCCAAGTGAGGAAGAGGAAATAATGGAAACTGAAATCTTAGAAACACAATTTAAATATGAAGGGAAGAACTCGGAGACAAACCAACAAATCAAAGGTTTTCAACAAAAAAAGAAGGAGAAAATTTACACAAGAAAAACAATCTTTCAAATGTCAAAACTTCAAATAATGCAGGTCCCAATATAGACTCCGTTGAACCATCTAGTAAAATTTTGGCTGTGTACGAGCATTCTTCAAGGTTAGAAGCCATCTCAGATTCAATTGGAATAAGTCAAGAAATAGGGAAAAAAAATTGAAGATGGATTCTAATCAAAAAGCAGGTCGCAAGACCAATCAATATCATATGGTAAAAGAAGGTGAAAAGCTTGTAGAGGAAGGTAAGATTAATGCCCTTCCCAAATTTTTTAGCCCTGGTATTAATGAAGATCATCACTTGGAATATTAGAGGACTCAAAGGGAGTCTTTCAAAACAAAATGAAATTAGAAGAATGATTCAGATAAATCATCCACATCTTGTTTTCCTTCAAGAAACAAAGATGTCAATGGAGGATATGGACTCAATTGCCAATAAAATTTGGCCAGCTGAAAAAGTGGTTTCCCTCGGCTCCCAAGGGACTTCGGGTGGCATTGCTTGTCTTTGGGACCCAAAAGAGGTAGTTATTCACCATATGGTTGGCAGTTGGGGTTTGTTGGCTATAGCTATTCAAAGTAGACATTCCAACCAGATTATGCTCTGCATTACTATTTATGCTCCAACTTCTTTGGAGGAAAAAAGAAGACAAGTGGAAGGATATTACTCATATTATCTCTCATTTTCCTAAAGCTTGGATCTTGATCGAAGGAGATTTCAATACCATCCTCTCTCTGGATGAGAAAAGGGGGGGAAATAGAAATTTGGACAAAAGCACTGACCTCATGAGCGAATATATTGCAAACCTCCATCTTGTGGATATCCAACCGGATAATGGCCTTATGACTTGGTCTAACAGAAGGCAAGGCTTAGCTTGTATAATGGAGAGATTGGATAGGTTTTTGCTCTCTAAAAATTTCTTAATCCATGGTCACATTCCTAAAGTGAAGACTCTTAATAATGCTGGTTCGGATCATTGGCCGATCATGGTGGAAATGTGGAAAACCAATGTGAGTTTCTCTCCTTTTCATTTTCAATTAATGTGGCTTAGAGACATTTCCTTCAGACCTCGTGTGCAACAATGGTGGAAGGAAGGTAAACCTAGGCATGGGACTAAGATGTTCTGTTTTTCCAAAAGACTGCAATACATTAAATCCAAAATCAAGACTTGGAACTGGAAAGAGTTTGGGGATGTTCATAAAAAAAACATGAAGTTATTGCTCATATTGAAAATTTGAATAAGAAAATCCATTTAGATGGCCTCACAGAGAAGAGAAGTGCAGATGAAATTAAACTCACAACTCAGTTAGAGGAATGGGAAAAAAGAGAAGAAATCTTATGGAAGCAAAAATCTAGAATTCAATGGCTCAAAGAAGGAGATCGAAACACAAATTTCTTCCACAAATCTCTTCTAGCTCGAAGATCTCACAACTTTATTTCTTCCTTAAAATCAGATTCTGGAGATGTTGTTTATACTTGGGATGGCATGAACTCTATTGTTGTTGATTACTTTTCCAATATTTTTGTTGCTACTCCTCTTGACTCAACTTCACAACAAAATGTTCTTCAAGCAATCCCTTCTCTTATCACTTCTGAGGAGAACTCTATTTTGACTGCTCCTGTTACTATCAATGAGCTTCAACAAGTAGTTTTTAAAATGCAAAAAGGGAAAACCCCGGGTCCTGATGGTTTTCCCATTGAGTTCTACCAAGAGTTCTGGGATATCCTTCATGTTGATTTATTAGAGGTGGTGGAAGAAGCCAGGAAAGCCAAAGAAATTTTGAAGGTTATCAATAAAACTTATATTACTCTTGTTCCAAAAGCTCAAGAGGTTGATCATATCTCAGCTTTTAGACCTATTGCTTTATGTAATGTTCTTCTCAAAATCATTACTAAAATCATGGCAGAAAGGTTGAAGCCTCTTTTGCATAAGATTATTTCCCGCAGCAAGGGGGTTATGTGGAAGGACGTCAAATAGTAGATGAGATAGTTCTTGCTCAGAAGCCATCCATTCCATGGATATGCAAAATTCTCCTTCCATGTTCATTCGGTTAGACTTATCCAAAGCTTATGACAGAGTGGATTGGCACTTCCTTATCAAAGTTTTGAGGCAATTTGGTTTCTCTAAGGATTGGATGGATTGGATTATGGGATGTATCTCTTCAGTTTCCTACTTAGTTCTTATCAATGGCAGGCCTTCTCAGTCATTCCCAGCTTCCAGAGGTATTAGGCAAGGTGACCCGCTATCCCCTTATTTATTCATCATTCTTGTTGAATGCTTGGGTAGGACTATAACCAAAAAGAGGGAAAAAAAAACCCTTGAGGGAGTTACCATTGCTCATGGAGCTAGACCTATCTCTCATCTTCAATTTGTGGATGACTCTACTCTTTTAGGTAAAGCTACAGTTAAGGAAGCTTCTAATATTAAGCAAATCATTAGCTATTTTTCTAAGGCTATTAGGCAATTGATCAATGAAGACAAATCTAAAGTTATTTTCTTTCACTGCTCTGCTAGACAGGAATCCATGGTCTTGGATAAATTAAGATATAAGAAGACCTCTCTTCCAATCACTTATTTAGGTATTCCCATAAATATTCAAAGGCAAAAAAATAAAGATTGGAATTGGTTGTTGGACAAAGTCAAGAAGAAAATTGGAAAGTGGACCAACAAGTGGCTTTCTTCCGGGGGTAGAATCACCTTGGTAAAATCAGTCCTTCAAGCTATTCCTATTTATGTTTCTTCCATTTTGAATATCCCAAAGGTCTGTTCTTCGAGAATTGGATCAAATCAGTCATCGTTTCCTTTGGAGTGGTACTAAGGAGAAAAGAAAATGGGCCTTGGTGAAATGGGATACTTTATGTCTTCCTAAGAGTGAAGGGGGGTTAGGATTCTGGTCTTCTATTAATAACAACAAAGCTTTAGCCGCTAAATTATATTGGAGGATGTTGCATAACCCCAATGCTCTTTGGGCCAATAATCTTCATGCTAAATATGCTGAGAACAAAAGTCCTGAAGACCTTGTTCGCTATCAACTTCCTACCAAAGGTTCTCCCATTTTAGCAGTTCTTAAGACCGGTGAGGATTTGATAAAGAAAAAATTATTTTGGATCATTCATAATGGTCAACAGGCAAATTTTTGGACAGATTCTTGGGATGGTCACAAGCCTTTGATAACTCAGTTTCCCGATTGGAGGCCTTGGATGGAGGAGCTTCACCGAGCTAATTGGATAAAGGTGGCTAATTACTGTCGGTACCATACCGGTAATTCAAAGGTTGGTAGATATTGGATCCCTATTGAGGACTGGCCTATTCAAATCCCAGAAAGGCAAAGACAAGATATCCAAGGCATCCTTCATATGAGATCCCTCTCTTGGTCCCATGAAAAAGATTGTTTTGGATGGAACAACACTACTAAGGGTGAGTATTCAGTTGCTCAAGGTTATTTGACCTTATGCCATAATAATCCCAACCATTCTTCTGACATATTTTCTCGATTGTGGGCTCAAAATCTCTGGCCTAAGGTGAGGTTCTTTAATTGGCTTTTATTGCATCGTAGGGTGCTTACTGGTGAGCAACTTATGAAGCGTGGTTTTCATGGCCCTTTTAGATGTGAAATGTGTGAAGAGAATGTAGAAAATCTCAACCATATTTTTATTGAGTGTACTTTAGCCTCTGAGCTATGGAGGAGAATGGCCACTTTACTTGGCTTAAAGTGGTCCAATTTTTTTACTTTTGAACAACTTTGGAGGGATTGGCCTAATCAAGAGGGTGTTGATCATTTTATTAGGCAGTTAGTTTGGATGGGTTCTACCATTCTTCTTTGGAATATTTGGAATGAAAGGAACAACCAAATTTTTAATCAAGATAGGAAGGATATTCACTATATTTGGCAAAAGACCATAGCCAACTTAGTTGAATCAGTCCATCAACTCCTTAATCACCCCCAAAACTCCCACCAAAGATGGGATCAAGTGATGCAAAGATTGAAGATTAAATCTTCTAAGGGCAACCAACTTAAAGGGAATGTGAGTATTAGTAAGATGGATAGGACTAGAAATTGGCAACCTCCTCCTAAGGATTTTGGAAAAGTCAATACTGATGGAGCCTCTAGAGGGAACCCTGGAAAAGCCAATGTGGGAGGAATTGGTAGACTTTCATATGGCTCCCTGGTTTTTACTTTTGCTGAGAATTTGGGTATTCTTTCCAATAACCTTGCTGAGGGGTATGGTATCCTCAGAGGCCTTCAGGAGGCTACTAAGGTTGGATGGGAAAAGGTGTTAGTTGAGTCTGACTCTCAACTTATGATTAATCTCTTGAAGACTCCTTCTAAGAATCATAAGGTGGATTGGAGAATAAAAAGAATTATTGAGAAGATTCAATTAATCCAGATGGGATTTTTGAAAGTTGATTACAATCATGTGGTCGGAGATCAAAACAAGAGTGTTGATGCTTTAGCTAATTGGGCTTTGGACAAAGGTGATCTTACTTGTTATGGCCACCCTCCTATATGGTGGGCTTCTCAAATTAGGGAAGCTCTTCTTTCTATCATTTCTTTGGATGGCTCCAGCTTCGAAGGTACCTAGTTTCTTCTTGCTTTTTTTTTTTGCTTCTCTTTGGTTCATTCAGTTTTTTTTAGTTCCCTAGCTCATTCTATTCTTTATTTTGTTTCCTCTGTTGATTCTTGCCTTAATAGTCTTCTGGTCTAGATAGGTCATTGTTATGTTCAATTTTTTTTTCTTTTTTTTTTGTTTTTTTTTAGTTTTTTAAGGTGGGTGGGTTCTTTTGTTTTGTTTTGTTTTTGTGTTCTTTGTGTTGTTTTTTGTTGTTCATGTGTTTTTGTTGTTTTGTTTTTTTTTTTATGTTTTTTGTTATTGTTCTTGTGTTTTTTTCCATTCTTGTTCTTGGGTTTCTCTTTGTTTGTGTTATTTCGTGTTTTTATGTGTGAGTGTTTTCTATGTTTTTTGTTTTTGTTTATTGTCTGTTGTTGGTTGTTTTTTATTTTAATTTTAATTTATTTAATTTTTTTATTTTTAAGGTTTTGGTTGTGTTTATTTTTCATGTTTTTTTTGGGTTATGTCTTTGTAGTGTTCTGTTGTTTTTGTCTTGTTTGTGTTTTGTTATGTGGTTCTTGTGTTTTTCTATGTGGTTTGTGTTGTGGTTTCTTTTATCTTATTGTGCGTGTTTGGTTGTGCTTTTGTTTTTGACACACTCAAGGAGCATGTTTTTTATTTTATTTTATTATTTTTGTTGTTATTTACTTATTTTTAAATTGGTTTTGTGTGTTTGTTTGCTCCTTGAGTATGTCAAAGGTGGTAGGCCAGGTCCGAGTCCTGGGCGTTTTTGGCGGAATGGATACCCCTGCCTCCTTGGGTCTTACCCGAAAGTGGCATCCCTTTTGGGATGTTTTCCACAAATAAAAAAATAAAAAAAAGTGGAGAGAAGATGACGAGCGCATAAGATAATTCATGTGACAAGCATGGCCTAACAGTGAGTGAAGGGAGACAAAGGTGTTTTTCTAGGCAGAATACTAAGGTTCAATTCCCTCCGATTGAGATTTTTGGGGTAAACAAAAGGCCCACTATCGATTGAAGTGTTCATTCGAAGAGCGACGTTCGCAGATAGAGTGCAGGGGTGAAGTTTTATCGTCGAGAAGCAGAGTGTGAAATTCGATAGTAGTGTACTGAGTGCATTCCATCAATCTTCTAAGTGAGAGGAATTGCAAGGAAGCAAAGTGCGTGAAGACGTTGCTGCTGTGATTGCGCAGAGGTGCAAAGGTTTATGTTCGATCAAGTGCAGCTATGATTATGCAATAAGAGTGAAGGACTATGTTTTGTGCAGAACAGAGAAAGAGGACATTTATGCCAGACCGAAGGACTGTGTTTGGTACAGATCAAAGAAAGAGAAAGAGGACATTTGTGCTAGACCGAAGGACTATGTTTAGTGAAAATTTGAGGACCAGCTTTGAGGTGATAGAGTTGAGGACAGAGGTCTCCAGCCAGAGTAGGGAAGATAGGTGTCTTCTATGGATAGAGTTCCATTTGCTAAGGGCAACGGAGGCAGAGGTCTTCTAGAGGATCACTAGTCAGAGCAGAGCTAGGGGAAGGTATCTCCTTTGGGTTGGTGCCCATAAACATTGTAATCGGGAAAGGTTTTCCAAGAATTTGAGTTGATAAAATTAGTGAAAGATTTTATCCATGGAGTTGCCCACATTGGGTGAACCACGTAAATTGTTGTGTCACTTTGTGGATGGTGTTTTGTGCATTGCTTTGATTACTGTTGTTGATTCTGCTATATATTCACTGCATAATATTGAATTGAAAGTTGAATTGAAAGAAAAAGTAAAAAGTGGTCTTATACTGTTCTCCCCCCCTCTCAGTATAAGCTTGTGTTTTTCAATTGGTATCAGAGCGTGTGCCTTTGGAAAGTTTAATAGCTTGAAGGAAAAGCTAGCAAAGAACACAATGGATTATTCATGTGGTAGTGCAACACCTATTCTTGATGGATCAGACTTTGGTCTTTGGAGTGCAAGAATGAAGGTTCATCTTATGGCACTAGGGAATGAGGTATGGTAAATGATTGAAGATGAGTACACTATTCCTAAACATGGTTCGTATACTAAAGAAGACAGGTTCCTACATCACAACAATGCAAAAACCATGAATGCAATCCTGAAAGGCTTACAGAAAGCAGATCTCACAAAAGTGATTCACTGCAAGACAACTAGTGAAATGTGGAAACAGTTGCAAGTGGTTCATACAGGTGATGCAAATGTTAGAAAAGCCAAGTTGAGACATTTCAAAGGTATGTTTGAACAACTCTAGATGAATTATGATGAAAAAACTAGTGATTACATGCTTCGTATGGATGAGGTTGTTAAATCCATGAAAGACTTAGGTCTTGAGCTTGCTGAAAATGATATTTGTGATAAGATTTTAAGATCTCTTCCTAATAGATTTAGTGAAAATATTTTTGCTATTGAGGAAGCTAAAGATTTAGATAAGTTGAAAAAGGGTGAGTTCCATAGTATACTTGTAGCATTTGAGTTGAGAACTCAAGAGAAGGTTGATGTCAAGAAAGAGGCAGCTTTCAAGGCTAATAAGAAATCCAAAGGTAAACAGATTCAAGAGAGTGATGAGTCTTCTAGTGATGAAGAGGCATATTACAACAAGAAAGACAAGTTCTCTAGAAAGCACAAAAGCATGAAAAATATAAGATTTTTCAATTGTGGAAAGTTTGGTCACTATGCTATTGACTATACTATTTCCAAGTATAAAAGTGATGAAGATAAACAAGATTCTAAGAGCAAGGATTATGAAAAGCACAAGCATCATAGGAAGAACAAAGATGAGTACAACAATCACAGAAAGAGGCATTCTCACAAGCATAAGAAGAGCTTCTACCTAGACAAAGTAAGTAAGTGTTCTAGCAGTGATAGTGAAAGTTCTTCAAGTGATGTTGAAAATGAGATGTTGTTCATTTTAGAAAAGGAGGAAGAACCGAAACATAGATTCATTATCAAGAAATGTTTTAGATGTGGAAATTTTGGTCACCTTGAGGATGATTGCACAACTAATGAATTGGTTACTAGTATGTATGAGGATGCTTCAGAAAACTATAAGGAAGATGCATGTATGGTTTTTGAAAAGGGTAGCACCTCTAGTGATAACAAATCTGAAAAAGGGTTTGATGATTTAGAAAGCAAACAAATAAAGGATCTTGAAAGAGAACTTATTAATGCTCTTAGTGCTTTGAAAAAGGAAAGAAAGAAGAATGTTGAACTCAAGGAAGAGTTAGAAGTTAAGGTTCTTGAGTATAGTGAGTTAGAATAGAAAATGGCCTCTTTGAAAGAGGAAACCAAAGAGTACAAGGATAAGCTATACAGGTTTCAAGATAGCTCCAAAAAGGTTAAGTCACTTATCAAAGGTCAAAGAAAGACAACAGATAAAACAGGTCTTGGTTTTGTTAAGCCGCACAAGGAACAGGTTGGGAAATCTAGTAAGAGATTTCAAAAAGAAGAGAGTTCTAATGAAGAGAGTATCTCAGAGAAAGAGTCCATGAGTGATAAATGCACAGAAACAGAAAACAGGATTCTAAATGCGAAGAAGAAGTTTTCGGGACCCAAGAGGTCAAATAGAAGAAAATTCACGATAGATGTTTTGCGTGCCACGGGTTTGATCACATGGCTTCATATTGCATGACTCAAATAAGGAAAGTAAATGACAGTTTCAGAGGTGGTAGTTTCTTTCAAGGGTATTGCTACTCTTGTAATCAGTTTGGGCATAAGGCAATTTTTTGCAAGGCAAATAACAGGTACACTGTTAGTCAGAATAGGCGAATTCAAAGAAAAGGTATGCCCAAAAGAAATAATATTGTTACTTGTTACAAGTGCAACAATGCAGGTCACACAACTAGACAGTGTAGAGCTGATCTTCCAAGGTACAAGAACATGAACAGTAGTATGAACAGGTCCAAGGATCAAGGCATGGACAAGAACAGGGATGAGAACAAGAGCAAGAACAGTGACAAGAACAAGAATATGGACAAAGAGTTCAAAAGAAGGCCCGACAAGGAAGTTATAGACACTGATGATGATCAGTGCCTAGTGGAAGATTTACTCCCAACCCTGTTTTAATCACCTCTTCAGGAGGTGTGGGAGGGACTAAGCTAAGAGGCTCATTCTTAGTCCTGAGCCCCAAAGGTGACCCTTTGCCATTGATGATAAAGGGGGAGAGTTATGAGTAAGGGGGAGAGCTTCTAAGTGAAGAAGAGAGCTTCAAGTCAGGGGGAGCAAAACTTCAAAGGAAGATTCTCAGCTATTAGCACAGTTGGTTTCAGTTTTGGCTCTAGAGAAGTGTTTTCAGTAAAGGTTTGCCATCAATGACAAAGGGGGAGATTGTTGGCAATTTTGGGTACCTTGGGTACATTGCCTTTGCTCAAGTGTAGATGTTGTCATTGATGTCAAGAAGCTCTTGAAGCAATTTGATTTGATGTCAAAGAATTTTTTTTGATGAAGGTTACAACATGGACAGTGAGTTTCCAAGAAGATCAGAGTAGCCCATTTGCAAAAGATCAAAGAAAAAGACAAGTAAGAAAAAGTATGCAGTTGGCTGGAAAAAATGTCGTGATTTCGTGACATGTTTGAGGAGAGAGAAAGTTTTGGCAAAACTATCATGATTTCGTGACATGATGGAAGAAAGAGAAGAAGTTGGCAAAATTGTCGTGATTTCGTGACATGTTGGCAGAGAAAAAGGCAAGTGGAAAAACTGTCACGATTTCGTGACATGTTGGCAGAGAAGGAAAGCAAGATGGAAAGTGTCATGATTTTGTGACATGTTGCATTTTTGCGACTTGAAAAGTGTAGGAAGGCAGAGAAGGAAAAAGTGTCACAATTTAGCGACACATTGCTAGGAAAGTTGTACGGATGAAAAAGTGTCACGATTTCATGACATGATGCAGAAGAGAGAGTCCGTAGTGTGAACTATCGTGATTTCAAGACAAGATCAGAGAGAGAGAATGTAATTCGAAAAGTGTCATGATTTCGTGACATGCTGCAGAGTTCAAAGTGAGAACCGTCATGATTTTGTGACATGCTGCAAAACTCAAAATGAGAACTGTCACGATTTTGTGACATGCAGCAAAGGGAAGAGTTTGAAATGAGAAGTGTCACGATTTCATGATAGGTAGTAGAGAAAGCGTACGGAAGCTGAAAGCGTCACGATTTCATGACAGGATGAAGGAACAACTTATGGATGCAAAAAATGTCATGATTTCACGACAGGTTGAGATGGTAGCATTCAGTTGGAGAAAGTGTCACGATTTCACGATAGAAACAGGAAGCAAGTCTTCAACAGAAGAAGCGTCACGATTTCATGACAAATTCAAGAAGGAAGAGCTCGAAGGCGAAAGCATCTCGATTTCATGACATGTTCCAGTTTTGCGAGCGTAAGGCAGAGAAAAGCATAAGGCAGCGAAAGTGTCACAATTTTGCAACATGTTCCATTTTCGCTGGTGCAAGCCGAGAAAAGGTTAAGAAAGAGAGAAATGTCACGATTTCTTGACAAAAGTGAAGATGAAATTCGTAGAGGCAGAAGTGTCATGATTTCATGAAAAAAGTAGAGAAGAAGGCCATGAAGATAGAAGGGTCATGATCTCATGACAGAAGTGAAGATGATGTCAGTAGAAGCAGAAAGTGTCATGATTTCACGACAAGAACTTAAGTAAAGTCGACAAAGGCTAAGGTGTCGTGATATCACGACAAAAGCCAAAGGAAGGCGTACGGTTGCAAAAGGTGTCACGATATCATGACATGTTGTAGTTTCATGACAGAAGCTATAGGAGAGTTGCAGAGGCAGTGAAGCCAACAAAGTTAAATTTGGGTTGATGAAGATTAGGGTTTGCAACCGATGTAGTTTGAGGATGTGCAGCCGACTAAGATCAAGGTTTTAATCTTGAAAGTGTTAGTATAAAAGGAGGGTTTCTTAGAGAGTTTAGTATCGATTGAAGTGTGTGTTCAAAGAGCGACGTTCGCAGATAGAGTGTGGGGGTGAAGTTTGATCATCGAGAAGTAGAGTGTGAAATTCGATAGCAGTGTACTGAGTGCATTCCATCGAATCTTCTACGTGAGATAAATTGCAAGGAAGCAAAGTGTGTGAAGACGCTGTTGCTATGATTGCACAGAGGTGCAAAGGTCGATGTTCGATCAAGTGCAGCTGTGATTGCGCAATAAGAGCGAAGGACTGTGTTTTGTGCAGAACAGAGGAAGAGGACATTTGTACCAGACCGAAGGACTGTGTTTGGTACAGATCAAAGAAAGAGAAAGAGGAAATTTGTACTAGATCGAAGGACTGTGTTTAGTGCAAATTCGAGGACTAGCTTTGAGGTGATAGAGTTGAGGACAAAGGTCTCCAGCCAAAGTAGGGAAGACAGGTGTCTTCTGTGGATAGATTTCCATTTTCTAAGGGCAGCAGAGGTAGAGGTCTTCTAGAGGATCACTAGTCAGAGCAGAGCTAGGGGAAGGTATCTCCTTTGGGTTGGTGCCCATAAACATTGTAATCGGGAAAGGTTTTCCCAGAATTTGAGTTGATAAAATTAGTGAAAGATTTTATCCATGGAGTAGCCCACATTGGGTGAACCACGTAAATTGTTGTGTCACTTTGTGGATGGTGTTTTGTGCATTGCTTTGATTACTGCTATTGATTCTGCTATCTATTTAATGCATAATATTGAATTGAAAGTTGAATTGAAAGAAAAAGTAAAAAGTGGTCTTATACTGTTCACCCCCCCTCTTAGTATAAGCTTGTGTTCTTTAGTATTGCGGTTTTCTTTTCAAAATTGGTTGGTTGAATGCTTCAATGTTTTTTGGTTTGAGAGTTGTGTTTAAACCATATTTATAAGTATTTTTGTTGAAGGCCATTGATTGTAAGATGAACTTGAGCTATAGAATAACATGAGTATCATTGTTATGTGAAGACTTCTGATTGAAAATCGTTGGAAATATTGTGAGATGTTTGATACATGCTTGGACTAGGGTTTATGAGAAATGATTGATCCTTGAGGAAATTGATTGAGTTGAGTTGATTATGCCTAGTCAAGGGGATGCATGTTATTGTTCAATTTATATGAAATAAACTATTCCATCATTCTATGTTGAGTTGAGATTAAGGTTAGAACATATTGAGTATCTAACAATTCTCTTTATGGTTCTATAATACTTGAATTGAGTTGAGGTTTATTTGAGTTGAGAGTGAGATTAGAACATATTGAGTCTCTAAAAATTCTCTTTATTCTTCTATGAGTTGATTTGAGTTGAGTTGAGATTGATTTGGGTTGAGAGTGAGTTTAGAACATATTGAGTCTCTAACAATTCTCTTTATGCTTCTATGAGTTGAGTTGATATTGATTTGTATTGAGAGTGAGATTATAACATATTGAGTCTCTAACAAT
Source organism: Wollemia nobilis (assembly GCA_028583015.1). Classification (NCBI taxonomy): domain Eukaryota; kingdom Viridiplantae; phylum Streptophyta; class Pinopsida; order Araucariales; family Araucariaceae; genus Wollemia; species Wollemia nobilis. Next base: position 6,721,596 of record JAQPPZ010001069.1, on the reverse strand, counting down.
TCTCTTTATGCTTCTATGAAGTTAATTTGAGTTGAGATTGCCATTCATTGTTGAGTTAATTTTGATTACTACTTGAGCATGATTGATTGAGCCTTTGAGAAGTCCTTTGGGACAGATTTGAGGATAGTGTTTGGAAAAGTTCTTAGTGAGCTTGCTAGAGCAGATTTGGGCAAGTTCTTGGTGAGATTTCTAGAGTAGATTTGGGCAAGTTCTTGGTGAGATTGCTAGAGCAGATTTGGGCAAGTTCTTGGTGAAATTGCTAGAGAAGTTTTGGGAAAGTTCTTGGTGATCTTGTTAGAGCAGATTTGGGCAAGTTCTTGGTGAGCTTGCTAGAGCATATTTGGGCAAGTTCTTGGTGAGCTTGTTAGAGCAATTTTGGGCAAGTTCTTGGTGAGCTTATTGTAGCACCCTAAAATTGGCACGGTTAAACCTTAGTAAAAAGATAAAAATTTGAATTTTAACCCCAAACTGCCCGTTAACCGCCTGTTACCCACTTTCCCCATTTTTCATGCCATTTTTAGGATTTGTTTTGACCGTTGGACGATATCGTCGTAGATTAGACGAAATCATCCCCGATCTGACGAATTCGTCTGGAACAGAACGTCCAGACGATTTCATCCCAAAACCAAATTTTCATAATTAGCTTCTGTTTCAACAGCCTCTCCAACTTGGGCAGAATGTGCGCTAGTTGGAGATTTCCCTGTTGGAGATCTCCCAGATTGGGATGATCCCCAACCTCCTAACCTCTTCCTAATCCTATATAAACTAATATTTTCTCAGTTTATCCCCCTGATGCTCCCTGACTCTCTGCCTGAAATTCTGCTTAAACTCCCTGCACTTCCACGCATCTCAGAGCATCCCCACACCATCATTTGCATTCTGTATTTCATGTTTTTCTTGCAGGAACTTTACTATTTTTTAGTCGAAGCTAGCTCGGATCGTCGCAAGCGATTCCATACTATTTCGGATGATCTTGTCGAGGAGCGCAGATGATCTCGTACGATTGGAGGTGATCCTGACTGTAGTCCAGATTGGGGGCAATCAGAGCCCAGAGTTTGCATTTCCTTAGTTTTCTATCTGCATTTTCCTATTATATTTTTGTATTATTTTAAATTATTATATTTATGCATCTTGGAGTTCACCTCATTTAGCATAACCGCATGATAAAGTTAAGAACAATCATTTAAATTTACTGCATTTTCCTTATTTTGTTATTTGAATCTATGATTTAGGCATGTTTGTTGTTATTGCTATCATTTTCCTTTGCTTCTGTAGTTGCATATTCGGTATTTTGTACCTATTTCTGTGATTGCAGGTTTCTGATGAATTCGTCTCATGAATTCATCAGATTTTAGATGATTCTGTCTGATCTCAGATGACCGTCTACGATTTGAGATGATCCTGTGAAATATCAGATGATTACGTATGAATTGAGGTGATCTGGACTGTTACAAAACTCAGAATCTTCATCAGACATCCGAAATCAGGTATGTTATGTTTTAGCTAGCATATTCTCTGTGATTAGCATTCATTCCTATTTTTTGTATTCATCTAAATCAGCATTGGCATATAGAATAGTTTAGATTCATCTTGGCCAAACCTAGGAGTTGAATGATTAAAGTGCAAAATGAACACATCAAACTCACTATCAACCTAGGCGTGGAAACTGCCATTCAAAAGTTTCTTGGTGAACCCACCATCCATCAAAAATTCACCCTTATACCCCTCCCCCGAGAGGCGGGACCTTCAAAGGGCCTCTCAGTCCGAGGTATTGTCCCATCCTTCTCGCATCCCCCTTCCGGGCGCGGATCCTATAGCCTGAGGGTAAGGATGCAAAAATTTTGGAGCGATACATTTTGGTGAACCCGACGTGAAAACTAAAAACCTTTTGAAAACAAAAAATAATAATAAAAAAATAAAAAATAAAACATAAATGCATTTAGAATCAAAGATTGCATATCATATTTAGATGGTAGATTATAATAAAAGACGAGCTGTCACCATTAATGTTGAAAATCAATTAGCAACCATAGAGATTAATTCTTTACTTAGAGTAGCTCCAACATATAGAGTCCCACCTTTATGGGACGAGCTTAATAGGAGATTGAATCTCATTTCATCTAGAGCAACCGAACTTAGGCAAATCAAGAGGTTTGTCCTAGATAGAATCCTGGATCCCGATCAAGTGACTTTGTATCATGAGCTTCAGAGAGCTTGCCATAGGTGGTTAGCAGATAAAAGAGCCCTTGTGTCTTCTGAATTATATACCTTTGAGGAATACCTCGATAATGCAGTTATAGTACATAAATTTCTGTCTCGTATAGAGGACCAAGAGGTCGTTCTTACGGATAGACAAAGATGGAATAGAGTTCCTAGAGCTGTGTTATATCGAGAGTATTGCCATGAGATTTATTTTTACAAGACAAAGTCTGAAACCGATAATATCACTATAGCACACTTTATCAAGTTCTTGAAAAACCACTTCCAATTTGAAGAGGAGCATTTCATGACTCCTGATGAACTTGATCCTATCAATGATATCTATAAACTATTTATAGAGAACTAAGCTATTATTTTATTATTGCTATTTCTTGCATTTAGTGTGTTGTTTATTATCTTTAAAAAAAAAACAAAAATAAAATAAAACAAAAACAAAACAAAATCATAACAAAAATCAAAACATTTTATTTTTAAGCATTATAGTAGGTATATAATTAAAATATATACCTCCCAAAATCTGTTGCAAATATATTAATATATATTTGCTAAAATCTAAATTTAGACATAATGACTAGACTCGGGAATGGAAAACAAATTGAAGTAGAAGAAGATTGGTTAAGAAAACCAGAAAATAACCCAGATGTCCTTCCTGAAGATCCAATTCAGGAAGAAGGAACCTTCGACCAACAAGAAGAAGAATTTGTTGTAGGAAATGAACAAAAAGAAAATGATAGAGAGGAAGGATCCTCATCCCCTAAAATATCTCCGGAAGGAGTTGTTACTTTTGAGAACATGGAACATTTTTGGAAGTTCCTCAATACTAATATTGGCACTCTTAATAGAGCAGTCCATATGGACAAAGATCAAATTAGTGACACTCAAGCAACCCTAGAAGACATCTATCACACACGCACTAATCCCCTGTCCTTCGTTGATCAAGAGAGTGATCAAGCTGGACCGTCCAATTTGGACATGGCTACTATAATTCAAAACACGCAACAACAACAGGTTACCCAACCACCTAGAGTGCCTGTTACCAAGCCAAGGGTTATCACCACACAAAAGAAACCTTCATTCACTGCTCTATTTCGCCAAGCTATTGATCAATATACCTCAAATCAACAAAAGCCTAAAACAAAACCAAATACCAATTTCCAACAATCGGGGATACAACATAATGCTACAACCAATCTTCTTCATAATACTCTTCCTACCAACCATTTGCATAACAACAATATAGCATCTAATCCTTACATCGCGCCATCCTACGCTCACAAATCCCATACTCATGTACCACCGAACCAATATGGTGGACAAACGGTAATCTGGAAGCCATGGTGAAACAGTTAGTCTCCCGCATGGACCAGATAGATCCCTACCATCCCTCGTACAATTATCGAGAGATGTGTAGTCAGCCTCTAGATCCTATAGTTGTAGCACAACCATATCCCAAACACTTTCCTATGCCTGTCCTACCTATATACAAAGGAACTGAAGATCCCATAGAGCATCTTCGTATGTTTAGGATAGCATGTCATGATATATCACATGATGACTTGTTGTTACTAAAAATGTTCCCAAAAAGTTTAGGAGGGATGGCATTGGAGTGGTATTATCAACTACCCACTCATTCTTTGAGGAATTTCAAAGAAACCGTCGAATATTTTGTGCATCAATTTAGTGCCTATATCGAAAGGCATGTAACCATTAAATATTTGTACAACCTAAAACAAGACAAAGATGAGTGTTTTGCTGACTTCTTAGCTCGATGGAGGCAGTTGATAGGAAAATTACACTTTGTGTTACCTTATCGGGAAATGTTGGATATTTTTATCAATAATTTACAAGAACAACTATCCTATGAATTATCAACTGCTACCTTGACCACCTTCGATCAAGCTATAGATTTAGCTCGAAGAGTGGAAGATGCTCTCATTAGAAGAGGTCAGCTCAAAAGGAAAGATGATGAGAAAACATCCAGAAATCAATATAAAAATAAACAAGTTGTGGGTGATGGAGTCACTGATAGCAGAAACATTGCCAATGTTAATACTATGAAAACAACAGAGAAGTTTATACTAAAACCTCCTGATAAACCACCCCGAGAATTTACTAGGTTAAATCAACCTTTATCAACTATTCTCCCGCAACTATTAGCACGAGGTTTGATCCAATTACCAAACATCCGGGAACCTGATCCAACCATACCCGGATACAGAGCTGATTTACATTGTGATTTCCATAGAGGACCTGGACACGCTACCAACTCTTGTAAAATATTAAAACATAAAATACAAGACCTGATTGATAACAATGAGATGGAGGTGCAAGCCTTTCAACCTAAACAAAATCCTTCTAATAATGCTCAAAAGAACATCCCCCAAAATCAGAATCAGAATGCCAATCAATCATTGGACATATTTCAACATCCTTTACCAAAGCATGGTAAAGAGGTGGCTAATCAAATTGAGCATCATAATGTTCCCCCTCCTACCCGATATGTAGGGACTATTAGTGGACAATTACCTGTTCACGATCCGCAAGTCTTTGACACAACTTTATCCATGGTTACGGCCAGACCTCTACATAATATTCGGACACTTGATCTTAGTGATACCGAATATGAGACTGAAAGTGACATGGAAATCACCTCAAATCAATCGAATAGTTCTGAAGATGAATCAGATCCTGTTCAACCCATCACAAGTTCTATGGTTCCAGAAGAACCATTTCCTAGAAGAATCACCACTAGACCATCTTCTCACCAAATACTTTCTAATGAACAAGCCATAAATGCTAGACCAAGACCTATTCATCACCCGCAAAATAATATTGTAGGAACCATCGGAGCCGTTACTAGACAACAAGCTCAAAACTCTCAACAGGATCAAACTCAGAATGATGGATCAGCTCCATTTGTTTTGAAAAATCCCAATAAAGGGAATTATGCACCTAATGTTCAACATAAGCCTCCTTATAATATTAATGAACAATTATCAAATACTACAGCTAGAATTTCCCTTTTGGATCTCTTAAGATCTTCTCCTACCCATAGGGATGAATTAATGCTCACATTAAGCCAAATGATGGTACCACAAAATATTCAACCTGAAGCCATGTCCAATACTATCATAACTCGAGAAGTCGATTGTATTGACTTTCGGGATAGAGATATCCCACAACATAGTCTACATAAGGATAACCCCTTATATATTACTGCCCTAATTGGGGATGTAGCAGTTAAACGAGTCTTGATTGATAATGGTTCATCTTTAAACATATGCACTTTTGACTTCTACCAAAGATTTGGGTTTAGAAGTGATGAAATGAAAAGAATTGATATGATTATAAAAGCCTTCAATGACGAAACACAAGAAACATGTGGAGTTATTACTATACCCTTGCAAGTTGGTCCTAGAACCTTAGATACGACCGTGTTTATTGTACATTGCCCTGCATCATACAATATACTTTTGGGTCACCCTTGGATCAACGCGATGCGAGCGGTTCCATCCACTTTACATCAGTGTGTTAAATTCGAATTTAAAAATCAGTTGGTTACCATTCATGGTGATCCTAGACCCTTTGATATGTGTGCTTTGGCAGAACTTGTTGGAGTTCAATTTTGCCCTGCCCTATCATCCACACATCCTAATTCTCATCATCCGCCCAAACGTGTGAAACACACACCCATAACATCATCTACTCTTTCAACTACACCTCTACATATAGCTCAACCATCTTCTAAACAAACTACATTAGGACCTCGAAAAGATCCTAAAACTACAACCAATGCTTCTTGTTTTACTCCTATAACTTCCATACCTATAGACTCATCCATCGATATCCCTATAACATCTACATCCACTACAGGCATCCTTTCCACATCCGATGATGTAGGAAATGTTCCTTCTACCTCTTATGCTCTTACTGATGAGCTCTTACCCGATTTATCTAAAATTCTTATATCAAAGAAACCAACACTGCCATGCAAGCTTCCCTTATTTTAAATAAACTCCCACCCTCTCCTCGTACCTTGGGCCTCCCACAGCCTATGGGAAGTATCTACCAAGTCGGGAGTTGTGCTTTTATTTATAAGGGATATGATTGGGGAAGAATACCTGGAAACATCAAGACACATTGTGATGGATATGCTAGATGCTATTTTGCTAATGAGTATATTAAAGCTAAGCCTATAATGCTTAAATTGGGATATAAAGGGAAAGGTTTGGGACCTTTCCAGAATGGTATGAAAGAACCTTTTGAGGTCGAACCATGGCCTGCTCGATGTGGTGTGGGCCTATTTCCTAGTAAAGGTCAGCCCTTCCCATTTGAGGATGATGACCATCTTGTGTGTTACCAAGATTATTTGGATAAACAGGATGTCTTGCATTTAATGAATAAGCCTCTTACATGCAATATGCTATCCATAGCTTACCCTGAGATGATTTCCGAATCCGATGATGAGTTGGAGGGGGATATCTTTCATGATGTCTCCATTGAGGAATTGTTATATAATGGATTTTATTTCGATGGCTCTATACCTAGTATAGCCCAGCTTGAAGCTACGACTCCTCAAGACGAATTATCCAAGCTAACCTTGGAAGAATTACAAGAATTAGGCATTTCACCCACCCCACCTAATTTTGAGAGAGATCTACATATGGAAGTAGAAAACATCATAAAAATTAACATTGGAACCAAAGACAACCCTCACATAATCAACATTGGATCAGAATTGAGTCAAGAAAAACAAGATAAATACATTGCATTCCTTAAACAATATGAAGACGTCTTTGCTTGGACATATGAAGATATGCCAGGATTAGACCCTTCTGTAGTTATGCATCACCTAGTAGTCCATCCAGATGCTAAACCTGTTAAACAAAAACTTAGAAAAATGCATCCTAAAGTGGCCTTACTAGTCAAAGGGGAATTAGAAAAACTCTTAAATGTTATTTTTATACAAGCCATTGATTATGCTGAATGGATTTCAAATGTAGTTCCAGTAACTAAGAAAGAAGCCACTAAAGTTAGGGTTTGCACAGACTTCAGAGATATTAATGTTGCATGCCCTAAAGACGATTTTCCTCTTCCCAACATGGATCAGATCATTGAATTTACTACTAGAAGTGGAATGATATCCCTAATGGATGGATTTTTTAGTTATAATCAGATCAGGATAGCTCCTGAAGATCAGGCTAAAACAACCTTTATTACCCCTTGGGGAACCTTTTGTTGGAAAGTGATGCCATTTGGTTTAAAGAATGCAAGTGCAACCTATCAATGAGCCATGACTTATATCTTTCATGATATGATGCATGATATTCTACATGATTATGTAGATGATATTATAGCTCGTTCTATCAAAGAAGATGATCATTTAAATGACTTGAGAAAAGTATTTGATCGGTTAAGGGAATATCTTATCCGACTAAATCCAACCAAATGCATATTTGGAGTTAAGTTCGATAAATTATTAGGGGTTATAGTTTCTTTACATGGCATTGAAATTGACCCTCTCAAGATCACGGCTATCACAGATATGCCCGCACCCACCAATATATCAGAATTACGAAGTTTACAAGGTAAGCTTCAAGCTATTCGTCGCTTCATCGATAAGTTGGCAGACAAAACCGGACCCTTTCTTAGGCTTCTTAAGAAAGATGTCTCTTTTCATTGGGACGATGAATGTCAGGAAGCATTTGAACTCCTTAAGCAATATCTCCTTAAACCACCGGTGCTTTCCCCACCTAAATCTGATCGTCCATTTATTTTATACATTTTTGCTTCCGATTTTGCCTTAGGAGCTATGTTAGCTCAGCTTGACGATGAGAAGAAAGAACGTGCTAATTATTACATTAGCAGGACCTTAATCAGTTATGAAACTCGCTATACCATATTAGAGAAATTATGTCTAGCAGTTGTATTTTCTACACAAAAACTACGACATTATATGCTCAGTCAAAAACGTATGTTATTGCCAAATTCGACCCTTTGCGATATCTCATGAGTCGATCGTACTTATCTGGTCGTACAACAAAGTGGGTTCTTGCGCTAAGCGAGTTTGAACTCACATTTATAGGACAAAATTTTGTTAAAGGTCAAATCATAGCAGATCAATTAGCTGCTGCACCCTTAGAGTCTACCCGTCCCCTCATCATTGAGTTTCCTGATGAATGCCTTAAACTAGAGGCAGACCATCCAGAGCAATGGTCCCTATACTTTGACGGAGCCCGATGTATGAGTGGGGCTAGTGCAGGTATTATTTTAATATCTCCGTAGAAACATCTTATACCTTTGTCCTTCAAATTAACATTTGCTTGCACCAATAACACTACTGAATATGAAGCTCTTATCCTTGGATTACGAGTCTGCCTTGGCACTAAAAATTAAAAATTTATTGGTTTTCGATGATTCTCAACTTGTCATAAATCAAATCAATGATGTTTATCAGACTGGAGATGATAAATTACGCCCATACAAAGCATATGTTTTACAATTATTATCCTTGTTTGATCAAGTTACCTTGGAAGCTATTCCTCGAACTAGCAATCGTGCGGCAGACGCTATGGCTGCAGCCGCATCTCTTTTGCCCTTGGAGTTAGATGACGAATATGCTACCATCATTATTCATCGACTCTAGGAACCCGCTTCAAGCAAATCATGCCTAGAACCTTTGGATGTGTTTCTAATCATCGAAACTACTCCTGAACATTGGTACACTGATATCTTTAATTTTCTCCAAAATGGGACCTTCCCTGATGGTTGTACTAGCAACCAACGTAGGTTATTACGTAGACGAGCAAGTCGCTTCATGATTATTGGTAATACCTTGTATAGAAGATCTTTTGAAGGCATCTTATTACGATGTTTGAATCTAGAAGAATCTAGATCAGCTTTGAATGAAGCCCACAATGGATCTTGTGGGGGACATTTTAGTGGTAGCGCCATTGCTAAGAAACTCCTTAGGATAGGATATTTTTGGCCTACCATGGAAAATGATGCACATAATTATGTGCGACATTGCGACAAGTGCTAAAAACATGCTGACCTTGTCCATGCGCCTGCACAAGAACTGTAGGCTATTTCATCTCCTTGGCCCTTTTCAAAATGGGGCTTAGACATCATTGGAAAAATCAACCTTGTGTCATCCGATGGACACAAATTCATCATAACCGCCACTGAGTATTTCACGAAGTGGGTTGAAGCTATGCCATTAGCTTCTTGCACTGGAACCCAAGTTTCCAAGTTTATTTTTAATCAAATTATTTGTAGGTTTGGAATTCTTGCAAATCTCATTTCAGATAATGGAACTTGTTTTAAAAATAAATATGTTAAGAAATTATGTCAAAAATATAAAATTCAACATCGTTGGTCCACTCCCTATTATCCTCAGGGTAATGGCCAAGTAGAAGCCTCTAATAAAACATTAATCAAAATCCTCAAAAAATTGGTCAATAAATCTGGCCGCGATTGGCACATCCAATTATATCCTGCTTTGTGGGCTTATCGAACTAGCGTTCGTACCCCCACAGGCACTTCACCTTTTGTTTTGGTTTATGGTGTTGAAGCCATTTTTCCCTTTGAATTAGAAGTTCCTTCTTTAGCTCTACTACTTCAAGATACTGAAGTAGGAGATGAATATCATGCTGGCAGACTTAGTCAGCTAGAACTTCTAGATGAAAAGCGCATCAATGCTTTGGAGCATCTTCGTGCCTACCACAACAAGCTTAAACGAGCATACCTTAAGAAAGTTCACCAGCGATCCTTCAAGATCGGTGACCTTGTCTTAAAAGAAAATAAAAAAAATACTAATGCAACTAAAGACCTTAAAGGTAAGTTTGAGCCCAACTGGCTCGGACCATATGTCATCACTGCTAAATTTGGATCGGGCGCATATCGATTAGCTACCTTAGACGGTAAAGATCTTAAAGAACCTATGAACATTATGCATCTCAAACGTTATTATGCATAACATTGGGTCATTTCATCATTTGTATATATTGTATTTTTTGCATATTGTTTCATTTTGCCATTTTTATCAAAATATTTTTCAAAAACAGTAACAATTTTTATTCTTTCTTTTCATCAATCAAAATCACAAATATAAAAATATAAAACATCAAAATCAAAATATTCAAAAACATATTTTATTTTCGTACTTGTCAAATCATGAAGTATTGCAGTTATATTTTCAGTTATTTTGGATAAATTAGCATTTATTTGGAATCCCGCACTTTCACATTCACATGAATAAATATCTTGATTTTATTTTTGATTATTAATCTCTCATATATCAAAGTCCACAGTTGAATTAAATAAAGTTTTGAGCATAGAGAATTGATCTTGTTATTTACTTGAACCAAGTATATCTCCTCACATTAAAATGATTTCATTGCAAATTCGATATGATGCTACATAGTAGAAATGGTGTCTTGAGCGAAAAGTTTCCCCTGCTATCCTATCATGCACATGGTCTAGGATCTTTGAGAATTGACAAAAGGACAAGCTCACCCCTACCCGAATAAAAATCCCTTGCTCTACAGCTAATCCGAGCAAGTATCCCTAGCATAGAAAGCAAAGAAAAGTTCAAAGAAAAAGAGAAAAAGAAAAATGTTATTTTGTATCATCACGGCAATATTTCAGCATTATCTCAAATATCAAGCAAAAATACAAAAAAAAAAAAAAGAGAGAAAAGCAAAAGCAAAAGCAAAATGCAATAAAATCCTTTCCCTACCCCTTGAAAAGAAAAGAAGGGTGAATGAGCTTGAATCCCTGGAATTCTCAATTATTCGAAAACTGTGAGGTAAGCCCCATAACAGGTGGTTTGTGCCCAACCCACTTGGCCTTGGGTAATCCCTAGCATGGTGATATGTCTGTCACATTAGCGACCTTCTTTTGTATAGACCTATGTCGGCTTATGGATTAGCTAGCTCTTGATAACCTAACTTACACAGTAGTCTGGTACGGTTACATGCATATAAATCATGGTCAACGAACATTCATTTGGTTAAGACAAATTACTTGTATCAAATTATCTTGCTCAAAATTGGTGAATGAACAATACAATTGCACACACATTTGTATTTGAGAGATTCTCTATCATTATGATAAATCAAGATCGGCAATGAACTCACATATGCACATGAGGGTTCCTTATAAATCTACATTTTTCTTTGAAATAATTTAAAATATTTTTGCAACTCTTTTGGAATAAATTTTATTCTTATTTTCAGAACATCTGTTTAGTATACTCACAATTACATACATTGTTTTCAAAAATCCAAAATTATTTTACACAACCTATTGCAAAATCTAGCGAAATAAAGTCAAGTTTATATTATTATTTTTTGTTTATCAAAAATCAACAATCAATCATGCAATAAAACCAAAATATCAAATTCTCTTTGGATTTCACGATGATGGTATAAGTCTATACCTATAATTCTATGCCTAGCGCAAACCATTGTTCTAATTTTATTTTCCATTTATTTTAAAAACAAATTCATAAAAACATATGACTTGCATCATTATGTTACACAATTGTGCTTTACAAACGAACGAACACTTATTCTATTTCATGTCATTATGTCAACATTCAATCTTGCAACCATGGTATAATTTCTAAGGAATTGTTCAAAATTTTATCACACTTAGGAATTTATGCCTAGCAAAATCATATTTCTTTTAGTATCTCATGCATACTATTTTTATAAAAATCTGAAAACAAATCATCAAACCATCATTATTTCCATCATCACAACACAAAGTCTTAAGACAGTCTCTTAAGCATTCTTTTACTTTTAGCAATATTTCTATACTGGGATTAGCTTGACGACCGAGCGAGTGGCGACTCCATGAAATGGTCTATAATAATGACAATGTCCTTTGAAATTATTGTTAGAGGTCCCTTTTATTTTTCATCAAATCACACCAAAACAACCAATTGTTTACATCAGATTATTTCATTTAAATTTTACAGCATGACATCAAATTATAATATTTCCAAATGACATAATTACATGAATCATCAATCAAACAAACAAACAATTCAAACATTGAAGCATCATAAAAACATATGGACAAGTTATATTACAAAAATATCATATATACATCTCAAAAATATCTGTACATCATATCACAATTGGATTGGTATGCCACAATCTATATCCTGGCATACTCAATCCTCTCAAAAAATATATAATAATACATATACAATCCATCTATAGCAGCTAGCCTCGAGAAGCCCTCGAGCTCTCAGCCTCGTCTCCTCTCCCACCCTGAGGTGGAGGAGGAGGCCCCATAGGAGTCCGCCCTATGTCGTGGGTCCTCGACGTCGATCGTGATGATGTCCTCGATGACCCCATCCTGATCGGCCTCGTAATGTCAGCTGGCAGCTGTAATCTCTGGCTCTCTGGAACCATCTGGTAGTATGCTCCTCGGTAGAATGCAATCTGAGCCATAGACCATGCCAACTCCTGCATACTCACTCCTCCACCCTGAGCTCTGAGCCATGTAGCCTCATCCTGTAGTGTCTGCACCTGAGCCCGGAGGCGGGCAACCTCAGCCTAGAGAGCCACCGTCTCGTTGCTCTCTCCCACCTCGACACCCTTGCCCTTATCGGGTGATGGTGGTCTCTCCCTCTACTGAGGAGGTAGTCCCTCCTCCCTCCTCCCTAGCTGTTGTGGTCTCTAGGGAGCCCATGCCATCCTCTAGCATCTCTCCTATGGAGACCATCACTGCTCTACCCCATCGTGACCCCGTGCTGCCTCAATCATAGCCTACCACCTCCCCATCCGGTGCACCACGATATGCACTGGACCCTACGCCCTCATCATCCGAGGAGGGTGGATGCCTATGTACTAGGCATCATACCCATCAGCAACCCTAGCATCATCACCATCCACTGGCTGGATGGGGGCATCATCCATGTCTTGGCTCTAGAACCACTGCATGTCTGGAGCCCCGCTCAGTGTAGTACTATCCTAAATAGTCTGGGAGTACTCGTAATCCCTAAGAGAAGGGATCCCCTGTTGAAGACCAAACTATCATAGTACCCGATCGTAGCGGTGGAGCTCTACCTCTCCCCACTCCATCCTCAGCCAGTAGACTCACCTGATGCGAGCCAGCTCCTGCCCATCCTCTGCCCACTCGGGGTGCTCTCGCCATGGCCTCTAGGTGATCTGGTCTGGGATGAGGTCATCCAACAACCTCCGTGACATCGGTAGATCTATCCACCATTGTGACCCCCTCTGTAGCCACTAGTAGAAAACTCGGGGCCTCTCTCGGTCAACCCCTATCAATGGGAGCCCTACCGGCCTTCGCACCACAATGTGCTCCCAACACCAAACCTATAGTAGCGATGTCAAGACCAGACATCGACCTCCCTTGTATACGACCCCATGCAGGATCCTATACAAGCGGCATAGAACAAAGCTGCCCCATGCAAACCTGTACCCGTGGTCTCTCATGTCGCAAACTATGTCTGAGAGCACCCACGGTAGTCTGCACCCACTCTGGTGGCACAGCAGTAAGCCACCGACCACCCCTACCAAAACTTGAGTCAGCCTAGATGCCCCAGGCATCTATCGTAGAGACTCGATGTTCACCCCACCCTTCTCCAGGGCGAAGCTCGGATCTCCTATCAATCTCATCATCGCCTGGCCCTGATTGGCCATAGGCATCATCAGCCATCCTTGTATGGGGATCCTCATGATCCTCCATACGTCCTCTAGAGTGGGAGCCATCTCCCCTATCGGTAATCGAAAGCAGGATGACCCCGGATACCACCTCTCTGCTAGGGCTGTCAGTAGCCCCATATCCATCGGTACTTGTGGCATCTCTACCACATGTCGTAGCCCGACCTATGCTAGTTGGTCATGCTCTGCCTGGTCGAGAGCGGCCAAGTCATCTCTCAGCCCATCGTATTTCCATTCTCGGCTCTTTAGTAATCCTTTCTACAAAACAAACAATAAAACAACAAAATTCATTAATAAACCAATCATTAAAATAAAATTAAACACATTTTAATCAAGCTTAAAGATGATATCGTCCACCATTGGATGATATCATCCCAAATTGGGCAACATCATCCTTTGTTAGGATGAAATCATCTCCGATTTCACAACTTGGGGATCGCCCCTTGTTGGACGAGATCGCCCCTAGTTCACCGATTTCGCCCTCGAACGAAATCGATGATCTAGAGACGATTTCGATGAAATAGGGACGATTTCGTCCCGACGTCGTCGACGGCCTAAAAATGGCCGCGATGCCCCAAACAATCAAAATTTAAATCCAAAAATTGCACAAAGTTAATTCAAACCTAATCTACTAGGATTAGATCCTTACCCGTAGCCCGCGTCGGACCTCTGTCGCTCTGTGCACTGTCTCCACCATTTTTCTCTCTGTAGAGCTCTGGAACAGTAAAAATGAATAGTAAAAAAAAATGAATTAGGGTTTTACCCTATTTTCTTAATTTTATTTAAAAATCAACATTTTAATTTTGCTTTTTCACGTTTTTACCTCAAACGTTCGATTTGGGTAAAAACACGGAGGGGGCACCATAGCCAGCAGTCGTACGATTCGATCTAGAATCATCGTCTAAAAAATTGAGTACATTTTTGCTTTCTCGTAAAATGGAAAAAACTCGTCTTTAACGCATTTTCTTCGGAAAATTCGCTAAAGAGGGGGCAAAATGTAGCACCCTAAAATTGGCACGGTTAAACCTTAGTAAAAAGATAAAAATTTGAATTTTAACCCCAAATTGCCCGTTAACCGCTTGTTACCCGCTTTCCCCATTTTTTACGCCATTTTTAGGATTTGTTTTGACCGTTGGATGATATCGTCATAGATTAGATGAAATCATCCCCGATCTAATGAATTCATCTGGAACAGAACGTCCAGACGATTTCATCCCAAAACCAAATTTTCATAATTAGCTTCTATTTCAACAACCTCTCCAACTTGGGCAAAAGCGCATCTGTGCAGTTGGAGATTTCCCTGTTGGAGATCTCCCAGATTGGGATGATCCCCAACCTCCTAACCTCCCCCTAATCCTATATAAACTAAGATTTTCTCTGTTTATCCCCCGATGCTCCTTGAATCTTGCCTGAAATTCTACTTAAACTCCCTGCACTTCCACGCATCCTAGAGCATCCCCACACCATCATTTGCATTCTGTATTTCATGTTTTTCTTGCAGGAACTTTACTATTTTTTAGTCGAAGCTAGCTCGGATCATCGCAAGCGATTCCATACTATTTCGGATGATCTTGTCGAGGAGCGCAGATGATCTCGTACGATTGGAGGCGATCCTAACTATATTCCAGATTGGGGGCAATCAGAGCCTAGAGTTTGCATTTCCTTAGCTTTTCTGCATTTTCCTATTATATTTTTGCATTATCTTAAATTATTATGTTTATGCATCTTGGAGTTCACCTCATTTAGCATAACCGCATGATAAAGTTAAGAACAAGCATTTAAATTTATTGCATTTTCCTTATTTTGTTATTTGAATCTATGATTTAGGCATGTTTGCTGTTATTGCTATCATTTTCCTTTGCTTCTGTAGTTGCATATTCGGTATTTTGTACCTATTTCTATGATTGCAGGTTTCTGACGAATTCGTCTCACGAATTCATCAGATTTTAGATGATTCTGTCTGATCTCAGATGACCGTCTACGATTTGAGATGATCCTATGAAATATCAGACGATTACGTACGAATTGAGGCGATCTAGACTGTTACAAAACTCAGAATCTTCATCAGACATCCGAAATCAGGTATGATATGTTTTAGCTAGCATATTCTCTGTGATTAGCATTCATTCCTATTTTTTGTATTCATCTAAATCAGCATTGGCATATAGAATAGTTTAGATTCATCTTGGCCAAACCTAGGAGTTGAATGATTAAAGTGCAAAATGAACACATCAAACTCACTGATCAACCTAGGCGTGGAAACTGCCATTCAAAAGTTTCCTGGTGAACCCACCATCCATCAAAAATTCACCCTTATACCCCTCCCCCGAGAGGCGGGACCTTCAAAGGGCCTCTCAGTCCGAGGTATTGTCCCATCCTTCTCGCATCCCCCTTCCGGGCGCGGATCCTATAGCCTGAGGGTAAGGATGCAAAAATTTTGGAGCGATACACTTACTAGAGTAGATTTGGGCAAGTTCTTGGTGAGATTGCTAGAGAAGATTTGGGCAAGTTCTTGGTGAGCTTGCTAGCATAGATTTGACAAGTTCTGTGTGAGATTGTTAAGTAGGTTCTATGTGAGCCTATTGAGTAGGTTCTTAGTGAGCCTATTGACAAAGCTTTGGAGGTGATAGAGTACATAGGACAAAGTCTTAGTGGACAAATATCTAGTCTCATAATAGTTGAAGATAGATCTGAGTGAGGAGTCTTCAAGTGGAGAGAGGTCCACCAGTTAGTGTAGTAGAGAGACAAAGTCTTCTAGAATATCACATAGCCAGAGTAGAAGGGGAAAGAGTTCTCCTATGGAAGAGATCCATGAACTTGAGATTAGGGGATCAGCATCTCCTTTGGATAGAGATCCATAAACATTGTAATTGGGAGTGATTCCCAAAGATATTGATTGAGAAAGTTTTAGTAAAATATTTTCTCTATGGAGTACCTCACATTGGGGGAACCACGTTAAATCTTGTGTTTCAAAGGTGTGTGGTAACTTGTGCTCTTGCTTGCTACTGCTAACTGAGTTATTAATGCACACTGCTATATTTGGTTATTGCAATTAAGGACATTAATTGATATTTGTTTGGAAAGAAAGCAAAAAGTGGTCTTATACTATTCACCCCCCTCTCAATATAAGCTTATGTTCAAAAATATTTCTTCTAAATTTTTCTCAAATAATATCTTGGGAATATTTTACCTATTACAATGTTTATCTACCTCTATAAAATGGAGATGTTAATCCCATAAATTAGGTTCATGGATCTTTATCCATAGGAGAACTCATTCTCCTTTACTCTTGTTGGTGCTCCTCTAGAAGACTACTGCCTCCACTACACTTGCTTGTCGATCTCTCTCCACTTAAGAATCTTATCCCCACTCAGAAGACCTATCCTCACTACCTTGGCTTATGGATATCTATCCACTAGAGACCATAGTCCTCTCTGCTCTATCACCTACAAAGATTTATCTCAAATATACACTAAACTTAATCCTTTAGTCTAGCACAAATATTCTCAAAAATTCCACTCAGAACTTGCTCAAATATGCTCAACAAGTCCACTCAAAACTTGCTCAAGTATGCTCAACAAGTCCACTCAGAACTTACTCAAATATGCTCAACAATTCCATTCAGAACTTGCTCAAATCTGCTAAACAAGTCCACTCAGAACTTGCTCAAATCTATTCAACAAGTCCACTCAAAACTTGCTCAAATATTCTCAACAAGTCCACTTAGAACTTGCTCAAATATTCTCAATAAGTCCACTCAAAAATTGCTCAAATATGCTCAACAAGTCCACTCAGAACTTGCTCAAATATGCTCAACAAGTCCACTCATAACTTCCTTAACTCTGCTCAACAAGTCCACTCAGAACTTGCTAAAATTTGCTCAACAAGCTCACTCAGAACTTGTCCAAATCTGATCAACAAGCTCACTCAGAACTTGTCCAAATTTTCTCAATAAGTCCTCTCTAGAACTTAACCAAATATGTATTGTAATATTCCACAAAAATATCACACAAAATTAGTCCACAAGTCTCCTCAAGGACTTACCTCAAATATGCTTAACAAGTCCACATAGAACTTGTCCAATATTATAGAAACATAAATATAATTGTTAGAGACCCAATATGTTTCAACTCAATGGTCAATCTCAACTCAAATTAGAATATAGAATAGTTTGTTTTATGGAACATGGAAAATCACTTCACACATCCACTTGACTAGGATCAATCAACTCTACTCAACCAATCACTCAATGAAACACCCCTTTCGCACAAACCCTAGTCAAAGCATATAACCACCAACTCAAAATATTTCCAACAATGCTCAACAACAAATCTCACATAAAAATGATACTAATGTTCTTTTCAAATCCTAGTTCAATTTCTTTGCACAAATCACTTCAACAACAATGCTTATAAAAAAATCTTCACATAACAATGATACTCATGTTCTTTTCAAAACCCTAACTCAAGTTCTTCACACAACCAATGGATTCAACAACAATGCTTATAAAACAAGGTTCTAACAATAATTCTTTATTCTAGAAAACCTTGAAGCATTAGCGCAAACACTCTCGAAAAGGAAACCCTAATAAAGTCCTTTTTACTCTAAACTTCTTTTCCAAAAAACCAATCAATCAACTCAACTATGGAAGAATGTGCTCATACCTTTTTCTTGATGATGAAGGGATCTCATAAATTTGCCACAACCACACCAACTTCTATGCCAATCTCAAAGAGGTTAGAAGATAAATATTTCCCACAATATAATGTAAATACTCATTTACACCTTACCAATCTACCTTTCAAAAACAACCATCAAAATATATAAATTATTTATCCAATAACACCTTATAAACTCCCATCTAAAATAAAATTAACATCCACAAAAAAATTAACTCAAACATCTTTAATTTAATTTAATGGCAATAAAAACTTTGATAAAAATAAAAACAACTTTCTTTATAATTCCAATGATATAAATCACTCATTAAATAACCTCTCATTAACCCTTATTACTCCACAATAGTATAAATCAATTATATAATCAACAAACTTTCTCAAAAACTTATAACTCCAAAATAATATAAATCAAACACACAACTTTTCACAAACCCTTATTAATCCACTTTATCCTTTAGAAAAACCTTAGGCAAATAATGAGCTAATTATCAAAAAATTACCTTTACCTCTTAGTGGGTTTTGAACCCACAATATTTGCCTCCACGAGTGCTCTATCTGCAAATTTGACTGCCACATGCGCTAGACGCACAGTTAAGAGCTTAGACGCTCTTTGTCCCCTTTGTCCTCGGTTGGCATGCAAAAACAAGGCACGTACAAAATTTTTCCCTTGGCGCTCAAGAAACACACTACTCCACGCGAATCAATTGTGGGTTTCTCAACTCCCAATGCCTTTGCAAAATATGCGCTACCAATGGACCATCGTGTCCTTTAAATTTCAATCAATCTGCTCTCTCCCTTATCTCTTTCACTTGGCGCTAAAGACAAGTAAAATTCTCGTCTTCTTCCTCAATGAATAAAAAATGCACGAAAACATTTTTCTTTATCATATATGAAATAATAATTTTGAGGGGTAAGTTTTGAATACCTCTTTAGCATTAATTCATACACGAAAATCTCTTTATTTCTTAGATTTCGGTGCTCCTACTTCTTTATGACATCGGTGCTCCCACCTTTATAATTTATAAATTATTTGAATTCTAAGGAATTTAAATTTTATAAATTATATTTATAAAATTTAGTTTTAAAGAGATTAAAGCCTTCCTTGGGTTTAAACTTAAACCTTTAACTTTTAAAATATTTTGCTACCGTGGGTCTTTAAAAAATGTAACTGCCATCTGAATGTGTGAGGAGACTTTTATATCCTCATAATGATTTTAATAAAACCATTTAATCTTCCATCATGGGTTTACTATAAACCCTCATAAAATATTATTTTTCCAACTTTCGCTTCAACTCTTCATATTGTTCCTGGTGCTATTGATGGTGTGCTCCATGGTATTAATGACAACTTTTCACCTTGACATCAATGACAACTAAATAAGCTCAAAATTTCCAACAATATCATCCTTTTTCATTGATGGCAACTGAATTTCCTTTTACTAAAAACTTGAATTTTTCTTTGTTATGCTCCCCTTGGGACATTGCTTCTCTCTCAAATATCAAATCTCTCCCCCTTACTGAAATATCTCCCCCTTTGACATCAATGGCAAAGGGTCACCTTTGGGGATTGGGGCTAAGATTGAGAATCTTAGCTTAGCCCCTCTACCACCTTCTTTTAAGGTGGTTAATTCTAGGGTGGGAGTATTTCTACTCCCAGAAAGCACTATTCTTTACCTTTATCCTATTTCCTTCTTATTTGATCCTTCTGATTCCTCTAATTGTTTCTATCCATGTCCATGTTCTTGTCTATGTCTACATTCCTATTCCTATTCCTCATCCTATTCATATCCATATTATTGTTTATGTTCTTGTTCCTATTCATATCCATGTTCTTGTTCCTGTTCATGTTCCTGTTCCTGTTCATATTCATTTTCATGTTCTTGTTTTTATTCATACCTATTTATGGAATATCTTCTCTACACCACTTTGTTGTATGACCTTCATTGTTGCACTTATAACACTTAATGTTATTATTCCTCGAAGATGCAAATATCTTAAGATTTCTCCTAGTGAAGCCATATCCTCTTCAGTCATGAATCCTGCAATTCATTGCCTTATGACCAAACTGATTACATGAGTAGCAATACCCATGGAAAATTTATTTGTTCCCATATTCCTGTATTTCATGTGTCCTATGCTTTGAAGCCATGTAACTAAACCCATGACATGAAAAGCATCTTCCATTGAAGTTTCCTTGTCTTGACCTCATTGGTCTCTTAGTCTCTCTTGAACTATGTTGATTGTTGTTCCATTTGTACAGGGTTATGCATAAGGGGTTAGAATCAAAATATACTTGTAAAAAAATGGTGAATCCTAATCAAAATCAAGGTGAATCATGGAGAATTCTAAGAAAATCAAATTAAGCATCTTCACACCAAAATTTGGGGTATTTGAAGCTCTAAAATATAAGGTCATATTTGGGGCCACTTTTAACCTATTAAATCATATTATAAATTTATAAAAATACCACCATTATATAAGGATTGAAAAGATCTTTCCAACGAGTACAAATATACCTATGTTTGGATATATATTGTGGCAAATTGACCCTAAGAAAATATTGGTCCTAAAAATTTTAGGTGAATGGACTGACATCGAGGGCCCTCATATTCGCCAATTTTCAATTTTGGAAATCCTAATATTTGCCCAATTTGTGAATATTCGCCACTATGCATAACCCTGCATTTGTATCTTCTTTGTGCATTGTTCCTGTCTTTGTTGAAATCTCTATTGTCCAACTCATCCTCAGATGTCTTAATTTATTTTACATTGTCTTCTTCTGAAGTATCTTCATCTGAAGTTTCTTCTCCTCCAAAACTTGAATTTCACTCTCCTTCCCATTTCTTTTGAACCTATTCAAATCCAAGGTCTATTTTCCGGATGTAGTCTTTTGTGTCTTGATGAACTTATCCAAGTTCTTTGAGCTATTTTTAAACCCTTTCATCTTGATCTTGGAGTCATCTAAATATTTTTTTAGTAGTGCCACTTAATGTGCTAACTTCTCACATTCCAATATCTTTTCTTCTAACTTATCTTTGAATCTCTTTGCCTTAGCCTTTGATATTTCTAGATCCTCTATGAGCAATCTTCTATCTTCATCAAATTCTGGAAACTAAATTTCAAGTTTAGAGTGTTGCTTCCTTACATTATTTACCGTTTCAAGGACATAGATAAGTTCTCCCTTGAGATCATAACCATCATTTTTTGAATATTCATCTATTTGTTTACCTTTGTCCACATATTTATTTTCTTTTGGATTGTCTTCTATAGGATCACTTAATTCTTCTTCTAAAGCCATTAGAATATTTTCATCTGGTCCTTCAAGTGCATTCTCATATTCATCATCACTGAAACTATAACCATCCCTTGTACAATCATATTCAATATGTCCAAAGTTACCACATCTAAAATACTTGAGAATTACTAGAGTCCTTTTCCTAACTTGCTTTTTTTCTTCAATCATAAATAGGACTTATTATCTATCATTGTCTGAAAAACTAGCATCACTATCACTTGAGTACTTACTTGCCTTATCTGCATAGTAGCTCCTATTTTGTCTTTGAAAGAACTTCTTTCCTTGTCTTATTTTTCCATCCTTGCTTTTCTTCTAGTGCTTATATATTTCCGATTCCCTATACCTATGATCCTATTTTTCTTCACCATTGTTGTTCTTGGGTTCTTGACAATTTGTTGTAAAATTTTCATACTTTCCATAATTGAAACACTTAATAGATCTTAGATCTCTGGATCTTCTAGAATCTTTATTTTTTCTACCATAATTATCTTATTCATCACTAGATGACTCATCAATTGATTCTAACTTCTTATTCTTTATCTTTTTTATTGCTTTGAATGTTGCTTCCTTCTGGGTAATAGGATATTTTATTCTTATCTCAAATGTTGTGAGCATACCAAACAACTTATCTCTTGTCAAATTATCACCATCCATTGATACTTCTATAACATAAATCTATTCACTGAATATTTTTGGAAGAGATCTTAATACTTTATCATAAATATCAGATTCATCAGTCTTCATTCCAAGCCCTTGCATATCATTAACAACCTCATCAATTCAAACTAGCTAAGCACTAATATTTTCCTCTTCGTTCATTATTAATGCTTCAGGTTGTCCATTGAGATTTCGTATCTTTTATTTCTTGAAACTTTTATCTCCTTCATATATATTTTGCAATTTATCCCTCATCTCTTTTGTAGTTTTACAATGCATAACTTTCATAGACTCTATTATATGCAAACCTCTCACAAGAGCATTCATTGCTTTTGAATTAAAGTGTTGTAAAAGCTTACCTTCCTTATATGTAAGAGGATTTACTAAGGGATCGTATCCAAATTCCACTTATTCCCAAATTTCATTGACAAGTGCCATTAGGTAGATCCTCATCATCATACTCCAATACATATAGTCACTTCCATCAAATAATGGTGCTGAATTATTTGATAACACCTCCTTCGGATCCATTGTGTTCTTGTTAGCTTTTCCTTCAAGATGTTAAACTCTTCTGAAGGAACCTTCTCTGATACCAATTGAATAACAAAATATTATAATGAGAGGGGGGTGAAAAATATAAGACCACTTTTTACTTTTCTTTCCAAATCAATATTATGCAATGTATAGATAACAATATAAAAAAAAATAATCAAAGTAATGCACAAATCACCACACACAATAGAGACACCAATTTCAAGTGGTTCACCCAAATATGGCTACTTCCATGGAGAAAATATTTCTTCCAATTTTTTCTCAAATAATATCTTGGGAATCCTTTCCCTATTACAATGTTTATGGACCTCTGTCCAATGGAGATTTCAATCCCCTAAATCAGGTTCATGGATCTCTATCCATAGGAGAACTCCTTCTCCTCTACTCTGGTTGGTGCTCCTCTAGAAGACTACTGCCTCTACTGCACTGACTTTTGGATCTCTCTCCACTGAAGAATATTGTACCCATCCAGAAGACCTATCCTCACTACCCTGGTTGATGGATATATATCCACTGGAGACTACTATCCTCTCTACTCTGTCACCTCTAAATATTTGTCTCAAATCTATACTAAAATCAATACTTCGGTCTAACATAAATCTTCTCAATAAGTCCACTTAGAACTTTCTTAAATATGCTCAACAAGTCCACTCAGAACTTGCTCAAATCTGCTCAACAAGTCCACTCAAGACTTGCTCAAATATTCTCAACAAGTCCACTCAAAACTTGCTCAAATCTGCTCAACAAGTCCACTCAGAGCTTTCTCAAATCTACTCAACAAGTCCACTTAAAAATTGCTTAAATCTACTCAATAAGTCCACTCAGAACTTACTTAAATCTGCTCAACAAGTCCACTTAGAACTTGCTCAAATCTGCTCAAAAAGTCTACTCAGAACTTGCTTAACTCTGTTCAACAAGTCCACTCAAAACTTTGTCAAATTTGCTAAAAAATTCCACTTAGAACTTGCTCAAATATACTCAACAAGCTCACTCAGAACTTATCCAAATCTGCTCAACAAGCTCACTCATAACTTGTACAAATCTGCTCAATAACTCCTCTCTATAACTTAACCAAATTTGTATTGTAAGCTTCCATAAAAATCTCACACAAAATCAGTCCATAAGTCTCCTTAAGGACTTGCCTCAAATCTCACATAACAATGATACTCATGTTCTTTTCAAACCCTAGTTCAAGTTCTTTGCACAATAACTCACTTCAACAACAATGCTTATAAAAAAATATTCACATAACAATGATACTCATGTTATTTTCAAATCCCTAACTCAAGTTCTTCACACAACCAATGGCTTCAACAAAAATGCTTATAAAAAAAGGTTTTAACAACAATTCTTTATTCCAAAAAACCTTGAAGCATTATCTCAAACACTCTCGAAAAGGAAACCCTAATCAGGTCCTTTTCAATGCAAACTTATTTTCCAGAAAACCAATCAATCAACTCAACTATGGAATAATGTACTCATACCTTTTTCTTGATGATGAAGGGATCTCATAAATATTCCACAACCACAACAATTTCTATGCCAATCTCAAATAGGTTAGAAGATAAATCTTTCTCACAATATAATGTAAATACTCATTTACACCTTATCACTCCACCTTTCAAAAACAACCATAAAAATATATAAAATATTTATCCAATAACACCATATAAACTCCCAAATAAATAAACTTAACATCCACCAAAAAATTAACTCAAACCTCTTTAATTTAATTTAATGGCAAGAGAAACTTTGATAAAAATTAAAACAACTTTCTTTATAATTCCAATGATATAAATCACTCATTAAAATAACCTCTCATTAACCCTTATTACTCCACAGTAGTATAAATCAATTATCTAATAAACAAACTTTCTCAAACCCTTATAACTCCAAATTAATATAAATCAAACACATAACTTTTCACAAACCCTTATGACTCCAATTTATCCTTTAGAAAAACCTTAGGCAAATAATGAATTAATTATCAAAAAATTACCTTTACCTCTTAGTGGGTTTTGAACCCACAATCTCTACCTTCGCGAGTGCCCTAGTTGTGGCTTTGACCACTGCATGTGCTAGACGCACGGTTAAGAGCTTAGACACTCTTTATCCCCTTTGTCCTTGGCTACTGCACAAAAACAAGGTACATGTAAAATATTTCCCTTGGCACTCAAGACACACACCACTCCATGTGAATTGATCACGGGCTTCTCAACTCCCAATGCCTTCATAAAATGCACACTGCCAATGGACCACCGTGTCCTTTATGTTTCAATAAATTTGCTCTATCCTTTATCACTTTCACCTGGCACTAAAGACAAGCAAAATTCTTCTCTTCTTCCTCAACGAATAACAAATGCACAAAAAATATTTTTCTTTGTCGCATGAAATAATAATGTCGAGGGGTAAGTTTTGAATGCCTCTTTGGCATCAATTTATACATGAAAATATCTTTTTTCTTATACGTCGGTGCTCCCACATTTATAATTTATAAATTATTTAAATTCTAAGGAATTTAAATTTTATAAATTATATTTATAAACTCTAGCTTTAAAGAGATTAAAGCCTTCCTTGGGTTTAAACTTAAACCTTTAAATTGTAAAATATTCTACATCGTGGGTCTTTTAAAAACTTAATTGCCTTCTCAATGTGTGAGGAGACTTTTATATCCTCATAATTATTTTAATAAAACCATTTAATCTTCCATCATGGGTTTACCATAAACCCTCATAAAATATTATTTTGCCATTTTCTCTTCAACTATTTGCATTGTTCTTGGTGCTATTGATGGTGTGCTCCATGGTATTAAAGACAACTTTTTACCTTGACATCAATAACAACTAAATAATCTCAAAATGTCCAACACAAAAATTAATTAAAACTCAATAAGGATATTCAAAACGAACCTACAAGCCATATTATTGAAAACATTGGTGGGTTATGGATTCTAGGTATCCTCGTGTTGGATATATTGAACACCCTCACTATTAATATTAGTAAACACTGAGCACATTCATTTATGCCACAAGAGGAGTTTCTCAATAAATATTTAGTAGATACCCTAAATCAGGTCCTTTTCAATGCAAACTTATTTTCCAGAAAACCAATCAATCAACTCAACTATGGAATAATGTACTCATACCTTTTTCTTGATGATGAAGGGATCTCATAAATATTCCACAACCACAACAATTTCTATGCCAATCTCAAATAGGTTAGAAGATAAATCTTTCTCACAATATAATGTAAATACTCATTTACACCTTATCACTCCACCTTTCAAAAACAACCATAAAAATATATAAAATATTTATCCAATAACACCATATAAACTCCCAAATAAATAAACTTAACATCCACCAAAAAATTAACTCAAACCTCTTTAATTTAATTTAATGGCAAGAGAAACTTTGATAAAAATTAAAACAACTTTCTTTATAATTCCAATGATATAAATCACTCATTAAAATAACCTCTCATTAACCCTTATTACTCCACAGTAGTATAAATCAATTATCTAATAAACAAACTTTCTCAAACCCTTATAACTCCAAATTAATATAAATCAAACACATAACTTTTCACAAACCCTTATGACTCCAATTTATCCTTTAGAAAAACCTTAGGCAAATAATGAATTAATTATCAAAAAATTACCTTTACCTCTTAGTGGGTTTTGAACCCACAATCTCTACCTTCGCGAGTGCCCTAGTTGTGGCTTTGACCACTGCATGCGCTAGACGCACGGTTAAGAGCTTAGACACTCTTTATCCCCTTTGTCCTTGGCTACTGCACAAAAACAAGGTACATGTAAAATATTTCCCTTGGCACTCAAGACACACACCACTCCATGTGAATTGATCACGGGCTTCTCAACTCCCAATGCCTTCATAAAATGCACACTGCCAATGGACCACCGTGTCCTTTATGTTTCAATAAATTTGCTCTATCCTTTATCACTTTCACCTGGCACTAAAGACAAGCAAAATTCTTCTCTTCTTCCTCAACGAATAACAAATGCACAAAAAATATTTTTCTTTGTCGCATGAAATAATAATGTCGAGGGGTAAGTTTTGAATGCCTCTTTGGCATCAATTTATACATGAAAATATCTTTTTTTCTTATACGTCGGTGCTCCCACATTTATAATTTATAAATTATTTAAATTCTAAGGAATTTAAATTTTATAAATTATATTTATAAACTCTAGCTTTAAAGAGATTAAAGCCTTCCTTGGGTTTAAACTTAAACCTTTAAATTGTAAAATATTCTACATCGTGGGTCTTTTAAAAACTTAATTGCCTTCTCAATCTGTGAGGAGACTTTTATATCCTCATAATTATTTTAATAAAACCATTTAATCTTCCATCATGGGTTTACCATAAACCCTCATAAAATATTATTTTGCCATTTTCTCTTCAACTATTTGCATTGTTCTTGGTGCTATTGATGGTGTGCTCCATGGTATTAAAGACAACTTTTTACCTTGACATCAATAACAACTAAATAATCTCAAAATGTCCAACACAAAAATTAATTAAAACTCAATAAGGATATTCAAAACGAACCTACAAGCCATATTATTGAAAACATTGGTGGGTTATGGATTCTAGGTATCCTCGTGTTGGATATATTGAACACCCTCACTATGAATATTAGTAAACACTGAGCACATTCATTTATGCCACAAGAGGAGTTTCTCAATAAATATTTAGTAGAAGAAGCATTCACAATGTCATGTCACAATGAAAGTATGACACAACGAAGTGTTAACCTTGCTAGGAATGTCAATTATAGCAAACATTTGAATCACCATTGAAATCATAGGAAACCCATAGGAAAATAATCAACGTACAATATTGAGCGTCACCAACCAATCAAATCGTAGGAATAAAAAGAATTAAATGATTAAACTATGGTACACAAGTTTTCTTATTTTTTTCTTAGGGTGTTTATCCCACATGCATTGTGTGGTTGGCAAGGTGTTGTTTAAGAACAACTAGATATCCCTAGTTGAATGTGGCATCGATCATATAGCCCTTCTCCCTTTATGCGTAAGTCATCGACGTGTCCTCTCCAAAGTATATTGGGTGTCATTGTGTTAGGTCTTATATTCTATCTCGCTATCATCATGTCCTGTCCCTATTCTTGATCTCATGTCAGGTCCCCCATCATCACTTCCCTTGTGTCTCTACACCTTCGGTATCACTATCATGTCTTATCAACTATCTAGTCAAAATTCATTATCACTTATCTCGAGCTATGTGTCTAGTCAAAATTTGTCTCTTATCTCGAGCCATGTCAACTTTGTATCGTGTGTTTTTTGGTCAGTGTATCCTCCATATTAGTGTTCATTTCACATCATTGGGTTATCGATTATCACAATAGCCATTTAAATTGAGATAGCCATTGAAATATTCAGATTCAAAAGTAGCCGTTGGAAGATTCAAATTAAAAAAAAATCTGCATCATAGTTGAAGCGATAGTTGAGCAGAAAAAAACCAAAAGTTTACCAAAATTAACCAAATTTTTTACAAAAATTGAAGATAATTTTTTTAAGTAGGAGTTATTGACAAGTGCATGAGTGAACTGTTAGAGTTACCATTCTATGGTAAATCTATTATTACCTCATTTGGTTAGTATTTCCTACCCTAGGTTAGTTTCTATCCTAAGTTAGTAGTTTCGCTAACAACTATTGTTAGCGTATATTATTTGATAGCATATTATTGTTAGTAGGTTATTGCTTAGCTATTAGTTAGCGATTCTTTAGGCTAACTATAGCCTATCATTTTGTATATATGTTTCTACTTTATTCAATAATATTTGATCGCTTGTGCTCTAACTTGGTATCAGAGCAACTTAGTCGGAGCTCCTCTCGTAGCTCTCGACATCCTGGTTGAACTGACCCGACTCGTCTTAGACCTGGCACGGTCTTCGAGGGCCCTGCTGGCCCTCAGGACCTGCATGGATCCCTAGGCAAGCCCTCGCCACAAGGTGGCCACAGGAGACAACCCGTAGGCCTACATGGATCCCTAGGTGGGCCCTCACCATGAGGTGGCCATGGGAGACAGCCCGTAGGTCCAACAGCTCCCATTGTGAGGTGGCCCACAGGATCGATAGATCTGATAGCATTCTGCTGCTTTCAGACCTATCAGGCTATAGAGATCTAGCCATGATGACCGTTACTGCTACCCCCATGGGTCCAGCACACAACCGAGAGAGCAGACGCACCCTTCCAGGAAGAGAGAGGACCCAAAACCGAGGGCAGGAGCGCCCTTGGGTCTGACCGACTCTGACAAGGGGACATTCCTGTCAGGGGTCTGACCGACTCTGACAGGGGGACATCCCTGTCAGGGGATCTAACCTACTCTATCCTCGACGGATTGGACTGGTCAGTGAGGGTAGGCACACCCTCTACCAGATCCAACAATCGACAAACTTGATGACTGACTACCACCTAGAACTGATAGCTGACCTGGATCGACATGACTCCCGAGGTAGGAGCTAACGTGGCGATAGGTGGACAGCTGACCTACATGACACAATTTTTGAGGAGTTTGATGTGGCACTGCCCGGGACGGGACACGTGGTGGACTACCACTGGACAAGATGAGACAACGACAAACACGACACGTGGTAGACTAGCCACGTGTCACAAGACCTAACACTTGGGTGACACGTGGCGAACTGCCATATGCCACCTGACTGGGACTGTCTGCGACACGTGGCGGCTTGACTGCCGTGCCACATGGCGGTGACCAAAAGGGAAGACAGGGTGACTGCCCATAGGCAGTCAATATTGAAAGGGCCTGTCAGCCCTTTCATACCCCTCTGCGATCCCCCGCGTGGGCAATGTGGGATAAATCCCACATTCTTCCCCGCCCATGCGAGGGGTGAAGGGAAAGGGAAAATCCTTCCCTTCCCTTCACGTCGGGCCAGCTAGCCCGACTGGCGGAGGGTCCAGCGCTAAGGCACTTCCCGATGGGAGGTCGGGAGTTTGACTCCCGTCGGGGACCGAAGGTAATTTTTTATTTTTTATTTTTTTAGTATTTTTTTAATTAATATTCTTAATTTAATGATATTTTTTGTTTCTTTTTTAATCATTTTTTTCATTAAAAATGGTTTTTTTAAAAAAGAACTTAAAATATTATTTTATTAAGTTAATTAAAGAAATTTACTAAATTAATATATTACAATAAAAATTTTCATACCTAAGGGCTATTTCTGATTCTGTTTCTGGTTCAAAGATAGCACAAGGAGTGCTAAATTGCTAAAAAAAAATTGTAGAGGGAAAACACATGTGTCCCTTGGGCAAAAACACCATCTTCTCTCTCTCTCTCTCTCTCTCTCTCTTTTAGGCTTCATAAATAGCATAAGTATTTTTTTTGAAGACCTTACAATAAGGGGTGCTTGTACCTCTTTTAGGCTTCATAAATAGCAAAATCTAGGTGTTTGAAGTACTTGTAACAAGAGGAGAGATTTTTTGTGATGTAAAATTGTCTAGGAGGCAATATTTGTAAAATCCTTCACAACACTCTTGAGTTGCATACTTTTTGCAATTGAGGGGGGATATCCATTTCTTTTCTTCATTGATTTTTGTAAATAGGGAAGATGACTTATAAGGGTGCATTTTTGGCTTTGACCGACACCTTAGTCACACTTCCTTCAGAAATTAATTACACTATGTTTTGCAACAAGAAGGGGGAACTTATAAGGGTGCATTTTCGGTAGCGTCCGACACCTTAGCTACCTTATCTTTTACAAATTCATATTGTAAATGAATGAACCTTGTATGAAGTGATCTATTCTACTACACCTAGCGATTGCAGTGGTCGGTTACCCATGCAAATTCGGTTGGATGATATGATTACCATAAGGACATTTGTTTTCATGAAGACAAAGAGAGGAATGACCCATTTTTTGCTTAGGAGCAGCCAGAGCACTGTGACAGAGCAAAGAACCAACAGATCAACATCGTTTTCACTGTATTGGGGCAGTTATATACTATTACCCAAATATTGTTGTATGGGGGGATGTTAGCATAGCTAGTAGTTATTCAATTACCCAAATAATGTAATAAGGGGGGATGTTAGAGTTACCATTCTATGGTAAATCTATTATTACCTCATTTGGTTAGTATTTCCTACCCTAGGTTAGTTTCTATCCTAAGTTAGTAGTTTTGCTAACAACTATTGTTAGCGTATATTATTTGATAGCATATTATTGTTAGTAGGTTATTTCTTAGCTATTAATTAGTGATTATTTAGGCTAACTATAGCCTATCATTTTGTATATATGTTTCTACTTTATTCAATAATATTTGATCGCTTGTGCTCTAACGATCGACCAAAGGACCAAATGATCGATTATCAAGCTCAAACAATCCAAACGACAGACTGCTTAGATCACCAAGAAGATCTCCCAAAAATAAAGGTACATAATACAAATATCCTTTATGCATTAATATTTTTGATCCTGATCATACAATTCTTAACATCATGGCCCCCATTTCTTCTCCTACCTCTTCCCATGAGAATCTCACACATGAGGAAATAGAAAACCCCAATGCAATCAGCTAAAATATGTAAACTTGTGTCACCCAATTACTAGAGGACATGAATAATTTGACTTCAATGTTGACACAACTAATGACCAACCAAAACCAAACAACCCCTCCTTCCCCAAATCGCTTCCATAGATAGAGGAATAATGAGGATTAGGATAGAGAGGAAGTTTATCAACAACCAAGAGGTCCTAATGGTGTTAATTTCCCATGCATTGATATACCTACATTTGAGGGTAATGATCCACATGGGTGGTTAGCTAAAATGGAAGGCATTTTAGATTTATATCAGATTCCTAAATCCAAAAAAGTTCCTTATGCTTCCTCCAAACTAGGTACTGAATCTTACCAATGGTTTGCATGGCAAAAATATGAGCATAGTCAACCCATATTATGGGATGAATTCAGCACACTTTTCCTCAATATATTTGATGAGGGATATTCATATTCATACATGGTTCAGTTGTTGTCACTTAAGCAAACAGGATCAGTAAGGGAATATATTTCAGAATTCACTAGTTTGCTTTCTTACACAAGGAACTTACCATCCGATGTGGTGGTATCCACTTTTAGAAATGGGTTGAAAGAGAATATTCAAATTGAATTTGACTTGCATGATCCATACACTTTAGATACCTGTATAAAGGTTGCCAAGTTGGCTAAGAAAAAGGTGCAATATGGAATATCTATTTGACGTGATTCCTATAGTCAACATCAGTATCAGAATAAATCTTTTTGTAGAAATGATCAACCATCAATATATTACTGCTATAAATGTCACAATCACCATCCAAAATATCAAGCATGTGTACCAAGATAAAACTTTCAAATAGAATATGATGACAAAGAATATGAAGAGGAAATAGAGGATATCAATTCACTTGACTCCCCCATAATAGAAGAACAAATTGAACACAAGGAGGCAATAGTTGAAGATGATACTATGGCAATTTCAGTACATGCTCTTATGGTAATATCAACTCACCATATAATTAAAGTATCAGGATTCATTCAACAAAGGAAGGTAAATGTGTTGATTGATTTAGGAAGTACTCATAATTTTATCAACACAAAAATAGCCAGGGCATTAAACTTAAACAATTACTCCTCCAATCAAGATAATTTTCAAGTTATAATTGCAAATAGAGGAAATTCTCAATGTATCAATAGAACATTCCCAATTTCATTACAAATGGGAAGCTATACTTAGCATGGGTCTCTCTTTGTTATGAATTTAGGGAATTAAAAAGTAATTTTAGGAGTTGAATGGTTAGAACAATTGGATGCGGTCAGTTTTAATTACAAATAGTGCTTTATGGAATGGAAAGAAAATGGAAATAGCATTCACCTCCAAGGAATTCCAACACCTCCATCAAGGGTAATAAGTTCTCACAACATGGAAAAATATTAAGAAAAGGCAGTTATGGATTCATTGATAAAATTAATTGTATGGAAAGACAAACACAAGATATACCATAAATTCAATCAAAATATCTGCAAAACATTGTGGCTAAATATGATGATGTCTTCCAAGAACCAAAGGGACTACCTCCCAAAAGATCTCATGGCCATGCCATACAAATTTTCCCAAAAATTATTTCTCCTAATGTCCGTCCTTATCAATATCCCCAACCTCAAAAAATAGAAATCAAGAAAATTGTCCAAGAACTTTTAGAACATGGAGTCATCCGTCACAGCACTAGTCCTTATTCTTCACCAGTAGTTTTGGCCCAATGTAAAGAAATTATTGGCGTATGTGTTAGGATTTTTATCCCCTTAACAAAATCACCATCAAGGATAAATTCCCTATCCCTGTCATTGATGATTTACTAGATGAACTACATGGTGCAAAATTTTTTACAAAATTGGATTTACGTTCTGGTTTTCACCAAATTAGAGTTAGGGAAGAGGACATCCCTAAAATAACTTTTTGTACTCATGAAGGTCACTATGAATTCCTGGTCATGCCTTTTGGTATCACTAATGCCTCATCCACATTCTGAAGTCTCATGAACCATGTGTTTTGTCCACTCCTTCACAAATTTGTCCTAGTCTTTTTTGATGACATACTCATATATAGTAAAATATGGAAGGATCATCTGATGCATTTGGGAAGGGTTCTTCATATACTACACAAGAAATTTTTTTTTGTCAAACACTCTAAATGCTCTTTTGTTGTTAAATAATTTGAGTACTTGGGTCATATATTTTCTCATGAAAATGTTAAAGTGGATCCTAATAAAGTAAAGGCAATTCAGGATTGGCCCTTACCTAAAACCATAAATAAACTTCATGGTTTTTTGGGTCTTACTGGCTACTATTGCAAGTTTATGTGTAACTATGGAAAAATTACAACTCCTCTCAGAGATATTACAAAAAATGATGCTTTTAATTGGTTAGAAGCAGCCACTCAATAATTCAAGGCCCTCAAAGAAGCAATGAGTACTAATCCAGGTTTTTCAAATCCAAAATTTTCACAAACCATTCATGATTGAATGTGATGCTTTAGAAACAGGTATTAGGATAGTATTAATGTAGGAAGGACATACCTTGGAATTTTAAAGTAAATAACTTTCAGGAAAAAAATTGGGAATGTCCACATATGAGAAATAAATTTTGGCTATTCTACATGTTTTGGAGAAATGGAGACATTACTTAATCAGTAGCTGCTTTATTATTAAAATGGATCATAGTAGTCCCAAGCATTTTATAGAACAACATTTTTCTTATCCAGAGAAAAACAAGTGGTTAACAAAATTTTTGGGATATGATTTTGTTATCAAGTATAAGAAAGGAAAATAAAATATGGTAGTAGATGCATTATCACGAAAATATGAATATGAAGTGGTTATCAATGATATTTCAGGTCCATGTTCCTAATGGGTTTCTAAGATTCAAGAAGAATGGTTGTCAAATATAGAAACCACTCAAATAGTTCAAGAATTATTGATGGGGTCATCCAAGCATCCTATGTTTTCCTATGATGACAAGGTATTGATAAGAAAGAATCACATTTACATTCCATACAATTCTACAATAAAATCCCATATTCTGAACGAATCGCATGCTTCTCCATCAGTAGGACATTCAGGTTTTTGGAAAACTTATATGCGGATAAAAAAATCCTTTTATTGGAAATGATTAAAATAAGAGGTTAAAAAATAGGTGGCTGAATGTGAAGTATGCTAGTGCAATAAGGGTGAACAGTTAAATCATCAGGATTACTTCAACCATTACCTATTCCAAATCACCAATGGGAACATATTTCAATGGATTTTAATGAAGGTCTTCCTAAATCATAAGGTAAAATAGTAATTTTTGTGGCAGTGGATCGCCTCGCCAAATATGGTCACCTCCATGCTTTACAACATTGATTTTTAGCAAGCAAAGTGGCTAAGGTATTTATGGATTCAATTTTCAAATTGCATGCAATACCTAAAAATATTGTAAGTGATCATGATCCCGTATTTACTAGCAATTTTTGGAAAGAATTATTTCATCTTAGTGGTACCAAGTTGAGTATGTCTTCTGCATACCATCCACAAACAGATGGCCAAATTGAGATAGTTAACAAATATCTGGGTATCTATCTAAGATGTTTTTCTCAAGATAAATAGTATCAATGGAGTCATTGGCTTTCCTTAGCAAAATGGTGGTAAAAAAAATTGTACCATTATTCCATTAAGATATGTCCATTTGAAGCATTTTATGGAGTTAAACCACCAATAATAGCATATTATGTTTTAGGTTCTTCCAAAGTGGCCCAAGTAGAGGATTGGTTCCAACACCAACAGTCAATGCTCAACATTCTTAAAGACAACTTGGTGTAAGCACAAAATTGCATGAAGCAGCAAAAAGACACACACCATTCGAAAAGATAATTTAATACATGTGATATGGTGTTCCCGTGTTTGCAACCCTACAAATAGTTGTCATTGAATATCAAAACTAGTCAAAAGTGGGCTCCATGATTTTATGGTCTTTACAAAATAGTGCGCCACATTGGAGAAGTGGCATATCAACTAGATCTTCCTCCCTCATATCGTATACATCCAGTATTTCATGTTTCCTATATCAAAAAGGTGATCGACTAGAAATTACATTCTTAGTTAGAATTACCAGTGCTCAATGAAGGACGTATATATCTCCATCCTGATGAAATTTTACAAAGTAGAATACGTATGTTGAGATCTCATCACATCAAATAATTCCTCATCAAGTGGTAGGACCTACTCGAAGAAGATGCTACATGGGAATAAGAAAGTATTTTCCAGATATTTCTAGCTTTGAGGCCAAAGCTTTTCGAGGAGGGGATCCATGTTACAACACTAATAGCCTAGTCAGCTATAATATTTAAATATAACTATTTGTCATCAATTAATATTAATAGGAGTAGAATAGGTTATGATTTTATCATCTTATCTTATGAATAATCATTTGGGATATTCACAAGGACTTTGCCCTCCTATAGGCGAGGACGTAGCGCTCCTTAAGTGGCGATTACATTTTGATTTGATTACTTCATCTACTTTTTATGTTGTTGCGAGATATACTATCCTTTCATTATTTGTATATGTTTGCATGATTAATTTATTAATATAGGAATATCGTATCAATAGTTTAGATGAGTGATTTATATTTTCTCTTTTATGTAAGTATCAATGTGCAGGAAATGCACAAGTTTCATGTAGTAAGAGTGCACATGTGTGTTGAGAGAATGTGCACAAGTGCCTTTTATGTAAGTGTGCAAATATGTAAAGTGATAATGTGCACAAGTATCCTATATTAGGAGTGCATGTAAGAGAGTAAGAGTCATCTAGAAGTGTGCAAGTGTCATAGAATCAAGTATACATGTAAGAAGAGAGTGAACATTCTGGTATACAAGTGCAAGATGATAAGCCAAAGGTCATGGGAGCTGTCATATGGAGAGAAATAGTCAAGTACATGAAGGGTTAATTTCTATTTCTATACTATGGAGACACAGCTCCATACGATGTAACATGAATGAGAGATAAGTAGAAAGAATTGATAATAATACTTGTATATAGATTTTTGAACAAGTATTTTTCATGCATGTACATGAATGATTTTGGCCATTTTAAATTCATATTTGAAATTATAAATGAATGTTATTTTATTACTATACTGTCCTAGATATGCATTTTATTGCTCATTTATTCAATTCTACTTTTCATTATTAATATTTTGACCTATAATATTGTGGCTTGTTTATTATAGGGACCTGTGATATTTTGTGGCAGTAAGGCTTAAAAGAAAACACAATGTCTTAAAAGCCAACACGATGTTTTTTTGAAAAATAATTAAAAAAAACTTGTATTAAAACAAAAATCATTTACAAGTTGGGATGAGATTTCTCCCAGCCTTATCCAAAGAGAACACATGTTTACAATAGTAAAAGAAGATTTGCATTGGAGATAAATCTCTTAAACCATATTTCTACAATGGTTGTTCACATGTTTACAACTGTAAAACAAGATCTACATTGGAGCACAAATATCCTAAACCATATTTCTAGAATGGTTGCCCAAATTAGCTAAACCCTGGATTTTCTCACCAACCTGCCTAACAATATCATCCTCAATAGCCATGTCATTGTGCCACTAAACCCATAATTCCTTCTCAGTGCCCATCTTGGCTAGAAATTTTACCACTTTATTTAGATATCTACTCACATAAACTAGAATCACATCATCTAATTACCTCCATAATTACTTAATTTGAGTGACAAGAATCCTCAACCTCCATGTCTTCAAAGCAAAGTTCCTCATGTAATCTAGAGCTCCAACCATTATATGAAAATATAATTCTAGTATTATCCTCATGTAACCTTGTTTTACTATCCAAATAGAAGCATATTTGATAGGTAAGAAATCTGCTTCATTGTTTGTGGCCCTTCACAAGCTGTGCAGTTCCTAATAGAGGACTGTTCCAACATGATTTCGGTAAACCACTTCAATTCCAGCTCTACCCAAATTGCCTTTTGCAGCTCCATTAGTATTAATTTTTATCAAACCTTCTAGGGGTGGTTTCCAAAAAGCTCTATCCTATCCATATTAAACTTCAAATTCCTTATCCATTGTCCCTATAACAACCTTAGTTTCTTCTTTAGCATACACTGCCATAGTTTTTATGACTTTGCTCTAAATGACCTGCCAAACTCCATCTAAATATGAAAAATTTTCTCTAAAAAATCTACCATTTCTCTCCAACCACACTTGCCACCAAAATAAGTTTAATCCAAGCTCCCAACCAATGCAAATATATTTAGACTTAAATCTACCCCTCTTCTATATTTCCCAAATATTAATCTGATTCAAATCACCATTAAATCAAATTTTATAATATAAAAACCATCTCTTCCAGATCTAGCGCATGAATAGGCACTCAAACATTAAGTGATCAACTATTTTCTAACTCTTGTATCATAAAACACATTGTTATGGAACAATTATTCCCCTATATTTGAAATTATAAAAAGTAAGAATTCCATTATGCATGAACTTCTAGGCAAAAATTTTTACTTTCAACCAACCCTTGGACTGCCAAATATTTCTCCAATCCTCAACCTGATATGCATGAGGAGAAGGCTTTGGAAGGATCTTATCATATCCATCCTTCACTATGTATAAACCAAGACTTCCATAGCCCCAAGTTAATTCATCCTCCTCATCTCTACCTGTGAGAAATATTGTTGCCAAGATTTTAGTCATGATGGGTGTCAAATTTGGAAGGATTGAAATTGGCCACTCACACAACTTCTTAAACTGCTTAAAATTATAATACCCCAATTGACTAGTGTTGAAATAACTTTTAGTTTGGATCCAAACCTTGGTTTACATGGTTGTTTTTATTGATTTCATTACAGGGAAATCAACAATGATAGGTGGGTATTGATCCCATGAATCTCTCCAAAATCATGCCTTCTACCCTCTCCCCACTTTTCAAAATAATCCATATTTCACTATATGATATCCTAACTTAAAATCCTACCACTAAGGATCCATTACCATCCAAAGGGAAAAAACCCACCTCAATTGGGTTTACCTATCCCAAATATTTACTAGTTAAAATTCTACCGAATAAAGAAGTTGTTTTGGAAATCCACCTCTAATAAAGCTTTCTAGCCAAAGCTTTATAATTTAACTTTGATCTTCTCAGTACCAAAACTAGTTTTACCTTAGGTTGGGTTACTTTCTTCCAAACTACTAAGGCCCATTTCCTCTCTCCTTTTACTCCTTCCCATAAAAAATTTCTAGCCATATTTTCCAATGCTTTCCATATGGTATGTGGGGCAGCAAGGATAGAAAATTAATAAATTGGCATGGCCTGAATGATTGACTGTAAAAATGTTAATCTAACCCCATAGATTAACCATTTGTGATACCAATGAGTAATTATTTCCTTGATATAGTCCAAAATATTCCTCCAAATATTTATTTTTAGTTTTTTAAAATACAAAGGGAACCCCAAGTATACCACTAGGAGAGAAGTCCTTGTGAATCCCAAGATATCCAAAATTTTGTCCTGAAGCCTTTGATCAATATTGAAAATACCACTTTGGATTTTTAATAATTTATGACTTGGTTTGTAGCCCTTAGGTATACATTATGTGTATCTCTAATCATTATTTCTTCCTTGAAGTTGTACACTCCCACCAATACTATATCATCCACAAACTGTAGGTGAGTCAAAACTTCCTCACCTACCTTGATACCTATTAGCAAACCTTGTTATATTCTCCTCAAGATGATTCTACTAAAGCCTTTAGAAAATATGAGAAAAATATAGGAGGAACAAGGATATACTTGATTAAGGCCTCAAGTAGCTCCAAACGATTACGAGGGAAGACCCTTGATTTACACTGAGTATGTTGTAGTAGAAACACAACTCATGATCCATTCTATCCAATCCTAAGAAAAACCAAAGGCTGCCATCATCTTTGAAAAGAAGCTCCACTCCACCCTGTCATAAGCCTTTGACATATCCATTTTTATGAACATTCCTCTATTACCATATGCTTGCATTTAATGGATTATCTCCTTAACTAGAACCACACCATCCAAGATCTGCCTACCCTCTACAAAATCCCCTTATTTCGAGGAGATAATGTTATGTAGAAGAGGTTTTAGCCACTCAACCATTACCTTTGTGATTATTTTATATATGACATTGCATAAGGTAATAGGTCTATAATCTGAAATATGCACCCCCTCCTCTCCTTTTGGAATTAAGAAAATGTAATTATGATTTAATGCTTTAAGAATTATTTTAATACCTTTGGACTCCTCTATAACAACCATTACATCCTCCTCCAAGTTGTCTGAGAAGGCCTAAAAAAACTCATTTGGAAAACCATCTGAACCTGGTGTTTTTTTGGTGCTCATTCCAAAGACTACATTCTTTAGTTCCTCTCTATCAATGGGTTTAAGTGGGGTCTGATTCTCTTCTTCATAGATAACAAAGGATATGACTACAAGAACTTATTTTTGAGCCTCTTCATCTTGCACCATACTTTTCTTTAAAAAATTAGAAAAATAATCCATCGAATGAAAATGCATACTTGGAATTATATCAAAGTAGTGTACGTTCTCATATTGAAGAGCTTCCATGTTGTTTTTTTATCTCATAGCACATGTAACCCAATGGAAAATTTTGGTATTATCATATTCTAATAACCAAATGGTTCTTGCTCTCTATTTCCTGTAGGTCTTATCTTGGTTGTCAATGTCCTCAACCACTTTACGCAATGCATCATCCTCTTCTTTGAGCTGCTCTATAATTGTTCCTTCCCTAAAGTATTTTTGAACCTCATCCCATCTGGCCACCAATGGAGCTCTTTGGACCTAGAAGTCTATCTTGTTATCTCACCTCCATTATTTCAGTTGATATTTGACACAATGAAGCTGTTTGTGGAATCTAAACATTGTTGTCCCATATGTTGGGTGACCTTCTTCCCACCACTATGGAATTTTCTTTCAAAGTTCCTCTTTTTGTAACCAAAATTTTTCAAATTTAAATGGTTTGTGATGCTGCACTATCTTGATACCACTTCCAAAAAAATAGGAAAGTGATCTAAAATTGGACCCACAAAAATCTAAAATTTTATATTCCATTTTAAAAATGCCTCCTTTGAAACCAAAAAATGATCTAACTTCACCTTCCTGCTATGTGACTCCCTCCTATTATTAGTCCAAGTATAGTTGGTTTGAGGGCATTTAATATCCACCAAGTGTAATGCCTGGACTTAGGCAATCAAAAGTCGATCCCCTGGGTCTAAAATTGAGGTTCCATATTCCTAATATCTAGAGGATAATTTAGAATTAAACTCCCTAGCAATAATCTAGTCTAACTCTTCCCTTGAGACTCTCATGTTATGCACAAATTTCCATTAATGCATCTGACAATCTAGGTTTTGAGCCCCATAAAAATTTATGATTAAAACATTGTTAGTTGTGATATTGTTCCTAAAATGTGATGTGAGGACACCCCTCCAAGATATATGTTCTATTAAAGTCCATTTAAGATACTTAAAAAGAGAGTACACACAATTTTTTTTTTTGCTTTGCTAGGGTTTGATGAGGAAAGCTGCTTTGCTAGAAATTTTTTTGAGACCTATCTGGTGGGCTCTGCGGGGATGGCAGCAGTTTTTGGAGGAGGTATAAACAACTGGAGGAATTTAGTGATGGCATCAGGTCCGTCACAAAGCGTGCATGCTAGGACTGGTATTTCTTTTAAAAATGATTGGAAGGAACAAGATTTCCCATTGCATGCCAGGAATCGCTTGTTAAAGAACAATGGATGTTTGGAACAATGTGAAGCCAGGCCGGTTCTAGTGGTTCAACCAGAATCGGTGGCAGAAGATGTGGAGTATTTAACCAAACATGCCCTTATTGGTAAATTTATGGGCATCCGAATTTCTCTTCCCTTTGTGGAGGCTTGGGTTAGGAAGACTTGGAACCCTAAAGGTGATGTGGAGGTGATGCTGAGTGCAAACAACTATTTTATGGTGGTTTTTTCTTGTCTTGCGGATCGTAAGAAAGCATTTGAATGAGGTCCCTATTTTTGTAACCAAGCGGGACTCTTTATTAAACCCTGGCATGTGGGTTTCAACCCATCAGAGGAGTGGCCGTCATGGGTTCCGGTGTGGGTTCGGCTTCCGTGGCTCCCCTTGGAATTTTGGAGAAATGACATCTTGCATATGATTGCCCTTCTACTTGGGAAGCCAGTTGGGCCATTAGGACAGACGCTGGATAAAAAGGTAATCTCTGTTGTCCGTATTTGTGTTGAAATTGATTTAAACAATCCTATTCCAGATTCTATTGAAATACAGTTCGGATCAACCACATGGGTTCAAAAACTTGACTATGAAGCTCTTCCATTTCGTTGCTGGATTTGCCATGAATATGGCCAGTTACAAAGAAAATGCCCTAAGTTTGTCCTACCTGTGGCTTCAAATCCCGGGCCCTCTCAAGCTGTACAAAATATGGATAAAGGAAAAGCCCCGATAAAGGAGGCGAATCAGGATAAGGAAGGCTTTGTTACGGTAAAACCTCGAAACAAAGGAAGAAAGGAAAAAAGAGACATTAAGGATAACCAGCCAGATGCTCAGCTCAATCATTTTGAAATTCTAGAGAATCTTGATCAGTGTGTGGAGATACCTGAAACATCGCTACCTGTTATAGATATAACAGGACCAAATCAGTTGTCTCTTCATGAGGTGGAACCAAGGGAACCAGATACAAGGGGTTTAAATGAAGAACAAATGGCTTTGGTTTCGAGTATAGGTGATATGGTTGGCCCTAGCCCTAGAAGTGAAGTTATATTGGAAAATGGCATAGATTTAGATGTGCCCTCCTACCTAGGCACTGATGCAGTCATCCATGGACTGTAAAACTCCTACGGTGCTGGGATTGCAACATAAAATAATTAAAAAAAATGCTTCAGATAAGAATATGAAGGTGGGTCGAAAGAAAGACCAGGATAAAATTAAGTTAATGGGGGAGACTTGGTAGAGTCAGGTTTGGTGAGAACATTGGACTCCCATTTTTATAACCCCCAAAAATGATTATACTTTCATGGAATGTAAGGGGGTTGAACAACATCCCCAGAAAAAAAGTTGTTCGTGATTTGATTCGTGTTCATTCTCCGGATGTGGTTTTTATTCAGGACAGAGTATTGATAACTGGGAGAGTCTCCCGTCTGGGGATTCTCAACACCTACGGGAGTTGATCCATAAGGATGTTCAAACTTAATGTGGTTTTTTTTTTTTTTTAGTTTTGTTTGGGAGTTGACCTTGTATGGTGATTTAGCCTGTCTTGTTGCTTATTTGAGTCCTGGGTGGGGGCTCAGCTGTACTTTGTAATCCAGACTTTTTATCAATAAATTTTTACCCCTTTATTTAAAAAAAAAAATATACTTAAAAAAGTAATTATCCCCTTGTGGTCCCTTGGGTAGCCACTTCCATATGACCATAACCCCTCCAAAGTCTATTTACTATTTTACACATAAGATCCAATGATATTTTTATCTCCTGGATAAGAAAAAAAATTGTTTTACATTTTTCTAAGAGTCTTCGAACAACAAATTGATGGGTTCTACTGTTTAAACCCCTAATATTCCATGATTGTATAATCATTGGTTACCTTGAGAGCAGTAAAAATCTATTGTCCTCACCGATCCTCTAGTGATCAGTTTATCTCCTTGAACTACTATCAATTCCTTATTTGATTTTCTACCCACTCCTTGAGAGCTACTAATGTTTTATCTCTTTTCCACCTAGGTTATCCCTATATTTGGTATTTCTCTATTCTTTTCTATTATTCCCATGATGTCATCCTTAATTATTGGTTGCTCTTGGTTATGCACTATGAATACCCCTGTACTATCTGATTGCGGTAACTCACACACTCAATTACCTACTCTATGATGGGATGAGATGAAAGAGGGGCTTGAACATGGCTATTATTTTTTCATTATTTCCATCCACTCCTTCCATGAATTTTTCTTCTTCTTGGTCCATTAGTATCTTAAATATCTCACACCTATCGAGGGCTTGAGTTGGGTTTGCTCTTTACCATATTTTTTCTTTTGCCTTCTTCTTTTGGGATGTTTAAAACCATCTCTCTGTGCTTCTTTACTCTAAGAAATATTGGTTTTTTCTTTATTGATTGTTGACTTACCTTCCTTAGGAATATTTGAAATTCTCATAGAAGCATCCATTTTTATGTTTATATTATTTGGGCCGATCAGGCAAAATACCCATATTTGTGGTAAAATCTTCATTTGAAGGGCAATGCCTCATAATCTAGTTTTGAATACAAGATAGTCCTGCAAGTTCAAGTTCCACCTCTACCAGAAAAGGCTATCTAAGATTCATTTCCACATCTAACATTGCATAAAAAATTGCGTTTACTTCCATAATGTCTTTGGAAATATCCAAATGTCTTCCAAGGAAATTGCTAATAATTTCCAATACTTGCTCACTCTAAAACTCCATTGGAAGTGCATACAAACAGATCCAAATCGAGACAGTAGTGGGTTCAATTTGAGAATCAAATCCCACTCTCCAGGGTTGAACAAATAATCTTGTTGGAATATGATTCCTCTTTTCTAATTTGAAAGACCTATTTCTATCAACAAGTGAAGAAAAACTAACAATAAAATATCCATTGCTAATAAACCACAAATAATACTCACCAAGAGGCTCCTAGGTTTGTCGGACCTAGGAATGCAAAACATTTAGGGTAGGATGAATACCCATGAATTTATAGATCAAATCATGATTACCTCTATAAAAAATTATTTCTTTGACCATCCTTTGCTCAATGACAATATTTGACCTTGATTTTGATTGTGGCAAGCACCCATTAACTTGTTGAGATGTTGATCTATTTCTAGCAGTCGTAAAATGAATTTTTAATGCAGTT
This sequence comes from Wollemia nobilis, assembly GCA_028583015.1. NCBI lineage: Eukaryota > Viridiplantae > Streptophyta > Pinopsida > Araucariales > Araucariaceae > Wollemia > Wollemia nobilis. Next base: position 6,676,978 of record JAQPPZ010001069.1, on the reverse strand, counting down.
GTTTGTGCTTCTTTATTATTTAATGGAGATTTATCCTTTAACAAATATGTAAAATAACTATGTCTCTCTAAAAGAGGATCTGGAGGTGTCTCCATTGGGCCCTCCTGGGGTAGCAATCTTGTCTTCAAGTCCACAGTAACCAAAAATCTCTTCGGCTACCCAATTGATGCCCTAGTTTTCTCTTCTAGAGCTCCCTAAAGAAATATCAAAGCCTACACAATGTTACTTGGTATATTTTCCTTAGATATCAAAGCATTATTAGTCATTTCATATTTGAATAAATTTTCTACCTCATACTCTTGAAGAACATTAACCAAGTCATCAAAGGTTGTTTCCTTATTTAGCACTTGAATTGAAGTAATTAAATGTTTGTAACTCTCTAGAAGTGCTCTTAATGTAACTTTAACAAGAAAATTGCCTTCCACTTTTTCTCCCAAAGTCAATAATTTAGAATTTATATCTATTATTATTCAAAGAAAGAGTTCTATACTCCCCATTATTAAAGTTTAATGAATAAAAATAAGAGTGCAAATTCAATATGGTTGCTTTATTTTTTTCTTTAAAAATTTTACATTATTTCTCCCAAGCAACTATTGAAGACTCTGCTTCACTTATGTATGGTTGTATCTCATCAAATATTCCAAATATAATTAACATAGTGCTTTTGCATCACTTTCTTCAAAAATTTTCTTTTCTCTTTTAACTTCAAAATATAATTTCTTTGTTCCATTAACTATTTCCTAAATCTTTTCTACAATGAGAATTGATTTCATTTTGTTTTTCCATGATGCAAAATTAGGTCCTTTCAAAAGTTGAGATTCAATTTTTTTTTGCTATTTGACATAATGGAACTTATTAAAGAAAAAAATATCAAATTTTCAAAAACTTCAATTCCTTTGGAGTAAATTTCCTTTTGACTGCCTAATTTTCTTTTGGTATTGATAAAAAAAAGGAGTTGAAGGGCCCCGAACCTTTAAATAGAGCTCAAAATACGTACAAGAAAAATATAAGAGATCATACAAATGCAAGATAGCCCTAGATTAGTAAAATAAATAAACCTGGGATAAACCTATTTATGGATAAGCTGAAATAATATTCGTCTCGCTATCTATAGACACTAAAATCTGGTCAATATGATTGTGCTACCATGAACAATGGCTTTGCGACACACCAGAGCCCCTAGGGCAGCCCTTAGGAGGCATACAGTGGTTATAACCACTTGGCACAGGGTTTTGAAATGTTCTAGGCCACTTTTAGCACATTTTGGACACCTTGCTTCTATTTGTTCCACCATGGGATGAATACCAAACTTGTTCATCCCACCCTAGGATGAATAACTGTATTCATCCTAGGGGAGCGAATAGCAGGTTTGACTAGAAAAAAGTCAAATCTCGAAAAATGGTGACTACCAACGGTTACTTTTCTAGTTCCTAACAGCCAGAAAGATAGTGCACATATCATATTAATGCTCTAGCCCATGAGGGAGGCCAAATTGGGAGATTCTCTTCTCCCTCCAATGCATGTCACCCTAATGGCCAAGTGGCACCCCTTGCCTTGCATGCCCTCACATACCTTTTGACCCATGAAGCCTCCTTGGGCTATAAAGTGGATACATTTTCTATAAAAATGGAGAGGATATTTTTGTAGGATAAAGTAACGAAGTGCTACCAAGATTTCCTTCCACCCTTTTGTGTCCATTTTCCCTCGAAATCTCTACCTAGTGAAGGAGGTTTACGAGTGACTTAGGAGGTGTAATTTGTTACAAAGCCGAACCAATTGAGTGAATTACCTAACCAAATTTGACTACAACACATGCCATAGGATTTTGCACCATTCCCAAGTAGAATTGGTGGTAAAATTTAGGCAAATTCTGTGGGCGTCCCACCCGTGGGCGCCCCCCAATATGTGACAATCCTATTCATCCCACCCTGTGATGAATAGATATATGTGCATGTTTTCTTGACTAATTTTAATTAGATATTTTAAAAATTATTATATGATTCTCCAGTTCAAATTTCATGTCATTTGGAGCTATACTTGTCGAGATATTGCATTTTTAGTGTTTTGTAGGGTCTCTTGCATGTATGTGGCGGTCATCTAATAGAACACCCAAACTATGATTGATATCACAAATATAATAAAATAGGTTTTATTATAATGGTGTTTAATATATTTCATCAAATTTTCATGCATTTTGGATATGCGTAGGGTCAGAATATGCTTTCTTTGGGTTTTATAGGTTGCAGATGGTGATTCAAGTTTCAAAGTCCCATATGATGCAATTTTGTTGCAATTTCTAGTGATATCTTCCCAAAAACTTCCTTTTTATATCCCTATGAAATTTCATGCTATTTGGAGTTTATTTGATATGTTTTATCATTATTAGCCGTTTTGCCCCTATGGGGATTACATGCTTTTTATCATACGCACTCGCTATTTGATGATTCTGGTTTCCTTGTGTGCAAGTGCAGGTCATTACAACACATTGGGAGGAATCCTAAGACATCATAGATCAAATACACAAGAAGATGCAACCTTGGCCCATCCACTTTGATTGTGGGTACGAGGAAAGACATTAGATGTGCACCTAAATTTCTTGAAGGATTTCGATCCTTGGGCACCCGAGTTGTAAACATTTGTATCACCCATTTTAAGGCCTCAAGGGGATGCATTGTAACCTGTAATTTTATTAGTTTTATTAATAAGAAAACTATTTGATTTTCTCTTCTTCTTGTTATTTGTTATCTTTTCATCTTTACTTGCATGCTTCTGTTTGGTGCTCATTAGTGATAGGGCATAGATACATGTATTTTTTATATTTTTGTGCACTTTTTTTCTATAATTCAATGGTGATCATGGTGGGACCTAGTCACTTTTGCTTTAGGTGAAATTTGGATCTCATTTTTTCATTTTTTTATGTTGTAGGTGCTATTCATTTTGGCCTAAAATGAACCTTGACCTGCTATTCATGCCACCCTGGGATGAACATGAGTTCATACCACCCTGGGATGAATACATACCTTCTATTCATCACACCCTAGAGTGAATAGAAAATAGAGATATTTCATAGCAGAATTCCAGGAATAGCAAGTTTTAACAGTGATGAGGTAGGTCCCTGAATCCTTTATCTATGTTTTGCATTTACATAAACTATTTATTTTTAAGATTATTTGGTTTTTATCGCATATTTGTTTTTTTAGAAAGGTTAAAAGTTAGTTTCCTTTTCTTAAACACAAAATAACAAAAAAACATAAAAGCAAAAAAATCAAAACAAATTCAGAGTAGGAATGCATCTCTATGGTTTGCATGTTTGTAGCCTGCCCAATGGGTAGGCTAACATTTAGGGTTTTACATTTCTAGATGCATTTGTGAGTTCAATTTTATACTAACCTTTCTGAAAATAAAATGCACCTTACGCAAGAATTTAGTGAACGATCATCGAATGCTTATTTGCTTGCTTTCTTCAAATTTAAAAGGAACCCCACACATCACGTTTCTTTTTAACATTGACGACGTTGGGCTCTCACATACAACCCATTGATCGAGACCAAAAATGGATGTCATTACCACTTGATTGGCTCATGTGAAAGAGTATAATCAGGACTCGTATGTGGCCAAGGCTGACCCAAGATTTGTCCTAACCATAAAAAATAGCATGCATTCCTCTTCAGATGGGTGTATCACTATGCACAGGGTGTTGGGTGAGGGTTTGTAGTACCTATGCTACCTCGTTGGATATGGATTTTATCACCATATTAAGCTTGTGTGAGTATATAGGTGAAATCCTTTAAACATTTGAGTGCATCATCCAACAATATTTGAAATACGCGGTACAAGGCCATTCTTTACAAGAAACACATCTGAAACAAACCAAACAATTTAGGGATTCACATATAAAAATTAAATGAGATAAACATTTATCTTATTGAGTGTTTCATTTCTTATTTTTTGTTTCATAATTTTTTTTTAAAGAATATAATCACTTGGGATTTTGAGAGAGGAGCGCAATGGTGCGCACTCGCAACCAAGCCCAAACATAGGTGGAAGCTGCGAAGAGTAGATTAGGAGATATGAATCATCTTTGCTATAGCCCTAGGGACTTGGTTATACCTCCTTGGTGAGGTTCTACTCCACCTAGCCTCAAAAAAGTAAGGCATGAGCCTAATATCCAAAGGGACCCTCTGCGGGACACCCTAAAGGATGACAAACATTACTTGGGAGAGTGTTCCCAACATGTAGATGCATCACAGGTCTTCCATGGTGAAAGACATCAACACGCTGAGGCACTAATAGACAAAGTGGTACCATGCATCTGTGTACCCATCAGGTTTGACATGCCTATTCATAGGTGAGAGCGACTTCACACACTAGTCAGAGCAAGTCGATATGACTTTACCTCTACATCACCTTGATAGGATACAACAACTCATGCAACCTGACAAGAATGACACTCATCGCTCTAGGAAGGCCAATTCTGCCCTACCCTTCCTAGTCCAATAAGGAATGCATGAGGAAATCCCATATTTTTCTCAAGAGTAGTATTCTACACATGCCCGATGTGACTCTGTGCCTGCTGAGTAGAATGAGTAGATGTTCTAGCCCAAACCTCAATTCAATGTGATGAACTTCAAAAGAGGCAAGCACCTGATAGATATCATAGATTATCTTGAACAATATCAGCCCCAAGGTGAGGCCCCTAGATCCCCTAGGCCTCGTACAGTGGAACACATCAACCAAGTAGTTACAAAATATGTGGAATTCCAAGCTTAGTTTAAGCAGCTTCAATGCGACAAAGAGCAACTAGACTGCTTGGATTAGCTTGAGAAAGAGAGGATTGAGTGGCAGACCAATGAGCTATTCCAATAAACTCCATAAGACACATAGGTAGGAAGTACCCCTGAGGCAACCGACACCCATTCAAGATAGGTCTCCTAGGCCTTATCCAATGTTACCTCCACGGCCTCCTAGGCTAGATCGAGACTTACCTCATAGGCTAGATATAGGGTGCCCATAGCGGGTGGATATCCCTCTTTATAGATCGGCTCGAGAGATGCCCTATGGGGCCTATAGCGAGCATGAGCCAAAAGTAGAGTATTTGGAGACACCTTATCAAAGTAGGGGGGTGACAAGCCACCATACCGCAATAGGTTAGAGGATCCTAGACCTCTACCACAAGATGTAAACAAGGACGAGGAAATCAAGTCCTTAGACACATAAAAAGAGTTGCTAGAGCACCTAGAGTCAGTGGAGCACAAGACCTCTAGATTTGGATCTTAGAAGCCCACTATGCGCCAGCTACATAGTTAGCCCATCCATCCTTCAATGCCTATACCTCCCTATCCATAGCAGTATAAGTTGCCATAGTTGGATATGTTTAAGGGAGAAGAGGATGCACAGGAGCATATCACCAGAGTTTTGTGCCAATGCTTTAACATTCATGGTGATGATGCTTTACTTTTTTGGATGTTCATGCCTACCCTTTTGGGCCCCGCTAAGAAATGGTTTTACCAATTACCTAAGCATAGCATCCACACTTTGGATCAACTTGCAGATGCGTTCCTAGAATGCTTCACCTTCAATACCAAGAGGAAGGCAACACTGGCCAACATAGCTAGGTTAAAATAGTATGATGATGAGTCAATAACAAATTATGGTAATAGGTGGCGGGATTTACTCACAAAACTACCTTATCTCCTCTCCATATTGGAACTGACTCAGATATTCTCAAAGAGCTACCTAAAGCCAATATCCTTGTTGCGACTACAACAATATCCGACTCTTAAATATGCCCTAGAATAGGTTAGGACCATCGAATAAATCATTATTCAAGAGGGGAAAATTGTGAAACCTCACAAGAAGGAGTGGAGCAAGAAAAATAAGAGCACCCTAGTGCAGTCTAAGCCAAAAATAGTGAATCAGGTTGCCATTAGAATCCTGGGGGTAGCGCAAGTTGTGCCACCTCAAAATCCCAATTATCAGGCCACACATTAGGACTATACTAAGGACAATCAGAATAGTCAAGGGAAAAATTAACAGTGCCATCCAAAGTAGCAGTTTACACCCCTTGCAAAGTCCATGGAATCATTGTTTGAACACCTCTTAGCGGTAAATTTGATCAATCTTCCTAAGAGTCAACCTATCAACCAAAATTCCCCCAAGCCCAAAGGGTACAGATAAGACCTATACTGCAAATTTCATAGGCAAAATAGGCATGATGTGAACATGTGCTACAAGTTTAAAAACTTGGTACAAGATATGATTGATAGGAAGGACCTTCAGGTAGACAACCTTATTGCACAAAAAAACCAATAGATGGAGATCTTTAAATATCCATTTCCTGCCCATGTGGAGCAAGAAAAGCTAGTACCCCAGGTGAATGAGGTTCATCATACCCTTCCTCAGTAGGGGTATGTTGGCATGATCAACATTATCACGAGGAATAGGTGGTACCCAAGCCTAGTCGCACCACCTGCAGCTCAGAGTGATATCCCTTTGATGTCACAATAGCCACTACCTCCTATGCTGAGCCTTCCACCTAGGTCTATGTACACCCTCAAGAGTAATCTCACTCAGAGCTTGATAACAACGTCTGCTCGACACTCCATATATGAGCTAATTCAGTAATCACAAACTCACAGAGAGGCTTTGATGGAGATCCTTAAGGCCATAGAGCTTCATCCCTAGGAGTCCAACTCCTTCAATAATTTTTTGGGGTATGTCAGATAGTACACTGAATCGGTGATCACCTTTCGAGAATATGAGCTTAAACCGGTCCCAAATGATATGGTGGACCCTCCCTTGCAAATCGTCGCATGCATAAATGGGACACCATACAAGAGAGTGTTGATAGACATAGGGTCTTCTAGCAATATCATCACTACAACCACTCTCAATCACTTGAAGCTCCCAACATACCATATTGTCGCATCTACATACACCCTCCGAGTGTTTAATTATGCCATATGCTCAATAGTTGGTACGATCATCCTACCTATTCAGGTAGGATAAAAGACCATATCGATGCTATGCCACATACTAGAGGGTGATATGGCGTACAATATCCTATTAGGCAAACCATGTATTAGGGACATGAAGTTCATCCCTTCCATTGCTCTCCAGTGTCTAAAGTACACTCATGAAGGGTAAGTTCAGGTCGTCCCTACAGACCTAGAGCCCTACAAGTACTGTAACATGGTGTAGCAAATCCCCGAGTCAACCTTGCCATAGATACATCTAGATTTCCAACCAAATAAATCCATCCAAGATTTGACCCCCCCATAACATGACATACCTTCCTCATCATCGACACCTCGTCTGATGCCCACCGGGTTGGTGGAATTGTTGTTGAGGAACCTAGGGAAGAAGCCCATTGATGAGGTAAAACCAACCATATCCACCATCTCCACAGAGGAGATACCTAGCCCAAGTGATGAAGAGCTACCACAAGTGATAGATGATGAATCAGATCAGATATCGCTCTCATCACTCTTCTATCTGCAGTCTCAGGTGAAAGTGCACTTGGATTCCATTGGATTAGAAGAATACATGGTTAGGGAGGTCACAACTACCTCTACTATAGAGTTGGTGCAAGACATGGGTCAACCCCGTCTTCCCATAGGCACTATCATACCCCTAGGAATCCCCCCTAATCAAATGAATTTCATCTATGGGGGACTACACTACGACATCGAACCCTACCAATAGTAGGAGGAAAATGAGGAGCCCTTTGGAGAAGACATCCACTACTTGTCTAAACCTAAATTTACCTTGAGTATCTTGACCTATGCAATTGGCATGGTTATAGGTTAGGCTTGTATGAGAACGACACGTGGGTTCCATGTCAACCTCGGTACCATATTCCATATGATAAATCAGGCTTAGGACATAATCACCCCTTACCCCTAGATATTCTTGATGAGAGCATGAAGCGCCTATGCCTCAACTATAGAGATGAGGTGGCCCGAGATTCCTTCACTAACCCTAATCGTGTCTACTCGATTAGAGACTAGTTCCCTATGTCCTTGGGGGACTATGAACCACCTCGTGATGGTATCCAATCCTATGAGAGGGGTGAAGGTTCATGCACTCTTCCCTATGATAGTGAGGAAGAAGATCCAAGGTCCCCTTATGAGTGGATGTCAGATGATGAGTCAGACTATGGATTCGTATCGATTGACTCTGATAGCTCTGATGGAGAATACGCACAGGTCGTCCCTTGGGATGACAGTGACAAATACTATCTGTGCATGTTCCTATTGGAATATCCCATCTAGTGATAGCTTCTACCTCATGAAGAGAAAGTTCACCCACAGCCACATCGACCATCGTATATCATTCCACCACCTCTGCAACCGCTTCCATAGGTCATGCTGCATCAAGAGGTCCATGGTCACCACCAGCTGCCTAGGTGAAATCATCTGTCCATAAATATAATTTCCATAGATCTATTCAAGCCCTTCTAAGATCCTAATAAACTATTAAATTTGTTGCACCTCGACTTGGGGGTAATTGAATTTGACCAAGAATATTCACTCCCATCATCTTCTCAGTATTGGCCTTATGACGAGATGATACAACTATTTCACTTCTCTTCATGGCCAACTCATGATGTATTCCACACTAAGCAGGAACCTGAGGTTCCCATCGATGATCTAAATCTAACATATGACATCAATTTGATCCCTACCCCCCACCAGCTAGAGGAGGGGTCACATATGTCAATCGAGCCTATGATTGACAAAGATATTGACTCAGATTCAGATAATCTACAATGTATCAAGCTGGGAAAAAGTCTATCCCTCAAAGAGCAAGTTGATTACATAGCCCTTCTCACCAAGAAGAAGGAATATTTTGCATGGTCCTATAAAGATATACTAGGGCTAGATCCAAATCTAGTCACCCACAATATGATGCTTGACCTGAAGGCCAAGACTGTCAAGCAAAAGCTAAGAAAGATGCATCCAAAAGTGGCTTTGATGGTCAAAGACGAGCAACAAAAGCTGTTGTATGTCTAGTTTTTCATTTTTGTAGACTATTCGCCATGTTTTTCCAACATGGTTCCCGTCAAGAATCCAGATGGGAGGATTCACATTTACACCAAATTTTGAGACCTAAAAAAAGCGAGTCCTAAGGATGATTTCCCTTTTCCAAGCATCGATGCCCTAGTAGATGCCATAGCAGGCCATAAAATTTTTATCCCTTATGGATGGTTTCTCTGGGTACAATTAGATTCGTATTAACCCAGAGGACCAGCTTAAAATGGCATTCAAAATGCCTCAAGGGACATTTTGCTACAAGATCATGCCTTTTGGCCTTAAAAATGTTGGTTCCACCTACCAGCGTGCAATGACATACATCTTCCATGACTACATATATAATATTTTGAAATATTACATGGATGAATTATTGGCTAAATCATTATTACATCGTGAGCATCTTGAGGTCTTGAGCAAAGTGTTAGACCGCCTCATTGAACATAACGTGAGACTGAACCCCAAGAAGTGTGTCTTTGGCGTCACATCTAGAAAGCTCTTGGGATTTATCATCTCTAAGTGAGGCATTAAAGTGGACCCTAATAAGGTGAAGGCCATCCTCGAGATGCCTCCTCCAATCATGATCAAGCAGCTCTAAAGTTTGCAGGGCAAGATCACATCCATCAAATGCTTCAGAGCACAATTTTCAGACAAGTGCCACCCCATGAACAAGTTGTTGCACAAGGGGGTCACATTCCATTGGGACAACGAGTGTAAGGAGGCCTTTGATGCAATAAAATAATACCTGGCTTCGCTGCCAGTGTTGGCACCACCTAGACTAGGAGTGTCATTCCACTTATACATATCAGCCACTGAGATTGCATTGGGTGCTATGTTAGCCTAGAACAATGAATTTCATAAGGAACATGCTACTTACTATCTTAGCTGCACCTTGTTTAGTTATGATATCAAGCATGGATACGTTGAGAAATTATGCCTAGCGATGAAAAATGCCACAAAGAAGCTATAGTATTACATGCTTAGAAATACCACGTATGTTGTATCTAAAGAGAATCCATTGCACTACATGATGAGCCACACTTATTATAGTAGTCACACGACAAATGGATCATATTGTTGATGGAGTTTGACATTGAGTTTATTGGACAAAAATAAAAAATCAATTAATGGTCAGGTCATCATTGATCAACTCATAGAGGCTCCTCTCCAAGATGATCAACCTCTTAGCAGGAGATTCCCAATGATGGGGTCTTCCAAATGTCAAAATCACCAGATTTTTGATGTGCTTGAGATGTAGGCAGATATGACCCTATTTTTCAATGGCTCCAAATGCGAGCAAGGTGGTGGCCCAGGAAATGTATTTTTCACACCGCATGGGGCTTCATACCCTTGTCCTTTAAAATCTATTTCCTATGCACCAATAATAATGTCGAGTATGAGGCCCTGCTCATAGGCCTTCAGATGGTTGTAACCATGAAAATAAAAAATCTCAACATTTTTGGTAACTCCTTGCTCATTTTTAACCAGGTCAAGGGGATCTAACAGTGTAAATTCCTAGTTTTGCAAGCCTATAAAGCCCTTGTGGATAAGGTCCTGGAAAAATTCAAATGGTATAACATTGAGGCACTCCATCGATCATCTAATTTTTTTGTGGATATAATGTCCTCTCTAGGGTCCTTGATCCCGCAATACCCTACGGATCAGATGACTACCATACAGGTAAAAATACTCTCACAATATGTGGTTGAGCACGAAAACAATCAAGTAATGCCAAAAGTCCACTTGATTAAAATTGAACCTCATAAGGGGAGATTCTTGCACATTCACAAGTGCTTAAACTAGGCCGATTAGGGACTTTGTTCCCTCAAGCCCCTTTTGATAGCAAAATAATGCTATTATTACATGTTCTCTCCCAATCAAATTTTGCTAAGTATGAAATTCGAAAGGGACAGGCCATTCATGCGCTCGAGGCTTCTTCACAACATGACTACTCAACAAAAATCAAGGAATACCTAAAGCTTGGTAATATCCCTCCTGTACTATCACACATTGCTAAAAAAATATTCAGATGGAAGGTAACCAAATATGTCTTGCTAGGAGACATTCTGTATTGTCAAAGCTACAAAGGTATCCTCCTTCACTACTTAGAGCATCAAGAGTCAAGTTGGGTAATTGCCCAAGAAAACGATGGTACATGCAATGGCCATTTCAACGGTACGGTCATAACCTAATGCATTCTTCGCATGGGCTATTATTGGTAAAATTTAGAGCGAGATTGTTGTGCATATGTGAGGATGTGTGTGAAGTGTCAGCACCACACTAACTTGAAACACATACCTTCTCAAGACTTACAACTGATCTAATAGGTGTGGCTATTTTCACAATGGGGACTGGATTTAATCAGGGAAATCTCTCCCCCATCCTTGGGCCATCACATGTTTATTATAACAACTACCGAGTATTTCACTAAATGGGTGGAAGCAATTCCCCTTACCACTATGACAGGACCCCGCATAGCGGAGTTCCTATTGCATAATATCATTTGTAATTTTTGTATTCCATCCAAGATCATTTCGAATAATGGGACATCATTTAAGAACAAATATGTGCATGCTTTGACATCAAAGTATAATATCCAAAATAATTTTTTGACACCCTACTATCCACAAGCAAATGGACAAGCAGAGGCTTCCAAAAAAATATTGATTGCTATTCTCAAGAAAACTGTTAGAGATAGTCACATAGATTGGTATATGCAAATGCCCCTTGCTCTATGGGCCTATCACACTAGTATCTAGATGCCCACTGGGTCCACTCCATTTTCACTATTGTATGGCACTGAGGTGGTCATGCCTCTAGAGCTTGAAATCCCATTGCTGCACATATCCATGCAAGATTTCATCGATGATGACACCACATGATAGGCTCATCTAGATCATCTTACGCTACTTGATGAACATCACATTAATGCTCTCGAGCACTTGCATGTCTATCAAGAGTGACTTAAGAGAGCCTACAATATAAAAGTCCACCTAAGAGACTTTTAGGTTGGTGACCTCATTCTGAAGGAGAACCAATACAATTTTAATTTGCTGCCCCATCTGAGGGACAAGTTCGTGGCAAACTGGTTAGGTCCCTATGTCATTACTAGTTAAATAGGACCCAAAATGTATTGCCTAGCCTCCCTTGAAGGTATCAAGGATCTTGAAACCTTGAACATACTTCAATTATGGAAATTCCACACCTAAGGCATGGTGGTCAACCTAAAATGCTCCTAGGCAGTCTAGAACCATCTAGGTCACCCCAAAATCCTCCAAGTGTTCCTACATCCCACTTGGTCAACCTAAAATGCTCCAGGTAGTCTAGAACCATATAGGTCACCCAAAAATGCTCCAAGGGTGCCTACATCCCGCTTGGTCGACCTAAAATTCTCCTAGGCAATATAGAACCATCTAGGTCACCCCAAAATTCTCCAAGGGTGCCTACATCTCGCTTGGTCAATGCCTAAAATGCTCCTAGATGGTCTAGAACTGTATAGGTCACCCCAAAAAGTCCCAAAGGCATCCATAAGCCCTTTGGTCACCCCAAATTCCCTAAAGGCATCCATAAGCCCTTTGGTCACCCCAAAAATCCCCAAAGGCATCCATAAGCCCTTTGGTCACCCCAAATACCCCAATGGTCCCCAATAAGCCCGTTGGTCACCTGTACATATATATCATCAAAAATAAAAAACATCATATATATCACTCAAAAATACAAAAATATTGTATTGCATCACATTGCATTTCAAAAACATCATCAAAATATCAAAAATACTGCATTGCATCACATTGCATCCCATTGAAATATATCATCACTTGCATTTAGGCATACTCACCATTTGCACTTTACATTTTAGAGTTGCTCATACATGTCTAAGCACCATGATGGTACACTACTTATCGCCCAAAATCAATGTTGTGAAAGTAATCATAGTTCAATGTTTCACTTATCATTTTCACCCACATTTCCCATGTTCCATATTTGGGTCCACCCCTTCACTTAGTCATTTGTTCTAGAATATTAATAGGGTTTTTGGTTACTCAACCATCTCTAGTTTTATTTTTAAATATTTTAGAAAGCTAGCTTGATTTTTAGGAGGTAGAGTCTTGCATTGATTATGCCTTGTGTACATCAGATCCCACACGCTTACATATTAATAAATCCAAGTTTTGCACAAAGATAGATGAAATCCATGAAGTGGTCTAGGTTACTGTTGGCATTTTTGCCACATTAGTTTGATTGTTGATTGTTCATGCATACGTTGTTGAAATTCTTACTTCTATACAGGTTTTGATGCAAAAAATGCTAAGTCCGAATACTGTCACAATATCGCGACAAAAAATAGCATGGGGAGCACAGTTTCAAAACTGTCGCGATATCGCGACATGTCACGTTATCGCAGGTCTTTCGAGGAGAGAGAAGCAAAAGTCAAAAAATGTCACGATTTCACGACGTGTTCCAAATCACGGTCAACACAGTCAATGATAGCAAAGCAGCAAAGATGTAGTGAAATCACGATGTGTTGGAGTTTCGCGACGCCAAATGCAGAAAAGGGCTGAGCAGTGAAGTTGTTGCGATTTCGCGACGTGTCCCAAATCATGGTCAAAATAGTCAACAGAGGTAGCACAGTGAAATTGTCATGTTTTTGCGACTTGCGATGGCCATGGAGCATAATGATAGCAAATGTCGCGATTTCATGACATAACTAAGCAGAGTGACAAACAATGTCGTGAAATTGTGACATAAAAGGGTGATGACAATAAAATTTCTAGCGATTTCGTGACAAAATAATGAATAAGCAGCAAAGACGTAGCGAAATCACGACGTGTTGCAAGAAAAGTCATAAGGCATGAAAAACGTCGTGATTTCATGACATTTCTGAAGATGAGGGCAAGAAAGAAGTTGGCATCGTGATTTCATGACATTTGTGGAGGTGCAGTCTAGCAACATAGAATCATCACGATTTCATGACATATTGGGGCTAAAGGACCAAGTGCAAAAAATTGTAGCGATTTCGTGCCTTGTCACGTTTTCATGGGGAGGTAGCAAGAAGATAGCCAAATTGTACGGAATGTCACGATTTCGCGACATGATGAATTTTTGTAGGTTGAGAGCAGGACCATACAGGGTGGATGAAAATTATCGCAAAATCGCAACATGTCATATTTTCGTGACATAGAAGAGAAGATTGAGCAGCGAGAAGATAGTGTAGCGAAAGTGCGACTTGTCTTGTTTTCACGATGTGTAAGGGAGACATAGCCAAAAGAGAGAAAGGTGTAGTGAAATCATGCAGTGTCATGTTTTCACAGTTTGAAGCAACAAAGAGAACAACATGGATGAAGATGTAGCGAAATCGTGCCTTGTCACATTTTCACGAAAACAGAGCAGAAAAAGAGCATAATAGTACAGAACGTCGTGATTTTGCGATGCATCGCATTTTCGTGAGCTAAGGTAGCGAAGGAGACAAAGGAGCCGAATACATCATGATTTCACGACATGGTTGATTTTTGTGGACCAAAAGTAAGAAAAGTGTACGGAGCAGAGATACGTCATGATTTCGTGACATGTCACGTTTTCACGACCTGTTACAGTTTCGCACCAGAAAGCAGTTCAAACGGCTCGATGAAGCATTACAATTTCCAATGATTAAAAGCACTCTAGAATTAAATTTTTTCCTACTTTCCAATGCGAACAAGGTAGAAGAACGTTTCCAAGCCACCAGAATTAAAGATTTCATTATCCAAAGCTGCTGTTCACGATTTTTCTAACGGTTCAAGCATGTTTCAAGAACGATCATTTAATGAAGACGATCAACTCCTTATTTCATTTAATTTCTGGTTTCTTCGAGGCTGGTTTAAGGGGATCATTTCCTTATTTCCGTTGCACATTTTGTAGATCTCGAGGAAGTCCGTCACAAGTTTTTAATGTTGTAAAGAAGCAAGGCTTCTATATAAATCAATGTAGATCTCAGAAAGAGGGATCGAGAGAGAGACTTTTGCTGAAGCTTTGAAGTTCTTTGCATGAATGAAAGATATTTGACCTCTGGTTTTGCAAGAAATTGTTTGTGTAGTTTATCCTTCTATCTTATACATTCCTAATTTACGCTCGTATTCTTTATCTGCTGCTTAATTTGAATTCTGCATTTGAGTTTAAATATTGCTAGTGAGGAAGTGAGTTTTGGAATGTGATCTTGGAGGTTTCCTGCGCAAGGTTGTAAGTTAATTACGTTGATATCTTCTGTTATATGCTATTACCGTACTTGAAGTTATCTACTATTATTCTTTCCCGATCTGATAAATTTGGCCTACGACTATATTTACCATTTTTTTCTGCACATTTATAATTCCTTTCCAGCAACTTTAGTCTTCATCAAGCTTAGATTAGTAAGGGAACCAGCCCTCTCTGGAGATTGGTCTGGGAGACATTTCTTTCTCCTAGCCTTTCAATGTTGGCCGGGTCTAGGGTGCATTTAGCGTAAAATCCTTTCCTATGGTAGATTCGTGACCAACAGTTTTTGGCACGCTCGGTAGGATAGACTGTTTCTATCTCAAAAAGATCCCATAGTGTTGAGGGTTTAATGTTCTCTTTCATGCTGTATAGTTAGAACATTTGGTGACTCTACAGTACCCATAAATCTTTGAATGTGGATGCAGTGAAAGCTATACTTCATGATCACGAGATCAAAGTCCAAAAAAGTTGAAGGTCTTGTTGAGTTTTTTGAACTTGACAGCACAAAAAGAGGTGAATACTCTAGGTTGGTTTCCCTATCACTTGCATCATCTGCCATATCCACACAAATCCCTGGTATTGTTACTAGTTTTCCTTCTTATCAGTTACATACACTAGTCCCAATGGCCTAGTATCCTCCACCCTGATAGTTTTTAGCATGGAACAGCTCAGGGGCCTTGAATTTGTAGGTTCAAAATCCAGTCCCGCAGGCTACTTTGAAAGCCTTGCCAACCTATGATGGTACGGGAAAGACTGCATATGAACATATTCATGATGTAGCTTCTCTAGTATCCATTCACGATATAACAGATGAAGATGTGATGGTGAAGTTATTAGTGTTATCCTTGAGAGGAAAATTGTTGTACTGGTATCGATCTCTACAACCAGGCACTATTGCATCCTGGGATCAGCTAGGAGAATTATTAGTGAAGACTTTTCATGAACACGCTGACCCATTTTCATTGTTGCATCAGTTTAATGCAATCTAGAGGCACCCGTAGGAGGCAATAGCAGATTTCAATGTTCATTTCACTAGAAGTTGGCAGTGAGTGCCTAAAGGATTTTGCCATACCCCTGAGCAAGCTACGTTCTACTACCTCTGAGCATTCAATATAGACATTGGATTGGCGATTAGGCAGTCCAATGTGATGACCTTCCCGAAACTATTCGAGCAAGCACAAAATGTGAAGGCAGACTTGATTGCAATCGATAGGCTTCCCTCAAAGATAGCAATGCCCATTTTACCTGATATTCCACAAAATTTATATCCTAGTTATTTTTTGCAATCTATGTCTTCTATGTACCTTGTTCCATCATGGAATTCTAGTGCACCTCAAATTGCACCTATCCTAGTTCCTCAGCTCTCTTCTTCAGTAAATCCCCAGTTGCCTGCACCCAGCATTCTGCCCTTCCCTGCTTCCACCTCTTTCCCAGCATTACTAGCACCACCAACACCTTTGCCCTTACCAGCACCTCCTGCGCCTATAAGTCCTGATCCTTATACGACACTTTTGCAAGAGGTAAAATCTGCCAATTCTGCAATAAGAGCAATAGGTAATAATATCATGCTTATTGAAAGGAAGCAAGCTAAGTGAGATTTCCAGCCTAGGAGATTTCAACCCCTGCAAATTACTAGAGAACAAGCTGCTTCAACAAGCAAAGCACCCGAGAAAAACCTGACTGTTTTGGCAAATGAAGATGTAGCCCTTGTTGAAAGAACGTATTGGTGTTCAACATGCAATGATCCTCATGGAGGTTATCCCGAGATTTTATTGCAAAGTTAGGAGGTTACCTTGCACTAGATTATTCTCACTTGGAGATCCCTTTCAAAGGAAAGATACTTTGGATTCATAATGAAAAACCTTCCTCTTTTCATATTGAAAAGTTGGATGAAGCAGAAAAACCAATGCAGTTTGTCAACATGCTAACCGAAGATTTAGAGGGTTCTGATTTGATGAATGAGGTTTTAGACGAGCTTCAGTTGGAAGATGGTTTTTCCATGCTTGATTTCAATGCTATGCTGGAAACTAAAATTGGTTGTTATTCTATCACAAAGCCTGAGGATGGAGCAATGCAGGTATTCCCTAACCAAGATGATCAGAGCTCTATCACGGATCAACTATGGAAGTTATATTTTGATGGGGCAATATGCAAAAATGATGTAGGAGCAGGTATTGTTTTGATTTCTCCCTCTGGTTTACAAAGAACATATTCATACTATCTTACTTGGAATTGTACTAACAATGTTTTCGAGTACGAAGCATTATGCCTAGGCTTGAAAAAGGCACGAAAGTTGGGAATCAAACAATTGCAAATTTTTGGTGATTCTGAGCTGATTGTAAACCAAGTAACAAATAGGTGTATTTCTAAGCAACATTATCTCAAAGCATATCACAACCAAGTTTGGGACCTGTTTGAGTCTTTCACAGCTCTAAATATTCAAGCCATTTCTTGAGAGCTGAATAAGCATGCAGATCTTCTAGCATCTCTTGGAGCAATTTTTTCTCTCATTGAGCAGGTAGTGAAGAAACCAAAGAAAATAAGGATGGTGTACAGGCCTAGTTTCCCAGACAAAGATAATTTTTGGCAAGTCTTTGAGAGTGATGAGCAAATTGTTAACTTTTTGATTCAAGAAGCTACCACCATCAAAGGAAGAACCATGGAGCATGAAGAAACTGATGGTCTGATTCAGTTATGGAATAATCATATTTCGAAGGGTCTTATCACTCTAGAAAGTTTGTTTGATCAGCATGATCGGTCTAAGAAACATCGGATTGAGATTGAAAAGAAAGAGTATATGGAGTTGCAGTTGGAACCCAATAAGGTCATTAAGATTGGGATTGATTCTACTCCTGATGAACTGCAAGAAATCAGGCAACTGTGTCAAGAATTTTTTGATATTGTGGCCTGGAGTTATGAGGATCTGAAGGGATATGATAAACAGATTGTTCAACATACTATTGAGTTGGAAGAAGGATTCAGACCCTTCAGGCAAAAGTAGCGACCAATGAATCCAAATATTGAGACTCTCATGAGGGCCAAACTTGTGAAAATATTGCAGGCCAAGATTATATACCCGATTAAGCACTCAACTTGGGTTGCTAATCTGGTTATGGTTCGAAAGAAAAATGGAGACATACGACTGTGTGTGGATTTTCAAAATTTGAACCGTGCATCTCTGAAATATCATTATCCCTTGCCTCGCATTGATTAGATACTGCATGTTGTTGCTGGGGCTCAGTGTTTTTTACTATTGGATGGATTCTCTGGATATAACCAGATTTGGGTTAGGGATGAGGACCAGTACAAGACAACATTTACAACTAAGTGGGGCACTTTTTCTTATCAGCGAATGCCTTTCGGATTATCAAATGCTGGGGCCACATTCCAGAGAGCCATGGAAATTGCATTTGAGGAGCTTTTGAACAAGATTATTGTTATTTATCTTGATGATATGATTGTCTTTTCACATAAATGGGAAGATCACTGTTCTCATCTGAGGCAAATCTTTGGAAAATGTAGAGTTTGGTATTTCCATTAATCCAAAGAAGTCGGTTTTTGTAGTGAAGGAAGGTAAAATCTTGGGGCATGTCATTTCAGAAGATGGTTTGGCAATTGATCCATCTTGAGTCGAAGCATTGAAGAAACTATCGCTCCCTGCTAATAAGAAAAAGCTACAGTATTTCTTTGGACAGATTAATTTTATCAGGAAGTTCATTTTTTATTTTGCCCAGGTTGTCAAGCCCATGACTGAGTTGTTGAAGAAGGATGCAAAATTTAACTGGAAAACTCAGAGGAAGGAGGCATTCCAAGAAATTAAGGATAGAATAGTGCAGGCTCCTGTGTTAATTAATCTAGATTATTCAAAAGATTTCATTCTATATGCAGTTGGGGAAGATGAAAGCTATGCCGCAATACTCACACAGAAAGGAGATGATGGGAATGAAAGGCCAATTGCTTTCCTTAGTCAGGTTATCTTGCCTCATGAGGCAAAATATAATTTCATTGAAAAATAGGTGTATGCTGTCATGAAGTCTCTTAAAAAATTCAAGCACTTCATATCTCAGAGTAGGATAGTCGTCTATGTTATACATCCTGATGTAAGGAATTTCATCATTCAGGGAGAGATGGGTGATAAACGCGCTGGTTGGGTCACCAAAATTCAAGAATTTGATGTTGAGATTCATCCGACCAAACTAGTGCGAGGTAAGGCCTTATGCCAGCATTTAGCAAAGACTGCAGCATTTGGAATAGTTGATTATCAAGCAGATGATCTTGCTAGAGATAAAAATCTGGTGAACCTCCTAGTACAAGGACAAGATTGGGCAGATGACCTCATTAACTATTTCTCAACTGGTAAATGCCCTTCACAGTTAAATTCCTCACAACGGAGAAGGTTTCGTCTGCAAGCTCTCAAGTATGTGTTACTGCCTGAAGGATTGTTTTTCAAGAACATTGATGGCATCCTTTTAAGGTGTGTCAAGGAATCAGAGAAGACTAGACTCCTGGAGGAGTTTCATTCTGGCATATCAGGAGGACACTATGCAAGTAGACCAATGACTTTAAAAATTATTCGGGCTGGTTACTATTGGCCAACCTTGTTCTCAAATGCTTTCAAGATTTCCCAAGCATGTGACAAATGTCAGAGGTATACAGGAAGGGTTAGAAATGCATCATTGCCCTTGCATCCAATTCAGGTTGAAGCACCTTTTCAATAGTGGGGATTGGACTTTATTGGGATTATTGATCTGAATTCTTTAGTTGGACACAAGTATATTTTAACTTCTATATATTATTTTACAAGATGGTCTAAAGCTATTCCAACCAAGGTCGCAAATCAAGAGGTGGTGATTTCTTTCATTGAAGGGCTGATTACACGTTTTGGCATTCCTGATGCTATTATTACAGATAATGGTACTCCATTTATTGGAGCTGAGCTAGCTGAATTTGCAAACAAGTATGGTGTTTTTTTGAAGACATCTTCTAACTATTATCCTCAAGGAAATGGCTTGGCAGAGTCCACGAACAAGAATTTTCTGTGGATTTTAAAGAGATCTTTGGGGGATAACAAGAGATCATGGCACCTTATGTTAAATCAAGATCTATGGGTAGATAGGATCTCAATCAAGAAGTTTATCAAGACTTCATCGTATGCCCTGGTATATGGAAAAGAGGCAAGGTTGCCTGTTCATCTAGAATTGCCAGTATTGCAGTAGTTGCAAGAATTTCAGGATGATGAAGCAGATGTAGATTCCATGGATATACGGTTGGACCAATTGTTACAGTTGGAAGAGCAATGTTCTTTTGCCTATGAGGAGTTTGCTAAGCATACACAGGTTATTTCAAAGTGGTTCGATAAAAATTCCACTGATCGTCTACTTAAGGTGGGTGATTTGGTCCTGAAATGGAATGAAAAGAAAGCTAAGCCAGGGATGCACAAAAAGTTTGATGCTCTGTGGGAGGGTTTGTTTCGCATTGTCAGTGCTGGTGCAGCAAATTCGTTTCATCTGGAAGATTTGGATGGCAGCCCACTTCCTATTTCTGTGAATGGATTTCATCTGAAAGCCTATACTACATGAAGTGTGCGTCTAGTATTATTTTGTATATAGTAAAAAAAAAAAAATAGAAAAAGAAAAAAAAAAATATTGTTTTTCTCTGTCAACTTCGGCTCTTTTTGCATGCGAGTCCACAGGTACGTATTTCCTTATTTTTTTCTTCTTCCTTCCTAGAAGTTAGTGGCTTCCTCTCTATTTCTTCCCTTCCCCCTCTTTATTCCCTTCTTCTCCTACTCTTTTTTTCTTCTGCAAGTATTCAAGCCATTGCTGTTGTTTCTTTTTCCCTTTCTGGTATTCCCATTTCTTCTTTCCATTTTCTTCTAATTTCCTTGTTTTTTTAGCATTTTTCCATAGTTCATCCCGCATTTGTCATCTCTTCCACTTCCATTCCATTATTCCATTCACTTTTGTTTCCCTTTCATAGCAGCTGGTAGCACAGAAGAACTCTGTTACTGTATCTACCGCATCACTCCACTCCACCATTCCATCATTTACCATTTCTATTCCATAGTCCTCACTCCATTTATTTCATTCATTTTTGTTTTACAACCCCTGGTGCTTTCATGGAGATTCTTTTATAGCACCTGATCAGCTATGTCAAATACAAATTCCTTGAGTTTTCAGTAATTCAGCAAGAGTTGTTGCAGCAGTCTACCGAGATGTACCCCATTAGCCAGCTCTCTATTCTTAGTTTTTCTTGACTCTGTTGCCCAATGGATTCAGGCCTGGGATTCGTGCATACAACAGAACTGTATACCCCATGAGCCACCAAGAATGTTGGAATTTTTGCCACATTAGTTTGATTGTTGATTTTTCATGCATAGGTTATTTAAATTCTCACTTCTATACAAGTTTTGATGCAAAAAAGGCTAAGTCTGAAGACTGTCGCGATATCGCGACAAAAAGCAGCATGGGGAGCACAATTTCAAAACTGTCATGATATCGCGTTATCGTGGGTATTTCAAGGAGAGAGAAGCAAAAGTCAAAAAATGTCATGATTTCATGACATTTTCCAAATTGCGATCAATGCAGTCAACGATAGCAAAGCAACAAAGACGTAGCGAAATCGCGATGTGGTGGAGTTTCGCGACGCCAAATGCAGACAAGGGCTGAGTAGTGAAGTTGTCGTGATTTCACGACATGTTCCCAAATCATGGTAAAAATAGTCAATGGAGGTAGCGCAGTGAAATTGTCGCGTTTTTGTGACTTGCGATGGCCATGGAGCAGAATGATAGCAAATGTCATGATTTCGTGACATAACTAAGCAAAGTGACAAACAATGTCACGAAATCGTGACATAAAAGGGTGATGACAATAAAATTTGTAGCGATTTTGTGACAGAATAATGAATAAGCAGCAAATACGTAGCGAAATCGTGACGTGTTGCATGGTTGCGGCAAAGTTGAAAGAAAAGTCATAAGGCATGAAAAACGTCGCAATTTCATGACATTTTTGAAGATGAGGGCAAGAAAGAATTTGGCGTCACGATTTCATGCCATTTGTGGAGGTGCAGTCTAGCAACATAGAATCATCATGATTTCATGACATATTGGGACTGAAGCACCAAGTGCAGAAAATTGTAGCGATTTCGCACCTTGTCACGTTTTCATGGGGAGGTAGCAAGAAGACAGCCAAATTGTACGGAATGTCACGATTTCGTGACATGATGAATTTTTACAGGTTGAGAGCAGGACCGTACAGGGTGGATGAAAATTGTCGTGAAATCGCAACATGTTGGATTTTTGCGACATAGAAGAGAAGATTGAGTAGCGAGAAGATAGTGTAGCGAAAGCGCGACTTGTCTTGTTTTCATGACGTGTAAGTGAGACACAGACAAAAGAGAGAAAGGTGTAGCGAAATTGCGCAGTGTCATGTTTTTGTGGTTTGAAGTAGCAAAGAGAACAACATGGATGAAGATGTAGCGAAATCGTGCCTTGTCGCATTTTCACAAAAACAGAGCAGAAAAAGAGCATAATAGTACAGAACATTGCGATTTCGCGATGCGTCGCATTTTCACGAGCTAAGGTAGCGAAGGAGACAAAGGAGCCGAATACGTCATGATTTCATGACATGGTTGATTTTTGTGGACCAAAAGTAAGAAAAGTGTACGGAGCAGAGATACGTCGTGATTTCGTGACATGTCACGTTTTTGCGACCTGTTACAGTTTTGCACCAGAAAGCAGTTCAAACAGCCCGATGAAGCATTGTGATTTCCAATGATTAAAAGCACTACAAAATTAAATGTTTTGCTACTTTCCAATGTGAACAAGGTAGAAGAACGTGTCCAAGCCACTAGAATTAAATATTTCATTATCCAAAGCTGCTATTTGTGATTTTTCTAACGGTTCAAGCATGTTTCAAGAATGATCATTTAATGAAGACGACCGACTCCTTATTTCATTTAATTTTTGGTTTCTCCAAGGCTGGTTTAAGGGGATCATTTCCTTGTTTTTTTTGCACATTTTTTAGATCTCGAGGAAGTCCGTCGCAAGTTTTTAATGTTGTAAAGAAGGAAGGCTTCTATATAAATCAATGTAGATCTTAGAAAGAGGGATCGAGAGAGAGAGAGACTTTTGCTGAAGCTTTGAAGTTCTTTGCATGAATGAAATATATTTGACCTCTGGTTTTGCAAGAAATTGTCTATGTAGTTTATCCTTCTGTCTTATACATTCCTAATTTACGCTCGTATTCCTGATCTGCTGCTTAATTTGAATTATGCATTTGATTTTAAATATTGTTAGTGAGGAAGTGAGTTCTACAATGTGATCTTGGAGGTTTCCTGCACAAGGTTGTAAGTTAATTACGTTGATATATTCTGTTATATGCTATTATCGTAATTGAAGTTATCTGCTATTATTCTTTCTCGATCTGATAAATTAGTCCTACGGCTATATTTACCATTTCTTTATGCACATTTATAATTCCTTTCTAGAAACTTTAGTCTTCATCAAGCTTAGATTAGTAAGGGAACCATACCTCTCTAGAGATTGGTCTGGGAGACATTTCTTTCTCCTAGCTTTTCAATGTTGGCTGGGTCTAGGGTGCATTTAGCGTAAAATCCTTTCCTGTGGCAGATTTGTGACCAATAGTTACCTTAAGTGAAAAGGTCATCCTACTCATCCCCATATGTGAATGGTTCAAGAATGCTGAGAGTTGGCAAAAGGACAAGCTCTTCCCTATCCAATTCCCCAAAATAAATAGTGTTTTTCACCACTATCAAAATTCCCAATTCCCACAAATCCCCAAATTTCAATATCAAAATCCAAAAATCAAAGAAATCAAAATTTCAAATTCAAAATCAAATTTAACAGTGGTCATCACCACTTCCCAAATCCCTTGCTCTAAGAGAAAAATATATATACAAAATAAACAGTGATTTTCATCACTACACATGAGGAAGTATCCCAATAAAATTGAAAAAAATAAGGGAGTTGAACTTGAATCCCTATAATTCTCAGCATTCGAAAAACCATCCAGTGATCCTCATTACAAGTTTGGTGGATAGCCTACTTGTCAATGGCGGTAGCCTCCCGCATGATGATATGTCTATCATAATAGCTTTTGCATGTGTGCAGACCAATGTTTGTATGTGGATGAGATAACTTTTGTAACCTATATTGCCTAGTGGTTTAGTCCTACTAAGTACAGAACCCAGGATCGTGATATTCATAGGGTGATCCTCATTCCAGGTTTGGTAGATAGCCTATCTAGAAATGGCGGTATATTTATGCAGTTCACAAGAATGAACTCACTTGCACACACAGGAATATGAATTACCTTGGTCGTCCTAGGAGATTCATACCTCATCCAAAAGTATTGCATAGTCAGTATACAACCTTTGATCAAGTTAGCTAGAGTGTTTGAGTCTCATTAAAACCTCATCTACATTCTCTAACATATTAGGTCAATCAATCCATTTCTACCACATTGTAATAATACATTTCCACATTCCTATTACACAAAAACAACACAAAAACAAAAAGGAACAAAAAAGAGCGTTAATGTATTTTGTACATTCCATGGTGCTAACATAGTGTGAAAAATCATTAGCCACAATTCATTTTCATCAATAAATCAAATAGCACATCCCAAATATGCATCCAAACATATATATAGCATCAAATAAAAATTAGAATAAACATGCATACATGATATCTATCTATTACCATCTCATTTCATCCATATGCATACATACTATGTATTTAACCTATAAGCATAAATCAGTACACATTGAATTCATATAATAAAGCAATAAACAAAACACATGATGATAACAAAAAAATATAACATAGATATATATATATATATATATATGGGGCAAAAAAAAGGTACATCAAAGTTTCCAAAATGCCCGTAGGCTACAATAAAGTGGGCCCTTAGACATCACCACCCAAAAACCCAAAAATAGTGCCACGAGTCTCCATCACCATGATCATGCATGATCGATGCTACGACTTACACTTCTCCCAGTAGACCGGGTCCGCTAAGACCCACCATGCCTACTACCACTAGCTTTTTCCTCCCTCTATCGAGTAGAGGACTATACCATCTCGCTCCATCGAGATCGGTGCGATCGATTGCCCTCCTCGTAATCCAGTAGTTGCCCCCTGTTGGTCACGAATCTGCCACAGGAAAGGATTTTATATGAAATGTGCCCTAGACCCGGCCAACATTGAAAGGCTGGGAGAAAGAGATGTCTCCCAGACCAATCTCCAGAGAGGGTTGGTTCCCTTACTAAATCTAAGCTTGATTTCAGACTAAAGTTACTAGAAAGGAATTGGAAATATGCAGAAAGAAATGGAAAATTATGAAAAGAGATGGGAAATATGGCCACAGGCTGAATTTATCAGATCGGGAAAGATTAGCAGTAGATAACCTCCAACTCACTAACAACATATAACAAAAGACAGCGACGTAATTAACTTACAACCTTGCGTAGAAAACCTCCAAGATCACATTCCAAAACTCACTTCCTCACTAGCAATATTTAAACTCAGATGCAAAATTCAAATTAAGCAGCAGATAAGAAATACGAGCGTAAATTAGGAATGCATAAGATAGAAGGGAAAACACATAGACAGTTGCTTGCAAAACCAGAGGCCAAATATCTTTCATTCATGCAAAGAACTTGAAAGCTTTCGGCAAAAGTCTCTCTCTCGATCCCTTTTTCTGAGATATACATTGATATTTATAGAGGTCTTGCCTCTCTACAGCATTTAAAACATGCAACGGACCTCCTCGAGATCTACAAAACATACAACAAAACTAAGGAAATGATCCCCTTAAACTAGCCTTGGAGAAACCAGAAATTGAATGAAACAAGGAACCGGCCGTCTTCATTAAATGATCATCCTCGAAGCATGCTTGGACCGTTAGAAAATCATGAACATAAGCTTTAAATAATGGAGGCATCTTCAATTCTAGTGGCTTGGGCACGTTCTTTTATCTTGTATACATTGGAAAGCAGCAAAACATTTAATTATGGAGAGCTTTAAATCCTTGGAAATCGCAATGCTTCATCGGGCCGTTTGAACTACTTTCTGGCGTGAAACTGTAACAGGTCGTGAAAACGCGACATGTCACGAAATCGTGACATTTTTTTGCTCCGTACACTTTTGCCACTCTGGGTCGCGAAAACCAACCATGTCGCGAAATCGTGACGTATTTGGCTCTTTGGCCTCCTTCGCCACCTTAGCTCGCAAAAACGTGACGCGTCACGAAATCATGACATTTCGTACTATTCTGCTCTTTCTTCGCTCTGTTTCTACGAAACTATGACCTGTCGTGAAATCATGACATTCTTTCCTCATGTTGTCCTTTGGCTGCTTCGAACCGCAAAAATGCGACAAGGCACGATTTCGCTACACCTTTCTCTCTTTTGGCTTTGTCTCACTGATACGTCACGAAAACAAGACAAGGCGTGCTTTTGCGACATTCTTCCATCGACACCTTTGTTTTATCTCTAGGTCACGAAAACCAAACAAGTCGCGAAATCGTGACGTTATCTCTCCACTGCTCAATCTTCTCTTCCCTGTCGTGAAAGCCGACATGTCGCGATTTCACGACAATTTTTATCTGCTTTGTACGGTCCAGCCCTCAACCCACGAAAACATGACATTCTTGCCTATTTCGCCTTTTCTCCACAATATGTCATGAAATCGCGACGTTTCATTGCTTTCTCAACTGTCATCGCTTCCTATCGCGATATCGCGATGCCTTCTACTTGCTTGACCTCATCATCAAAAATGGTGCGAAATCGTGACATCTTTCATGCCTTATGCTTTTCCTTCAACGTCGTCGCGACCATGCAACACGTTGCGATTTCGCGACGTCCTTCATATTTTGTGCCTTGTTCACTATTCTATCACGAAATCGCGATGAGATTCATTGTCATTGCCCAATTATGTCACGATTTCATGACCTTTTCTATTACTCTGCTCCATGGCCATCGCAAGTCGTGAAAACGTGACATGTCATGATTTCGTGATAGTTTTACTGCTCTGCCTCCGTTGACCACTTTGACCACGATTTTGGAACACATCGCGATTTCGTGACAACTTTGCTGCTTAGCCCTTTTCTGCATTTGGCATCGTGAAACTGTGATAGGTCACGATTTCGCGACACCTTTGCTTTTGACTTCTCTCTCCTCAACAGACCCGCGATAACGCGACATGTCGCGATATCACGACGGTTTTGAAACTATGCTCTCCATGCTGCTTTTTGTCGTGATATCGTGACAGTCTTTGGACTTAGCTGTTTTGGCATCAAAACTCGTAGAGGAGTGAGAACTTCAACATTTTATGCATGAATAATCAACAATCAAAACAATGTGGCAAAAATGCCAACATTCTTGGCGGCTCACGGGGTATACAGTTCTGCTGTATGCACGAATCCTAGGCCTGAATCCATTGGGCAACAGAGTCAAGAAAAACTGAGAGGAAAAAATCAGTGAATGCTGGCTGATGGGGTACATCTCTGTAGACTGCTGCAACAACTCTTGCTGACTTACTGAAAACTCAAAGGAATCTGTATTTGGCTTAGCTTACCAGGTGCTGTAAAAGAATTTCCATGAAAGCACCTGGGGTACAAAAATGAAAATGAACGGAATGAATGGAGTGATGGCCAGCAAATGTGCAGGTTGTGGAATGGGAATGGAATGGTGAAATGATGGAAAATGAAGGAACAACAGCGATAGATACAACAATCAAAGGGGGAGCTACTGTGTCACCAGCTGCTATGAAATGGAAATGGAAGTGAATGGAATGGGGATGGTGGGAATGGAAGGAGTGAAGTGGTAGATAGAACTGATAAATGCTAAAACAACAATGAAATTAGAAGAAAAGGAAAAGAAGAAATGGGAATATCAGAAAGGGAAAAGAAACAACAGAAGTGGCTTAATTACAGACGGTAGAAGAAGGAATGAGCGAGGAAGGGAATGAAAAGAAAGGAGGGGGAAGGAAGAAATTGACGAAAGCCACTATCTATTGGGGAAGGAAAAAGAAAAAAGAAAGAAATACGTACCTACGGGCTCGCATGCAAAAAGAGCCGAAGTTGATAGAGGAAATCCACAATTTTTTTCTTTTCTTTTTCTCTTTTCTTTTTTTTTTTTTCTATGTACAAGGTAACTCCCGAATTAGTTGTGAACTTTTAGGAAAGACATGAACCCAAACACAGTTCTGTCTCCTGGATCCCAGACCCTTGACAGACACTCAGTAGACTCTTGGTTGATGATCAGCTCAGAGTCACCAAATATTTGGAACTGTTGCACTCCAAGTGTCCCAGCCATCTTGAGACCTAGGCATGATCGTTTAGTCCCAGTGTTAGCACCATTTTTGTATTGTGCTCCATCAAAATAGAGTTGATCTGGCAGAGAGTCTTGACCAACTTGATCAGGAGGCAACTTGACTTCAACCTCTTTAGGCTTCGTAATGGAATAACATCCAATCTCAGCTTTGATCATAGCATTGAAATTAAGCATGGAAAACTTACAAACCTCATCTAAAACCTCATTCATCAAATCAGGACCCTCTAACTCTTCGGTTAGCATGTTGATAGACTGCATGGTCTTTCCTGCTTCATCCAACCTTTCAATATGAAAAGAGGAAGGTTTTTCATTATGAATCTGGAGTCTCTTTCCTTTGAAAGGGATCTCCAAGTGGGAATAATCCAGTGCAAGGTAACCTCCCAACTTTGCAGTAAATTCTCTGGATAAGCACATACTGAAATACGGTTCTAGATCAACCACAACTATCTCCTGAATGACTGTAATCTGAGGCATAGTGTGTAAAAAAATTGGGACATCCTTGATTACACCCACCATTTTCATAGGAGTACCATCTAACTGCAAGACTCCAGGGCTACTTCATGTGTATTCCATACCCATAACTTCGCAAACTGCCTTTGGCATGACAGTTGTAGCGGCTCTAGAGTCGATCATGCAGTTATGCACGATCCAACCCTCTATTTGTAGTGATAGATAAAACGGGGGTGGTCTATTCTTACCAGTGATGGAAGTGGTTAAAGCTTGAGCATAAATTGTCTGGGTAGGACCCTTCTCACTATCCTTCATAGATTTCAAATATTCTTGCAATAAATCTACCTGCCCAGGCAATTGCAATGCATCATAAAGACTAACCTTAGTTGGGGTCTTCTTCAATTCTTCGACAATGTTGTATGCAGCCACAGCAGATTCCTTCTTTTCAATGGGGAGATCATATCTGCTCTGATACTGCTGAGTAGCTTCTACTCTCAACCTTTTAGTCAATGATGGGTACTTCAACTTTTCTCTAGCTTGCTCCTCTGCTTCTGATCTTGCCTGTGCAGTTGTGGCTTTTTCTTGTACTCTGTGTGGAACAGGATCTTTCGGTAAAACAGGTGCATCTAGCTTTGATACTGGCACAGGAGTTTTCACTGGTTTCTTCAAATCAGCTGGCACTTTTAATGGCTCTAGCTCAGCAGGATCTACTATAACAGGCTTCTTTCCAGTCCTCGTGAGAACTGAAACTTGTTCTTCAGATGGAACCAATAAGCTATGGCCTGCCTCAGAGATCATGTTGACTTGCCCTCCCGAAGAGCTAGCGGCCAATGTCTACACATAATTCAAATGAACCATGCAAGTGTCTTCTCCATGTGGATCATTACATGTTGAACACCAATATGTTCTTTCTGCAAGGACTGCATCTTCATTTGCCAAAACAGTCAGGTTCTTCTCGGGTGCTTTGCTTGTTGAAGCAGCTTGTTCTCTAGTAATCGATGGAGGTTGAAATCTCCTAGGCTAGAAATCTCGCTCAGCTTGCTTCCTTTCAATAAGTGTAATCTTATTGCCCATTGCTCTTATTGCAGAATTGGCAGATTTTACCTCTTGCAAAAGTGTTGTATAAGGATCAGGGTTTACAGGTGCAGGAGGTGTTGGTAAGGGCAAAGGTGCTGGTGGTGCCGGTAATGTTGGAAATGAGGTGGAAGCATGGAATGGCATAATGCTAGGTGCAGGAAACTGGGGGGTTGCTGAAGTAGAGAGCTGAGGAACTGGGATGGGTGCAATCTGAGGTGCACTAGAGCTCCATGATGGAACAAGGTACATGGAAGACATAGATTGTGAAAATGAACTAGGATATAAATGTTGTGGAATATCAGGTAAAATGGGCATTGCTACCTTTGGAGGAAGCCTACCAATTGCAATCAAGTCTACCTCCGCCTTTTGTGCTTGTTCGAACAGTTTCGGGAAGGTCATCACATTGGACTTCCTGATCGCCAAGCCAATGTCTGTATTGAATGCTCGAAGGTAGTAGAACGTAGCTTGCTCAGGGGTAGGCCAAAGACCTTCAGGCACTCGCTGCCAGCTTCTGGTAAAACGAACATTGAAATTTGCTATCGACTCCTACGGGTGCCTCTAGATTGCGTTAAACTGATGCAACAATGAAAATGGGTTAGCTTGTTCATGAAAATTCTTAACTAACAGTTCTCCTAACTGATCCCATGATGCAATAGTTTCAAGTTGCAGAGATCGGTACTAGTACAACAATTTTCCTCTCAAGGATAACACTAATAACTTGACCATCACATCTTCGTCTGTTATATCGTGAATGGCTGCCAAAGAAGCTACATCATGAATATGTTCATATGCAGTCTTACCAGTACCATCATAGGTTGGCAAGGCTTTCAAAGCAGCCTAGGGAACTAGATTTTGGACCTACAAATTCAAGGCTCCTGAACTATTCCATGCTGAAAATTGCCTGGGTTGAGGATACTGGGCCATTGGGACTAGTGTATGTGGCTGAGAAGATGGAAAACTAGTAACAATACCAGGGATTTGTGTGGATATGGCAGATGATGCAAGCGATGGGGAAACCAACCTAGAGTGTTCACCTCTTTTTGTGCTGTCAAGTTCAAAAAACTCAACAAGATTTTCAACTTTTTTGGACTTTGATCTCGTGATCATGAAGTACAACTTTCACTACATCCACGTTCAGAGATTTTTGGGTACTGCAGAGTCACCAAATGTTCTAACTATACGGCATGAAGGCGAACATTAAACCCTCAATACTATGGGATCTTTTTGAGACAAAAATAGTCTATCCCACCGGGCGTGCCAAAAACTATTGGCACAGGTGGGTTTATCAATTTGAAATAATGCTTATCCCATCGATTATGGATCTTTGGAGACAAAAACAGTCTGTCCCACCGGGCGTGCCAAAAACTATTGGTCACGAATCTGCCACAGGAAAGGATTTTATATGAAATGCGCCCTAGACCCGGCCAACATTGAAAGGCTAGGAGAAAGAGATGTCTCCCAGACCAATCTCCAGAGAGGGTTGGTTCCCTTACTAAATCTAAGCTTGATTTCAGACTAAAGTTACTGGAAAGGAATTGGAAATATGCAGAAAGAAATGGGAAATTACGAAAAGAGATGGGAAATATGGCCACAGGCTGAATTTATCAGATCGGGAAAGATTAGCAGCAGATAACCTCCAACTCACTAACAACATATAACAAAAGACAACGACGTAATTAACTTACAACCTTGCATAGAAAACCTCCAAGATCACATTCCAGAACTCACTTCCTCACTAGCAATATTTAAACTCAGATGCAGAATTCAAATTAAGCAGTAGATAAGAAATACGAGCGTAAATTAGGAATGCATAAGATAGAAGGGAAAACACACAGACAGTTGCTTGCAAAACTAGAGGCCAAATATCTTTCATTCATGCAAAGAACTTGAAAGCTTTCAGCAAAAGTCTCTCTCTCGATCCCTTTTTTTGAGATATACATTGATATTTATAGAGGTCTTGCCTCTCTGCAGCATTTAAAACATGCAACGGACCTCCTCGAGATCTACAAAACATACAACAGAACTAAGGAAATGATCCCCTTAAACCAGCCTTGGAGAAACCAAAAATTGAATGAAACAAGGAACCGATCGTCTTCATTAAATGATCATCCTCGGAGCATGCTTGGACCGTTAGAAAATCATGAACAGAAGCTTTAAATAATGGAGGCATCTTCAATTCTAGTGGCTTGGGCACGTTATTTTATCTTGTATACATTGGAAAGCAGCAAAACATTTAATTCTGGAGAGCTTTAAATCCTTGGAAATCGTAATGCTTCATCGGGCCGTTTGAACTACTTTCTGGCGCGAAACTGTAACAGGTCGTGAAAATGCGACATGTCATGAAATCGTGACGTTTTTTTGCTCCATACACTTTTGCCACTCTGGGTCATGAAAATCAACCATGTCACGAAATCATGACGTATTTGGCTCTTTGGCCTCCTTCGCCACCTTAGCTCGCGAAAACGCAACGCGTCACAAAATCATGATGTTCCGTACTATTCTGCTCTTTCTCCGCTCTATTTTCGTGAAACTATGACCTGTCGCGAAATCGCGATGTTCTTTCCCCATGTTGTCCTTTGGCTACTTTGAACCGCGAAAATGTGACAAGGCACGATTTCGCTACACCTTTCTCTCTTTTGGCTTTGTCTCCCTGATACGTCATGAAAACAAGACAAGGCGCGCTTTCACGACATTCTTCCATCGGCACCTTTGTTTTATCTCCAGGTCACGAAAACCAAACAAGTCACGAAATCATGACGTTATCTCTCCACTGCTCAATCTTCTCTTCCCTGTTGCGAAAGCCGACATGTCGCGATTTCGTGACAATTTTTATCTGCTTTGTACGGTCCAGCCCTCAACCCGCAAAAATGCGACATTCTTGCCTATTTCACCTTTTCTCCACAATATGTCACGAAATCGTGACGTTTCATTGCTTTCTCAACTGTCACTGCTTCCTGTCGCGATATCGCGACGCCTTCTACTTGCTTGACCTCATCATCAAAAATGGCACGAAATCGTGACATCTTTCATGCCTTATGCTTTTCCTTCAACGTCGCCATGACCACGCAACACGTTGCGATTTCATGACGTCCTTCATATTTTGTGCCTTGTTCACTATTCTGTCGCGAAATCGTGACGAGATTCATTGTCATTGCCCAATTATGTCACGATTTCGTGACATTTTCTATTACTCTGCTCCATGGCCATCGCAAGTCATGAAAATGCGACATGTCGCAATATCGTGATCGCAAAATTCCAACACGTCACCATTTCATGGCAACTTTGCTGCTTATATCGTGACCGTGAAATTCCAACACGTCGCGATTTCATGACAACTTTGCTACTTAGCCCTTTTCTGCATTTGGCGCCACGAAACTATGACAGGTCACGATTTCGTGACACCTTTGCTTTTGACTTCTCTCTCCTCAATAGACCTGCGATAACGTGACATGTCGCGATATCGCGACGGTTTTGAAACTGTGCTCTCCATGCTGCTTTTTGTCGCGATATCATGACAGTCTTCGGACTTAGCTATTTTGGCATCAAAACTCATAGAGGAGTGAGAACTTCAACATTTTATGCATGAATAATCAACAATCAAAACAATGTGGCAAAAATGCCAACACCCCCCAAGGCACACTACCTCCATCTCCAGTCAATCCACATATTTCTATCTCCATTTTCCCCACACCTGATAGGTATCCACCACTGACTATAACTGCAACACCTCAGCCCGTAGCCTTCTAGTGTCCCCAACACTGGATCCCTCCTACCTCAGACCCTAAGCTCTCAGTTGTGCCCATAGGGAGGCTATCTTGGTGTGATCATCCCATGTCTACCCTTGTAGGATATCCCTATCCTATCTAACCCTAGCCAACTCAACCTGTAGCTCTGCATAATGGAAACCCTATGTACCTTGTAGTACCTGTGCCCTAGGATCCTCTACATCCATGTAGTCCCCCTGATCTCCCAAGTCTAGGAGATCTCCCTGCTCATCGCCCTCTACCCAGTCGTCCTCTAGAGCATCCAGTATATTCTCATCAAATGCCCTAGCCACCTTGCCACCTAAGGCCCCTGCACCTTGCCACTGACACATAAACCTCCATGAGTCGTACTCCTCTATAGTCCTAACATTGTCCACATCTAAAACAACTATCACAGGATCCGCCTCATCATCCACCTCCTCCATGGTTGGCCATACCAGTGTCCTCTCATCTTCATGATGCCGATACACCACTGGATCCTCAAAAAACCCTTGTCGTAGCCCAATCTATTACATAACATGAAAAAATGGGAAGTAATCCCACTCGGTCCCATGTCAGGAAATCACCCATATGCTTCATCTCATCCACTAGAGCTACTCTCTGACATCTGCCCAGATTGGAAAATCCATGTATGGTCATCATAACACCTGCCCTAGCACTAGGTGAGAGAAGATATCGGCATAGTGGTCCACATCACCCATGAACCACTAACTCTACCCTCTCTCCTATGCCATCTTCCATAGGATACCATATCCTATCTCTCAATCTGCTAGTTGCACCCGAGTTGACTAGGGTAAACCCTATGCTTGCTCCACAACTATGTGATGCCACCTCCAAGACTGCAATAGAAAAATACATTCCAAATCCTTCCTCTTCTAATAGTGGATCTCATACAACTCATCATGAAGTTGTGCCAGTAGGGTAGTCCCCCATGTCATCACCAATGGTTTCTCCTTGGTGCACCTTGCCAAGGCATACACTATCTCTAACAGGATCCAAGGTAACCTAGCTCTTGATAATTTTGGGAGGAGCATATTGGAGATAAGGGTCATCAATAGTGCATGTCTCACCCCAAAACCCCCTCCTCATACCAGTACCCCACTAGTATACCTCTAGTTTGATAGTTTAGCTCTGTCGCATCTGCATCCTCCTTGAAGTACCTCATTAGCACTTCATCCCTTAGGTCACGGTGCGATGATCGGATAGGTCACCACTCTATCAGAATCCTAAAAATCTGATAGATGTCCTCCAACGTCACCATCATATATTTCATTGGTATATGGAAGGTGTTGGTGCATGGGTCCCATAGGCTAATCAATGTAGTCAAATAATCCTAGTCACTGACCACAGGCTCTAGCCGAGTGACTTTCTTGAGCCCTAGGGCATAAAGACAATCCTAGTCCTCCTCAGTAAATGCATCCTGTGTGGTCTCAAATATCTTCGGCTTGCGATACCAAATCTTCACCACCTAATAAAAACATAAAAACACATAAAAACATCAAAAATACAAATGAACAACAACAACAAAAAAAAACAATACAATAGGTATTACACTTGTAATAAATGTGGTAATTTTGAGTTAGCATTTTACCGTCCTTGCACCAGCACCTTCGTTGGATGCCTTCACTTGATGACTCATGATGATAGTGGGATGATTTTGACAATGCTTCACTACACAAAATCAATCTCCTACTCCTCACCTCTCAAACAACAAAACAAAACATGCAATAATGAGCCCAAAACTGGTTTTTGGAGTTTATATAGGCCTACCGTAGTCCTATTTGTCCTAGGGTGGGATGAACACACTTTTTTTTTATTTTTTATACCTTGGGACGAATACTAGATTTGTATTCATTCCAGCTTGGGACAAGTATAGGCTTCATAGGCCAAAACCGTTTCAAAATGCACCAAAAGGGTCCAAAAACCCCAAAAATAGCTCTATTTCGATCCAAAATTTTGTCTCAGTCTAAAGGCAAATAATAACACTCCTGGATGCCTGGAAAGAACCTTATTTCAATCCCTAAGAAGTCCACTATGGTCGGAACACCCCATGGGAACAAGTTTTTTTTCCATCCTTTTGCCTCCAGGGAGCAACAAAGAAAAGGGTTCTAAACCCACCAAAAACAAGTCAAATATGATGGAATTCATTCAGGGTCAATATGGAACACAAATTTCTCTTGGATTAATGGAAAAGTTACTACTTTAATCCCTAAGAAGGCCATTATGGCTGGACCACCCCACGGGATTAACATTTTCAACTTCGTGCTTCCAAGAAACCTCCATAGCGTCATTCAAATCCAGTTAAAACTGTGCCATTCTTCAATGAGTACCACTGAAGGCAACCCTAAAAAAAGTCATCTGGGTCAAGAAACTCATCGATTTTCTCACGAGGCATTCCCTCATCGACTTGTTTCTTGAGGGGGTATTCATACTCAAGTCAAACCAACAAGCACACACTCAATCATGCAATTTGCATTCATTCAATGAATCTTTGACAAAACCATCACACTCCTGCTTGGGGCAGCAAACAAGCACAAAGTATCAAGTTAAAAGGCTCAACATTGCTGGAATCATGGAAATTTAGGCCTTGCCTCTCCATAATAGAAAATATCTAAGCTAAAGAAAGTTCCTTAGCTCATAAAAAGCAAGGATTTAAGAACACATGCTCTTTCTAGGATTGGGGAATCTAAAATTGGTTAGGTTATTGAGTAACCCTAATAATTGAATTTTAGTCATATATTTTTTCTCGACACTATACTTCACATAATGCATCCCAAAAATGGGACTCTTTAGACACTAAAATATGGTCAATACTATTGTACTACCATAAACAGTGGCTTCACGACACACCAGAGCCCCTAGGGTAGCCCTCAGGAGGCATACATTGGTTCTAACCACTTGGCATAGGGTTTTGAAATGTTCTAGGCTACTTTTGGCACCTTTTGGACACCCTTCTACTATTCATTCCACCCTGGTATGAATACAAAACCTATTCATCCCACCCTGGGATGAATAGTTGTATTCGTCCCAGGGGGGAGCGAATAGCAGGTTTGACTAGAAAAAATCAAATCTCGACAAATGGCAATTGCCAACAATTATTTTTCTAGTTCCTAATGACTATAAAATTAGTGCATGTAGCATCTTAATGCTCCAGCCCATGAGGGAGGCCAAATTGGGAGATTCTCTTCTCCCTCCAACGCATGTCACCCTGATGGCCAAGTGGCGAATCTTGCCTTGCATGCCCTCACATGCCTTTTGACCCATGAATCCTCCTTGGGCTATAAAGTGGATACATTTTCCACACAAATGGAGAGGATATTTTTGGAGGACAAAGTAATGAAGTGCTACCAAGATTTCCTTCCACCCTTTTGTGCCCATTTTCCCTTAGAATCTCTACCTAGCGAAGGAGGTTTGCGAGTGAGTTATGAGGCGTAATATGTTACAAAACCAAACCAATTGAGTGAATTCCCTCACCAATTTTTATGAAAATACATCCCATAGGGTATTTCCAAAGGCTCCTCTTGAATCCAAGGGTATTTCCAAAATTTAATTTTGTCTCCTCTACCTACTCTCCATTTTAGACCTTGCCATAGAAGTTTCCTACTATTGATTATATTTTGCCAAAAAATAGATCCACATGGAGGATTAGAACAACTAATAAAGTGGTTTCTGCCCTCCAAGTATTTATTTTGGATAATGCTAGCCCATTTTCCTAATTCTCTAGTGCAAATCCTCCAACCATGTTTAGCTAGAAGGGCTCTATTTATATCTCTCAACTTCCTCAAACCAAGACCCCCATTTTGTAAATATTGGAAACAAGTATCCCAGGCTACCAGATGTATACATTTTTTGCATTTAGTGCCATCCCATAAGAAATTTTTTTGTAGTTTTTCTAAAGTCTCTTCCACTTTCCTTAAAATCATTAGGAAAGACATGAAATAAATAGGGAGGCTTTGAAGCGTGTATTTTATGAGTTGTACTTTCCCTGCATATGATAACAAAGATCCCTTCCAACCTTGAAGTTTCCTATTAAATTTATCAATAATTGGATTCCAAAGTTCATCTTTCATCTTGCCTATAAAAAAAGGTAAACCAAGATAGGTGATAGGGAACTTTTCCTCCTTACAACCCAACACTTTAACTATTTGATATCTTATACTTTCCTCCATGTTTAAAAACATAATCCTACTTTTTTCATTATTTATTTTTTGGTAAGTAGCTTTTTCGTAAGAATTAAGGACTTTTTAAAACTCCAAAGCTTCTTCCTCTGTAGCTTCCCATAGAAATAAAGTATCATCCACAAATCGTTGATGAGACAAAGGTTCACAATAGATGAATGTTTTAGACCTTTGATATTACCATCCTTTCTCTTTCTTTCCAAAGTTCTCAAGGCATCTGCCATAATGATAAAGAGATATGGAGACAATGAATCTCCCTACCTAATTCCTCTGGTAGAAGGAAAGAACCCAAAAGATTGTCCATTGATCAATATTGAAAAGCAGGGGTTAGAAATACACATACCAACCCATGCCCTCCATTTTTCACTAAAATCCATTTGCTCCATTGTTTTATCTTAGAAGGACCATGAACCCTGTCATAGGCTTTGTTCATGTCCAACTTAAGGAATATGCCTGCAACTTTTCTCCGTTGAAGAGAGTGTGTTATTTCATAAATGAAAATGATGCTTTCATTAATCTTCTTACCTACCACATAACCTCCTTGATCTTCATTAATGATTGAGGGGATGATGTTTTTCAACCGATTGGCCAAAAATTTAGTAAATTTTTTATAAATTGTATTACATAGAATAATTGGTCTAAAGTCTTGTAATTTATCTACCCCATATTTCTTGGGAATCATAGCAAGGAAGGTATTATTCCATTCTTTCAGTACCTTACCATATTCTTTGGCTTCTTGGATTACATTGAATACATCTTCTTCAAAAATATCCCAATGATGTTGAAAAATCCTGGTGGGAAACCATCTGGCCCCAGATCCTTGGATGCTCCCATAGAGAACACAACTCTTTTAATTTCCTCCTTAAATATTACCGTTCATAGATATTCATTCATGCTATCATTAACTCCTTTGGGAACATTGTTAATGATGCTTTCTATTTCCATGTTGCACTCTATTTTTTCTTTGCTAAGAAGGTTCTAAAAAATGTAATGGTCAGATTTTTAATATTATTTAAATACTCATACTTTATACCATATTCTCCCATAAGGTAGAGGATTTTATTGTTGTTCCTATGTCTCATAGTCAAAACATGGAATACTTTAGTGTTTCTATCACCTTCCTCGAGCCACAAAACTTTATATTTTTGTTTCCAATAAATATTCTCTTGGGCAATGGTATTATGATACTTCGTGAGGAGTTGTTTTTCCTTTTTATGCCACTCTAGTTTTATTCCTTCCCTCTCCATTATTTCCTCTATATATTTGATATCCTTTTTAAGTTGTTTTCTTAAATTAATGTTACCAAAAACCTCTTTATTCTACTTTTTTTTAAATGTAAAGGTCTAACTTTTAATTAATTTAAAAATACAAGTCTTTACAACCAAAAAATAAGGTGGATAGGTTCACCCAAATATGTAGTCACACTAAATCAGGTGGAGTTAGGCAATGCTATTCAAAAAAATAAAAATAGGGTTAAACCCATCACCAACCAAAACACCAAAAAGCATGCATTAAATCATGTCAATCATGGATGTATGCTCAGGAGGTGAAGAATCCTTGTATAGCTCTCATTGGAGAGAGTTATTGTGAGAAACCCATAATTGTAGAAATGTCTTGTAATGGCATGGAAAATTGTAATAATCAATTATTTCTTTTAGGAGGAGAAAAATATGAAAAGAAAAATTATACTAATAATTTTTTTGTAGGAATGGCATGCTTGGAAAGCATTCACATTGATAGAAAAGAGGATTGATGTATCAATGGAGAGACAATTGCTCAAGGACCTTGTAGTGAAGACCACTCAAAAGTGGAAGAAGACTTTGAATATAAAGGAGGAGACCAATGGTGAAATTTTTCTATTGATCAACAATGCATTACATAGTTTTATAGTTCTTGAAAGAACTATAAATAGACACGGTGGTTGAGATAAATCCTCTTAAACTTATTAAAACAAACTAACTTAAAGATAGCTCTTATCCTAACAACATGATAATCTTAGACTATGGTCAAACATTGACCAACCAAGCCAAAAACTTAACATATGCTAATCAAATTAACTAGAAATATGTAAATCAAAAAATTAAACT
This sequence comes from Wollemia nobilis, assembly GCA_028583015.1. Classification (NCBI taxonomy): domain Eukaryota; kingdom Viridiplantae; phylum Streptophyta; class Pinopsida; order Araucariales; family Araucariaceae; genus Wollemia; species Wollemia nobilis. Next base: position 6,636,800 of record JAQPPZ010001069.1, on the reverse strand, counting down.
AAAACTAAATACTAGGACTTAATACTTAGGACTAAGGAAGCAATATTGAAAATATTCCAACATGTCCATCACCTGCTAGATGCTAACAACTGATATTAGAAGGAATGTAAATGAGCCACCCGTCCTCCCTAGGCGTTCCGACATTATCACTTGTACCAGAACCATCAATACCATAAGAGACAATATCAATAATGCTGTATAGAAGGCACTCAGATGGCCATACATGGGGAATTACCCTAGTGATGCATGAGAGCACGAAGATGCTTCACCTCTATACAAAATTTCTCCACTTGAATTGAAATCTGGAGCCAAAAATCAGAGTAAACTATGCGCTTATCAGTAATTGAAATTCGATATGAACTATGCTATTGAGAAAAGATAATTTTGTTATGAGTTTTACAAATATGAAAGAGCACACTCATGTGAATAATGTTCCACACTTCCAATAAGGGCAAGAAAAAATATGATGGGTTTCCAAGAAAAACATGATGCTAGGTGATTTAACTAACCATATGAGGCCGAAAGAAGATCTGAATCCAATCCCAGGCCATTCGAGCTTTCCTGCATTTCCAAAAAATATGAAATGTATCCTTTGGAGCACCACAAAAATGATAGGAAGGATTCTCTATTCCAAGGTAGTTTAATCTTTGTCCAAGAGGAAGACCATAGGATAAGAGGCTCCAAGAAAATAAATCCTATTTGGGTTCAATATATCCTGCCCAAGCAATTTTAAATATTAGACTCCAACAAGTTTGAGTGGAAAGAAGATCCCATCGGGCATTGCGTATTTGAACCATAGGACCATTAGGAGTAAGGCAAGCATACCCTAACTTAGGTTTGTAAGTAAGAAGTGGGGTTTTCTTAAAACATGCCCAATCAAAACACCAAGGATTTTGAGAATGTCTATAGATCATGGGACAAAGGGAAAAGGGGATACAATCCAAAATAATATCATAAGTAATCTTATCATCTAGCCGTAGACCAAAACATCTCTTAAAATCATCCCATGGGATCCAATACCTTGAATGTCTAAAAACAAGGTCTGCCACTGTTGAAATATTTTTCCTGAAGAATCGTTGAGCATGAATCCATTGCACGGAAGCAAGAGGAGAACCTTGAAGAGTAATAAAATGTGACAACCAAAAATTATAAGTGGAAATAGAAGCACATTTCTGATGCTCATCCCCTAGCCAACTCAAGTAGGGCTTAATTTTCTCCCAAGACCTCCATATGCTTTGAATGACAAAAGAGCCTTGAATTTTAAATGGGATAGAAGCAACTAGGAGGGATTGAAAATTCATGCCTTTCCTAGCCTTCTTGCCAAGATGTAAACTAGTGGAGATGCAATACTGAATGAGAAATTTCCAAGCTTTAGAACCACTTAAGGCTCGAAGAATCCATTTAGCAACCTTTCCTAGCCTTCTTTCCAAGATATAAGTCAACGGAGATGCAATACTGAATGAGAAATTTCCAAGCTTTAGAACCACTTAAGGCTCGAAGAATCCATTTAGAAAATAAAGCAAAACCTTGTCTTTGATAATCATGTAGTCCCATACCTCTTGATTTTTTGGAAATACAATATATTTCCCAAACAACTCTATGAAACCCTCATTTATGTGATGAGTTAGCCCAAATAAAATCCCTTAAAAGTTTTTCCAACTTTTTATAGCAGACTTGATAAGGGAACCAACAAGATGAATAGTACACATTAGTAGAAGCAATAATTTTGGAACACACCTGAAATTTACCATCTAGAGTAAGTTTTTTGGTGATCCAAAAGAAAAAAGTTTCTCTAATTTTTGTAAAACATAATTCCACAAGACAACAGGGGAACTATGGAAAACAAATGGGATGCAAAAAAATTTAAAATTCTTCCCTAGTTGGATCCAATGCCACTGGAATATTTCAAGCCAGCTTGGAAGGTCGAAAGAGGATTGCCTATAGCATGAGGTCTTCCTCAATTGAATGATAGATCTTGATGCATTGAAAAAAATATCCATACAATATAGAGCCTATGTAATAGATTGTTCATCCTCATGAATAGTAAAAAAAGAACCATCTGCAAAATTCCCATTTATAAGTTGATAATATTCTCCAGTTAAAGAAATAACCCTAATATTACCTTGACTCACTTGGTTAGCAATAAGGTATCCAAAAGATTTAACTACCAATATGAAAAGAGAAGAAGCAAAAGGACAACCCTATCTGATAGATCTGAATAATACAATTGATTCAGATTGACAATTGTTCAAATTAAGCACAACTAAAGCATCCACAAAAAGCATACTAACCAAGATCAAAAAATGTGGCCCAAAACCAAGAGCTTGAAGCATGGTAAGGATGAAATTCCATTCAATCCTATCATAGGATTTATCAAAATAAATATTGATGAAAATAGTATTTTGTTGAGTGGCTCTAGACCATTCCATGCCCTCCAAAATAGCAATTATACCATTTAGAATATATCTGCTTTGCACAAATCTAGTTTTCTCAAGACAAATAATAAGTGGCAACAAAGATCTAAGGCGTAAGGCCAAAGACTTAGCAATAATTTTGTAACTCACATTGAGTAAAGTAATAGGCCTCCATTTGGTGAGCACTTCTAGATCCCCCTGCTTAGAGATGAATTTAATATTGATCTTATTAATTATAGAACCTAAAGATCCAAAATCCATTACTTCTTGATAAACATACAGTAAATTTGGGCCAACCATGTCCCAATTCTCATAAAATTCACAAGGAAATCCATCTAATCCTAGAGGTTTATCATTGGATATCCTGGATAGGGCTTTAGTAAGATCATCCAATGACAAAGGATGCTCATAAGATTCCTTTTAAAGAGCTAAAATCTTCTTAGGAACAACTGCACAACAAGCTTGAATTGTAGCCAATCGTTCAAGAGTTAACTCTTGAGAAGCAACAACTTTATGATAATGCTTGACAAAAACTTTAATAATATTAGGAAGTGATGTCCAAAAAACCCCTGCATCTTGAATAACATTGAATTGAATGGATTGTATTAAGGTATTTATTTTTTGAAAAACATATTTTGAATCTCTATCGTCCATTTTTAGCCAGTGAAGTCGAGCATGAAGTTGAGCTCCCATTTCTTCATAAAGCTCAATTTTTTAAGCTCGTGTCTAAGAATTGCAACTTGGGCTTAAATAATAGAGCTTAGAAGGCTTGCTTCTAGTATGACAAAAGCATGAGCCAGTTCAAATTTAAGGCCTGCATTAAAGATTCATCTCTGCTTGGCAACTTCAACTCCTAAATTCCTAATAAGAATAGTTGTTCTGGAGATAGCTTCATTCCACCAAGAAATTCTACCATGAATTCCAGTTGGTCTAAGAACTAGATTCCAAATCCTATGAATATGAGCAAACATAGCTTGATGTTTCAAAAAAAAAATATTTAGATAAAATTGAGACTTGAACTGACGAGGTGGAGGTGGAGAACAAGAGATAGAAAACACAATGGGAGCATGATCAGAAAGGGTGGTTTCAGGAACAATTGAAACAAAGGGTAGAGAAGTCGACAAGGTATGGGAATGAAAATGGAAATGTTTAGATAGCATAGCTCTATCAAGCTATTTCAAAATACGAGCATTACCAAATTGAAATTTGGACTAGATATACCACATAGACTTAGGAAAATCAAAGGGTATAAAGTAGGAATTAGAGTCACTCAGTCCAAGCTTATTTTTGAAAAAAAACCATGCTTCCAAATTTCGACTCGATACTTGATGTTATTTAATTTTTGGGTAATTTTGTACATTATTGATCCTTGAACCTTCTTCTGCCACAAAGATTGAATTTTATTTGTAATGTTTGGGTGTATATTCCACATGATCTCATACCTAATAGGTGCTCCTCCCTACTTCACCTCGTTTTCCAAATCCACCAAAAAGGGATTGTCATTGGATCCTATTCTGGGCATACATATAAGTCTATGAATATTGTTTATACTTAGCCAATTTTCAGAAATAAGAACTCTATCCAAGCACCTTTGAATGTGATTATCCTCCATCCTTCTGTTTGTCCATGTAAACTTACCTTTACACATATCCAGGTCAATCAACTTATTATTCTTAATAAAATCATTAAAATATTGCATACCTTGAGTGATGTTAATCCTTCCTCCACTTTTTTCCATTGTTCTTAAGATTGTATCACCCAAAACCATAAAATAAAAATTAATGAAGAGACTCCTTTGAAAATATAGCTTATTCCACAGATGGAATCTCTCACGATCATCATTTTCAGCATAAAACCTTATCATTACCCAAAAAAGTTAGTTTTTTTGTTATTCAATTTAACTGTGCAAAATATCTCTTCTTGAACAATTAAAGTGCCCTCAAAATTTATTTTTTCCCAAATTATGTAAATACCTCCAGTAGTACCTTGTGCTAGTCTTATGATTCATTCAACATTCGACCAAACCTCTTTCTGAATAATGTCAAGTTTTTTTGTGTCAATTTTAGATTCTTGAAGACAAACAATATCATGTTTTACTTCCATGAGTAGATCTCTAACGATTTTTCTTTTTGCAGGGGAATTTAGCCCCCTCACATTCCAAGAAAGGATTTTCATTTTTTGATTTTGTTTGATGGGTTTTTACCCTTACCCATCCATTCTTCATTTGGATCTAATTCTTGTCCCCTGTTCTCTGGTACTTTTTGTTCTTCTTGTTTGGGGGGTCTTCCTTGCTTTATTTTCCCATAATTACCTGTATTATTTATATGTTTTATATATATTCCAGGATGATCATTCTATCCCATTTGATTACATCCTATTAGATATTCTTCTGCTGCTGATTGAGTTGTTTTACCCAACTCTAGTCTTTTGCTAAATCTTATTTGCATACCCTCCTTAGACTGCTTTGAGTTTTCTATTATGTTTAGATCTTTATGTTCCTCAAATTGTTTAGTTTCATTCTTTGAACTTAAAACTTGATCTAATCCTTGCCATCCCTCTATTTCTTTGATTTTAAATCCTCAAAATCCTTCAATATGATCCTTCTCCTGTTCTAAGTCCATTTGAGTGGATGGGGTATCCTCTACCATTATGGCATTATCTACTAATATTTCTTCTTCAACTTCCAAATTTATGTATGCATTCTCTGTGCTGATCGCAATAATATTTTGTTGTTGTGTCTTGGTATCTGGATTTATATGATTTTCAATCATATCTATTTTCATATTATGATTACCATCTTCATAATTATTTTATTTATTTTTATTGATACTATTATCTTGTTGAATAGTGTTATTTCCAAATCCACTCAAGTTTTATTTCTCATTATGTTCTTCATATGCTTTCTTGTTTACCTCTGTGTATTTACTTGCATACTCTATTATCTTGTTAGGATTCTACTATTCTTCCTTGTATTGTATAGAACATTCATTACTAATTTTACTTTTTACCTCCTGGTAAATTTCCTTATATTGTTCCTTTTATTGTTCCCTTTCTTGTGGGCTAGAAGTTTCCTTTTCCATGCTTATGATCCTTTGGTTTATTTGATTCTCATTTTGTTGCCACTTTTTAATAAATTTGGTTTGTCTTTGTAGATGACATTTCCCCTCCACATGTCCAAACACTTTACATTAAAAAACAAATATTTAGTGCTTTTCACTTTTGTGAAAATCAAATTTTGAAGTCAAATTCAATTTTTAAATTAACATTATTACTCCAATTAATTATTTTAATGACTAACTTTCAGTAATCAAATATTATATACTAAAATCCAAAAATAATATTAAAAAAAAAACTTTGATAATAAATTTGATAAATAAAGGTTCCTTTTACATTATTACTTCAAAATATAAATAGCGATATAATTATTACCCAAAATATTATTACTGATTTAAATTTCAACCATTTTATTTATCCTACATGTGCTTGGTATTTATTCTTGGAATGTCTAATGCTTCATAAATGAGTCAGGATCTTGTTAGGGTAAATAAATGTCACAGACATATTTTACATGCAATATTCAAGGACGTTATTGTCAAAAAAATTTGCTCTATCTCCTACTTTTCTTGATAATAATTCATTCACCTCAAGCACAATAAAATATTCCTCAAATAATTCCAAACTTTTTTAGATGCTTAGATGACCTTAAGTGGATCCTTAGGCAATATAAAACTAACTTGTATGACCTTAGGTGATTCCTTTCAAACCTTAGGTGATGTCAAGCTTCTTCAGAAAAATCTATTACATATTCAAGATTTTTGGTTCTTTGGAGATACATATGTGTTCTCCTACTTTGGCTCTTAGGCTTCACTATGAAGTCCTCTAGGATTCAACTCTCAAATTTCACTATGATGTTCTCTAGGATTCGGGTCTCAAAATTCACTATGATGTTATCTAGAATTTGACTCTTAGACAATGTTGCTATATCCGATTTATTCTACTTCTTCTAACATATACTGGTATTTTCTTATTATGGTTCTAGAAATTATTCACTATGCTTATCAACACATCTATCCATCCTAATTTATAATAATTTTTTCGTTTTAGTTCTTGTTGTTGCAATATCTTATTTTAATCTTTGTTGCTTGTTCTTTAGTGGTTTTGACCACTCTATTATATCTTTCCTCTAAGGAAAGATATAGTTGAACATCTTCTTAAATTGGGTACAAATATCAACCCAATTCTATTTGAAAAATTTACTTTTATATTCATATTGGAATATTTTTCTAATACAAGCCTTAAAATATATATCCTCCAATAAATGGATAGACTATGGTAGCTCTGATAACATTTATGGGTTTTCAACTAGATTATCATAGGTTCCAATATTTAGAATCAAATATAAAATTCAATATTTTAAAATTTAATATAAATGACCAATATCAATGAACATAACATTCATGAAAATAACAACAATAATATGAAATAAATGGCCAATATCATTCATGAAATAACATGAAGAAAACTTACAATAATATTGCTCAAACTGTATACAAGCTTCTATATCTTTGATGCTTGAATTCATATATCTTTCATGGAGCTTTGTATCCATTATATAACCTTAGAAAGGTGACTATTCAATACTTGACTATTGCTCTCTTCACATATCCAGGAGATGCAACATTTCCTATTCCACACATAAGACAAAAATCTCATGTCCCTTGTATTTACATATTTCCACTTGTCTACATGACTCTTAACTCTCTATTTACTTACACACTTTATGATACTTGCACACTTTATCACTCTACACACTTGCACATGTTGTTACATGAACTTTGTGCACATCCTACACATAGACACATACATTAAGAGGAAATATAAATCACAAACCTAAACTATAGAATCACACCCTAATCTAATATTTAAATATTTATATTTGTAGCATGTGATACATTTAATTTTCTACTAAGTAATGTAATACTCTCTAACACAGAGTAGTCTGTTGAATATATAGTAAGGAACAAGATAAACACAAGCCAAGATGGAGTGAGAGATGCCATAGTCGACAAGACCATTGTAACCTTAGCAAGAATAATGTATTAGAGGATGATTTTATCTTTTAATTGAATGAATAAACACTTGTGCATATTATCCAATTAGATACATTTATGCAATCTATTAGACATTCAATCGTGTCAGATTTTTCCATTTTGGATTTTGTTGTTGATTCAATGTATATTGATATTGATTAGGCATATATTGTCTCTATTGGTATCTTTGGAAAGGTCTTTGCATTTGATTCCACTGATTTAGATAATTATATTTACCATATATGGTGTTATGACCTTCTTTAATTACTCAATTCAAGGTTTACTTCTTTAAAAATTGTTGAAAGACATTTTTGAACCTTTTTAATAATTGTTGTTTTGTTGTCAATATTATCAATGCCACTAATATTATCAATTCCTCTTAGATTACTATTGGATATTTTTGAATGACTTAAATCATTACTATATTTGTCACACTGCTTCTCAATTTGATCCATACGTTCTATATTAGCAAGATATTCATTTTTGAACCCGGATTGTCAAGGATGGATATATATATAATTTTTTCCATGAGGCCCTTGTAAATTATTTTATTTTCTTCCTCATAATTATTCTTTGTTTCTTGTACTTCTTGGACCATAATTCCTTTTTATTTTTTCCATTTTAGATTTTATTGTTGTGTCAATGTATATTGATACTGATTAGGCTGATATTATCTTTGTTGGTATCTCTGGAAAGGTCTATGAATTTGATTCTATTGATTTAGCAAATTATACTTACCATATATGGTGTTGTGACCTTATTTATTACATATGATGTTATGAAATTCTTTATTACTCAAGTCAAGGTTTACTTATTTATAAGTTGTTGAAAGATATTTTCAAACATTTTTAATAATTGTTGTTTTGTTATCAATATTATCAATGCCACTAATATTATCAATTCCTTTTATATTACTATTGAAGATTTTTGAGTGACTTATATCATTACTATATTTGTCAAACTGCTTATCAATTTGATCCATACATTCTATATTAGCAAGACATTCATTTTTAAACCTGCATTGTCAAGGATGGATATATCTATTATTTATTCCATGAGGGCCTTGCAAATTATTTTATTTTCTTCCCCATTATTGTTCTTTGTTTCTTGTACTTGTTGGACCATAATTCCTTTTTATTTTTTCCATTTTGGATTTTGTTGTGTCAATGTAGATTGATACTGATTAGGCTGATTTTATCTTTTTTGGTATCTTTGGAGAGGTCTATGTATTTTATTCCATTGAATTAGAGAATTATCTTTATCATATATGGTGTTATGAAATTTTTTATTACATATGCAATAATATATTCTTTTCCATTCATGTTGATGTTATGATGATGAGGCAACATTATTTGATGTTTTTTTTTAAATAAAAACAATATTTTTCATTTCATCTCTATCTTGGTTTTCTATTTCATATTGCTAAAGTATGTCAACCAATTCATCAAATGATACACTTTTATTTAGAAATTGAAGAGAGGTGACTAATGTCTTAAATTTTTTTGTAAGTGCTTTATGATTAACTTGGACAAGAAATTGTTCTTCCAATTTTTCTTCCATAGTTTATAGTTTAGATTTCAATTCTTCTATCCTTCAAATAAAATGCTCTATGTTTTCTTCAAAATTAAATTTTAGTAAATGTAGTTGTGATTGAAAGTGTAAAATATTAGCTTTATATTTACCTTCAAATATTGCGCATAATTTATCCCAAGCATTTTTTGAAGTTTCAGCCTCACTTATGTGTTCTTGAATCTTATCTAATATACTAAATGTTATTAGCAAAAATGCCTTTACATATTTGTATTTATATTTTTATCTTCCAACTATATATTTTGGAATGGTTTTCTATCCATTTACTACTTTCTAAAGTTTCTCAACAATAAATATTGATTTCATATTTTTTCCATAGGGTAAAGTTAGGTCATCATTATAGTTTAAATTCAGAAATAAAAATCTTTGTATTTGCCATGATATAAGTTTGCTTTAAATAGTAAAAGTTTCTTCTAATTTGATGCTTTCTTCAAATATACCTTCAACTTAGATAAATTAATTTTATTTGTAAGATAATTCCTTATTATTTTTAATTTTAATATTTAAAATCTTCTTTCTTTCTCAATATAATTTTCCTTTAGTTTTTAATTATTTTCTTCAATATAATTTATTTCATTGTTGAAATTATTTTAACTCCAAAATTAATATTTCTTATTCAATATAATAATTTCAATTAATATTCTTTCAAATATATTTTTATTCAAATTTATTAATGTTTTCCTTCAATAAATAATCAAATTTTAACATAAATCAACTTTCCCTTATTTTATCTTTCCTTTTAAATCTTCTTCACATATTACTTTCAGTATTTAATTATTTATTTAAAAATTCCTTAATTTAATTAGTATAAACTCCTTATATTATCCTTTCCTTTATTATAAATTATCAAATATGAAAATACATCGAGCACTAAATTTAATACTTTAATTTTTCAAGTAGCTTAGATATTACCTTCTTGCCTATGCTTGTCCTATCCCATGCACTATTGTTCTAAAATTAACACTAGAACTATGATGATGATTCTAAAGCTCCAAGTATTTTATTCAACACATGGATAGAGATTAAAAAATTTAATCAACATAATTTTTAGTTATAGAAACTCAAGATGGAGGATTTGTTGGTTGATAGAGATTAGTGGATTACAGTCTTGGGAATAAAACCAACATCAATGACAAATGAGGATTGACTAAAAATTGATAGGAAGGCAAGGAGCTCTATCAGATTGTGCTTATATAATTTGGTATTTTTGAATGTATCAATAGAGACCATGACAAAATTGTTATGAATGGGAACTTTGTATCAAACAAAGTTATTGGTAAATAAAATCTTTATCTGGAAGAAGTTATATTTACTTCGTATAAATGATGGTGAATCTTGTTGAACTAAGCGTGACACTGAGAGGGAGGGTGAATAAGTGTGTATTACAATTTTTAATCCAACTACGAAATCAAATCAAAATAAGCAATCACAAAAACATTCATCACATAACACCAGATTTATAGTGGAAACCCGATGTGGGAAAACCACTGTGCCAATGGACTGTCTGGACTCCCATCCAAATCCAACCTCAAAAATATTTTGTCTTTACAATATTTTTGCAGCACCCACTATAGGGAATGACACCAAAAACCAACCCTAACTTTAGCAACACCAAATGCAAGGAACATTAACCCTTGTTGCCAAGCACCCACTAGGCAAATATACAAAGCTCTAGTAGAAGAATTTTATCCCTAACAATAATACCTTGAGTGGTCTAGCACACTGAATCTCTCTGTATACACTTTACTCATCGAAAAATCCCATTGATCATTTCACACTCTGAGCCCATTGACAATATGAATCCCTATTCTCTGCATACAAAACAAAACCCTCTTTCTCAAACTCAACAAAACCCTCTTCACACTATACTTGTTGTGCACTATACTTTTTCTTCTTCCATACATTTTCTATCAAGAGTCTTCAGTTATATATACAAAGGTAAAAGGTCCCCATTAAAAATCTTGTCTAAAATTAGCTTTCAAAGATTCCAACCCTTTTAAAAATGTAACACCTTTAATTCCACATACATACACTTGTCAAACAAAATATGCTTTTTGTAACTGCCATACTAATTTCATATCTTCCAATCAATGCAATCCACTAAATTTAGATTTATCTTTATCAAAACTCCCATTTTCAAAACTGCCAAAAACTGGAAAAAGTGCTCCAGAGCCATTTTGCAACTATTACCATTTCCTCCTCAGATCTCCGTTTGGACTGAAATTTAAAATGTATGCTCTTGGTACATCTGAATACCTCCAGTAAAAATTTTGAATTCTTATTCCTCATGGATTTCTTAATATACCTCCGACAAAGTGGCCTCTGATGTTGATTTTACACCTATCACATAAACTGGAAAAAGTGCTCCAGAGCCGTTTTGCAACTATTACTGTTTCCTCCTTAGATCTCTGTTTGGACTGAAATTTAAAATGTATGCTCTCGGTACATTCAAATATCTCCAGTAAAAATTTTAAAGTCTGATTCCTCATGGATTGCTTAATATACCTTTGACAACATGGCCTCCGACGTAGATTTTACACCTGTCCAACAATGTACAAAGTCATCCATCAAAGTACCGATGATGCAACCGACCGGTCCAAACATTGAACTAACACTATGATTGCACTCACTACTATCAAAAAAGACTCCAAACAATGTGTTGGGTTATCCAACACAGTCCATTGGCACTTATGAACAACATTTGCAACATTTGCAACTTTTGCAACTTTTTGACAACTTTTGCAACTTTTGCAATTTCGCACAAACCACTTGCAACACCTTCACCCGAGCATCGAACACATCCTCACAAGCATCAAATATTTTTGTACGAGCTCCGAACACCTTACCGCTACACCAACCTAGTCCAACTGAGTGTGTTGACAACAATGACAACACCTTGCTCAACAATCTCCCCCTTTGGAATTGTTGGCAACACATGAAAATTTTCTTGTAACTCTTCTACCCCTTTGAAAACAATGACAAAGGGATGCTTCAAACTCCCCTTGAGTCCATACAAAACATTCTTAGGCAAAAATTAGTACCAAGCAATAATTGCAAATAGGAGCAAAAAGATAAAATAGTGAAAAATTGCTCCCCCTGAGAATGTGGTCCCGATAGTGGTCTAGTGCTTGGGAAGTGTAAAAACTCCAAATTTCTTATGAAGATATTCAAAAAATTCCTTTGGAAATAGTTTTGTGAAGATATCCGCTACTTGCTTTGTCATAGGAACAAAATCCAACTTGACCTATGCTTTTGCAACTTTCTCTTTCAAGAAATGGTACCTGATAGCTATGTGCTTTGTGTGGGAATGCATAAATGGGTTCTTTAAGATATTAATTACACTAGTGTTATCACACATAATTGAAATAGTCTCATTGAAATGAATACCAAGATATTTCAAGGTTTGTTTCATCCATAATACCTATGTGCAAGATGATGCCACTGCAATGTACTCTGCCTCTACTGTGGACAAGGAAACTGATTCCTACTTTTTGCTATGCCATAGCACAAGATTGTCACCAAGATAAAATGCACCACCATTGGTACTCTTCTTGTCATCTACACAACATGCCCAATCTTAATCTGAATAAGCAATAAGAGTGAATTCCTTACCTTTCGGATACCATAAACCGTACTCCATTGTACCCTTAAGATATCAAAAAATTCTCTTTACCACTGTAACATGAGTTTCCTTAGGATTGGCCTAAAATATTACCACCATACACACTACCTACAAAATATATGGTCTTGTAGCAGTCAAGTACAATAAGCTCCCAATCATGGATCTATACATGGTTTGATCTACAGGTGGTGATTTTTCATCCTTGCTTAACTTACAACCTGTTGTCATGGGAGTACTGACTTGCTTGCAATCTTCCATTGTAAATTTATTTAACATCTATTTCACATATTTGATTTGAGAAATGAATATGACTTTTTCTAACTTATTAATTTGTAAACCAAGAAAATAAGCAAGCTCACCAATCATAGACATCTCGAACTCATTTTGCATCTTATTGGCAAAATATTTGCATAACTTATCCTTACAACCTCCAAAAATGATATCATCTATGTAAACAACAATAATAATTTGATAATATTTTTCAGATTTAACATACAAATTGTTGTCCACCATACCTTTCTTGAAACCTTGCTACTAGAGATAGGTGTCTAGCCTTGCATACCAAGATCAAGGTGCTTGTTTCAAACCATATAATGCTTTCTTCAACCTGCAAACCATATTAGGATCATATCCTAGATGAAAACCATCTAGTTGCTCAATGTATACCTCTTCTTCAAGATTACCATTTAGAAAAGTAGACTTTACATCCATTTGATAAAATCTAAAATTTTTATAAACTGCTAATGCAAGAAACACCTTTATTGCTTCTAGCCTAGCTACAGGTGTAAACATTTCTCCAAAATAAATACCTTCAACTTGTGCATATTCTTTGCAAACTAACCTTGATTTATTTCTTACAACCTATCCATATTCATTAAGATTATTTCGAAAAATCCACTTGGTACAAATTATGTTCTTGTTCGTTGGTCTTGGCACTAACTCCCAAGTCTTGTTATTTTCAATCTAGTTCAACTCTTCTTCCATTGCCTTTATCCAATTTTCATCTTTACTTGCTTCTATAACATTTTTGGGCTCTATGTTAGACAAAAAAGAGTAATTTCTAGTTATTCTTTTTCTTTTCTGAACACCAACTTTGGGGTCTCTAATTATCTGTTCTTGGGGATGGTCTTTTTGCCATGTTGCTGATTTGGATTTCTTGTCTTTCTCCAATTCTTCTTCTTCTGACTCACTTTTTGTCTCCTCATATTTATTCTCTTCCTTTTATCCTTTGACTGTCTCTTCATAAATAGGAAATTTTTCTTCATTGCTTGTTGGTAATTATCTCATTTCACCAACTTTGACATCAACACTTTCAACAATTTTTCTTAGCCTTTTATTGTAGCATTTATATGCTTTGATTTTTATCGAATAACCAAGAAATATACCTTCATCCGCTCTATCCTCGAACTTGCCAAGATTATTTTTAGTTATTATGATGTAGCACTTACTGTCGAATACCTTGAAATATTTTGTTGTTGCTTTTCTACCGAACCACATCTCATATGGAGTTTTGCTTTCATTTAGCCTCAACATGCACCTATTTTGAATGTAAATTGTTGTATGAGCTACCTCTTTCCAGTACCTGTAAGCTACTTTGCTCTCGGTTAGCATTGTTCTAGCCACTTCCTACACTGCTCTATTTTTTCTTTCCACAACACCATTTTGTTGAGGTGTCCTAGCAGCAGAAAATTATCTCTTGATACCAATTTTTTCACAATACTCTGTAAATTTTTTTGAAATAAATTCACCTCCTCTATCTGATCTCAAGCTTTTAATTCTTCTCCCAGTATTATTCTCAACTAAGTTTTTGAATATTTTGAACATTTCAAGAGATTATGATTTATGTTTCAAAAATAGTACCCATGTCATCCTGGAATAATTATCTATGCACAACATGAAGTATTTGTCACCATTTATACTCTGAGTTCTCAAAGGCCCACACAAATCAATATGCACCAACTCCAATGGTTTTTCAATATAGTGTTCTTTTTCCTTGAAATATGTTCTAGTTTGCTTACCTTTCTGACATGATGCACAAATACTATTTGATGGCTTGGAAATGCTAGGAATGTCTCTTACCACTTTCTTAAAGCTGATTTTTACTAAATTATAAAAGATGATATGACCAAGTCTCTTGTGCCACAATCAATTTTCATTTTCATGTCCAAGTAAGCAAGATCATTTTAAGGTCTCTATGAGAGTGTACAAATTGCAAGATATTCTTGTTCCAACTGCTATCAGTTTACCATTGTTTGCATTTCTGATTTCACATACCTACCTCTTAAAAATTACATTATGACCTCTATCACAAATTTAACTCACGCTCAACAGATTATGCTTTAGTCCAAACACAAACAAGACTTCTTCTAACTTGATTTTTTCATTGATGATATTAACCATGCCTATGCCAACTATCTTAGCTCCATCATTGTTTCTGAATTTAACTGAGCCACCTTCATATTGTTGCAATTTTTCAAATTTTTGTTTGTCCCCGATCATGTGACTAGAACATCCACTGTCAAGTATCCATGGTGCATGTTTATTCTGTGCCTTGAATATTGTATCTATAATTAAAGACTCCTTGTATTCCTTTGGTTGTTCTTTCTCTTTCCAAACTTGTTCGTCCTTTGCTTTGGGTTCTTGTATTATCTTATGGTTTTATGATATTTTTCTATTTTATCTCATTGCATCTGGCTAAAATCTTCTATCTTGAAAGGGATTAGATGCAAATATACTTCTACAATATTTTGTAATGTGCCCAAAATTATGACATTTATAGCATTACACGGAGTAATCCGTCAATGGTGCAAAGGTATTTCTACTCACAAAATTTCTTGGTGCAACATTAAACTTGTAATTTGACATTTTGTGACCATAAGCATTGCATTTAAAACTGTAACTAGAAAATAAATAGTTGAACCTGGTTTTCGGTCTTTACCATGTAGTTGCATGCATCACAAATATTCTTCTCCTTTGAACATTAGTGAATTTGTCACTATCTACATTCTTTTCACACCTTGGCTCATCTTTTCTCACTGGATTTAACTTTGCTTGACCAACTTTCTTTTCTTCTACCTTCATAGATTTTGCTTTGGTAATCTTTGATTCATTTGACGAGTCGACCTCTTCAAAGCCCAAACTAGATTTGATGCCTGTAGTCTTCTAGTTCCTTATGATCTTATCCAGCTTCATAGAAATCTCTTCACATTTGTGTTGAGCAAGGTGCAGTAGCAACATTGTCATTGTTGTCAACACAGTCAGATAGATCTGTTGATGCAGTGGATAGGAAGTTCAAAAGCTATTCAGATGTAGAAGACAGGAGCTCAAAGGTTCCTCAAAGCATGTACAATGATTTTCCAAGAAGAACGAAGGGGCCCATATGCAAAAGATCAAATAAAAAGACAAGTAAGAAAAGTGTCGCGATATCATGACATATACAGCAAAGCAAGAAAAACTGTCACGATTTTGCGACATGTTGGAAGAGAGAAAAAGTAGGAAAAATTGTTACGATTTCACGACATGTTGGAAGAGAGAGAAGAAGCAGGAAAAAATGTTGCGATTTCATGACATGTTAGAAGAGAAAGAGAAAGCAGGAAAAACTATCATGATTTCATGACATGTTGGAAGAGAAAAAGGCAAGTGGAAAAACTATTGCGATTTTGCGACATGTTGGAAGAGAAATATAAAGCAGGAAAAACTGTCATGATTTTGCGACATGTTGGAAGAGAAAAAGACAAGTGGAAAACTATCACGATTTCACGACATGTTGGAAGAGAAAGAGAAAGCAGGAAAATCTGTCACGATTTCGCAACATGTTGGAAGAAAAAGAGAAAGTAGGAAGAAGTGTCACGATTTCGCGACAAGTTCGAAGAAAAGAGAATAAGTTGGAAAAGTGTCACGATTTCGTAACATGTCGCATTTTTGTGACTAAAATAGGAGAGAGAAAGCAAGTTGGAAAAGTGTCACGATTTTGCGACATGTCGCATTTTCACGACTAAAATAGGAGAGAGAAAGTAAGTTGGAAAAGTGCCGCAATTTCGCGACATGTCGCATTTTTGTGACTAAAATAGGAGAGAGAAAGTAAGTTTGAAAAGTGTCACGATTTCGTGACATGTCGCATTTTCACGACTCGAAAAGGGCAGGAAGGAAGAGAAAGAAAAAGTGTCATGATTTCGTGACATGTCGCATTTTTGCGACTCGAAAAGGCCAGGAAGGAAGAGAAAGAAAAAGTGTCGCGATATCGTGACATGTCACATTTTTGCGACAAAAGAAAGAGAGGAAGCGTATGGAAGCAGAACTATCATGATTTTGCGATAAAATTAGAAAGCAAGACTTCGAAAGCAGAAGTGTCAGGATTTCGTGACAAAAGCAAAGAAGAAGACTTCGAAGGCAGAAGTGTCACGATTTTTTGACAAAAGCAAAGAAGTAAAGTATGGAAGCAGAAGTGTCACGATTTTGTGATAAAAGTAGAGAAGAAGACTTCAAAGGCAGAAGTGTCGTGATTTTGTGACAAAAGTAAAGAAGAAGTATACGGAGGTGAAAGTGTCATGATATCGTGACATGTTGTATTTTCGCAGGCCAAGGCAAAGAGAAAGAGGAGAGAGAAAAAAGTGTCACGATATCGCGACATGTATTTTCGTAGGCCAAAGCAAAGAGAAAGAGGAGAGAGAAAAAATGTCACGATATCGCGACATGTTGCATTTTTGTGGGCCAAAGCAAAGAGAAAGAGGAGAGAGAAAAAAGTGTCGCGATATCATGACATGTATTTTCGTGGTTGAGTTGAAGCCGATGAAGACCGATGACAACCGACTAAAATTAGGGTTTTCAGTTGTTATGCAAGCCAACTAAGATTAGAGTTTTCATCATGAAAATGTTGTTATAAAATGAGGGTTGTTTGGAGAATTGTGACGAATTTGAATACGTCATTGAATGCGAGTCAAAGTGTGAAATGTGGTCGTAAGAGCGTAGAAAGCATAGAAGCGGTGAGATGATGGCAAAGTGCACAAAGTGAGCGAAGAGTCATGTCGAATTGTCCTAAGTGTGTTTGTGAGTGTGCAGATAGAGCAGAATGTGCAGAGAGTGTAAAGGGCAAAGATAAACACTAAGTGCATCTGTAACAAAGCAGAGTGTGCGAAGTGATTACACAGAGAGAGTAGAATGCACAGAGAGCACAAAGGTGAAAAAGACCAGTCAGGGTCTTTCAAAAGCAAAGGTATCTTACTATCAATCTTCTAATTTTAGAATTGAAGTCCAATTTGATGCTTGGCATCAAGGGTTGGTGCTCCTTCCAATTGGTGCTAGTAAATCAGGGGTTGGTGCTCCTTCCAGTTGGTGCTGGTAATCCAGGGGTTGGTGTTCATTTTTTTTGGTGTAGATAAATAAGAGGATGGTGCTCCTTCCAGTGGGTGCTAGTAAATTGATTGTAATGTTGGTGCTTTCACAAAGGTTGGATTTGAATGGTAGTCCAAGCAGTCATTCTTGAGGAGTAGCCAAATTGGTGAACCTCGTTAAATCTTGTGTTGTGTGATGTTATCTTAAGATACTTGCTCTATCTGGTTTTAATGTTTCATTATTTTAGTTTTAAAAGTTGTGAATTTAAGTTTAAAGAACTACACTGATTCAACCCCCCCCCTCTCAGTGCCATTGTAAGACTAACAATTTGTATTAGATCCAAGTTCCCTTCTCAGGCTAAATTAGTCAAGGTTGATCTTGGATTAGTACGCAATAGGTAAGAAGAATAGATCCTCCTCCAAAAGGGTATCTTAGTCAGTTTCAGTTCCTGTGGAAGAGAAAATTGAACTAGAAAAGGTTGAAAGAGTGAATTCTAAAGTATGTGATGAAGGTGAGTTGATCGTTGCACGTAAAGAGTTGAATATAATACTGTCAAAGAAGTTGGAAGAATATGGGGATAATATTGAATATCTCCTCTTACAAATTCAAAAATCCAAGAAAATAGAAGAAGCCTTGAAGTCACGCCTGGATGATAGAGACGATGAGATCAAGGAGGCCAAGTTACAAACACATCAAGCTCAGTTCGAAGCTTTAAAGTTGAATAACGATGAGAACATAGAGGTAGATATGCTGAGAGTTAATGAAGTCCTAGAGAATGATTCTAAAAAGGAAACAGGTGGAGGTCTTTTCATCACACTCGAAGAAGAAACAAAAAAAGAACAGGAATGTGATGAAGAAGAAATCGATGCAAAAATAAATTCGAAAGAGGAACTAATTGTAGCTCTAGAATTGAAGATAGAAAGAAAAAGGAATAAGGAAATCTCAAGAAAGCTTGAGGATGCAAATGAAGTAATAACCAGTTTGAAAGTATAGGTAGAAGAATTCAAAAGGATTGAAGAAACTCTCAGGTCACAGATCAATGAGAAAGAGATTAGTTGTTGCAAACAAGAGGAAGAGATTATTTTATTGAAGAAACAACTAGAAAAGGTCAATACAAATCTCAAATTCGAGAAGAGCACAGAGTTGCTAGATAAAATGATAAGCCAACAAAGAAGCTCCACGGATAAGCGTGGTCTTGGATATGAAGCTGAACAACCTTCTGTATCGCTCCAAATTTTTCACACCCTTACCTTCGGGCTATAGGATCCATGCCCGAAAGGGGGATGTGAAAAGGATGGCGCGGTACCTCGGACTGAGAGGCCTTGCGAAGGTCCCGCCTCTCAAGGGAGGTGTATATTGGTGATTTTTCGACGGATGGTGGGTTCACCAGGAAACATTAAATGGTAGTTTCTACGCCTAGGTTGGGAATGTGTTTTATGTGTTCGTTTTAGCCTTAAGCATTCAAGTCCTAGGTTTGGCCAAAATGCGTCTAAGCTATTCTATATGAAGATGCAGATTAAATGAATACAAAAAATAGAATTAAGACAAAAAACAGAGAAATTAAAGAATGTTAAAAGAAGAATACCTGATCCGGATGTCTGATGAAGATTCTGATTCTTGAAGCAGTCAGGATCGCCTCTGATTTGATAGGATCGTCTGAGATCAGACAAGATCATCTGAGATCTGACGAATTTGTCAGACGAATTTGTCAGAGACCTACAAATAGAGAAATAGGTGCAAAACACAAAAAATGCAACTATTCTAACAGAGGGAAACAGTGTAAAATGACAGCAATAATATCAAACTAAAACTTCAAAATAGAAACATGAATGCATTATGCTAATTTAATCACAATTATGACTTAATTATGCATTTGATCTAGATGGGTGAACTCCAAAATGCAAGATAGTATAAAATATCGAATAAACTAGCTAATTGCAAAATAAAACAATAGATTGAAAAGATGAAGAAATGCAAACGTAAGGCACTGATTGCCTCAATGTTGACTGTAATTGAAATCGTCTCGCATTGGTACGAAATCATCTCTGATTCGACAGGATCGCCTCCGATCTGAACAGGATCGTCGATGACGATGAAAGCTTGCTCCGACTGAAAAACACTAAGGTACCTACAACAAAATTTGAGTAGAACTAATGCAAACAATAATTTGAGATATCTTAATGCGTGTGAAGTCAGTTTACAGAGGATTTCAGCCAGGGGGGTGCTAAGGGAAGGGCTTAGGATTAAATAAGCTTAGGAGGGAGGTTAGGAGGTTGGAGATCATCCCTATTTGGGAGATCTCCAACGAGGGAGGGTCTCTAATGACGCAGACATGCTTCTGCCCGGATTAGAGACCCGTTGGAACAGAAGCTAATTGTGCAAAATCAGTTTTGGGACAAGATCATCTGGACGTCCTAGCCCAGATGAAATCGTCAGATCTGGGTGATATCGTCGATCGATGACGATATCGTCACGTCAAAAACTCTAAAAATGGGGAAAGGGGAAATGGATTAACCGACGGTTAACGGGCGGTTTGGGAGGTTAAAATTTGAATTTAAATTATTTACTAAAGTAAATGTAATTATTAAGATTTCATTGCGCCAATTTTAGGGTGCTACATTTTGCCCCCTCTTTAGCGAATTTTCTGAAGAAAATGCGTTAAATATGAGTTCTTCTCGATCTACGAGAAAGCAAAAAATTATTCCCATTTTTAGGCGACGATTCTTGGTCGAATCGTACGACAGCTTACTATGGTGCCCCCTCCGTGTTTTTACCCAAATCGAACGTTTGAGGTAAAAACGCGAAAAAGCAAAATTTGAAAAAAATGTTTTTAATTGTGTTTTGAATAAAATTAAGAAAAATAGGGTAAAACCCTAATTCATTTTTACTATTCATTTTTTTGGTTTTAGAGCTCTGCAAGCAAAAATGGTGGAGACGGCGCACAGATCAACAAAGGTCCGATGCGGGCTACGGGTAAGAGTCTAAACTTAGTTTAGAATGTTTTAATTTGAATTTACATGCTTTTTAGGTGAATTTTAAATAATTTTTGAGCATCGCGGCCATTTTTGGGCCGTCGACGTCGTCGGGACGAAATCGTCCCAATTTCGACGAAATCGTCTCAAGTTCGCCAATTTCGTCTAAGGGCGAAATCAACAAAAGGGGGACGATTTCGTCAAATTAGGGACGATTTCGGCTTGCAAAATCGGAGACGATTCTGCTCAAATTTGGGACGATATCGTCCAATAGTGGACGATATCATCATTTGTATAAAATTGAACTTATTTTAACTTGCATTATTAATCACTTGAATTGTTATTAATGATTGTTTGTTGTTTTGTTGTTTATGTTGTAGAGAGGATTGCTAAAGAGCAAGGAATGGAAATATGGAGGTTTGAGAGATGACTTGGCCGCTCTTACATAGGAAGAGTGGGATCAGCTGGCACAGGCCGGCTTACAGCATGTGGCAAAAATGCCACAAGTGTCTACAGACATGGGGCTACTGACAGCCCTAGCAGAGAGGTGGTATCCAGGTTCTTCCTATTTTTGGCTACCGATAGGGGAGATGACTCCCACACTAGAGGATGTATGGAGGATTCTGAGGATCCCCATACAAGGACGGTTGATCACTCTTACGGCCAATCAGGGCCATGCTATGGGGCGGTTGTGTGGTGACTCGAGCTTCGCCCTAGAGAAGGGCGAAGTTAACATCGAGGCACTACGTCAGATGCCTAGGGCATCTAGACTCACACAAGTTTTGGCCAGAGTGGTTGGTGGACTTTTGATGTGCCACCAGAGCGGGTGCAGGGTACCATGGATGCTAGCAGATGTGATCTACGATATGCGAGACCATGGTTATAGGTTTGCTTGGGGCAACTTTGTTCTATGCCAGCTATACAGGATCCTGCATGGGGTCATGTACAAGGGCGATCGATGTCTAGTTATGACATCGCTCCTACAGGTTTGGTGCTCGGAGCACATTGCAGTGCGAAGGCCGGTAGGGCTTCCTTTGACAGGGATTGACGAGGAGAGGCCCCGAGTTTTCTACTGGTGGCTCCGAAGAGGGTCACAATGGTGGATTGACCTATCGATGTCCCAGAGACTACTGGATGACCTTGTCCCAGATCAGATCACCTGGAGGCCATGGCGAGAGCACCCAGGGTGGGCCGAGGATGGATAGGAGTTGGCTCATGTTAGGCGAGTTTGTTGGTTGTGGATGGAGAGGGGAGAGGTGGAGCTCCACCGCTACGACCGAGTTTTGTGATAGTTCGGTCTACAGCAGGGGATCCCATCTCTTAGGGATTATGAGTTTTCTCGGACTGTCCGGGATAACACCATAGTGAGCGGGGCTCCAGACATGCAGCGCTTCTGGAGTCAGGACTCGGATGATGCCCCCATTCAGCCAGTGGATGGGGACGACACAAGGGTAGCCGATGGCTACGATGCCTGGTACGTAGGCATCCGCCCTCCTCGGATGACGAGGGCTCAGGGTTCGATACACGTCAGTTGTGCGTCGGATAGGGAGGTGGTGCCAGGCGGCTATGGAGGTGGCCCAAGGTCATGACGAGAGAGAGATGAGGAGGCCACAGGCACAGGAGAGGCCACGACAAAGGGAGAGGAGGGAGGAGAGACCCCCTTCTCCATAGAGAGAGAGGCCACCATCGCCCAATAAGGGCAAGGGTGTCGACACTAGGGAGAGTAGCGAGACAGTGACTCTTCGAGTGGAGACAATCCATCTCCAGGCATAGGTGCAGACCCTACAGGAGGAGGCTGCACGACACCGAGCTGAGGTTACACAACTCAGAGACGAGATTGCATGCCTCAGAGCACATGGCGGAGGGGCGAGCACTGGGGAGCTGACACGGGCTATTGCCCAAATCACTTTCTATTAGACATTATACTATCAGATGGTGCCAGAGGAGGATAGACTACCCCTGCTAGCTAACATCGTAGATCCGATCAGGATCGGGTCGTCGAGGACTTCGTCCCGATCAATGACTAGGACTCGCAGTACTACACATACTGCGATGGGGCCACCTCGTCCACCTCAGGGCGGGGGAGGAGATGAGGCTGAGAGCTCGAGGGGTTCTCGAGGCTAGACTACTGCATTACATTGTACAGATTGATATATAGTTTTTATTATTTTTGATAGAGGATTGAGTATGTCGAGGTACAGATTGTGGCATACCAATCTAGTTTTGATGATGTATATATTGTTGATATATATATGATATGAGATATGTTTTTGATCATATGACTTGTGTCTTGTATTTTTATGATGCTTTTATGTTTGATTGATTGATTTGATGATTCATGTAATTACGTCATTGGAAATATTATGATTTTGATGTCATGCTGTAATATTTTAAATGAAATAATCTGATGTAACAAATTGGTTGTTTGTGATGCAATGTGATAAAAATAAAAAGAGACTTCTAACAATAATTTCAAAGGACATTGTCGCTATTATAGACCATTTCATGGAGTCGCCGCTCACTTGGTCGTCAAGCTAATCCCAGTATAGAAATATTGTTAAAAGTAAAAGAGTGCTTAAGAGACTGTCTTAAGACTTTGGTGCAATGGTGCAAATGATGATGATGATAGTTTGTTTTTTAGATTTTCATAAAAAATAGTATGCATGAAATAATGTTAAAATGATTTTTGCTAGGCATAAATTCCTAAGTGTGATAAAATTTTTGGATAATTCCTTAGGAATTATACCATCATTGCAAAATTGAAGGTTGACATAATGACATGAAATACTGATAATGTGTTTGTTTTTTGTTTAAAAACATAATTGTATAATAGAATGATTTAAGTCATATGGTTTTCATGATTTTTAAATAAATGGGGAATAAAAATTGTTACAATGGTTTGCGCTAGGCATAGAATATGTAGGTATAGACTTATACCATCATCGCGAAAATCAAAGAAAAATAGATTGTTTTATTGCATGGTTGATTTTTTAATAAACAGAAAATATGAAGATGAGGACTTGCGCTAGGCATAAAATTCCAATTTTGGTTTTGGAACTATACCATCGTCGCGAAAGTCGATAAGAAGTTATATATATGTATGTTTTTATTGGATGGTTTTGAAAGAAATTTTGATTTTTCTATTATATAGTTGTCTTTATGCTAAACAACTGTACTTGAAAGAAGAAAATGAATTATTCCAAACAAGTTGCAAAAAAATATTTCAAAGTATTTTGAAGACAAAATTTAGATTTATAAGGAATCCCATGTGCATATGTGAATTCATTTCCAATCTTGATTTATCATAATGATACACAAAATCTCTCAAATATAAAATGTGTGTGCAATTGCTATGTTCATTTACCAGTTTTGAGCAAGATAATATGATACAAGTGATTTGAAGAAACCAAATAAGTGTTCATTAACCATGATGTAGATGCATATAACCATACTAGACTACTATGTAGGTCGGATTATCAAGAGCTAGCTAATCCATAAGTAGACATAGGTCTATACAAAAGAAGGTCGCTAATGTGACAGACATATCGCCACGCTAGGAGTTACCCAAGGCCAAGCAGGTTGGGCACAAACCACCTGTTATGGGGCTTACCTCACGGTTTTCGAATAATTGAGAATTCCAGGGATTCAAGCTCATCAACCCTTCTTTTCTTTTCAAAGGGTAGGGAAAGGGATTTTATTGCTTTCTGGATTTTTTGCTTTCTTTTTCTTTTTGTATTTTTGCTTGATAATTGAGATAATGCTTGAAATATTGCTGTAATGATATAAAATAACATTTTTTGTCTTTTTCTCTTTTTCTTGAACTTTGCTTTTTTTTTGTTCTATACTAGGGATACTTGCTCAGATTAGCTGTAGAGCAAGGGATTTTTATTCTGGGTAGGGGTGAGCTTGTCCTTTTGCCAATTCTCAAAGATTCTAGACCATGTGCATGATAGGATAGCAAGGGAAACTTTTCGCTCAAGAAACCACTTCTACTATGTAGCAAAGCATGGAAATTACAAATATAATCATTTTATTGTGAAAAGATGTGCTTGGTTTAAGTAAATAACAAGATCAATTCTCTATGCTCAAACTTTATTTAATTGAATTTTGTGGACTTTGATATAAGAGAGATTAGTAATCATGCCAGATAAAATCAAGATATTTATTTTGTGAGTGTGAAAGTGAGAGATTCCAAATAAATACTAATTTATCCAAAATAATTTGAAACATATAACTGCAATAATTGTAAGAAAATATATATAAATACTTTTTGAGAAGTTTTGAGAATGTTGACTCTCTCTTTCTTCTTTATATTGTTTTGGTTTTGAAAGAGTCAAGAATATTGCCTTTTTGATTTTTTTTTATATTTTTATCATTATTTTTGTTTTTATTTTTGTTTTTGAACAAAAAATTAACAAGTGCCATAAATAAATACAACAAATAGTTTTGAAGATTTTGATGATTATGAATGTTTTTGGTGTTTTGGAATTTATAAATTGAAAGAAATACAAGATAGTGATTTTGAAATATTTTAAACAAATATATACAAGGATAAAATGACCAAATTTATACATAGTAACGTTTAAGATGCAAAATATTCATGGGTTCTTTAAGTTCTTTACCATCTAAGGTAGATAATTTGTATGCTCCCGATTCAAATTTAGCAATAATAATGTATGGTCCAAGCCAGTTGGGCTCAAATTTACCTTTAAGGTCCTTAGTTGCATTTGTATTTTTTTGATTTTCCTTTAAAACAAGGTCGCCGATCTCAAAGGATCGATGACGAACTTTTTTAGCATATGATATTTTAAGCTTGTTTTGGTAGGCACGGAGATGCTCCAAAGCATTGATGCGTTTTTCATCTAGGAGTTCCAGCTGACTGAGTTCTTGTATAAAAATAACCTTCAATAGTTTTTCTAGTTCTCCTTTGACTAGTAAGGCCATTTTGGGATGCATTTTTCTAAGTTTTTGTTTAACAGGTTTAGCATCCGGATGGACCACTAGATGATGCATGACTACAGAAGGGTCTAGACCTGGCATATCTTCATATGTCCAAGCGAAGACATCTTCATACTCTTTAAGGAATGCAATGTATTGTTCTTGTTTTTCTTGACTTAATTCTGATCCAATATTGATTATGTGAGGATTGTCCTCAGTTCCAATATTAATTTTAATGAAATTTTCTACCTCCATGTGTAGATCTCTTTCAAAATTAGGTGGGGTAGGTGAAACGCCCAATTCTTGTAATTCTTGTAAGGTTAATTTGGATAATTCATCTTGAGGATTAGTGGCCTCAAGTTGGGCTATAGTTGGTATAGAACCATCAAAATAAAATCCATTGTGTAACATCTCTTCAACGGAGACATCATGGAAGATATCTCCTTCCAACTCTTCATCGGGGTCAACAATCATTTCAGGGTAAGCTATGGATAGCATGTTACATGTAAATGGCTGATTTTTTAGAGACAAATCATCATGCCTATCCAAATAATCTTGATAGAATATGAGGTGATCATCATCTGCAAAAGGAAAGGGTTGACCCTTACTAGGAAATAGGCCCACACCACAGCGGGCAGGCCACGGTTCTACCTCGAAAGTTTCTTTCATGCCATTTTGGAAAGGTCCCAAGCCTTTCCATTTATATCCCATTTTAAGCATTATGGGTTTAGCTTTAATATATTCATTGGTAAAATAACATCGAGCATATCCCTCATGATGAGGTTTGATATTTCGAGGGATTCTTCCCCAGTCATATCCTTTATAAATGAAGGCACAACTCCCGACTTGGTAAGTACTTCCCATAGGTTGTGGGAGGCCCAAAGTACGAGGAGATGGCAGCAAGTTATTTAAAAGAATTGAATCTTGCATGAAAGCATTTGTTTTTTCTGATATTAAGATTGTGGATAAATCTGGTAAAAGTTCATCAGAAAGAGCATAAGATGTAGAAGCATTTGTTTTTTCTGATATTAGAATGTAAGTAAACACTAGCAAGACAAAATTTATGGTCTTCTCTACTCAAAGAGAGTAAAAATAGCCATATATATATATTTTTTGAAAGAAATCCTTTAGAGGTAGTAATAAAATCCAAATAACTTAGCTTAGATTTTTAAAGTAAACTCAATTGGAGAACATGTATTATGAAAAAAATAAAAATAAGATGGAGGACACTCTACTCATTGCTAAATAGGGATAAAAATTAGAGATGTGGGATTGAGAAAAAATTAAGGTCATTTTTGGGTTATTAGTTATTCCAGTGATGATATGAGGGTGTGAGATGTGGGTTGGTAATAAATTAAATTTTAAATGGAGATAAATATAAAGAGTTCAAAAGAAACTAATTACAATAATTTTAAAATTAAAGCATAAATTCCATATGAAAATTTACTTGCTAAATTAGGGAATTTTACACTAAAAGAAGAAGCTATGATAAGGCTATTGGGGTACTTAAAGAAAATACAAAGAACAAGAAGATAATAGATTTCTAAAACAAGTAATATAAGAACAGAAGAAAATAAAAGTTACATGGATAAAATAAGAGAAAAAATGGGTGAACAACTGGAGTATAGAATTTCATGAGGTTCAATTATCCAACAAAGAAATTAAATAGTATGTGAGGAAAAATTCAAACTTGTCATATGGAATAAAAATTTAGAAAAGAAAAAAAGTTGTACATCAAGAAGTTCAACTTAATTTATGAACACAACCGAAAGAAGTACATAGATGTAAAAATCAAATAGATGAAAAATTACTTATAGCCAAACTAAGATTTAATTCACATCTCCAAAACTAGGATATGGACAATTTATCAAGAGGTATGGTTAGAGCAAATATATATATTTTGTATAACATGAGTAGGGACATCAAATAATATTTTGTAATGGAATGTAAATCCTACAAGAATATCATAACTGTTTATGAGGACACTCTAAAAGTAAACTCACTAATGAAACTTTTTGAAGAATTGATAATAGAAAAATAGAAAAACTTCTCATCAAAATCAACAACAAAAGAAACATGCTCAAAGATGACAAGAGGATGTTGAGCTTTTCGATGTTGTTGTTGTCAAACTTCAGAATTCTAAATAAGATATCCAAGGTTTGAATTCAAAAAGGAGTAGAGTTGTACACCATACTTCATCTTGTATTAAATCTCATGGTCCCTCAAACTATTTTTGTCTAGTGAATGTAATTAACATCATTTCGTTAATAACAATTTAAATATATGTTTTTAATTGATCACATGGAATTGAAACAAGGTTCACTTATATTACATAAAGACATAGTAGTTGTCATGCATGTATTGCTAACATCATATATTGGCATAATTAACACAATTTCATTTCATTTCACAATTTAAATATATATTTTTAATCCATTAAATGGAATTGAAATAAAATTCACTTATATTGCATAAAACATTTGTATTATTATGCCTTCATTGCTTGCTATTGCAACATTTAAATATGATACATGTATGATTTAATAAAATTCAAACTAAATATCCTTTCTAAAAATTAAAAAATCTAATCTTTAAACTAAATATCATTAATAATAATCCAAATAATAATTTAACTCTACTAAATTATACTTTTCAAATAAGATTTCCTTCGTTAAACTAATATTATTTAATAATTGCTACCCATATATTAACTTCAACTCTATTAACTTATAATTTTTAAGTTAAAACATATGCCTGTTGTCTAATCTTATAAGTTCAATTTACCATTGGTTCATTTTTTTTTTTCTTTTCTTTTTTATCTTAGGAACGTCCTCTCAAAATCAATTTATGTTAATTTTATTTGCGAAAACAATTCCTTTGAAGAAATTTAACCAAAAGCTAATCATTTCTTGTCATTTGTCATCTAATTTGCATCGTAGTTATCATCCATTAACTCCACTCTTTGCAAATCGGCTTTTCTTCATGGAATCATATTCATATGTCCTCCTCCGTAGTTCGGTATCTACCGTAGCAAGGTAGTCTATTCCTTCGTAGGGGTACAACCTCACTACATTCAATCGTTTCCCCTTGTCAGTATCGTATGTTCTAAGCTTATCTTGTTATTCTCCGTTTCTGGGGCATCTTCTCTCAATTTTATCGGAAAAACAAAGAAGAACATGCCATATTGTGCTTCATGTTTAAGTAGCAGACCTATGTTGAGTTCTCAGCCTTTTTACATGGAAATTGCCGACAGAAGATTTTAGATATCATCTCCGAATTCTGGTTTTATGGTCTTGTCGTTATTGCTATGCCCCAGTCTGCACACAAAGGTTAGCTCCCTATAAAACCTCCATTTCCGAATTTCATGGCCTCTGAGCTACAGTTCCCTGAGATAGATAGTTCACTTGGAAGGTATGCAGGCTCTTTCTTGACAATTTTAGTTAATATAGAAATTCCTGGAATTTAAAGAATGTTCAAAGTTTAGGTTTTGACGTGGACAAAATTTCTTGCCCAAGATCTTGACCTATTATTTTTAGTCTATCAAACTGCTATGATTGTTATTCTATTTTGATAGTGATGAATTCGGATTTAGGTTATCGCTAGGTGGATCTTTCTCATAAACTCTCAGCTTATATTGCAAGGCCTACCTCTGGGCTTATACTGTTATAAGAGGGTAATCATGATTGGGGTCAAGTTTTCTTGCTAGACTTTAGACTTTCACCTTATATTGCACGGCTTACTTTTGAGATTATATTGTTGCATAAAGGTGATCACTCTTGCATTAAGTGTCCATCATGAACGCATACTAAGCTTGAAGATTAAATTTAAACCTTAAGACTTGAATTTGAATTTATAAAAACTTTTCTTAGAGACTTCAGACTGAGCCTTATTCATAATATACAACCCATTTCAAGAGGTGGTCATAATTTTTAACCGTTGTGAATTGTTTATAGTTTAAGCTAATAATAGAATTTATTGTAATCAATAAAAATCTTGCAAGTTTATAGGCTATATATAACCATGTTGCTGGTGATTTATTGAGGTGAAAGTATTGAGTGATTCCTCTTGTGATTTGATGTATGATTAGGTGTAAATTTTGTTTCGAAAAGTTCCAATTTCAATGGAGCAGAAAGCTGAAGATGCAGGAGAGGTGGTCTCAATAGCTCCTAAAACAATGCGAAAAGTCCACTGGAGAGAGCCTGTACCTCATGATATCAATATCTTGTCACCACAAGTGAGCGAGGAAAGAACATGCACACACATAACTTCAAGACCTGCAATATCTGTGCCTAGAGAAGTGCCACGACAGAAGGGTTTCATGTCTTCATTCTTTTCAATTTGTAAGAAGGCAGAAGTTTCAGAAAGGCGGACCATCAAGAAGGAAAATGGGGACCCCTTCCATTCAAGAGAAGTCCCTATCAGACGTCAGGGAAATCAGAGAAAGGGGTATGCCCATGACAAAGTGAATGCAAATAGATCATATAATGGTCGAGCCAAGGGATATCAGAATTCCAGAAGAGGGAGGTGAAATTATGGATATCTAGATCTTTAGGGTTAATTTTGTAGGAGGAAAGAGCGCCATCGTTTTTATCAATGGTGGTGGACTGCTTGCACCATATAAGACTGTGTTTTCAATGTATAGATTACCTATTCTTCAAAATCAAACTGATGGAACCATTTCAAATTGTTTTTGAATTTAAATTAGGTTTTGTTCGAAATGATAAAACTATTTCAAATTGTTCTTGAATTTAGATTACGTTTTGCTCGAAATCGAACTGATGAAAACTTTGATTGTTACAAGCTTAAAGCAGACATAAACTTTGATGGTTACCGGATTGATTGTTACGGACTTTAACAAATTGAAAAATTGATTCAGGACATGTCCTTTTTGCTTGTCTTTATGTTTCAGAAAGTTCTGATTTTTGGCAGGCTCGTCTTAAGAAAACATTTTTTTAACCTAAAACTAAAGGATGCCCCGACAAAAATAAAGAGTTATTTGTGAAGTAAATGTTGTTTCATAAGAACCGATAATAGGTTGATTAGTAAGAACGGTCTTTCTGATTCGCTTCCACCAACGATTATAAAAATTATGTAATGTTTCATCAGATTCTAAACAAAAATTCTTTGGGGAGTTTTAGAGGGTTAAATGTATTTGAAGATTGGGTAGACTGGTAAGTGTTGGTTTGGTTGCATTTATCAAGAAGATATCCAGGTTCAAAATTTAGGGCAGCCTGTTTGCAAAGGTAATAGTGTGATGTGAATCCTCTAAGTGCGCACGTACAAATCTTGCGACCCATGGTCCCCTTCAGGTCGGGTCAATAATAACCAAGTGGAACCGATGAAGGTACAAAAAATATAAGTTTGGTGGAAGTGGAATAGTGTGGCCAGTGGTCCCCTTCACGGGTCAACAATAAAAAAGTGGTCCTCTTCACGTTGGGTCAATAATAACCAAGTGGAATAGGTTTGGTGGCTGATGGAAGCAACCCATATGGTTTGAACCCTGCATTTGTCACCTTCACATTGGGTTAATAATAAGCAAGTGAAATAGGTTTGGTGCAAGTGGAATAGTTTGGTGGCCAGTGGTCCTCTTCAGGCTGGATCAACAATAACAAAGTGGAATAGGTTTGATGGACACACTCGGTCAACAATAACAAAGTGAAATAAGTTTGGTGGACAATAACAAAGCAGAATAGATTTTATGAAAGTAGCCCCGTAATTTGAGCCTTGCAAACTAAAATTAATATGATTGTCACCAACTTTCTATGTAACACAAAAAATATTTTAGACATAGATGTTTTTTTAGGCGAGCGATGATATGGGTTCGGAAAGACGTAGAAAAACATGAAAGTCATTAGAGATTTTTTCTATTAGGTATTAATTGGAATAATTTTTTTACAAATAAAATTAGTTTTATTGGAATAATGAAATAATTTATTAAAATTAAAAAAAATTAAATTAAATTTAGAAATATGTAAAAAAATATTATTTTATAAATATAATTAAATTTTATCATAAATATATATTAATGATAATAATAATTTACAAAACAAACATCATGATAAATAATAAAAAATTTAGAAAATACCTTCTTTAAGTATTTTCTAAGCATTTCATGTATTGAAGAATGGAAAGTCTAGTTTTATAAAGATATCAAAGTGATTCAAATCTATTTTTTATTAGATGGACGAAGAAGTTTTGAAAGGACCTCCAAACCTTTTACAAAAAGAAACTAGTCACCTTTCTAGGAGAAACTATGAACGTAACAATGCACACAATGTAGTAAATAAATTGATAAACCTTATCATAATTAAATCTTGGAATCTAGCAACAACAACCGAGAGAGGAGTAGCCAGAAAATGAAACTAAAAATCAAAGGAAACTAAGATTCCAAGTAGGGGAGGAGATAAAACTAAAAAAACACAAAGAACAACAAAAGCCCAAAAGGGAAAGAAGCCCAAAAATGAACAAAACAAGAGATCCAAGAAAACCCCAATTGAGAGAAGCTAGGACACCACCAAGACCAGTCAAATATTAGTTTTGTTGGGCCCCACATCATTCTCCTCTTTAAGCTCATTCATCTCCCATGGATCCCAACCCATAAGGATGAGATTTTTCTCTACACAGGAGATTGTGGCTTGCATGGAATCAATCAGGGATTTTTTAAGCTGCAACAACATCATTTTAAGAGGTTTAAGGGTCAAACCCCCATCTTAGATCCTAGGATTCTATAGCTTCCTAGTACTCTCAACTCCAAGGATAAGCTTTGATTTTTTGGAAGGTAGTAAAAAATATTTAAAATATGAGTCATCAAAATTCAAAGGTACCTTTGCACGGTTGGCCATGTTGGCCACCAATCTCTTGGTCCTTCTTGTCCCTTATTCATTGCCCCTTGACCCTTTCAAAGGATAATCCACCACCCTTACTATAAAATCCACCATAGGGGTAGCAATAATAGCTTCCTAACTCAAATAATTAGTCTCTAGAATTGGAAGAGTTAGGGTAGTCCACAATAGGTGTTGAAACCCTATTAAGGGAATTCGAGATACCTTCTCCATCCAATCCTCTAGATTTAACCACATAATCAAAGAGCATCTTTGCTAGGCCCTGATGAGTTGGATCCAAGGTCACACCTTTTTCACCCTACTAATAGACTTGGTCAAAGACTCATTCAAGAAAGATAAAATATTCATCAACATCTTGTGGTAGAGATGGTTGAGGAACATGAAATGGTATCTTCACACAATTTTATGGTTATTATCGAGGGTAACATACTACATTATAACAAGGACCACTCGATCCTAAGGAGCCTTTAATGAGTTCTACTTGAAACTATTATGAATTCTGACCAGCTCTTCCTCTTCTTTTAAGAAAATCTACGATTCTTTCAATAGGAAATGTTTTTTCCTATTATGAACAAAACCATCTACTACGAGACCAATTACTTCTACAATTAAAGGGACATTAATTTAAAACTCTACAATACCAAGCCTGACCACACCATTTCACCAAGAGTACACTAGGTGCATGGCCATCTCCCTATGGTGTCCAACAAACTTTAGAATACATTCAAGAATATTACCTTTCTTAAAAAAATTCCTAACATCTTCATAGATTGTCAGGGAATTTGGCTCAAGGATCAAAGTTGCCATCATGACCAATGCTCTAAATCCACTAAGGAAAACCCACTTAGCTCCTAAATCCCTTATACCACTCAAAAGTCCTAAAATGGTAGAAGTACCTAGGCGAATAAAAATACCTTGATAGAAAGGGAAATGATAGTCAAATCTATCAACCATATTTATTGGAAACTCGTTGTAAGCAAGCTACTATTAAAATAAATCTCACACACATGACATACTAAAAATAACTAAAATGCATGTAATAATATAATAACACTATGTAGAAAGTAATTGTAGAATTGAAATAATATTAAAAATAACTTAGAATCACAAGCCTCTTCGAGGGAGCAACTTCCTTCAATATTTCATTAACTTGAAAAAATATACATTCGTACATGGCTTCATGCCTTTTAAAGAGAAAGCTACATGCAATCCTACCTAAAGGCTCAAGAGTTGACTTGCATGCAAAATGTCACATAAGCTAGAATATTCTACCAAACATCGATTACAATCTTGATAAATGGTTACATGTGATGGCACCACTTGGTTAGGTGCCTTACTTGCCACATACATTACAAAGTATTACAAAACAAAATTATAATAGAATCCCTCCACGTTGAAAGTGGGTCATTACATAATAATGAGAATTATAAAATAACATTAGGATGGGATCCTAACATGTCATTACCCTTCAAAAAGCTTTGTCCTCAAAGCTGAAGGTGAGGAAACTAGTGCTAGAGATGATCAAGAGACTCCCATGGATCATCTTCTGGATGGAGGTCATGCCATTGAATAAGAACTTCAGAAATGGTGCGGTTGCTAAGAGTGCATGTCTGATGATCCAACAATATTTATGGTTCAAGCAAGATATAACCTTATTCATATAACTTTAGGAGTGCAGATTGAATTAGTACCTGATTTCCAACCACCTTTTTGAGAGAGAAAACATGAAAAATAGGATGGAGCTTGGATGTAGGTGGAAGGGCCAACTTGTAGGTTGTAGCACCAATCTACTGTAATACCTAGTAGGGCCCATAGTATTTCACAACAAGTTTCTAGCATTTGTGAAGCTAGAGGGATAACTATTTATAAACTACAAGTGAAGGAAAATCATATCACCCACATCAAAACTATGCTCGAAATGGTGTTGGTTAGCCTATTTGTGCATCCAATTTTAGGCTACATCCAAATTCATCTTTAGTTTATGGAGGATATCAACATGCTAATTGAGAGTAGTTTTGATTGCATGGACCTT
Organism: Wollemia nobilis; assembly: GCA_028583015.1. Lineage (NCBI taxonomy): Eukaryota > Viridiplantae > Streptophyta > Pinopsida > Araucariales > Araucariaceae > Wollemia > Wollemia nobilis. The sequence continues at coordinate 6,601,969 of JAQPPZ010001069.1, read as the reverse complement.
GTAGCTACATGGAATGTAGGAGGAAGGTATGGGTGGAGAGCACCCATAAACTACCTCAAAAGGGGTAACCTTTGTTACTGTGTGATAGGAGGTGTTGTACCACCACTCATCCAAATGAAGCCACTTCACCCAGTAGGTAGGATGATCAGAGGTGAAGCAATGAAGGTAGGTATCCAAACATTTATTGACAATCTTCGTCTAGCCATCTATTTGTAGATGATAAGCTAAAATTATTTTGAGTTATTTCCATATAACTTAAACAATTCTTACCAGAAGTGACTAGTAAAGGTTGGGTCATGATCAAATACGATGGAGGATAGAAAACCATGAAGGTGAAATATGAAATCAAGGAAAATTTGGGCAACAGTGGATGTTGTGTAAGGATGAGATAGGGAACAAAAGTGAGCATATTTTGAAATATGATCCATGATATGGAAATTAAAATGAAGCTAATTATTATTGAAAACTTAGGACTTTAAATAAGTCCAAAAATAAAACCGTAAACCTGGAAATCATGAACGGCTCCAAGGATTTACGTACACAAATCCGGAAAGGCTAAAGATGTAAGCCCTACAATGCCGAAAACAAAAACACCTAGACCTAGACCATTCAACGGAGGAAACAAACAACTCACGTTGATTATTCAGCTGACTAAGTCCTAATGAATTTATCCTAGGTCTAAAAATAATTAGCCCCTAGGTCTAAGTTTCCTCATCATTCGTCCCAACAAAAGAAGCATTGGACTCCAATGCTTTTAACAAAGAGGGAAAATCTCGGGACAGAATGTGAGCAGAAATCCAGCGAGCCTGATGTGGAAATTGGCCTCGACGGGCCACAAGATATGAAGTAGAAACACCTTGGCGTGTTTGTCGGGTCTTCGTATCAAAGACTGTATCGACGTCAAGCGGAAGCTGAGCATCAGGAACCACATCAACTGGATGTATGATGGTTGGAACTGTTTCCAATGTGGAATCATAGTATGGTTTGAGAAGATCAACATTGACAACATCGTGAATGCCAAGATGAGCTGGAAGGTCCAAGCGAAAGGCATTCTCAGAGATTTGTTGAAGAATAGTATAAGGCCCATAACGAAGAGGCTTGATTTTGCTATGTGCCTTATCTAGCAAATCGTCGTTTGTCAAGATGAAACCATACTTTGTCACCAACTTGAAAGGAATGAGGAGTGCGGTGCTTGTCCATCTGTTGTTTCTGCTTTTGCTGAGTCTTCTGAAGAATTTGAACCACTTTGGCTTGAAGACTCTGCAAATGTTGCACAAAAGAGTTGGCCTTGTCTTGTTCCTTCTGAATGTGCATTGTGGCTGAAGAAGGCAAAGACAAAGGTAACTCATAAGGAGCAAGTGGTTGAAAACCAAAACACACTTCAAATGGAGAGTGCCCTGTAGAACCGTGGACGGCCCTGTTGTAGGCGTGCTCAATGTGAGTGAGGCTTAAGTCCCACTTGGCTGGAGTGGAATGATGGTAAATCCTCAAACTCTGCATGAGAGTACGATTAACTACCTCTGTCCGCCCATCGGATTGAGGATGATAAGCTAGTAGAGAAGTTAAGAGATACTCCCAAAATCTTCCAAAGTGATCGCCAAAAGTGACCCACAAAGCGTGAGTCACGATCAGAGACAATGCTGGTAGGAAGACCAAAAGAACGCCATACCACCTCAAAGAAGAGTTGGGCAAGATCCTGTGCAGTACTTGTCTTGCGACAAGGAATGAATTTGGCCATTTTGTTGAATCTGTCCACCACAACAAAGACACAATCATGCTTGCGTACTGTCATTGGAAAACCGCTCAAGAGATCCATGGAAATGCTTTCCCACGGACGAGAAGGAATGGGCAAAGGCATGCTCATTCCCAATGTCCTATTGGCTGATTTGGAGCGATTACATATTGCACATTGTCGCAAGAAGCGAAGAACATCTCTTTGCATGTGTGGCCAAAAGAAAAACCTCTGAAGATGATGAAGAGTTTTTTGCCTACCAAAATGTCCCCCATAGAGTGTGGAATGAGCCTCCTTCAAAAGAGACTCCCTGTTCCCATGAGGAACACAAAGTTTGTCCAATTTGTACAACAGTCCATCCTGAATATGAAAGTCTTGAAGAGCTCTCAAATTTGAAGAAGAAGGATTGGAAAGTTGGTGGAAAACTTTGCCAAAATCTGGATCCATAGGATACTATGTGTAGGCCAAGTTTGGAAGCCAAGATGAGAAGTAGTGACAATTGTCAAAACAAGAGTAGAAGGAGGACGACTCAAACAATCAGCCACTCGCATTGTTTCGTCCTTTCTTGTACTTGATTACCAAATGGAATTGTTGCAAGTACGATGCCCATTTCATGTGCCTAGCTTCCTCAATTTTTGTTTGAGATTGAAGAAACTTAAGGGGCATGTGATCTGTATGAACAATTGTTTCTTTTCCCAAGAGATAATGCCTCCAATACTTGATTGCTTGAACCAAAGCATAGAACTCCTTATCATATGTAGAATAGTTCTTCTTGGCCTCTGAAAATGTTTCTGAATGATAGGCCACTGGATGGCCATTCTGCATGAGCACAGCTCCAAGTGCAACTTGCGAAGCATCAGTTTCTATCTCAAATGGTTGAGACAAATCAGGAAGAACAAGAACTGGTGCAGTACTCAATTTGTGTTTCAATGTGTCAAAGGCTTTTTGTTGATCCTTTGTCCACTGAAACTGAACTTTGATCTTTGTCAAATAGTGTAAAGGTGCAGCAATAGAAGAATATCCTCCAATGAACTTGCGATAGAAATTAGCAAGTCCAAGAAAACTCCTTAACTCCGTGATCGAAGTAGGAGTTGGCCAAGAGAAGATAACTTCAACTTTGGAAGGATCTACTTGCACACCTTTTTCACTAATTACAAACCCAAGATAGGCAATGAATGTTTGCCCAAATGAACACTTAGGAAAATTTGCATACAATTGGTTCTTTCGAAGAGTTTGAAGAACCGTTTCCAAGTGTTCCAAATGATTCTCCCAAGTAGAAGAATATATAAGAATGTCATCCAAATAGATGATTACAAATTGATCTAGACAATCTCTGAATACTTCATTCATCAGCCGCACGAATGTAGTCGGAGCATTTGTAAGGCCAAAGGGCATGACAAGCCATTCAAAGAGCCCCATTTTGGTCTTAAATGTTGTTTTCCAAGTGTCTTCTGCTTGAATTCTCACTTGATGATACCCACTTTTGAGATCAATTTTGGAGAAGAATTTTGCACCTTGCAATTGGTCCAAAAGATCATCAATGCGAGGAAGTGGATAACGATTCTTGATTGTAATCTTATTGAGTGCCCTGAAATCAATGCATAATCTCCATGTGCCATCCTTCTTCAACACAAGCAAGATAGGAGAAGCACAAGGGGAAGTACTGGGTTTGATGAACCCTTTAGTCAACAATGCTTGAATTTGCTTTTTAATTTCTTCCATTTGCACTATTGATTGTCTATACATTGAAGAATTAGGAAGAGAAGATGCAGGAACAATCTCAATACTATGATTAATCTGTCTTTCAGGAGGAAGACTTGTGGGTTCTTGAAAAACATCAAAAAATGATTGAAGTATTGAATGAACTGAAGAACTCCTGTTATTAGTGTGCTTAGGTGCTTGCTTTTCTTCTTGAATTGGTCTGATGAAGATGAGTGCTAATTCCTTTGCTTGATTTACAACTTTGCGTGCTTGTCTACAACTCAACATCAAATTATGTGGTGTTTGTTGTGTACTTCTGATTATGAATGCTTTATTGTCTTTGTGCAAAGTGTATGTATTTTTGTACCCATCATGTATAGACCTCCTATCATATTGATAGGGTCTTCCAAGCAACAAGCCACAACAATCCATTGGAGTTACATCGCACACAACCGAGTCCACAAAAGAAGGACTGAAAGCAAAATTCACAGTGCAAGTGTGTGTGATGTCGGATGTAATCCCATTGTCCTTCCATCCCAAAGGATAAGGATGAGGATGGGGATTCATCGGTAACTTCAGTTTGTCAACAACGGACCTCGCAATTAGATTTTTCTACGAGCCGCTATCGATTATACAATCAACCATAAAGGTGTCACTGAGATGGACCGTAGTCACAAACAAATTCTCACGATCACCTTGTGAAGTATTCATAAGGGTCAATTTGTTTAACCCCGCCAATTCCTTATAAGGCTTACGTTCCCTTGTAGCCTCAATGGGACTTTCTTGTGAGTCCTCATTGGAAGGCTTTACAACTAGGGATTGTTTCTTCACATTTTGCAACTTAAAACACCTCTTTTGAGTATGCCCTGGCTTTTTACAATAATTACAAATCAAAGGTGACTTAGAAGAAGATTTTTGTGAAGAAGAAGAAGGGGAAGATGAAGAAGAGGGAGAAGGAGAAGAAGAAGATTTAGCTCCCTTGGAAGGTTGAGGAGAAGCCTTCTGATTTCCTCCCGACGTAGAAGAGCGAGTCCCACGCGATTGCTCCCTTATTTCCTCCTCAGCAAGAAGGGCTTGATTGAAAGCCATGTCAATGTTAACAATCAACTTGTATTTCATCTTCCTGTAAATGGGTTCCTGCAAGCCACTTTTGAATTTGTTAACAAGTTGTGCTGCATTATCCTGGACAGAATTCAAAATTCGCAACTTGTTAAATTGAAAAATATAGTCATGAACACTCATATTGGAGGTTTGTCGAAGACGAAGCCACTTGATGTCAAGCTCCATGGCATAGTTTGAAGGATAAAAATTATTCTTCAAAACTCTTTGCAATTCATCCCACGTGTCAATGGGATTTTGGGTCCGTAGTCGATCAGTGACAAGGACCTTGGCAATGCCAGAAAGCTTCAACTTAGCAAAGTTAACCTGTTGATCCTTTGCTATTTTGGTATATTCAAACCAACTGTCCATGTCCAAAATCCAGCTGTTGAGGACCTCTGGATCTCGTGAACCAGTGTAAAGGGGAACCTCACACTGTTGTTGCACTTCATTAGAAGTAACCTTATCAGCCAAAACGCTGACAAGTTGGGTTACTTGAGCCAACTTATCGGCTAATTCGAAAGCCATTTGACCCCGAGTGATCGCCAGCAAAAATTGTCACAAAAAGACAAGTTACAAAATGTGCAAAATAAAAAGTGCCCAAATTAATTTGCAAAAATTGCAAATGTACAATGGAAGGGCAAAAATAAAAATTTGCACAATGCTTTAAAAAAAAAAAGTCAAAATTTGACTTGGTGGAAAAGACAAAACTAAATGTTTTTTTTTTTAATTGAATTTCCCTTTGTTTTTTTTTTAATTGTTTGTTTGTAACAAAAAGGGTGGTTTAATTTATGAATGCAAATGTACCAAGTTCAAAGAGGAGGTCAGAAGCAACCAAATATCAAACAACACACATCTAAAACATAACCACTGTGCGGAGAGCTCGCAAGATTGTTGAAAGAAGGTAGGCAAATTCCTATGTTTAAAACGCAGGCAAGTCAGCCTGCGGTGAATGTGGGACTAATCCCATCGAGGACCAACAACGTTGTCCCACCGGTGACCGCACTCTACATGGAGGAGAAAATAAACCCTTTCGTCCTCGAATGCTAAACCCGACATGAGAGGGGATCGAACACTAGTAGCGCACACTATTCTCAAAATTTTCGAGCTAGCGTACTGCCCTATCATCACGCATGCCAGTTGAACTATTTTTGGCATGCGGACCGATGAAAATCGCATTCACATGTAGTCAAAAAGGTGACCGTCGATGATTTATGAAACCCGTCCTCGCTCAGCACGTAGGTATCTGGTCGATCGGATGTTGTCGCGGGGTTCCAGATCTGACAGTGACAGAGAACTCAGGGCCCGCGTTCGGTTGATCTATGAAAACAAACACATAGAAGTCGTTTTTCCCTGTAAACGAGATGACAGGCAATAGAGTTTGTGCACCAATAGAGACACGTTTGCTGTCTCATGCGATCCCACCAAATACTCGTGCGTGCATCAGAGATCTGTCACGTGTTCATCCGAAGCAACAGGTGGAACCGCCTTCGCGTCTGACAGTTTGCATGTGTTCCCAAAATAATCTGATAGGACAGTCTTTGCCATGTTTTTGATAGTGACAGCGGATGTCAGCGGTCTAAGGAGCCCAGACAACCATGAACGAAACGCAGCGGATGGCGTGGACAACGTTGGGCATCGAAACAGGGGCTTATCGTCTCAGAATTTCATGGCCGGTGGATCTGCACCAATTGCAGATGCAGTAATTGTCTCTAAAACTGACAATTTTCCTCACGAGGCGCATTTTTTTTTTTTTATATAGAATGTCGCCTTGTATCGCAAATCCTACCTGCCCGCCAAATGGGATTCACCACGCACAAAGACAACAAAATTATTTTTGTTGTAAATGTTGTTAACAAAATTTTGTCAACAACAATTTCTTGCAGCAAAATTTGTCAGCAAGTTTTCTCAACAAAAATGAAATTGGCAGCAACTTTCCTGCAATATTGGCAGCAAAAATTCTGCAATTTCCCTGAGCTTCAACTGGAACAGGTGAACACTATAGAGGTCAAAAATGACCCAAAACCTCTAAAATTAACCTGCTCTGATACCAATGATATGGAAATTAAAATGAAGCTAATTATTATTGAAAACTTAGGACGTTAAATAAGTGCAAAATAAAACTGTAAACCTGGAAATCATGAATGAATCCAAGGATTTACGCACACAAATCCAGAAAGGCTAAAGATGTAATCCCTACAATGCTGAAAACAAAAACACCTACACCTAGACCATTCAACGGAGGAAACAAACAACTCACGTTGATTATTCAACTAACTAAGTCCTAATGAATTTATCCTAGGTCTAAAAATAATTAGCCCTAGGACTAAGTTTCCTCATCAATCCACTACCACGAAGATAACAAATTTGCCTCCGAAACTTAGGTAATCCTTCAATAAAATCCATAGAAATATCCATCCAAACCTGGTCAAGAATGGGCAAGGGTTGAAGAGTGCCTGGAGAATGCACCATTTCACCTTTCATCCATTGATAGGTATCACAAGCTACCACAAAATCTTGAATATCCTTTTTCATACCCTTCCAAAAAAAGTGTGCTTAAGTCATTCATATGTTTTGAGAAATCTTGAATGGCCGGCAGATGGGGTAACATGCAGTTCTATCATGAGAAGTTCCCATAGTGGGGACTTGTGGGGAACAACAAGGCATTGGTGGTAACATAAATCATGGCCATCCCAAGTGTAGCCTGGACATGAAGTAGGCTCAGTGTGTAGGGAAGCAACCAAAGTCTGCAATTCAGAATCTTGAAGTACCTCTTGGCGTAAGGAATTGATCCATTGGGGAACCAATAATGAAATGGCACACAACATATTGAGAGCCTCAAATTGGTGAGAGAGAGCATCGACCACAACATTCTCCTTGCCCTTCTTATAGGTGATATCATAATCATAGCCCATGAGTTTAGAGACCCATTTTTGTTGTTCAGGGGTGGCAACCCGTTGCTCCAAAAAGTATTTGAGACTCTGATGGTCTGTTTTAATGGAGAAATGATGCCCAATGAGATACGATCACCAATGGGTTACTGCATGCAGAATTGCCATCATCTCCTTGGCATAAGTGGATTTTCCCAAATTACGGTTGGAGAGAGCTTTACTAGTGAAGGCCAAGGGTCTCCCTTCTTGCATCAACACTGCACCAATACCATGACCTGAAGCGTCACTTTCAATGACAAATGGTTTGGAGAAATTCGGCATGGCCAAAATAGGCGTAGTGGTCATAGCATGCTTCAATTCTAGGAAAGCCTGTTCAATGGGTCCCATCCAAGTAAAAGAGTCCTTATTTAACATGGAAGTGAGGGGAGCTACAATTTTACCATAGTTACGAATAAATTTATGGTAATAACCTGTAAGCCCTAAAAATCCCCTAAGACCTTTGAGAGTGTGAGGTTTCGGCCATTCCTGAACCACTTGGATCTTCTTGGGGTCAACTTTGATGCCCTCCTTAGTGATAATGTGTCCCAAATATTCCACTTCTATCAACCCAAAAGAACACTTGGAATGCTTAGCATAGAGTTGATGTTGTGCCAACAATTGGAGAGTCTGATTCACATGAATAAGATGCTCTTCCCATGAGCGACTATACACCAGAATATCATCAAAGAAGACTAGGATGAACTTTCAAAGGAATGGGCGAAAAATGTTGTTCATGAGGCTTTGGAAAGTGGAAGGGGCATTAGTCAAGCCGAATGGCATTACCAAAAACTCATAGTGACCTTCATGAGTACGAAAAGTAGTCTTGGGAATATCCTCATCCTTGAGCCTGATTTGATGGTACCCCGAGCGAAGGTCGAGTTTGGAAAAATACATAGTCCCATGAAGTTCATCCAGTAATTCATCCACCACTAGAATAGGAAACTTATCCTTGATGGTGAGTTTATTGAGCTCTCGATAATCGATACACAACCGCCAGGACCCATATTTCTTGTGCACCAGTAAAACTAGAGAAGAGTAAGGACTGTTGCTTGGCCGAATGATGTCGAATTTTAACAATTCTTGTACTAACTTCTCGATTTTTGACTTAAGAGCATGAGGATACTAGTACGGTCTAATGTTGGGTGGTGCATTGCCAGGTAACAAAGGAATAGCATGGTCATGAGAGCGGCGAGGCGGTAATTCTGATGGCTCAACAAAAATAGAATTGTGCTTGGTCAAAATAAGTTGCAAATATTTAGGAATAGAATCCTCCTCTGAAGGATGAGGTTGGATCACAAAAATCTGAGCTATGACACCCCGAGATGATTTTTTTAACAACTTCTCCATCCGATTAGAACTGATAATCTATGAAGGCCCTACTTTTAAGCCATGGAGAGTGTGGGACTGTCCATTCTATGAAAATCGCATCCAAAGCTTGGCAAAGTGCCATGAGATGACTCCCAATGTGCCCAACCATTGAGCTCCCAACACGATATCACATCCCCCTAGTTGAAGTGCAAACATATCCTGTTTGAGCTCATAGTCCCCAATATTGACCTTAACATTACGATATTTACCTTTGCAAGGTAAGGTCCCACCATTTTCTACCATAACCTCAAAGGAATTACATGTATGTACGTAACAATTTGCCTGCTTGGCAATGCGAGGATCAATAAAATTATGTGTACTACCAGAATCAATCAAGATGGTAAGATGCAGGCCCTTGAAATAACCCACAACTTTCATGGTTTGGGGAGTAGTAATGCTAGCAAGAGCATGAACAAAAATTTTAGCCTATGGTTCATCCTGGTTTTCTTCCTCCGGTTTGGGTGGTTCCTCTACTGATTCTGTGTCATCATCACTATGGTCACTGGTGTCAGGCTCATCAACATCGATGAGGAACAACTTCTTTTGGGTGCACCTATGCCCATGAGAAAACTTTTCATCACAATTGTAGCACAACCCTTGGGCATGTCACGCATCCATTTTGGTAGTGGTTAGACGTTTGGGTGCAACAGTGGGTGCAACAGGTTTTTGTTCATTCTAATTTTGGAATCTAGGAGGAAAAGAGGGTTTAGCCTATGGAAATTTAGATATCTACCTCTGAGCTAAAAATTTGGACTCGGACCAAATGAGCCAACTTGATAGCCTGCATCATGGATTGTGGTTTAAACATCGTGACCTCGGCTTGGAGATCTTCCCTCAACCCGCTAACAAAACAACTCATAAAGAACCCTTCATTCATTCCTGTAGTTTTGTTGGCCAATCTCTCAAATTGTATTTGGTAATCTCGAACTATCGAAGTTTGTCTCAACTTTTTCAACTATCCTGTAAAATCATCATACTCACTAGGGCCAAAGCGAGTGAGTAATTGAGACTCAAAGTCCACCCAAGAAGGATCAGGGAGAGTTTTCTGCAACCATTGGTACCACTGTAAGGCTTCATATTCCAAGTTGAAAGAAGCCATTTGAACTCGGTGATACATGGGGACATCATGGAGTCTAAAGAATTGAGCAACATGACATAACCACCCATCCACATCCTTCCCATTGAACTTAGGAAAGTCTAGTTTCGGCATCTTAAAGGTAGTATCACGATCAAAGCGAAGGTGAGAGTCATCTGTTCCCTTTCCTTGACCTCGATCAAAATGTGAGTGTTCAGTATGATACTCAAACTTGCTTGGAACACCTTGCAATTTGGACTCAACTTCTGCAAGTTGGTCTTCTAGGCAAATTCTGGAGGTATCTTGTTCAGTTCTGAAAGTTTGAAATTCTACCATCAAGTTTTGACTTGTGGTTTGCAAGCTAGTAACAACACTTAGTAGGTTATCCAACATTGTAGCGGTGTTTTGCTCTACCTCTTTTTGATGTCCACGAGTGCCACCTGCCATTTGGGATAGCCTTGAACCTTTTTTACTGAATTACTAAAAATAGAAGTGTGGTTTTAGGAGTTACTATTTTTAGTAAGGAGTCCAAAAAAGTGCTTGGGTGTTATATATCAAGATGATCAACTCAAAAAGATGGTCACAATGAGCTATATCCCACAACATGGATTTTTGGGCACCCTAGACTCAGATTTTGTATTTGTGGAATATTTGGCCAAAAAGGGCTAGTGGAAAATGATAAATTTGAGGAATTTCGAGAAAAAAGGGAGTTAAGACTCAAAAATTTTGTGAGAGGTGCAGAAGGGGCTAACTAAGATAACAAAACAAATTTGAGGATTTTTGGGGTTGTCTAGGGCTTTTTATGACTTTTTTAGTGCTATTTTTCCCTATTTTTGGTTTAAAAATTACTCAAAATAGAGTAATGATAAAACCACTACAACTTCTTCATTATAGCTCCGATTTGCATGATTTTTATTTTTTATATTTTTTATGAGTCTACTGGTGTAGTTGATTTTTTATTTGGAGCTATAGTTCACAAGTTGGGTACTGGATCAACTGTCTCTGATCTGTGCATTCTATCAACTGACCACCTTGTCACTGTCCTATCACCTGTACTGTAGTTACTGACACTGACGGTTCTATTTTTGACCCTGACCACCTATATTTTCTAATTGTTATAGTTGACTATTATTGTTACTATCACTAACCCAACTAGTACTATCACTAACCTGACTATTACTATCACTGACCTGATTGGTACTATCATTAACTGATTATTACTACCACTGATCTAGATGGTACTAAAATATTTTAGACTATTATAGACACTTGCAGACTCTATCCTAACTGTTGGTGCATGCAAAGTGTGTTCTTCTATGATAGGGAAGTCCTTCTCCATATGCTCACTTTTTGGGATCGTGAATGCAGGTTCAATAGAACAAGGAGATGTGTGTTTTGTAGGTTGAAGTTTTTAACAGAACCAGGGTATGCTAGGTAGAGGAGTATGTAACACCCATAGGCCCTTTGTTATACCGTAGTGATGAACAATAGTGCTCGGACCAATATTTTAGGCCACTACCCAAGGAGGATTCCACACATACCCTTGAGCACACTATCTACCTCTCTAACAGTACGAGAGGGTAATCGTCCGGGATGTTGTGTCCCATGGACTATGGATGATACAAGGCCAAAAAGCTTCCTACTGGATAAAATTTTGTTCAACCTAGAATGGTCTCCCGATACACCCAAAGATGCGTGGGAGCTCGATTCCATGCGTGAGTGTTGTCTGAGGCCTAGGTATTGGAGCCTGATCGCCCCTCACTTCACTAGATGCTTTATGGGCTATCTAGCTTAGCCAATAATGACAGCTCCTTCACGATATTTTAAAACCCTCGACATAGGGTTTCTAGCCTACTCAACTACTAAAAAAATAGACTGTATTTTTTTGTTTTTGTAGATTTTTTTTGGCTTTTTGAATAAAGGAAAATAGAATGAAAAAACACAGGAAAATTATACCTAACAAGCAGAAATGGCTGAGCAAGAATTGTCGTAGTCATAGCAGAACTCGGCCCTAGAAAGCGCTCTGATACCACTTGTAAGGAACCTACTATTGAAATAAAGCTCACACACACAAAATACTAAAAGATAACTGAAATACATGCAATAACAGAATAACACTATGCAGAAAGTAATTGCAGAATTGAAACAATCTCACAAATAACTCAGAATCGTAGGCCTCTTCGAGGGGGCAACCTCCTTCAATATTTCATTAACTTGCAAAAAGATACATTCGTACATGGCTTCATGCCTTTTAAAGAGAAAGCTACATGCAATCCTACCTAAAGGCTCAAGAGTTGGCTTACATGCAAAATGCCACTCGAGCTAGAATCTTCTACCAAACATCGGTTACAATCTTGATAATGGTTACATGCGATGGCACCACTTGGCTAGGTGCCTTACTTGCCACATACATTACAAAGTATTACAAAATAACATTATAATAGAATCCCCCCACGTTGGAAGTGGGTCATTACATAATAATGAGAATTACAAAATAACGTTAGGATGGGATCCTAACATTTGTGAGTAAATATTAGGATAAAAAAGGAGGGATAGAATTCCAAAATGAGTGATAAGAAGAGAAGGCAATATATTCTGACTTTAAAATGAAGTGAAATCCATTCTTCACTTCATGCTAGCTCATGTAGTGGGAGTTGTACCAAGGAAAAAATATCATGTTTGCCTTACCAAGAAATTTTAGGAAGTTACTAAGCTAGGAATTGTTGATTCTAGAAACCCTGCACTTTGGACTGAGTCGAAAGGTGGTGATAACCATGTAAATATGAGGCAAAACCTTGCACATGTTAGACATCCTCCAATTTAGATAAATAACTACTCTTTATCCATGCCTCCAACTTAGAAACCCAACCACTGACAAGGAAGAAAACTAGCTAATAAGGCCAATGTATTTGAGCCATAGCTTAATAAAACTCCACTTGTCCTTCCATCTAGAGGGTTCCATATTATAAGGTACACTAAGCTAATTTATCCCTAGAGCCTTTTCCCAATGCGTCATGTGTGGTATCCTACCAACATGCTTTAAGAGAACTTATGACAACATTATTTCCCAACCAATTATGGACTTTCACATCAATTAAGAGTAGTTTCTCATCTATGTTTCTGGTATCACCATAATAATTATTTCTAATTGCCATTGATTTCCACCTAGGAAACTTCTCCCACCACCCTGTGTCGATACCGATAAGTAACACTGGAAGTAAAGGCTTTTTGGAAGCTTGGAATTTCTAGCTAGGATGTCTCTTGTGCTTTTTCCATATATAAAATAGTTTTCTATGTAACCTGCACAACTTTTGATTGGTGCAAAGTGAAATCTTATTTGAGTTTAAACTTTGGTGTTTCTTTGGATTTAAATCTCTGATATCGAGCTACATTCTAGAGGAGGTCCATTTATCCAACTCAACAGAAGAAAAGAGGAGTGGGATAACTTTATTTGAACTTATTTTCTATAAATTTTAGCCCAATTAGGAAATTTATCCTCCAAATATATAAATATTCCTAGGAAATACCTAGGTTGACCAATAAATCTGTGGATCTGTTGCCTTCCCTGTATAAATATTTGAATTGGATGGATTCCAAAATTTGGATCATTATTTAGAATTCCATGAGGAGGTTTGAGATGGTCCATGTGGGGGTCTAGATCCCTTTAATAATATTTATGATGTTAAGAGAATCACCCTCTATGACTAACTTCCTACAATTTAGAGACTCCAATTGAGATACACCTTGGTAAATCATACTCACTTCTACAAAAATATTGGTTTGGCACCCCAATTTTTGAGCAAAAGCTAGTAAAATTTCCCCATTCAAGTTTATAATTAAATCCTCTACACGAAAAAGCCTAAGATTACCTTTGGATGCTCCATCAAAGTTCAACTTAAACCAACCAGTAGGACGAGGTTCCCATATAGTTTCAGCTCTAGCCAAGGTTGTCTTACCCAATGTAGGAGGTTGCTAGGCTTTGAAACTAAGAGATAATTCTAGATCTAACTCTCTATCGATTGTGACTCTATCCAAGCTAATAATCTTCAAATTTTTAACAATGTACATAGTATATAGGAATACTAGTCCAGTTGTGTGCGAGATGTATTTGAACGCCTTGGAGTTCCTTTCCTTCCACATAGGTCACCATAAGTGGGGCAAACTCAACTTTTAAAAACTAGAAGCTAGGGGGGAGCGAATGGAGGACTCCACTACTTCATTAAAATATTCAGATTGTTAGGAACAACCCAATAAACACCTAAGGTTGTAAGGAAAAGGTAGAAAACTTCTTGGGTAAAAGGATATAGGGATAAGAGGTGAATTGAGGATTCTTCTGCACATCTACACAAAAATAATCTATTAGGGAGGGACATCCCCCTCTTTTGAATATTATCTAATGTAAGAAAGTTGCCTTGGACCGCTAACTAGAAGAATATATTGACCTTAGGAGTTAGCCCCTTTAACCAAACATTGCTAGTTCGTAACTAGGGGTCAAAAAAGGTATCTAAATAAAAGTAAGCAATCCTGATCGAGAAAGCTTCATCATTCTTAGGATCCCAAACTAGCTTGTCTATATTGTCTCTACTAGGAATGACGATCCATCTAATGATACCTGTAGACACCAAATTGCAGCCATTAACCATCCCACCACCCATTGGTCCACCATACACATTTCCTGCCTTCAAAAGGCCCACTTTAGCCATTTCCCGCCATTTCATAACCCAATTGGGATTATTTTAATATTATTTTATATTTAATATAATATTTTATATTATATTATAATATATTTATTATAAAATATATATTTATAAACTCAATTAACCACATCCGTCTAACCCAATCTAATCTCCACCGTCCATCTTCATTAATCCATGCCACAACTAAAAAGTAATCTCAACCTTAGGATCTAATTTAATCTTAGCCACATGATCAAAAGTGTAAGGCTAAAACCCTAAGAAAACCCTAGGTTGGATTATAAATAAGGGCATTTGTAAATGCTCAAACCCTGGAACCCTGATATTAGAATTTGCATCTTGAAGAGATCATTGGCGAAGCCCTAGCAAAGCAAAAAAATATAGAGTTTTAAAAATCCAAAGCCCTAGCTAGCCAATAGGATTTCTATTGTTCTAGTCATCCTCCATATCTGTCCCCTCACCATTTTTTGTCACCCCCATAATTTCTCATCCGTCGCATTTTTCACATTCCCCATGATTTACTTCTGTAGATCCACCCTTATCCACAGGCACTCTCCCCCTAAGAAAACCCTAGGTTGGATTATAAATAAGGGAGTTTGAAAATTCTCAAACCCTGGAACCCTGATATTGTAACGTGCATCCTAAAGAAGTCATTGGCGAAGCCCTAGTGAAGCAAAAAAATATAGAGTTTTGAAAATCCAAAGCCCTAGCTAGCCAATAGGATTTCTACTATTCTAGCCATCCTCCATATCCTTCCCCTCACCATTTTTCATTGCCCCCATCATTTACCATCAGTCGCATTCATCACAACCCTCGCGATCTACTTCTATAGATTTTATCCTCACCGTAAGTACCCTTTCGATCTTGCGAAGCTCGTTGTAGAGCTTGCCAAACGTATGCATGTGTCTAATGTATTGCAGGCTCACTCTAGATCCTGTGAAACTTGCAGTAGATCCTGCCCAGTGTGCATCTGATCCTGTTGTTATTACTAAAGTGTGAATCAGAGCCTACTACGTCATGTCATCTGCTATCAAAACTGCAATAACAAAATAAAATATCATCACAATCAAGGTATATCATTATTTGTTTTATTCTTTTTTGGGATATGTATATTTAGCATGCAATTTGATCTATTTTTTGTTAGGGTTTATTGATATCTAAGGGTATCACACTATGGAGCCCTCACATGTGTTATTAATATCTTTCTTTGTTTGTGTGCATGTAGGTCTGCATATTCTATTCATTGTTGAATGACTGTTGAAGGTGGAGTGGTCTGACATCGGATACCTGAAGCCCACTCATTCTGTTGGAAGCGAGGATACACTATTTGAAGACACTTCATTGTTGTAGCTAGGATTTCGGATAACCCTAGCATATTGTAAATATTTGTATCAAAGGCTCACTGAGTACATATTGTATCAAAAGGAGTTTATTAGCTCCACCCATATTTTAAATAAAATTATCTTTTTGTGCAATCTTGTGTTTCCTTGAGTTATTTGATTTCTTTATTATTTTAAGTGTCATGTTCTTGTCTTCACAAATGACAATCACGGTGGGACCCCACAAGGGTTTCATTATTTAATAGATCTACCTTGCTAACTTAATTTTACTTCGGTTTGTTGTAGAGTTTTTAGAAGCGCAGAAGTGACCGATTTCATCGCTAAGGTTTCTAAAGCAATCTACAACACTTTCAAAGATTACACAGGCATTTGAAAACATCTGCAGACAACCACAGGTGCTCTTTTGTGGCTACACAAGCACTCTGCTACACCTACACAGGTGCCCAGCCATGCCTGGCATTGATTTGGAGTAGAGCTAAGGCTTCCAAGTAGGTCCCATAACCCTAGTTTACCATTTAGCGATTTACGTATTCTATATTCTACTGCTATTTTTTCACTGTTTTTGGGTTTAACATTAAGTAATCTGGGATAGAATCCTTAGCAAGTCACATTTAGGGTTTGTGTGTATTTCATTATATGAAATTCATTTCTTGTTCTAAAGTTGTAGATCTAGGTGATTGTTTGCATTTTGAGTGCATATGAAATAGAAAAACATCCTAGATTTTGCATTTTAGGGTTAAATATCACTTTAATTTTGCATATCTAAATAGGAACAACATCTTGACCCCTAAAGTAATCCTGCCCTAGGCTGGCCCCTTTGGCACAGATGTGGATGAACCTTCCGGTTGCTCTTGTGATTTTAATAACTTGTAGGTAGGGGATTTTAAGGGTGTACTCTACACTCTTTAGGTGAAATTTACACATTTTTGTTGGCTTTTGATTTAGATTAGTAAATTTAGTAATATTTAATATTATTTGCACACCATAGAGAACAAGAGATCTAATAAAATTAATCACACACACTTGCACGGTTCACATTTTTAATAGTAGTGGCTGGATTTCATCACCATCCATTGCTTGAAATCTGGTGACGGTGGCAGTGATTTCCATCCACCAATATTTGCCCTAGAAACCATAGGACTACGCCCGAGTAAACTTTTTGGAGGTCATTACCAACAAGAATCTCGTTGCCCTGGCCAACATTAGTTTTTACCTTTGTTTTCTTTAAACAAGATTAAGTTACATCAAAACATAGACCAAAAATTCTAAAAAGAATCTCACATTAACAAGAGAAAATAATTAATGAATGAGGTAAGCCACACATGGTGAAACCTAGGATTTATTGATTTCTTTACTTTAAATTTTGAAAAAGATTTTAGTTTATGTGATTTTTATAAAAATTACATCTTTGGTTTAAATACTTTATGGTGCTAACGAGACAACAAAAGAAGGTAATAAATCAAAGTGGTTTAATGGAAAACACTTCCCATCCTCCCACAACTTCTATAGCCAACCTATCCAACCTAGTTTAGACTAATTCGTCTGGATCATCATATCCATCCCTACCCTAAGTGGAATCCCTTCCACACAATGTGGAAACAACCACCACCCATATAGACATGGACAAAGTGAGGGCCATCTACAAGTCTTCCAACTATGTCTTAGAGCCCCTTAGCCAAGAGGGTTTTGAAGAACCTGAATTGGCTACCTCCTACCATACCCAAGGATATCATAATTTGGGTTACAAATATGGTATGCCTTCTTCCATGAGCCAACTGCAAAAAAGCCCAAGTGTTCTAGAAACTTACCCCACATCCATCTATTCCAACCCGTTATATAAGAAGTATGTTAATGTTGGCTCACAAGTTCTCACATCAAATGTAACTTGCACCATGCCCATGTATTCTCATTCGTCATCATCCACCCCTTCATCATCTCACTTAGCCACCATACCCATGTCTTCTCATCCATAATCATCCACTTTCCCATAATCTCATCCAACCACAAACCCATCCTTTGATACATGGTCAAATCAGGAACTTATGGATACATGAGGGCTCATAAATAGGTTGCTTTCACAATGAACAAAATAAAAATAACCAGTTAACACAGACCCTATGACCTAAGTAGTTCCAAATAAACCTCCACTCACTAATCAAAATTTAGCATGGGTTCCCCAACATTCCATAGTGTCCATCCCTAATCCACCATCAATCCACACATCAACCATACTAATTACTATTGCTGCCAACCAACCACACAACTCATTCTTCCATAAACATCCTCATCAATCATATTCATCCTTCAACCATCAATATTCACCACACATCCATCCCAAATAATTTCACAATACCATGCTGGTCACACCTCAACATCTACCATCCAACCCATAAACCAACCACCACACAATCCAAGGTCATCACATTCCAGAAGATCTTAGATTCCAAGCAATAAAAAATAAAATTGATTAGTTGATGCAAAATTCACCAAGAATAATGAGTCAAAAGCTCACATTAAGCCAATTGATCCATCAACCAATCCACCCTTCGGTACCATTACTGCCATATCTGACAGATTTTACGATACCAAAATTCGACAAGTTCAGGGGAACTGAGGATCCTAAGGAGCATGTGAGTTCATTTTTCCACGTATGTTTTCAGATTAGTGATGATAATGCTCTTATGCTCCGAACATTTCCTCAAACATTAGGGGGAGATACCATTGAATGGTACAATCAATTGCATACACATAGTATTTATACTTTTGATCAATTGATAGATCTATTCTTGTAACGCTTCGTCCTTAATATTAGAAAGAAGGTGTCCTTATCAGATATATATTATTTGAAACAATGGGATGAGGAAACTATCTATGATTTTGGAAACCGTTGGAGGGCAGTCATAACAAATTTGCCATTCTCCCTCTCAATGGAATAAATTATCAAAATTTTTACCAAGAGTTGCTTAAAACCCATCTCTTGGATGCTATAGCTCAATACTTATAGAACATTTGAGGAGGCTTTAGCACATGCTAGTGTCATTGAGGAAATAAAAATCCAAGAGGGTGTCATTATTTCTAAGAATAAATATTGGCAAAATAAGGGCCAATACCGAAATAATCAAATTGGCCAAACCAAATCAACACAAGCCTCAACGGCTAACACAACTAATCAAGTCAATCAAGTGGTCATGAGCCAACCTGTAATGGATCAAAACTAGTGCAAAAATAAATTACCTATCATGTGGTCCCATCAGTAACCCAAGCACCAATGATACAAAACACGACACCAATTATGGAACAACCTACCCATCGTCAATTCAATCGGCCCCAACGTCAATACACTCCTTTAGCAGAATTGTATTCATCCATATTTTGAAGGTTGTATGAGACCAATAAATTAGCCTTGCTGGAAATTAGGCCCGATTATTCCACCAAAAGGACTAAAAATTATAAAGATCACTTGTTTTGCCTATACCATTGGCAAAATGGGCATGATATCAATTCCTGCCATATGTTCAAAAACATAGTGCAAGACCTCATAGACCTAGGGGCCATTAACGTGGATAATCCCTTAGATCCAAAAAATCAAAATTTGGGCATATATCAGACACCTCTACCTAACCATGGGGAGGTCAAACATAATGTAGGAGGTAACAATCAACAACCACCTCCTAATCAAGTAAATCATGTCCAACAATACCAAAAATTTCTAGGAGCAGTCCATGTGGTCACTAGAGAGCAAAGGCAAAATCAAAAAAATCCTCAAAAACCTTCAAACCCACCTCCAATCCAAACATCACCAAATCCATCTCCACCAATAAATATATCCAATCCATCCAATCAGACCATCCTTCATCCAATAAGGCCAGTGGTAACTTTAACTAGCTAGTTAACCACTAGTTTGAAAATGGTATTAGCCAAACTTTCTGTATATGAGCTTATCCAAAAATACCCTAGGCATAGAGAAGCTTTAATGAAAATACTCAGGTCAATTTATTTATAATCCCAAGACTCTA
The DNA here is from genome assembly GCA_028583015.1 of Wollemia nobilis. NCBI lineage: Eukaryota > Viridiplantae > Streptophyta > Pinopsida > Araucariales > Araucariaceae > Wollemia > Wollemia nobilis. The sequence continues at coordinate 6,582,015 of JAQPPZ010001069.1, read as the reverse complement.
ATGCCTTCAACAACTTTGTAGGGAGTGTTAGAATGTGCATGGAGCCATCAATTACCTTTTATGACTTTGAGGTAAAATTAACGAGTTCAAAATCAGTAGATCCTCCATTGCACATAATGGACCTAATAGACAGAAAGCCATTCAAAATATTCCTTATTGATATCATCTTGCCAATCTATATGATTACTACCACTGCCCTTATCCACCTCAAATTACCTCCATCCCACATTTCCAAATCATCATTCACCCTCAAAGCATTTAACAATGTTTTGTGTACCACAGTTGGCACTGTTGTTTTACCCATAGAAGTAGGGGCTAGAATGTTGCATACCATGTTTCACATCTTGGAAGGAGACATGGCGTATAATATACTCCTTGGTAGACATTGGATGAGGGAAATGAAATGTGTTCCTTCAATTCTCCACCAATGCTTGAAATATGTTAATGATGGACAAGTCCATTGCATCCCTGCGGATGTCGAACCTTTTAAGTATTGTAATTTCATTTCAAATCCTTATGAATCCATGTTACCCTCCACCCATTTATTCTTGGAACCATCATAAAATTCATCAACATCATCCCTTAATCCACCTTCTTTCAATCCATCTACATCTTCTTCTAAATATCCCATATTAGAGGAGCTACCCATCACATCACCTCCTCAAATATCCATTCCTTCTTGTACATGTGGCCATAGTCAGTCTACTATTAGCACATCATACATCACATCTACCCCTTCTTATACAACCACTTCTTCTTTTTCATCATTACCCCATCCTCCATATTCTAATTCCATACCACCATCCAATCCCACTCCATCCGTTGATGTTTCACAAGTCGAACTCTTGGATTGTGACATATTTAATTCACAACCATCCATAACCAATCTAGACCCATCTGAGTCCCCACCATCAACCACACCAGCCCAAGTCAAATTCCACATCACCAATCCTAGTATAGGTTAATATGTGGTCCAAGATGTCACCATAACACCCCTAGCCATTCCAATAGCCAAATATTTTGGATGTCCCAAAGATCGTTCTTTGTCCATAGGCGTTGTTTACAACATGAGTGTAACTCCAAATAGCATTAAATTTGTTTATGGAAGGTTGGATTGCTCAACTGGGGCAAATCCACCCAAAGAACCACAAGATCCTAGGTGTGCCAATATGCCTAACATAGAGGATTTTATTGCTTGCTACTTTAACATGTTCAATTGGCAAGGTCAAGGTCTAGGTTCCCATGAGCAAGGGATGCATGATATTTTAGAGGTCCCATATAGAGGCACCTATGATCATTTCATTTTAGGCTATACCCCATTGTCTTCCATCGATTCTCTTGAGCAATCCTTTAAAAAGCTTAGCCTCAATGATGAAGATCACCCCATCCACCCATTACCCTCAACATCTTCTCTCAAACAGGCCCTTCAAGAACTTTGCATTGACAAAGTAGATGAAGATGATCCCATCAACTTCTCTTATTTTGCCTTTGATTTTGATGATGAAAGCTATGAAGAATTTGAAGTCATGTCAAATGCTTCTAATGAGGAGTCACATCCCATTGTCCCCATCACAAAATACGAATATTTTTACCTCCGATTGTTCCTCATCCATTATCCCATATTTCGTTTACTTCTTCCACAAGAGCAAGCAGACCCGTAAGGAAATCCACCTTGAGGCCCACACATAAGCCAAGAAATGTAACATATGTACATATTTAAAAAAAAAAAAAACAAAAAAAAAAAACAAAACAAACCCCAACAACAACAAAAAAATACTTTGCTCATGTTAATGCCATGTCTATTACAGGGATAACACTATTCGACATCGGTTCAGCTTCAATCATTCCATCCATTCATCCATCCAAGCCACCCTTCCCTCCACTAAGTCAATATTAATCCTATTGACTTATTCAACCCACTCCATAATCCATACGATCTGGCTAGGCCAATTCCAATTGATATTAGCCTTATTGACTTGGACCAGTTTTCCTCCCCACTTGGAATGGAACAAACGTTCTCTTTCAATAATAATCCACCAATGCTCAGAAACTCAATGTAGATATCTAGAAACTAATACAAACACAGCGGAATGGATAATAGCAATTAAAGCAATAATGAAGTAAATGGTTCACCACTTAAGGTGGGCACACCCTCACCGTAAAGGCAAATATGCAAAGATCGCAAATGAAGTATAAAAAATGATAATAAGAGATGATAATTTATTTACTCTACACTTGGATAAATAATGATTAAATGTAATGCTTCATAATATAGCCGACGCTATATTATTTTAGGTATGTAACATGACTCCCCTCCTCGGAAAGCTTTGTCCTCAAAGCTGGAAATGACTGGAAAATACTTTCAGATTCCTAGGTTGCATCTTCATCTGGTAGGCCCTGCCATTTGATGAGAAATTCTTGGATGTGACGAGAGCTCCGTATGCGTGTTCTGCTTTGTAGAATTGCTTCTGGCTGGAGATATATACGCCCTTCTACATCTAGTATTGGTAATTCTGACTGAGATTTCACTTTTTGGCCGATCACCTTGGCATGGTCATGGGATCTTTGGGGAGGTAGTCCCTTTGGTTCTTGGAAGACCTCTGCGTAATGTGCTACGATGTCCCATAAATCTGGAGCAGAAATACCCGAAGTTACTCGAGATTGCTTTTTCAAACAATTAATTTGATCTATGAATCCGTATCCAACATTTTTTAATGTTTTCTCCATACTATGAGAGCTCACCATATGTGATGGGGGAGTAGTAATACCTTGTAAGAAAATGACCCGTCTGTTTTGCTTCCATTCCACAAATAATTTTTTGAAATTGAAGCTGACCGTGTCTAGTGTTTCCAACCATTCAACTCCCAAAATAACATCAGAGTTCCCTAAATTCATTACGAAAAGAGATCCAAACCAGGCATAAGTTCCCATTTTAATGGATACTTGAGATGTTCTCCCAACACATTGAGCGTTCACCCCGTTGGCTACTAGAACCTGGAATTTGTCTTTGTTGGAAGAGTTAATGAATAAATTCATAGCTTTTGTTGTTTTGATGTCGATAAAATTGTGGGTACTACCTGAATCAATTAGCACATTTACCTTTTTTTGCGGATAAATCTTGGTACCTTGATTGTATGGTGGGCTGTTAACCCCATGAGGGCCTACATGGAAATAGCCATTGTATCCTCTTCCTTCTCTTCGAAAACAATCGATAGTTCTTCTTGAATAGGTTCTTCCTGGTGGTATGCTTCTTCCTCTTCTCCTTCAAATTGAGCGCATTCAATATGAAATTTTTGTTTTTGTGAACATGCTTGTTCTCTGGGATGATGATTATGAAATTTATAGTAGAAGTATCTTGATGGTTGATCATTTCTATGAAAATATTTGTTGCCATACGAAGGACGACTATAAGTTTCATGCTATGTATACAACTGAATTCTCTTCTCAGCTAGCTTGGCTAATCTTATGCAATCGTTCAATGAGGTTGGATTTTGAATGTCCACCTCCACCTTAATATTTTCTTTCAAACCATTGTGAAAAGCTCCTACCACTGTCTGGACTGAGGCGTAATGCATATGGTAGTAAACTGGTGAATTCGGAGACGAACTCACTAACTGATCTTTCTTGTTTAAGAGATAACAGTCTTACTATGTATGATGATGTAGCTCCTTGATCAAATCTTTCAAAAAAATAGGTAGTGAAATTATTCTAGCAAAAAATAGCTCCTTTCTTGCGTTTGAGCCATACGAACCATTAGTAAGCCTCAGTGCCTAATTTTGATGTAGCGAAAGGGACTTTATCAAAATCCTTAATTTGGTATAAGTCGAGAATGCCTTCCATTTTGGCTATCCAACCACGAGGATCATGACCCTCAAAAGTGGGCATATCAATGCATGGAAAATTATTAGGGCCTCTCGGTTGGTGATAACCCATATCCCTATCCTGATCTTGGTTATATCGTTGTCTATGATAGCGATTCCCGTAATTATCCGGATTGCCTCTTTGCTACTCCCAATCTTCCTCCTGGTCATCATTTTCTTCATGCATTTTTTCATGGGAGTGATTTTGGGGATTAGTATTGGGATTAGGTTGGTTTTGTGCACTCAATAGTTTAGTTAGGGTGACATTAATTTGGTGCATACCATCTAGTAATTTTTGAAGAGCTTCATCAGTGTTAATGGCAGAGTTTCCTGATTCTCCTTGTGTGACGTTGTCGTGAGTTGGGGAAAGGTTAGTAGCCATGGGGTCTACCAGTGGATGATGCAGATTATAACTACCAATTTTGAAAGGAGAAGGAGAATTTTTTGTACCTAGGCTTTGATGAGGTCTTCTTGTGTTGTTATTAGTCGTATCTGAGCTTGATAGTTGATCGTTAGGTCCTTTGATCCAAATTCTACTCATGCACTGTTCAAAATTTCCTGGTTAGTAATCCTTGAGCTTCGATTTCTATGACAATTTGGTTGAATTTGGCAAAAACAATTTGTGTTCTGCTTCAACTGCGACACGGATTTGAATTTGCATTTGGGTTTCTCCACGATGGACTGACACGATGCGAGCAGACCAGGCAACAACGATCGAAACTGACACGATGCAAGAGGACCAAACAACAAAGAAGGACAAGACAAGACATGAAGGACCCTGGCATGAAAGCGAGAGCAGATCGACAGATCGAACAAGACTCAAGATAGCTGGACCAAACAACACAATGCGGGATAGTTGAACCAAATGACACAATGTGAAACAATGATGTGGGACAGATAGACCAAACGACATGACGCAGAACAATTGGACACAACGTGGGACTACGGAACTTATGACACCAGATGCGACACAAAGATAGGACTGATGACAAGCTGGCATAGAATTCAAAGGGACACTAGGAACACGTGACTGAACTCAATACCAACCAATACTGACAAGATGACAATGAGACCGAAAGACGACACAAACAGAAGGCTGACATGGATGACGACAAGACCAAAGACACGAACGGAGTAGAAAGGCAAGCACAAGGAGGTGAGCGTGTGGCCAAAGCCATGACTCACTATGTGCACTAAGCACCTTATAAACATGTAATTGCCCACAACATCGTGTATGTGGGATATTAACTTGACTGAAATAAATTAAAAATTAAAATTAAAATTAAAATTTTTCTGCTAACCTTAGTATTGCCCTGTTTAAACTTTTAATTTTGCACGCTGATTGGAGGGCGATGTTGGGCGAGTGGATATGTTTTTTTCTGTGGTGATTTGGCATTACGATAGCAAGCAATTGGATTTTTAGCTTGCGTCAACAGATTTTTGACCCGAAGAATTCACCTAAGCCCCCTGTCCGCTCATGCAAAAGGATGCGTTTGAAGTTAATCAGGAACACCCGGGATAAACAGTCAGTCGTTATTTTATTTTATTTTTATTTTTATTTTTTATTTTTTTGACGTCGTCACTTAGGAATGCAAATTCAACTCATGAAATTAGAAAACTGCCTGCCACGAATCGTTTGGGGGTGGGATGCTATTTTTATTGGTAAAATTTTAAATTACACAGTCATAAATCCGAAATTGTAATTCTGTGATTCATTTGTTTTGAACCGTGATTGCTATGTTCACCACCCAACGCTTACAGATAGTTTTGAAAATGATCCACGCTTGATACTAGAGTGCCTGCTGTCGGATGCGCGTGGAGATTGCCCAGGAAGTCGTAACCAGTCTCCTGATACCACTTGGAAAGGAACAAACGTTCTCTTTCAATAATAATCCACCAATGCTCAGAAACTCAATGTAGATATCTAGAAACCAATACAAACACAGTGGAATGGATAATAGCAATTAAAGCAATAATGAAGTAAATGGTTTGCCACTTAAGGTGGGCACACCCTCGTCGTAAAGGCAAATATGCGAAGATCGCAAATGAAGTATAAAAAATGATAATAAGAGATGATAATTTATTTACTCTACACTTGGATAAATAATGATTAAATGTAATGCTTCATAATATAGTCGACGCTATGTTATTTTAGGTATGTAACACCCACCCTCCTTTTCAGAGCTCGTCCTATCCGAGAAACTGCTAAGGGCTTTGGAAAACTATATTCCTCCTTCATTGCCACATTCACCCACATCACCTTCCACTAATGGTCCCAAGGTCTTTTAGGCAGAATTAGGCAATGATAAGTAGGAAGAATTAGATGACACCCTAGACTATCTCGACTAGCTCTCAGGACTAGTACCCATTCGTAAGCTTAATGGGGCAATACACATTTGCATTTATTTTCAAGACTGGTATTAGCTCTTACTTGTTTGGGGGTCCTCTTCTATACATGATTTGATTATTATATATACATGGCTAAAAAAAATATCATCAAAACAATTAAAAAAAAAATCATTCACATAGGCATTCCCACATTGCATACATTCCATTTGCATTTATATTCAGGCATTTGACATGCATCTTCACTTTTTGCATTCATACATTGTTTCATTTGCATACATTAAATCATACATATTCCATGGCATTGTACAATTTCCATTTACATATCAATACTCCATTGCATTAGGCATATACATTTGCATTCATCCCGTCCCATGTTCAATGATCTAACATAGTAATGATGATATGGTAAAAAAAAAAGTCAAGTTATAACAATTGGGGGTACCCAGTTTAAAGAAACCATGCAATCCTCACAAAAGTCATATGTCAACCACATCACATGCCAAAATCACAAAAGCCTAGATTTTCAATCACTTAGCCATTACTAGTATAGAAAGAAACCTCCAAATGGATGTCTGATGTTCTTTGGGATGATTAACACACTTTACACACTAAGAAAGTCTTGATCATGGCAAATCGATCACAAAACATTCTTGAACCAATCACATTCCATCACATATTAAAAACATTATGAAATAGGGGGGGTTAGTACCATCCTTGGGTAGTACCTCGTGGCAAAAAGGAGATATCCCTCTCTTGTCCCATTACGCAACATAGTCCAAAAATAGTGGTTTTCACCACTACCAACATTTCTCCAAACATAAACGTAAAAACATAGAGTAGTAAGGATAGGATCAAAATTATTATCACATCTCGGTTGAGAATCCGATTCCCCAAAGCTCTATACAAAATTAATAAAATAAAATCTCAAATACCCTTGATCCCTAAAGTTGTAAGGATTCATACTACACACCCCTAACCAGGATGCGTAGTCATCCCCAAGTTCTAAAATATCAATCCCATATGACTATGGACTGAATCTCCATCAGGGCTATAGATGCTTGACTGGTAGTGGAGTAAGCTCATGCGAGGCGACATGTCTCTCCTCCAAAAATGGAGACGTATGAATGCACATAAGGACAGGCTAACATCAGGTCATCTCCATAACAGGTCATGCCTAAAAACAATCATAATGGATTAATAAACTTCACATGCACACATTGGTACTTGGTTGGATAGGGTCATTGTCTTGCTCAAGACTCAGTATGCCTAGATGAATTAGTTATAGAAGAGGAAGGAGGATCCAAAAATGTAATATGGTTTTGCAAACACATATCCTCCAAGGAATGTGCATATGCCTCACTGGCCCATAGATGCCGTAAGTTCATCTGATGTCGACACTCCTTCACCAATATCTCTACCTAAAGCTGCGTGACCGTCACCTGATCACTAGCCACAACTACCACCTACTCTACCTCTAGTCGAGCTATAGTAGTGAGCGACTCCCTATGAGTCTCAAGCATAACCTCGCACTCCTCATGAAGCTTCTCCAGCTCCACCCATAACCTCGCCACCTCAGATATCTGACCCAACCCCTTGTCATCCTCCATCTCATCATCCATAAACCCCATATTTTGAGTCTGCTTAGCTAATCCCCTTGACCATATTTAAATTATTGATCATTGAGCCCTTGTCCTCTTTGGAGTCATCCTTGACCCTACAGCTGTCGCCTCATCACCAAAAATGTTTGGTACCCATACTGGTTGGGCACCAAACCACTTCACATACTCTGAAGTCACCCCAACATCATCTATATTAGGGAACTCCATCTCCTCATCATCCTCAATCACCACCCACTATGGCTCTGCAAAAGGGAGCCCCACCTCCACCCACCGTCGTCGATACAACATCGGCTCATTAGGCACATCCTGAGGCAACCCAATCAACCACTGATCCTGTCTCACCAAACATAGCTACTCCCCATCACCATCCCATCGAGCTCCATGCCATGGCCTCCATATCACGTCCTCCCGAGTCAACCCCAATCACATATCCTGATACCACTGGCCTGTATGAATCTCTTGACTCAGCTAAAATTCCTTCGCCATCGCCCATCGCCTAGCGTAGGTCTCCCCCATTTACCATGACTCACATAGCAACCCCTCAGGCTAAGCCATAACAAAATTCTCCCAAGCCCAACACTATATAAGGAAGCTACATCTAATCCCCTTCCTATCCCTCCGAATCACCTCATATAACTCTTGGTACATCTATGCCAATAAGTCAGGTGCCCATGCATACTCCTGAGGATCCGTCAACAGATCACTAACCAACCCCAATAGGTTCCAAGGGAACCTACAACCAGTGCTATTAGGTAGCACTATGTTTGCTAGCACAAACATGATCAAGATGGGGAGCACATCCAACTCCTTCGCCTTATACATGCTTAGATAGCATATACCTCGAACATCCACTCCGTATCCACCTTCTTATCATGACCAACTACCACCCTCTCCCATTCTACTAGCACCGTGATGATACAGTATACATCCTCAAGAGTAACAGTAGCCTCCCTAGTCGGCAACTAGAATGTCCCCCTATCAGGGTCCCATATCTCTATCAATGATGAGAGATATCTCTGATTTTCCCTCTCACATCTACCCTAGCTACACCCTATAGGACCACCTTCCCCAAAAACTCCTAGTCATCAATCATCAGCTTCTTTCTCATCCCAGGATTGAGAGGAGAAAACTGATGTCGAGGTTCTATATCCCTCAACCTACAATAACAAACAATTTCATTAATACTATTACAAAAAAAAACAACAAAAAAAATGCATAAGAGATAAAGTGTTTTTAAACATTATCGGGGCAAATGGTGCCTTAGCTCCACTAGTAGCATTCAATCCCTCCACCACTAGTGCTTCCACCCAAATTCTCACTAGCCTCACTAAGCTCACAAACTCACTCCACTCCTTAGACACACTTCTCAAAGTCCAAAACGCACAAGTGAGCCTCATGATTCACTCATAAAGCTATTTATAGATTTTCCTAACGCATTCAAGCGCAGGTCTACACCTATGAATTTGCAGGCTTGTTTGGGCGCCTGTGAGCACACCCAGGTGCATCTACGCACCTATGAGACACCACAGGCACAATCGTGCGCATGGCAAAAAAATGGCACAAAGATAAAATCAATCAAAATAGTAGCTTACCTCCAAATTTCACCAAATTTCATCCACACATCATTCATTATTAGCACAATTTTTTTTTAATTGGCTTGTGAGATATATTCGTAACTCATTCACCAATTGAGGTGGTAAGCTACAAAATTCTAAAAATTATTTATTCTATTATCTTCAACATCAGTGATCAAATCCAACAACAGAGAGAAGTTGCTTCTATGCCCATAGCCCAAGCAGGTGTCTCATATTTTTGCACCATATTGTGTTTCATGCAACATGGTACAAAAAGGGGTATTTGTAGACACCAAATTGCATCCATTAATCCTCCATCCTAACCATCCCACCACCCAATTGTCCACCATAAAACTTTCTCGCCTTCAAAAGGCCCACTTTAGGCCTTTCCCACCATTTTCTAACCTAATTGGGATTAATTTAATATTATTTAATATTATTTTATATTTAATATAATATTTTATATTATATTATAATATATTTATTATAAAATATATATTTATAAACTCAATTAACCACAACTTTCTAATCCAATATAATCTCCACCATCCATCTTCATTAATCCATGCCATAGCTAAAAAGTAATCTCAACCTTAGGATCTAATTTAATCTTAGCCATAGTGTAAGGCTAAAACCCTAAGAAAACCCTAGGTTGGATTATAAATAAGGGCATTTGCAAATGCTCAAACCCTAGAACCTTGATATTAGAATTTGCATCTTGAAGAGATCATTGGTGAAGCCCTAGTGAAGCAGAAAAATATAAAGTTTTGAAAATCCAAAGCCCTAGCTAACCAATAGGATTTCTACTATTCCATTAATCCTCCATATCCATACCCTCGCCATTTTTTGTCACCCCCATCATTTCCCATCCGCCGCATTCGTTGCAACCCTCGCGATCTACTTTTGCAAATTTTATCCTCATCGTAGGTGCCCTCTCGATCTTGTGAATATTGTTGCAAAGCTTACCAAGTGCATGCCTATGCCTGTTGTATTGCAGGCTCACTCCAAAGCCTATGAAGCTCGCACCAAAGCCTACCCAGTGCGTGCTCGAGCCTATTGTTATCACTGAAGCATGAATAAGAGCTTGTTATGTCACGCCATCTACTGTTAGAACCACAATAACAAAACTAAATATCATCACAAGCAAGGTATATCATTATTTGTTTTATTTTGTTATAGGATTTGTATATTTAGCATACCATTTGATTTATTTTTGGTTAGGTTTTATTTATATCTGAAGGTCTCACACTGCGGAGCCCTCACAAATGTTATTAATCTCTTTCTTTGTTTCTGTGCATGCAGGTCTGTAGATTCTATTCATTGTTGAATGACTGTTGAAGCTGGAGTTGTTCGACATCAGATACCTGAGCCCACTCATTCCATTGGAAGTGAGGATACACTATTTGAAGACACTTCATTGTTGTAGCTAGGGTTTCGGATAACCCTAGCGTATTGTAAATCTCTGTATCAAAGGCTCACTGAGTATAGATTGTATCAAAAGGATTTTATTAGCTCCCCTCATATTTTAAATAAAATTATATTTTTGTGCAATCTTTTGTTTCCTTGAGTTATTTGATTTATTTATTATTTTAAGTGTCATGTTCTTGTCTTCACAATACCAAACAAGGATTTAAACATATTTTTTTCCTCCTGAAACAAACCAAGGAAGGTAAAGGATTTCCAATGACCATAATTTTTTTTTAAAAAATTACATACCTTTGGGCCAAACCAATTGTCAGTAATTGGTTTCACCAGAAACAAGTATGGGTATGATTCCAATAGATATTCAAAAACCCATGGGTCCCTCAAAAAATCAATGGATTGAATGTCACCCAGTTTCCATCTTCCTCCCTTCCAAATATATGAACACCTTTTGACAATACTTTATCAAAAGGTAGACCCTTGAGAGGGTATTAGACCATTGAGTAATTGGCCACCATTGCCCAAGTATTTAGATTTTGAAATTTGGATCCAACTAAAATTTTCATTTTGAAACAACCTCCATCCTTGTTTGGCGATTAACGCTTTATTCATAAATTTTAATCTTCTTAGGTCCAATCCACCCATTTTTTTTCCTACACACTTATCCCAGGCCACTAAATAGAATTTCTTCTTCTCATCAGCTCTAGTCCAAATAAAAGACCATTGGATCTGTTTAATTTTCTCAAGAATATTTCTACGGATCCTAAAGAGACATAAAATACACTAGAAAAATCTAAAGAGTATATTAACTAGCATTGCTTTCTCATCTTGGATCAATAGAGCTCCTTTCCATTTGGTAATATTTCTTTGAATTCTTTAAACCATTGGACTCCATAAGGAGACCTTAGAAGCTCCTTTAAATATAGGCATTCCGAAATACATCAAAGGAAGAGAAGCAATATTACAACCCAAAATATATGTAATTCTTCTTTTCTCGGTAGGGGTATTAAAGAAATAAATTTTGATTTTTCTAAGGTTAATTTTCTGACTTGATGCTCTCTCGAAAGCCTCCAATATATATTTAATAGTCCTAGCTTAAGGTATTGAAGCGAGAAAAGAGAGCAGAGTGTCATGGGAAAATTGATGGTGGAAAATTAGATCAGAGGCAAGGGAATATTTAATCCCTTCAATGATGGGATCAAATATTAAATCTCTCCCTAGAAACTTAGCCAGTAGAATTAACAAGTATGGGGATAAAGGGTCCCCCTAGCAGATTACCCTACAACTCCGAAAGTGATTCAAATCTGTCATGCAATAGTTTACTTGTAAATATTTTAATGAATTATAATATATGTTTATAATTTATTATTATTATTATTTTAAATAATATTTTTGAAATATTATATTTCTCATTTATTTAATCACATTAAATTATTTATTATCACAAAAATTTAAACCTTGATGATAGTGTGCTTGCAGTAGTTTTAGAGGTCATTGATTGTTTGAGTGACTTGCCATGGCCCATCCTTTTTCATACTAATAAATACATGAGGTTGCCTAAAAATCCATGAACTCTACGATATATAATTGCCAAAGAAAACTACTTTATTTTTTTTATAAGCTCCAATGACTACAAATACAATGGTTTGAATTTACAATACAAACCTTAATTAAATAGATAAAACTATTACCAATCAAAGTTGTTAAAACTAATTCATTAAAATGGTCAAATCCATTTTCATGTCCATTGGAATACGTTGTCAACATAATTTAAAAAATAATTTCTAAAAATGGTTATTCAATTAAGTTTAATCTAGCATTGTGCCTAACAAGATTACAATTTCTAAAAGTTTTCAACCCTATTTTTTAATACATAGGAAATTGGTTATATCTATAGTTTTTTTCTATTAGAAGGGTTTAAATCTTTGATCTGCCCTCTATAACCCTTATTCCATATTATTTTTTTATATCATCATGTATGTTCAGAGGATATAGAACATATTGCTACCTTTGCAAGCTGGCAAGCATTCAAAACATACTGCTACCTTTGCAAGCTGGCAAGCATACCTCTAAGGTTTGAACCTAAGTCTCTTCTTGACAAGTAATTGGCTAGTCAAACACTACCAATCCACTAGCCCTTAGAGGTATTTTCAACACTATTTTGAATGGGCTAAATAATTATGCCTTAAATATGAACATTAGATTTTGAGTAATTTATATTTTTCTTTTTATGGCATTATATGTACAAATTTTCTTAAGCCAAGGGCAATAACTATCAATTAATAACCTCTTTCACAACTAGCTTCTAATGTTCTCTTATTTATTTGTTAAGTGATAAGGCCCCACTTATATTAGGTCTTGAGGAAATTTAATAATCCATGGGTGGTAATTAAAAATCTCTTTAATAATTAGTTACATAACGTTTTTTTATATATGTTTAGTGATAAGGTTTAACTTATAAATATCATAATCACAATGATATTATAACAATTTAGTTATTTTTATGTTTTGTTTGGTAATATTTTAACTTATCTATCCTCATTAAAATTTGAGGAATACAAGAAATTTAAGAAGTTTAACTATTGCTATTTAATAAAATAATATCAAATTTTAACGTCATATCATTTTATTGAATCTATTCTTCAAATTTCCTACCAAAGCCTTACATTTATTCAACAAAATATTTAATGAATTATAACTCAAGCAAATTTGTTTGAACTTTTATAACATAAAACTAAACTTCTATTGTTATGATAAAGTTATAATGTCACATAAATTAAAATTACATTAAACATATATTTAAAAGCATTTAATACAATTTAAGCTGCCCAAAAATTTGAGAATTATAATATAGAAAACTTGTATTAATACAAACATGTACCTAAAAATGCAAGTTATTTGTGCTCATTGAAACCTATAACTACATTAGTCAAGAGTAGTAGGAAATGTGAGTAGGAAGTAGAAAACAAAGTGTGAGCAAGGAGTGAGTTCCACTTCTTCTTGTTCTAGATCTTAGGATAAACTAAAAACCTATAGGGTTCATGTTAAGAAAATATGCATAACATGGAAGGGGAGTCATTTTTTAAATTCATTATTAGAAGCGAAGATTCCATAGTTGAAGCATGGATGCCCTATTTAACAATAATAAGAAGAGAGAATCTATGAAAAACCCTATCTAAGCAGTAGATACTATACTAAAAGTGAATATCAAGTATGGGATGATAGATCATGCTATAATGGTTCATGAAACTATAGGATTAATATATAAGTCCCATGGATATTATCCAAGTTAGTTAGATTTAAAATTGAATTCTATGGAAGTGGATATTGAATTTAAATTTCTCCATGAATTTTCTTCCAAAATGATTTTTCTCATTATCTTTTCTAGTTTAGAAATACCAAATAATATAATGGAAGGTGGTCATTGGTTTATGGATACATATCCGTTATATGTAAGACAATGCAGTGATATTTTAAAAGGATTCCGTGTGAATTAGGCTTTTTGTACTTCCTTATTAACACATCAATAAGGATGTTTTGAAGAATATTGGAAATATTCTAGGAGAGTTCATCGAGGGATCAACTGATAAGAAGGATGTTTTGAAGAATGCTGATAATACTTTAGAGGATTTCATCTAGGAGGGACCAACTACTAAGGAGAGAAGGTATGCTATATACACTCAAATATGTGTTTACATAGATATTTCAAAACCTTTACTATATTCCATCAGGATTAATTATGAATAAAGAGAATATGATCAACAAGTGTATTATGAAAATATTTCATTCCAATATCATAAATTTTATGAGAATGAACACATTGAAAACAATTATAAAGTGAAAATCATGGAGAAAAAGATGGAAAATTTTGGGTATGAGACAAAATTCAGTATGAAACAAGTAGATTATATCATAGTATAAACTAGGTCAAATAAAAGAATTTCCACTCCTAAAAAAGTGATAAGAAAGTCCACTCTATATCATCAAATGATAAAGGCTATTATAGTTCATTTAAATAAACAATTAGAAGAAAATAATGATAATGGATAATAAATTACAATGCACAAGTTCAAATATAGGAGGATTTAAAGGTCCAAAGGAATAAAGGGAGGCAAATTTTAAAGTGAATGAGGTGAAGTAGGTCAAGGTTAATATAGATAAATCATCTTCATTTTCCTCATGTAGCATAAAATATTCTCCTTGCAATAAAAATGAAAGTAGGATAGAGTGTATATGATAAAATTTAGGATTTCAATAGCAATATCATAAAGAAATGCATATGAATTATATATGTGGAAATTTAGAGTCTCTAGGGAATCATGAGAAAGTTAACTATGGAGGTTTTTCCTTGTACTTTAGGATTTTTGGGAAACATAAAGGAGAAAGTGTTTACAAGGCCATTCCTTTTATTTTAGATTTTTTAGGAAAACATAAATCTTTAGAAGATAAACCTTAATATAAATAATATGAAAATATAGAAGAGATTGATAAAGATGAAAGTGTTGGTGGAAATGGAAAAAGAAGAGAAAGGTTGTCAAAGCATAAAAAAATAGAAAAATAAACTTAAATGGGCATCTATTTTGGAAGATAAATAAAAATATCATAGGTGTTAACAATAGGTGCGGTTAAGAACCCTAAAAAAGTGGGGATGAAAATATCATAGAATATTAGGGATACGAATAAGACTCGTAAAAAGGAGTTATTAAGGAATTAATAGGTTGTTATAGTCCCGATTTTATAGGGATATAATAATGCTTTTAAAAATATTTGGAATATGGGTGATTTTCTAGTAGTTTTCTCTATAGGATCTTTAGGTGGTATTGAAACAAAATTTGGTAAACAAAAATGGTATGAATAATTATTGGAAGATAAAAATAATTGGGTTGTTGGACTAGTTTGCAAAAAGAGGACTATAAATGTATATGTTCCAACTATAATTGTTCCTTGTGAAATATGTTGGAAGGACCTTAGAATATTTTTGTCAAACTTAATGATAAGTCATAATTGTGATCTATGGATTCTTGGGGAGACTTCAACATAGTTTTATATCCTTTAATAAATAATAGTGATACTAGGGAATGGTCTAAGTAAAAACAATATTTTACTTTAATTGTCAATTAAAATGGTCTTTGGGATGTTATTCCCTCAATTTTTCAATATACATGGGATAATAGATGTATTGAGATAAGTCATATAGAAAAAAAATTAGATAGATTCTTGTTATCTAACACATGGTTACCAACAAAGTATCTAGTATTTTTAAATATTTTATTATAATGATGATTAGATCACATACCCATTTTTTTAGTTGTGATTTACTTGGTAATGGTCATCCAAATTCATCTAGCTTCTAAACTATGTGTCACTAAAATCTTGATATTTTCTATATGACTATGTTATGGTGGTATGAAGCAAAATTTGAAGGATCATATATGTACATGTTTGGTCAAAAAATGAAATATCTAAAGAAGAAAATGAATATTTGGAATGCCATATCTTTTGGTAGCATATTTAAAGAAAAGAAGGAATTGAATCCAAGATAAACAAAATTATAAGAGATAATAGAAATCAATACAATAGACTAGGATTCTCATGTTAAATAAAAACACTTAATTTTTTATTATCATTGTATATTTAAAAAGGATTCATATTGGTTCCAAAAATATAGGTAGAAATCACTTAAGGAAATAGAAATACAATTTTTTTATGCCATAGAAAAATAAATTTTTATTTTGATCGCATAAAAAATATTTTAACTCTAGATGGAAGACATATTGATAAAGAAGAAGATATCACGAAGGAAGCAATTAATTATTTCAAATCATTTTATTAGATATTAGGCAAGATAAGGAGGCACATGATAAGGTTTTGTAAAAAACTCCATAAATTATCGCATAGGGATAAAATAAAAGCTTGATGAAGTATGTATGGAAGAGCTACAAGAAGTATTTTTCTATTTTAATCATAACAAGGCACCTTGCATGATGGATTTTCTCCAATTATATTTCAAATTTTTTGGGATTTATTCAAGAGTGATATGTTGGTCAGGGTTGAAAAGACCTATAAAGTAAAGGTTATAGTAATTAATATCAATACCACTGTTATTACTATGGTTACAAAGAAAATATATTTTTGATATTTTTTGTCCAATAAGCCCTTGCAATGTGATTCATAAAATCATTTGAAACATGATGAGACAAGTTGAAGGACATTCTAGATTATGTCATATTAGAGGAATAAGGTGGTTTTTTTGGGGGTTAAAAAACATTTTAATGGTATAATCATTACACAAGAGAACATACATTATATTCATTCCATAAAAAAACTAGGTATGCTTATAAAATTAGATATGCACAAAACATATGATAGGATTTCCTAGAGTATTTTACATAATATTCTCAAATTTTTTGGTTTTGATCATAGTTGGTTTAAATGTAATAATTGTTAATAAAGCACTCTAAAATATTCTACTTTGATTAGTTATTATTTTACTATTACTTTAAGTCATATTTTGGACTTTACCAATGTGATATGCTATCTCCATATCTATTCATTATTATTGAAGATGTATTAGAGAGAGCTTTCAAAAATGAAAAATGGAAATAAAAATAAAAGGTATTAGGTTACAAAAAAAATTCCCTTGAATATCATCTTTAATTTTTTGATGATATTTTCCTTCTCAATCATCCCTTAGTAAATGAGGTTGTTGAAATAAAATAATTTTATGTTATTTGCATGCATACTAGTACAAGAAGCATGTGGAATATATAGTCAGATGGGTTGTTAGATATAATTATAGCTTTATAGCTTGTTTGGGACACTTATAATGGAGTAGCTTCAACAACAAGGTTTTGATGACCACTAAGTAAAAAACTATTTGTATGCAAGGAGTATAAAGATAATATTGTGATAAGGATAGGTCATGGTAACTTGTCTTTGTCACAAGGATATATGTTTTAAATAATGAAATCTCTAGAAATATAATATAGTCAAAAGTACTTTTGGAAGTATTATGTAATTATAAAAGCGAAAACAAAAGTACTTTTAGAAGTCTTATGTGATTAGGGAAAAGTACAAAAGGAGAATCTCTAGAAATATATGATATTTATACTATATCATATAATTATAAATCATCCTAAGATACGCCCAAGGAAATATAACTCAAATATCTTTATATTATGGAAAGAGTCCAAAAAATGAGATCTCTAGAAAGTGTTGTCATGTATCCATCTAGAGTTCTCCATGCATGTAATATCTAGCTCCCATGAGTCTATAAATAGGGAGAGATACCCCTAATAGAAGGTAAGATAATTCAAGTTGAGTTGAGAAAGTGTGAGCTCAAGGAAATAATAGATAGTCTATTGTGTGAGAGAGCTAGTAAGCCAAGCTAGCTAGAAAGAATATCTCTTTGTCCAAGGTATGACCATGATTTATAGAGGGTATGTATAATGTTCATTGAGCAAGTTCATATAAAATTAAGGCTCAATAAGAGGGTTGCATTTCTTTATAATCCAATCAAGTAAACACCCATGTATTGTTGTAATTTATATGTATAATACAATTTCTTATATTTTCATTATGTCATCTATTATCTTTCTATAAATTCCTATTTAACATGATGTACCAATGTTTTATTATGCATAAGATCTTAATGGTAGTATACCATCACAAAATAAAGACTACATGTTCATCATAATGGCCACAATAAAAGGAGGGCTTAGGGAATTATTGTAAGCATACTATACTTCGATATTTTCAGTTCTATTGTTGACACCACTTCTCGTTGGTGGTATTTTTACCCAATAATTCATTTTTATCATAATATCCCTAGCATTTACTATGAAATAAAGTTAATTTATTGGGACCTTACTAATTGTTAGCACTAGTTGATCTTCTTTGTAAAGAAATTGTTTGTTACACTTATAGGTGTACTTATCTAGTGAAGTACGGTCAACAATGCACATTTTGGTGATCTTGTGGATATCTTGTAATTAACCCATCATAGTATATAATCTAGTTTTCCTCATTCTTATTTGTGTGTCTATACTAGAGGTATAAGAGTAAGTAATTAGTAGGAAAAATCTAATAAACTAGGTATTTCCAATAGTCTATAGGTAGATTCAAATTCTAATTGACGAGCCCTTGGATCATTTAGGAGGAAGAGTTGTACTTGGGATTACAATGCCATAGTAAAAATGTTAAAAAATATAGTCTTCTCATCCCCATCCTCTAAATATGTTGAGTGTAGTGAAATATCACTACACTTGGAAAATCCATCCTAATGGGAATTTCAAGCTAATTTTATACCCAAAGCTAAACAAGATGAAAGGACCTAAAGCTCCATCAATTTATGAAGTGAATGATGTTGTAAAAGGGCCACATATACTTTTAATAGAAGGTATATGCCAAAGATGCTATCAAATTTGAGACTTCTTATGCCACAAGGCTATGATTATCCATTAGTACAGAAAGATAATAAATTGCAACCTTTATCATGGTAGCTAAGCCCTTATAGTGGTATATTAAAGAGGCCCACTATTGGAAGTGTTACTATTTTCTCAACGATCACAAATCCATCCCTTAATTCTATGGGTGGATTCAAAGAATGGACCTTCCTCTTTTAACAATTGAGCTTGTAGTACATCATATATCCTTGTGCTCAGTCTAAGAATGATAGAGGAAGAACTTATCTACGCTTGCTAAGCTATTTCAATGTCACATAAAAATTCATGGTAGAATACATAAGGGATCAAATCGACCAAACTAGAAAAAGAGAACAACTAAGTGCACACTCATAAATTGAATAAGTTTTGTAACTCTTGTATGAATGAAACTATAAAGCATCATAAATCAAGCAAGAAGCAGAGTGGTAGAAAAAGGGCATCGAATAGACTAGAAAATCATTCACAGAGAAGCAATCAAATCTTTGGCAAAAATTTGAGTTTAATGGACAATTTTGGATGAATAAATATTCAAAGGAACCCTAATATAGAAGCCTAAGAATACAATTTTGAATGCTAGCTTAATATTTAAAGATAGAAGTATTCGATTGGACTATCTTGCTACTAGACCTATACAGGAGGTAAGCTAAAATATTATGTGCTGATATTGGAAAATGCTTCAAGTTTTTTGGTAAATTACGAAGCTGATAAGACCAAAAGCATCTAAGACTAGGTGCTCCAAAAGACAACAAGATATACTTTCTTAGGAGTAATTTTAGCATAGGTTTCAAAATATTCTAGACAACTATAAATTCAAAAATATAGGAAGTAGTCATTAACTCTGAAAGGAAAGATATGTATGTCAAAATATTTTAATATTGATGTCAACTAAGGAATTATAAACTCTTAGCATAATGTAATAAAGCAATAATGGAGCCTATAAGATAAAAAACATAGTAGAAGCACCTTAGACTCAAGGAACCAAGTGCAAAGGATACCTGGAACTCCAAAAATGGGTGGTCAAACCATGTGGTATGAGTTAGAACTATAAAGTAACAAACACCTCCAATACACATAATTAAGGATCATACAATCAACACCATTTGATAAGTTATGCACATAGTAAGCTAAAGAGGGTGAGTGGTGCTAGTTCAACTCAAGATAATGCCTGATCATTTTTTCCAATGACTATATGTAGTTGTTAGATTTATTTTAACTTAGCGAAAGTTATAAAAGGAGCAACACTTCTCTTTTGTAAGGACCTATTGGAAATATGTTGAATATTTTCCATGTTATTCTGGGGGGTTAACACTTAAAGGTACTAGAAAATTTGCACCTATACTCATCGGGGTTTGGGGTTGGATCGGGTATCGAATAGGGGTTCGAGGGTGGTAGCCCTCCAAAAAGTAGGGGTTCAAGGGTGACAACCCCTAGCCAAACTTTTTAGGGTTTTTAAAGTTATTTTTAAACCTATATGGGATTTTTTGGGTTACTATATTTGAACCCATGCTTTTTACCCATGATATTGTAAAATGTATGCATGTGCCTTTGTTATATATATTGCACTTGCATTAGGGTTTGTAGAGAGATAGAAGAAGAATATTATTGTATTAGATACGGTCATGTTAATGTAATAAGAAGATAATATTGTGCTGGTTTTTCCTAGTTAAGGGTTTCTAGGATAAATATTTTGTCATGTGTGTATCTACTATTTTATTCTTTTGATTATGCAATTACTACTCTTCTAGATTTTATTTATTGAGGCTATTTATTTCTCTTTAGGGCCAAATATTGTAGTGTTTGTATTTTTGTAAGCTAGGTGTTCTAAGATATTCTAAAGAAATCAAAGAGTTGTTTGGATTCTTTCTATCAAAATGTATGAAATATTTACAATGGTACACTACACTTTCAATATTTCATTTAAGCTTTATTTGGAGTAAATTCTATTAGGCTCAATGTTGTTTTCCTTATTTTAATCGAGGGTTGAAGTAAATGCTATTAGGCTTGGACCTATTTGGATTATTGCTATTAGAGTGTTTAGAGTCTTGAGTGATATGATAATTGCACTTTTGTTATTGCTATTAATTTAATCTGGAGTGAATTTTGTTAGGTGAAATAGCTATTTGGATTATTTTTGTTGGAGTGTTTGGAATATTGTATGCTGAAATTAATGTGCTTATTATGTTTCCATATGAGATTTGGTAAAGGGAAACTATATTAGGTATTTTATTCTAATAGAAAACATATGTACATTTTCCTATATTCTTGTTGTTAGTTGAATTTTATCCATCATTAATATTATTTCTATCTTTGTCTCTCTTATTTATCTATTAAAATTTTCTTTAATATTCAGAAATTTCAAGGAGATGACCTTTTGTAAAGGTTTATCTAGACGTATTTTTGGATCATACAATCTTGAATTCACTCTAGGGCACATATTTCATGCCTAGGTGGATTGGAGGATCAAGACTAAGACCTTTATTCAATAAAATAAGAGGTTGTACAATACTAATATCATAACACCAAGGGGTACATGGATTAATTTCCTTTTGATATTTCTATATGGTGCTAATTTTGGATTGTATGAGACATAAGAGAGGTAGATTAAGAATTCATGGAATCAGATTAGTGAAAATACAATTAAGTATAGTTCATGCCATAAATATTTTGACTTCATGATCAAGATAATGATGTCGGTTCAATGACCTAAAGAGAAATTTTATGACTACTATTCATGAGTATAAGAGCTTTGAAATAAGGTGGAGGTCTAGTTATGAAAGGATAATTTTCCTAATGTCCTTATGGAGGGTACACATAACATGTTTTGTAAATACTTTGTTGCAAATCTCAAGGAAAAAATTAGTACGAGGTTCAAGTATGAGAAACCTACCACTACCTTGACGACACTTGAGCTCTTTAAACTAACTAAGAACTCACAAATATAATTACTAGAACTAATGAATTATTGAATCAAAAGAAACACATGAGAGAAACAAATACAATAATCCGTATTGCTATAAAATAATTGTACACCAAAATATGGAACTAAGAGTCCATAATATAGATTTACAAATGACCCTTGGTATTCCTCAAATGACCCTTGAGCTATCAAATAATGTAATATATTCTAACACCCCTTGTATTACATTATTTGAGATGATCTTCTCTTGATTTGCATAGATTATCTCTGAATGCTTAGAACTTGTTTCACCCTAATGTCTTTGTGAATGTATCTACCATTTGTTCTTCTATAGAAATATACTTTAAACTAATGTGTTGATCTTGAAAATGATATCTTATTAATGATATTGGGTCTTAATATATTTTATTCATTCATGTATAATTATATTTTTGATCAAATTAAGTACTCCTTGATTATCACAATGGATTGGAGTTGTAGCTCTTTTTATTCCCATATTGAATAATATATACTATAACCATAAGGCTTCACATGTTGTATCTTTGACTACATGATATTTTATCTCTGTGGATGACTGTGCTATTGTATGTTGCTTTTACTATGCCATGAAATTGGTACTAATACAAAATAAAAGATATACTTTGAAGTAGATTTTCTATCATCAATAGACCCAGTATAATCAGAATCTAAATAACCCTATAGAAAAAAGTATTTATCATGTTTCTTATAAACTAGTCCATAATTTGTAGTTCTCTTAACATATTACAATATTCTCTTTGTATATTTCAAGTGGCTTTCTCTAGTCTCTTGTATGAATCTTGAAAGATAATTTACAACAAAGATCAAATCGGATTGAGTGTTTGTTAAGTATATAAGACTTCCAATCAACTGATGATAATTGGTAGCTAAAACCAAATATGTACCCTCATTCTTGGATAATTGAAGTTCTTGTTCCATGGGTGTATCCTTAGGTTTACAATTATCCATCTTATATTTCTCTACTAGAGATTTTTCATTCTTTATCTGTGTAAATGTAATATTCTCTTTACTCTCATGAAATTCTAGACCAAGACAGTAATTCATAAGTAATAGATCAATCATTTCAAATGCCTTCTCAATATCCTTTTTCATATCACTTAGCGTTTTTGAGCTTATTGTAATTACTATATCATCAACATATTCTATGAGAATTAATATATCATTCCTAACCTTTTTTGTATATAAGCTTGGATCTGATGTACTTTTCTTGAAGTTGTGTTGTACCAAATGATTACTGATCTTTATATTCTATGCTTTAGACCATATATGGATTTTTTTAACTTGCAAACCTTATGTTCTTGACCTTTGACGATAAATCCTTTTGGCTGAGACATGAATACTTCTTCTAAATCACCACTTTTGACATTTGTTTAATGAATTTGCCAATCATGATGAGCTGCTAATGCACATACTTATTGGCAATTTTGGGTTTGAGATCCTAGCTTCTTTTCTATGAGTTGTCATTGATGTCAAAAGGAAATGGCATTAATGTTAAGAGGATGTGTTGGCTTCAAAGGTGGAAGATTCCAAGAGAATCCGAAGAGATTCCATTGGCAAGGGTTTTTCATTAAAACCAAGTTAAATGGTTTTTATTAAAACCAATGGAGGTTCTCTTTATTATTTATTTAATTATTATTTAAAACCCTTCAAGGTTTTAATTAATTAATTATTTAATTAATAAAGGGAGAAATTATTTGTAATTTATTAAAAATACTTAAGGGTTTTTAAACCCTTTAGAAAGCAAATTTCGATTAAATTCGAAATTACTTTTCTTTGCAGTCGACGTGTTCTAAAGTCCATGTATGGACTATAAATATGAGAAGGTTCATAAGGTTAAAGTATCTTGAAAAATCGAAGGCAATTAATTGGTTTGGCTGCGATCAAATGTTCTGTTTACGCTGCAAAAGAGGAGAGCTTGTGGTTTGAAAAGATTTCAAAAAGCTTGACCGTTCATATGGAAGGAAGTCCGTCTTGGACTTTGTAAGCCTCTTGTGGGCTAGTGGTAGTGAAGGCTACATTTGGGATTTGCGTAGGCGGAGGTCTGCATTTTGATCCCCGTGGAGGGAGCTATGCATGGATTAGTCACGTTTTTATTAAAACGTGTTTTGTGCCGTGAATTTTGGATTCTTCAAGGGCAGCCATTATAAGGTGTGATTATTTTCTTGATATGATTTTTGGCATTGTTTAGCATTGATTAAAATACATAGGAGAAATAATGGAATATTTATTTGGTTGTATTTTTGAGATTAGTCTTTTGCTATGCTAAATTTAAAAATGGAGATATAAGGTGTAAGTTTTGGTTGTTGTGTTTTTTGGCTTCTTTGGTGGTTGTTTTTAAAGAAGAGGAGCTAAAAGGTGTATTAAGGAAAGTTTTTATATATGCTCATTTATCTTGGTTCTAACCCTAAATTGGTTGGAAGTTTGAGGGTTGTGTGTGGTGACAGCTTTAAGGATCAATTTTCTTCTACTCCAAAAAAGGTATGGGCACATTTTTATTATGAGTATGATTGGTGTATGTTTTTCTGAAATAAGGTTGGAGTGAAAAGGTTTTCAACTAGGTTTCCTTTGGTTGGGTGTAAATCCTATTTTCTGGTTTGTTGAAGACTACTTATGCATTATTATCCTTAAGGAGAGTTTTTGGTGAATGCATAATTTCTAGTTTGAGATAGTGGAAGCTTTGTGCACTAGGGTTTATATTTGTGAGTCTAGCTACTTGCATTGAGTTGGTAGAACCCTTGGTTGGCTGTTTTGAGTTTTATGGTTGAGTTGCTTCCATAGAGGTTTTTTTATCAAGTTATTGCTTTACTTGATTCATGATATTGGGCTTACTCCATTGAGTTGATTTGAGCAAGTTATTCTTTGCATTTGGTGTTATTGTGTTGGTGGTTGTTTTGTTCAAATATCTTTGGAGGGAGAAGGATTTCTACTTGTTTCCTTTTCTTGTGATGATTGGTTGAATGCTTCAAGGTTGATGTTGAGTTGAATGGTGTTGGTCGACTAAACCTTGTTTGATGAGCATTGTTGTTGAAACCCTAATTGATGGTGATAAGAACATGAGTATCATTGTTATGTGATTCTTTGCATAGTTGGCAATTTTTGGGGTTTCATGTTCTTGAAAGAAAACATTATATCCTATCTATTTCAGATGTTGAGTTGAGTTTTCAGATTTGAGATTGAGATTGAGCTGAGTTGATTTGAGTTGAGTTTTGAGATTGGGATTTGAGTATAGAACATATTGAGCCTCTAAAAATTCTCTTTATGCTTATATGAGTTTGACAAATCACATTGGGTCTCTAACAATTCACTTTGTGATTTCCTACTAAGAAAGTTTTTCTTGGTGAGCTTGCTGAGTTTTTGGACAGGTTCCAGTGGGGACTTGTGAGCAATTTTTGGACAGAGTTTCGGGGGGACTTGTGAGCAGATTTGGACGAGGTCCTAGCAGAGGACTTGTGAGCTGAGTTTGATAGTTCTATCAGAGAACTTGAGAACAAAGGTGCATTGGTTCTATGAGAAGAACCTAAGGACAGATTTGGCAAGTATTTGAGAAGGCTTGTATGTAGAGGATTGATTTGTTCAAGAGTTGGACAGATCTGACAGACAGAGGAAGACTTGTACTAGACTGACCGATCGTGTTTGGTACAGGATGCTGAGCTATTGTGGACGTGATCATAGAAGGCAGAGGTCTCTTAGGCTAAGCATTGAGGACAAGAGGTCTTCGATGGAAAGGAGTTCCACGTGTTGGCAAGAGGTAGAGGCAGTTGATATTCTAAGGGATCATTTCCAGAGCAGAGGGGAAGGTATCTCCTTTGAGCAGAGGCTCATAAATTCTGATTGGGGGAAGGTATCTCCTTTGAGCAGAGGCTCATAAATTCTGACTGGGAGAAGGTATCTCCTTTGGGCCAAGGCTCATAAACATTGTAATTGGGAAGGATTCCCAAAGAACTTTGAGATAACTTTTAGAGAAAAGTTTTGTGGACGTAGCCTAGCCATTCTGGGTGAACCATGTTAAAATTGGTGTCACTTTGTGGATGATATTGTGCTTTGATTTGATATTGCTTTGGTTATATTGCTTTACTATTTTGAAGTATAAAGGAAAAAGTAAAAATAGGTCTTATACTGTTCACCCCCCCTCTCAGTATAAGCTTGTGTTCTTCAATACTATTCTGATAGTAGTCATACTAGTTATTGGTGCAAATATCTCTTCATAGTCAATTCTCTATGTTTGTGTGTATCCTTTTTCCACTAGTCAAGATTTGTATTTATCAAGAGTTCCATCTGATCTATACTTAATCATATAAACCTATTTACAACCTACTACTTTCTATCATGGAGATAACTCTACTAGATTCCATGTTTTGTTTTTTTGTAGTGATGAGTACTCTTATTCCATGGTTGATTTTCATTGTGAGTGATTAATATCCTAAAATCTTGTTGTCGATTATTTTGTAAAACTTAGTAACTCTCTATTCATATTTCTTTGACTATGAGTTTGAGGTCTTATAGTAGTAAGATCTAGAATTTGTTCTAAATTAGATTCTCTAAGTGTATTTCTAGGTCATATTGGTCCTTTCTTGAAGAAATTGTAGAAGTTTTTGTATATTCTGATTCTAACCCAATTTCTTCTAGAGACTCTAAATTTGTTTCTTCTTGGGATTCTGAATCTATTTCTTTTGAGAAATTTAGAACTTCTAAATCATTATTTTCTTCTTTATTTTCAACTTTGATTTTTTCATCAAAGACTAAATATCTACTTATATACACTTTCTTTGTGCTAGGATATATTATTATGTACTTTGCTGATTCATCATCATAACCAAAAAATATACCTGCCATACTCTTTTCATCTAATTTTATTCATTTCTATTTTGGAATACGCATATAAGTTTTGCACCCAAAAATCATTTTTTGATATTCTATTTCTATCTTGACCAAGCTTCTTCTATAGTAATATTCTTGAGTATTCTTTTAGGTAACCTATTATGTAGATATACTATTGTTTTAACAATTTTTTCCCAATACTGATTATTAAGATGAACCTCTTTTATCATACATCTTACCATTTCTATTGCATACCTATTTCTTCTTTTTACGATGCCATTTTATTGTGGTGAATATGTTTTAGTAAGTTGTCTCTTTATTCTTTTTCTTTTAAAAATAGACTAAATTCTTGTGACATAAATTCTCCTCCTTTATCTAATCGAATATTTTTGATAGTTTTCCCTGATTCTTTTTCTACTTGAAATTTTGTTTGAAACAACTAAAAGCTTATGATTTGTATTTCATAAAGTATACCCACATTTTCCTAGTATGGTCATAAATACAAATAATTAAAAATACTTATGTCCTCCAATACTTGTAGTATTCATTGGATCACATAAATCTGTATATACGATCTATATTGATGAATTTCAAATGGTATGTTGTTTTATCGCTAAAAATTATAGAAAAACTATAGATTCCCAACAATGATTTGGTATTCCTTCAACCATTTGATATTTGACCACTTCATTTAAGGATGATGCACTAGTATATCCTAGATGTTTATGGCATAACTCTTTTTCCCTTGATGTTTTAGTTAACAAAGCTAGATTGGTAGTAGTATCTAAATTAAATAGACTCTCCTTATAAGATCATGTAGCTATCATTTTTTCCTATTTGATAATATGACACTATTTTATTTCATTGATGGTATTAGATTCTACTATCATATTTTGATCCACGAGTTGTGAAACTGAGAGAAGATTGGTAGTCAATCCAAGAACATATAAAATATTTCTAGTTATTCATTTTCCATTTATTAGATTAACTATAACATATCCTATCACTTTTACTTTATAGGTCTTACTTTTAGATATTGTAATTGGTTTCTCAAGTTTTTCTTGTAGAGACCTAAATAATTTTTTGTTTCCAGTTATATGTTTGCTTGCTCATGAGTCTATATACCAATAATCCATGGTCCTTAATTTTTCGATTCCTAAAATTTTACTACCTTATGTATCCCAAATTTTAAGCATGAGTTTATGGATTCTAAATTTTGCACATCCTAATTTGGTGTTGAAGTCATTATAGCTCCAAATCTAGAAATTTAGAAATTCTATAAAACAATATTTGCAAGTTTTGTATTCCTAATTTGATGTAGGATACTTTATTTCTCCAAATTTATCAAATTGTAAATATTTCAACTAGTTTTGTAAACTCAAATGTGCAATATTACAAAACTTCAAAAATAAATACTTCAATATTTAAATCACTCTTAAATACTCTCTAAAAGCTTTCAAATTACACTATTTATATTTCTAAGGTTTAAAAAATCTTCTCTCCAATAAAATACTTTCAACTTTAACCTTAGATAATAATCTCCTTTAATTTTTATTACTCCTACTTAGCATAAAATCAATTCCAAAAATAATATATTACCTTCAATATTTCAAGCGCTCCCTCCTTAATGCTATATTTGGAATTGCTTTGAAAATAAGTTCTCTTACTCCACTTTGGTTGGTCAACTATACTTAAATTTAGTCAAGACGCTTCAACCTTCCACATATGTCCTCCTTGATATAGTAAATGAGACTGTGCTAATGTATTTTCATCTCATGCAATAAATGGGTATTCCAAAATAAATGTTTTTGTTTTCCTTGGTAACATTTGGATTCTTGCAATACAAGTGACAAGTGTCATCAAAATGCCTTCTTGCTCTTTTCTAATGTAACCTGTAACCCTTAAAATACTTGTACCACTCCTTCCTTGTGACAAGTGGCATAAAGAATATTATAATGTTCTTCAACCTTATGGATGAATTTATAATGCTTCTTGATGCTCTTTCTTCCTTGGTTGTGTTCTTTTTTCTCTTAACACTTGGTTGTGCATGTAATATACTCAATAGACTAGTGCAACATTGCAAGGAATGTTATGCATATCTTCTCTTTGCTTCCTTTATTGGCGGTTGTAAAACCCTAGACCTTTAGTCTCTCTTAATGTTTTTTCAATATCCAAAATCTTATCTTCTTTTGTATTTTACATTTTTGAGCTTGCAAATGATTCTTCAACTTCTCCAATGGTGCCTTTTCTCTAGTTAGGCTCTCCTCTATAGGTGGATCTTCCATGGTAGCTCTTCTCCACTTAGGTGCTCCTCTACAGGTGGCTCTTCCATTGTGGCTCTTCTCTTTTTGGTGGTGGATCCTCTCTTATATTCGGTGGCTCTTATTTTAGGTAGTATTTGGGTGCTTTCCCCCTATGTTTTAATGTCACATTTGCTCTTTTTCTATGGTGCTCAACCTATGCTATTTGATGGTGCTTTACTTGGTGAATTTATAATTCTTTTTGGTGGTTTTTATTCACCAAAATATTCTACAAAATTTATGCTCCTCCTGGTGTCTTTAGACACCAGGAGGAGCATAAATTTTGTAGAATATTTTGGTGAATAAAAACCACCTTAAAACTTCCTTAGTTTTGAGCACTATTCAGTCTCAATAAAGCTTAGAATAAATCTCACTTTTTTTATATAAAATAAATCACATATACTATTTTCCCTATCAGTACTTTTTAGTACTTTTTAACTCTAACTCTTATTTTTATATTTTTAAAATTTTATAATGATAATGGTGTCTCTTTCCTTGGATTGGAGACACTTTACTCAAACTTCTTTTTTCTAGCTTTTAACAACTCTAAAAATGATGCTTTCAAAAACTTATAATAACTACTTTCAATACTTGTAAAAGAATAATTTTTATAGCATCAATTTTACACACATTTTATGGCCTCCTTTGTGGATTTTCTTCTTGATATATTGTTGTCTTGAATTATTTGATTTTATAGCTATACTCCCTTTTTTTGTTGCTCTAGAAACTTTAACTTGTAGCTCTAGATGCTGCCCAAAAATAAGATTTCTTGTTGTAATATTTTCTTTTTATTTTCCTTCAAATGTATGCTATCAATTTTTCAAATTTATAGATACAAATGTTACCCTCTTTCTATCCAAATCTACAACATTTATCCTTGTTCAAATTCTACTACATTCTTTTGTACTTTGTTTTCCAATGCTCTTCCAAAACTATCATAAAGCTTCTCCAAATCGTAGCTCTATGCTTTCTTCAATTTGTTGTCATGTGACCTTTCAATTTCTCCCTTGGTTTCTTCAATATTCCAATTATTTTAATTCTGCAATGAGATCTCTTTCTTGGAACTCTAAATTCTATTGCTTCTCAACTCTACAATAGGAATTGTTTGTAGTCTTTATGGAAGCTCTTCAATGTGACCTCTTTCTTGGTTCTCCAAAATATTCAATGGGATCTTCTTTCTTGTACCTCCTTAATATTCAATGTCTACTTTTTTACAACAAAAAATTAATACATGCATGAGGAAAGCACATAGACTTTCAGGAAACCGAAGGTGAAATTATTCTCTATCAGTTGTAGGAAGCTTCTCAACTTTTGAGAACTAATATTTTACAAAAAAAACTTAGAAAATAGTAACCAAATACATTAAAATTTTTAGAATTCTAAAATAGATAATCCTCACTAGCTATTCTCAAAAAATAGTGAAAACAAATCTATGTTAAGTCCTAGTCTTCACGATTTTTTCTTTAACCCTATGGAAATACTCTAGCCAAATATTAATCTAGAATCTTCTTCTCTCTATCAAAATTTTCAATAGGACCTATTTCAAGGGTCTCTTAATCTTCTCAATGTCAATGTCTATCTTCAAGACTTATAAATATCCTATTCCAAATTTGTTCTTGAAATAGGTAAATCTTCAACTTTCACTAGTTTCTCCTTAACCAGTGGAAAATTCCTTTGCAACTAAAAACTTGTGTAAGACAAAACCCTGCTATGGATTTGATACCATTGATGACACTTGATATATTTAAACTAACTAAGAACCTACAAATATAATTACTAGAACTAATTAATTATTGAATAAAATAAATAAATGAGAGAAACAAATACAATAATGCTTATTGTTGTAAAAATTGTGTACACCAAAATTTAAAATTAAGAGTCCATAATATAGATTTACAAATGATCCTTGAGCTATCAAATAATTTAATATATTCTAATATAGCTAACATTCATATAATGTTGTAAATTAGAAAGAGAAAAATCTAAAGGAGGATCCAATTCCACTAGAACCTATTACAATGACAAATTCTAACTAGGTATCACAACTAGTAGTAGTAGTAGCAATAGTAAGTTCATATTCCTCTACTTCTATAACAAAATTAGAAGATCTAATAAAATACATGGTATAACTTACAACCAATATGTTATAAGGACATAGAAAATAAACAAGACTAATCTAGAGATAAATATGTTAGGAAGAATTTGTATGAGATAATTTACTATGAGTGCAAAGAGAAAGAGCATTACAAGATAAATTGCCCTAATAAGGCATCTACGTTAGGAATAAAGAGTATTAAGAACGATAAATATCTAGTTAACATTGTTAATATTGTTGAAGATAATGAAGAAATTGATCATATGGAAATGAAGAAATCTCAATATAGGACTACCATTGACAGAAATAAGGAAAAAAAGAAGATAGAAAATCCCAAAAAGAGGAGAATAAAATTGGAAGTTCAAGGATTTTATGAGATATTAAAAGCACCATACCCATATGAAGGTATTTTATAAAGGTTAATGAATAGTGTAGGGTATCCCCATTATAGATGGGATTTCAAGTGGTCACCCTCCCTTTCCTCCACCAATCAATTTTAAGGTTGGTCTTGTTTAATCCTAGATTAGTTCTTGCTCGGGATATTTGCTTCTGCTAATAGTGAACTCCTAGGGATCACATCCCGTGTATATTCTAAATTATAGCCCACAACTGATTTAGCTTCCACTTCTAGAAGATCAAGAGGAGCTCGATTAGTTTCCACTGGATGAGGAATAAAAGACAACCAATACGGGGAACAAAGGAATACCAAACCATATCTGCCATTTTCTACTATTAATAGGTCATGCACCATACTTAGTTATGGAGGATTTGTCAATGCATACCACCAACATGGTGTATGGGAAACTATTGGCATTGTCATGAAAAAATTTAATGGAGATATGTAGTAGACTCAATTCTAGATGAAGGAGGTTGATCAAATTAACTATGTCTGATTTATATATTGACCCAAATCCTCCACAAGATGAAGTATTATGCAAAGGATTTTATATTATTTACGTCATGATAGATGGTGGAGCCAATATTAATATAATAATAGAATCTACTTTGAAGATATTAGGACTAGACATAGATAGTCCATCTAACTTAAATTTGAGATCCTTGAATAAAGGAAAAGCAAAACCAATAGGAGTAGTATTTGATGTAGCAAGATTACTCATGGGAGTCACCTTTGTTATAGGGTTATAAGTCATAAAACATAGTGTTGTGATGTCCTTCACAATGACCCCAAAATTGGGGATCCACCTTAAATTTTGTGATTTTGTTTTTATCTGATTTTGCTCGCATCATGGTCTTGGAAAATTTGCTTTCACTTTGGAATTGCTGATATATTCGCATTTTGAAGGTTTGAATGTAGTTGTAATGCTTAAAAACTGAATATTTTGATTATTTGCATATTAATTGCATTATTTCAAATCAAATAATTTGATTAAAATCATTTTTAAAGGTTTAAATGAAATAATTTGATTAAAATTATTTTAAAAGGTTAAATGATTAATTTTCATTTAAATAATTAAATTTTATTTTAGGGTTAACCCTAAAATTAGTGTAAAATTGAAATGGACATATCTTGAGGCAGAGAACTCCGTTTGATCTCATTCAAAACTTGGTAAAAAGATATGGATTTTCTCTTTCTAACGATACCAAACTTGCAAGATTCCATATGTCAATTTCACCAAAAAAATAGTGGGTTAATTTAGCAATATGAGAACTTTGAAATACTTTTGAAAAAAAGGAAAGTTACGTGAAAGTAAAGTTTTATTTTGTTTTGATATTATGATTATTGTTTGATTATGCATGTAATACAAGGGCAATTTTTTGATAAACATTATTATAAAATCCATTCTCGATGATTAAACAAAATAACTAAACTTTTCAAGTTATAAAAATATTTGGGATTTTTGGAGAGGGTCGGACATCTTGTGTAGAGAAGGAGAGGAATGATTGAAAGGAGCAAAGCTACACATTCGTTGGAGGAGGAAAATAGAGAAGGCCATTTGCAGAACAATGGAAATTATTGTAAGATTTTATAAATTGTTTTAAGCATTTTGGATCCAGATTTATGCATAGATCGTATTTGGAATTAATAAAGTGCTTATTGCAATTTCTTAATAGTTTGTATACCTTAGAAGATTGCATCAATTTATTTGATTTCACTATGTGAATACTGGTGAACATTGGATTGGTTTTAGAATTCTGTAAATAGAAATTTGTTCTGTTGAATTTGTTGAATTTATTGATACATTAGTTTAATTTCTAAAGCTTAAATCTTTTATTATTTTATTTTCATTCTGAAAACTATATATTATATCTTAGTATAATTTTATAAAGTAAAATTATATGACTAAGTTATAATTAAATTTAGTATATGCTAATGAGAATGCTTGTTTAGTGCCTATAGCATCTAGACCTCCAAATCCTTTTGAAGCTTCATTAGGCCAGTCATTAAACTTACCTCTTACTGATGGCCTCAATCATCCTCAAGTCTGTCCTAGAACCATGATCACATGGACCCCACCCCCCTAGGGTGGATTAAGTTAAATTTTGATGGGGCATCTAGGGGCAACCCGGTGAAGTCGAGTTGGTGGCTTACTTAGAGACCACAAGGGTGAGGTGCTTGTAGCTTTTGTTGAACATCTTGGAGCTCAAACTAACAATGTGGCTGAAGCGAGGGCAGGTTGGAGGAGCCTCAAGGTGGAGAGATTATCCGTGAAATGTTGGTGGAAGGTGATTCTCTTATTATTATAAATCTTCTAAAGAACACTAAGAGAGCTCCTTGGAGATTTTATGACTACATCCACGAAGCAAGGGCTCTAATTCATGATCGACTCGAGGCCATAATTTTGCATACCTTTTAGGAAGCGATACATGGCAGGTGATAGGTCGGCAAATGAAGGCATTGTAGCAACAAATTTGATCACGTGGACTGAAAATATTCCTCATGCAGTCTCAATGGTGATAGATAATGAAAAATTTTAGATTGGAAGGCTCAAAGTGGATTTTGATTTTGTCTTTGTTAGTTCTATTTTGCGTCTTTCTTTTATGATGGCCATAATATTAGGCTTCCATAGTTTAGTTTGGCTGTATTCTGCTGGAAGAGTAGGTCTTGGCCCTTTTTGTTGTCAGTTTAAACTTTTAGGGCTTGGCCTTTGTCCAGTTGGTCAGTGGACCCTATTTTGTAAAATGGTTTTGGGTCAACCAGTTAAAACCCGATGTTAATTATAAATATTCTCTTACTTACCAAAAAAAAATAAGAATTAAATTTATAATTCGGATATTACATTAATTAATATTCGAATTAATAAATTTAAGAAGGGATAAATGAATATTCTATTCCTCACATTAATTTCATAAGGTTGAGGAACTCGGATTGATATCTCTAAAATTCAATTTGGATTTGATTTATAATATAGTTCTATCTATTTCAGAAATCCAAATTTCAAACTAGAGATCACATTTACTCTTTTGAATATTTAATTTCATAAATATTTCAAAAGATAAATATTATAAGAAAATCTAATTTATAAACTTTATTTTATCATAAAATCCAAAGTTTATAGATTAGTTTCATATTAAGCCCTAAGATTTTATCATTGACAAGGTTTTGGAACCTTATAAATTGGGCAAGACATTATTATAGTTTGTTCACCTTCTTGGATATTTGATTTATAATTTCATAAGGGAGTTTGAATAAATTATTGCTTTATCAAATAGACATTTGGGAAGTGAATTGATTATAAATTTATTATGTTCCAAAGGTTTATCAAGTTTATAAAATTTCATTTACTTTGATTTTTATTAAAGTTAAATTGAAATTTAATACAAAATGCTAGATTCTTTTTATGCTAATTTCATTTAAAGCATTTTGAGACATTAAATTGAAGAGAGGAAATAAAATTTAGTATACTTTAACCTAAGATCATAAAACGAATTTTATTTTGTTGAATTGATATCAAAGCATGTTATACATGATAAACTTGAAATCATTTACCTAATTCCAGGCCCCTTGTAAATAGTAGTTCACAAATCCAAGAGTTATTCAAGTACTCATTGATGTATATATATATGAAATGTTAGATATAACATAAGAACCTTGGAGATATATAATATTCTTTGCAAGAGAGAATCATAATTCTGAGTTTGTCGAGTGGTTTTGTGATTGGACAAAATCACACCTCAACAAATTGGCGCTAGAAGGAGGGCTTGAAAGGTAAATATTTGATTTTCATTTGAAATCATTCAAATCTCAATTTAAAAAAAAAAATTACAAATTGAAGGGTGTTATTTAATGCCAAAGTTTAATTGATGCATATCTTTTATCAATTGATTAGTCATTTCATGCTTAGTTGCAAGATATATTTCTTTGACTAATAATATTGGCATTAAATTTTGTGTTCTTTGAAGTTCACTAATGGCATCACTTTATTCAGTAAAGGAAATGATGGCTTCTTGGATAGGTGATTATTATAGCAGTTTAAACATGCCTATTCATCAAATTCTTGAAGGTGTAGAAGTTTGTTTACCTAGATTTAGGCATGATGTGGATCAAGCCAAGGACCATATTCAAAGATACAAGAGTGCGTTACGTCATTTACAACTTATGCAGGGAGATGTTCCTTGTAGATTATTTTCATACCCATTGGATGAGGTTGCGCTTAAGTGGTACATACAATTACCTGTAAGGTATGCTACTTCTTGGGTTAAACTAGAGAAAGCATTTCTCGAACATTTTGGAAGGTTGGATGATTCAGTTATGATGTTAAATCAATTTGTCTCCATCCATAAAAAAATTAACGAACCCATGAGATCATTTAATGATAAATTTCATAGGTTGTATACTGAGGTGGGGATGCATTATATCATTTTAGAAGAAAGAGCTACTCAAATATACATGGGAGCCTTAGATCACGTCACATCTATGTTTTTGGGGAAAGGTCTTAAAATTACATCATTGCCTAGAGCTTACAATGAGGCAGTAACATTTGAACAATAGTTGATATCTCAAGGTGTTAATATGGAACAACTATACAGACTTAGACCTAAAACTCATAATCAAAGATCACAAATGAGTCAAGTTGAGATTGATAGTTTAGATGTCACAACTACCTTAGATGTTGAGAATGAGATGCATGTTTTAGAGTCAGTACCCATCAATGAACATTGTGATGATCAAGTTGATCAAAATGTAGAACCGCTTTTGTGCCCCCATTCCCCACGGAGGATTGGGATGATTTTATGAAACAAAATGCAGAAATTGATCCCATTGAAGAAACTCTTGTCTTACCAAAGGATGAATCTAAGGAAGATGAATTCTTTGAAATTGAGGAGGATGAATCTAAAAAAGATGAATTTTTTGAAATTAAAGAAAATGAATTTGAAAGTGAATCTGAAGAATATATAGAAGAAATGATAGATTTTCATCATTTGTTTCAGGAGGATAATGAGTGTGATGTTCAAACAGGTAAAGTTAAAGAATTGAATGATCATAGATGTGATTTCATTGAAGATTGCAAGGGATTACAAGAAAATAATACCTCGATGATGATGGTTCAAATGACTGATTCTAAAAGCTTATTGCTTGAGGAAGATGAATTGTTTGAAATTGAATATGAATTCTTTATTGAAGAAAGTGAATCTGAAAATGAATATAAAGATGCTATGAAAGAAAATATGGAATGTCACCAAGTGCTTCAGAAAGATAATGATTTTGTTATTTCAGATCATGAAGAAGAATTATTCACTTTATTCACAATTTCCAAAGAAGTTCTTATCTCGGATGATGTGCAGGAAATTGAAAGTCTTGTGTCACTTAAGGATTCTACAATGCTCATACAACAAGAAATCAGTAGGTCTTCATCTCAGGTGATTGATAAAGGTGAATTTGAAAAGGAAATTATAGACCTATCCGAAGTTTGCACAAAAGATATGGTGGAACCTCACCCTTTAACAATAGAAGATAATTTTTATAATGGTTGGGGAGGGTATGATGAATGTTTTTCTTTTATGCCTATTGATAAGAATTTTTCTTCATCTGATATGCAGGATGCTAAAATTGATATCTTACATGAAGAGTCTACAACTCCTGTACAGTCAAAGAATCACATGTTTTCTAAAGCCACGATAAAATCTCATCCCTTAGCTTTAGAAGATAATTATTATTATGGATGGGGTATGTATAGTGAATCATTGTTTTCTCATACTTCTACTGATAAAATTTTTGTTTCACTTGATATGCAGGATGTTGAAACTTCTATTTCAAAAGAAGATTTCACAATTTCTACACAATCAGAAAATGACATGCCAATTGTAGAAATAGAGAAGGTTCCAAAATTGAATCACTTTGAAGATGAATTTATTGAACACATTTCTGAAATTGAAAATGAAGAAATGGTAAATGTTTCTTATGACTCATTTGTTAATAATGAGGATGAGGTAAAGTCATCTCTTTTACCCGTGACTAATAAAAATTTGAGTACAAATTCACATGAATGGTTTGGATTTAATGTTGGTGATGACCTAAAGGAAAATGCTGATCTATCTGAAGTAACTCAGGTGGTTGATCAAGAAAATTTGTTATTTTATGATCAGTCAGATTTGTGGTTTGAAAAGGATGGGCATACATTTAATTGGGTGCCTAATTTTGGTGTCTTTAACAAACAGGTATTTGATGAAGATGAAGAACTGCAAGGTGATCATGATGGAGACCATGAAGAAAAGGAAAAAGTGACAAATGCTCATCAAATCTTGGTAAATGCTAATAATGATGTGTTGAGTATAGATGACGAGGTAAAATCTTCACCTTTCTCATTGGTTACAAAATTTTCAGGTAATGGGATGCATGATAAGTTTTTGGATGCTAAGGCTATCAATGATGAGATGTTAAATGTTGTTAACAAAAAGTGGGAGATAACTTTTGAAATTTTTGCCATAAATGAAATGAAGGAAAATATGTTGGAGATGCTTAATCAAATTCATGAGCAATCAACTAGTGAATCTAGGGTGCAAATTTTTTATGATCTTCTTATACCAAATGTCCTAGATGCTTGTCAATTCTTGAATGATTGTGATTGCTTTAAAAACTTTGAAAGTGACTTGAATTTGAAATTTTTAGAAATAGGTTCTTACTTACAAGATTTCCCATTTCTAAAGAGGAGCCTAGTTCTAAATTATGAATCCGAATGTGAAATTTACACCTTTTTGAATAAGCAAAGGATAATCGAAGATCATATATTTTCCCGTAAGGTTAATAAATCAAAACTTAAACATAGAATTTCTTATAAGTTTGAATCAAATCAATGGGGTGTGAAAGGCAAAATGAATGTTGCATGGTTCGATTTAATCTTGATTTTGTTGGATTTATGTGAAGCTTGGAATGCAAATCATGAGATATGTCTTTTAAGGTGTGTCTATCGTGTATGGGATCCAGGAAAATAATGGTATACATTTTGTAGTGTCTTGTATATTATATACATTTTTGTAAATAGTTTTTGGATTGTGTGTTTGTTGTGTTGTTTTGTCATGTGATGTGTTAGTGTTGTGTGTTGTTGTCATATCTCGTATGTTGTTGTTGAGCTTAAGGACATATTGACTTTGCCAAAACTTGCTAGAGTTTCATGACATTGATGTGATTCAAATTGATCAATTTTTAAGGTGGATGTGTCAGAAGTAAGGTATTTGTGGTTGAGTCCCTGGTCATTTGTTGGCGGTGTTTGGTCTTTGATCCTGGATTGAATAGGATGAAGTTACCTAGTTTGAAAACCTGTGAAACCTGGAAAAAGAAAAGTAAGATATTGGTTTAGGTCCTCATGAATGTGAACTAAGATAAGGCGGATATGAAAAATTGGAATTGTATTGCAAAAGCTCCACAAGTACCATGAATACACTTACATACACCCGCATTTCATAACACATTTCATAACATTGTGTACATCCCCCTCGTGTTCCACATTTCATATTCCATAGAAAGATCATTTACAAAATTCAAAGATCCTAATTGGTTCGTCAAAAGTCAGGTTGCTTTAATCAGGGGCACTTTCACAAAGGCATTTTGTAAAAAACTGTAAAAGACAAAGCTTCATGTTTACACACCATTGTTTCATAATTCCTAAAATGTCTTCGGTCACTCAGCCATTTCTAGTGTGGTAGGCAACCACCAAAAAACATGTCAGATTCTCTTAGGATCATTACAAAATATACACTAAAAGGATCTTGATATTGGGGACTGATGTTGAAATTGTCTGGAACCAAACACAGTTACACATATTAAAAACATTTTGGGTAAAATGGTCAAAACCATCATTGGAAGAAAATATAGGGTGAAAAGGGGCATCCTTGTCAGTCCTATCATGCAACATAGTCCATAAAACTCATTATTACCACAAATATTTAAAAGCTCTAAACAAAATTAGAGTAGTAAGGATAGGGTTAAATTCTCATCATACTTCAGTTGAGAATCCAATTCCCCAAAGCTCTGAGTCTATTTACATCACATACCACCGACTATTGGGTCGTAAGGATTCGTACTACTCATCTGTTAGAAGGAAGGGTAGTCATCCCCAAGGTTCAAGAAATCAAAAGCCAAACACATCATTCACTATTGGATTGTAAGGATTTGTACTACTTATCCCTCAGACGGATGGGTAGTCATCCCCAAGATTCAAGCAATCTAAAGCCAAAATCATGGACTATGGGGTTAACCTCCATCGGGGCTATAGATGCTTGACTGGTAGTGGAGTACGCTCATGCGTGGTGATATGTCTCATTGAAAAGTGAGACCTATGTTCATTTCAAATGGGCAGGCTAGCCTTGTATTTCTTTCATAATAGGTTTAACCATTTTGGTCAAAATGAGGTAATGAACTCACTTGCACACACATTGGTTCTGGATGATAGTAAGGTCATAACTGAGCTCTTGATCTGGTAAAGGAATTCACGGCACACACATTGGTCCTAAGAGGGTTAGACCGGTTTTAGTGTGTTTGTTTATTGTACTAGAATGTTTGAGTCTCTATAAGACAAACGGTTCATTTCAATACATTCTTTTAGCTCATATCATATTATTTTCCATATCATCTTATCGGTCATGAAAGGTCATTTTTAGGGCCCCTGATTAAAGTACGATGACAAGCATGGCCAAAGCAAATATTTATATTGAAAATGATCATTAATACATATCACATGATCCCAACCAGTAATACATCACATTCTGCATAAATCATCTATGATTCTGGTAATTCATATTTGTATTGGTCTATTCTCATTCTCTGGATGCTTATCAATGCTTGTGATTCTAATATTCATGTTTTGTGTGTTTTCAAAGTTTGGTTTTTAGTCAGAAATGTCCAGGGACATTTACCAGCAGAGTCGCCAATGTTGTGACGTCCTTCACAATGACCCCAAAATTGGGGACCCACCTTAAATTTTGTGATTTCGGGAAATTTTTGTTTATCTGATTTTGCTCGCATCAAGGTCTTGGAAAATTTGCTTTCACTTTGGAATTGTTGACATATTTGCATTTTGAAGGTTTGAATGTAGTTGCAATGCTTCAAAACTGAATATTTTGATTATTTGCATATTAATTGCATTATTTCAAATCAAATAATTTGATTAAAATCATTTTCAAAGGTTTAAATGAAATAATTTGATTAAAATCATTTTCAAAGGTTTAAATGATTAATTTTCATTTAAATAATTAAATTTTATTTTAGGGTTAACCCTAAAATTAGTGCAAAATTGAAATGGACATATCTTGAGGGAGAGAACTCCGTTTGATCTCATTCAAAACTTGGTAAAAAGATATGGATTTTCTCTTTCTAATGATACCAAACTTGCAAGATTCCAGATGTCAATTTCACCAAAAAAATAGCGGGTTAATTTAGCAATATGAGAACTTTGAAATACTTTTGAAAAAAAGGAAAGTTACGGGAAAGTAAAGTTTGGTTTTGTTTTGATATTATGATTATTGTTTCATTATGTAGGTAATACAAGGGCAAGGGTTTGAAGAAGATCGTTATAAAATCCGTTCCCGATGATGAAACAGAATAACTAAACTTTTCAAATTATAAATAAATCATTGAGATTCATGGAAAGGGTCGGACATTTTTATACAGAGAAGGAGAGGAACGATTGGAAGGAAGCAAAGCTACACATTCGGGAAAGAGGAGAAAGCCATTGGAACATGGAAATTATTGTAAGATTTTATAAATTGTTTTAAGCATTTTGGATCCAGATTTGTGCATAGATTGTATTTGGAATTAATAAAATGTTTATTACAATTTTTTAATAGTTTGTATACCTTAGAAGATTGCATCAATTCATTTGATTTCATTGTGTGAATACTTGGTGAACATTGGATTGGTTTTAGAATTCTGTAGATGGAAATCTGTTATGTGAATTTTTCCGAGACATTAAGTTAATTTCTAAAGTTTAAAACCTTTTATTGTTCTTTATTATTTCATTCTGAAAACTATATATTTTAACCTAGTATAATTTTATAAAGTAAAATTATATGGACTTAGGTTATAAACTAAATTTATTATTCAAATATTACATCAATTAATATTTGAATTAATAAATTTAAGAAGGGATAAATGAATATTCTATTCCTCACCTTAATTTCATAAGGTTGAGGAACTAGGATTGATATCTCTAAAATTCAATTTGGATTTGATTTTTTAATATAGTTCTATTTATTTCAGAAGTCCAAATTTCAAACCAGAGATCACATTTACTCTTTTGAATATTTAATTTCATAAATATTTCAAAAGATAAATATTATAAGCAAACCTAATTTATAAACTTTATTTTATCATAAAATCCAAAGTTTATACATTAGTTTCATATTAAGCCCTAAGATTTTATCATAGACAAGGTTTTGGAACCTTATAAATTGGGCAAGACATTATTTCATTTATTCACCTCTTTTGGGTTTGATTTATAATTTCATAAGGGAGTTTGAATAAATGATTGCTTTATCAAATAAACATTTGGGAAGTGAGTTGATTATAAATTTATTATGTTCCAAAGGTTTATCAAGTTTATAAAATTTCATTTACTTTGATTTTTATTAAAGTTAAATTGAAATTTAATACAAAATGCTAGATTATTTTTATGCTAATTTCATTTAAAGCATTTTGAGACATTAAATTGAAGAGAGGAAATAAAATTTGGTATACTTTAACCTAAGATCATAAAACGAATTTTATTTTGTTGAATTGATATCAAAGCATGTTATACATGATAAACTTGAAATCATTTACCTAATTCCAGGCCCCTTGTAAACAGTAGTTCACAAATCCAAGAGTTATTCAAGTACTCATTGATGTATATATATATGAAATGTTAGATATAACATAAGAACCTTGGAGATATATAATATTCTTTTCAAGAGAGAATCATAATTCTGAGTTTGTCGGGTGGTTTTGTGACTAGACAAAATCACACCTCAACACATTGTTCAACAACCTATCCAATGTTGTTAGAAATACTATGGTTAAGAAAGTCCTATGTTGATAACTAATAGTGTGAAGGGTACATGGCCATTACTTAGGATCCTAAGCAAGTGAAGATAATACCTCACCCATTGAGAATAATAGAAATAGAGGAAGAAAGTGAGTGGATAATCTCTAATGATGCTACTATGAGTAAGGTGGATTATAAATATGAAGAAGACATCAAGGTAAACTTCGTAGTGATGTCATCCATATTGATGTTCTAGTATATTTTTAGGACACCAATAGAGTTGATTAATGATACTAAACATATGAAGAAAATGCTATATTATATGAATCTAAATTTTACCCATTCTATCAAGAAAGAGATAAATAAGTTGCTAGATGAATGTAGCTTTTTAATAGACAAATTAGAATATATACCTCCAATCATAATTTCAAGGAATAAGAATAAAAAGTTAAGGGTTTTTGTTGATTTTTAGAAGTTGAATAAGGGTACAAAAATAGACCACTAATTGCTCCCCTTCGTAGATCATATTCTAGATGAAGTTGTAGGACAAGATTAACATAGCTTTGTTAATGGATGCAATCAAGTTTGCATTATAGATAAAGACCAAATGAAGACAATATTCACCATTCTATGGGTCACCTTTGCTTAATGAGTGATTTGTTAAGGTTGTGCAATGCACCTGTGACTTTCCAATGATTGATGAATAATATTTGATCCTTATACTAGAGCCTTTATTAAAGGTTTTCTAGATTATTTTTGTATTTTTGGAAAGAAGGTATTTTATCTAGTTGCTTTTGAAAAAATATTTTAGCTGTTGGATGAGGCTAAGTACTCATTTAATCCTAAAAAATACATATTTGGATGCACCAAAGGTATCTTTTTGGGTCATTTGGCCTCCCAATAAGGGCTTGCAACTTATCCTAGAAAGGTTTTTAAGATTAAGAAGCTACCATTTATAATAAATAAGAGTAATTTGTAAACATTCTTGGGCCATGTGGGATGTCACAAAAGGTTCATAAAGAAATACTCAAGGATTGTACTACCATTAAAAAAGTTCCTCAAGAAAGATATGCCCTATGAACTAGGGAAAAAAACGAAGGCTACAATTGAGAAACTAAAGCAAGCCCTAATCACTACTATAATTTTGAAGATTCCATACTAGAGTAATTTATTTATTGTCTACATAGATGCATTTAACATAGGGATTGAGAGTATATTATGTCAATGGGATGATAATGAGTATGATCATCCTATCATATTTAGAAGTAGATAAATAAGTAGTGTAGAAGAAAACTATATATCTATAGGGA
This sequence comes from Wollemia nobilis, assembly GCA_028583015.1. Lineage (NCBI taxonomy): Eukaryota > Viridiplantae > Streptophyta > Pinopsida > Araucariales > Araucariaceae > Wollemia > Wollemia nobilis. The sequence goes on along the minus strand of JAQPPZ010001069.1, from coordinate 6,537,851 downwards.
AGGAAGTGCTAGCCATCATATTTAATCTCAAGAAGTTTAGGTAATATATTTTGGGGCATATGTTTATTATTTTTATAGACCATGATACATTGAAGTATATTATCAATAGCTCAATGAATGATAATTATATGGATTCTCATTTTTCCAAAATTTGATTCTAACATTATTGACTAACTAGGTAAGATGCATATCAATGTAGATGCTCTTTTGAGAGCATATGAGAGAGTTGGATCTAAATGTGAAGATGGTAATTTTTTTATGCAATGTTGTTGGTAGTAGAATCTATTCTCAAGGACTATTCAAACATCTAGTGATACTTAACCAAAGTCAATATTATTGATGGTGAATTCAAAGAATGTAGAGGAGGGTTATTTAATCGAATTTATCCTATTCAATAATATAGGGATTCTATATCAAGTAAGGTAAGATGATAAGCATTGATGAGTAGTTGGATGAGAGAAAGGAGAGTAATTTATTATAGAGTACCATGATAGTGTATGTGGAGGATACTTCTATGGGAATCTTATAGCAAGAGTGATTTTAGATACAAAATATCACTAGACAACACTCTTCAAAGATTATATGGAGTACTGTAAAATATGTTATGTGTGCCATTCCTTTAGGAATCATAGGACAATAATTGCTAACTTATATCATATCATTTATCTTGGTCCCATTCAGAAGTGGAGAATTCATATTGTTAGACCCCTTCTTGTAAAACCATGAAGGAATATATACATAATATTTGTATGAATTATCTAGATAAGTGGGTTGAAGTTTAGTCACTAAAGCAAGAGATAGAGGAAGAAATTGCATGAACAAATTATTAGTAGGTTGGATATCCAATGGAGACTCTCTTTGACCAAAGTACCTATTTTCTAATTAAAGTGGTGGAATATTTGATGACTTAGATCATAATCAAGCATGGGAAGGTAATTACATATAAACGAAGTACAATGGGTGGAACAAAATAGTCATGCACTATATAAAATCCTTAAAAAGGATATAGTTTTAAAAGTCAACACATGGGAAAAAAGAATCCATGCAAAATTATGGGCTTATAGGGACATGATCATATCAGCCATAGGATATTCCCTTTTGATGTATAGAATTGATCTTGTAATTCCCATAAAATATGATATACCCATCATATAAATGGTAATATATAATATAAATAATAAAAAAAAACCTATGAAGGACTAGAAGGTACAACTACACTAGTTAGAAAAGTGTAGGTGCTCTAGGACCACATAGCAAAGAAGAAGATAAAAAAGTGTATTGGGACAAAAGTTGATGTGTTCCCCTTCAAGCTCAATGACTTGGTGGTGGTGTACAATGTCATACACAAAAAGAGGAAGCACACAAAGTTTCTAAGAATGTATATGAGTCATTATTGGATAATAGATATATATGACAATAGGACCTACAAACTCGAGGAGTTGGATGAAAGACCTATTAAGAAATGAGTGAACCATAATAAACTTAAGATATCTCATCCTCCAAAATATATCAAGCCTATTCCAATAATATGTTATAAATTAGGAGGGGGGATATTGACATATATTTTTTATGTTATTTGCATGTGTAGTAGTATAAGAATCATGTATAATATATAGTAGGATGGCTTCTTAGAGAATATTATGGCTTGGTAGCTTATTTAGAATGCTTCCAATTGTGTATATTCAATGAGAAAGTTGCAACAACCATTAAATAATAGAATATTTATATGAAAGGAGTATAAAGAGAATATTATGATAGGTACAGGTCATGGTAAAGAGCAATAGTGAATAGTAAAAATGATTAGTAATAGTTAATAGTAAAAGTGAATAGTAAAAATGAATAGTATAGTGAATAGTAAGAGTAAAAGTGTCACGGTCATTGTAAATTATTTTTTTCACAAGAATATATGTTGTAAATAATAAAATATCTAAAAATATAAGATAGTCAAAAGTACTTTTGTAAGTATTATGTAATTATAGGAAAATTCCAAAAGGTAAATTAAAAGTACTTTTAAAAGTATTATGTAATTAAAGAAAAATTTTAAAAGGAAAATATTTAGAAACATTTGATATTTGAACTATCTCATATAATTTTAAATAATCCTAGGAAGATCCAAGGAAAGATATATTAGATACCTTGATATTATAGAAAGGGTCCAAAAATGAAATCTCTAGAAAGTGTTACCATGTGTCCATATAGAGTTCTCTATGCATTTAATATCTAGTTCCTATAAGCCTATACATAGAGGAGAGACCTAGGATGTAAGCTAAGTCAAGTTGAGTTGAACAAGTGTGAGCTCAAGGAAGTTATGGAGAGTCTAATATGTGAGTGAGAGCTAGCAAGTCAAGCTAGCTAGAAAAGAGTATTTATTTGTCCAAGGAATGAACAAGATTATCATAGTAATGATGCAGAGCATAATCATTGGGTAATTCCATAGGATATGGAGGCTAAATAAGAGGGCTACATTCATTCACAAGGTAATCTAGTAAGCATCCATGTACTATTATAATTTTTATGTATATGCTAGTTTCTTCTATTTTTATCATGATATTTATTTTCCTTACATAAATTTTTATTTTACATGATGTGCTAATGTTTTATTGTGCATATGATTATTATCATAGGATAACATCACCAAATAAAGATCATGCATCCATCATAATGACCATAGTAAGAAGAAGGCTTAGGGAAATATTGTGAGCATGCTATATTTTGACAAAGCCATTGACTTTAAATCAATATTATTGTGCTATCATGCTATGATAAGGCTACTAGATAGTTGGTTAATACTAAAAAGTTTAGAATTTTTATTAGCACTATCCTAGATTTACAATAAGTTATTATATATTTTAGGTTTTAAAATTGAGAATTGTCCATCGATGTACTTGGGTATTCCTTTGTATCATGAAGGAAATAAAAATAAGAGATAGAATAATTTTTTGTCTGATAAATTGGAAAGGTAAGTTCATAACCATGGAAGGAAGGCTAAAACTAATACAGACTAAATTGTAACCCATATCTATTTATATGATATCATTTTCAAGGTTTCCAATAGGTGTAGCATCAAAAATTTATAAAAAATTGAAGAGGCTTTCTTTGAAAGTATGTTAGAAAAAATTAGGTTTCCTCTTTGTAAGTGGGATAGTATTTTCAAAGAGTAAGCTTGTGGAATTACAAATTTATGAGTTTTGCATTAGGTGCAAAACCTTGGTGGAGATTATTTAGATATCAAAAAATAATTGGGTAAAGATATTTCTTCAAAAATATGTTTCTTCCTTTTTATGCAATAAAATTATTTAAGAAAATAATCCTATCCAAAGTCATCAACAATGAACTTCATATTATATAGTTTGCTATTGATCAAGAAACACATTAGATGGTCAATCAATATGGGGAATTATACAAAAATTTTGTTTGATGCTTGGTTGAATACTTATCCTTTTAAATCCAATTTAAAATGGCAACCATTGGGTATGCCTAGCTTGTAAAGGACCAACGGTTAAAGATTATATTATTTTGAGTAACAACTCCAAATCATGGATTTCTATTAGTAACCTAGTTGAAGGGAGGAACTCAAACAAATTGTAGATGAACTTTACTTGAAATTTATTACTACTAGTAATGAGTTGGTTTAGAAATCATTAAAATATAGTGGATATTCAATCAAGTTGGGATATGAGGATTTAGAGAAATTAAAATTTTTTACTTCCAAATATTTTCCTTAAAAGAACGTATGTTTACTAGAGGATCTCCTTAAGGACTCAATATTCCTTTGGTTAGCAATTCAAGGTAAGATTCTTATAGGAGAAAGTCTAAAAATAAAAGGATATTATTGACCTTTCATATGTGCCTTTATGAGATAGATTTAAAAACATTTTCCATTTACTTCATCATTGTCCCTTTGCTCACATAATTTGGGGTTGATTTAAAAAAAATCTTAAAATTTATTGGATAGCTCTATCAATATTGAAAGAGTTAATGAAATGTTGGATTAATTATTTTAAAGATAAAGCATTATGTATTATATAGGATTGATCATGTCATTATTTGTTGGAATTTAAGGCTTGAAAGGAATGATAAATAAATAAATAAAATCTCAAAATCATGTCCAAGTTTAGAACCATATTATTGTCTCTATTGTAGGATGTTTACAAATATGGTGCTCATCATGGGAAGTATAAATGCATAAAAAAAGTGGTAACAACTTGGTTACAGATTTGAACATACATGGGATAGTCATCGACAACAATGACATCAAAACAAAGGATTGCTTCCAAAGGGAAATCAAGAAAAAACCAATGGAGGTAGTGCTTTTTGAAATAATGAAGGTAAAATTCTCATCACTTCCTCAAAAGCGTATGGAAATAAAATTATAATAAAAAAGTAATATTTCATTGAAAAAGTATGAAAATATATTTCAATTGAGGGGGATTCACAAATTATCAATAATGATATCAACAAAAATGGATGTGGGAATTTTATAAAATATAATAGTATTACCGATGTTTATAATATTATTGGATGTAATCTCTTGGAAATGTAAGCATATCTATAGAGAAAAAATCAAATAATAGATAATTTTGCCAATGGTAGTGCTAATATTTGTCTTGGTAAAATTTAAATTTTAGAAAGCAACTAGTTGAGTGAGATTTTATATCTTAATAAAAATATTGTCAAGGATCTCATTGTGGAAACATAGCCCTTTAAGGAAGACAAATAATATATTTGATAGAATAAGTAAAGAATATATAATAAAAAAGTAAATTGGATATGGTTTAATTAAGGTAAACAACTAATGCAATATTTTAGTATTTTGATGGAAATGATCCCCAATAAAATTTATAAATAACTTATTTAAAAAAATATAAACTTGAAGCTTATATATTACTACATATTTTAAACTATTTTAAGCGAAAAGATAAAATAATTAATAATTATAATTTAGATTAGTTTTTTTCAATTTTAAAAGTTATATATTAAATTAAAATTTTAAAGTACTATTTTATTTATTTATTTTGGATTTATAAATAGGGATGATTATCTAATTTTATTATATAATTTGATAGTTCTACTAAAAAAACATTTATGGTTGACCATAAATTTCTTACTTTTAATGTATTGAAAATTTTGGTATCTAGGTGAGCCATTTATTTTAGATATAATTTTATTAAAGAACTGAGTAATTAGATTTAAAAACTATACATAAGTGATATACATTGTTTATTTTTTAATATGTTAAAAGACTTGATATCTATGTGGAGGTAATGAAATTGAAAAGAAGATATTTTGATATCTATCTAGAGTTGTCATGTTATAATTAGGGTTCTCTGTGTCACACAAGTTGCATGTATTAGGGTTTTGGGATTTTGGTGCCATACCACCTCTCCACTCTAGAGTGTGTGCAGGATGCCTCTTAGGGCATTTTTTGCTATTTTCACCAACTTTACTCCACCATTCGATGGATTGTATCGGTGGATTGTACCTCTTTTTAATGGATGGATTTCAATCAGTAGCTCCAAGTTATGTTGAAGCTACAAAATGGAGCAATGGAGCCAAAGGTGAACAAGCAACTACAAAAGTTCATTCCCAAATTTGATCATGAGGTAATATTTCTCCTTCGAATGTGGTTATCTCGTTGAGTGAGTTTAATACTACTTGTTCTTGGCTGGAAAGGCATACGCTGGTAGGATATTTTCTAGGTTGCATCCCTGGAGAAACCCTCTTTCAAAACTATATTCAAATTGCTTGGCATGGTGTCAAGGTTGATGGTATCTAGAACCTCACTAGAGGGTTCTTTTTGTTTCGTTTTGCTGACCCTGCTCAAACTAAAGTAGTCCTAAGTCATGGACCTTGGTATGTTCGTAGCTCCTTGTTGATTTTTAGCCTTGGACCAAGGATTTTTTGGTCACTAATGATATTTCCTAATGGATTTTGATTTGGGTTGAATTCCTTGGTCTTCCTCTACCACTATGGCCTTACTATCAGAACCTTGTGTTCCCCATTAGTGAATTAATCTATTGTAAAATAGATAAATTTTATGCCTCATGCCCTCAAAAGTATTTTTGTGTCAATGTCGATCTTTCTAAAGACCTCTAAGAGATTGTTGATATCCAATTTTGTGACTATAGGTTTAAGAAATGTGTTATTTACATAAACCTACCTAACACATGTTATCGTTGCCAATTAGCTGGCCATAAGATAAAATATTATCCTTTAATGGCAGATAATATTAAATCTAAGAAGATAGTTGTAGCTCCTGTTACTACTAGCTCTGTCCCTGCTTCCAAATGGGGGCAAGATGAATGGAAGGTAGTCTAGAATAAGAGTAAGAATGGGAAAAATGTAAACCCTACAACTACTCCTAGTAGCTCAGCTCAACTTCCTATGTCTTCTATGCTAGTTGGGCATGGTGTGGTGATGGAGTAGCATATCATGCGAATGGTGATGCCCAATGCTATGGCTTCACAAGTGGTTGTTAATGTACCATTGATTAGTGCTTATTTTTCTAAAATTGTTACTTCTTTTACTACTACTCAATCTTCATATTTAATTTCTAGGAACATTAGCTAGTATATTGATAATGTGCCAATATTTATACAATGACTTAGGCCAATAATAGCCTAACACATTGCTACCGTTAAAGTAGCTAACAAATAAATGAAATGGTGCTAACCACTAAAAAATAAGGAAATCACACCAATAATAATTAAATAGCTCTAAGCTAATAACCATAATATGCTAACAATAATATATTCAATAAATAGAGATATTTATCGAATAACTAACCTAGAGATAGAAAACATTTACTGTTAAGATCCTGCTATAAAATACCCTCAAATAACACACTCACACAATTGCTTGGAAATAACTCACCTAACATCACAATAATATAACAAAAATTTACATAAAGAACAATCTCACAATAAGACATAATCGCAGGCCTCTTCGAGGGGGCAACCTCCTTCAATACTTCATTAATTTTGCAAAAGATGGTTACATTGGTGCCCTTTCAAGTATTTAAGGAGTTTCCTTCCAAGGTTGGATTACATGCAAAATGCCACCTGGATTACATGCATAATGCCACCCGAATTACATGCATAGTGCCACTTTGAATTACATGCACAATGCCACCCGAATTACATGCACAATGCCACTCGAATTACATGCACAATGCCACATGAATTACATGCACAATGCCACCTATCTACCATGTGTTACATAAAAAGGGTGCCATATGTCATAGGCACTACCTAAGCTAAAACTTAGAACATTACAAAATATTAATCATGGGTACTACCCACGTTCACTAGGAATTATTACATCAAGGAAGTTATTACATTAAGGGTTAGGATGAGATCCTAACATGCCCTTCTCCTTGAAGAAGCTTTGTCCTCAAAGCTAAAAATGAGGAAACTATTGCTGGAGTTGATGGAGGGACTCCCATGTAGCATCCTCAGGTTGAAGTCCACGCCACTAAACCAGGACCTCTGTGATGGTACAGTTGGGAGTTCGACGATACAGCAGCTGCTTTGGTGCAAGTAAGATGGGGCCTTCTTCATCCAATTCGGGAAGTGTTGATGGAACCTGTACCTTGGAGCTGCCTGAAATTTAGGAGGGAGGCGTGAGTGGAGGGTGCCCGTACTCTGCCTCTGGTGGCGGTATGATAGGAAGTGTTGTACCACCATTCGGCCAAAGAAATCCATTTTGCCCAATGAGTAGGATGATCGGAGGCAAGCAGCGAAGGTAGGTTTCCAAGCAGTTATTAACAACCTCTATTTGACCATCCATTTGCGGATGGTAGGCTAAACTCATTATGAGCTGAGTCCCCTGCAACTTAAACAACTCTTGCCAAAAATTGCTAGTAAGGCTGGGATCACGATCAGATACAATGGAGGTTGGCATGCCATGAAGGCGAAATATGGAGTCAAGGAAAATTTGGGCAATAGTGAATGTTGTGTAAGGATGGGTTAGGGCACAAAAGTGAGCATACTTTGAAAGGCGGTCCACTACCACAAAAATAATAGACTTGTCTCTAGATTTAGGTAGCCCTTCTATGAAATCCATAGAGATGTCAGTCCACACCTGATCCGGTATCGGCAAGGGTGGAAGAGTGCACTGTTTCTCTTTTCATCCTTTGACCTGTGTCGTAGTCTGCCACAAAAGAGCGAATGTCCTGTTTCCTACCTTTCCAAAATAAGGTGCGCTTGAGTCGCTCATAAGGTGGTCTGATATTGGGAGGTGTACTATCCGACAATAATGGAATGGCATGGTCGTGAGAGAGATGCAGTGGTAGTGTGATGGGTTCTGAAAATATGGGCTCATGTTTGTGGAGAATCTGTTGTATGTCTTGTGGGATTTCACCCATTGGAGATGTGGATGGCTGGATGGAGAATAGTTGTGCAATGACCCCACGTGATGATTTCTTTAGCAATTTCTCCATGTCGTTTGAACTGATAATTTGAGGTGTTCCTATCGGGGAGCCCTTGATGATGTGTGTTTTTCCGTTCTGGAAGAACTACATCCAAAGTTTAGCAAAGTTCCAACTGATAGTGCCCAACGTACTCAACCATTGGCATCCCAAAATAATATCACATCCACCCAAATGGAGGGCAAACATGTCCTGCTTGAGTTCATAGTCCCCTATCTTGATTTTAACATTGTGACACTTTCCTTTACAAGATAAGGTTCCCCCATTGGCTACCATGACCTCAAAGGAATTACAACTATGGATATAGCAATTTGCTCGTTGAGCAACTCTAGGGTCAATGAAGTTGTGCGTGCTTCCCGAATCCAAAAGGATGGAAAGACGTTGGCCCTTGAAACATCCTGTAACCTTCATGGTTTGAGAAGTAGTAATGCCTGCAAGGGCATGGATTGTAATTGATGTCTCAGGTTCCTGTTTCCCTTCTTCTTGTGGAGGAGGTGTTTCCGGAGGGTCCTCATCCTCATCACTCTCGTCAACGGTATCAGGTTCTCCAACATCTATCAAGAACAATTTTTTGTGTGCACACTTATGCCCCTTGAAAAACTTTTCATCACAATTGTAGCATAATCCTTGGGCACGACGTGCATCCATCTCTTCGGTGGTGAGGTGCTTGGGTGTAGCAGGTTTATTATCATCTGGGTGTTGGGCTCTCGGGGGAAATGAAGGTCTATTTTGAGGAAACTTTGATGGGCATCTTTGGGCAGAGAGTTTAGATTCGGCCAGACGGGCCAAACCGATAGCTTCCATCATAGTTCGTGGTTTCAACATTTTGACTTCTGCTTGGAGTTCCATCTTCAACCCACTGATATAACAACTCTGGAAGAACCCTTCACTCAATCCTCTTGTTCGATTGGCCAATTTTTCAAATTGAGCTTGGTACTCTTGAACTGACCCTGTTTGTTGTAGTTTGGATAAGGATCCTGTGAAGTCCTCAAACTCACTAGGACCAAATCGAGTGAGTATTTGGGATTCAAAATCCTCCCAAGAGAGATTTGGGTAGGTAAGATGCAACCATTGAAACCAGTGTAGAGCCTCAGATTCCAAGTTAAAGGAAGCCATCTGGACTCGATGAAATATTGGTACATTATGAAGTCGAAAGAATTGGTCAACCCGACATAGCCACCCATCAACATCCTTCCCACTGAATTTGGGAAAGTCCAACTTGGGCATTCTAAAGGGTGTATCATGGTCACGATTCCTTGTAGAACTCTCAGCTTGGTATTCTGATTTGGGTGGTTCTCTTCTCAGTTTGTTGTCCACTTCAGTCAATGCTTCTTCTAAGCGATTGCTAGTGGCCTCATGCTCTAGGCAAAGACCTTGGACTTCTTCCCTTATGGAGTGAAAAGCCGAGTTCAAGTTCTCAATGGCTTTTGTTAGGGACTCCAAGTGTTCTAGTTCTTTTTGGTGTCCACGGGTACCTTGGGCCATTTTTTGACCTTTTGTGACCAGTTACTAAAAATAGAATTGAATTTTTTTGACTTACTATTTTTAGTAAGTGCCCAAAAAAGTTCTTGGGTGCTATATATCAAAATGATCAGCAGGAGGAGGTGGTCACAATGAGCTGTATCTCTCAACACTACTTTTTGGCACCCCAGACTTTTTTTTTTTTTTTATCTCCTGTTTTGCTAAGTCTAACGGTGTTTACAGATTCTGATTCTGAGCTACTGAGCAAAAGTTGGGTACTGGAGCACTATCTAAAATTGGCCGTGTTTCACACTCAATATTCTCTGTATTTTGCAGGTGAGTGATATGATAGTTCTGTTCTGACTCTGAAGACTGTGAATTCTGCCCTGACTGTGCTGACCTCTCCGACTCGATCGACTTGATTGTGGATCGCCATCTGTAAATTTCTTGTTACTCTCCAGAATTTCAACTTAAGTGTCACCCTCATGGCTTATCCCGAATGCATGTCCCTTCTGTTATTTTTTTGGTAGAGGACTCCTTTCTCATATGCTCACTTTTGAAATGCAGGTTTACGAACGGGGGTGTTTGGATTCTTATTTTTATTTTTATTTTTGCATTTTTTACAGGTTGCAGTTTTAACAGAACCAGGGAATGCTAAGTATAGGAGTATGTACCACCCATAGGCCCTCTAATATACCGACAATGATGAACAATAGTGCTCGTACCAATATTTCAGGCCACTACTCAAGGAGGATTCCACACATATACCTTCCTCTCTGACAATACGGGAGGGTAATGCTGTGTCCCGTAGACTATGAGTAATACAAGGCCGAAGAGCTTCCTAATGGCTAAAAGTTTGTTTAATCCTAGATGGTCTCCCGATATACCCGAAGATACGTGGGAGCTCAAGTCCGTGCGCGAGTTCTGTCTGAGGCCTGGGTATTGGAGCCTGATCGCCCCTCACTTCACTAGACGCTTTATGGGCTATCTAGCTTAGCCAATAACGACAGATCCTTCGCGATATTTTAAAACCCCCGGTATAGGGTTTCTACCTACTCAACTAACAATATATTTTTTTGTTTTTGGTCTGGAAAAAAAAAAAAACACTGTATTTTTTTTGGATTTTTTTTTTTAATAAGGAAAAACGGAATGGAAAAAACACACGGAATTTATACCTAACAGGCGGATTGGATGGCAAGAATCATTGCAGTTGCAGTAGAAATTGGCCCTGGAAAGCGCTCTGATACCACTTGTTAAGATCCTACTATAAAATAAACTCAAATAACACACTCTCACACAATTGCTTGGAAATAACTCACATAACATCACAATAATATAACAAAAATTTGCATAAAGAACAATCTCACAATAAGACAGAATCGCAGGCCTCTTCGAGGGGGCAACCTCCTTCAATACTTCATTAATTTTGCAAAATATGGTTACATTGGTGCCCTTTCGGGTATTTAAGGAGTTTCCTTCCAAGGTTGGCTTAAATGCAAAATGCCACCTGGATTACATGCATAATGCCACCCGAATTACATGCATAGTGCCACTTTGAATTACATGCACAATGCCACCCGAATTACATGCACAATGCCACTCGAATTACATGCACAATGCCACACGAATTACATGCACAATGCCACCTATCTACCATGTGTTACATAAAAAGGGTGCCATATGTCATAGGCACTACCTAAGCTAAAACTTAGAACATTACAAAATATTAATCATGGGTACTACCCACGTTCACTAGGAATTATTACATCAAGGAAGTTATTACATTAAGGGTTAGGATGAGATCCTAACATTTACCTAGGTTAATCTACTAATTACCAAATAAGGTAATAGTAGTAGTTACTAACATAGTAACTCTAACATCCCCCCTTATTACATTATTTGAGTAATGTATATAACTCCCCCCATATAGTGAAGGAGATAAATAAAAGATGTTGGTATACTGACTCTTACACTGGCTCAAGATCTAGCTATAAAAGTACCTTTAGATGAGTACCTTTGGATCTATCTTTGGATCTACCTGTGATCTACCTCTGGATCATTGCCTCTAGATCTTCCTGTAGGTCTGCCTCTGGATCTTTGTCATGGGGTCTACCTTTAGGTCTATCTCTAGGTCATTACCTCTGGGACTACCACTCGATCTATCACTGGATCTGCCATTGGTTCTACCATAGGTTTTACATTTTTTATAGAAGTCATACAACATTTATTTTATATTTTTCCATTGTGTGATATTTATCCATCCATAATATATATGAACCTTGTTTGCTATTTGAATTTGTACCAAAAATTTGGAGAGGAGTGATTTGTACATCCACATGAGTTACAAGGATGTAGTTTCTAACACCTAGATGTTACATGTCCTATTCTTCCACAATGACTGTAGTAATGCTTTGTAGGAGTTGTTGGAGATTTAGGTTTTTCAAATATGGTTTTATTGGTACTTGCTTGTCCATTATAGCCAAGGTCTTCTTTATTTGACCTGAAATTTGGCATTATATGAGTTTTAATGTCTTTCCCATGTTTACCTAATATTTCACCATTAAATCCCATTTTGTTCATAATTTTGGATCCAATGCCTTTGGTGTATTTTTCAAAACACCAAAGTTTTTCATCTTCATAAATGTTTTTAACAATATGGAATTTGTCACTATTTATGAGATTATGGAGCTTTTTTTGAGAATTTTTAGCTTTTAAGTCACTAGTATTGCAAGAAATTTTTTCTCTTGTAACGAGATCACTTGTGCTACAACTGATATCTACCATTGAAGGTAAGAGGTCACTTGTATCACAACAAGCATTGGCTAAAATGGGCTTAATTTCACTTATGTGATAACAAGCATTCACCATCATGGGTTGAAGGTCACTTGTGTCACAACAAGAATCGACCATTAGGAGCATGACTTGTGATTCCTCACTGATTTCCCTTTTCTTTTTATGTTGGGCAATATCAAGTGAAACAAATGATATGTATATTGCCCTTACAATTCCAAACGGTATTAGAGCACCATTGTTTTAAATATATTCACAAGACTCAGAATCTTTGAGAATAGATCTTACACCACTGCGTAGTGTGAGAAATTTTCCATTCTCATAAAAATCCATTCCTTCCAACCCTGTTGGAAAGTAAGGACCTTTAACTGATTTGGATTTTTCATCAGTTTGTTTTGGGGTATTTTTCTTCTTTGATCTGCCCATTTTATTAAGGTGTTGGTCTTTGCCAAACATGCACCTTTTACAATAGAATTTTACAAGAAGTTTGACTAAGGTGTTGATCGCTGCCAAAAATGCACCCTTACAAGTCTTCCTCCCCTTTTTGAAAAATATTCTTTGATGGAATTTTGCAAGAAGTTTGACTAAGGTGTCAATCGCTACCAAAAATGCACCCTTACAAGTCTTCCTCTCTTGTTGCAAAATATTATGTGATGGAATTTTGTAAGAAGTTTGACTAAGGTGTTGGTCTCTTCCGAAAGTGCACCCTTACAAGTCTTCCCCCTTTGTTGCAAAATATTCTTTTAAGGAATAAAAGAATTATCCCCACTTATTGAAAGTACTTCAAGAAAACATTTGTTGTTATGAAGCCTAAAAAGAGGTTTACATATCTTATATTCTAGGCAAATTTCAAAAAATTTACCAAAAAATCCCATTATTACAAGTACTTCAAGAAAAATATTTGTTGTTATGAAGTCTAAAAAGAGATTTACAATGGTGCTACTAAGGTTTATAAATATTTCACCCTTATGTAATTTCTGAAGTCTTTCTCATTTAGTGCAAATGATATAAAACTGTGTCTCCTATGCAAATTATCAAAACGTTTCACCAAGAAAACTCCCCTTATTGCAAGTACTTTAAGAAAAATATTTGTTGTTATGAAGTCTAAAAGAAAAGGTACAATTTGATGACTTATTTCTTTCTGATTGTCTTTACAAATTTTATCTCCCTTTTTGCAAAATATGTTTTGAAGGAAGAAAAGAATTATTCCCCCCTTAGTGCAAACAATTGCTACTATGAAGGTTCCTTATTTCACCAAATTGGTCTCTCTTTCGATATACCCAAATGAGTATTGAAAGAGAATTCACTCAAAAATATATTTAATGGCACCTGCCTAAAAACCCTTCTAAATAAGGATGATCAGTTTGAGGAATTTAAGCCAAATAAGAAGAGTGAATTTAGGGTATTTTATGGAGTGAATATCAAAAATAAAAATTGGCTCTACCTATGCAATAAATTGCACAAATGGGTGTAAAATTTGGGGTCTTAAGTGCTTTTGATTTTTAACTTAAGATGTAATTGCAAAAATAGGAAATTAAATGCAATAAACCATCAAAAGTGCCCACAATTTTTTAACACATAGGTGTCTGATTCGACTGAAAATGCACCTATTTTTACAATGCCAATTAAAAAATGTGTCGAATGCTATCAAGAATTCACCTTTATTACAATATTTTTTGCAATAAATTGATTTTATGTTTGCAAGAAATTGATATTCACAATTCTTCCCTTATCTTAAAATTTTACAAAGATTTTGACAAAAACAATTGCGACCCTTTTTTTTTTGCAATATAAACTAGTTTCAAAGCTTCAACCCTTTGATTTTCACAATTTTCCCTTTTCTTGTGTTATAATTTTGCAAAGAAGAATACAAATTTGTTTGTCCCCCTTTTTTTTGCAAAATAAATAAGGTTTTGGAAATGTTTACATAACCTCTTAGGTTTGCAAAATAATGAATGTGCAATTATTGGTTTATATCCCTCCTTGTGAGAAAAAAATTGCACAATTTGCCTTTGAATTTGCAAAAAAATATTTGCCTCAATTTTTTTTTTGGGAAAAAAATGTGCAATTACTTTTTGTCTTATATCCCCGGTTTTTAGAAAACAAAAAAAAACACTTTGATTTTGTAGTTTTTAAAAAAAAATTGAGATGCTCCAATTTTGCTTTGTTTTTTTTTTGCAAAAAAATAAATCAATTAATGAGGTTTAAAAAATAATTTAATATAAGCTAAAATCAATGATTCAATGTTAAAAATTTGATTAAAGATTTTAAATATTAAATTATTAAATAAAATTAATTAATTAAAAAAATATTTTGCAAAAATTTGATTTGCCTTCTTTTATTTTCGTTTTATCTTCTAGAAAAAAATTATTTCAATTGTCACAGATGGGATTCGACCTCATGATCTATCAAGCTGCAGTGTATCAGCTGCAGACGTCCGACCATCCCAACTGGGGTGTTGGATGGGAGGAAAGGGAGAAGAACTCCCTTTTACTTCCTTTATCGTCAATCAACAGGAAGAAAATAAAATGTGTGAATTTTAGTCCCACATTCGTCCCACTACACCCTTTGGTAGCATTTAAAATCTTTGAGTCTCCAAAGGTTCTTTGATTACCTTCAAGAAATCAACCTATGTTTAATAGAATTTTTTTGCCTACCACAGTGAATATAGGTGTACCACATGTCTGCTAGAGGTCACTGATGATGCCATGTGTCCAAAGGAGGATTCTACCACATCAGTTGCCAGCTCAGTCACCATGTCGAAACCTCAAAGTGCATGCCCACAAAATCAGCCAATCAAAGATCACCACATCAGCACCTCACTAGGTTAGCCACCTCATCATCGTGCCACGTTATCCTTGTCGAGATGCATTCATGATCTGCTTTGAAGGTCATACAACTATCTATAGTGGGTGACATCATATTCAAGGTTGTCCATGCCAGTTAGATCAGTGATCAGATTTTCACTGTTTGAGGTCAGAGGGGTTTGAGTGGTCATCGATCTAGAGTGCATTAGATTTTAGGGGGCATTCAAATCGTACCATATGGACCAATCGCACGCTAGTCTTGGGTTCAGCGTGATTGTGTCAGGTGGTGGTTTTTGATCCCAATGGTGGTCAATTTTAGCACTCAATCATAGGAATTTCCACATTAGATTCAAATGCCCAAAAATTTTTGAGCAAGATGCTACCTCGATTTCTATACCTAGTATCCAGAGATTCCATTCTACCTTGGGAAGTATGCTATGCTACTTAGGATACACCTCGAGATCCGTTTCAATTAGTAGGTCCTAGGGGTCCCATCTTGGGAATTGTGTCCCCTTTGATTCGGTTAGGTCTGTACAATCCTTGCTTTGGAGTTTGGTCTAGGTTTCCTTATCTTAGAAAATGTGTTGAGAGCTAGTCTCGTCAAATCCACTACCTTGGGATGTGTGTCCATGTGCAAGCAAGTATTATCTGCCTCCTTCTAGATCCACCCTTCTCTCGGTGTTGGACATTTTGAGTCCTTAAAGTTAAAGTTGTCATTGATGTCAAGAAATGAAGTCATCATTAAATATCAAGGAATTTGTCAAGAAACAAGTTATCAAAGTTGTCATTGATATTCTGGAAGAAGCTTCTAATAAAGTCAAGATCAAAAGGAACAATGCAAAAGTTAAAGGCAAAGGGCTCCATAATATTTTTTAAATATTATGTGGAAGCATAAGTTAAAAGGTTTTTCTTTAAAACCAATGATGGCAAAAATAAAAGGTTTTTCTTTAAAACCAATGGTGGCAAAAATAAAAGGTTTTTCTTTAAAACCAATGGTGGCAAAAATAAAAGGTTTTTCTTTAAAACCAATGGTGGCAAAAATTAAAAGGTTTTTCTTTAAAACCAATGGTGGCAAAAATAAAAGGTTTTTCTTTAAAACCATAGGGTTTAAAGAATTAATTTATAAAATTTAAATTCAAAAGAATTTAAATATTTTATAAATTAATAAATTTTCAAAGGAAAATCGAGCGTCGACATTGAGAATAAATTGAGTATCGACGTCATGCATGGAGGAAGAGATTTAGTATAAAAGCTAATGCCTTGGAGGTATTTCAATTTATCCTTTTGCTCGATGATAAAAATTGTGCAATTGTGTTTAAGTCTGTAAGGAAGAAAGAGCAATGAAAATCTTGTTTATGCACCAATGAACGTAGCCAAGGTGTGGTGAGAGATAATAATCATAGCCAAGGAGTGGTGAAAGGTAGCGAACATAGCCAAGGTGTGGCTAGAGATAACAAATATAGCCAAGGAGTGGTGCAAGGTAATGAATGTAGCCAAGGTGTGGCTAGAGATAGTAGATGTAGCCAAGGAGTGGTGCAAGGTAATGAGCATAGCCAAGGTGTGGCTCAAGGTAGCAAACGTAGCCAAGGTGTGGCTTGAGGTAGTGAACGTAGCAAGGCATGGCCTGAAGTAGGTGAAGGCGTAAGGTGTGGAGGCTCCAAGGGAGAACGCAGCTCCACGGTGGTGACAACCAAGAGGAAGGCGCTTGGAAGAAGAAGCACTTCAGGCATTAATAAAACTGGTAACATTTTTGTGATCTTTAATTTTAATTTAGGCTAAGGTTGAATAAAGGAGAAATAAGGTTGTAATTAATTTGATGAATGCCTAAATTAAAAGGGAGTAGTTATTATAAAGTATTGAGGTGAAAATATTTACTTGTGGGTAAAATACTTTTACCTTAGAAAAGGGAAAGATAAATTGCATTATCTTATTAAAAGAATTATCTTTAATGCAATAATAAGTTTAGGGAGTTATAAGTAGAAATAGCTTTGGGTTTTGAAAAACAAAGTAGTAAAGTGACTTATGCTTGAGAGGTGAATATTCAAAATAGTTTGGTGTTGGATATTATTTTGAGATTGGAGCAATAAGGTATACTCATGAATTAATATATGCATTGTATTGTCATCTAATCCTTTTGAGATTGGCAAAGGAATATTGTGTTATTGTGGCAGATTCTTGAAGGTCATATTTATCAAGAAAAAGGTATGGGCATATTTTTCAAAGTTTAAGTTGATTGGTTGTTTTCTGGAAAATAAGTTTGGAGTGAAAAGGACTTGATTAGGGTTTCCTTTTAAGTGTGTTTGAGTGATTGCTACAAGGTTTTCTGGAATAAAGAAGTGTGGTTAAAACCTTGTTTTATAAGCATTGTTGTTGAAGCCATTGGTTGTGTGAAGAACTTAAACTAGGGTTTGAGTATCATTGCTATGTGAAGATTGTTTTATGAGCATTATTGTTGAAGTGAGTTGTTGAGAAAAGAACTTGAACTAGGGTTTGAAAAGAACATGAGTATCATTGCTATGTGAAGATTATTTTATGAGCATTGTTGTTAAAGTGAGTTGTTGAGCAAAGAACTTGAACTAGGGTTTGAAAGAACATGAGTATCATTGTTATGTGAGGATTGTTGTTGAGCATTGTTGGAAATATTTTGAGTTGATGTTTACATGCTTGGACTAGGGTTTGTGAGCAAGGGTTGTTTCTTTGAGTGATTGGTTGAGTAGAGTTGGTTGAGCCTAGTCAAGTGAGTGTGTGAAGTGATTGTTCAAGTTCCATAAAATAAACTATTCTATATTCTGATTTGAGTTGAGAAAGTGATTGGGCATTGAGTATAGAACATATTGGGTCTCTAACAATTCTCTTTATGTTTCTATGAGATTGGACAAGTTCTAGTGTGGACTTGTTGAGAAGATTTGAGGCAAGTCTTTGAGAGGACTTGTGGATAGATTTGAGTAAGCTTTTGTGGAAGCTTACAATACATATTGAGAGCATATTTGGATAAGTTCTTGAGAGGACTTATTGAGCAGATTGGACAAGTTCTAAGTGGACTTGTTGAGCAGATTGAGCAAGTTCTGAGTGGACTTGTTGAGCATATTTGAGCAAGTTCTGAGTGGACTTGTTGAGTAGATTGAGCAAGTTTTAAGTGGACTTGTTGAGCATATTTGAGCAAGTTTTGAGTGGACTTGTTGAGCATATTTGAGCAAGTTTTGAGTGGACTTGTTGAGTAGATTTGAGCAAGTTCTAAGTGGACTTGTTGAGTAGATTTGAGCAAGTTTTGAGTGGACTTGTGGAGTAGATTTTGGTGTAGATTTGAGGATAGGTTTGTGCTAGACTAGAGATAGATATTGAGTAGATTTGTGCTAGATCGAAGGATTGTGTTTAGTGTAGATTTGAGATAGAGCTTTGGAGGTGATAGAGTAGAGAGGATAGTGGTCTCTAGTGGATAGAGATCCATCATCTAGGGTAGTGAGGATAGGTCTTCTGAGTGGGGACAAGAGTCTTCAGTGGAGAGAGATCCACAAGCCAATGTAGTGGAGGTAGTAGTCTTCTAGAGGATCACCAACCAAAGCAGAGGAGAAGGAGTTCTCCTATGGATAGAGATCCATGAACTTGATTTAGGGGATCAACATCTCCTTTGGATAGAGGTCCATAAACATTGTAATAGGGAAAGGATTCCCAAGAGATTGATTGAGAAAATTTTAGTGAAATATTTTCTCCGTGGAGTAGCCCACATTGGGTGAACCACGTAAATTGTGGTGTCTCTATTGTGTATGGTGTTTTGTGCATTGCTTTGATTATTTCTGTTGATATTGATCTATACATTGCATAATATTGATTGGGAAAGAAAAGTAAAAAGTTATCTTATACTGTTCACCCCCCTCTTAGTATAAGCTTGTGTTCTTCAATTGGTATCAGAGCAGGTTCCTTCATAAGAGTTTAACAGCTTGAAGGAAAAGCTAACAAGAACACAATGGATCCTAAGGAGGTGTCCTCAAATAATTCAGCACCAGTATTTGATGGAAGTGACTATATGTATTGGAGTATGATGATGAAGATCTACCTAATGGCACTTGGAAATGAAGTTTGGGAAGCAGTGGAATTTGGATATGATCCCTTAGTCAATCCTCCTACAGATAAGGAAGGTAAGCTTCTACAACACTATAATTCAAAAGCAATGAATGCACTTGTGAGAGGTTTGCGTAGAATATAATCTATGAAGGTTATGCATTGTAAAACTATAAAAGAAATGTGGGATAAATTGCAAGGTATATATGAAGGAGATAAAAGTGTCAAGAAAGCAAAGATACGAAATCTCAAAGGACAATTTGAAATGTTAAGAATGAATGATGAGGAAAATATCAGTGCTTATCTAATTCGAATTGATGAGGTTGTTAATGATATGCAAGGACTTGGAATGAAGATTGATGAATCAGATGTTTGTGATAAAGTCTTAAGAACTCTTCCAAAAAGATTCAGTGAATAGGTTTCTGCTATAGAAGTGTCAATGGATGGTGATTCTTTGACAAGAGATAAGTTGCTTGGTATGCTTACAACTTTTGAGATAAGAACAAAAGATCCTATTCCCTAGAAGGAAGCAACCTTCAAAGCAATCAAGAAAACAAAGGGTAAGAAGTCAAAATCAAGCAGTGAGTCATCCAGTGATGAAGAAGCTAATTATGGTAGAAGAGATAAATATTCCAAAAGATCCAGAGATCTAAAATCTGTTAAGTGTTTCAATTGTGGAAAGTTTAGACATTTTGCAATAGATTGTCAAGAACCAAAGAAAAACAATGGTGAAGAAAAATAGGATCACAGGAATAGGGAATCAAAAAGATATAGGCACCAGAAGAAAAGCAAGGATGGACAAAGTAGACAAGGAAAGAAGTTCTTTCAAAGACAAAAGAGGAGCTACTATGCAGATAAGGCAAGTAAGTACTCAAGTGATAGTGATGCTAGTTTTTCAGACAATGATAGAGATGAAGTCCTATTTATGATTGAAGAAAAAGAACCAGTTAAGAAAAGGACTCCAGTAATTCTCAAGTGTTTTAGATGTGGTAACTTTGGACATCTTGAAGATGATTGTACAAGGGATGGTTATAGTTTCAGTGATGATGAGTATGAGGATGCATTTGAAATACTAGATGAAAATCTTCTAATGGCTTTAGAAGAAGAAGTAAGTGATCCTATAGAAGACAAGCCAAAAGAAAATAAAGATGTGGACAAAGGTAAAAAAATAGAGGAATATTCAGAAGAGAATGGTTATGATCTCAAGGGAGAACTTATTTATGCCCTTGACATAGTAAATAAGGTAAGGAAGCAACACTCTAAACTTGAAATTCAGTTTCAAGAATGTGATGAAGAGAGAAGATTGCTTATAGAGGATTTAGAAAAATCAAAGGCTAAGGCAAAAAGGTTCAAGGATAAGTTAGAAGCAAAGATCTTGGAATGTGAGAAGTTAGCACAAGAAGTGGCACTACTAAAAGAAGATTTAGAGGACTCCAAGATCAAGATGAAAGGGTTTAAAAATAGCTCAAAGAACTTGGATAAGTTCATCAAGACACAAAAGACTACATCAAGCAAGACAGGTCTCGGATTTGAACAGAATCAAAAGAAATGGGAAGGAGAGTCAACTTCAAGTTTTGGAGAAGAAGAAACTTTGGATGAAGATACTTCAGAAAAATATAGTGTAAAATAAAGTGAGACATCTGAGGATGAGTTGGACAATAGAGAGTTCAACAAAAATAGGAACAATGCACAAAGAAGATACATATGGAACAACAATAAGAATAGGTCTAGGAGACCAATGAGGTCAAGACAAGGAAAATTCAATGGAAGATGCTTTTCATGTCACAGGTTTGGGCACATGGCTTCACAATGCAGAACACATGAAAGACAGGAATATGGGAACATATAGTTCTTCCATGGATATTGCTACTCATGTAATCAGTTTGGTCATAAGGCAATGAATTGCAGGGTTCATGACAGAAGAAGGTATGGCTTCACTAGAAGAAATCCTATGACATTTGCACCTCCAAGAAATAATAACATTAAGTGTTACAAGTGCAACAATGATGGTCACACAACAAAGTGGTGTAGAGCAGACATTTCAGAAACATGTGTGAACAAGAACAGAAACATGAATATGAATATGAACATGAATATGAATAGGAATAGGAATATGAATATGAACAAAAATAGGAACATGAATGTAGACATGGATAGGAACATGGACACTGAAAGAAATAGTGAGAGGAATCAGAAGAATCAGATAAGAAGGAAAGAGGATAAAGGTAAAGAACAATGCCTTCTAGGAGTAGAAATACTCCCACCCTAGAATTAACCACCTCAAGAGGAGGTGGGGGAGGGGCTAAGCTAAGAGGCTCATTCTTAGCCCCAAGCCCCAAAGGTGACCCTTTGCCATTGATGTCAAAGGGGGAGAGATTTGAGTAAGGGGGAGAGACTTGGTATTTGAAGAGAGCATTGAGCCAGGGGGAGCAATGTCCTAGGGGGAGCAACACAAAAGAAGAAGTCAAGTTTTTGGTAAAAAGTTTTTGGGTTGCCATCAATGACAAAGGGGGAGATTGTTGGACATTTTGAGTCCTTAAAGTTAAAGTTGTCATTGATGTCAAGAAATGAAGTCATCATTAAATATCAAGGAATTTGTCAAGAAACAAGTTATCAAAGTTGTCATTGATATTCTGGAAGAAGCTTCTAATAAATTCAAGATCAAAAGGAACAATGCAAAAGTTAAAGGTAAAGGGCTCCATAATATTTTTTAAATATTATGTGGAAGCATAAGTTAAAATGTTTTTCTTTAAAACCAATGATGGCAAAAATAAAAGGTTTTTCTTTAAAACCAATGGTGGCAAAAATAAAAGGTTTTTCTTTAAAACCAATGGTGGCAAAAATAAAAGGTTTTTCTTTAAAACCAATGGTGGCAAAAATTAAAAGGTTTTTCTTTAAAACCAATGGTGGCAAAAATAAAAGGTTTTTCTTTAAAACCATAGGGTTTAAAGAATTAATTTATAAAATTTAAATTCAAAAGAATTTAAATATTTTATAAATTAATAAAGTTTCAAAGGAAAATCGAGCGTCGACATTGAGAATAAATCGAGTGTCGACGTCATGCATGGAGGAAGAGATTTAGTATAAAATCTAATGCCTTGGAGGTATTTCAATTTATCCTTTTGCTCGATGATAAAAAATGTGCAATTGTGTTTAAGTCTGTAAGGAAGAAAGAGCAGCGAAAATATTGTTTATGCACCAATGAATGTAGCCAAGGTGTGGTGAGAGATAATAATCATAGCCAAGGAGTGGCACAAGGTAGTGAACGTAGCCAAGGTGTGGCTAGAGATAACAAATGTAGCCAAGGAGTGGTGCAAGGCAGTGAACGTAGCCAAGGTGTGGCTAGAGATATAGACGTAGGAAAGGAGTGGAGAAGGTAGCAAAGGTGTGGCTCAAGGCAACAAATGTAGCCAAGGTGTGGCTTGAGGTAATGAATGTAGCAAGGCATGGCCTGAAGTAGATGAAGGCATAAGGTGTGGAGGCTCCAAGGGAGAACATAGCTCCACGATGGTGATAGCCAAGAGGAAGGTACTTGGAAGAAGAAGCACTTCAGGCATTAATAAATTTGGTAACATTTTTGTGATCTTTAATTTTAATTTAGGCTAAGGTTGAATAAAGGAGAAATAAGGTTGTAATTAATTTTATGAATGCCTAAATTAAAAGGGAGTAGTTATTATAAAGTATTGAGGTGAAAATATTTACTTGTGGGTAAAATACTTTTACCTTAGAAAAGGGAAAGATAAATTGCATTATCTTATTAAAAGAATTATCTTTAATGCAATAATAAGTTTAGGGAGTTATAAGTAGAAATAGCTTTGGGTTTTGAAAAACAAAGTAGTAAAGTGACTTATGCTTGAGAGGTGAATATTCAAAATAGTTTGGTGTTGGATATTATTTTGAGATTGGAGCAATAAGGTATACTCATGAATTAATATATGCATTGTATTGTCATCTAATCCTTTTGAGATTGGCAAAGGAATATTGTGTTATTGTGGCAGATTCTTGAAGGTCATCTTTATCAAGAAAAAGGTATGGGCATATTTTTCAAAGTTTAAGTTGATTGGTTGTTTTCTGGAAAATAAGTTTGGAGTGAAAAGGACTTGATTAGGGTTTCCTTTTAAGTGTGTTTGAGTGATTGCTACAAGGTTTTCTGGAATAAAGAAGTGTGGTTAAAACCTTGTTTTATAAGCATTGTTGTTGAAGCCATTGGTTGTGTGAAGAACTTAAACTAGGGTTTGAGTATCATTGCTATGTGAAGATTGTTTTATGAGCATTATTGTTGAAGTGAGTTGTTGAGAAAATAACTTGAACTAGGGTTTGAAAAGAACATGAGTATCATTGCTATGTGAAGATTGTTTTATGAGCATTGTTGTTAAAGTGAGTTGTTGAGCAAAGAACTTGAACTAGGGTTTGAAAGAACATGAGTATCATTGTTATGTGAGGATTGTTGTTGAGCATTGTTGGAAATATTTTGAGTTGATGTTTACATGCTTGGACTAGGGTTTGTGAGCAAGGGTTGTTTCTTTGAGTGATTGGTTGAGTAGAGTTGGTTGAGCCTAGTCAAGTGAGTGTGTGAAGTGATTGTTCAAGTTCCATAAAACAAACTATTCTATATTCTGATTTGAGTTGAGAAAGTGATTGGGCATTGAGTATAGAACATATTGGGTCTCTAACAATTCTCTTTATGTTTCTATGAGATTGGACAAGTTCTAGTGTGGACTTGTTGAGAAGATTTGAGGCAAGTCTTTGAGAGGACTTGTGGATAGATTTGAGTAAGCTTTTGTGGAAGCTTACAATACAGATTGAGAGCATATTTGGATAAGTTCTTGAGAGGACTTATTGAGTAGATTGGACAAGTTCTAAGTGGACTTGTTGAGAATATTGAGCAAGTTTTGAGTGGACTTGTTGAGAATATTTGAGCAAGTTTTGAGTGGACTTGTTGAGCATATTTGAGCAAGTTCTGAGTGGACTTGTTGAGCAGATTTGAGCAAGTTCTGAGTGGACTTGTTGAGCATATTTGAGCAAGTTCTGAGTGGACTTGTGGAGCAGAGTTTGGTGTAGATTTGAGGATAGGTTTGTGCCAGACCAGAGATAGAGATTGAGCAGATTTGTGCTAGACCGAAGGACTGTGTTTAGTGCAGATTTGAGATAGAGCTTTGGAGGTGATAGAATAGAGAGGACAGTGGTCTCCAGTGGATAGAGATCCATCAGCCAGGGCAGTGAGGATAGGTCTTCTGAGTGGGGACAAGAGTCTTCAGTGGAGAGAGATCCACAAGCCAGTGCAGTGGAGGCAGTAGTCTTCTAGAGGATCACCAGCCAAAGCAGAGGAGAAGGAGTTCTCCTATGGATAGAGATCCACGAACTTGATTTAGGGGATCAACATCTCCTTTGGACAGAGGTCCATAAACATTGTAATAGGGAAAGGATTCCCAAGAGATTGATTGAGAAAATTTTAGTGAAATATTTTCTCCATGGAGTAGCCCACATTGGGTGAACCACGTAAATTGTGGTGTCTCTATTGTGTATGGTGTTTTGTGCATTGCTTTGATTATTGTTGTTGATATTGATCTATACATTGCATAATATTGATTGGGAAAGAAAAGTAAAAAGTTATCTTATACTGTTCACCCCCCCTCTCAGTATAAGCTTGTGTTCTTCACTCAGCTATACAAGTCTCTCTCACAAAGGCTCTGATACCAATTTAGTTCAAAAAACATTAGCTAATATATTGATAATGTTCCAATATTTATACAATGACTTAGGCCAAGAATAGCCTAACACGTTGCTACCATTAAGGTAGCTAACAACTAAATGAAATAGCGCTAACCACTAACAACTTAGGAAATCATGCCAACAATAATTAAATAGTGCTAACCTACTAACCATAAGATGCTAATAATAATATATTCAATAAATAGAGATATTTATCGAATAACTAACCTAGAGATAGAAAACCTTTACCTAGGTTAATCTACTAATTACCAAATAAGGTAATAGTAGTAGTTACTACCATAGTATCTCTAACACAAATTCTCTATTTTTGCATGTCAATGGGCAACCTTCCTCCACCATCATGGAACCTGAATAGGCTTTTATCAATGGTTGAAGATCTTGTAGCCCACCTTAGGGAGACTCCCTAGTTCACTAGGACCAAAGGCATTAAAAGGATTATTTGAAAGTAGGTTAGGAGAATTCTCTCAATAATATTTATGTTTCCCTTTCAAACCTCAAAGACACTGAAGATGTAGAAGGACATATGAGTATTGATTGATTTCCATGATTTTTTTATCATGGAATGATAGAGGGTTGACAGACCTAGTCCATAAATACTTGGTTTGAGATGAGATTGATTTATGCTCCAGGTTTTATGGTAATCTTGATTTTCTCTATCTTCAAGAGATTAAAATTTTTTATTTTATTTTGCAATGTACTTATCCTTTTCTTTGGTCAGGTAGCTTTTCTTATGCCACCAGTAATTCTCGTAGAAAAGGAGGAGATGTCATTCTTTTGGTAGCTAAGTATAAAGATAGTTTGGTCTCGTGGGGTGTGAACCCCTCCAATCAAGCTGTTTAGATTTTACTTGAGGTTGGTGGGCTATATTTTGGTATTATTAATGTTTATGCCTCCAATGAAGCTCAGGAGCATTGTAGCCTCTGGTAGTGGTGTTTTTTTCTCTTTACCACCTACTATTTAGGTTATGTGAAAATATTTTAATATGATTGAAAATATTGTAGATAAGATAGGACAACTTCCCATGTGATGGGCTACTAGAGAAAGAGAGGCTTGGTATTTCATGAAAAACAAATTGGGTTTTTTAGACCCCATTCTTGTTTTTCTCCCTAGGATTTTTTTAAAAATTTGTGGTATACGTGGTCCAATTTATCCATGCAAGAATTCTGAGAAGGCTGGACAGAGCTATGCTTTCAGATCATGTGTAATTATTTTTTTATAGGATAAATACTTCAACTTTGTTTATGGAAATCATTCCTGGTACCACTACTTCTAAACAATCACCCATCATGTTTAATATACTCATGAAATCCCTACCTTAGAGACACTACAAGTAACAATTTTATTTTCAATACTTCCTTTCTTTAGCATCCTTCTATCGTCTATCATATCTACAGAGTTTGGAATATAGTTCCTAGACCTACTGTAGAGTTGGGTTGGATAGAATGGTGGAATGATTCTATTTTTCATACAACTATCTTGCTCCACACTTTGGTAAAAAGGTGGCACAGTTCAGAAAATATTTCAATTTTGTCCTTGATGATGAGTTTACCAAAACTTCTCTCAAGCTTGAGGTCTATCTGTTTATTCCTGAGCTTCAATATCATGTTTCCCATCTGAGGCATGAAATTAAACTTGCTAAACTTTATGAGGCTTGGGGAGCTCAAATTAAATCCCATATTCATTGGCTTACAGTTGGTGATAGGATCACCAAAGAAATTTTTCAAAGGCTTCACCTTCCCAAGTAAGCTACTCAATTCAAGGCCATTCAATATAATGGAATAAAGCTTACTGATCTTCCTGAGATGATTGATGCTTTTTTCAAGCACTATACTAATGTTTTTTCCACTCTAGCTTAATCCCTTGAGCGAGATTAAGCATTGACAACTTGTATGGTAGCTGTACTAGTTAAGGTTTCAGAGTTTGAAAGAGTAGGGTGTGATAAACTTCTCTTCCTTAAAGATATAGAGGATGCATTATCTCAAATGGAAAATGACAAAGTGCCAAGTCTAGATGGCTTTCCCTGTAAGTTCTAAAAAGGTATTTGGGACTTAGTTGATCTTGATTTGCATAAATTTTATCTGGAGGCTCTTCGAGTAGGCTCCTTGGGAGCAATTATTAATAGGGTAAATATCAAATTCATACCCAAGCAAGGGGAAATAGAGTTGGTCACTAATTGGAGGTCTATTACTTTGATGAATGTTAGTTACAATATCATTTCCAAAGCTTTGGCTCTTCGTCTTAGGGATTTTCTTCCTTTGTTAGTTAGATTAGAGAAAACTGGCTTTATTCAAGGGAGGTACATCCTCGATAATGTTTTGGTTGTCTAGGAGGGCATGGAATGGGCCCGGATGTCAAACCAAAATATGATTTTTATTAAGATTTATTTTGAGAAATATTATGATCACATTGAATGGAGATTCATTATTGCTATGCTCAAAGCTTTAGGGTTCGATCCAGTTTTCATTTAGACAATTACTATGCTATTCAAATATGCTTCAGATATTCTCAATCTAAACAATTTACAATTTGAAGCCATGGGTCTTTTTAGGTTGATTCCGAAAGGGTGTCCTATTTATCCCTCTTTATATGTGCTTGTTGTTGAAGCCTTCGACTATCTTTTAGCTACTCAAGATTTTGCAGGTCTTATTAAATGAATTGCTCTTCCAAATGATCAAGGACAATGTATTAATGATCACTTTGTTGATGACTCATTTCTTACTATAAGGGAAGAGGAGTAATCTATTTCTAATGCTCTATCTGGTTCTAACATACAATGGAGGAAGACCACCTACTTCAAAAAGTCTCTTTTGCCTATGTCACCTTGGATTCAAGGGTTTCATTGGAATTGGATCCCTCCTTAAGAATTTTAAAGTTTCTTGGTATTCCTTTTGCCTTTCAAGTCTCCCTTTCTCAGCTTTGGAATTATGTGCTTCAAATAGTTGAAAAGAAACTTGAATTCTAGCTTACTAAGAAGTTTTCATTAATAGGTAAATTTTAGATTTACTCTAAAGTTTTAGCTACCACTCATGTATACTACTCCTCTTGTTGGGTTCCTTCACAAGATTGCTATAAAAAACTTGAGAAACTCCTTCAATATTTTCTTTGGAATAATTATTCTGAAATGAAAGGATTTCATAAAGTTGTTTGGGATATTTTTTGCCTTCCTAGAGAGTTTGGTAAAATTAGTCTGCTAGATTGTAGATGCCAAGGTATTGCTCTATGTGATAAGTGGGTGGTCAGGGCTCTAAGGGTAGCTGAAGCTTGGAAAGTTCTAATTTGAATTTTCATTTCCTTTGGTCTTCCCTTAAACTGTAAGGCATGGAGAGGGTTGCATTTTCCCTCTCTCATTGTTGCTCTGATTATTGTTAATATTCTTGGCTCCTTTGTTATTAAAAGTATCTAGAAAGTCTGGTAGTAGCTCACTCCTTGTATCTATTGGAAAGGAGATGACTTCCGTAAAGGCTTATCCATGAATTCTATGAATATTTGGTGTTCCACCATATTTCTTCATCAAGGTTATCTCTTAGCTTGTATGTGATGGATTCATGCTCAATGGTTTTTTAAAAAGGGTATTGTTACAATAGTTGATTTTTTCTCTCCAGACCAGGGATTGGATCCCATAGAATGAGTTCAAATGCACCTTCAGGCTGAATGGTGTGAATACAGATACTTATGATGTTATTATTACTCTCACCCCTTTTCTATATTGCACAAGATTGATGTGCGTTCATTGTGTCCTTGGTGGTTAGACTGGATATGGCATGTTGACACTCCTCTCCTTAATTATAAGGTTAATTTTGGGTATAAATGGTTATATCCTCATATTTCTATGGTACTTAAGCTCAATCAACATTAGGACTTATTTTCTACAAGGAATAGATGGAATTCTAGATTTCATAATTTTTGGAAAACTTATGTTGAGCCCAATCAATCTTTTTTTGCATGGAGCTTGTTGTGTCAAGGTCTCCCTTTGGGGAAACATTTGAAGTACCTTGGAATTCATAATCCCAAATGTCCTTTCTATGGTGTACCCGAGTCTTGTACTCACCTATTTTTGCACTGTAGAAGATCTAGGTAAGCTTGATATGGGTTCTTTCCTTTTTCCCCATTTACAACTACAAGATTTTCTTGGCCCCAAGATCTTCTTGAGGACTCTTTTACTTTGTCTCTCCCACTTTTTAAGGTGTGGTAGGTTTTTAGGATTAGTTTGCTCTTTCATATTTGGAAGGCCTATAGAAAAATTATTTTAAAATAGTATATACCTTATGTCACATTTACTCATGTTGATAAATTAGAAGTTTTTAGTGACATGTGGCTACAAATATGTACTCAAGCCAAAAAAGTTGCTATGGAGTTGGATCACCTGCAAGTTCTTCTAGCGCATGGGGTCAATGCTTAGTGTACAGTCAATCAGATCCCCCGAGAGCACTCTTCTCAAAAGCGTTTTTGATCTTGCTCTCTTCGTCGATCTTTGTCATATGTAATAAGGGCTCCCACAGACAGGTACTGGTTCCATCCCTCGCTAGTCAGGAAGCAACCTAATGTTGAGATTGCTTATTCGTCCCGTCAGGTTGAGGGTGAGATGATGTTCAACCAGTTTCGCCTGGGCTAGTTGTTGGTTTGAGCGACATGGGTATTGATGGCCTTAATGAGAATTGCAATGCGGAGGGGTGGATTCCCATCCCATAATCCTTAGTAGTTTATGCAAGACGATACGCTATTCCATTTGATATGCTTTCTTTGATCAATGATGATTGGTAAACTTGTGTTTTGTTGGCGGCTTTGTTTCCTAACCCTTGTCAATGAAGATTAGTTTGATTCCCCATGGGATGTGTTAACCCACCCATTTTTTTTATTGTAAAAGTTGTTATTTTAATTTAATATAAAAAGATTTTTTTATAAAAAATATTAATATTAATGTTAAGGTTGTTTTAAATTTAATAAAAAATGAGTACACACTCAACTATAAGTTATTTACATTTTTAATAATGGAGCATTGTTTTAAATGATCTTTAAATTAATTGGTTTTTTACAATTTAAAACTCATTCAGATTTAAAACCATATAGTATTTATTAAAACAATTTATTTTAATAAATTGTCAAATTAAATAATTTAATAATCAATGAAATTTTTTTATAAAGAATCTTGAAACTGTTATCCCATATTTTTACAAATTTTTTTATATCATTCTCATGGAAAGAAAGAAATTTTCCACGATAGTTAGATTTTAGAATTTGAAGCATAAATCCGTTGATTAAAATAATAAGTAATTTAAATTAGACTAAACCTCATGCCAAGCACATAGCTCATTCTATTAGAAAAGTGACCCACTAATTATGATTTGAAGTATAAATCTGTCGATTAAAAATATAAGTAATTTAAATTAGCCTAAACCTCATGCCAAGCAAAAGTCACCCCATTAATTTTTGTCATATATATGTACCAATTATAATTTCATGAGTTGCAACTTTTTTCTAGCAAAATTTTAATATCATTTTCGTCCAAAGAATGAATTTTTATAAGGTGACCACATTTTGGAATTTGAAGCATAAAACTGTTGATTAAAATAACAAGTAATATGAATTGGCATAAGCTTCATGCAAAGCAAATTTTTCACTCTACTAATACCCTATTAATTTTTTTTAAACTAAGCAAGGAAGTAATTTAATAAAGATATTAGATGTCGAAAAAATATCAAAAATCAATAGAGAAAATTAGAGACAAGTAGCGGAGATTGTGAGAGGTTTTCAAAAAATGGTATGGACCATTCGTTCCTTCACCACGAGTCATTACAAGTTATAATATAGTATAGCTATAGCTATATTGTATGACATTTACACATCAAATGGTTATATTCGTTATTTATAGTAGGTTTGATTTTGAATTTCTAGTTAAAATTGAGTTTATTTTTAAAAAAATATTATTTATGGATTATTTTTAATATGCGTGGATAAATAATAGGGTTTAGAAATAAGTTAGACAAATTTTAAAAGATTTAAGACGCATAAGATTAAGATAATGCTCAAATATTCTTGGAACATTGTTTGTTTATATATATATATATAAAATGTTGAAGAGAGGTTTCTTTATTAAGGATTTTTAGCAAATGAAAGTTATGAAATCCTTAATAAAATAATGCTTGGAGTCCAATTAAATCTAGTGTAATTAATTATACAATTTTTTTTTTTTAATTTAAAGGTGATATGGATAATGATTTAAAAGAAGTCATACTTTTTATTTTGGATAATGTTAAAAAATTCCAGCACAAGATTTTGGAAAAAGTTCAAGAGGTTATGTATTTTTTGAAAAGGTTGAAAAGAGGTATATCGGGGTCATTCTTTTATGAATTGAACTTGGGTCTTTACTAGGAGAGCCCAATATCCTTTGTCATTACAACATTCATGTTGAGATATTTAAATGTTCAAGAGGTTATGTTGCATTTTGATAGCTTCATATTTCAACCATATCTTAGAATATAATTGTTTATCCAATGGGGATTGGTCAAGGTACTATTATCAAAATTGTCCAAAACTATTGTTTATCTTTATTTGTTGTCTCTTCTATAGATATGTAAATTGTTTGAATTCCGTTCATGTCTCAATGCAAAATAAATTCTAGTGGAGATGAGTAATGTGGGTTAGGTTTTTAGGATAATGACAAGTTTTTTATGATTAGAACATTACTTAAAACCCTACACAAGATTGAATGTAGAATTAATCATGTTTAACTTTATATCATACAATATTAGACTTTGTCAATAAATTTAGATTACAACTTTCAATGCCCTCTCATAATTTGAACTTAGGGGCCAAGGAGATCA
This sequence comes from Wollemia nobilis, assembly GCA_028583015.1. Classification (NCBI taxonomy): domain Eukaryota; kingdom Viridiplantae; phylum Streptophyta; class Pinopsida; order Araucariales; family Araucariaceae; genus Wollemia; species Wollemia nobilis. Next base: position 6,505,752 of record JAQPPZ010001069.1, on the reverse strand, counting down.
AATATTAATAACAATAACATATTCACGTATAATAGATGCTCTAATGGGTCTTTATACTTAAATAAAATAACTTTGAATCCCTCTTATCATCTAGATGTTTCCTTGTATGTGAAGGTACCTCTACATTTGCACAAGAATATCCTTAGGCTTGACCATAGTAACCATAACAAAAAATAAATACTCTCAAATATATGGAAAGGATACCTCCTCTATAACTCCATAAGGAATATGATTCAAGTATATTCCCTATTAGAAACTACTCCAATATTCTATGGTTGTATAAGGAAATAATAAAAAAATTGATCTTCCCTTTTACAACATACTCATCCTTTAATGGGTACTATGACTTACCTTTGGACCACTTGATTGTCATCACCCAAAGAGGTTTCACATGAAACTATTTAAGAGAAGAACCATCATAACTCCCCAAATAAACATGGATAGAAAATGACAGAGAGAAGACATCATGAGAGTTTAGATCTTCATGTATAAAATTGACCAATAGACCAAATATTTGATAGGAAGAGAATGGAGTGGTAAAAGCACATTCTAGATACTTATCCTATGTGCCTACTAAATATTGAGTTACTACTTTTAGTGTCTTCAACCAATTTTCCTAAGTATATAGACCAAAGAGTATTTTTTCCATATTATGCTCTAAATTCACCCTTTTGAATGAGGGCTATATGTCTTTAAGACAATCACATAATGAGATAGTCCTCCACCTATAGTAATTCCTTTAAGAAATACCATTAATACACATATCTCAAAATATTTCACAATTAAAAGAAAAAGGTTCAAAATAATTTTGTATGTAAAAGTTTTGCCCTCTTGAATATTTTCTCTAATAATACTCAAGATACAAAAAATCATCCTTTCAAATCCTAGAACTATTATATCCAACAAGAATTACAATTGGTCCTCGTTGATTCATTGGTGATTACCACTAATATTTTACCATTTGTGTTTCATTATATATCAAAAGCAAATAAGGAATTAATGTTGAGGTTTGATTCACCATGTATGGGTATTAATACAAAAAACATTATCTTTTACTCCACTGGGTTATCATGTTAGATGGCACCTCAGTCAACCCCATGGGTGAGAAACAAAACCTAGTGAAGGAAGTTGTAGGGTTTAAAATATTGACCCTCATGTGATGATTGGTTTTATTTTGCAAGGATAGACATCTATCCATACCTATGATTTGAAACAAAGAAGGCACCCTTGACCCTTGAATTGACCTTGATATTTGTTGACAAGTGCTTAGTCTTCCAAAATATAAAGCGGATTCAAACTTGATACCATGAAACATATATATTTAACATTGATTTCATGCCGATACACCAACCATAATGAAAGGGAGGATGAAATGAGATCCTCGAATAGAATTCACTATGCTTAAGAAAGGGGTAAAAAATAAATCATATGATTTTGAAGCAAAAGAGGGGTCTAGAGTTGAACCCTCAATATCTCAAAATATAATTTTATATTCCCTCTTATTATCTCACATAGATATTACTACTAATGACTCTAAGAGTGATACCCCATCTTGATGAGGCCATTGTCCTTGATTGAACAAAAGTACATGATCTTGTTCAAAGATAAAAAATGGTAAGTCCAAAGCTCAAATTAGGGATTGCATAATGTTCATGCAAGTATCTTTTACATTCTAGCATCACCTATAGGTTGGTGATCATTTCTACTAATTCCTTATAACTAGAAGCCTATAAAATGATGGATAAACATGTATAACTAGATAATATAATAGATACCTTTTCTACTATATATGCATAAAGGATGGGTAAAATAAAAGTGGTGCCCTTTCAACATAAAAATAAAAATAAAATTCCTTTAGAGAATCACCCTGCAAAATGGTCACCAAAATGAGACAAAAAAAGAAAGATGATAATTTGTCATTACTTGTGTCAAACCTTACCTATGAATCCGTGGAGAATAAACAATACTTGAAATCATAATAAAGATCAAAGTATTGGAACAAAGCTTTTGCATAACCAAGCAATGATGATCCACACTTGGGCTACTACGATATTGGGTTTCACACCAATTTCCAATATTGAATAAAAATAATCCATTTACTCAAATATTATACAAAAATAAAAATAAAAAGAGAACAGAGGAAAAATGATAGACACAAATTATGGGTGCACTTGAGCACCAATAAATACTATATCATCCTTAGATAATAATAATCACAATTTGATATAATGGATTAGATGGATGGGAGGTATTTATACTAATATCTAAACCCTAATAATAATTACGTAATATTATTAACTTAAGTTGAAATAACATAAAGGCTTACCATTAATTATAGGGTAGGGTTTAACCATGACAAGGTTAACCATGGGATCTTAGGCTTATACATAAATAATTAATACAATCATTGCATAATTATTTCCCATAGGCTTACAAATGCTTATATCATATAATGTTAGCCTTGGCCAATAAAGGTAGGTTACAACTTTTGACAAGCTATCATTTTCTACACTTTACATAAGGATGGTATTGGAGCTGTAGTGAGTGGTCTTAATGCTTGGATAAATAGTTATATCTTTAGTAGTAGTTAAGATTCCCACATACATACCTTTTATTATCTCTTTCTTAACCAAAATATAGTAATATTATGAGATTTTTATGCATGAATGATTATCAAGAAAGAATGTAATTATGGGATTAGATAACTAAAAATCTTCCAACTACTAAATATATTAGATGAAGGCTATATTTTATCTGAACATCTATAATTTCTTATATAACTTGAGAAAATATGATTATAGATTCAAGTTTTAGATGACGCCAATAAGGTACCTAGTAGTGATAGTCTTCACTAGTCCTATGTAAACTTTGGAATAATTGTCAACTCTACAACATCAAAACATGAATAAAGCTCATAGTTTAGCTAGAATGATTTTTTCACTCCCTATACTTTTATATTATATATATATATATATATATATATATATATATATATATATATATATATATATATATATATATATATATATATCATATGAAAAAGAAACTAGACACAATTTGAAGTTATCCATATCTACCTAACCATATGGATTTTTGTCAACATTACCACTACTTTTGGATTCTTATACTAACTAAAATCCTAATAAAATCATTCTATTATATGTGTTTTCACTATTGTTGGTTCTAACTCCCATAGGATTTCTTGGAAAAATAATTACTCAATAACTTGATCCAAATTTATCATTTGCATGCATCCTTGTGATTGGGGTTGGATATTTCTCATTTGTGATGACAATCATTCTCTTGTGTAATCATTCCACACTATCCTTGTAATTGTCATGTTATTTTATACATTATCCCTATTCACATCCTCATATTTGTCCTATCCAAACATAGCCTCAAATAAATCCTACCTTGTCTTTGATAAAAAACCCTATATGGGACTACAATAATTCATAAAGATCAACCCCCTTATCAACAAACTCGGTGAAGATGTGACATGATAAAAGAGAGTACATAAAATATCACTACAATGAGGCATAAGTAAAGATCAAGATGTAATATTTAGATGTAAAATAATGCTCTTGGGTTAATTTTTGGATGCATATGTTGGTCAAGGATTCATGACTCCCAAAACAAAAGTCAAATTATTTTTTCTTTATGATATTTTAGGCACCATAAATGTGTTAAATGTTTTTGTTATCTTATTTGTTCTTAGAGGTATTTTAGAAGATGAATTTTATAAATGGGTTAACGCTAACTAGGAAACAAGGTATTGGGTATTTGAGAGTAAGAGGGATTTATAAAAAGGATACCTATTAGTTCAATTTATTTTAGAGGTGGATACTCAAATAGTACAACAAAATGACACTTGGATTATTTGTGGCTAGGTCTACTACTCATTTGGTTTTCACTTTAAGGGTCTTTCTAGGGCTAATTTCTCTTTGAGATGAAATTTATTTTACTAACCTAGCAATTTGGCCTTAAATAAAAGATATTATGAGCATGTTTGGATGCACACTTTGGTAAAAGGATATAATAGATAAGGTTTCTTATCTTAGAATATGCCTTGGAACATACATTGAACTTGAACTCAATGTAGAATTGCCTAAGGAGATTAAACTAGTGGGTCTTATATTTAAGTACATGTAGAAGTTCATGTATCTAAATATTACTATTTCATGCTTCTATTGGAAGGATATGGTTCATAACCATTGAGACTTTATCAAGAGATGACAAAGACAAAGTAAGGTTGTTTTACCCCAACCACCCCCTTTCTTAATAAAAGACCCTCTACTAAGTCCTCTTTTATCAATGAATAACCTTCAAAATATTCCTTTGATTTCTCCAGTAAGGTTGTGAATGAGCCTCTTATCCAACTAATGGCTAAAAGGGTAGATGAGAGGAAGTCTTACTCAAGGACTTAGTTAATTTGAATTGATAAGCAATAAAGTGGTTTAGAAAATGCAAGTCAATAGTCAATTCATAGACAAAAATGGTTATAAGTATTTTTCTAATATTTCCCAATGTTTCCTCTTAGGATGATATAAATGAATAATGTATACCTCTTAATGTTACCAAGACATGATACTGAATGGAAAAGGACAAAAATTCTAGATAAACAGGAAAGATATTTCAACTTATCTCTATAAGGAGAAAATTAGGACGCATACTTCAAAAGAATTATATATAATGAATAATATCCTATCCTTGAAAATAAATATATAGGTCAGATCTCCATGTTTTAGAAATATAGATTTTCCATTAGAGAACTAAGGGAGATAAATTGCTCTGGGTAGCAAATTTTTAAAAGCAATACATACGAGGAATTAGCCATGGTGTGTCTTAACTAGTTTAAATGAACTCATCCATTTTTTTTTGTAATATCAAATGATTTAATTTAGCAAAGAGTAAACATAGGGTCATGTATAGTTTTATCCAATTGAAACTACTTTTTTTGATACTAAAGGTAGTTAAGTGTGTAGAGAATAAACTTAAACTAACCATGAATTCAATATGGAGGAATGGTTTTATCCTCATTCCTTTGCATCTACAAAGAAGAGTGGAGTCTCATGCTTAGACTTACCTACAAGATGGGTTAATAAATATCAATATCTAGGAAAGACCTTGATCATGATAGTGTTTATATTATGGTTTTGATCAAATTTAAATTGTTAGGATTTTTATATTGACCTAATAATGCACCCAATGGAGTAAAATTATCTTATACATATTTTGTTCTTTTTATAGAACCTCCAATGTATGTACTTTGGATAGGGTTGGATCAATGATATATACTAATAAAAAAATTGTCATGATGTAATATAAATGAAGTGTTTTCAATTATGTTCGAAAAACTTAATGAACAAAATAAAACTATACTAGTAACTATGTTAATTTATATTATTTTAAAAATTGGTTATAAAAAACATGACTAAAATGCTACTTTTATGAAGCTAAAGTTGCAAATTTTACTATTATTTTGAGAAGTCCAATGGGACTACAATAATTTTAAAAATATTATGTTTGTTCTGAAATTATATTCATGCATGGTGATTGCATATGATAGTTATTATTTGTATTCATTATTATTTATTTTGAAGCATGGTATATTGGCATATTGGCATGATTTTTCAATGACAGTTATGATGTCTATATTGAGAAATCAGGGTGTAAAAGGAAAACTTATGAAATTCAAAGTTCCTATAATACTAAACTCTTGGACGCATATATTATGTTTTGGTAAATGGTGTATTCTATATTGTAAATAGTTATGAATGAAATATATATAGAAAATATATTTTCCACAACCATATTAATCTTTGTTTAGCTTAGAATATGTTATTATTTAAAATAAATCATGGTTGAATTACCTTCTCCCTCTCTTTGTGTGTATATCTCCCTATATATATTCAAAAGGGGGATAATTATTTCTTCTCTATTTTATTTAATTTTTTTTATTAATAAACGATGCAATTCTATAGACATCTATGTAAAAACTACTATATAATTGTTTTCTAAAATTAGAAAATTTATGTATTATATGTGTATAGGTAGAAAGACTTCAATTTTTGGTGTGTTGACAAAATAAAATAAGGGCAAACTTAATATTGAATGTATTGGTCCACACCTGAATTAGAAACTTAGTGTTATTATAATATATGAATGGTTGAAAGAGTGTTGTGCAACTTATTGACTTGATGTAAGGTTTCATGAATGACAATATTAAGCTATTATTTGAAAATTAGTTATAATATCAAGTAGACTTGCATTTCAATTAATGTCTAGGATGCACATCTGAATGTTATATTTACTATATTGTATTTAGGTTAGAGAGTATATTATGTGCCTAGATAGGATCTCCACCACAAATAGGTGAATCAATATAGCTGTGCTTAAAGGAATACCTACATTTAGGTAGGCATTCCATAAATTTTCTATTTGAATGGAGATATTTTTCTAGATTATGGGATCAATTTAATTGATCCAAGGAATCCTTGGGTGATACACATAACTATATCTTTTGACCAACTTATTGGTACCAAAATAGAAACATTGAATGAATTATTCCTCTTATCCATAATCATATTGATTTACACCTCAATTCGGTGAATTTTTTAGTGGGATATTGATGTCTTGAGAAGAACCAAATATCCAAAGAAGTCTTGACTATTTGCAAAATACAAGCAATGCATTCTATCATAAGGAATAAATTCTAGTTTGAAAAGGATTCAATACTACTTTAATCAAAAGCATTATTGCTAGTACCCAGGTGTTGTAGGTGAGTTGGAGAGGTGAGGGCAATCCTCCAAGGGAGGTCCCAGGTTCGAATCTCCACCCTACCAAAAATCTGAATTGGGTACCCAAAATCCAATTGATAATGTTGGTGCGAGCAGGGTCGGGTGTGACCCCCGGGTGACTTTGACGGTGTAGAACCCCCTGTTCGTGGTCTCTTAGACCAAGGCAGCCCCGAAAGGGGTTTTTTGCTAGAAAAAAAAAGGATTATTGCTAGTCTAGGTGCAATGGATAGTGTCTATTCTCTCACTTATATATGGATGGATATTGTGGAGTTTTCAAGCTCATACTTTATTTAGGTCTATAGATATAGAGAAGGATTGAATGAGGTTGGTGTTAAATAAAGATGATGTTTATGAATAAACGTGTTCCTTGATATTGATAACTAGACTTGTCTAGGTGGAAAGTCGATTGTAACATGAGATTAGATGTAATTATAATTATAAAAAAAAAATTGCTCTTTCTCAATATTAATAAAGAGTTATGTCATTTTAGGACCTAGGGAAATCTTCCTTAAGATATATTGGTTCTTTGGGTGAATTATCATTGAGATGTTTTGGGGGTTTGGAAGTATTGTCATAGGGATGATATATCATGGGATATAGTGTCTTGGGGATGTCTATGTTTCCCAAGATATCCTAAAGTGGTTTTATAATTCTAGATACCCAAGCATCCCCAAGACATCCTCATGCCATTCTTCCATCTTGGATGATCTCCCCCTTCATGTTAGTAAAAAAAAACATAAACTAAGTTTGAGAGGATTTCCTACACCACCCATCACCTCAAACTAAATCTTACATCATATTCTTATTAAAAAATCCCATTCCTAAAAAAATAATAAATTTTCATGTAATTGTTTTAGAAGGCATCTTTAGTCTAAATAGGATAATTCCTTCTTCGTACCTCCAACCTCATGGAAACAACATGCTTAGTCATGGAAAAGGTAGTCTAGGAATAACAAAACCCTAAAAATAAATGATTTTTTTACTCTTGAAATGGCTTGAGCCATATCCCTTTTAAGATATGGGCTTTAGAAGTATTTATTTTAATGCAAACTAGAAAGATCCATTGTTATTAATTTTTGGAAAGTTATCATTCATTGAGACAATATTCTTAATGATAAATATTTTAAATCCAATAATCTCTTATTGTGATAGGAATTCTCAAATCCTAAAAAAAATTGTTTCTAAGTGATGTGGGAGCATCTAGGTGTATAGGCAATTCTACATCAACTAAAAAAAACTTATTAATAAAAAATAAGAGATGTAGAGCATTAGGACATGATCACACTTATGAATTATTTAAGTTATAATAAGTAGAGTTATTTTAATTAGAAAAACTAGAGTTATTAATTAAAAAACAAAATTTTAATGCCATGTTAGTTATAACATCCAAGTTTTTAGGTTTAGCTAGTGAGAATTTAATGCAAAAACAAAAGAGAGTTCATTGGTCTAAAGAAAAAAGAAGAACAAAATTCTTGGGTCCAGGACTAAAGAAAACTAGCCAAGGGAGGTGTGATGAACCTAATTTCATATCTAGAATAGTCAGAAATACTAATTGGGAGTGTTTGGGAGTTTTTTATGAGTTATGTGTAAACTTGGTATTTTTCAATCAATTCATAGTTAAAAAGAAAGAAGAGAGATTGTCTTGATTTAAGATTTTTTTCCTCAAGGGCTATAAATTCATGTTTGTGATCAAAATTCATGTCAGTATTGTAGCTTGATATATTCTATTGAAATTCAAGCCTTTGGTTAGTGAAGACAAAGGTAATTTTCTGGTTTCTTTTTGTTGTCTCATTTTTTGGGTTTTTAAGAATTCTAGTATGTGCTTCCAAGAGGAGAATCTTTAAATCGATTTATTTACTTGGACTACATTAGAGGGATATCATAGTAGGTTTTTAATATCTACAAGATGTACTATAGGAGAGAAGATATGCCAAGAAATAGGAAGGCCATGTGGTCTTATACCCTATCAAGTGAACGTAGCTAAGATGTTGAGGGGAATCACAATCAAATGAAAGGTAGTTGAGACTATCGAAAGGAGAGGTGTTCATATTAAATATATTAGTGAAAGAAGAAGATACAAGATACTTAGAAGGTATATTTGAAGAATGATGAGCCTATAAAATTACTTCATTTTTTGGTAGGTAAAAGTAAATTTTATTTACTTTACGGGTTGAAGGGGCCCGACCCTATTTACATATGGAATAGTTGCACAAAAGTTGTAGATAATATAAAAACAAACAGACTAGGCCACGAGGATGGTAACAATCAAAAAAAAATTATCCCTCTAACCCAAGCATCCCAAAACCAGAAACATATGTAACCGAGCAACATGGAAAAAGAAAGGAAACCCCCCTCTAAAACCACTGGAACTACCACCGTCATTTCCCAGTCTCCTGGGACTTGTCACCGCTGGGAAGGAGAGCCTCCAAGATTGCTAGGAGCCTCTTGAGCTCCTCAGTGGCCCTCATTATGAGGTTGGTCCCTTCGTGGAGAACGTTGGACGTTGTTAGATAGTTATCCACTGCCTCCGTGATTTGGCTAGAGCCACCGGTGAAAACATTTTTACACCATGGCGTCGAGGAGACACCGTTGTGGTGGCTACAACCAACATTGATTCTAAAACTAAGGTTGGACAAGGACTCTAAATGGTCCCTTTGTGGGCCTAGCCTGAGACTAGACCTTCATAGGATAGAGCTAACTAGTAGGTATTTTGCCCATATCATGGTTAACCTTTTCGATAACTTCAATGGAAAAATTGCTTTCCCAAATGATGAGGGAGCTTCCTCTGATAGTTCTATTGGTGAGGATGTTAGCCACTTGGTTGGATTCTCTATAGATGTGATTGATCTATTTTCTATCCCTATCGTAGATCCATCGTTGGCAATCCAAGATGATATTTTGGATATTTTTTTCTCCTCTGCTGCTGCTATGAATGAGGTTCACTATGATTTCAGAGTGCCCTTTAAATATAACTGGGCTCACTAGGTTTTTGCATAAATCCATGCACCTCCAAACCGCTCTAGCCTTGGCAAAGTTGTTGGTTTGGGTGCCTAAGTTTTCATCAAAGGCCTTGATGATGTTGCCTTTATGATCTTTGATGACTCCACCTACCCCAACTTTGCCTGGGTTTCCTTTGGATGCTCCATCGAAGTTGGCCTTTAGCCAGCCTTGAGGGGGGATTCCACTTGACTAGGGCTCTGTCCTTCGAGGGGTTCTTGGTTACAATAGTCTTGAGGGATATTAAGGGAAGAACAGAGCTGCTCTTCAATCCCAGGTGGAGGCAAGAACTAGAATGGGATGAGACTACTATTTTCCATGGCGAATGCCAAGGCTTTAACAACCACTACATCCTAGGTTTTGGGTTCTTTGCTTAAAACTTGTCTATTATGTTATGGCCATATATACCAAAAAATGTGGTGGATGATGGAAATCCATAGGAAACTGAGTCTGGGATTCCTGAAGGGTCTTGGCCATTGAATGAACAACCCTTTGACTACGTTGGGCCATGCCGAGAAGACCTAGAATCTATCAATGGCTACAAAAAATACTTTCTTGGAAAACGAACAATCCATTAAGATGTGCTAGGCTAATTCCCAATATTGCATGCAAAGGTAGCACCTGTTAGGGACCATGAACCCTTTGTGAATTAGGTTATTCGTGGTGAGGATTTTATTATGAATAACGGTCCAAAAAAAGTGGGCCATTTTGGGAATGAGGTACCTGAGCCATATCCTTTGGGAAACCAATTTATCACTGCTAGAGCCTTCCCCAATGGCCTTCCTTTCACAGAGGTGAGATGCAGTCTTGACTGAGAAATTCCTATTGATGGTGCCATTCCAGCAATGTTCATCCTCCTTCTTGGACTGGGGGATAAAAATTACCTTAGGACCTCTTGGATCCCTTCTAATTTCATGGTGATGGTATCATTAGTAATCTTGAACTTGATTGGCTTCCAATACTAGATCCCTTGGTTAGAGGAAATGAAGTCGGCAACTCTGGGCCCAAACTTGTTGTCAGTCAAATGCCTAACTAAAGCCAACTTGGGATTGCTTCTGAGGGCTTATTTCCTAGCCCAGACGTCCTCCCATAAGTTGATGTTAGATCCATCACCCAAAATCCACCTAGACCCTTCACGGATGATGCTTTGGGAGAGTGAAATGGATTTCCAAAAATGGGAGCAATTGCAGGGTATGGTGGCTTGGAGAAAGGGTTGATGTTGGAGGTACTTTCTTTCACAATGTTTGCCCACTCAGTGCTAGCGTTGGTAACCACTCTCCAAACTTGATTGGATAGGAGTGCTAGGTTGGTGATATTAATGCAGCATAGACCTAGGCCTCCCTGATTTTTGGGGGTGTAGACTTTATCCCAGGCCATATGGTGGAACTTCTTCTGGGTTTCGAACCCCGACCACAAAAATTATTTTTGAATTTTTTCAATGGCTTCACCCATGGTCTTCAAGATTTTAAAAATTGACAAAAATACATGGGAATACTCTGCAATACTAATTTTACCAGGGTTGCCCTTCCTGCGCTAGAGAGGAGAATGCCCTTCCACCTTGCTATATTGTTGTGGATCTTGTTGACCACGTTCTCCCACATGCCAGGGTGGGCCCTTCCCTAGAACATGGGAAGGCCAAGGTAGGTGGTCAGGAAGTTTGCTATGGAGCATTCCAAAATTTTGGCAATCGTGTGCTGCCTTCTGATCGAGGTGTGGATGAAAAACAACTTTCTTTTGGTGTAGTTTATCTTCTGCCTAGAAACCTCTTCAAAAAGGTTAAGGATATCCTTGATCACGATGGCATATGCAATAGAGGCTTTGGTTGCAATCAGGGTGTCATCCATAAAATGTTGGTGGGTGGAGGGGGGAGCCATGAATCTGCTTTGATGCCAGATATTTTATTGCTAGAACATGCTTCTTTGATAGTTCTTCCTAAAATTTTAGCAAGAATGTTGAACAGGAGAGGAGATAGGGAGTCTCCTTATATCAAGCCTCTGGAAATCGGGAAGTAGCCTGTAGTGGAACCATTCACCATAATTGAGAACAAGGAAGAGGAGATGCAATTGTATACTAGATTCATCCAGGTCTCGTGGAACCCAAACTTGAGGAGGACTTGGCTAAGAAATTCCCTATTGACCCTATCGAAGACTTTATTCATGTCCAGTTTGAGGAGAAAAACAATTGTCTTGGACATATGGGTAGAGTGAATCAGCTCATGGATGGTGATGACCCCATACATAATGTTGTAGCCTTTGACTGTACTCCTCTGGCATGGATCAATGATGTCAAGGAGGATGCTGGACAGCCCGGTGGCTATGGATTTGGTAAGGATTTTGTAGATGATATTGCAAAGGCTAATGGGGTGATAGTCTGAGAGGGACAGAGGATTAGCTCCTTTAGGGATAAGAGACAACAATGTGGAGTTAACATCTTTGGGAATGGTTTTGGAATAATGCATTTCCCTGACTGCAACACAGAGGTCTAGGCCCACAACATCCCAGAAGGTCTAGAAAAACTTGGGCAAAAATCCATCCAAGTTGGGAGCTTTGTCAAGATTCATGGAAAGGAGGGTCTGGTGGATTTATTTGTGGGACAGAGGACTGAGGAGGAACTTTTTGGAATATTGGGAAATGAGGGTGGGTATATTAGCAAGGAGGGATTCCATGGCCAAAGGGGACTAGGAAGAAGATGGGTCTAGGAGGGATTTGAAGTGGCTAACAACTTCATCCCTAATTAGATGGATGTCCGAAGTGGCTACCCCATCTTGAGTGACTAGTCTCTTGATCTTGTTGGCTCCTTTGTCCCTAAGGGTTGAAATGTGGAAGAGCTTGGTGTTGGAATTCCCTTCCCTGAGCCACAACTGCCTTGAATTCTAGTGCCAAAGGGTTTCTTCTTTAGAGCGGATATTGTGGTACCCAACCAACATGTTACGCTCCTCATCCCTAAGGCTAATTTAGGATTTGACCTACTGCATAGATTCAAATATATTCTCAAAGGTTTCCCTGTTCCACTTCTTTAGGTTTCCATTGATGAATATGAGTTTCTAGGTGACTTGGTTAGTGGCAGACCCTAGGAATTTTTGCTTTCGCCATGACTCAATCAGCCCCTTGAGGTTAGGGTGGTGGGTCCACATTGATTCAAATATGAAGGGAGTCTTATACTGTGTCTTGGTATCTAATTCTAACAACAACGGGCTATGGTTAGAACCGATCCATGGGAGGGCTCATAGAATAGCATCTCCAAACTAGGGGAGGGCTTCTTGGGAAAGGAGGAATCTGTCTAGGCGCTCCTGGATGAGACTGTCACCTTTCCTTCTGTTGATCCAGGTGAAGATGGATCCTTGGAGGTGGATATCCATGAGGGCATTGGAATCAATTAATTACCTGAAAGCTTTAGTATCCCTATGAGTGATTCTAGCTTTGCCCTTCTTGTCACTAAAGTGCAGGGGGGAATTGAATTCCCCAGCCAGGATCCACGGGGTTCCTTCAAAGGCTTACCTCATGGATGTGAGCGTGTTCCAAAAATATTCCCTTCCTAGGGGGGAATTAGGAGCATACATATTTGAAATTACCCAAGAAATTTGGGACTCAGGATCATGGAACAAAATATTGCTTATCCTATCCTGTCTTGAAATGAGGTTTACTTGGACTTTGGTAGGGTTCTATAGGAAAAGGAGCCCTCCTGATGTCCTGAACATCGAGGAGTGCACGAAGTCATAGTTTTTCCAAATATTTCTAGTAATGTTGGGGGACCATTGATCGCATAGTTTTATTTCCTAAATTAGAAATATAGTTGTGTTATGCTCTCTTCTCATGGTTGTAGCCAGTCTTTGTCTGGATGCCCCATTTAGTCCTCTCGCATTCTAGGAGAGGAATTTCATTTAGAACTCTTGGAGGTTTGGAATTTCATTTAGAACTCTTGGAGGTTTTCCTTCCCCCTTTTCCTTGCTGAGTAGGGAGTTTGGTTCTTTGGCCTTCATCCTTGGAGCTATTTGCCCCTTCCTGAAAGAGAGTTCTTTGGGTCCCATTGGTTATGTATTCCATCGTGTCTCTATTCTTTTTTTCTGAATCTGTCAGTCTTCCCTTATTTTTTTCTTTCCCCACATCCATATAAGATTTTATATAGCTTCAGGTCTATTTGGGGCTCCTTTGCTTACGGTACAACAAATACTCATCCTCACAATCAGAGGTGATAGGGTCAGAGTGGGCTGGTGAGGCTGGGGTTTCATGAATCAGGCAGGGAGAAATATGGGGTGGGTTGGAGGGAGGCTTCGAAGGGTTCCTAGGGGAGCTAGGGTGTGAGGAGGGATGGGGGATGGGAGTTTGCTTGGCAAGGGGAATGGTCTGATAGTGGAAATGAGGGATGAAAAAAGGGGTTTAGAGGATCGAGGGGATGGACATCGACTCAAAGCTCCTTGGGATCTCCCCTTCTTCAATGTCCTCGATAGAAACATAATTTTGCAAAGCACTGAATTTATTGGCCATGGGAATAGAGGTACTTACCTTATGAGATAGCTATCCCAGTGGGGGTTTGGTGGTGGTTTTGTTCTACAATGGAGGAATGAAAAACTGGTGGTGGTGCATTGTTCTCGGTTGATCCTCAGAGTGAGCTGTTTGGGGCAAGAATCGGAGCTTGGGACACTGCGACTGGAGGTGACCCTGGGATTGATATTTGGGGCAAAAATCTGGTTTATTTTCATAGATGAGCATATTTTTCCACTTGAAGTCCCCGTAAATTAGGTTCAAGTTATCTGGTAGCTGGATCTCCAGATTCACATTTACACACATATGCGCCTAGGTTAGACGGGTCCTTGCATGAGTGGCCAGGTCAATGGCTATGAATTTGCCAATGGCCTTGGAAATACCCTGGAGGGTATCTTCATAGAAAAAGTGGGCTGGGAGATTCGGGAGTCTAACCCAGATGGGGGTGAAGTTGATATTCTAGGAATTGGGATCAAAGTTTGCTTGCCACTTTTTCAAAAATAGACTTCACCTTCTAAATAACCATGGGCCTCTGGATAATATGCTCTCGGCATCTTCTTGGATGTTGAGCTGGATCATGAAAAACCCTTGGGTCATTACTGAGATCTCCATATTCCCTAGGGTTTTCCACTTGGACGCAGCTCATCTACAGATGATGTCCATATCGGGGTGACCTCCAATAAATTTTCCCACCACAGAGTGGGTGTCCTGGGAGTCATAGCCCTCAATAAGGATTTTAAGGCACAAAACATCACTTCCATGGGTGATGAATTTGTTTTCCATGGATGAGGGAGAGAACCAATTTTTTTGTAAAATATCGGTGAAGGATACTTTCCTGCTAAGGATTCCACCCTTGAAGAGTTGGAGGGCTACATGGAGATTCCCATATCCTCCTAAGAGTGGACTGATTCGATCGTAGACCATGGACTCAGTTCCACTAGGGTTTGAGGCATCACAGTCCCTGAACTTAGGAATGCTTGGTGGAATCATGGGGAACCTTTGCGTTCCATATTCATGCGTCGTGGTAGTCCCTAATGGCCAAAATACCAGCAGTGCGAGGGAGTCTAGCGACGACGCAGGGAAACAATCAAGGGGGGTTCACCATCACAAAAATAGCACGTGCCCTAAATTGTCACCGTAAGGAGGGAAAGTTCAAATTACTTCATTTTTAGCAACCAAATACCTTATTACTTATTTTTAATGATGAATATAATAATATGTCAAGGATTGATCTCTAATTTTTGCTGATATTAATGATGAATATAGTGAATAAAAGAGAATGCTTTATGTGAATAAAATGATTTTGTGCATTCTTAAGGGACTAATTACATGTTTTATTTCTAATTGAAGAATATATTAGTCTATTAACAAATTCATAGGATTCTATGATTGGATAATTGATATTGAATTATCCTAAATAAATTCTACACCATAACGCTTATGTGGAATTTGCTATGTCAAAATAATGAAAGTGCGAACTATGCACTAGAATAATTTAAGTGCCAACTGTGCACTAGAGTGACTCACATGTTGGAATATCAAGATACTAGGTTTCCTCCTAAATAGCCATGTGCAAGATATGATGGTAAAATAATAGTCAACATGATTTTAGAGAACAACATTCAAGTTTCTAACCACATAACTCATACTAATAGTAACTACATTTAACCTCAAGATTAAATTTACTTACCATGTATATTTTTAGGAATATTGTGTAGTAGAAGAGCTATAATTATTGATTTTGTATATCACACAAATAATCTCAAACCTCTATCAAAATTATCAATAAATAGAAAAAATTAAGTTAATCAATTAGATAAGTTCCTATAAATAATGATGTATGCTGAAAGGGAAAAGCATGGTTGAAAAATGAAATGAGAAATAGACTTTCAAATGTTGTTTTGACTCAAAAATATTATTTCATGTTTTATAGATGACCTTCACTAGATAGACTAGCTTTTATTGTTGAAATATTCTTACCTCCTACTAGACCTTAGAGCAAGGGCCCACTCTATGGAATGGTGGAAGGAATTTTAGCATAACTATAGGTTTTATTTTCTAATTATTTTTATTATTTATTATAATAAATTAAATAGAATATCTTTATGTTAAGTTTGAAAACCAAGCTTATTTCCATTCTGATTTCTATTCTAGTTAAACTTTGTTCTTATTTAGCTGTGCAATTCACTACAATTGATTATGTTTTCTTGCAAGTGTGTGTTTTTATTTTTATTTTTGATTGGTTAAAAGGGATTTTTAAAGGGTCTCGTAACCTTTTACAATCCGATCAGAAGCGCAAAAGGCCCCTGGAGGTTGACAGCCAATAGGTGTAGAACTATTAACAACAAGAGAAAACTGAAATTACAAACAATAAAATGAAAATGTAAGATTGCCTCCCATACAACCAAGAAAAAATTATTTGAAATAAAAAAAAAGGACCACCACCTAGATAATAAAGAGTCGCCTCCTAGCCATCACTCCGCCACCTGACACACCCAAGATCCCACTCACATGGTGGTCTCCCCGCCATCCTCCACCAGGAGGTCCCTAGCTAAGTTTCTAAATTCTTGGATGATATCAAATTGGCCCTTGTATTCGTCCAGGAGCACATCCACCTAGGCCAGCAGTGATGAAATAGTTTTGGCTGCTCTTGCAAGCACCTTGAGGAGGTCTTGAATTTCCTATATGTGCCCGTGTTTAGATAAACATGGGAGCTGCATCACCTTGGATGCCAACAGAGGCACCTATTTTGAAGTCCCTTCTATCTGCACCAAAAACCTTGAAGGTATATCCTTTTTGGTTTGGACAGATAGGGATTCATCCTAATCATCATCAATAACCATCGAGGCCTTCCTCTTAGTGTTGCTACCTCTGACCCGAGCTAGGTAGCAGTGAGTTTTGGTTCTCTGAGAAACTGGGGTAATCTCCATCTTCACTGTTACACTCAACATATCCATGGGAGGGGGAGAAGCCTCCACACCATCCAAAATTCTTGGATTGGCCACACCATCCATGAGGAGGGTCGGTCCGACTGGTCTGCCAGTCAGAGGGGGGATGGCTAGTGGTGCGGTAGCACAGTTCTGCTCGGTAACAGTGAACCAAAATAGGATCTTATGAAGCCCCTAGTGGATAGGGGTGGATGATGCACCTCTTTTAACGTTGAGAAAAAATTGCTCCACTGACCTGAATAGGTATTCCAGAATGTTGATGCTCTTCTTTCTCCTCAAGTGGTTCAGGAAATCCGGATGGAAGTTGCGGAGTATAGCCGAAGGGTTGTTGAGAGTGAAATACTGCAACACTGTCACAATCCTATGATACCCAAGTATAAAAATAAGTTATAACTATTAGCAAATCAATACTTTTCTCATAAGATCTCATATTATATCAAGAACATATATTCAAACAATTACATATATTCAATCCATGATAATAAAAAACTCATAGAAAATATTATTGATGAATATATATCTACTTAAGAAATGCAAATACACTCTATTGCAAAGCTTCTTCAATCACCTATTACAATTCTTTGTCTTCAATATATACACACTTGATATGAGACTCTTCACATTCATACGACTCTTGACCTTTCTAACTTCCACAAGCTAATCATCTCCTCAAAGACATGGGGGATCTAACACTTCATATTTCTCATGGGAGAAATACCACATAATAATAAATATATTACTAAATATACATATCCACAAAAGTGCAAAGAATCTAATGACCACACATACTAAATGGAAAAAAATTACTTAACTCCATACTTACATGACACCTCACATACGTAAATCCCTAGTTATATAACTATATACTCACATGACACCTAATATATACTCAAATATTAATCACACTTTAAACTAAACTATTTGCATGGTACTTGCAATAGTCTTGCAAGTTACCAAATAATGTAGTACTTCCAACACTTCCCATGTATTACATTATTTGGTATAAGGTTCCTTTACCTTCATGTTCTCTTAATCCTTCAGTATGATCTTGGTATTTTTGTTTAGACTATAGTACTCCTTTAGGTTTGGGGATTGAATATATTCTTCTAAGTTGCTACCTACCTATCACACTTTTGATCAAGTCACCACAATAATATAATCCATCATTCATATCAATGTTTTCCATCTTCTCACTTTTGAGGATGATATCATAAATACTACTTAACTACCATCTTGAATATTATTCCCCTTATGAATATTATATGTGGCTTTCTTTTGTAGTGTATAAAAGAACATGTTTTTCAACTTATCTATCATACTTTTAAATTTATTTATTGATATACTATATTGTTCTTTTTCCATTATAATCTTGTGTTCAATTAGATACTTTTTCTGATATTGTTCTTTTTGTAGAAGTTGAACCAATGTTTTTTGTGGAAGTGGTATTGCATATTAAAGCAAATATACCACTTTTATAGGACTTAAGATCTTTGAAGTTGTTTAGTATTTTGATAAGACATTTATTATGTCATTGATGATTTTGAATTCTACCATTCTTCCTTTATCCAACAATTGTGACATCAAATTAGATTGTATGTTATTCATAGAACATAAAGCATATTCTTAAATGTACATTCTAAGTAAGGTAGACTAAGTTTAACATTATTTGTTCCTTGTATTTGGTAGATTTTATCACAATCACCTTAATAGGTATACTTTGTTTTACTTGAATAGAGTTAAACCAACATAGATTGCTAATCATATGATTATTGGATCATGAATCAATATACCAATAATTATCTTCACATCCAAATTTTGGTCCTGCTTAATTTTTTCGTGACTCATTTTATATTAGATCATGTTTGTGGCAATATTTTTTTCCTTTCAAAAATCTCTCTTCGTGATGTTTGCCTCTTTAAACATATGTGATTTTGTAAAAGAGCTTTTTGGTATATTCATCATTTTTCTTTTCCTTTCATCAATAAGCCTTTGAATATTTTTGTATTTCTTTTTATAAGACAAATTTATTCTTCAATTTTAATTTCCCTCAAATAATTATTAATTTTATTTGTTGTTGAAATCCTTATAAGTTCAAAATTTTAAAAATAAATCAAAAAATTATTCTTCTCTTTAATATATTTTACCTCAACAAATTCTTCCTCCAATTTTATATTGAATTTGTTTTCTTCCAAATTAATATACTTTACTTTAACTATTCTTCTTCTTCTTAATATTTGCTTTCTCAAAATATTCAAGCAAATAATATATTTTTCCTTTAAATATATTAATATTTTTTTCAATCAATAAATCAACTTTCAACATAAATCTTTCTTTTCTACAATAATCTATTTTTTTTTACTATATTAATTTCTCCTTATAATGTCCACCAATTATTCTTCTTCACTTCAATTTTTTGTTTCTATTTAGACAACTCTCTTTTAATATATTATTTCTTTTAAGTTTCTTCTTCTTGCATTCTTCACTTCAAATTTTCTTTCTAAAGAATTTATTGTCACTCTTTAATTATTATTAGAATATTCCCTTTCTCCACCTTATAAATGAGCCTCTTTAATATTTCCTTCTTAATAAATCAAATATGTTGTGCTCCTTTTAATTAACCATAAATTTTGCTTTCCCTTATTTAATTCTTCCTTAAGGTTATCCTTTCACCAAATAAACCAAATATTATTATTAAATACCTTACATATGACTAATTCTATGTATTTCAATGTTCTTTCGCTAACGTTTGCATCCTTCAGATGCTTGGAATCTACATACATTACTAGTGTTACAATGTTCCTTTTAAGTCTACCTTTTGCATCTCCTACACGTTCAAGCTCTGTAACCATCATCTCATATTCTAGTTGCCTCTTTCTAGTATTTGACTATGTTTGATCTATCCTTTTATTCTACACACTTCATAAATTTGTCTATGTTTGGCTCTCTTCAACTCAATATCTTGTCCTATTAAATGTCTATTCTTCACTCCAATTTTTCTCAAGTGTTTTCCTTTGATTCTCCTCAAATTTTCTACACTTCTCCAACTTCCTACTTCCTCTACCTTAGTCTATAATAGGTTGTTTCCTCAAATATTTTGTTTTCTCTATCTCTAAATTTAGTTCTATTTATAATATCTCTAGTGATGTCTAGACCTACAACATATCTCCATTGGATTCTCTCACCCTTGAATCCTTTCAACATGGCTTCTTTCACAATTTTTTTTTCTCACAACTCCTTATATTTTTTCCAAGCACTTAAAATGGCAGCTATGATATCACTATTAGAAACTCAATACTTTCTTCATAATATCTCATAATATATCAGTAATAAATATTCACATAATTGCATATATCCAATCCATGATAGTACGAAACTCATAGAAAATATTACTGATCAATATATATCTACTTAAGCAATGCAAATACACTATATTGTAAAGCTTCTTCAATCACCTATTACAATGCATTTTCTTCAATATATACACATTTGATATGAAAATCTTCATATTCACAAGACTCTTGAACTTTCTACTTTCCATAAACTATTCATCTCCTCAACCACATGAGAGATATAACACTCTATATCTCTCATGGGAGAAATACCAAGTAATAATAAGTCTATTATTGACTCTACATATCCATATAAGGACAAAGACTCTAATGATTGCACATACTAAATGATAAACTCTTACATAACTCCATACTTACATGACACCTCACTTATATAACTCCTCACTTATATAACTCCACACTTACTTACATGACACCTACTATATACTCAAATATTAATCACACTCTAAACTAAACTATTTACATGGTACTTGCAATATTCTTGCAAGTTACAAAATAATTTAATACTTCCAACAATAAGAATAACATGTATTATATTAAAAACAATCCTAGATAAGATGTTGTTTTAACATGTCTTTTAAACTATTAAATTTTATATATTATGTTAATGTATGTTATATTAATTATCGTCTATTTTTTTATTATGATGATTTGTATATTTCAAATAAGTTTAACCATTAAAACTATTCAAAGATCATATTATATGCCATATTTCAATGAAAATATTCAAACAAAATAAAACATGGTTAATAATCACATTTCTTATGGCATCAAAAATCATGCTAGAATATTGAATCTCAATTTTAAGAGTAACATATGCCATTTTTGAATTATGACATGTACACAACACTTCCCAAGCCATCCTCTTACTATGGTCATTGCACTTGATTCATAGTCTCTATTTGGTGGTGGTATGCTATTATACAACTCTTATGCACAATAAGATGTTAGTAATACATTGAAACAAATAATTTATGAAATCACAATATATGGCATATTGAAAGTGGAAAGAACATAATTAGGAACAAAATTAGGAAAATAATTGTAGTGTGAGTGAATGCAACCCTCTTATAGAGCCCCCACCTCTTATGGACTTGCCCAATGACTATGCTCCACACCCTCACTATGACAATATTGGCCACACCTTGGATAAAGGTACTTTTTTCTAGCTAGCTTGGCCTATTATCTCTTCCTCATATACTAGACTCTCTATTACTTCTTTGAGCTCACACTTTCTCAACTCAATTTGACTTAGATTCCCATGAGGTTCCTTTCCTTAGTTATAGGCTCATGGAAAATAGATATTACATGCATGGAGAACTCTAGATGGACACATGGAAACACTTTATAGAGATCTCATTTTTGGACTCTTTCCATAACATCAAGATATTTTAGATATCTTTGTTGGATTTTTCCTATGATATTTTATAGTTACATGAGATAGTCCCAATTTCATATGTTTATAGATATTTTCATTTTGAAATTTTCCTATAACTACATAATACATACAAAATTCTTTTGACTATATTGTATTTGTAGAGATTTTATTATTTACAACATATCTATTTATGATAAAGATAATTTATCGCAAAAATGACACCATCGCATATACTATTCATTGTTATTATTCATAGTTAATTTTTACCATGACACATCCTTATCACAACATTCTCTTTATACTCCTTCCATATAAACATTCCATTATTTAAATGTCATTGCAACCTTTCCTTAAAGCTGATCTACCACAGACATCCTAAAAAAGCTACCAAACAATAATCTTCTATAACATGCCATCCCACTATATATTATACATGATTCTTACACTACTACACATAAATAACAATTTTTTTTTTACGTCAACATCTCACCCCCTCCTAATTTCTATTATATCCTTATAGTAAACCTTATCCCTTTTTAAGGACCAAATATTTTGATTTTATCATGGTTTATCCATTTATTGGTAGTCCTCCCATCTAACTCCTCACAATTGTAGATCCCATTGTCATGAAAAGTTACTGCCTAATAGTGGCCCATATACATTTGTAAAAATATTTTATGCTTCCTCCTTTTATGCCTCATATCGTATACCATCACCAACTCATTAACCTTGAAGGTTGTCCACTTCAACATTTTGTCCTGATACTCTTTTTATTTTATCTTCTCCTTTGCAATTTGGTCTTGCATTATTTACTATATTTTATCTAGCTGGTATAGTTGTACCACTTGGTCTTTCATATA
Source organism: Wollemia nobilis (assembly GCA_028583015.1). Taxonomy (NCBI): domain Eukaryota; kingdom Viridiplantae; phylum Streptophyta; class Pinopsida; order Araucariales; family Araucariaceae; genus Wollemia; species Wollemia nobilis. Next base: position 6,482,938 of record JAQPPZ010001069.1, on the reverse strand, counting down.
TTTGTTGTCATTCTCCCTATCCTGTATCATCATCCATATGGTTGAAACATCATATTCGAAGTGAAGGATAGAATTAATGTGATACATCATTTGGAACAAGAAATACCTCATTGATGACTTTATGATGGTCCTATAAGCTCATGATTCTACATGGATTATTTCATCCCATGTGTCAACTTGCAAAGGTATATTATTTGCAAGGATTTGATATAGCACATGACTATTTTGTTCCACATTTCCACATGTACTTATTTTCTATTTGATCATCTTCTTGTACTTGATCACAAATTGAGTTGTTAAGTCCTCCACCACTTTATTTAATAAATATGTACCTTGATCAAATACAATATTCATTGGGTATCCAAACCTACTAATAATTCATTCATAAATGAATCATGCAACTTCTTCCTTTGTCTCCTTATTCATCAACAGAGCTTCAATCCATTTACATAATATATGGCAATGATGATGTATATATTCCTTCATGTTATTAAAGGAAGAGGTCCAATAATATCAATTCCATACTTCTCAAAGGATTGAAAAGGAAAGATAAGATTCAAACTATCTCAAAAAATTAAGATGGTGAAAAACAACCTTAGAATATGGAATAAAGAAGTCTTTGGAAATATTTTTGAGAATAAGAGAGCAGTGGGGGAAAATTTGAGAATAATAGAAAGCAAAATCTTAAATGGAACCTATGATGAGGCGACAAGGACTGAAGAGAAGGAAACCCTTTGTGAGTTTTATAATATTTTAGCTTGTGAAGAGATGTATTGAAGGCAAAAATTAAGGGCATTATGGATAAAGGAAGGGGACTCTAATTCAAAAAAATTCCATGTTACCACATTGATAAATAGAAGCAAAAATAATATTAGAAATTTAACTAAGGTGGATGGATCCTCAACTCAAAACATTCAGCAGATCAGGGATGAGGTTGTTAATTTTTTTAGTTCATTATTGGGTGAAGAACGGGCCTGTAATGCCCAAGCAAAGGACTCTCTCCTTCAATTCATTCCACAACTCATTGATGAAATGATTAACGAGTCTCTTACAACAAATTTTTTAGACGAAGAGATCAAGGAGGCTTTGTTTAACATGGATCCTGACAAAGCTCCTGGGCCGGATGGGTTTTCACCACGGTTTTTCCAAGTTTGTTGGGATATTGTTGGAGCAGAAGTTATTGTTGCAATCAAGGAGTTCCAAAGTTCAAATAATATTCCAAGGGGTTTCAATTCAACTTTCATTGCTTTTATCCCTAAAGGCCCCAACCCCAAGACTATGGCTAACTTTAGGCCGGTTAGCCTGTGTAATATATCCTATAAAATTTTGTCCAAATTTTTAGCCAACCATTTGAAGAAATTTCTACCGATTATCATTGATCCAAGTCAAGGAAGTTCTGTACAAGGAAGATCAATCTTAGATGGAGTTATTACTATTCATGAGGCTCTTCATACAACCGCTCAGACCAAAAAAGTAGTCATAGCTTTAAATTTAGACATGAACAAAGCTTATGACAAGATAAATTGGGAATTCCTAGAGGCAGTTTTATTAAAATTTGGATTCAACATGAAATGGGTCAAGTTAATAAGAGAGTGTATTTCTAAGCCTTGTTTTTTAGTTTTGGTTAATGGGTCTACTGTAGGTTTCTTTCAAAGCAAATGTGGTCTAATACAAGGAGATCCCATAAGTCCTATGTTGTTCATCATTGTAGCTGAGGCCTTGGGAAGAACCATTAAGGCAGCAGCGGTAGGTGGACTCATATCAGGTATCAAGGCCACGTCACTAACTACCCTGATGACACATCAAAAAAATTTTGATGATACATTGCTACTAACTTTGGCTTCTATGGTTGAGGCAAGAAGGATTAAAAATATTCTCAGAATGTATGAAGAAGTGGCTGGATAGAAATTGAATTTTGATAAGAGCAAACTTTATTTCATCAATACTATTCATAGGCAAAACAACATAGCAAGGATCATGGAATGTCAGATTGCATCCCTTCCCACCACCTATTTAGGTCTTCCCCTATTTACGGGGAAACCTGAAGGATCAATGTGGAACATAGTTCTGGAGAGGATCCAAAAAAATCTACCAAGTTGGAAAGGAAATATGTTATCTCAAGCATGCAAAGTAGTTTTAACTATGGATTCACTTCAAAGTATACCCGTTTACTTCCTATCAGTCTTTAGAGCTCCCAACAAGGTGTATCACAAAATTGAGCAGCTTCAAAAAAAAATTCTCTGGTCAAGGACTAAGGATAAGAAAAGGATCCATTTAGTAGGTTGGAACAAGGTTTGCAAACCTAAAGCTGATGGGGGGTTAGGATTGAGGAGAGTTGCTCATCTCAATATAGCTCTGTTAGCCAAACAAGCATGGTGGTTATTGACTAAGGTCAATAATGAATGGACTTCCATTGTTAGGAGGAAATACCTCCAAGGTGTGAACTTCATTAATGACAACTTAGCAAGCAGGGGGTCTAATTTTTGGAAGGCAATCCTCATGAGCAGGGATCTTGTCAAGAAAGGTCTTAGATGGATTCTAGGAAATGGGTAAACAATAGAGTTTTGGAAGGATTGGTGGGTGAGAGCTAAGGAGTTATCCTAGAATCCTCGTTTGGCTAGGATTCAAGAGCATATGGAGCAACATATTGGAAAGAAGGTTGTAAATTATATGTGGTAGGATATAAATATCAACAGGTGGAAACACATCAGAGTATAGGGTTTTGAAGCGGAGTCTGAAGAGCTTTATAACATTTTAACTCAACAAATTATTCCCTCTAGAGAGGATGAAGATCACATTTTTTAGGCTGAGACTGAAAGTGGTGACTTCATAGTTAATTCTGCCTATAATTTGCTTCTCAATGTGGAAGGTCAACAATTTCAACCAAGTTTGGTTTGGATCAAAGGCTTAATTCCTAAAATATCCTTTTTTTCATGGTTGGTGATTCAAGGAAAAATCCTCACTATGGACAATATGTTATCCAAAGGTATGGTTATTGCTAACCATTGCTACATGTGCAGGGCAGGATGGGATACTACCCAACACTTGTTTTTGGAGTGTTCGATAGCGGAGTCCATCTTGGATGAACTTTTTCAAGCCTTTAAGATCTTGTGGGTTAAGCCTGCTATTATATTCGAAGTGTTCCATCAATAGCCTCAACCCTTTGTTAGCCTAAAACTTAAGTACCTATGGAAAATCTATTGGCATCATTTTCTCTGGTAGATTTAGCTAGAAAGGAACCATAGATCCTTTAAGGATACCATTCACAACATAAAATCCATCATCAATAGGATTATTGTCTTTGCGAAAGAAAACCTTAGCACCTTAGTGTATGAGAACCACTCAATTCTTCCCCAACAAAAATAATTAGCTCGGGCCTTAGGTATTGAGGATAAATCTTCCATTCCTTTGCCCAATCCTAGAAATGGGATTTCTTGGGAGCCACCCCCCAGGGTTGGTTTAAACTAAATTTTGATGGTGCAACCAAGGAGAACATGGGAAGAGCTGGAGCTAGAGGAATAATCATGGATCATTAAGGAAATCTGGTCAAGGCCTTCGCTGAACCATTGGGAATTAGAACTAATAATGAAGTAGAATCTAGAGCCCTTTGGAGAGGGTTGCAAGTAGCCCAAGCAACTCAAGGTAACTTGATGATTGAAGGTGATTCTATGAACATCATCAACCTATTAACCAATGGCAAAAAACCTCCATGGAGAATCGAAGGAGTCATCCATGAAGTGAGGATCATTTTTGCGGCAAGACAAAATAGAAGGGCTCATCACGTGTATCGTGAGGCCAACAGGTTAGCTGAAAAATTATCCAACATAGGTGTTGATGTTGGTAGTTTGGTGACATGGACACAAGGTGTGCCACGTGAAGTGGAAAACATTATTAGTCATGAAAAGAAACCTACCCGTTAATGAGAAATATGAATGGGTGTTCTTTCCCCATGGAGCTGGTAATAACTATGGGGTTTCCATCTAAATCATACCAAATTGGAAATGAAGGTAACAGAGTGTAAGCCTTGGAAGATTTTGACAGAGAATAGGAAATGGGCTAGCAACAGGTTTCACAAGTGCAAAGTTCCAAACTCCAATTCCTGTCAATGCAAGTAATGTTTACAGTTATGTTTAGGTATGGGTGTGCTTTGTTAGTAAGGTGTTGTAGGGGATTCAACACAATTTTTGTTAAGAAAGTTTCAAGGATGAATAGGATCTACAATCTTAGCAGAAGGTTGGATATTGTAATAGGTTTTGGATTAACCTGCAAAACCCGGTAATTAATGAAGACTTTTATTTACCAAAAAAAAAAAAGGAAAGACAAGATATAACAACGTAGATGATTTATTATGATTCTTAAAGGATTGACATACATAACATGTTTTACAATACTCCTTATAATTTTTGAAGAGTGTTGGCTAGTGATATCTTACATCCAAAATCTTCCTTACTATAATATTTTAGATAAATGTCTTGCACACACACCATCATGGGACTATATAAATTACTTTTCTTGCTCCCATACAAATGCTCATCGATACTTCCTATATAGCCCTACTTGACACAAAAGTCTATACATTATTGAATAGGTTTGATGGATTTTAGTAATCTACCTCTTCATTCTTGGTGTTGCACAATCCAAAAACCTAACTTCGATTAAGTATCATTAGATTTTTATATATTACTCTAGAGTAACTTTTATTATTGGTAATATTAAATTTTGGAAGCTCATCATATTCCCATTTAGATACAAATCTCTCATATGCTCTTAAAGGACCATCTACATTGATATGCTTCTTACCTGGTCAATCAAAAATATCAAACTCAAATTCTTGTAAAAGAGGAATCCGGATAGATATTATTTTTGATGGATTTATTTATTGATAATATACTTGAGGGAAGCATGGTCTATAACAATTATGAATTTTTACCCTAAAATATAGTTCCTAAACTTCTTGAGTTTAAATATGATGGTGAATGCTTCCTTATTTGTAACTATATGAACTACCTTTGCACTAGTCATTTGCCTACATCCAAAGTAGATAGGATGATCATACCTGCTATCATCTCATAGATTCACAATGTTTCCAAGTACTATATTTGATGCATATATGTAGATAATAAATGGCTTACTCCAATATAGATTTTTCAATACTAGCGCATCAAGATGGATGTCAACCATTGAGACATCCACATCACTTTCTTCATCTTCAATATCTACCTCACTCATTATGATATATTTTTAGGTTGTCCATTTGATTTCTTCCTTTGTTTTTGTTGTTCTCAATGTATGAGGTTGAGCTATAATATTTATCTTCACTCACTTAGAATCTTGACCAATGGTTAGGTACCCTTCATACCAGTAAATATGACCATGGAATTTTCTTTACCATGGTCTTTCTAACAACATTGGATAGGAAACTAAACAATTTTATGACTCGAAATATACCACATATGTGATTTCTATGATTGATGTTGATACATCAGAGACTAATCTTGTTGGATTTAGTTTTTCTTTATATATAGTCCTAATGTATTAAAAGTATTGTTGATGTGATATTTGGCCTAATGGAGAAGGTTTGCACGCCTACAAAACCTCGACCAACATTGAATGGTATCAAGACTGAAATCTAAAGGCCAATATTTAGAGTAGGTAGGTTATTTATGAATCTTAGCTAAGAGCACTTGAAGGAAAATGGGAAAGGAGGAAAGCAAAGAGAACTTAAATCTAGAAATCAAAGTGGTATAGATCTAGTTGCATAAAAATACATGTTTGATAAATCTAACACAAAACATACAAAATTTATAGATTATCTAATAGACCAACCACTGATTTCATTAACCATTTACCGCACATCGCTTTGTTGTGAATTCCACAATTAGGAAATAAACAATATAAAATACAGATAGTAGAATTAAAACCTATTCATTCATCTAACCTTAACATAAATAAATAACAAAGTAAAACCCATATATACATAAAAATAGTCAAAGGCCATACAATAATCCATGTATTGCAATACAAGCCATATTGTACATGTAAGTTGTAATGACTCAATAGCCAACCCCTTAAAATGTATTACAAATATACATATATATGCTTCCAAGAGTGGCTATTGTAAGTTAATTAATATCCACATTAATGAAGGATGGTAATTCTAATGTGCAACTGGTTCGTATGCCATCTCTACAACTTTTTAATATGGATATAACACTTTCTATGGCATCCAGACATGTAGCATTGATTACATCTTCTCAAGCCCTCTTTGGCCATTAATGAAATTGAACCTGCTATCTCTTGAATATGCCTTCTCAGGAGTTGAGGTGGTTGTATCACATAAAGTTTATAACTACCACCTATTATGCCAAATCCTAGTCCTATATTAAATTTATCCATATACTCAAACCTTGAACCTAGTGCCTTGAAACTATTGGTGGGAAAGGAAATTTAAATATTGTTTCCATAATGAAACATCTCCTATGTTATTAGACCTTTGGGCTATTTGCGAATTTATCTGACAACTACTTATGCATGAGATGGGCCTTCAGGATATGTATGTGGTTTGATTCTATCCTAATTATTTTTATAATTTTATCTATTTTCTTTGGATGAGTAATCAGGATCTACTAGCAATTATGATTTCTCCCATTTCTCCATCCAATCTAGTGCTCAGCCAACTCCATGTGGTATTTTTGGGTTGCACTTATTAAGTCTACCTTAGAATTATCTATCCATGTTGGTTTGTTATCAAGCAATAATTCAGGATCACATTGTCTCCCATTATATTCCCAAACCTCTACCCACTCATAGGGTGGGGTTTTGGGATTGTATGCTAGTTGCTGCCTCTCTAGTCTTTCACATACCATGGGACCTATTAGGGCAATTTTTTGGGAATGCCCATGATTGGATCTTAACTTGATTATTTACCCAATACTCTTTTTGACTCTTTCTTGTCGAGGCAACAATTTGGGATGCACCTAATATTTGGGAGTGAACTCATTTTTCTACCCACCCTTATACTTAGTTATTTTTCACATCAGCCTTGAACATTCTATTTTTAGGGAGTAAGTGGGTGTAGAAATTTCACCCACACTCTTGGTGACTCATGGGGGGATTTCACTCGTTGAAAGGACAAGGAACCCATTCGTTAATGGAGTTTGCAATGCTAGAGAGGAAATAAAAATAGCTTTCATGGCCTTTATTCATTGGGTCATGAAGTTATCCAAAATTGGGTTGATAGCAAAAATGGGTCTTAAGGACCGCCAACCATGACTCAAGCTAGGTCTTGTGGGTTATTTGGTTGTTGTTCCTGAGTTCCACAAGATTTTACATGTGGAGTAACTATTTGAGTTACTCCAATCTACACCTTCTAACATATTTCTCCTCAAAATTCTATGGCAATATAAGGAGCACCTCTCATTTTTATATATAACATACCTTAGCCTGCAACTCTCTTTGGAATAGGGATCACTATACCTTTCAACCATTTAGTCAGAGATAGTAAAAAACCAAATAGTTTAAGTGTTATGCTGAAGAATTGGTCTAGCATTATGGGCTCTTGCAATGCCACAATAATACCCTCATTATTTTCAAGGTCCTCAAATAGCTTTCAAATATTCTCCTATGTATACAATTGGTGCTTGCTATCCCAGAAACCTGGTGACCCATATGATTTGAGTTGTATATTGAACTTATCCATCCTTTCTAGCTCCTTTTTTAGTACTACCATCAACTTTGTCCCTTCATAATATAGATCCATAACATGAAGAATTTATTGCATCATGATGTGGAACTACTCTATTTCTCTCTTCGAGCAATTAGAAATACTAACATCCTTGTTCATAAGCATAATCCTCAAAGTTTTTGCTTTGGGGGCCATGTTCTACATGATGCTCCTCTTTCTATCCAACTCAGTATTTGCTTTCACTGAGACTATGTGACAATCTTCTATCACCAAGGCAAATAGAGAGATGATTTGCAAATTTACCTCCTTCACTTTCCTTAGGTGAACAAGCCTGATTCTCCTCTTCCTTCCATAGCTCTTCAAGTACATGATTAAGCTTTATGTGATGCTACTAGAATTTATTATTGTATTCACTAAATGAATCCTCTTGTTTTAGCAGCCTGGATTTGATATCCTCTTCATGCTTCTCCAATGTATCTTTTATTATTTTCAACTCACCTTAAGTTTGGCAATCTCTTCATCTTTCTATTGTAGGATTCCAAGGGAGGGGATCTTATTCAAAGCATCACTCAATATTTTGTTCTCGTTCTCAAGAGCCTTCTTCTCCAACTATGCTCAATGGATATGGATCTCAAAATTCTCTACATTTTTTTTTGTAGTATTTAGCTTCCTTTTAGCATTCTTCAATTTTAGGTACAGGGTGTCAGTGTCTATGTGTTCCACCTTCAATACTTTGATTGAAGAGATGTCATCAATGTGTCGGGTGTGATGCTCAAATTGCTAGTCATTAGATCTCATGTCAACCTTCATTTTATTTACCTTAGGGTTGGAGATCACCTAGTGTTGTTTTCCCTCAATCAGATCAAACTCATGCAAGATCATCTTAGTTTCCTCTTCCTGGTCATCATACTCTTGTTGTAGCTACTTGTCTGCCCACTTCTTTTGATTATGATGGAGCCTACCTTCTAGAGGGCATAAATTTTGATCTGATCGTTGGATCAACTTGAAATTTTATAGGGAGCTGGATAGTGAGGTGGAAAATATTGTGGCAAATATTCTTCAAAATTATTGAAGATTTTTCCGTGTTATCAAGCCCTAATCCCTTCATCTAGTGTCTCAAAAATGGGATTTAGTGTTTTTTAGAAAAACTAGAAGGGATATTTGGAATTTAATGAATTTTTAGACATGGATAGGTGTTGAGATTTTCTAGGAGGCCAAATATGGGAAATGCAATAATGTTTGTTAATTTAGGTGGCTATCCAAGCTTGTTTTGGCTTGCACTAAAAAAGGAAATAGCCTAAATATATCTATATATATATATATATATATTGTAATTTCTTATCTTTAGGGCTTTAATATTTAGGGTTTATTTTTGGAACAAATATTTCCTTGGTATCGCATTGTGAAAGGGGGTGAAATCCTGGAATGAGAAAATAAAGCATTTACTAGTTTATTTCCATGTATTGTAGTTTTATGTGATTATAGGTTTGCCACTTTATTTCCATTATTCACATTTTATGTGATTGGAGGTTCTTGTTCTGACCTCTTGTAGCTGGATTTACACCATTTGGTATTAGAGCAAGTTGGATCTTGCTGGGAGAAATAAGGTAATATTGTCGATTATAGTTATTCTATTATTCTTATTTTTATATTTGGAATAACACAAATCATATTAGCATGAGGAAAGGAAGAGGAGGTTATACCCAACTCAATAGGAATATGCAAGAGCTGTAGGCACAAGTTTCTCGGTTGACTAGAATGATGGCTTGTCTAAGAGAAAAAAATCTAGTAGATTTTTTATATTTGGATTCTAATAGTGAGACTATGGAAGGAGACAAAAGAAAAGGTTCATGTTGAGGAGAAACTAGAGGAGAATCCAAATGAGCGTCATTTTAAGGATATGCTAATTTGGAAGGAAATAAATATGGGATCAAGATTGATGTCCCTGCGTATGCAGGAGGGTTAAAACTAGAGGATTTGATAGACTGGATAGCATAGAGAAGTTCTTTGAGTGGAAAAGTCTTTTAGATGAGAATAAAGTGAAGCTTGCATGCATGAAGTTGAAAGTGTATGCACTGATTTGGTGGGATCATCTATAGAAGGAGAGGCAAAGGAAAGGAAATGAAAAGATTAGGGTCTAGTAAAAAAGAAAAAAAATTGAAGGATAAATTCTTAAACAAATATTATGCCCAAAGATTTTTTTGTAGGCTTTAGAATCTCAGAAAAAAGGATCAAAATATTAAGGACTACACCAATGAATTCTACAAGTTATCAATTTAGGTGGATATTGAAGAGTTAGAAGAATAGAAGGCTATAAGGTATGTGAATGGATTAAGTTATGCCATACAAGATGAGTTGAGTATGCTTTAGATTCATAGTGTAGAAGATGCATATTAGTCTGCATTAAAAGTGTATAAGAAATATAAGAGGAGAGGAGTGAGGAAAGGACCATTATCACCTCCAACTAGTGGGCATGGTGGATTTAGTCCCTCAAAGGGAGAATCTACTAATACAAGAAAATAAGAAATACTAGGGCAAGGTCATAGTGACCATGAGAGAGATGGAGGATTTCAAATAGGAAGAGGCTATGGTGGAGGACGAAATTGGGATGGCCCACAAATGTAATATACCTATTATAGATGTGGTGAGGAATGGGCACAAAGATTTTGAGTGTCCACACTATCCTATAAAAGAAATAATATAAGTAGAACAATCTAGAGTCAATCTGGCTGAAGTCAAAGAACAATATGAGGTATAATTTGTAGTAGACATGGGGAAAAATCTCATGATAATAAGGACAATGATAATCCCAAGGAAGGAGAATGTACAAGATAATAATGGTGGTGATTCATGACTATATACGAGTACCTTTTGAGCAATATGCACATCTAGAGGAAATGTATATAATATGATTATTGATAGTGGTAATAGTGAAAATATGATTTCAAATGAAATGGTTGAGAAAATTAACTCTAAGTGTGAGAAGAACTTGTATCGATACTACATATTGTAGTTCAAGAAAGAGAATGAGGTAACTATAGATAAGAGGTGTTTGGTTAATTTTTCAATTGGGAATACCTACAAGGATGAAGTATGGTGTGATGTAGTTCCAATGGATGCATGTCACTTATTATTGGGGAGGCCTTGGTAATATGACAGGAAGGCTACCCATGATGGGGGAAGGAATACTTACATATTGTGGAAGGAGTAAAAGTGGTCTTATTATCACAAAAGAAATATGAGTAGAGTGAAATTCTATTGATGACTAAGGAATTTGTCACAGGTATGAAATAAATTAGATCTTTTTATGTGATGACAACAAAGAACATGGATATAGAGGATGTTGCTATACCACCTATAGTAGTAAAGTTAATGAAAGAGTATGCATATGATGACCACATGTAAAAATTGTAGGAAGGATTCAAAAAGAAGTTGCAAGATAGTAATGCAAAGCACATTGTGTCTGCAGATGCAAGTAGGAGAACAAAAGTATTTGAGTTTGGTTGCAAGACCTTTATCAAATGAACTCACAAGAGCAAAGTTCTTTTCAACCAAAGGAGTATGATGTAGGAGTCTATCTTCCAGGGGGAATAACTTTTGATCTAACTGTTGGATCAAATTGAAATTTTATGAGGAGCTAGATAGTAAGGTGGATAATAGAGTGGCAAGGGTTCTCTAGAAGTCTTTAAAATTTTTTGGTGTATTATCAGGCCCTAATTATTTCATCTAGTGCCTAAAAAATAGGATTTAGTGTTTTTTAGAAAAACTAGAATAAGGGATATTTGGAATTTAATGAATTTTTAGATATGGATAGGTGTTGAGATTTTCTAGGAGACCTAATATGGAAAATACAATAATGTGTGTTAATTTGGGTGGCTATTTGAGATTTTTATGGCTGGCACTAAAAGATGAAATAGCTTAAAAATATAATATATATAGTAATTTATTACCTTTAGGGCTTTAATATTTAGGGTTTGTTTTAGGGTTTCTTTTGAGATATATATATTCCCTTGGTATAGCATTATAAAAGGGGGTGAAATCCAAGAATTATAAAATAAATTATTTATCAATTTATTTCCATTTATTGCAATTTTGTGTGATTTTGGATTTACCACTTTATTTCTATTCATTGAAGTTTATGTGATTGGAGGTTCTTATTTTAACCTCTTGTAGCTGGATTTACACCATATTATCTCATGCCACTTATACGAACTTGAAGATATTTGGCTCTTTTTCTTCTATTTCCTAGGGTGAGAGTGAAAAGGACAAAAGGGATGGCAAAAGGGTTAAAGGAAGTGTCACTAGTACCTAGCCTTGAGTTGAACCAACCACTTGGCCTAGGGTTTTGGTAGTGGATGATGGAGATGATGGTAGGATTTTATCATATTTTTCCCATGGAGGAGGTAGTGGGATAGCTAAAACTATCGGTGGGATCAAAATTTGAGGTTGTGGATATGGAATAATCAATAGGTTGATTATAGGTGAGGGGGTGAATGACTCTATAAGGTTTTGGAGAATGTTGGAAGGTTGTATAGGACATAGTGGAGGAACAAACATGGGCTTGGAATGCTCATTACTTAACACAAAAATCATAACTAAGATTACCTTCATGAGTCGAGCGAGACAAGTTGGTAAAACTTGGGAATTATCCAATCAATACATGGATGGGGTCTGGTTTGGGAAAGAAATGTTCAACTACACCTAAAGAGGATTCTATTATTTGATTTGTATTATATGATCTACACCTTTTGGTTTACCTTTATGACTGTGCACTATTGTTCCTACCTTCTCTACTTGTAGTGCCTTTGATTGAAATCATTGGCACTTGTGCTCTAGCTCTCACACATGGGAGGTATTACAACTAGAATAGGCTCTCATATTTTCAATTTATTTTGATATTTGTGGGTAAGGTCTGAATGACTACTGCATTTATGTTCAAAAGGGTTTAGCCGACCTTGTCCTTCAATTAGTCTACTATCTTTGTGAAGATAAAAATTCTAGTTAAACTAGTTCCACTTAGATTGGGCTTCCTAGCTCTTGAAGCAGGATTTGAACCTCTTTTTCCTCACCCTCTTCCTCTTCCTACCCTTTGTCTTCCCCTTCCAGTGCAAGATCAATGATGTTTAAATTTCTCAACACTTTTGGGTAAATATCATCATCTTTTATTTTCTTCCACGTAGCAAAGTTAGCCTTGAATTTTATTTCAAATTTTGTATCTACTCTACCTAGAAGAATATCCCTATGGTCATCATTTTCACACTTCATTATCCACCATTACTTAATTTTTTATTCATTGTACCAACCCTTATGTTCTTCCACCGATTGGAAGAAACTAGAATTCATCTTCTGGTCAGGATTCCTCTTAGTATCAAAGACCCTTTTGTATGGATCTAGGACCCTCCATGCGGGTCACTCATGTAGTTGGAACCTAGTAAAAGGTACCATCTGATCCTATGGTATATTCCTAAATTGTAGAACCTTATGGTTAGCCTCATTTTCCTGGTGCTTAAGCTATTGGGGTTTGAAATCATTCACGAGATTCTCCTTGATAATGTTATTTAATTCATAGTGCCACCTGGGAAACACCACTAGGAGACCCAAAGTGGACAACTTGTTATCCAAATTTTTATAAGTGGGTGCATCTCTCAATTGGAAATTCACCTTCTTCTTTGCCCCTTGAGCATATTTATTCTCTATTACGATAGCTGCCGTACACACTTCCAAACAAAACAATTAGTTTATAACATAGTAGGAAATAAGAAAATGGAAACCTAAGAAACCATACAATAGGATGTATGTGTCTTATGCTAGAAGATACCGGTCCTCTATTTCAACCGTGTTCATTCTCAAGAATATTTTGACTTTCTCAGATAAGTAGGGGTAAACCTCATAGATGTAGGCTAGAGTGAGACCAAGGAAGTTCTTGTTGAACTATAGATAATACTAGCTCCTTCTCAGCATATGCATCCAGTCCATGACTAGGCGAGGCTCATCTTTAGCAATGGGTACAAAATTTCTTGACTGGGGCAAACAGTAGAAGAACAACTATGTAAAATAGTATTGATAATGAAATTCTATGCTTCCCTTGGACTTATAGTCTACCAGTTGCTTTCTTATATTTTTTTCTAGGAATTCGGCCCAATCTAATCTTATGAACTTGTGGTCTCTCAATACAACATTTGCCATAGCTATCTGATTCAGATACACAATATTATATGTTGCCAACCCCTTTAGAATGGCCAACATAGAAAAAATGGTTGAGCCTAAGCCTTAAATTTTTTAATGACCAAGTTCTTTTTGCATAATATTTTGATAATATTTGTAGATTCAAGACCTCTAACATATAGGCTCTAGGTTCGTCTTCCACTAATATTTCTTTTTGAGATTATTTAGTGATGATATTGATGTGCTTTATGAGAAAATCCTTTATGGGAGGATCCAGAGTCGTAAATAATGTTATGATGGTTTGAGCATTTATCTGGAACAAAGGTCGTAGGTTTTGATCCCTAACCATTCATGTGTTCACATAATAAATCTTTGATACTGCATCAATAAGCTCGGGACATAGATGCATAGTGATTGGTAAGAACATGGCCAACTACATATTCCATGGGATGGCCCCTACAGTGGAATTTCCTTTTGTTTTTCATTTTATGACTATACTTAATAGCTTAACTTTAGCTTTGAGAGTAATGTGTGTGTCTACAATCCCCTCAAGTGAGTATTCTAATATCTTTTTTGGATTGGCTTTTGTCATTCTATCCCTTCATTATCACACTTTCCTTATGACCACTAGTTTAAAATGCTTAGAGTTCCCATGCTCTTAATTATGTAGGCTTTGCCACTTTAGTGACTATGGCAGTGTTATCAAGCACAAAAATAGCATGATCGCATCAAGTACCCCTTTTTATAGCACCATAGAAAGGAATTCCACATAATCAATTGCCCAAAATATTGTGTAGGATCTCATGCAAAATGAGGTAAATCTTATTGGGGCACATTCCATATGATAAAAAGATCATGTCAGTTATCCTTAGTTTGAAGACCATTGGCCAATGAGATCATCCCCATGATACCTTTTGAATTGATTGGATATGATATTAGAGTGTTTTCTACCATAATGGAATTATTATTTGTTAGGGTGAAAGTTTCCTAGGTGGATTGTGTTTTGGATCTTTCCCACTATGGAATTTATGATGTATGTTTGAATTATCCTGAAGAGTGTGCCTGCACCATTTTATTTGATGATATTTGATGATGTGTCAAGCTCCCTAGGTACCAGTTGGGTTTCCATGTTGCCTTGGTCATTGTATGTAGTGGAGTTCTTGGTGTGCATGCCCTTAGACCACCTAATTAATTTAACTTGGTTTTATTAGGATAGGGAGTAGCAATTTTCACACATGTAACCTTATTATTTGGTACACAACTTGACTCATCCATTAATTTTGTTGATAATATTGAGGTGGTCCTTAGTTATGCCTACATGCTTACATCTGGCGATTAGCAATTGTAGACCACAAACTTCTTTTATTGCCCTAGAAAACATTTTGAGATCAACTTTGGGTGGAGTAAATTCTATTTTTTGCCCTTGAATATATTTCCAACTAGGTTGTATACGAGTGGAATTTTGGGATACCCATGTTTTTGATTAGCATCTAAATCTTCCACCATAAGTGACTTGGCTTTGGTCGGGAGGGGATTTTTGGCTCCATCTTGCATGAGTGGCTTCCTAATTTCTTGCCCTAAGAGGAAAAAGTTTGGGAGCTAGAAAGTATACAACTCTTTCTATTTTTTGTTCATATTCTATACGAGAAGAGATTTGGGATATTCCCATGACCATAATACTTCCTATTTATCTTTCGAACCCTGAATCTTGAATTTTCTTCCATGATACTGCTCTAGTCAGAATTTACCGCCTTGAATGACTAAGGACACCATGAGAGATGGAAAAATTGGAGCTCAAAAATAAAACTTGAGATAGATACTTTTTGCTTCCTCCAGACCTATACAAAATAAAAGCTTAAAAGAACAAAAGAAAGGATATATACACATATATACAAAATTACCATAGGTAGGTTAAGCATATTTAAGTGTTGGTCATTCATTAGGATCTAGAGTAGTCATCCTTATGGATATTGCAACTAGTATGTGTTTGCATATTTGTAGTATTCAATGAAATATGGACCTAACCAAAATGAATCAAACTTGTCATGAGCACCTGGCTTGGCTCGATTTGCATCCCATTTCAAGATGAGGTCACCTCTAGAGAATTCCTTTGGTGTCACCCTCTTGTCAAACCAATATTTGACTAAATTTTGATGTTGATTCATGTTGTTGAATGCCTTCTCATGTTCTTCTTCCAACTTCATTAGCTACACTAGCCTCTTTTCAATTACTTGGTAAGTCTTCACCTTCCATATCACTTATGAATTTAAGTGTTGAGAGCTCAAGATTAATGGTAATAATGGTATCCTTTCCATACAAGAGGGAGTACAAAGATGTTTTCATGGAT
The DNA here is from genome assembly GCA_028583015.1 of Wollemia nobilis. Classification (NCBI taxonomy): domain Eukaryota; kingdom Viridiplantae; phylum Streptophyta; class Pinopsida; order Araucariales; family Araucariaceae; genus Wollemia; species Wollemia nobilis. The sequence continues at coordinate 6,466,742 of JAQPPZ010001069.1, read as the reverse complement.
TTCTTTGAAGTTATCCTATCTACCCAAAATGATTTATTGAGCAAGAGGTTCCAACATCTAGGATTCTGCTCAATATTCCTTTTTATAATCTTTAGCAAGTTCTTATTGGTAGACTCAGCCAAGCCATTCCCCTATGGGTAATAATTTGAATATGCATTCCAATAGATTCCATATCTTCTAGTGAAGTCCATTGTCTTGGTTTTTATAAAGGAGATCCATTGTTTGAGATGATAGTGGCATAGACCCCAAATCTGGTGATCAACATTTCTAGAATATCAATGACCATCTACTGGTTAGCCTATTTGATCACTTCAAATTTAGCCTTCATGAAGTAGTCTATTGTGGTAAGGATATACTTATGACCAAAAAATAAATTTGGATAAATAACTCCAATGAAATTCAATACCCATTATTAAAATGGCTCTTCTACAATCATCAGCCCTAAAGGCATGGCAGGGTGTTTTGCTTTTCCAACAAATCTTTGATATTTATCACATGCCTTGACCAATTTGAATGCAACTGAGAACATGGAAGGCCAGTAGAATCCTACTCTTAGGGTTTTGGCTACTATGTTTTGGGTTGAGTAATGCCCCCCAAGAACCTAGAGTAAAATTCTTCAAGGATCCTCTAGGATTTCTCCAAAGGTATGCATTGCAATAATATTCCATCAAAATTTCTCTGGTAGAGAATGTTATTGATCAGTACATATTTTCTACCTTACAGTCTAAATTTTCACCTCTGAGATGCCATCAACCCCTCTGGACATATACCAAAGTTGAAATAATGATTCAAATTGGATATCTATGAGTCAGGTGATGTTTGCACCTTTTCTAGCTCAATAGTATCCACTTCTTCTATGCATAGATTAGAACCCATAACGATAGAATTTGTCAAATATTGACAAAGTGATCAACCTATTATTAGATTTGTTGGTCAAATATCTACATAAAAATCTTAAATATTTGTCATCCAACCATCTATTTAGTCACCCCATTCTATCTGAATCACAAAGTTTCTAACATCTAATTGCACCACATATACAACAATTTTGCTCTAGGAGAAAAAATGCCTAAACTTCTTGAGAGATTTCATAATAGCATACATTTGTTTTTCAATGAAATTATATCTCTTCATGATAATATAGAGTCTAGCTAAGAAAGGTAATTGGTATTTCATTACCATAATCTCATTTTTATGTGAGGACTGCTACATAGCTTTCCTCTTCTCCAAAAGCATATAAAATAAAATCCCTAGAATAATCTAGATTGATGAGAACTTGGGCTCGTGAAATAGCTTCCTTGATGCTTTTGAAATCATCCTTTTAGGTGTCTATCCATTTTAACTCCTCATATTTCTTCAACATCTATGTCATGGGTTTGACTATGTGAGCAAAGTCAGATATAAATTTTTGTACAAAGTTGATCTATCCCTCTCACACTGTGAACACAAATGTTTTGGGATTGAGTTATATCCCAAATTCTCTACACTTCTCAAAGACTTTTTTGAGGTGCTCTATATGATATTACTTATGAGATAAGATAGTCATGTCATACAAATAAATAATAATAACCTTGTTCATCAGTTTACCAAATTTCATATCAATTACCCTCTAGAAAGTGGCTCCAACATTAGATAGACCAAATGGCATTCATTTATAAGAAAAGGTTCTCCATTTGGTGGTGAAGGTTGTTTTATATTGGTATTTATCTTGAATCCGTATCTAATTGAACCCAGATAAGTCATCCAATAAGGAAAATCTCTCTACTCCTACAACCGTGTGAAGTATCTGATCAATTTATTGTAGAGGGTAATGATCCTTTAGGGAGACCTTGTTCAAGTTTCAACATAGAGCCTTATGTCTCCATTTTTTTTACTAGAATCAAGTTTACCACCTAGGTAGAATTCTTGATGGGATATATTATTTGGGTATTAAGCATCTTCAAGATATCTTGCTTCATTAGAGCTTCAATCTAAGGGTTCAATCTATTTCTTCCAGATAGGTCTTACATCTGGTTCCAATTAAATAGTATGTCAAATAATATCTTTGCTATAGACCTTGAGGTTGTCATATGTCCAGGTGATAATATCATCATACTTTCTACACAACTCTTGGATTTGACCTAGATTTTCTTTTGAACAATTTGTACTTACTTCCTAACCCTGGACTTTTTGGACCCCTTAGCATCAATTTTAATCATGTGACCCATTGTAAGGTCACTATTATCAAACATACTCTCTAGGGTAATCAAGCATTTAGGTATATGATTATTTTTTATCTAGAGTAACTCCTCATCTTCTTTATTTTCATATTTTTTCCCATAGGCTTGGCTGAATAGCTCAATTTGTGAACCAAAAAGTCCACTATTTGTTTTTGACTCTCAAATGCTTGCTAAAATATGTTCTTATCTGGAATAGAAGTTCGGTATATCAATATTACTACCTTGGACTTATGTATAACAATTTTTGTAGGGCAATAATTAGCTACCATGGATTCCAGGGTGTCAACATGTGTATTTTGATCTCTAGGAATGGCTTTGATATTTAGGTATTCCTAATATTCTATCAAATCCTAGACTCTATTCCTATATCCTTTAAGATAGTGCTACTTAATGATGCATTTCTTGGTGATTTAATTGATCACTAGTTCTGAATCTCCAAATATATGGAGCTAGTTTACCTCAAAATTTTCCACCTTCTTCAATACCAGGCATAGACCCTCATATTCTACCACATTATTAGTGGAGCTCCATGTGAGTCTATAGAATAAGGTTCTTTGAACTCCTATGGGTGATATTAATACCACCCCTACTCCTACATCATTTTTACATCTTACCCCATAAAAATAGAGCTTCTAGAGTTGGTCTAGTGGGGGTGTTAACTCTATAAGTACTTTTATCTTCGACATCTGAATGGAGTAAGTCCCCATACCTATCTCTATCATAGCATTGAAATCCTTCAAGGAAAACTAATCCTCAGACTTAAGTTCATCTAGAACTTCTTCTATCAGGTCTTCTTCAATAATCATGCACACTATGCCAACCTATTGTTGAGGATACTTAGGCTTATCCACTTAAGCCTAAGTTCATATTTCATTATTATATTATTATTTCTTATTTTTGCACTTTGTATGCATGTGAGGCATAGTATGCCCACATAAGACATAAGTTATGTTGTTAGATGTTTAGTTAGCTTTTAGTTGACACTCATGTTGTCATTTATCCTCTAACAGTTAGTTGACATCCATAGTTAGCAGATTGTTAGCTATTAGTTAAGTGGTTGGCCATGTTTGGTAAATTTTTGCAACCACTTAACCACGTGATATTCTATTGTATTTCCTATATATTACATTACATTGGAATAAGAAATCAGCTTCATGTTGAGTTCTTACATCATTGGTATCAGAGCCTACTTGTAGATAATATTAGTGTACCATACAATTGTTTCCCCATGAGGATAATTACATGTGGAACACCAATAATTTGATTGAGATGTAGGAGTGGAAGAATCCGCTTCTTCATTCACAAGGACCATAATTGGTCTTTCAAGAGGCTTACATGTAGATGCAACCTAGTATTTGATCACATATGGGAATATTTTGGGGTGGAAGTTCCTTTTTGCTTACCTTCTTTTCATCAATGTGATATCATTGGTGAGGTTCTTCATGGAATTTTGTATCTCTTGCAAGAGGATAGTTTATAGGTCTAGTGCCAAAAGTGTAGGAATTGCAGGGGGAGCAAGGAGTGTTGGCAACACATGTATTAATGGTAGGGCTAGGATTGTGGATGTAGTAAGCCAGTGTGGAAGGTTTACTAGAAGAGGTGCTATAGGATAAGCCAGTGCTAAGGAGATTGGTTGTGGTTGGATTTACATTTTTTTTGAGAAAATAGGCATTATGGGTTTAGGTAACAGTTGACCAATAGCAATAAATATTTTGTCAACTTGTATGGCTTCTTGGAATATTCGTGGAAAGGTAAGGATGTTTGAATACCTTATCATAAAACTTAGATATGAGCTAAAATATCCTAGATAATAGTATACAACTTGCTCATTGGTTGGCCAAAGACCCTCTAACACTCTTTTCTAGGTTTGACTAAACCAAATGTTGAAATCAACTATTTCTTCTTGCAAGTGCTTCTATATGAGAGTGAACTAATTGAAAAAGGAGAAAGGGTTAACCTGTTCATTAAATTCTACTATCAACTTTCCTTCTAGGTCAACCCACAAAGTCATAGTCCCATTGGGTAAGGTTATATACCAATACAACATTTTACCCTTCAATGATATGACCAAAAACCTGATCATGACATATTTTTCTTGAATATTGTGAACAATAGCCAATGCTGCCATATCTTGGTAGTGCTTATATGCAGTTTTTCCCGTACCATCATATGTAGGTAAGTCTTTCAAGGTTTCCAAGGGAATGATATTTTGATTTGTAATGTTGAGGGGACTAGTATGGTCCCAACTGGGATACCCTTGGTTCTAATTATAATTTTGAGCCATAGCTTCTCGATGGGTAACAGGTTCATCAAAATTTGAATCACTATTGTCTTAATTCTCTAAAAGAGAAGGAAGTAAAACATATTAAGTAGAGGTAGATGATTGCCTTCTTGTGAAGGGTAGCTCAAAGAACTCAACAGGATCCTCAGGTAAATTAAACCTACTCCTTGTAAACATGAAATGATTACACTAAAAGGGATTTATGGATAACTGTGTGAACAGAGTCACCAGGTGATTACTGGATGACTGAGTAGAGCAGGGAATCACCAAACTCTAACACTGCTAAGGTAGGGTAATTTTGGGTACCACTAGGTGTGCCAAAAAATGTTGGTGTGATATTTAGTCTAATGGAAGAATATTGCACACCCACAAAACCTTGATCAACATTTAATGGTCTCAAGACTAAAATCTAGAGGTCATTTTCCAGAATAGACCGGTTTCTTAGGAATCCTAGCTAAGAGCACTTGAAGGAAAAGTGGAAATAAGGAAAGCAAATAAAACTCAAATCTGGAAATCAAAGTGGTACAGATCCAGTCACATCAAAATACATGTTTGATAAATCTAACACATAACATATAACATTCGTATATTATTTAACACACCAGCCACTAATTTTATTAACCATTTATTACAAATTTCTCTATTATGAATTCCAAAATTAGGTAATTGTTGGCATTTTTGCCACATTGATTCTCATTGATTAATGCATTGGTGTATTATTTAAAATCTGACCTTCAATATCAGCTTTGATGCAACTTTGGCGAAAAAAGAAGAAAAAATGAGCAAAAAATGACTAAGTCTAAAAGCTGCGACGATTCGCTGACATGTCGCGAAATCGCGGTCAACGCAGTCAACGCAAGCCAGGTTGGGCGGAACCGTCGCGATATCGCGACGTGTTCCATTTTCGCGACTTTCGGAAGGCAAAGGAGGAACAGCGACAAAATGTCACGAAATCGCGACAAAAAGTCCAGCCGAAGACACAAAGCAAAAGTTGCAGCGCAGCGCCGACGTCTCATTTTCGCGCGGTGTTTGGCTTCGAAGACCCAAGGTTAAAAGCTGCAGCGATTCGTTGCATGATTGTTAAGAAGAGGAAGCCATGGGAAAGTTGCAGCGACGCGCTACCTGTAGCATTTTCGCGATGGCAAAGTGGCAATTGGTACGGAAGGAGCAAAACGTAGCGATATCGCTACATGCTTCAAAATCGCGGCCATTTTGGTCCAAGAAGCAAAGGAGCAGTAAGTTGTAGCGATTCGTTGCAATATCAACAATAAGGCCAACCGACATGAATATGCAGCGAAATCATGCAGGGGATGAAAATTGATCAAAAAGCATGAAAATGGTTAAGTGCTCAAATTGGTAGCGAAATGGAGACAAGGAAGAATTGAAGACATTCAAGTGCAAAAGGTGTTATGTTTTCGCGGACCGTCTTCAAGGCCGTACAAGGTGCCTGAAACATGTAGCGATATCGCTACATGTTCCATTTTCGTGGCGTTTGGCTTCAAAGGTTTCAGTGTTCAAAAGTGCGGCGATGCGTGCTGTTTTTCAAAAGGCATAGAAAATGTAGCGATTCGCTGCAAGTTTTGGGCGACAAGGCGAGTGCGGTGCAGCGATGCGGCTGTTTTCTCAAACGGTATAGAAAATGCAGCGATTCGCTGCAAGTTCTAGGCGACAAGGCGGAGTGCGAAGAGAATCATGCAAAAAGCAAAAGGCGTCGCATTTTTGCGACCCATCCAGAAGACCGTACAAAGTGCCGAAAAGTGCAGCGATGCGCTGCATGTTCCGTTTTCGCGGTGCAGGAAGGAAGGAATAGCCAAAGGCCGCAATGCGTAGCGATATCGCTACATGTGCCATTTTCGCGGGATTAAGCTAGCGATAGAGAAGACAAAGCCGAAGATGTAGCGACAGCGCGACAGGGAGCATTTTCGCGGGTGTAAGTGACAAAAGTGTACGGCATGAAAATACGTCGCGATTTCGCGACCCGTCGCGTTTTCGCGACCTGCGACAGTTTCCCGCCAGAACATAGTATGAACGCCCGAGGAGATTTTTTGATTTCCGATGATTTAATGCTGACCCGAATTTAATGATTTGCGGATTTCCAAGGCATTCAAAGTAAAAGACGCGCCCAGGCCACCAAGATTGAAGATTTAATGCATTCGAGGCTGTTGTTCGTGGATTGTCGTAACGGTTTCATGCACATGTTCGAAGAACCAAATTTAATGAAGGACCGCGAACGTTTCATTGCATTTAATTTTTGTTTCTTCGAGGTTTGTAATCAAGGGATCGTGTATGTAATTTCCAATGCACAATTGTAGATCACGAGGAGGATGGTGGCAAACATTTAATGCTGCAAAGAGGACGGCCCTCTATAAAAACCAATGTAATTTTCATTTACAAAGGTTGGGAAAAATTCTCTGCTAGAGACTGGAGATGCATTTGCAGGAATAACAGAGTTGGCTTCTAATTTGTCAAGCGGTTGTATGGGTGATTTCCTTTTTGTTCTATTGCATTTCTAATAGCTTTGTATTTCTTCATGGCTGTTGCATTAAAATTCTGCATATTGGATTTATGTACCGCCGTGAGAGTATGATTTCTGGAATGTAGTTTTGGAGGGTCTTCCTGCATACATCGTGCGAAGGTTTAAGTTAATAATTTTTATTACTTGCTGTTGTTGCATTTTTAAGTTTCCTGCTGCTATTTTCTCGGTCTTATAACTTCGGCCTGTGGCCATATTTCCCATTTCTTTTCGCAGTTTTTTAAATCTCTTTCCTGCAACCCTTATCTTAAACCAAGTTTAGAATAGTGAAGGGAACCAGCCCACTACGGAGATTGGTGCGGGAGCCATTTCTTGCTTCCGGCCTTTCAATGTTGGCCGGGTCTAGGGTGCACTTGTAAAATCCTTTCTGTGGCAGATTTTGGACCAACGGGTTTTGGCACGCCCGGTGGGACTCGATTTTATTTGTCTCTAAAAGATCCCATAGGGTCGAAGGTTTAATGTTCGCCTTGGATCTGTAAATTAGAGCATTTGGTGACTCTGTTGTTTTTGGTGACCTTCTTGGACCCAGAAATACTTCATGATCACAAGATCACGATCAAAGAAATTTGGCGATCTTGTTCGTTTTTTGAGCTCGATAGTTCGAGAAGTGGTGAGCATTCTAGATTAGTTTCCTCATCCCTTCCATCTTCTGCTGTACAAATACCCAGTATTGTTGCTAGTGTTGCACCCCTACAAGTTCCACCAATGGCACAATTTCCTCCACCCAGAAAATTCTTGGCATGGAATAGCACTGGAGCCTTGAATCTGCAGGCTCAGAATCCAGTACCTCAGGCTGCACTGAAGGCTTTGCCCACTTACGATGGTACTGGTAAAACAGCCTATGAGCACATAAATGATGTGGCTTCCCTGGCTGCTATCCATGACATTACCGATGAAGATGTGATGATCAAATTGTTAGTATGTTCTTTGAGAGGTAAACTGCTGTTTTGGTACGAACTCTGCCTCCGGGCACCATAACATCATGGGATCAGTTTGGTGATTTCTTTGGTGAAACATTTTCATGAACAGGCTGACCCTTTCTCATTGTTAAATCAGTTTACTGTCATACAGAGACATCCACAAGAAGAGATACCTGATTTTAATGTCCGGTTTACCAGAACTTGGCAAAGGATTCCTGATGGTATTCGGCCTGCTGATGAATTAGCTGCGATGTACTACCTCAGAGCGTTTCACTCAGATATCGGTTGGGCGGTTCGGCAGTCTAATGTGATAACGTTTCCAAAAATATTTGAACAAGCAATTAAAGCAGAAGCTGATCTGGTTGCTGTGTAGGAAGACTGCCTCCAAAGGTAACTATGCCTCTTATTCCAGATTTGCCTCAATATTTATATGGTTCACAACCACACCCCATGCCAGCTATGTATCCTACACCCTCATGGAACTCTAAAGCACCTCAGGTTGCACCTGTCCCAGTTCCTCAGTTGCCTGCTTTAACTCCTTTACCGCTCCCTGCACCCAGCATTCAACCATCTCCCGTTTCCACTGCATTTCCAGCTTTGCCAGCACCACCAGCTCCTTTGCCCTTGCCAGCACCTCCTGCACCTGCAAACCCTGATCCATATACGACATTATTGCAAGAGGTGAAGTCTGCAAATTCTGCCATTAGAGCCATGGGAAATAAGATCACACTCATTGAGAGGAAGCAGGCTGAGAGATATTTCCGGCCAAGGAGATTTCAACCTCCTCAAATTACTAGAGATCAATCTGCCTCCACAAGCAAAGCACACGAAAAGGGCTTAGCTGTTCTAGCAAATGAAGATGCGGCCCATGCAGGATGGAGTATATTGGTGTTCCACTTGTAATGATCCTCATGGAGAAGATACATGTATGGTTCACTTAAATTATGTGCAGACCTTGGCGGCCAGCTCTTTAGGTGACCATGTTAATATGATCTCAGAAGCTGGTCATAGTTTGATGACTGCAGTGGAAGATCAAGTTTCAGTTCTAACAAGGACTGGAAAGAAGCCTATGAATGTTGATCCTGCTGACTTAGAGCCGTTAAGAGTACCGGCTGAAGTGAAGAGGCCAGTGAAAGCTCCTGTGCCAGCTCCAAAGTCTTTGCCCAAAGATCCAGCTTTTAACAGAGTTCAAGAAAAGGCAGCAGTTGCACCGGTAAGATCGAAGCGAGAGGAGCAGGCACATGAAAAATTGAAATATCCATCACTGACCAAGAGGTTAAGAGTGGAAGCTACACAGCAGTACAGAACCAGATTTGAGCAACCTATTGAGAAGAAAAATTCTGTTGCAGTTTCATACAATATTGTTGATGATCTTAAGAAGACCCCTGCTAAGGTAAGCCTTTATGACGCTTTGCAATTACATGGTCAAGTAGATTTATTACAAGAGTCATTGAAATCTATGAAGGAGAGTGAAAAAGGGCCTACCCAGACCGTCTATGCCCAAACTTTAACCACCTCTGTTACTGGTAAGAACAGGACCTCCTCCTTTTTACTTGTCATTGCAAATAGAAGGTTGGGTTGTACACAATTGTATGATTGATTTCGGAGCTGCAACCACTGTCATGCCCAAGGGAGTCTGTGAAGCTATGGGAATGGAGTATACTCGGAGTAGTCCTGGAGTTATGCAATTGGATGGTACGCCTGTAAAAATAGTAGGTGTCATTAAAGATGTACCCATTGTCCTGCATACAATGCCCCAAATCATCATTATTCAAGAAATTGTTGTAGTAGATTTAGAGCCCTATTTTAGCATGTGTTTATCCGGGGAATTTACTGCAAAATTAGGGGGTTATCTGGCATTAGATTATTCCCATATGGAAATTCCTTTTAAGAATAGACGTCTCAGAATACAGAATGAAAAGCCTTCCCCTTTTCATATTGAGAAGTTGGAAGATGTTGGAAAAGACATGCAGTCGGTCCATATGCTCACTGAAGAGTTTGAAGATGCTTGTTTTAATGAGTGAAGTTTTAAACAATCTTCAGTTGGAAGACCAGTTTTCAATGCTTAACTTCAATGCCATGCTGGAGACAGAAATCGGCTGTTATGCCATTCAGAAACCTGAGAGTGAGACAAAGCAGGAATTGTCTAACCCAGTTGATCAGAATGATGTTACAGATCAATTATGGCGACTGTATTTCGATGGAGCTAGATGCAGGAATGGTGCCGGAGCAGGTATTGTGTTAATTTCTCCCTCTGGTGTACAGAGAACTTATTCATATCGGCTTACATGGAGTTGTACTAATAATGCTGCTGAATATGAAGCATTGTGCTTGGGTCTGAAGAAAGCAAAGAAGTTAGGAATAGAACAGCTCAATATTTTTGGTGATTTCGAGCTTATTGTAAATCAGGTCACAAATAGATGCATCTCAAAGCAGCATTATCTGAAAGCATATCGTAATCAGGTTTGGGATTTGTTTGAACTTTTCACTGCGCTTAATATTCAAGTTGTTTCCAGAGAGATGAATAAACATCCTGACTTATTAGCATCTCTTGGAGCTAACTTTTCTCCTGCTGATCAAGTTGTGAACAAGCCCAAGACAGTGAGAATGGTATACAGACCCAGTGTGCCAGACAAGGAAACTTTCTAGCAGGTCTTTGAAACCGATGAAGCGGATTGTTAATTTCTTGATACATGAAGCTGCAGCTGTTGAAGGCAGAACTTTGGAAGATGAGGAAGCCGAAGGTCTTATTCAATTAAGGAATAACCATATTCCAAAGGGTCTAATAACTCTGGAGAGCTTGTTTGACCAACATGATCATTCCAGAAAGCCTCGAATGGAGATTGATAGAAAGGAATACATGGAGTTAGAGCTTCAGCCTGACAAAGTGATTAAGGTTGGCATTGACTCAACCCCAGAAGAACTGCAAAAAATCAAGCGACTACGTAAAGAGTTTTACGATATTATAGCTTGGAGCTATGAAGACTTGAAAGGCTACAACAAGCGGATTATACAGCATACAATTGAACTGGAAGAAGGAGTTAGGCCTTTTCGATAGAAATAGAGACCTGTAAATCCAAAGATTGAGGCATTGATGAAGGTTGAACTTGTTAAAATGCTGCAAGCTAAGATCATCTATCCGGTCAAGCACTCCACATGGGTCGCCAATCTGGTCCCAATCCGTAAGAAGAATGGAGATATTAGATTGTGCGTTGATTTCAGGAATTTGAACCGTGCTTCATTAAAGGATCATTATCCTTTGCCGAGAATTGATCAAATATTGCATGTTGTGGCTGGGGCACAGCGTTTTTCTTTGTTGGATGGATTTTTTGGGTATAACCAGATCCGGGTAAAAGATGAAGATCAGTTTAAGACAGCATTCACCACGAAGTGGGGTACTTTTGCATATCGGCGAATGCCCTTTGGACTGTCAAATCTTTGGAGCTACCTTCCAAAGAGCAATGGATATTGCTTTCAAGGATTTATTGAATAGGATCATTGTAATATACCTTGACGACATGACGGTCTTTTCACATAGAAGGGAAGACCATTGTTCTCACTGAGGCTGATTTTTGAGAAATGCGAGAGAATTTGGAATCTCCATTAATCCAAAGAAGTCTGTGTTTGCTTTGTAAAAGAAGGTAAGCTTACGGGTCATGTGATTTACGAAGATGGATTAGCAATTGATCCGGCCCGTGTTGAAGCCTTGAAGAAATTGTCACTCCACGCAAACAAGAAGGAACTTCAATCTTTCTTTGGACGAGATAAATTTCATTAGAAAATTCATTGCTGATTTTGCTCGGGTTGTTAAACCAATGACCGAATTGTTGAAGAAAGATGCGGTTTTCCAATGGACGGCTCAAAGAAAGGAAGCATTTCGGGAGATCAAGGAAAGAATAGTGCGAGGCCCCTGTCTCGATTAATCCCGACTACTCCAAGGATTTCATCTTATATGCGGTTGGAGAAGATGACGGTTATCTTTGCGGTTTTGACGCAAAGGGAGATGATGGGAATGAAAGGCCCATTGCTTTTACGAGCCAAGTCATTTTACCTCACGAAGCAAAGTACAATTTTATTGAGAAAGCAGGTATATCTTTGTGATGAAATCCCTGAAGAAATTCAAACATTTTATTTCCCAGAGCGGGACATTTGTTTATGTGATTCACCCGGATGTGAGAAATTTCATTCTTCAAGGAGAGTTGGGTGATAAACGTCTTGGTTGGGTCACCAAGATCCGGGAATTTGATGTAGAAATTCACCCAACTAAATTAGTGCGTGGTAAAGCTCCGTGCCGGCGATTAGCAAAGATGGCGGCATTTGATGTATGCGAAGATCGGGGAGAAGCTCTTCTTGGTAATGACAGTTTAATGAATTTCTTAATTACGGAAAAGGATTGGACGAGAGGACTCGATTGATTACTTCACAATTGGAAGATGTCCATCACAATTGACTGCTTCTCAGAGGAGGAGATTTCGGTTGCAAGCTCTGCGGTATGTTTTGTTTTCAGATGGTTTATTTTTTAAAAATATTGATGGTGTTCTTTTGAAGTGTGTTAAACAAGCAGACAAGGATAGGATCTTGGAAGAGTTCCATTCGGGTCTCTCGGGGAGGACACTATGCGGGAAGACCGATGGCCTTGAAAATCATTCGAGTTGGTTACTACTTGCCGACCACTGTTCTCAGATTCTTTCAAAATTGCACAAGCTTGTGATAAGTGTCAAAGATACTCGGGAAGAGTAAGGAATGCGGCACTGCCTTTGCATCCAGTGCAGGTTGAAGCCCCCTTTCGGCAATGGGGTTTGGATTTTATTGGAATAATTGATCCTAATTCCTCGGTGGTCACGAGATACATCTTAACGGCTACAGATTATTTCACCAGGTGGTCTGAAGCCATACCTACAAAGATGGCCAATCAATCTGTAGTGATTTCTTTTGTTGAGAGTTTGATTACACGTTTTGGTGTTCCAGACGCCATCATTACAGATAATGGGACTCCATTCATTGGAGCTGAACTGGCTGAGTTTGCTAACAAGTTTGGCATTTTCCTTAAGACATCTTCCAATTACTATCCACAGGGAAATGGCTTGGCAGAGTCAACGAACAAAAATTTGCTCAAAATTTTGAAGAGGTCATTGGGAGAGAACAAAAGATCATGGCACTTGTTATTGAATCAGGCGTTATGGGCAGACAGGATTTCCGTCAAGAAGTCCATTAAAACCTCACCATATGCCCTAGTCTATGGCAAAGAAGCAAGGTTGCCGGTTCATCTTGAGTTGCCAGTATTACAGTAGTTGCAGTCTTTTCAAGATGATGAGACAGACTTGAGTTCCTTGGATCTGCGAATAGCACAGTTGTTGGAATTAGAGGAGCAGCGTTCCAAAGCATATAATGAATTTGGCAAGCACACGCAAGGGATTTCGAAGTGGTTTTATAAGCATTCTACAGCCCGTCCATTCAAGACAGGAGATTTGGTGCTGAAATGGAATGAGAATAAAGCTAAACCTGGCAATCATAAGAAGTTTGATGCATTATGGGAGGGTCCCTTCCGCATTTCCAGCACGGGTGCAGCTAATTCTTTCTATTTGGAAGACATGGATGGTAGCTCACTTCCAATTTCGGTTAATGGCTTTCATTTGAAAGCCTACTTTTCATGAATTCGCAAGTTCAATTTGAGTTTGTATATAATATAAAATATATATATATATATATATATATATATAAAAAAAAGAGGAAGTGAAGAAGAAGAAAAGAGTATGTATATAGGTTTTGCCTTTTGTTGTCACCTTGGCTCTTGTTGCTTGTGGGCTGTAGGTGTTTGTTTCCCTTTTGTCCTTCCTTTCCCGGCAGTTTGTGGCTTCCAAAGAATTCTTCTTTTCCCTCCCCTGCTTTCTATTTCCTTTCTTCATCTTCCTCTTCCTTCTTTTGTTTCTTTCTTCTTGCAATATAAAAAAAAAAAGAATAAGCCACGGCTATTGTTTCTTCTCCCCTTTTCTATTTTCCCCATTTCTTCTTATCCCTTTCTTCCCAGTTTGGTTTTTGTTTTAAAAAGCATTTATTTTCTAGCTTAGTTCATTTTCATTTCACGCTTCAAAACTTCCATTTCTGTTCCATCTATTCGTTCATTCCATCTATTGCCGTTGGTAGTGTAGCAACATGTTGTTATGTCTACTACGTCACTTTTGCTCCATCATTTTATTATTCACACCACTCCATTGCAGTCACCGCCTGCGCAATCGCAGGAGCTCACTCCACCATCACATTCCATCTCTTCAGTTTATAACCACTTCTATGCAGGTTCTTCCGGTTCTAGTTTTCAGCGGGAGAAGAAGTTTTGCAGCAGTCCCATTGACATGTTTTGCAGTAGCCCACCTTCCTGTTCTGATATGACTCTGTGCCCAATGGACTAAGGCCTGGATTCTTGCATACAGCAAGCTGTATACCCCGCGAGCCGCCAAGAATGTTGGCATTTTTGCCACATTGATTCTCATTGATTAATGCATTGGTGTATTATTTAAAATCTGACCTTCAATATCAGCTTTGATGCAGCTTTGGCGAAAAAAGAAGAAAAAATGAGCAAAAAATGACTAAGTCTAAAAGCTACAGCGATTCGCTGACATGTCGCGAAATCGCGGTCAACGCAGTCCAACGCAGGCAGGTTGGGCGGAACCGTCGCGATATCGCGACGTGTTCCATTTTCGTGACTTTCGGAAGGCAAAGGAGGAACGGCGACAAAATGTCACGAAATCGCGACAAAAAGTCCAGCCGAAGACACAAAGCAAAAGTTGCAGCGCAGCGCCGACGTCTCATTTTCGCGCGGTGTTTGGCTTCGAAGACCCAAGGTTAAAAGCTGCAGCGATTCGCTGCATGATTGTTAAGAAGAGGAAGCCATGGGAAAGTTGCAGCGACGCGCTACCTGTAGCATTTTCGCGATGGCAAAGTGGCAATTGGTACGGAAGGAGCAAAACGTAGCGATATCGCTACATGCTTCAAAATCGCGGCCATTTTGGTCCAAGAAGCAAAGGAGCAGTAAGTTGTAGCGATTCGCTGCAATATCAACAATAAGGCCAACTGACATGAATATGCAGCGAAATCATGCAGGGGATGAAAATTGATCAAAAAGCATGAAAATGGTTAAGTGCTCAAATTGGTAGCGAAATGGAGACAAGGAAGAATTGAAGACATTCAAGTGCAAAAGGTGTTATGTTTTTGCGGACCGTCTTCAAGGCCGTACAAGGTGCCTGAAACATGTAGCGATATCGCTACATGTTCCATTTTCGTGGCGTTTGGCTTCAAAGGTTTCAGTGTTCAAAAGTGCAGCGATGCGCTGACTGTTTTCACAAAGGCATAGAAAATGTAGCGATTCGCTGCAATTTCAAGGCGACAAGGCGAGTGCGGTGCAGCGATGCGCTATTTTCACAAACGGTATAGAAAATGCAGCGATTCGCTGCAAGTTCTAGGCGACAAGGCGGAGTGCGAAGAGAATCATGCAAAAAGCAAAAGGCGTCGCATTTTCGCGACCCATCCAGAAGACCGTACAAAGTGCCGAAAAGTGCAGCGATGCGCTGCATGTTCCGTTTTCGCGGTGCAGGAAGGAAGGAATAGCCAAAGGCCGCAATGCGTAGCGATATCGCTACATGTGCCATTTTCGCGGGATTAAGCTAGCGATAGAGAAGACAAAGCCGAAGATGTAGCGACAGCGCGACAGGGAGCATTTTCGCGGGTGTAAGTGACAAAAGTGTACGGCATGAAAATACGTCGCGATTTCGCGACCCGTCGCGTTTTGCGACCTGCGACGGTTTCCCTGCGAACATAGTATGAACGCTCCGAGGAGATTTTTTGATTTCCGATGATTTAATGCTGACCCGAATTTAATGATTTGCGGATTTCCAAGGCATTCAAAGTAAAAGACGCGCGCCGAGGCCACCAAGATTGAAGATTTAATGCATTCGAGGCTGCTGTTCGTGGATTGTCGTAACGGTTTCATGCACATGTTCGAAGAACCAAATTTAATGAAGGACCGCGAACGTTTCATTGCATTTAATTTTTGTTTCTTCGAGGTTGTAATCAAGGGATCGTGTATGTAATTTCCAATGCACAATTGTAGATCACGAGGAGGATGGTGGCAAACATTTAATGCTGCAAAGAGGACGGCCCTCTATAAAAACCAATGTAATTTTCATTTACAAAGGTTGGGAAAAATTCTCTGCTAGAGGCCGGAGATGCATTTGCAGGAATAACGAGTTGGCTTCTAATTTGTCAAGCGGTTGTATGGGTGATTTCCTTTCTGTTCTATTGCATTTCTAATAGCTTTGTATTTCTTCATGGCTGTTGCATTAAAATTCTGCATATTGGATTTATGTACCGCCGTGAGAGTATGATTTATGGAATGTAGTTTTGGAGGGTCTTCCTGCATACATCGTGCGAAGGTTTAAGTTAATAATTTTTATTACTTGCTGTTGTTGCATTTTTAAGTTTCCTGCTGCTATTTTCCCGGTCTTATAACTTCGGCCTGTGGCCATATTTCCCATTTCTTTCTGCAGTTTTTTAAATCTCTTTCCTGCAACCCTTATCTTAAACCAAGTCTAGAATAGTGAAGGGAACCAGCCCACTCTGGAGATTGGTCTGGGAGCCATTTCTTGCTTCCAGCCTTTCAATGTTGGCCAGGTCTAGGGTGCACTTGTAAAATCCTTTCCTGTGGCAGATTTTGGACCAACAGTAATAAACAACATAAAATCCAGATAGCAGAACCAAAGTCTATTCATTCAGCTAACCTTAAGAAAAATAAACAACAGAGCAAAACCCATACATACATGAAAACAACTGAATGTAAAACAATAATCCACTTGTATTGTAATACGAATCAGATTGTACATGTAAGTTGTAGTGATTGGAGAGTCAACCAATTAAAATGCATTACAAACATACATATATAGCCTTCCAAGAATGGTTGTTGTAAGTTTATTAATATCCACATTAATGAAGGATGATAATGCCAACGTGCAACTCATCCGTATAACCTCTTAGCAATTTTTTTTTCCATGGATAGAACACCTTCTATGGCATCAGGATAGATTGCATTGATTACATATGCTCAAGCCCTCTTCAGCCATTAATGAACTTGAACCTACTTTTGCTCGAATACGTCTACCCAAGATCCGAGGAGGTTGGATCACATAAATTTTTTAACTACAACCTATCACACCAATTCCTGGTTAGGTATATTATTATCCATCTACTCAAACCTTGAACCCATTGCCTTGACATTGTTGGTGAGAAAGGAAATTTTAATCCTATTGCCATAATGAAACTTCTCATATGTTGTTGAGAATTTGGGCTATTCGTACCTCTATCTGAAAACTACTTCTACACGATATGGGCCTTCACGCTGGATATATGGTTTGATTCTATCCCAATTCTCTACCTGATTTCATCCATTTTCCTAGGATAAGGAATTGGGGTCTACTAGAAACTATGAATTCTCCTATTTCTTCAACCAATTTAGTATTGAACCAACTTTGGGTGGCATTTTTAGGTTGTGCTTATGAATCCTACCTCTGAATTCTTTGCTCATGTTGGTTTGTTATCGAGTGGTAATTTGGGATCACATTGTCTCCCATTATCTTCCTAAATATTTTCCCACTCTAAGGGTAGGGTTTTGTGATCGTATGCTAGATGCTACCTATCAAGACTTTCGCCTACCATAGGACCTATCAAGGTGGACTTTTGGGAATTCCTGCAATGGGGTCTTAACATGATTCTCTGCCTAGCACCCTTTTTCACTCTCTCTTAGCAATTTGGGATGTGCCTAATGTTTAGAAGTGAACATGTTTTTTTGACAGCGTTATATGTAGTAATTTTTCACATTAACCTCAAACCTTATATTTTTAGGGAGTAAGTGGATGTAGAAAATTTACCCATAAGTATATTCTATTATTATATTGATAGTGGCACTATCATCTACCATGACATCAATAATATAAATACCTTTGCACAAAAATTTATCTTCTACAACATATGGGTCATCTTCTACATTGAACATAATGACTTCAACCTTCCTCCTTTATCTAGAACTAAATATGCTACATAGCTCCCCTAATTTTATAATTATAATAATAGTTTTTTCTTATATGTTATTTTGATGGCTTACTTTGACAAATTCTCCATGATTGAGTATAGTGCATGACCTACTAAGATTGAAAAATATTGAACTCTTAGCTTTCTTTTCCTTTTTTGGGGCTCTTATTTCTTCTTATTGGACTTCTTTACTTCATTGAGAGTGCTACGTGCCATAGCATCAACTTCTATTTTATTATATTCAACAAGATTAGCAATTTTAACTAGGGCTTCACCCTTATCATTACTCTTTGTTCTTGAAGCAAGTGTCTTATTAGGGCAATTTTTCTTATAATGCCCTTTCTCTTTGCATTTATAGCAAACTAGTTGAGATAAATTATTTCTAACATCCTTATCACTATATTGGGATTTTTGAGTTCCTATGTACTTTTCATGCAACAAATTTATTGCAAGCTATTTCATAATTTTTATTAGATCTTTTACTTCATATAAAAGTAGAGAAATATAAACTTACTAGTGTTTCTAGTTTTGGAATTTAGATAGAAGTTGTGAGAGTGACTGGTGCTAGTGGAATTATCTCCTCTATAACATTTTGTTATTACTTTGTAACCTCATATACATATTGGGTAGTGGTAGGTTTTTCATACTTGATGTATGGACTAATGGTTTCCTTGATATGTATTACAAAGCATGTTATCGACATCCTCCATGGGTTATTAGGCAAGTTATTTTGTAACTAGACTTCCACCTTATTTGAAATATCCTATACTAGTACATAGTAGACACAAATTTATCTTTAGGTCCTTGAGTCAGCTTCATTATCTTCATTGTCAAGTCAAAAATATTTTTGGCATGCATTGTACTTGATCATATTTTTACTAATCTCATCCAATGATTTATTGATCTAATCTTGCATCTTGTACCATATGAAAGACCCTCCATCCAAAAATGTGAGAAGGAACTCCACTCATTGCTCTATTTGTGTTAATTCATTATAAATGTAACTCCTTTATAGTCTTGAATTAAGGTCTTTGCATCTTCAAAATATTGATTTGAAAATATTGTAACTTTTTCCATCTTTACTACGACCTTGGAATCCTAAGTACAACCTTTCTTGGTGAAAGAGTTAGGGCTTATCAACTAGAAACTAAATATATCTACAAAGCATTACGAATACCTAATTTACTAGATTATACCTGTTAGTTTCTTACTCTAATTCCTCTAGTGTAGACACACCAATAAGAAAAATATAAGTCATATGGTAGACGATGATGGGATAATTACAAAATATTCATAAGATCACCAAAACATATAATTTTTTTACCATACTTCACCTAACAAGACAAGTACACCTATGAGTACAACAAACAAGTTCTATAAAAATGAGATCAACTAGTGGTAAAAATTAATAAGGACCATAATAAATAGACTTTACAATATAGTTAGGGTTACCATAGTAAAAATTAATTATCATGTAACACCACCACCAAAGAGGAGTGGTCCCAACAAGGGAACCAAAAATATTAAATCATGGCATGCACACAACACTTCCTTGAATCCTCTTCTTACTATAGTCATTGCACTTGACACATAATATTTGTTTTGTGGTGCTATTGTATCATACAACTCTCATCCATAATAGTATGGTAGAACCACATAGAAACTTGTAACTAATGAAAATATAATATATGACACACTAAAACCAGAAGGAACTTTATTAGGAATACAAAATTATATGAAATGCATACCCAATTTCCATGGTTGGGATAGGGATGCCCAACCCTGAGCCTTGGTCATAGGGGTTTCTCACATTAACCTCAATTAAAAACATGACCATTTTATTGAGCCTCCATCACCTATGGACTTGCCTAATGAATATGCTCCACACCCTCACTATAATAATCTTAGCCACACCTTGGATAAAGACACTCTTTTCTAGCTAGTCCTTCCTCACACATTAGACTCTCTATTACTTCCTTGAGCTCATAATTTCTAAACTCAAATTTACTTAGCTTACCATGAGGGTCCCTACCATTTTTATTAGATCATGATATATAAATATTATATACATGGGGAACTTTAGATTGACACATGAAAACACTTTTTGAAGATCTTATTTTTAGACTCTTTAATATCAAATATATTTTAGATATATTTCTTGGACTTATCCTATGATATTTTATTTTTCTTATTTTGTGGATGAAGGGGTTTTGAAAGGATCCCAAACCTTTTACAAAATGGATCCAAACTTCTTTAAAAGAAAAATCGAGGCTTGTAGACCACATAGAGAAAAAAAAGGATTACAAAAATCAACCAATTCACAACTAGCCCCAAACAAACAAGAAGAAGATAAAATAGACCAAAACTAAACCAAAGTAGCCTAAGGTAGCTCAATCCCATGTAAGGGAGAGCAGACACACTGGCCAACCTAAAATTGAAAATATTTTTAGAGTGTATACTATCTTCTTCAAAAGAAAAAGGTTGTCCCTAGAGAAGAGGTAAAGAGATAACATGTGCTTAGGAGATTCTTCTGCATTGCCACATAAGTAGAGCCTATTTGGGAGGATTGTACCTCTATTTTGAAGATTGTCCAACATAAGGCATTTGTCTTGGACTGCCAGCTAGAAAAAATATTCACCTTGGGAATAAGGCCCTTCCTCCAAACCTTACCCATAGGAAACCAGGGATCAACATCTACATCTAACAGGGAATAAGTTGACTTAACTGAGAAGCATCCATCATTTTTAGCAACCCAAACTAACTTGTTAGGCTTTTCTCTATTGGTAATAATGATTCACCTTAGTAATTTAGTCAACTCTTTATAAGCTAATTCTTCATCCTATGACCACATAGGTAAAACAAGGGATTTCCAGTATTTCCTACCCTCTACAATATGAATAAAATCACATACCTTTAACCCAAAAGCAATATCCGTGATTGGTTTAGCCAATATCAGGTTAGAAAATGAATTCAAAGGTTGATCAACTATCCAAGTATCATTCCAGAAGTTTATGCCTTAACCATTTACTAGTAGCCATATTCCACCCAACCAAAAGTCAGATAGACTTTTAACAATGCTTTGGTAGAAAGTAGAACCATGGGCTTGGTTGAGATATGAAAAAATAAGTCTTTGTTACCTAAATATTTGGCTTTCAATATTTTGACCCATTTAACATTCTGAGTCAATCTCCAACCCTACTTGGCTAGGAGAGCCTTATTCATAGTTTTTTAGCTTTCTTAATCCCAAGCTACTAGAATATTTTTTACTACAGACTTGGTCTCAAGAAACCAACAAGAACTTTTTCTTTTCTTTAGCACCTGACCATAGAAAAGACCATTGGATTTTCTTGATTTTCCAAAGGATTTTACCTAGAAACCTAAAAAGAGAAAGGAAGTAACTTGAATACCCTAAAGAATTAAATTAATCAACATGGCTTTCCCTGCTTGGCTCAAAAGCACACCTTTCCAACCTATCAACTTCCTATTAGAACCTTGAGGTTCTAATATAATTTTAATAAATATATTGATAAATAATTGATATGAATTTAATAAATAAATTTAATATAAATATCTGAATCACTGGCCACTTCGAGGGGTCTCCCTCCTTGCCACTTATAGGGGGCTCGCTTCCTCCTTGCCACTTATAGGGGGCTCCCTCCTTGCCAATTCAAGGGGCTCCCTCCTTGCCACTTATAGGGGGATCGCTTCCTCCTTGCCACTTATAGGGGGATCCCTCCTTGCCACTTATAGGGGGCTCCCTCCTTGCAACTTTGAGAGGACTTCGTTCTTAGAATTTATGATTCCATATTCTTCTTCTTGATGATTTACAATATTGCTTGTACACATATTTATACTACCCTAATCCTAACCCTATTTCGGTTCATATATGACGATTCATAATAATAATTAATTATACTATTAATAATTAATAATATAATAATGAATTATACTATTAATAATTAATAATTAAATTAATTATACTATTATTAATAATAATGAACGTTAGGATATGGGATCCTAACACTTCCTCTGGACTCTATCCACCATAGAGTCCCAAAGAGAAGCTTTAATACCACCCTTGAACAAAGGCATTCCCAAGTACACCGAGGGGAGGGAATCAATCTCACATCCTAGAATCTCAACATCTCTCCTCTATCTTTTTGGGGGCGTACTAAAGAATTTTTATTGCTTTTCTTGAAGTTAACTTTTTATCCTGTAGCATTCTCAAAATCCATCAAGATAGCTTTAATCACTTTAGCTTGAGGAATAGAAGCAAGAAAGGAAAGCAAAATATCATCCGTAAACTGGTGATGGGAAATTGGGTCCACACCATTTGCTAGGGTGATACCCACAATAGTAGGGTCAGCTTTGAGAGCTCTACCCAATGACTCCGCCAAAAGGATGAATAGGTAAGGAGATAATGAATTCCCTTGTCGGATTCCCCTACAACTTCAAAAGTAATCAATCGAAGATTTGTTTATGATAACAAAAAATTTTACAGAGGAGATGTAGGACTTAATCAATATTACCCACTCCTATGATATTTTATAATTATATTAGATAGTCCTAATATCATATGTCTTTAGAGATTTTTCTTTTAAAATTTTCATATAATTACATAATATTCTAAAAATTACTTTTGATTATCTTGCATTTCTAGAGATATTATTATTTACAACATATCTCTTCGACAAAAACACTTGACAAAAGTAATTTACCATGATAGTGACACTTTTTTTTTTTTTTTTATTGAACATCATTTACAAATATCAGCGCTCTTTTCGAGCAAACACAGGAGGAATCGACCTCACAACCACATGGATAATAATAACCAGGCAACTGCCATTACACCAACTGCCATAGTGACACTTTTACTATTCATTGTTGTTTTTTATCATAATATGCCCTACCAAAATATTCTCTTTATACTCCTTTTGTACAAACATGTTATTATTTAATGGCCATGTAACATTCCCATTAAAGCTACTTTATCACAAACATCCAAATCCAAAGAAACTACCAAACATAATCTTCTATGACAAACAATCCCACTATATGTTCTAGATGCTTCTTTTACTCTACACATGCAAATAACATCATATTTTTATTTATTTTTATTTCTTAAATATACTCACACTTTATTAAAGTCTTCCAAATAAAAATTAAAACCATACCCTACAATATCCCACAAAAATTAACATAAATGTTTTTATAAACACTACCTTAATTTCCAAGAAGCTTTTTATTTTATTTTTAATTACCATTTAAACATTATTATGTTATTTTTTTTTAATGTGTCATGTCCACTCGATCCGACTTTCGCCTGATGAAGATGTTTCCACTTATGCTTATCATAACTATCTTTATATTAAAGGTTTTTCCTAAAACATTTAATGCTTTTTTTGATGAAAAGCTAAATTATATTAATAATAAAGTTTAACATGAAAAAAAAGTGGTGGGTGGTAATGATCACACCCCTAGAAGAAACAAACCAACCCTAACCACGGGTTGGGAAACCACAAACCAGAGCTCACTACAAACTAGGCAACATCAATCAAATAGGTAGTGAAACTTGTATGCAATCAAAAAGTTTGTGGCTACTCGTCTACGTTGGAGTCCCATGGAATGGCCAAGGTATGTGGTAATCCATCTGTGTGTCCCTGATCCTCATGAACATTTGAATCTCCCCAGCCCTGTCCTCGAGATCTATCAAGCTGGCGATTATGAGCACTTATATCCCCTGCATTCCAGGAATGATCCTGTGTGCCACCATTAACTTCCACTAGCTCATCCCAGGAACCTCTGGGTGGAGAACGTGATGGTGATTGAATTGGCTATGCATTCCATCCATCATTGTAGGTAAAATTGTCATGTCCCCAACCTCCCTGTGCATGCACCAGACATGGCAGTTGATGAGACCTCGATCGGGAACAGGACGTCTGCTGTGCGTTGTTTGGAGAAACCCTGCTAACTGAGCATGGTGCATTTTTCTAGTCATCCAAAAGTGCCTTCATGTGTGCCTGCTCAATGTCAAGTTTAGCCTACTGATTACAAATCTGGAACCATGTATCTTGAAACACCTCTATTTTGTCGACTAGAGAAAATTCATCAGAAGGATTTTGATGCTGAAAAACTATCTTGTTTCTAGATTTCCACATGTGAAAAAGAAGACTAATTTGAAATATGTGCCACACTTTGGACAAGGGAATAACAAATTTAATCTTATCCCCTAACAGAGCTTGCTGCCAAGTAAGGGATTCATCTTGGAATTGGGAAAAAAAAGACCATCCCCATTCCCAGGAACTCCTTGCTCTTGTGTAGAACCAAAAAATATGAGGAGAAGATTCATCCTCATTACAGAACGCACATTTAAGGTTTGCAACTCCCAAGTTCCTGAGTCTGTCTCCTAAGGGTAAACTTTGAAAGAGAAGGCTCCAAGCAAAAAAAGATTGTTTTGGCTCAAGAAAAGAAGACCAAACTATCTGAAATCAAGCCTTCCAACTAGAAATCGCCACTAGATCTCCCCATTTATCATTAAGTCTAGGGACCATTGGCAACATTGGGGAGAGCCACTTGTAACCCAATTTAGCTGAGTAATTCAACAATGGTATATCCGAAAACCAGGACCAATCTTTCCACCATGGCCTCTGAGAGTGCTGCCCACACTTGTGACACATGGAAAAGGGGATAATGTCAATTACTGAGTCATAAGTGAGCTTGTCACCAGTGCTCAACTGAAATTGTTGCTCAAAAAGTGGCCAAGGGATCCAATCCCTCGAGGTTTGAGAATAAAAATAAAAAACTGTAGATATACCTTTTTTAAAAAACTTTTGGGCATGAATCCATGGGACCTGAGCAAGAGGAGTTCCCTGAATGTTAATCATCGAAGACCACCAAATGTTTAAATAATTGATGGACAGTCCTTTATGGCCTCTATTCCATTTCCACTTAAGCCAAGGATTGAATTGCTGCCATGATTTCCAAATACTTTTAATCACAAAAGAACCAGATATTTTCACAAAGAATGGCATTACAATTAGGGAAGGGAGGTCAATTCCTCTCCAGGCTTGTTTGTTCAAAGGCAGCCCTGAAGAAATACAATGTCTAATGAGGATTTTCCAGGCCTCCGAGCCTTTAAGGGCTCGTATGATCCATTTGGCACAGAGAGTCGTGCCTTGTATTTTACAGTCAAACATGCCCATTCCTCCTAAAGCTTTAGGTAAACAACACATATCCCAAGCAACCCGGTGAAAACCTTTCTTCTCAGTTGAGTTTGCCCACAAAAAATTCCTCAATAGTCTTTCAAGCTTAAGGTAGCAAGCTTGTGAAGGGACCCAACAAGAAGAGTAATACACATGAGTAGAGGCAAGGACCTTAGAAAAAATCTAGAATTTTCCTGCCAAAGACATCTTTTTAGTAATCCAATACTCAAGCTTTTTCTCAACTTTCTATAGAACATAGTTCCATAACTGAACAGGGGAACCATAAAATGCAAAAGGGATCCCTAGAAATTTGAACACTTCTCCTGGCAAAATCCAATGCCATTGAAACTTTGCTAGCCAAGGAGGGAGTGGGGTAGGGGACTACCGATAAAAAGAAGTTTTTCTCCATTGAATACTAGAACCAAAGGCCTGAAAAAAAACTTCCAAACATCTGAGTGCTTCCTTCACTAAATGTTCCTCCTCTAAAAGAGTGAGAAAAGAGTCATCAGCAAAGTGACCATTAATGATCTGACCTTGGTTATCAGGGAGATAAATACCCTTAATTTTGCCCAAAGAAGCATGCCTAGCAAGCAAATATCCAAAGGCTTCAGTAGCAAGGATATACAGAGAAGGAGCCAAGGGACAACCTTGTCGAACAGATCTGAACAAACCGATTGGCCTAGTTTGATCATTATTCAAAGATAAAATAGTCGAAGCATCCTTAAAAAGAATATTGACAGATTGAACAAACACATGCCCAAACCCTAAAGACTATAACATGGAAAGAATGAAGTTCCATTCAATTCTATCATAGGCCTTTTCAAAATCAATCTTCAAGAAGAGGGCTTACTGACCACACCACCTAGCCCATTCCATACCTTCCCAAACTGCAATGACATTATCCAAGATATATCTGCCTTTAATAAATCCTGTTTGCTTTGGCCTAACAATAAGAGGCAACAAGGGTCGAAGTTTCGGAGCTAGGGCTTTGGCAATAATCTTATAGCTGACATTGAGCAGGGTAATTGGCCTCCAATTTGTTACACATTCAGGATCCCCATGTTTTGGAATGAACTTGATATTACCTTGGTTCAAAATTGCTCCAAGAGAGCCACTGTGCATGGCTTCAAGGTAGACTTTGTGTAAATCAGAAACAACAAAGTCCCAACAGGCCTTGTAGAATTCACAAGGAAATCCATCCAAGCCTGGGGCATTCTCATTGGCCATTTTAGTTAATGCTGAGGCAAGGTCATCAACAGACAAATACTTTTCACACTCCTCTCTTTGAGCTACAAATATTTTGTTAGGGACATCATCCATGCAAAGCTTGAGAGCTTCATCCCTCTTTGGAGAAGAAGAATAAGCAACAAAAACTTGAGTGTAATGCTTAACAAAAATGTCAGCAATACTGGGTAGAGAAGTATGGCGAATACCATTGTCCACAATAGCTTTGAATTTAGTGGCATTGCGAGGAGGACGTAACTTTTGGAAGAATTACTAAGAAACTCTATCCCCAATTTTAAGCCAATGTAAGCGGGCCTTGATCTGAGCAC
Organism: Wollemia nobilis; assembly: GCA_028583015.1. Lineage (NCBI taxonomy): Eukaryota > Viridiplantae > Streptophyta > Pinopsida > Araucariales > Araucariaceae > Wollemia > Wollemia nobilis. Next base: position 6,439,960 of record JAQPPZ010001069.1, on the reverse strand, counting down.
CTTTAGCTTCATAGAGCTCTGCCACCTTGAGCTCATGACGAACTCCGAGCGAGCATGCCCCCGCAAAACAGGACGAGAGGGTTGGCTTCAAGCCTACAAGAGGCTTTTGTCGGTTCGAGTGCATAAAGCAAGCAAAGAATATTTTCTAAACTCGAGCAACTTTCTTGCCCAAACTATGAAGAAGGGTCGTGGTTTGGGATATAGCATCATTCCACCACTCAATCCATCCTTCTTCACCAACAGGTCTGTCCCCCAAATTCTAGACTCTCTGAATATGACACATCATGGAAGAATGCTGAAGAAAGGATGTGTTAAGAAAAAACTGAGACTTAATACCCTGAATAGGTACCACAGAAGATAGAACAGTGAACATAATTGGGGAATGATCAGACCCAATAGTACCAGCAATAACCTCCACAACTGGAGCATCTCCATGCTTCCGATGAAAATGAAACTGGGTATGGTCTGACAACATAGCTCTATCTAAACATTTGAGAATCCTTGCCCGCCCAACTTGAAAGTTATTCCAGGTAAACCAAAGGTGCTCATCAAAAGAAGCAGGAGAAAGACAGGAATTAGGGTCAGACAGACATTTTTTTTTTCATAAAAAACCAGGCTTCACGCTCACCAAGGGCCCACCTGTGGTTTAGACCCCCAATTTTATCAGAAGCATGCTCAACCATATTAAAATCTCCATAGATGATCCAAACTGCAGGAGGTAAAGAAAAGGCACACCATTTCCAAAGTAAACAGCGCTCCGAAGCACTATTGGAGGCATATACATTTAAAATTCCAAAGGACATTCCATCAAATTCAAGCAAAATCCAAACAGCCTGGTTAGAAGGGTCAACCCCCCAATCAACAAAATTCCCATGCCATCTATCGACCAGGAGAATAACAGCACCACCACGACCAGGAGGGTGCTTGGTGGAAAAATTTTGACTACTAGGGTAAATGAGCGCACAGGCACACTGCAATTGGAACTCAGTGATTTTAACTTCTTGCAAGAAAACGATATCTAGGCCCCCATACTTGGTTGCACAAAAAGTAATATCATCGCGAACCATGTATCTTCGAACTGGGTCCATCAGTCCTCTAACATTCCATGATAGAAAAATCATTCTGACCTGTCGAGGATCAAACTTCCTCTGACCTCATCAGAGTCACCCAGAGTAGCAAGTGACTGAAACGAGTTGCTAGAAAAGCTTCCCAGTTGTCGATTTTTGTCTACATGCAGACCCTGCACTGGACTATGAGACCTTCGGCTTTGGGCATTCATGCCTTCTTTTTGCTCCAGTTGGTGAGCAACCATGGAGACAGAGATGATACCATCATCTTTAAGAGCCATCGACATATCTTCAGCCACAACTGCTAAATTGGAAAGGATTTGAGTACTTGGGGAAGCATTCTGGGATGGAACTGGGACATGCAAGGGTGGTTTGATCACTGTGGCTTGAGCATAGGAGCCAGTAGGTTGGCCCCCTGATGAATATGGACAGAGGACTGGCCTCCCTGAGGGCCTTTACCAGGGACATGCTTGCCTTTCTTGGAGACCACATTCCAGTCACTGTCAGACCCATCTTTGGTTGGCTGGTTTTTCTCATTAGAAGCTTGATTAATAGGGGTTGGGCCCTTGGATTTAAACTTATCTACCAATAAGGGGCAATCTTTAATCTTGTGTGTGGCAGACTGGCACCTGTAGCAAGTGTTTTGCAAATTGACATACACCACTCTCTGGTGGATATTAGTATCACCTACCTTAATATCAATAAATTCCTTGAGGTAAGTGGCCAAATCAATTTTCACACAAAGACGACGGGTAGGCCAAGCATTATAGAAGCGCTGAGGCTCTTCACATACAAATTCCCCAACTTTCATGGCAACATCATGAATAAATGGGACCAATGCCATTGGCAAACCTGGGAATTCAACCCACACAGGGACAACAAGAGAGACACCATTGGCAACCTGGAAATTCTTGTGCCATGGTTGACAAATAAGCAAAGTGCTATGAACATAACAAGGACCCTTACTGAGAACTTTTTGACACACTTTGGATCAGAGAACCGAATATGAAAGAAACCTTTGGTCAGGTTTTGCACAGACTCTACAAAGATACCATATGGGTTCCAATAGCTTTGAAACCAGTTTCGTAGAATTGCATCAGAGGGGATACGGCCCAAGAAATAGCCTATGACAGTATTTTGCTCTGGCCAAGTACAAGCTTTATTGAAACTATCGAGGGGAATAGAAATGTCTGGCACATTACCTTGTGGAACACCGTGGGAATGAACTTCCAAGGTTGCTTGCCCGCCATCCTTTTCTCCATCGGCTTCACCAGACGATGAACCAGGAGAAACCAAATGTGACATTAAAAAAAAACACAGTAACTCCGCCCAAGGCAGATCAATGATGGAAGGACAAAGTAGCAGATCCCGTCCACTGGCACATGCAGCACTGTGACGAGGCCAAAAAACACACATGCAAACTATGAATGCAAAGAAGGCTCGACTCCTCAGGATGAGTTGCAGAGCAAAACCCTAGTCATCCTTGTAATAAATAAAATCTTAATGCTTTTTGGTTTGATGTTGAAATAAATAATTAATATAATTTATATTAAATTTTAAATTTGGATTGGTAAAAAGGAAAAAATAAAATTTTTAAAACCCTTCAATAAAATAAATAATAAAAAACAATCATTTAAAAAATAATATATTATTTATTTAATAATTTATAGACTCTTTTAAAATAAATTCATACATAATATTTTAAAATTTTTATTTTTATGTAATAATTTTATAAACCTTAAACTACCCTATTTTAAATACATCTTAAGAATACAATATTTTATAATAATTACATTCATATATGGTTCCGATGTGATAATTTACCACCTTAACTAAATTACCCTCTAGCAAGCAACCGCCAGTAGTTGGTTATGTTAACACACAGCTACTCAAATAACACGTTCTTTATATTTTAAAATTCTATATAAATTAAACTATCTACATATGCTAGATCATACGCCACTTCAAGTTGACTATTATGCTCACATCCATCCCAATATCTTTGGCCTTGACTCAGCTGTCATTAAATCATATGACACCATGACAGTTATATCAAAATGACCTACCTTTGCGTGTTTACCTTTCAACGTGTGAATATATGTCTTTAATTAAGACAACATGGGAAGTATTCTTAAAAAAATTGTATTATCTTAGCAATACATTCAACTTTTTTAAAGATAAAAATAAAAAATTTATATTAAAATTTAAATTAATAATTTTTGTAATAGAGTTTTTCATAATAATTAAATAATAAATAAATAAATAAATAATTTAATAAATATTTTAAAAAATTATAAAGGTTTATATTTATTTTATTTTAATAATACAATAAATTTCTTGAATAGAACATCAAATATTTTTCATGTTTTATATATTTAAAAAAACTATGATAGTAATAAATAAACACTAATGTACATGTGGGTAAGTTGAGCTGTTTCTACATAGTTCCGAAATTCTTTATTCCACTTATTATTGAAGTCAACAAGGACTGCACATATTCCCAAGTTAGTTGTAAATGAAAACGATAAAACTAGGATTGGAGGTTTATGTTTTAGTTTAAACTATTGAGTTATATCTATACAAAGGGCTCATCGCATTATAATGGTGCAAGATAAATTACATAAGTATATAGTAAGGTCATATTTAATTTATATAAATATATAGGATTTTTTAAATATTGATTTATTTATATTATATTATATATTATTATTTTTAAGAGTTGTGATGGATTGATAAGTTTTGTTATTTTAGGTTTAAATTTTCTTCGAGATATATATGTTAGTGTAAAGATAGTAGTTTGATCTAGTTACATGCCTTTTAATTTGTATTTATTTTTTTGAAATTTAAACCTTGGTATGAATTACTTTACCTCTATATTTCAACCATAAAAATATAACCATATTAAATATATTTAATTTATATAAATAAAAAATATATTATCTAAAAAAATTATTTTATTATACCTATTATATGAAAATATATGTCTAACAAATTGTTTATAATAACAAATATAGGGATGCGTGTTTGAAAATAAACCTTTAGAAGTATAAAACTACATCTTTGTTTCGTGTGTTTGAAAAAGTCAATGTCAAATTCTGTTATAGAGAGTGATGAATGCCATTGTTTTTGGTAGGTTTAAAAACCAAACCTCATTAATTAGTTATTTTAAACGACTTTTAATAGTATAAAAACTAATATTTTGATTTAAAAGTTGTTAACTCAAATATAAATATAGGTAAAAGTGTTAAATGTTGTTTTTCCTTGAATTCTTAAAATTCTGGATTTAGTTTAATTGTGGTTATGTGGGTTTGGCTGTTTTGTTTTGTTCTAGTTTTGGATATTTTATGTAGGTTGATTTATTTTACCTGGTTATGATGTAAAGTTATTATGTGAGGATATTTGGTTCTTCAATTTTAATTTTGATTATGGTCTAGGGTTTTGGCTCTTTAAGATACTTTCTGTTCCAGATGTTTGTTTTGGTTGTTGAGAACTTTATAAGAAATCAGAACTTCAATGAATGAAGAATCGAATAAAGATAAAAATTTGGAAAAGATCGTTGGAAATGAAGATGGGAAAGCCTTGCAAGATTCTGCTGTTCTCAGAGTGCGTAAAGTGCACTGGAAAGAACCGCTCCATCACAATATTGAAAGCTTGCCATCACCGATGAGGAGAGAAAGAAAGACAAGTAATACATCTATTCAAGCCCAGACAGGTTTCATGGGGTGTTTGTTTGGAGGGTGTAAAAAAATAGAAGTCTCCGAGAACACAATTATTAGTAAAAGAGATATGGAATCGTTCCAGCACAAAGAAGGCCAAATCAGCATTAAAGATATCATAGTAGAGGGGACGCCCAAAACAAATTGAATGTGAGGATAGTACATTCTTTGACCTAGAAAAATAAGGTTTATTTGTTTTACAGTTTATTGGTATGATCTCATTGTTTGGGCATACCTTATGTCCTCACTGCGTTAATTTCATGGGTGGCACCTCCAATCTTCGGTTTTCTAAGATTGGAGTTTTTGGTTAAGAATTATGTCTTTTATTAGTTTTATTTCTTCATATATCTTTGCTAAATATTTTACTTTAATCTTTTGTTTAAGTACTTAGAGTTATAAAAGTATCAGATTATTTTTGTAAACAGTTTTAAATCTTTTAACTATGCATTAGTTTCTTTGGATTTATAGATTGTTTACATGTATTGCCTATATTTATATGGCAAACAATCATCTTGCCATAGAGGATTGGTTGAAAAGTCTTACTTTTTAATGGGATGGAAGGAATTGATTCAAAGCCATAAATGAATGAAGCTAGATGGTTTTCTTAACCAGGTTATCTAAATACACAAAATAGAGGTGATCAATAACAAAAGGAATTTGAAAGGAAAAACTATGGCATATGTGATGAAGACCATTGGATCCACTTCTCTCACTCTAGGAGAGGGGTTTGGTGTGATCCAATTTTTTCTTCTCTCATTCTAGGAGAGGGGTGAGAGGTTTGGTGTGATCCAATTTTTTTTTTACTTTATAACACGGGTTGAGCCTGTGATCCACTGTTGGACATGTGTTTGTTCTTTATCATTTTGTTTAGATACTTTTATAAGTTATTTATTATGTTCCTTGCCCTATGAAAAGAGGACAAATCAATGCAGGTAGTTTAAACTTATAGAATGAATTATAAGCAAACATAAAGAGCTTTGAAAGGAAAAACGATGGCATATGTGATTAAGACCATCAATTTTGTATTACTTTAAGACAAGGCTTGAGCCACATTTTGTATTACTTTAAGACAAGGGTTGAGCCTGTGATCCAATGTTGGACATGTGATTTTTCTTTATCATTTTGTGTAGATACTTTTATAAGTTATTTATTATGTTGCTTGCCTTATAAAAAGAAGGACAAATTAATGTAGGTAGTTTATACTTATAGAATGAAGTATAAACAAAAATAAAAACGGTGGCATATGTGATTAAGACCATTGGATCCACTCCTCTCACTCTAGGAGGGGGGTTGGTGTGATCCAAGTGATCCAATTTTTTTCTTTACTTTAAGACAGGGGTTAAGTCTGTGATCCGCTGTTGGATGTGATTGTTCTTTATCATTTTGTTTAGGTATTTTTATAAGTTATTTATTAGGTTCCTTGACCTACGAAAAGGAGGACAAATTAATGGAGGAAAAATTAATGCAAGTAGTTTATGCTCAAACATAAATATATAGCCTTTGCAAGGTTCAAAATTTTATTAATGATATCATTTTTTTTTATGGTAAGTTGGAATTATATTACATGCGGGTTTTGAAAGGATGCCAAAAACCTTCTTACAACACGTCAAAAGACCAAACCGAGGGTTAAAACCCAAATGACACATCCCACCCAGTGGGAGACTTATTACAAGGATGAAGATAAAATCCCGTCTAGCGGGAAACATCCGAAGACCACCACAAAGGAAATCCCGCCCAACGGGAAAAACCGATAGTCAAAAAGGGAAAATCCCGCCCAGCGGGGACCCTAGCAAATTTAAAAACCTTCCCAGCAGGGAAAACAACAGAAAAAATTACAATCCCGCCTCGTGGGGAAAAAACCACACAATTTGGAAATCCTGCCACGAGGGGAAAACAAGCATGTTTAGGAATCCCACCAAGTAGGAAAGACATGCAAACCCTAAACCAGCATGTTTGAGAAATCCCGCCTAGCGGTAAAACCAACAAAATTAGAAGATCCCGCTTGAGAAAACCACCAAACCAACCCTAAACCGGGTGTGAAGGGTCCTGCCCAGCGGGGAAAAAAACTAGCAGCAAGGGAAGGTCTTGCCCCGCGGGAAACCCAACAGCAACAGGAAATCCCGCCATGCAGGAAAAAAATAGCAGCATGCCCAGAATCCCACCTTCAGAGAAACCAGCAAGAGAAGGCGAAACCGCCCAGCGAGAAAAACCAGCAGTATGCCCAAGACCTGCAGACAAACCCACGACCCCCCATCGGGGAAAACCAGCACGCCCTGAACCTGTAGAAAAACCCGCGAACTCGTGGATCCCGCCCAGTGGGAAAACCAACAACATGCCTAGAAGAACACAACCCCTGTCTAACAGGAACCCCGATCTGGGATGCAAGCTGCAGAGAAGAGACAGGGAAGCTGTCCCGTGAGCGTCCATGACTGAGAAGGATTTTGACGGGTAGAAAAAATAGCGAAAGCCATTGCATTGTAAGATCTTGAGCCCCATCCCAAGATCAAACCCTGCAAGGAAACAAGCCATTAAAACCACCACCAAGAAAACTTCTAGCCCCACCATTGTCTGTCAGGGAATGGATCCAAGGAGAGATGTAGCTGCATGCATGGGCACCCCCAGAACCCAAACAGAAGACTACAGAAAGATCCCTGAGATCCATCCACAAGAACAAACAAACCCCGGATCTACAAGGAGATATCGAAGACAAGGGTTTCATGGGGTGACTGAGAAAACCATCTACGGGAAAAGGCACCCCCGAAGCCAAAAGAACGCAGATGAAGATCCCGAGCAGCAACCAGAAAACCAGAGCCAACCCTCTTCCAACAGCCCCGAAAGCACGTTGGAAACCCGTCGAACCAGGAAACTCAGGGCAAGAAACCACCAAACCCTCCTTGCAGACCAACAACCCCGTCAAGAGGGAAACCTAGAAACTAGGCCTGAAAGCAGACCCAGTAAGGGGGCAAGGAAATGGAGAAGTGGGACTGGTCAGTCCCAAGGAACCTGGTGCTGAAGCCATCCCTCCCTTGCCCCCACCGACGGAAACCCTCCCACTGGTGATGATTTTAATGATATCATTTTTATAGTTAATATTAAATTAATATTATTTGATATATAAATAATATTATTTTTATTTGACCTTAGGATTGGTGAGTGCTCTAAAATTACAGAGTTGACAAAGCTTAAAAATGAACTTACATATGTTTTGTTTCTAGAAATTCTGGATAGTTACAAAGTTTGTGTTTGAGGATATGTAGAAAATGATTTAAGTTTAAAGAAGTAACAGAAGAATTAATAAGAGGTCTTGATTTTAATATAATTTTACTTTTTATTTATTTATTTAATTTTTTTATTAAATAGGTTTATAAGTTATGTGTGGTGGTAGTTGTTATGATAATCTGGGTTCATAGGTTATGGTTGAAGTTTAAGTTTGTGTTCAATGCTTCTTGCATAATTTTAGATTTTTACAAGCCTTACACTTGAGTTTGAAATGATATATTTTCTATATATTGGTATTAATGCACCTTATATTGATATTGTGTTAGGAACCTTTTATTAAAATAATAACATCCACATATTCAAGAAAAAATATTTTAATATGAAATGTAAATACAAAAATATCATAAATCATAATACAAAATCATGGTCCTTTTCAAGGGGGCAACTTCCATCAATACTTTGATTTTAGTTATGCAAAAATATACATTCATTTTTACCCCTCTTAGTTTTAAAGACTTTGTAACCCTACCTAATGCTCAAGGTTGGATTACATGTAAAATACCACCCGAGCTAGAATATTCTACCAAAAAAATAGTTACATTCTTTATAACAATTACTTAAAATAGCACCATTTGTCTAGATGCCTCTAATGCCATAAATTCGTACAAAAATTGTTCCCACATTAATAAAATATATTATTACATAATAGTGTTAGGATGGTGTCCTAACATGCTCTTCCCCTTCAAAAATATTTTTCCTTAAATTTGAAGATAAAATTTTTATTATTGAAGCTACTAGAAGGACTTGCAAGTGGCATATTTAGGTTGTAATCCTCACCATAAAACAAGAATATTAATGATGATACGATTATGATGGGTGCACAATTTTTGATCCAAAATTTGTTTAGACTCAATATTGATAGATCCTTCATCTAACTTTGATAATGTTGATTATACTTGGACCCTATAGTCAATGACCTTGAGAGAGAAGACATGAAATATTAGGTAAATTTTAAAAGTGACTAGAAGGACCAATTTGTAGGCTATCAATCTAATCCATTGTAACACCTAGTAAGGACCATAATATTTGGAAACAAGTTTTTGGCATCCACAAAGCTAGAGAGATGATTGTTTGTAGGGATATAGATAGATAAAAATCATATCGTTGACTTCAAAGCTATGCTCAAAGTGGTGTTGATCAAATGGTTGATGCATTCAGTTCTAGGCTTATAGCAATGAAAAATGACACCCAAAAGAAATGATAAAATAAAGCAATATGCAACAGAATGATTTTTTTATTTGTATTCAATTTGTATGAGAGCCTTTCTCTCATATTTTTACAAAAATGATATACCTCAAATTATAGGGGTTTGATTACAAATGACATGCTTGCTTTGAGTACAATGGATAAAAGGAGAAAGAAACAGTTTTGCAAATAAAATAGATATCATGAGTTTTCCTGCTATAATCAAGATGGTGACTGGGCTTGTGTATCCTCGTAGGACACCCTTGCTTTAGCATCTATCCAAAAACTTGTCACCTACATGTAAATCCTTCAACATTCCAAGAGTTAATAGCACCTGAAGGACTTTTACTATGTAAGGCCCAATTTGATAAGAATAAAACTAGTTACAAAACCTTGAATATAAATACATGTAGAATACAAAAGCAATGCAATAAACATAAATAATAAAAAACAAACCTTATTGTGTCATCGATTCTAATATGGGTCTGAAATTGCTTGATATAGGCCTATGCAAACGTGGGTTGGGTTTGGTACCCACAAGGTACATTTGGGTAAACACATGCTACATTTATGATTGGTTATATGTAGACTACATTTGGTACTAAGAGGTAGAAGGGCTCCGATTGATGGTCCTCGGCTCTCATGGTTCGATATCCAAGAAAATTGTGATCATCCTAGCATGATTTTGATAGTGTGATAGTGTTTTTCTTGTCCTCCTTTTGTGAATGAAGTTATGGACTATTTTTAGGATTTTAAAGTGAGGGGATAAGGATAGGTGGAAATCCAAGGTAACCAAGTGGCAAGGACTAGGTATCCACCTATCTTGGGTGGTTAGAATGAGTCACTTAGAGTGTCTCACTTAGGTGAAGTGGTGGCATGTGGGTAGGTGAGAGTACAGTGAGGTGTGTGAGATGTAGTAATGAAATATGTAATGGTGGTTAGGATACTTTTCAAGTGGAGAGAAAAGGGATCCTAAGGAGATTTTCTAGATTTTATAAATTCTAGAAATTAGAATAATGTGTAGGAAAATACACCTAAGTTAAACCTTAGGCATATTATTTTATTATGTAGGACCTAAGGGGTGCAATGTGAATGGGTTTTATGAAGAACTAGAGTTCGGTGTCTATAGATACCCCTATTTTGTACTATGTTGTGTAAAACACAATGCGGTACAAAAATAAGAGACACTTGGATTTATTGGATGGAGAAATTAATTTTGGTTAACTCGATACAAAATTTGATGACTTTTGGAAATTTTTATTTTGGCTTACCCACTTAAGAAATGAATGGGTGAAAGACGAAATAGATGATATCCATGAGTCGCTTGACCAAGTGTGGATGGTGGGATAATGTTTTGTTGGATGCAAATATTACAAATCAAAATCAATTTTGATTACCCCAAGTCTAGAGTGGGCATGCATCATTGAAACTTTACTTTTGGTAGAATGATAAGCACTTACAATGTGGTAGGTGGACTAGCCAATGAGGGTATGCATGTGATACTGGAATCGTTTGGAAGTGGAGGTCAATTTTATGACCTTGATTGTAGTCATCGTATGTAAACCCATATAGTGGCATGATGCATACCAAAGTGGTTAAAAAAAGTTATACTATATGCCCTACTAGAAAGGGGTTTGATGATAGCATTTGACAAAGTTTCTTGGAAATATGTGACTTTGAAATTGGGTGATTGAATATTAAACTTGATTCAAGACACAATTGATTTTTTTTGTAGAATAGGTCATGATAAGTTAGAAATGAGATGGACATATGGTAAAATGGGGCATTTTTATTTATTTTTATTTTTTTCAAAAGTGTCATTATCGTGATTTACCCATCCTATCGGATTGCATGGATAACCAATTTTTGCAACCATTAGATGTTGAGTAAATAACTACATACAAGGTTCACTCAAGAATCCAAGTTAGCTAATCTATGACACAAAAGCAAATCCTAAGCTAGTGTAGAGAAGAAAAATCTATTCTAGATGTTTACCAAAGGGGTTTGGTGCCTCTAGAGCCTTTTGAATTGATAGTGATCAAAGGTTTTTGGTTCCTTTGGAGCCTTTTGGATTAAAAATGACCAAAGGAGTTTTGGTTCCTTTGGAGTCTTTTGAATGAATTTACCAAAGGGGTGTCTCCTTTTGATAGGGATCCCATGATCATACCGTATCATTTAAGGCATTATTTAACGTTATATGACATACCATATCATGGGATCCCTATCACCTTTGGATATTTTTAGATTAAAAGTGACCAAAGGAGTTTGGTTCCTTTGGAGACTTTTGAATTGAATTGACCAAAGGGGTGTCTCCTTTAGAGCCCTTTGGATTGAAAGTGACCAAAGAAGTTTGGTTCCTTTGGAGCTTTTTTTTTATGGAGTGAGGTAAAGAGCACAACCTTAAACCTCATGGTTGAACATGTGGTGGAACGAGTATAATATAGATGAAATACATATTAGATTATAATGATTAACATAGATTAGCATATGTTAGGTGAATGAATGTTAAAACTTAATTTATTATTACTTGAGAAATTCATGGACTATTATGTGGTAAAATTTATCTTAATTGCTTAATCAGGGACACCAACACAGTAATACTAGTTTGACTATATGATGGAAAATGCAATGAAATATAAGATATGTGCTTTTCCAAAGGTTTTTTCCAAAGACTTAGACATCTTAGTGACATAAAAAAAATCCATATACTAATATCTTGAATTCATGAGATACTAATGGTGTCCTAGTAGAGTCAAGTCTCTCAAGGATCAACTATGTGTGCAGTCAATGTTCATTTATGATCATGAGCATGGATAGACTAATCAATTGTAACATATGCCAATAAGCTCGCTCATCCATGAGCATAGATAGGATTTCTACTCCAAAATAGGTTTTTGATAAATTTAATGCAAAATTAATTTTTGCATATTTGATAGTTATTTGAAGAATTTGATAATTGCAAATTGATTATTGAAATTCATTTTTAGAGAGATAAGACTTTCTAATCCAAAAGCAAATGTTTGAAAATAAATTTGAAATTTCTGGTTGAATGCATAATTGATTTTTTTTGTATATTTAACATTGAATTGCAATCTAATGTTTGGAGAGATAAGGAATTCTACTCCAAAAAGAATTTAAATAAATTGAATTATTGCATTGGAAAATTAGATTGATTGAAGATTTTGTAAATTAAAATTGTTTATTTGAAATTTGGGAGACATGGTCTTCTTCTTCAAAGAAAGTAATTTGAAGAAATTTGAAAGTAATTAATTGAATAAATTAAATTTTTGGAGAATATAACTGTTCAAAATTTTGAAGGAAGATTGTATGTTCAATTATTTGACAATCATTCGAGAAATTGATCTAAATAAAAACAAATCCATTATAGGAATGGGTATTGATGATTCAATATTTTTATGAAGATATGAAGTATTTATCAGTATAACAAACATAGGGAATATCATAAAGGAACTTATTCAAAATCCTAACTTCAAATAGTGTGTAAGCCAAAGCAAGAGAACAAAGACACAAATTAGAGATTGAATACTACAATATTCAATAACCAAATAATGCAATACAAGGGGTGTTGAAGAGTATTACATTATTTGGTACATGTTAATGTACCCCCATCATACCTTGTGGTACAAATACAAATATTGTATTAGGGTGTGAGTTTATAGTTTAGGAATGTGATTTATATTTCCCCTTAATGGATGTGTCTATGTGCAGGATGAGCACACATGGCATGTAATAGAATGTGCATATGTATATATGTAGGAGTGATAAAAGTGTTATAGAATAGAGTGTGTAAGTAAATAAATAATAGTCACATATACAAGTGGAAATATGATAAGCCAAAAAGGATGTGAGGTTTATCTTATGTGTGGAATAGAAAAGGATGTGAGGTTTGTCTTACGTATGGAGTAGAAAAGGATGCATTATTTATTGGATATGAGAGGAGATCAATAGACAAACAGTCCAAGAGTCACCTTTTCTAATGTATTAGAATGTAGAGCAAATCTCAATATTGTATATTTATCAATAATATTGTGAATATTTTCATTTAGTAATATTGGTATATTGTTGAATGTTATGTTAATTTATATGATATGATATTTGTGTGCATTGATATTATTATTTAATTAATTCTTCATATATATATTATATGATCTTGGACATTGATACCTATGATAATCGGGCTAAAAACCAATAGACAAGATATGGTTTTTGATTAATCATTAGGTAAGTATCTAAAGGGTAATTTTTGAGTATCTTTTTGTCTATATTAATTTTAAGTGAGGTGCTTAAAGGACCCTTTTGTATAGTAAACCTATTAAAAGCACATAAATTACTGACCTATTAAATGCACTCTCTTGATTGGTCCCTTTACAAACACTTGTTAAAGGCATATAAGTAATTTTTATTTAACAACTCATAATTGAGTGACCTATTTAAAGGCACACCACTAATTGGTCTTCTGAGATAAGTGTAAAAAATATGCAAGATTTATTTTTGGATTACCCAACGGGAATTTTCCTTTTAGATTTCCATGATACAATAAATGTATAGCGATATACAAGTATGTACAAGAGATTCATCCGTAGATATAATTGATATGTTTATTTAAAGATACATAATGGATTTAGCCTATTTAAAGCCACATAAATGATTGATATATTTAAATTCTCATAATTGATTGGCCTATTTAGAAGCACTCTTTTGATTGGTCTAATTACATACACCTATTGATTTGATGTAATTTAGTTTGTGAGTGCTTAGATATTAGTTTTTGATTATTTTAGAAGTGCACTTGATGCCACCAGTTGGGAGGGGATTTCTTTAGGCAACAAAACTATTTTATTATCCTTTATGTCTAGAGTACCTTTAAGAAAAATGCTTAAAGGACATTGTTTACTAATCATCCATTAGATGAGGGGCTTAAAGGGGATTATTTGGTTGATATTCCACATACTAGAATAACTTATTTAAAATCACATGATTTGATTGGATTATTTAAAAATACATACTTTATTTGGCTTATTTAAAGGCACATAATTTGATTTATTAATTGTAAAAATACATAATTTTATTGGCCTATTCAAATGCACAACCTTGATTGGATTATTTGAAAACACATACTTGATTGGATTATTTAAAAGAACATACTTGATTGGCTTATTGAAAAGCATAAAATTTGATCTAGTCTATATAAAGTCATAGACTTGATTGTTATTTAAAATAATATACTTTATTAGCTTATTAAAAAGCACATAATTTGTTTTTGTTAGAATTTCCCAAAATAGACATGCACAACATTAAACAAAATATGAAGAAAGAGTAGAACTGATTGATTTATTCCAAGAATCAACTTTGTATAAATAGCAAAGTTGATCATTGAGAGCCGTTGGATTACAAAAACTCATCAAACCTGATGAAGACACCACTGAGTGTTCTCCTAACACATAGAGGAGTGGAAACTCAAGTGTGTCTATCCTAGTAGAACTTAAGAGAATATTCACTTATTCTAAACCCCACCTTAAGTGATGCTAGGGGAGTTTTCTACAAATGAGTCCCAAAAACAATGTATGATGAGGTACTCATGTACAATGACTTCTTTTTGAAGAGATGGTAAAAAACCTATGTGAAAAAACATCAATTAGAAAGGAAGTAAGGAAGAGGCTTGTATTTAGATGGCGAAGATTGTCCTCTTAATACAATAAGAATGATGAGTCCCGGCAACATGGCCTAATGAGGTACTCATTTACAATATATATAGATGGTGAAAAAACCCCTTGGGGAAAAACCAACTATCACAACTTTTGAAGAGATGGTAAAAACCCTATGGGAAAAACCATCAATCAAAAACAAAGTAAGGTAGAGGCTTATCTTCAGATGGTGAAGATTGTCCTATTAATACAATAAGAATGATGAGTCTCGGCAATATGGCCTGATGAGGTACTAATTTACAATATATTTATATGGTGAAAAAAACCCTTGGGAAAAACCATATTTCACACAAAAAATATCCAAGATAGAGGTATGTATTCGAATGGCGAATATTTTCCTCATAATATACATGTTGTTGGAGAGATGATAAAAAAAACACAAGGGAAAAAACCATTCTCCAAACATTATAATGAGAGGTGGAAGACCTCTATGTCAATGTAGTCATATTACTCCAAGTTTATCTCGCAACTGAAGGTAACGCGAAGAAGGAAATGACTTGGTTAAGATATCTGTAATTTGATTCTCAATTGGAATATAGTCCAAGTATATATCCCTATTCTAAATATGCTACTGTATGAAGTGCATGTGTATCTCAATGTGCTTGGTGCACTGATGCTCAACCGGATTGCGTACAATATGAATTGTGCTTTGATTGTCACACAAAATATTTATAGGCTTTTCATGGGAGAAACAAAATTATATTAGAATTTAATGAAGCCAAAGAGCTTCTTGACTAGCTAAAACTACTGCCCTATATTCTTCCTCTGTAGAAGATAAGGCTACTGCTTATTATTTCTTGCATAACCAGGCTATTGGTGAAGAATCAAGGCAAAAAATATAGCCTAAGGTTGAGCATATGTCTTCTACTGAACCTGTCCAATATGAATCTGTGTAGCCAAATATATCCATGGATTTTCCCTTATATAAGAGCCCAAAGTTCATAGTTCCTTCCAAGTAATGAAGGATTCTTTTTGCTGCTTGCTAATGACTGAAGTGAGGTTGATGAGCAAATCTAGATATTAGGCCAACAACATATGAGATATCTGGGTGAGTATGAGTAAGGTATAACATACTTCCTACAAGTTGATGGTATAGAGTTGCATCACATAGAGAGGATGAGAAGGAAGTACTAAGATTAATGCTAGATTGAAAAGGGTAGAATAAGGTTTGAAATCTATCATTTTAAACATTTGAAGAAGATCTAGTGTGTGCTTTTTTTGATACAATGAAATTACTGCATCTATTTGACTAATTTGAATCCCAAGGAAGTAATGAGCTAAACCTAGATCAACCATTTCAAAATTTTCAGAGAGGAAGTCTTTTATAGTATGAATGTGAGTGAAGTTACTACCAGTGAGAAGAAGATCATCAACATATAGAACAAGAATGGTGATTTTGCCTTTATCTCTCCAAATGTAGACTGTTTTATCAGAATCACAATGAGAAAAACCTGCGAAGAGAAGGAAGGAGTCCATATTTTCATACCAAGATCTATGGGCTTGTTTGAGGCCACAGAGAGACTTTTTTAGCCTACAAACAAGAGAGGAGTCTTAAGTGAAACCAGCAGGTTGTTCCATGAATATTTATTCTTTTAAGTCCCCATGTAAGAAAGCACTTTTTACATACATTTGATAGACAAACCACTTTTGAGAAGCAGCCAATGTAAGAACCAGTCTAATAGAATTTATTCTAGCAACTGGAGCAAAGGTTTATACATAATCAATCCCTTTAATTTGAGAAAAATATTTTGCTACTAGGCGAGCTTTGTGTTTGTCTATTTCTCCATTAGGCCCATATTTTATTTTGTAGATCCATTTACAACGAACTAACTTCCTTCCTTTGGGCAAGGGAACTAAATCCCAAGTTTTGTTTTTGATCAAGGAAGACAATTCATTTTCCATGGCATCATTCTATTCTTTAATACTTGTTGCTTCTTTGAAGGATTGAGGATCAGAGGAAATAGACTGACAGACAAGACCATTGCCTATGGGGTTGGTTGATCTGGTAGATGGAAGATTTTGGATGTAAGGAGTATCTTCTTTAACAATGGTGTGAGCCCATTTTGGCATAGTGGAAGGAGTAGAAGGATATGAAAGACATTGAGTTGGAGTTACAGGTTCTTCATTTTAATTATCAATTTCCAAGTTAACCTCGAGAGTTGGCTCTTCATAATATTGAGGTTCTACTATAGGAGAAGGCTCAATGGAGGAAGAGGGGGATTGAGGATCTTTTTGAGGGAATGTTTCATAAAATTGGACATTTCTATGGAAAATACCACATGATTTGAGGGATGAAGGAGCCTGTATGCTTTTATTTCCTCACAATAACCAATAAAAATGAGCTTTTTATTTTTCTTATCTAGAGCCTTCCTTTTCTTCTTTGGGATGTGTGCCCAAGAAATACACCCAAAAATTATGAAGAAGGAAACATCTGGTTCTGATCCAGACTATGATTCTTCAAAATTTAAATGGTAAAGAGTTTTATGAGGTGTGTGGTTTTGAATATAATTGACAAAGTTAATATCTTCTGCCCAAAAAACTTTTGGAAGATCTCTTGAATGGAGCATGCAATTTGCCATTTCCTCTAATATTCAGTTTTTCCTTTTTGCAATACCATGTTGCTAATGACTATGGGATACAGAATGTTGGTGAATTATGCCATGATTTGATAGAAATATTAAGAACTCATTACTGCAGTATTCCTCCCATTATCCATGCAAATTTGCTTGATATTGTAAGAGACCTGATTTTCAACTAAGGCTTTGAAGACTTTAAAGTGGGATAGAACATCACTTTTATATTTTAGGAAGTAGACCCAAGTTCTTCTATAAAAGTCATCAATAAAGGTCAGAGCATATTTTTCTCCTTTAAAAGAAGGTTCAGGAAAAAACATCAAGTCACTATGGATTAGTTCTAGAGGGGATGAGGCTTTTAGAGAACTACTTGGGTGGAAAGGATCTTGATGTTGCTTTCCAAGAGCACATCCAAGACAAACTCCATCAATAGAAGAGACTTGGGGTAAACCTATTACCATATCATGGGTGCTCAATTCCTTTAGGTAGTTGTAACTAAGATGACCAAACCTTTCATGCCAAATTTTGCTTTCAAGATCTCCATAAGACACAAAATAGGATGCCCCTTCTGGATTTTTGAATCATTTGAAGTGAAATAGGTGAGTGTTGTGATCAATATATCCTTTGACTATGAGATAATGGGGTTCTTGAAAGTCTCTTATCTCAATTCTTGTTGGAGATAAGATAATTATTTTTTCCTTTCTAGAAGTACAAATTTGATAGATGGAGAGGAGATTTGTGGTAATGTTTGGAGCCTGTAGACACCAAAACAGCACCAATCCGATTATGTGACTACAAACACTGATCACATTAACACACACAGCCCCCAGGGTAGCCCCCAGAGGTTAAACAGTGGTTCTAACCACTTACACAACAGTTTTGCAAGTCAAAAATCAATTTGGCACCTTTTAGACACTTTATTTCTTATTCGTCCCACCCAGGGACGAGTGCGAATTTGTACTCGTCCTACCCAGGGACGAGTATGGATTTATACTCGTTTCACCCAGGGACGATTATTAGCGCTCGCTCCGGGGTGGGACGAACGCCGGGTTTGACCGGCAAAAAGTCGGACCTCGGCGCATGACAACTCGGAAGCTGCCACTTAGCTTTTCTTGCATGGCATAGGAGTGCGAGTGAGTTCTTTTGACAACTCATATTTGCCACTTAGCTATCCCTTCATTGCATGGGAATGAGAGTGAGCTTTTTAAGACAACTCGGATTTGCCACTTAGCTATCCCTTCATTGCATGGGAGTGCAAGTGAGCTTTTCTAAAACATACAAAGACATGCACGAGAGGCAGTTAAGAAGCCCTTGATCAAGAAGAAGTCTTTCTTTCAAGCAAAAAAGCATTCATGCAAAGAAACACTTTTGCATGTTAATTCAAAGAGACCCCTTGGGTCTATAAAATGGTGAGTTTCCTCACCCAAAAGATATACCGAGCGAGGAGCATTTTGAGCGACGAAGTGCTGCTAATTCATTTACTTGCGATTTGTGTTTTCAACATCCATAATCTCTTAATCGAAAGAGAGGTTATTGGGTGACTTTTGAAAGCACGAATCAAGAACCAACACCGATTTTTCTGACCACAATATTCTACCAATTTGTCGACAACACATCACATCGGGTTTCGGACCCATCCTAAGCGGATTGGTGTCGAAGCAAAGTTTCACCCGTGGGTGGTTTGCCTTCGGGCACCCTCCCGCTTTATTTCTTTTATAGTATTTAGCTAGTTTCATGTTTATGCTTTTGTCAAGTCTTCATTTCATTTAGATTCATTTTAACCATAGTTAGATTTATCTTTTATTTTTCATACACAGGTGCTACTGATTCTTTGTTTGTTTCTTTGAACGCAGATTTGTAGCATTGGAGGAGCGACGAGGAATCGACCTTTACCAACGCATAGCGGCGACGACGTTTTGGTTCGCCCATCTTATATGTGGGCACGCGGAAGAAGGAATTCCGAAACAAGTTGTAAAAGAGCAACATTTAACGCTCCTATCCCCTAAAAAGGAAGGAGACGCATTGTAACACGAATTCGCAAAGCATATCAATAAAAGGGCCGATTTTTATATTGCTTTAATATCTTGTGTTCATGTTCTTTCTTTTTATGCAATTTTCAATAACATAGGGTTTAAGCGTTATTTTAGTTTCATTTACATTGCAATTTTAGTTTATCCTTTTTGTTTCCGGAATCTCGTGCTTTCAATGGCGATCACGGTGGGACCTCTGTCCTCTATTTTTTTTAGGTTAACTTACTGATCTAAAATTGCTTGTTTTTTTACAGGTACCTATTTTTCAACATCAGACTATTATTCGTCTCTGCAAGTGACGATTACAGAATTGGTATTCGTTCCACCCCGGGACGAATAAACTATTCGTCTCACCCTGGGACGATTACTGTTCTGATATTCGCCTCACCCAGGGACGAGTATAATTCCGTGCAATTTTTAGAGCAAATCAGAAACATCCGATTAGGCAGAGAAGAGGTAGGGGTTTTTACGACTTCGTCAAATTTCTGTTTTTCTGTTTTTTGGTTTTCAGTTTGTATGGCTTAGGGAAAGATTTCTTTTTCGTTTGCCTGTTTCAATTTTGCAAAATTAAAATGAACCCCACACATCACGTGGTATTTTAAACCAAGGCGTTGGTCGTAAAACCCCAACCCTTGAGCAAGACCAAAGGTGGATTCCATTATCACTTTGGCTTGAGATATTGCATCCATTACCTCGATCGCGACTGTTGCTAGACGTAAATCCTGACGAAAGCTGACCGAGTGTAGCTTGGGGTGATTCCCAGCACGCGAGGATAAGTCTTCTATGGTAGGTGTCATAAACAGAGCGATTCCCCTTTCGTACCGCCTATGTTCCACGTATCATCTGCTCTCACGTACCTATAGTCTCCCTCACGTAAGGGCGGGTATATAGAGAGGTTGGTATATCGGTCCGGCAATGGTATATTGAAGGGGCGACCATTTTGGGAGTCATAAGAGCCTTCATAATTGCATTTAAACGTTTCACAAAATTTTCAAAAAAAAACAAAACAAACAACAAAAACACACTAAACCAGATTTAGGGCACACTATTAATCTTTAAAAGAGATAATCATTGCTTGTGTGTGTATGCTATTTTCTGTTTAGACAAAAAAAAATCAAAAATAAAAAAAATCATAAACAAAGATAAAAATCTACGCATTTTGTCACTCGCTCCAAAAGCTCCAAGGATTCCCGCAATCGCTTGGTCACCCCAAAATGCTCCAAAGGTGTCCATGAACCCTTTGGTCAACCCAAAAGCACCCTGAAGGTGCCCATAAGTGATGCAGGAGCATCCAACAAAATATGGGAAATTTTATATTTTTCTCTAAATTTTAGTGCATCTTGTCGGGGCCATAACTTCTCAACCGTAGCTCCGATTGACTTGAAATTTTACAGGGAGTTAGTTGGGAGAATTTTAAACAAATATAACTCCTTGGAATTCTATTTGCCCAGAAAAGTCAGTTTTCGAGGCCAAATTCCATCATCTAGTGCCCCGAAATTAGGTTTTAAAATTGCTTGCCTAATTTTTTACGCTTTTTGAGCTGTTCGAAGGCTAATATCTCCTAATGTATTTAGAGTTAGGACTTGAAACTTCATTTTTATCTTGTCTATGGTAAGAGGGATGCGCACACCAATTTTGGGCCCCATCTGACTCATTTCAATTTTTAGGGTTTTTAGTGAGACATCACAATGGTGTTCACCCGTAGCCAAGCCCACTCATGGGCAGACGCTGCGGAGAATGTCCAAAGAAGCACGAGTCACCTCCGTTATAGTCCCCAGGATTTGGTCATACCACCTTGGTGACCTAACACACAAGGCAGTCCCCTCCACACCTTAACGGAAAGGGACTATAGGGGCACCTCTTCTAGGGGCACTCCTGTTCGAGCATAGCACCCAACACGCACCCTCCCATGAGGGGTACATCCATAGGAGAGCTCCCTTAGATGCTTGCTATGAGTGGTCACCATGCGATGAAGCGCTAGGTCAACATAGGGTTCGACGGGAGGAACCACATGATTACACTATCCCTCCTTCACCCCCTCTAGTTGTCAGGACTACAAGGACAAATCACGAGCACAAGGCTCCTCAGGCGGGGCGAGCCAACTCCGCCCGTTCCTCTTTCACTTACAAAAGAGAGCACGAGGAAAACCCTTACCTTCCTCAAGAACAATATACATCGCAGGAGCAACATGCCTCCGCAATTGCTAGCTATCAGGATCACCTACTGAGGCCAAAGCCTCGGGGGAATGCCGCTACCCCCAACAAAGGGAGGCGGCCTATAGAGATCTCGGATCACCATGACCGGGATAGATATCTAGGAGAGGCATCTAGGCCTTCTAGACATGAGACGGTAGGACCAACTATCTTAGAATCTTCCAAGCATATTGCACGCCGGATGCAACTCACGCTACTTGAGCTAGAACAACAACAGTTAGAGCAATCGTATCTTCTAAATAAAGAGTGCCTTCGAGCCGGGAGGATGAGTTGTTACAACACACTATGCAGGTGAAGACTCCAACCCCTCGCACGCATAAGACAGAACATTATGAGAGACACAACTGGGTGCGAGATAGGTCTATGCGACCTTATCAAACGTTGCCCTCGATGCCTCCTAGACTTGGGCGGGAGGCCAATCCTAAGACCAATGACGGGCGCCTTCTTCAGGCACCCACCCAGGTTCATGGGCCACCCTCAAAAATTCTTCAAGAAGCCTCTAAGGAACCTGAGCGTGAAGAAGAGCGGGATGAAATGCCCTACCAAGGCAGAGGGGGTGCTATTCGGTCACCCCTCCCAAGGCCCCAAGTTCCCCACAACCTGCAACGGGAACAAATCAAAGAGGAGGAGCTCAAATCCCCCGATACAAGCAATGCGCTGCCAAAGCACTTAGAGTCGGTAGAGATCAAGATTTTGGGGTCCCAAATGCCCAACTCATGCGAAACTCCTCTCAAAGAGGATCAACCCCTAGTTGTAGAGCTACCTGATGACGAGGTCTTCCATATCTCAGAATCACCAGATTTTGATGAGCCTGACTCTCTCGCCAAAGATGAGTTAGCATATGCAATAGCACCAGGGGACCCGTTCATGTTCGACAACACTAATTCACAGGTGGTCCCCATGGATGAGCATCACAAAATTCTCCTAACATTACTCCCTTTGGAGGCTCCCATCGAGCCCGTGCCATTGCCAGAAAATCTGGTCCCCCCGTAAAGCGCAGAACAACCCCATGGGGACCATGTCAATCTGCTCGAGCCGGAAGAGCCTAGCATGTCGCAGATAGTTGTCGGGGCCAACGAGGGCCTTTGGATCATCGACAATGATTACGAAGATGAAGCGAGATGGAATATCTCAATCATGCACGACGACACAATCACCCTGTAACCCATGACGAACTAATGGCCCAACTAGGCATAAGACTAGGGCATGAGTGGCGCATAGACCCAGCCCATTGGCATCACATGTTGATTCCGCTCCTTTGGGAAGATCGCGAGCAACTTCCACCCAGAGATATCATAGCACCATCAGTGCCGAGGGCGGACCCTGCCCTCCTATCCGTGCATAAGGCCGATCCATTCGTGCCAATTCCTACAGAGCCAGATTCGGTGCACATAGATCATCAAGCTGGGGGTACCTCTATTCCCTGAAGAGCAGGTGGGTTACACCAAATGCTCCAAAGGTGTCCATAAACCCTTTGGTCAAACCAAAAGCTCCAAGGATTATCGCAATCGCTTGGTCATCCCAAAAAGCTCCAAGGATTATCGCAATCTCTTGGTCAACCCCAAAAGCTCCAAGGATTATCGCAATCGCTTGGTCATCCCAAAAATCTCCAAGGATTATCGCAATCTCTTGGTCAACCCCAAAAGCTCCAAGGATTATCGCAATCTCTTGGTCATCCCAAAAGCTCCAAGGATTATCGCAATCTCTTGGTCATCCCAAAAGCTCCAAGGATTATCGCAATCTCTTGGTCATCCCAAAAGCTCCAAGGATTATCGTAATCTCTTGGTCAACCCCAAAAGCTCCAAGGATTCTCATAATCTCTTGGTCAGCCCTAAATGCCCCAAAGGTATTTATAAACCCTTTGGTCAACACCAAACGCTCCAAGCATTACCATAACTACTTGGTCAAAATACATATTCAAAAATCAACAAAAACAACACAAAAAATCAAAATCACAAAAACAATTGCATTTCAATTCCATGCATACTCATAAAAAAAAAATCAAAATCACAAAAACAATTGCATTTCAATTTCATGCATTCTCATAAACATCAAAATCACAAAAACAATTGCATTCCAATTCCATGCATTCTCATAAAAATCAAAATACAAAAATATAGGTTGCATTAAGCATTGCATCCATACATTGCATACTTCGATAGGTCATACAAGTCACAAGCACCATAGACAGTCATTATTTGGCAATTCCATCATTTCCACATCAAATCCATTTTCATAAACGCATACATCCAGCATATCACCCTTTTATTTTAGCATCGTCAGTTGTCGCCTAATGTATATAGGGTTTTCGTCATTCAGATGTCTTTAAATTTCTAGCCAAAACTGTACATAGTTAAACAGATTTTACACGGGAAAGTTTTACTTGGATCACGCCTTGTTACGTAGCATCCCAACACAAATTAACACACATATAAAAATTCCTAAGTTGTGTGAACGAAAGATGAAACTTGCACAGTAATCCCGGTTACCATAAGCGAAACGGCTATCTTGCTTATCCCCCTGTGCAAATGACCCTAGGAATGTTGAGAGTTGGCAAAAGGACAAGCATCCTCCCTACCCAATTCCCCATGAATCCCAAGTTCTCAAAAGTTGCAAAAACATCAAAAATTTGCAAAACGTCAAAACACTAAAATTTGACATCCTACAGTGCACACATCAAAAGGCACAAATAATAGTGATTCTCGTCACTCCATATTCAAATCCCTTACTCAAAAAAAAAAAAAAAAAAAACTAAAAAAATATACGATTACTATCATAAAAATAAACAGTGATTTTATCACTACAAAGGAGCAAGTATCCCAATACAATTGAAGAAAAGAAGGGAGTCCAACTTGAATCCCTGGAACTCTCAGCATTTCGACAGGTCATGAGGCAAGCTTCGATGCCGGTTTGGTTGATAGCCTATCGGTCACTGGCGGTAAACCTCCCGCATGACGATATATCTGTCACATTAACTTGTGTGCAGATCAATGTTTGCATGTGGATGAGCTAGCTTATGGTATCCTAGATAGCATCGCAGATTAATCGACTAAATACAATAAAGGAGTTAGTGGAGCTAATTAGGTGATCCTCAGTACAGGTTCGGTTGAAAGCCCATCTAGCACTGGCGGTATCTCGATGAATAACACATAAACGAACTCAATTGCACACACAGGGATGTGAAATAACTTGGTTAAATTCAAGTCGGATTTAGACCTTGTTTAGAAGTCTTGTGAGATAAATGTAGAGTCTTGGCTAGTTAGTTAAAATATCTGAATCTGAGAAAAGCTTAACTACATTTTAAAAACAAGCTGTCACATTTCATTCCGTACATCACCATCAAAACATAAAAAAAATACAAAAACAAAGTTTTCACATGCAAAGTCATTCCACAAAGTCATCCCATTAGTATAGCAAGTCAGTCAAATCTTGTACAGTCTATGGTGCATCGACACATCATCAACAACTCATTTCATTCATTCCATATCCATACATCATACAAATTAGAAACATCACATTCATAATCACCTCTGCATACATCAAACACATACATAAAAAACACGCCACAAAAAAAACAAAAAAAAAACAAACACAACAAAACAACCAAAATATAAAAATGACAAATGCCAACAAAACCACTAAAAATTGTCGGACAAAAGTGCTCTTGCACTTAACCTCCTGGCATAAGAAAACTGATGTCGGGGTCTACCTTGTCGCTATCCTACTCCCCAAGAAGGCTACCATAGCCGGACCGCTCCACGGGAAGATGGATTTTTGCCAATGTTAACCCCAAATGGCATCCCAAAATGGGTTCACACCCACCAAAAATAGGTCAGAATGTTTGGAAACTGCTTTCGCATTAAACGGAAAACATCTGAAGGCACCCTCACTTAAGTCATCTTGGGTCAAGCGACTCGTCGCTTTTCTCATGGCAGTCATTCCTTCATCGATTCGTCGCTTGAGGGGGTAGTCACACTTAAGTCACCAATCAACAACAATACACCCAATCACGGCAATAGCATGCATTCAAAGAATCATTGACAAAGACAATCACGCTCCTGCTTGGGGCAGCAAACAAGCAATTATCACAAACCGATTAAACACTTGGCATTCCCGAAGCATGAACACAAGGTTCCCCCGTGGATAAAAGGTTGCGCCCTTTGCCTATTCATGGCTGATCAATGTCCAAGCTCAAGTCACACCTCACCAAAACAGGTTAATACTTGAAATCAAATTCCTTAGCTCGTCAGAAGCAAGGATTCAAGAATGCATGCCCTTTTCATACTTGGGGCATCAAGAGTTGGTTAGGTTACTGAGAAACCCTAATCATTAGTGCTTTGGTTATCTATTTTTGCTCGGCGCTTGCGCCTTGCACAACGCTTCCCAAAAAGGGGCATCTGTAGACACCAAAACAGCACCAATCCGATTATGTGACTACAAACACTGATCACATTAACACACACAGCCCCCAGGGTAGCCCCCAGAGGTTAAACAGTGGTTCTAACCACTTACATAGCGATTTTGCAAGTCAAAAATCAATTTGGCACCTTTTAGACACTTTATTTCTTATTCGTCCCACCCAGGGACGAGTGCGAATTTGTACTCGTCCTACCCGGGGACGAGTATGGATTTATACTCGTTTCACCCGAGGGACGATTATTAGCGCTCGCTCCGGGGTGGGACGAACGCCAGGTTTGACCAGCAAAAAGTCAGACCTCAGCGCATGACAACTCAGAACTGCCACTTAGCTTTTCTTGCATGGCATAGGAGTGCGAGTGAGTTCTTTTGACAACTCATATCTGCCAATTGACTCTCCCTTCATTGCATGGGAATGAGAGTGAGCTTTTTAAGACAACTCAGATTTGCCACTTAGCTATCCCTTCATTGCATGGGAGTGCAAGTGAGCTTTTCTAAAACATACAAAGACATGCACAGAGGCAGTTAAGAAGCCCTTGATCAAGAAGAAGTCTTCTATTCACAAAAAAGCATTCATGCAAAGAAACACTTTTGCATGTTAATTCAAAGAGACCCCTTGGGTCTATAAAATGGTGAGTTTCCTCACCCAAAAGATATACCGAGCGAGGAGCATTCTGAGCAACGAAGTCTCTGCTAATTCATTTACTTGCGATTTGTGTTTTCAACATCCATAATCTCTTAATCGAAAGAGAGGTTATTGGGTGACTTTTGAAAGCACGAATCAAGAACCAACACCGATTTTTCTGACCACAATATTCTACCAATTTGTCGACAACACATCACATCGGGTTTCGGACCCATCCTAAGCGGATTGGTGTCGAAGCAAAGTTTCACCCGTGGGTGGTTTGCCTTCGGGCACCCTCCCGCTTTATTTCTTTTATAGTATTTAGCTAGTTTCATGTTTATGCTTTTGTCAAGTCTTCATTTCATTTAGATTCATTTTAATCATAGTTAGATTTATCTTTTATTTTTCATACACAGGTGCTACTGATTCTTTGTTTGTTTCTTTGAACGCAGATTTGCAGCATTGGAGGAGCAGCGAGGAATCGACCTTTATCAACGCAAGCGGCGACGACGTTTTGGTTCGCCCATCTTATATGTGGGCACGCGGAAGAAGGAATTCTGGAATAAGTTGTAAAAGAGCAATATTTAACGCTCCTATCCCATAAAAAGGAAGGAGACGCATTGTAACACGAATTTGCAAAGCATATCAATAAAAGGGCCGATTTTTATATTGCTTTAATATCTTGTGTTCATGTTCTTTCTTTTTATGCAATTTTCAATAACATAGGGTTTAAGCGTTATTTTAGTTTCATTTACATTGCAATTTTAGTTTATCCTTTTTGTTTTCGGAATCTCGTGTTTTCAGAAACATAGAGAACATTATTTATAGAGCCACCATAAATTGTTATGTATATCTTTCCTTTTATTGGGATAAATGAAGAGTCACCCACTTCTATGCTACAAGTAGAACTAGAGGAGATAGCAGAGAATGACTCATCTGAAGCAGTCATGTGATGAGTAGCTCCATAATCTAGGAACCAGTAATTAGAGGAAGAATTGGAGGTTTTCCCTTGAACATTTAGGGATTTCCCTATTTGCTTTTTATTGTATATATTTTGATCCTTCATAGCTGCCTCTAGTTGTTGTAACCTTTTCCAAAATTTGTTTGTAGAATGACCATTCTTTTTGCAATGAGTAAAGGTTATGGGATTCCTTTCCTTATTTTTGAATTTTTCTTTAGAAGAGCTGGGGGCTACTAAGGCTTTTGAGGAAGAGAAAGAGGACTCATATCTTTCAATTTTATTTTATTCCCTAGTTATTCTATCACAAAATTCTTCTAAAGAGGGCATTTTAAAGGTTGTGCCAAGAGCATATTTTGTAGATAGAAAAGTGGTTGCAAATATTTGAAATGCACAATTTAGTTTAGAAAGAATTAAATAGATGTACTCTTCTTCAGTATTAGTCTTCCCACTGCCTTTGTATTGAGATTACTTCTTTGAATTTGGTGAGGAAGTCAACAATATTGCTAAAGTCTTCAGGAGACAAAGTTGTTAGTTCTGCTTCTAGTTGCATTGATCTTATTTGATCTACTTTTCCAAAAAATGTTTTTAGTTTCTCCCAAATTTTATGATGAGTTTTACAATCTATAATGTGAAACCACAAACTTTCACAAACATTAGAGCTAATAATACCCATTGTTTCATACATTTTCTCTTTATGAAAAAATATTTTATATTCTTTTTCAAACTCAGGTTGTTTTTCTTGTAAAATGTGTGTGAGCCCTTTCTAAGAAATGAGATTTAATTTTTTTATGAGTAAGAATATCAATTGTATTCATTGAATTCATTTTAAATTGAAGTTAACCTAAAGTTCCCCCATTTAAATTTAATTTGAGAATGCAAGGGATATTATTTACAGAAGCCTTAATGAAATACCAAATGCCTCAAAATTACCCGCCCTTACTAGAGGGAGACTATAAGTAATATGAGAAAAATGATATGAGTTTGAGGCTAATGAGAATAAATATGCCAATGTTTTTAAGAATCAACAAAAAACACAAAATACTTGCCCTAATGAGAAGGAACCTATAAGTATTTTGATTTTTATTGAGTAAATACTGATAAAGAGAACAAATATGCCAGGCTTATATATATATATATATATATATATATATATATCTTTCTCAAATACCCACCCTGAGTAGAGGGAAACTATAAGTATTGATTAGATATGATACTTGGAACATAGGCTATATCATCCTGACCTTTATTGGTAATCTTATTAACCCGCCCTTACTTGATGGAAACTATAAGTAAAATAAGATGTCCAATTTTGGTAAGTGGTGTTTTTGTTTGTCTTTATAATGTTTTAGAATAGTTTAAAATATTTATTTGAATTTTGAAAATAAACAATTATAAATATGAACTCTTTTAGAAATTTGTAATTGAGAAGATTTTATATAATGATATATTTAAAAAAAATATTTAAAGAAAATTTTAAGTTTTGTTAAATGGATCAAAATAATCAAACATAATATTTTATGCAAGATATATAACAAAATGAATTTCTTTAAATGAGAGTGTTATAAAAAATATAAATAGAGATATTTTTAGGCAATTTATGTATCTCTTATAATATTTTATAGAGATATGAAGATTGCAGACTCTAAAACAATCATATAGAAGAACACCCTTTTTGATAATATGAAATGAATTAAAATTTAACAAAACATATAATTTGAAGTTAGATTGTAAAAGGAATTATTTCTTTTGATGCAAGAGAGGGTAAATTAAAAATTATTATTAGAGAGATATCTAAGCAATATATATATCTCCTAAACTAAAAAATGTAATAAATTTAGAGAGATATGAAGATTTTAGACTCTAAAAAATCAAGTAAAAGAACACCGCCCCAAAATATAAAGAACGAATGGTGCAAAAAAGGCATCGAAACCCCCCTCGAAAAATATATTTTATTTAAATTCTTACAAATTACTCGTTTCCATTTCGTCCTCGAAAGAGGCATAGCAAAATATGAGTCAGAAATAAAACTAAATAAAATATAGGGAGTAAAAAGAATGGTTTTACCTTCAAAATTGAAGGGAAAAAAACATTACAATGATATTTTAAAATTTAACCATATGAGAGAATAAAACCAATTTTTTCACTAGCGCATGATTAGAGAAGACGTCCCAAAAATTTGAGAAGACAAAGCGAGTTTTGACGCCATATGAAGCCACTAGTTGTCTCAATTTCGATGTCTTGAATGCAGGTGAAAGGCTCTATCGTGGTCGTTGACAAAAGCACCGTTCAACCTGATAAGTTTCCTCCAGGGTTATGCATAAGGGGTTGGACTCAAAATGTACTTGTAAAAAAATGGAGATTCCTAATAAAAATAAAGGTGAATCATGGAGAATCCTAAGCATATCAAATCGAGCATCTTCATACCAAAATTTGGGGAATCTAAAGCCCTAAAATGTAATGTCATCTTTGGGGCTACTTTTAACCTATTAAATCATCTTATAACTTCCTAAAAATACCACCATTAGATCAATCTTGAAAAGATATTTCCAACGAGTACAAATATGCCTATGTTTGGATATATATTATGGCAAATTGACCATAAGAAAAAAATGGTCCTGAAAATTTTAGGCAAATGGGCTAACGTCGAGGGTCCTCATATTTGCCAATTTCTAATTTTTAAAATCCTAATATTTACCCAATTTGTGAATATTCACCACTATGCATAACCCTAGTTTCCTCTACACTATGGTCTTTGAAGATGTTGTCTACCGTCGAGGTCGCAGTTTAATGTCTTCGAAGATGAAGATCCGTATGCGAAATAACCTAAACCTACAGAGAAAAAGCATAGGCGAACAAGGAAAAAAATACCTACTAAAAATTGAAATTAATATATATCATATAAAGTGTCTCCTCTCAGTTCTTCGAAAGAGGTATTGAAGCCTACAACAAAGGAGAGTTAGACAAGATTGATATATATAAATTTGATCAAAATATTCTTCAACTTCTATCGCAATGCTTGAGTAAAATTATCTGCACAAATATAAGTAAGAGAATTGATAAAAACAATGTGAATCCAGATAAATAAATAGGATGGAGGAGAGTCATTTGCATATCAGTAACTGAGAGTGAATCCAAAAAATATTGGTGATTCAGATCATCTTGGTTTAAAGGCATCTTTGAAGGTGATCACCGAAAAAGCAAATGAACACCAGGGAGGAGCAAGATACGAAATATAATGACGTTAAATGCAACTTTTAGTGATGTAATAGCTCAAAATTTTTTTATAGGAGCACCAAGAATTAAATGGGGATGCCACGATTCATATCTCCATGAAATGAGATTTTGTCTTCGATGGTGTAACATATCATTGGTGCCCAAAAGTAAACGGGTGCCATGATACGATGTCTTTGAAAACTTCCTGAGAACAACGTGATGGTAGCAAAAAATAAGTTTTACCCTTTCAATGACGTTATAAAAGAGATTTTAAAGGAGCACCAAACATTAAATGGGGAGGTCACGATTCACATCTCCATGAAAGGATATTTTGATATCGATGGCGTAACATATCATTGGCACTTAAAAGAAAATGGGTGCCATGATACGATAGCTTTGAAAGCTTCCTGAGAGCAACGTGATGGCAAAAAATAAAATTCTTTACCTGCAAAAAATAACATTAGAGAAAGGGATATCCCTTTTTATCAAGCTGCTATATAAGTTAAGACTTGAAAAAGGGGTGAATTTTTTGAAAAAAGTATATATTATAATGGGTAATAATCTGGAAATAATAAAATTTACTCTAAGAGTCAAACAAAATTACTTCCTTCACAAGATAGAAGGAGGTAAATAAAATTCAGAATAACCCACATATATATTCCAAAAAAACATTTTTAAAACAAATCTTATTGAAGACTTAGATCCAAAAAAAAGGAGAAGCCAACATAAGAATCAAAGAACTAGCTCCTAAAATCTCCAAGATAGAATGCTAGAAAGATCTATCCTACTCTGGTACCATGTTAGAATTTTCCAAAATAGACATGCACATCATTACACAAAATATGAAGAAATAGTAGAACTGATTGATTTATTCCAAGGATCAACTTTGTATAAATAGCAAATTTGATCATTGAGAGCCGTTGGATTACAACAACTCATCAAACCTGATGAAGACACCACTGAGTGTTCTCCTGACACATGGAGGAGTGGAAACTCAAGTGTGTCTATCCTAGTAGAAATTAAGAGAATATTCACTTATTATAACAGTTTTGGCCTAATTAAAGGAAAATAAATGAATGGTTTATTTAAAAGCACATGCTTGATTGAATTATTTTAAGAGAACTTAATTTTATGGATTATTTAAAAGCACATTTTGATTAGTTTATTTAAAAGCACATAATTTTTTTGGCTTATTTAGAATCACGTAATTTGATGGGCTTATTTAAAATTATATTTTTATTAGCTTATTCAAAGGCTCACAAATAGATTAGCATATTTAAAGGCATATAATTTGATCATTCTAACTATTTTGTGTAACTATTTTTAGATTTGATGCCTCGAGTTGAGGGGAGACTACGCGTTATGGGTGATTTATTCCTACATGTGAAGGTGTATAAGTGGTGGTAAGTGATAAGGTGAATTGGGGTTATCATCATTGTAGGATATCATGGTGGTCATCATGCAACTCATTGCTGAGATGGAAGGAATTTGATAAGACTTACCATCAACACTATAAACATTGCAAACAAGAAAGTTGTACTATACAAATTGAGAGAGACATGTTTTTCAGATATAGATGATAAGGATGATTTATATTGAAAGTTATTGAAAAACATAATTTAATTTAAATTTATATAGATAGGGAGAGATTGATTCAAAATGAAAAATTGTTGAAGATAGATTGATTACATGAACCTTGATTTGTTTCCCAAATATGGGAACTAGGAAGCCCCCTTACATTAGTCACCTAGTGCAAGTACAATATGTAAATAAATTATACTAATGATGATCATCATATGCATCATTGTAGGTCTCCTATATTGATATGTAATAGGCATTCCAAGCAAATCATGCACATGAATGCAAATAAATGTAGTATGAGGTAACCATGCAAGTAGGCAATATTAATAATCAGTCAGTCAATGCAAACTTAGGCACAATATATTTTAAGCTATAGGATTATCATTTTAAATTTACTTTCAAATTTAGCTTAATCCATATAAGAATGATAAAAATATAGTTATAAGAGTGGGGTATTCCTATTGTATTTTGGTTTAAATGTGGGACACTTTCATAGTGAATGTAGTTTGCTACTCTTTAGATATCGTTGGGAAACAAATCTTGAAAAAATTTGAGATATTAATTTGAGGAAGACTAGGAATTAGAGCTACCAAACATAGGTTGTCCTCCCTTTATAAGGTCTTGTATCAAGCTTCTAAGGATTTTACGTCAATTGGCTAAGTGGTTGTCAACATGGTAAAAGGAACAATACTCATTAAGGTGGAATGAAGGGGATTTCTCCCTTTTAAGATCTACAAGCCTAATCGATGGAAGATATATAATTTTAGACTGAATAAGTTTCTCTAATATGGAAGAAGGAGGCTAATCTAATTTGGTATATTTTTATTTAGTTTTTTCTTGCTCAATCAAGACAAGTTTTTGGAAAGCTATGGAGACAATTATGTTAGTTTGGAAAAAATTATCAATTCTATCCATTACACCATGCTTATTCTTATACTTTTCTTTATGACTAATGGATTTTTGTCTTCCTTCATTATTTTTAAGTTGCCCTATTTTAAGGAGGGTTGTTTTTATGTATTTTGTCATGTCAACTACATCCTCAAAAGAGGAGACACTAGTTGTTTTCAAGTAGAATGCTAGTTGCTCATGAAGGTTACATATAAAGATGTGGAGAAGATCCTTTGGTTTGGGAGCATATTGGAATCTCCCCACTAAATCTTGGCACATTTCCACGAAATTGACAATAATTTTTTCTTTGGCTTGCTTAAGTTTGTAAAGATCACGAATGATAATATTATGTTCAACGTAAATTGAAAATTATTGATTAAACATTTTAAGAATGTCCTTCAATTTTTTGAGAGTGACATGATATTTGATAATACCACTCCAAAGTAGGGCCACTAAAATTTTTAGAAAATATTTTTATTTGAAGCATTTTTATAGGCTATGTCAATGCTTGTTGTCCTAAAAAGTCGAATATGGTTAACAAGTTCTTCTTTACCCCTATATATTTGGAATTGAGGTGTCTCAAAATTAGCAAGAAAAAGATGACTAGCCACAATGGGGTCTAACGGTTGATTATTAGATCGTCATAAAAGTATTTGTGTCATGATTATGATCCTTGGAGTGAGGCCATTTGGTGTTATAATTGCTCCAATTGTGTAGTTAAGGATTGAAGTTCAAAGAGAAGTGGATTCAAGGGCACATATAGGAGTAAGGATCTTGGGTAGTTAATAAAAGGATAAAGTTGAGGTATTAAAGTTGATAAAAATTAATTATGAATTAATTAATATTTAATTAAAATTTAGTATAATTGATATTAATTAATCAAGTTTCAATATAGAATCTTTCATCGATTTTTTTGGGAGGCTATTTAGTTTGTCAGACTAGGCTTTTTTAACCTTTGTAAATCCATATATACAGTTTTTTCCATGAATTTTGATTTCCTAGTGATTTTGTAAAAGATTTTCAACGTATTAATTCAAGATGGATTAATAGAAATTACAGGCAAGTGTTTTTGACATTCTTGTCTCCTATTTAGATCCTTTGATTGCTATTAATTAATATTTAATTAAACCTTAAATTCAAAAATTTCAGTTCTTTGCAGTTGTCAGTTTGCAAGCTTTTTGGTTTGTCAGACTGCAGGCTATTTGCAGCTTTTGTAAATCCATATTCATATTCTTTCGGGTGGTTTGGTGGTTTTGATTTTCCGATGGTTTTGTAAAGGCTTCTCAGCTTTGTAAATTCAAATAACTACCCAAAACCGGTGATTTTGTAAAGGTTTCTCAGCATATAAATTCATAATGGATCAATGGAAATCGCAGGCTAACTGTTTCACATTCTTGTCTCCTATTCGAGCCCTTGTCTTCACGTTGACTCGACTCGTAAAAATTTAGTGGTGGACGGTTGTTTTCTTTTGTTAAGGAGCCTGAATTGTTATTTTCGGAAGATTTATCTTCATTCCAATCCTCCTGTTCATTTTCCGTCGGAAGCCCGTCCAGTGTGATAGTAGGTCTCTTTCATCCCCACTTTTCGGGAATCTGGACATACAGGCCAGTCCCTTCCTGTGGTTTTCCAGTAACCAGCTTTTGTTGATCTGTTTCTCCGAGATCCCTTCGGAGGCTGACAAAGAACCATTGCAGATCTCTGCTCCTTAAGCCCGAATTCATCCCCACTTTTCGATAATCTGAACATACAGGTCAGCCGTCACCAAGATTATTTAATGGATTGGTAGAAATTTGGGCACTTATCAACATAATGTTGATAACATGAAACATGTCCAATAAAAATAAAGATAATAATCTGATTTGAATCCACCGCCTCCACGGCCTCAAGCATTCATCGTCTGCTGATGTAACAGAATTGGAGACATTTGACTGGAATTTCATTCATTTCCTGAATGACCCCAGCCACCTTCCTGTCCTCTCCATGAAGCGTGCCTGACATCATATCGTTTGCCTCTGTCGGAGTCACTGGTCTGCCCCACCAGCTCTCTGTCGGAGTCACATCCCAGTTCTGTGACTGCCATGTTCCAGTCTGTGCTAGGTGGCTGGAGTGATAAAAGTTGACATGGAGCCATAAAAGTTATACGCACCGAATCTGAAATGACTTGCCGAAGGCACCGTTCAAGACCAATTGTTTGTAACGTACTCCACTGTAGCCGGCAATCTTTTGTCGCCACGAAAACGAGGCGACTATTTTGGAAGAACCACATAGCCAATACGTCTGGCGGACACATTCCTTGGGAGCCTTCTGAAGCAGTTCCCATAGATCACCGGAGCTTTCCAGTCACACGTGGGTATAGCTCCAAGTGTCCCTACCCTCTGGATTCTATAGAAGTCACGTGGTTTTGTGCTTACACCCAACCGCAGTAACAGTCACACGTGGGTATAGCTCCAAGTGTCCCTACCCTCTGGATTCTATAGAAGTCACGTGGTTTTGTGCATACACCCAACCGCAGTAACAGTTCTGGGAGGAGCTCATCGTTCAGGCGTGTTCAGAGACCTCGGAGGTTTCTTAAAAGAGTTAAGTAGATTAGTAAGTGTTTGTTTGGTTTGGCATTTATTAAGAAGAGATTGAGTTCAAACTTTGGGGTGTCATTTGTAAAATAGTAGTTTGATATAAATTTTATGAGTTTACACGGGATAACAACAAGATGAATAAAAATTATAGAAATCAACCCCAAAAATTTGAATCTGCTTAATTTACCCCACAATTTAAAACCCTACTTAATAATAAAAAACCATAAATATAACCAATTCTTATATATATAAAATAAAATAAAAACAAAAC
The DNA here is from genome assembly GCA_028583015.1 of Wollemia nobilis. Taxonomy (NCBI): domain Eukaryota; kingdom Viridiplantae; phylum Streptophyta; class Pinopsida; order Araucariales; family Araucariaceae; genus Wollemia; species Wollemia nobilis. Next base: position 6,403,643 of record JAQPPZ010001069.1, on the reverse strand, counting down.
AAAACATCCATTGCTCTTCTTAAATCTCTCATCTTCTAATGGGGGCCACTTTTCTTTAAATGGAGGTTTGACTGTAGTAAGTCTTTAATAATTCATAGGCCAAGAAAATTAGCGAGGTTCTTGATAATTTTAAAACGCTATATAATTTCATTTCTAAAAAGCGGGGCATTTTACTTTTCGAAATATATTTCGAACACTTTTTATTTACAAGGGGAAAATTGTAAAACAATGTAACTTTTATTGTTTGATAGTATTTTTGTAATTTTTTAAATTTAAGGTATTTGTTGTTAAGTATATTTTTATATATATTTATTGGAAATCTCATTTTGAGTCTGATCCATTGGAAGTAGAGATTTACATTTTTGTAATTGTGTCTCAAAGTTGTCTTTGTACAAAGGAGTGCATTTTTTTTGTAGTGCACGACATTTCTCATCTTCACAATGATCTCCTTTTAAATTTTGTCAATCACCCTCATTGGCATACACTAGAAGAGCTTTGGAAAATTGGAAAATAGAACGAATGATACAATTAGCTAATATAGTTTGTAATTTGGTTGATAAAGTTAATAACATACAAGTACAACCTCCTTCATTGCAGGAAGAAACTAACAAACATTCTCATATCAAATGTGAGGTTAAAATCTATGATGGGTCCAAACCCATGTTTGTAAGAATGCGACTTAACCATATTATCTCGCAGACTGTTTCACTAGCTACACAATATTTTGCCTCTGTAGAAGATAGAGCAACCACATGCTGCTTCTTATTGTGCCATGAGACAGGTCCAGATCCAAGATGGAAAAAAAAACCATAAGCTTACTTTCGATCATAAATGGATCCAACATAATCTGAGTCCGTGTATCCTTGTAAGAAAAAATTGTTATTCTTTTTATACTCTAGGCCATAGTCTATACTACTACGGACATAATGCAGAACTCTTTTTTTTGCTTTCCAGTGACTCACCTTAGGCTCTTGCATAAACCTTGAAAGATAGCCTACAACAAAACTAAGATCTAGTCTGGTATTTGTCAGAAATATGTGAGACTCCCAATCAACTATCTATAGAGAGTTCCATCTACCTGATGTGATTCATTATATCATGATAACTTAAGTCCTTGCTCCATTGGAGTTGCTTTAGACTTACAGTTAGTCATCCGATATTTTTCGACGAATGTATTGGCACACTTCTTTTGTGTTATTCTGATATGGTGCTTTTGCTGAGTCACTTCCAAACCAAGACAATAGTTAAGAAGTCCTAGATTTTTCATTTCAAAAGATTGTTTCAAATCATCTTTTACTACATCAATCATTTTCTCTAAACTTCCTATTATGATCAGATCATCTACATATAACACCAGAATCACTATATTAGAACCATTGTTCTTAATATAGAGATTTGTTTTTGAATGACTTCTTTTGAATCCATGTTGCACTAGGTGACTATCTATCTTGATGTACCAAGCTCAAGGAGCTTGTTTGAGCCCATACAAGGATTTGATCAATTTGTCAACTTTATGTTCTTGCCCTTCAACCACGAATCTTTATGGTTGAGTCATGTATACTTCTTCTTGTAATTCACCATTCAAGAAGACACTTTTAACATCCATCTGATGCAACTTCCCCCCAAACTGAGTTACCATGGCACAAAGTACTCGAATGATAGTCATCTTTGTAGTAGGGGCAAAATTTTCTTCATAGTCTATGCCTTATTTCTGAGCATAGCCATTTGCAACAAGACGAGCTTTATGCTTATCAATAGTACCATATGCTTTATACTTTACTTTGAATAATCATTTGCAGCCAATGGGCTTCTTTCTTGTAGGTAGATTGACTAACTTCCATGTATTATTCTTCATGAAAGATGTATGTTATGACTCCATAGAATCCTTCCACTAAGGATCACTAAGTACATCTTGAACTTTTGCATGTTCATTTTCATCCAATGCTGTCATATAAACCTATTCATTATCCATATTTGTGTCTTTGTCTTCCTCTATTTCTACGGATAGATCATAAAACTGTTGGCAAAGTTCATCAAAATCTGAAGATGATGCCTCTGTCTTCTCCGTTGTGTCATACTCTGAGTGCAAGGTCGATCTTGATTTATATTTGGAAGTGTATTCAGCTTAGAATATCTCAAAGTACTAGTATATCATTTTGGAACCTTCTTCTTTGGGGGTGAACTTTCTTTCTTAGGTTCTTCTTATTCTTCAAGGTATACATCTATAGATGTGATATCTGATGTGGAATATTCATCAAATACCACATCTCTACTAGTGTATGTTTTCTTGGTTGTTGGATTTATCAATCGATATCCTTTAGAATGCTCATCGTAACCAAGAAAAATGTATTGGAAATTTTTCTCATCTAATTTATTTTGTTTTTGCTTTGGTATGTGCATGAATGCTTTACATCCAAAAACCCTTAGATGAGAAATGAAGGGTTTCCTACCACTTCACGCTTCTTGTGGACTCTTCCCATTTAGAGATTTTATGGGATTAGGAGGTACACGGTTGTGTTCACTGCTTCTACCCAAAGTTGCTACTCAAGATGTGCTCATGCAATCATACATCGACTCATTTCCATGATGGAATGGTTCCTCCTCTCAGCAACACCATTTTACTAGGGGGTATAGGCTATAGTCAGTTGTCTCTTAATCCCATGTTTATACAAAAATGATGAAAATTCATTGGAGGTATATTTCCTCCCTCGATCTAAGTGGAGGGTTTTGATGAAACATACTGACTCCTTCTCAAAAATCTTCTTGAATTATTGAAAATGTAGAAATGCATTAGACTTCAATTGAATAAAGAAAACCCTCATCTTGCAAGAGTGATCATCAACAAAAACCTAAAAATACCTCTTTCCACCATAGTTGTTTGGCATAGGACTGCATAGATAAGTGTGTACCAACTCCAATGGTTTATTAGCCCTTGAAGAGCTAGGTTCAAAAGGTACCCGATTTTGCTTACCTGCTAAGCAATCTAAGAAAACTGGCAATGTGGATGAAAGGTTGGGGAGACCTTTCACCATCTCATATTTTCTCAACTCGAACAAATAACTAGAACTTAGATTCCCATATCTTCTATACCAGAGAGAAGTGGCCTCCTTTGTAGTTGCATCCAAAGTAACATGAGGTGTGGAAAGAGCATCTAGAATGAAAAATCCATGTTTGTAGGAACCAATTACGACATGTTTACCTTGGTAGGTTATAAAAAATCTCTTATTGCATTTTACAACTCAGAACACAACATCCATTTTTCTATCCAACATCTGAGGAACAAAAAACAAATCATTAGCTAATCCGGGGACATAGAGGACCTTCTCTATCTGACATCTACCATCTGCAAGAGTAACAAAAACATTCCATTCACCCTTTACTTGGTAGACTTGATCATCAGCAATGGTGATTGGCTTTCCCTCTTTCTCCTCAAATGTATCAAACCATAATTTGTCTCTAGTCATGTGCTTACTAGATCTCGAATCAATATACCATACAACATCTATCTGGGAAGATGAAGTATGGGTCATAAGCACCTTGTGTGCTCTTTTAGAGTTAAAATATGAATCGGACCTAGAGGAATCTGAGTCTGAGTTGGAGTCAGCATAAGCAACATGTCCCTTAGGTTGCTTATGCTTCTTTTTATATTTTTGTTTAGCTTTCCCTTTCTTCTAAGGAGGTTGATCATTTGGTTGCTTGTTTTTGAACCAACACATGTTGGTGTCATGGTTATTCATATCACAAATCTTGAAATATTTATCCTTTTGCTAATTTTGTTTCCATTTTCCTTTGGAAGAAGAACCCCATTTTTGAAACTAACCTTGTTTCTTACCCCTTTGTTGGGTGGAAAGGGCATTATCTGGCACCTCATATTTTTGAACCTGATTTGCCTCCTCAGTCTGAAGCAAATTTACCAACTCCACAAAAGATACTTGTCTACCAGAAATGTTGAGGGAAGTGATCAACATCTTATAGGAATATGGAAATGCTCTCAAGATGACAGAGTTCAAGACATCATCATCCACTGGTTTTCCCATAACATTCAATTTGATTTTTAGTTCCGCCACTCTGCAAAGGAATAGATCAATTGTCTCCCCAGAATTCATACTAAGGGTATGTAGTTGAATTTGAATGTGGAGAATAGTAGATTGATTATTTCCTTCAAAAAAAATAATTAAAGCAGCCAAAGCTACATGACTGGTTTTGGCATCATAGATATGAGGATGGACCTCATCTATAGTAGCAAGCAGGAGAAACATGAGATATTTCTTGTCCTTATTATCCCAAGATTCTTGATCTGTTCCTGTTGTTTGAAGGTGTTTCGTAGTGCCATTCACTACATCCCATAAATCTTCCACCAAAATAATTGCTCTCATCTTTGTATTCCATGGAACAAAGTTAGGACCTTTCAAGAACTATGAATCTGAGAGATACTTGTGAATAATGGCCATTATGAAGGTTCCTTATATCACCAATTGGTCTCCCTTTCTTTATACCTACCATATCTATATATCGTAACCACTCAATATATACCCGCCCTTACATGAGGGAGACTGTAGGCATATATGAACATCACACCACTCAATATGTACTCGCCCTTACGTGAGGGAGACTATAAGTACATATGATAAGCATGAACTTAGGCAATACTGAAAGGGCATCATGTTGTTAATGACATCTACCATAGAAATTTTATTCCTCATGCGTGGGGCGTAACTTCCCCTAAACACTTTGGAAAAACCTTCGTCAGGATTTACACCTAACAACAATCACGATGTGGGTATGAAATGAAGTGAACAATAGAACTGGTTTACCTTATTTCTACCCGATGATTGATAGAGAACAATAGCTTAGATGTCATTTTTGTAGCTATATTATGCGTTAGATACAGTAGCCCAATAACGATAGAATTACCTGTAAGTGTGGACCAGAGGTATCATATATATCGAACGCTGTTATGCAATGGAATTGCACGAGTAGTTTAAAAAATTTGGGGTCTTTTTTTGTTTTTTTTTAATTTATGATTGTTTAATGCAAGAAAACAGAATATTTAAATGCAAAAAAATACAACCATAAATTCCCACAAATTTAACTACTCTAGGCATCAGTATCCACTAAAAATCCACCAATTACAAAACCAATTTTAGCATGCAATGATTCACTTTCCAACAAGTTTTAATTTCCTCCCTTTTTCTTAAAATTTTGCAAAATGAATACTGTGATCCCCCCTTTTTGTTGCAAAATGAAAAGGGTAGAATAAAATATTTGTACCTGGACCCTTGAAAAATGTGCTTGTGGGACTTCCCAAAAAACTCCTCAAGCATCAAATGGGCTTCTTAAGTGTCAAAAAATGAGTTCAGGTGTCAAAATGTACTTCAAGGCATCAACAAGCGCTTTCGAGCATCAAAAAATGTGTTTGAGCATCAAAATGTATGTCAGGGTGTCAACAGGCACTTTCGACGTCAAATGGTCACCATCGACGTCAACAGAAAGGCTTCAAGTGTTAAAAAAATGATGCAGAGCATCAATCAACAACAAAGCATGTCAAAAAACAAGAACAAGTGATGAGTTTGACCTCCACGAGACTTGAACCATGGACCTAGTCCACACAGCAAAGTGCACACAACCAAGTGTGCTAGAGAGGGCGTTGGGAGGAAGAAGCCACAATGTGGCTATATTCCTTGGGTGCCCTCAATATTTTAAAAACAATATACGTGGGATTAGTCCCACATGCATCCCATGGATGCATTTGTAGTCTTCAAAAACAATAAGACTCATAGAGATGGTAACTACCTTCGAGTAGTTACTCCTGTTTAGTATTTTTCCCTCCAAATCACTACACGTCACCCTCGAACCACCACCTATTACCACGTAACTCCCTCGATCCTCATGTCCGATCCATGTCAGGTCTGCCACCTATTTCTATGTGAATCATCAATCCTCGTGTTCCATGTTAGGTTGCTAGCATTTAAGATCTCGTATTGGATGCTCTACATGTCTGGTCTGGTCTCGTACTACATGATCTCTATGTCTGGTCTAGTCTCCTCAAGATATGTGCTCGGGGTGACCATGTGTTGGTCTGGATCTGTACTATCTCAGGTCGCATATGGTCTACCTGGTGTGTCCGGTCTACCTGGTCGCATCCTTAGGTTTTGCATCCTTGCTCTGATACCATAAAAGAAATGCACACGGTAATCTTTCATTGATTATGGTGATGAATAAATACAATATCAAAGTTATTTGGTTTGAGTTCGTTGAACCAACCAATGAATTTTTAATAACCACCCCTAAGCGTTTGTGAAACAATAGTGTGCATAATAAAATAATGTAATACATACTTATGCTAACATCCTAAATTTCTTAATAATTGGGTTTCAGACATGGAAAATTTGTCTGCATACAACCAAATACACGATGATGATAAATTTTTGTTTGCTAAGTTGAAACTTTAAGGAGTTGCAAAAATTTTAATCATGGAGTAACAAAATCAATGAAATCCCATCACCACTTGGGATCAGTTGGTCATAGCCTTGAAGGCCACATTTTATCCATATAACTATGATGATGATTTGCTAATTCAATGGCTTCACTTGAGACAAGGAATTCACATGTCTACTCAAGATTATATCTACCAGTTCAATCGTTTGTGCATCTTGCTTCTTGCACAAGACCCTGCATCTACTCTTATTGCTAATTTTAAGAGTGGTCTTTAGGCACACTTTTTTTGAGAGTCGAAATACACTCCACTAGGCACACTTGATGCAAATCTTAATCAAGCTTAGCTTGTAGAAGGAAAAATTTCTACTCAATCTTGTGCACCTTGATCTTCCTTTTTAGGTGTTCACCACTTATCTTCTTTAGCAGCTCCTCGATCTTCTTTTTTTACAAACACTTTAAAACTTTCACAACAACATTCTTCCTATATGAATAAGTCCTTTTCTCCATCTTCTTCTCACTCTCCTCATTTTTCTTATCCTTATCTAGCTTCTTCTTCTAATATATTTGGTCATTATTGCAAACAAAAGGGACATATAAATCTTGCCTATCTAGAGAAGAAAAATAAATAATTACTTGTAAAATCTCCTAAGGAGAAAACTTTTGAGAAGGGAACTTTGCAAAATCTTATCAATACTTGTGGAGAAGATTGCATTTATCCTAAGTTAGAAGGTCGACTTAATAATATCACCTTACTCAGTCATTAGTCCTTTGTAGGAGGTCTTGAGAATCTATTTGTTACTCATGCTCATTTGACACATAATTTTGTTGTGGTTTTTATCATCAATAATGGCTTAAAGAAAAAATTAATTGTGCACTCCATTATTGATAAGTTGGACCCACCTACACATCGTCATCCTCGTCCACATTCTCTTGTATGGAAGGACAGTGATACTACTTCTATGATCGCATGCAATTGCATTTTATTTTTTGTTTTTGGTCCAAAGTATATGGACATTGTCACTTGTGATGTGACTCTTATGGATTGTTGTGGTCTATTACTAGGTAAAATTTACCAATATGACAAAAGGGTTCAATATGATGCAATGAAAATACATATATTTTTCAGCATGAGCAACAAAATTTCCTTATTCATAGCATTCAATCCACTATACAATAGGTACGTACTAATTTACATCATGCACATACACCAGTAAAAGCACTTTTGACCACTCAACATGCTACACAACTTGAGCACCATATTCATCAAGCACCTACTCATGTTCCTATTTTGTTTTCTATTGCATCTACTCATATTTTTGTTCCTCTTGCACCTATTCCTTTTCATACTCCTATTTTTGCTCTTGTTGGTCCTCCTCCTCCTTTTATCTCAGCCTTTCCTTTACTGAGTGGACTTGGAGTTTGGACGAATCCTCATTTTTTTGTCTTGCTCATGGTGTCATTTTTCCTAGCTATTCAAGTGCCTCACATTAGGTATTGGTCCATATACCTCCATTAGTTTATTTTATCTTTCAAAAAAAACTAAGAACTATCATTATCAGTTAGTCAAAAGTATCACCTATCACACTTACTTTCTATAAGGTGTCCTAAGAGTAAATTTAATCATCTAACCAATGGTTTGGTTTATTCCTTTAAACCCACCGTTCCCATAGGAATATTTTGTTCTTCCTAAGTCACACATCAAATCAAGTCATGGCTAGGTTCTTTCCACGGTAAACATGTTTAACCTACAACTTAGAGTTTATCATAGGGAAGCTACAAGACCTTCTACCATGCTCTGATACCAACTATAATGACCCTAATTTCAACCCCAAATTTTTTCCTTTTAGGTTCAATCTAACCAAGCTTGGCACCTTTCCACGAAATTGGCCATGATTTTTTCTTTTATTGTTTCTTTATCTTGCTCGAGTTTGTAAATATCACTAATGATAATATTCTCTTCAATGTATATTGAAACTTATTGATTAAACATTTAAGAAGGCCCTTAAAAATTTTGAGAGAGTGACATGATATTTGATAATACCACTCAAAAGTAGGGCCACTAAGAATTTTAGAAAATGTTTTTAATTGAAGCATTTTTTCATAGGCTTTGTCACTGCTTGTTGTCCTAAAGAGTCTAATATGGTTAACATGTTCTTCTTTACCTCTATATATTTGGAATTGAGGTGTCTCAAAATTGGTAAGAAAATGATGACTAGCCACAACAAGGTCTAATGGTTGATTATATAGATCCTCATAAGAATATTTGTTTCATGAGTATGATCCTTGGAGTGAGGCCATTTGGTGTTATAATTGCTTCAGTTGTGTAGTTAAGGCTTGAAGTTCAAAGGGAAGTGGATTCAAGGACACATGCAAGAGTAAGGGCCTTGGGTAGTTAATAAAAGGATAGGATTGAGGTATTAGTGTTGATAAGAATTAATTAGGAAGTAATTAATGTTTAATTAAACTTTGGTTTAATTGATATTAATTAATCAAGTGATAACCCCTGCTCTTTAAGCTCTCTCAACTCTTAAGCATGTCCTCTTTCAAATAAATTAGTAGGATTTTTTTTGTAGGCTTTAAGCTCTCTCAACTCTTTAGTATGTCCTCTTTCAAATAAAGTAGTAGGATTTTTTATTTTCGAGGCTTTTAATAACCTTTGAAAATCTTTTTATTATAGATTTTAATTTCTTGATGGTTTTGTCAAGGCTTCTTAACCTATAAATTCAAAATTTTCGACGGTTTTGTAAAGGTTTTTTTACCGGATGTTTTTTTAAAGGCTTCTTGACCATTTAAAATAGTAAGCAAATGTTTGTCATTCTTATCTCGAGTCCTTTAGTATCATCTAATAGGGATTAATTAATATTCAGGTCCTTTGGTTGACTGTATCATCTAATAGAGATTAATTAATATTTAATTAAGTCCTCAAGGGCTCATGGATTGGTAAGATGTTGGGCACTTATCAAGAGGAGACCTAAGTTCAAACCTTGGGGCATGTTCAATTATGGGCAAAGGTAGTAGTTTGACCTAAGTCCGTTGAATGTGCACCAACTTGATGCCCATTGCCACAAGGAGTCTCCCTCACTCCGGGTTGTGTTTATCGAAGTTAAATAAGGATCATAGTGGTAGTACCATGATTTGACGAGGCAATGCCAATTGATCTTATGACAAATTGTTAAAAAAATAGCTGTCTATTCATTTATGTATAAATAATTAAATATTTTATAAATTTTTGGTTTAATTAATATTTATTAATAAAAAATTACTTTTCGGTTTGTCGGATTGTTACAGCCTTTGCAACTTCATATATAGTGCTTTGCGGTGGGTTTTGATAACTCCATATATAGTGTTTTGCACTGGGTTTTGATTTCCTTAACTCCATATTTAATGTTTTGCAGTGGGTTTTGATTTCGTGACATCATATCGTTTGCCTCTGTCGGAGTCACTGGTCTGCCCCACCAGCTCTCTGTCGGAGTCACATCCGACAGGTTAGCAAAACACCGGTTCTGTGGCTGCCATGTTCCAGTCTGTGCTAGGTGGCTGCCATGTTCCAGTCTGTGCTAGGTGGCTGGAACATAGGTGGCTAGAGTGATAAAAGCTGACATGGAGCCATATAAAGTAATACGCACCGAAGCTGAAAAGACTTGCCGAAGGCACCGTTCAAGACCAATTGTTTGTGACGTACTCCACTGTAGCCGGCAATCTTTTGTCGTCATGAAAACGAGGCGACTATTTTGGAAGAACCACATAGCCAATACGTCTGGCGGACACGTTCCTTGGGAGCCTTCTGCAGCAGTTCCCATAGATTACCGGAGCTTTCCAGTCACACGTGGATTTAGCTCCAAGTGTCCCTACCCTCCGGATTCTATAGAAGTCACGTGGATTTGTGCATACACCCAACCGCAGTAACAGTTCTTGGAGGAGCTCATCGTTGCAGGCGTGTTCAGAGACCGGGCCTGAGGAGGTTTCTTCTCTTTTCTGAATTTTCGTGAATGAACGTATAAAGAAAAATAACATCAATTAGTTTGGGTTAACTAGATTAGTAAGTATTTGTTTGGTTAAGCATTTATTAAAGAGAAATTGGATTTAAATTTTCAGGTAAAGTAGTAATTTGATATGAATTTTGTGAATGTGTTCCTTAAAATAACAAAATAAATAACGCTTATAAAAATCTACCGAAGATTTACCCACCCACAATTTAAACCCTATTTAATAATAAAAAAATTACAAATATAATCAATTTCTATATAAAATAAAATAAAAACATCCATTACTCTGCTTAAATCTCTCATCTTCTAGGGGGGGCCACTTTTCTTTAAATGGAGGTTTGACTTTATTAAGTCTTTAATCATTCATAGGCAAAGAAAATTAGCGAGGTTCTTGATAATTTTAAAACGCTATATAATTTCATGTCGAAAAAGCGGGACATTTTACTTTTAGAAATATATTTCCAACACTTTTTCTTTACAAGGCGGAAATTGTAAAACAATGTAACTTGAGAAATTTAGGTTCAGGTGAAATAGGGTTTAGACAGGTTGAGGGTTTCAGGTATAGCTTGAGGGTTTTATGATGGAGTTGTGCGTTTATGAGGAGGGTGTGGGCTGACCACTTGATGAGTGTAGAGATTTCAATGATGTTGATATCAGACAAAAAAATCATTTAAGGATATTCTTTCTTCTGGGTCTAAGACTGAGGTCCCACGTGAAGCCATTTTCACTGTTAAAGGTAAGAATATTTCTGATTCTTCTTGCAAAGTTGTCCTTACACCTAGCAATGAAATGTTTACTGCATTGAACAAAAAATAGGAAAGACTTAAAACTATAGCAGTTTTTTTTGTCGCTTTAGATATCAATGTTTTACTTTTTAGAAGATTTCTTGATGAATGATTGTTGAATGTTTGGGGAAAACGACTAGGCATTCAGCTGTCTTTCTGTCGAATGATACAAAAAAGGATTTTTCTATATATGTTTAAAACAAATCAAATGTAGACTAGGGTTTTGGAAAAACAATTTTGGAAATGTTGGTAAATCTATTTTCAGAGCTATTGCTTGGTCGTCGGATGTGTCGCATGAAGAAATTTTTGTTGTTTATTATCCCATATGGGTCACGATTAAAAATGTTCCTCCGATTTTGTGGGCGTTTTTGCCACAAATCTTAGCTCCGTTTGGTAAAACCTTAAGAATGGAGGAATCTAAGGCGTTGCTTTCTCATATGGACGCAAGGTTGTTGGTTTCTCTTTTTCTTGGGATTGATTTTCCAGATGAAATAGAAATTGACTATGGTAATTTTTGTATTTCATGCAAACTAGAGCTTTTGGGGGTATGAATGCTTGTTTTCTTTGTAAAAAAGGTCATGTTAGAAGAAATTGTCCTCTACTTAATAAATCTTGGGGAAAAGTCTCATTCTCTTTGCCTTTTGTGAATGCTAGTAACCCTAAAATCCCAATTTCTCTCTGTGGGTTTGGTGCTTCGAGCTCATTGGTGGTTGATGGTTCTTCCCCTTCGCCTGAGTGTACCATAGTGGAGTATGCTAAAGGGGATTCTCCTACATATAGTTCTATTGTAAATAATTGCTCTGTTAACATGAACAATGTTGATTCTCATGTGGGTAACGACTTTTTTTTTTGGTATGGTTCACCTGAATAATATTGTTATGTCGTAGTCTAGCTCTGTTTCTGCACCCGATATGCTTCAAGGTGCTCATCCCCATGTTGGTGTAGATATTCATAGTGACCAAGGAAACTATGTGGTTACTTTCATTGATACTGAAATCTCAAAAGATGGAAATACTAAAATTGATAATGTTGAATCTGTTCAACAAGATGCTGATCCTGTTCATGTTGGTAATGGGTATCTTGTTGATAATATTAAATCCTTTTATGAAATTCCTTCTCATAAGAATGATAATCATGTTACTATTGAATCTCATAATTCTTTTCATACTAAAGGCTGGAATAATTACTCAAACCATGATAACAATACTATGATTGGTCATAGATTAAATACCCAAGAATTGGCCCTTGCTACAATTAATCAAAGGGCATCAGACTCTAGGAAAATTATTGAGGTAGTTACAACAACCGGGGATTCTCCAAACGAGGATACATCTAATGTGAACACCTTTCCCTCTATTGAGCTGAATTCTCATACTGCATAATGTATTGTTAGTAATATTGTTGAAAATCAAGAAAATAATTGGTCTTTAGTGGCAAAGAAGAAATGTAGAAGAGTTGTTGTACCATTTTACAAGGGTAAATCTATCAAAGCTACCAAAGAGCTTGCCAGAAGCATACATAACTCTTCTAATTCTGACAATGATGCTTAAGTGTTTCAGTTGGAATGTTAGGGGTTTAGAATCCCCTAACAGGAATTATTCTATTAGATCTTATATTTAATTGATTAGAAATCTTGACTATCTATTTTTGCAAGAAGTGAAAGTGACCAATATGCTTTTGAATATTGCTCTTAAAGTCATCTGGAAGGAAGATACTCCTTTTTGCACTAATCATAGTCCTGGAAGGGGGGGTTCTGTGATTTTGTTATCCCCCTTTCAGTATTCTAAGGTTATTGAGTATGGTTGTTATCCTTTCAATAGAGTTGTCTGGGTGATAATTGATATGAATAACACTAAATTTGGTATTTGTTCTATTTATGCATCCAATGATCACAGAGAAAGGAGTCTTTTGTGGAAATGGTTTTTAAGTCTTCTAAATATACCATGGATTATTTATGGTGATTTTAATATTGTTGAATCACAAGATGACAAAAGTGGGGGTTTGAATGTAGAATGGACAGGTGACGAATTTCATCATTATATGAGAATGAAAACCTTTTTTCAGCTGATAGATACTTTGGAAGGCCATAAATTTCATCATAATGGCCCTTGGTATACTTGGTGTAATATGCAAATGGATGAAAACCAAATTTACTGTCACCTGGATAGATTTTATGCTTCAAATTATTTATTTTAGTTTACTCCTATCTCAGATGGTAATAGATTTTTGGTCACACCTAATGTTTTCTCTAACCATTATCCTATTCAAGCTCATATAAGACTTTAGGGTGAACCTATGCATCATCACTACCCCTCTTGGAAATTTTATTTAAATACTTCCTTATTAGAGGCTACAGATTGCATTGATGTTGCTTTTACTTTAAAAGAAGTTAACCATTGGATGTTCAAATCATGGAATGCTATTGAAAGATGGAACCTCAATGTTCAAAGTTGGAAGAAATTTTTCCAAACAATAGGCAAACAAAGAGATTTAGATTCTAGATCTGGAACATTCCTTGTAGTCAAGGCTATGTTTTCTTGATTTAACCTACAAAACAATCCAAGTAACATTACTTTGCAGGAAGAGCTCATTTATATCAAGAATAATTTGAGACAATTACATATGAAAAGAATTCAAGGTTATAGAGTTTAGTCCAGAATTAATTGGCTCCATTTAGAAGATAAAGATTCCAAAATTTTCTTCAATTTCCTTGAAGAGAGGGGTATGATAGAGAAAATTGATGTAATATGGAATGGAAGGGATTTGATCTATGATATTGACACTATAAAAAACATTTTCTATCAGTTTTATAAATATTTGTTCACTTCTGAGGATAACGAAGCTAGAATTGATGATAGAAAATTTTGTTGCTCTCTTATTCCTCATAAAATTTTTGATGAGGAAGCTCTTGTTTTAGATGCTACGATTACTAAAGAAGAAATCATCAAGGCTATTAAGTCTATTAAAAATGACAATGTCATTGTGCCTGATGGGATTCCTATAAAATTTTATAAGAAAAATGTTCATTGGATCAGTGATGATTTGTATCAGTTTTACTCTGAGGCCATTCTTCACGGTTCCTTGGGTAGGAATATTAATACTGGTATCATAAGGCTTTTGCCTAAGTGTGGTGATAAAAATTTAGTAAAAAATTGGAGACCAATAACATTGTTAAATGTTTCATATAAAATCCTTGCAAAAATTTGGGCTTTGAGGGTTGCAAATTGTCTTCCTAAGTTTATTAATTCAACTCAAACAGGTTTATAAAAGGAAGATATATCTTGGAAAATTTGATCACTAGTTGGGAAGCCATGTATTGGGCTAAATGCTCTGGATAAAATGCAAGCATGCTTTTATTGGATTTTGAAAAGGCATACGACATAATTGAATGAAACTATATTCTCATGGTTCTTGAGGCCTTTGGCTTCCCTCCTCTATTTTACAAAATGGTTAAGGTGCTTATTACTGATGGAATTGCTTTTTTTGAGGTTAATGGGTCTCTTTCTGATCCTATCTTGCTTTAGAGATCTATACATCAAGGTTATCCTTTAACTCCTACTTTGTTTGTTATTGCTACTGATGCCTTGTAATATCTGTTAAGAGAGAGCTCAATGAGTCCTGCTATTCAAGGAATTGTTCTGCCTAAAGATCAAGAACTTATTAATATTCATTTTGTTGATGATACCTCAATTTTTTTAAGCTGGTTGAGGAAAATTTTGATTCCCTTTTTTCAAAGCTCACTTTCTTTTGCAATGCTTCAGGAGCTAAAATTGCTATGTCAAAATCTATATTACTTACTAGGAATTTTTTTGCTCCTCCTTGGTTATCCAAGTTTGATATTCAGTGGGGAGGTCCCTCCAAACAGATCCGTTATCTTGGCATTCCTTTCTCTATTGACCCTTGCCTTAAGAATATGTGGTTACGGGTTAAAGAAAGGATTATTAATAAATTTAATCAATGGAATAATAAGCAGTTATCTATTTTTGGTAGATTTCAAGTCTGTTAAAAAATCCTTTATGCTTACTCTATCTATTTTGCTTCAGCTTGGTCATTCTGTTCATATCAAATTAATGATATTTTATAAATATATACGAAATTTTTTATGGGCCGGTGGTAATACAAAGATAAAAAAGCATAAGGTAAGGTGGAATTGGTACACTGTTAATAAATATATTGGCGACCTTGGGTTGAAAAATATGGTTGTTCAAGGTATGTCCTTAGCCATCAAGTGGATAGTGAATTGTATTAACGACAATGAGCCATGGAAATTTCTTCTCAGGCATAATATTACTAAGGTTGTTCCTAAAAAATCTCATGCTTGGAAATATTTTCATATGATTGATATCTTTTTTGGTAAGTTTTTGGTTGTTCTAGCTGGGTCAGCAGTTTTCAAGAGCCTTTAGAAGGCTTGGGAGAATGTTATAGGTTTACTATATATTTTTGATTCTCAAAATACTTTCTTCTTGCACAGTTCTATCTGGTGGAATCTTTCTCATAATAATAAGTTGCTTTCTATTTTTTTTTTTTTTTTTTGAATTTACATGGTGGAATTGGTAGCCGCCACAAATTCGGGCAGGCTGTCGAGCTTTTTATGGCCACCATAGTATTCTACGATGTCTACCCCGGAAGCCGCCACACAAATCTTCGTGCAGTCCGCCCCTATAACCACCATGCCACAATCATTTTAAACCTTTTATGTCACTGAAAGCACTAGGAAAGGGACAAGCGTTCAGTCCGACGAGGCCCAAGATTTGAACCTTGGACCTTCGCCTCCCTTATGGGGTTTGGATGAACCAATTGGTCTACACATCGGACCTAATAAGCTGCTTGCTGTTACTCAAGGTTGTTCTACAAAAAAATAGACGCATAAAGGCATTGTATCATTTGCTGATATTATTGAAAATGGATGTCTTAAGTCTTGGGAGTATCTTAGTATTTAGTATGATATTCCTCGATCTCAATGGAGGACATACTCTTTACTTCGAGCCTCATTTTTGTGATTAAGTAGTCCTATATTTATTGATGATGATAAAACTTTTTATGGCAAAATTTAGTGGCATGATGGCACACAATTGTTCAAAATCAAGCCAATTTTTTTTTATAATTTTCTCACTGATACTAATGAGATTTTACTCCATATTGATAACAGTTGGTCTATGGAAGTGTTGGTCCAAAATCTGCCACAGGAAAGGATTTTACAAATGCACCCTAGACCTGGCCAACATTGAAATGCTGGAAGCAAGAAATGGCTCCCAGACCAATCTCCAGAGTGGGATGGTTCCCTTCACTACTCTAAAATCTGGTTTTAAGATAAGGGTTGCTGGAAAGAAATTGAAAAGTTGCAGAAAGGAATGGGAAATATGGCCGTAGCCGAAGTTATGGGATCGGAAAATAACAGCAGGAAATTTTAAAGTGCAGCAACAGCAAGTAATAAAAGTTATCAACCTAACTTTCGCAGGATGTACGCAGAGAAACCCTCCAAAATCACATTCCAGGAATTATACTCTCACGGAAGTACATAAATCCAATATGCAGAATTTAAATGCAACAACCATGAAGAAATACAAATACAATTAGAAATGCAACAGGAACAGAAAGGAAATCACCAATGCAACCACTTGAAAAATTAGAAGCCAATCCTTTATTCCTGCAAATGAACTTCAGTTTCTAGCAGAGAACTTTTCCAACCTCTGTAAATGAGAATTACATTGGTTTTTATAGAGGGTCGTCCTCTTTGCAGCATTTAATATTTGAAAACAACTTTCTTGTGATCCACAATTATATCTTGGAAATCAGGAACACGATCCCCTTAATCGCAGCCTCGAGGAAGAAAAAATTAAATGCAATGAGACAATCGCGGGCACCTCATTAAATTCATTTTTTTTAAAATATGCATGAAACCGTTGAATTAATCCACGAACAACAGCTTCGAATAAATAAAACTTTAATTCTGATGGCCTGGGCGCTTCTTCAACTTTGACTACCTTGGAAATCCACAAAACATTTAATTCGGGGCAGCATTTAATACTCGGAAATCGAGAAAAAACCTCTCAGGCCGTTCATACTGCATTTGGCGGGAAAACAGTTGCAGGTCGCGAAAACGCGACAGGTCACGAAATTGCGACGTATTTTACGCCGTACACCCTGGCCGCTTTTGACCCACGAAAATGGGACCTGTAGTGATATGGCTACGTCTTCGGCTTCCTTTTCTCCATCGCTAGCTTATTTCGCGAAAATGAAACATGTAGCGATTTCGCTACATGTTTCTGTCGTTGGCTCTTCCCTGCGCTCTGCCCCGCGAAAACGGAACATGTAGCGATTTCGCTACATGTCTCGGGCACCTTGTACGGCCTTGTTGACGGTCCATGAAAATGGAACACTTCTTTTGCCCTTGAATGCATTCAATTCTTCCTTGTCTCCATTTCGCTTCTTGGACCAAAATGGCCATGATTTTGAAGCATGTAGCGATATCACTACGTTTTGCTCCTTCCGTACCAATTGCCACTTTGCCATCGCGAAAATGCTACAAGTAGCGCGTCGCTGCAACTTTTAACCTTGGGTGTTCTCTGCCAAACACCGTGCGAAAACGGAACATGCAATGCATCGCTGCACTTTTCGGTACTTTGTATTTCTGGTCAAAACCCCGCGATTTTGCTACGGGTAGCGATATCACTACGTATTTCTTTCTTCGTACCCTTTGCAATTTTCCTTCGTGACGTGCTGCATCTTTGCCTTGGACTCTTCTCTACTCGAACATGCAGCGAATCATTGCAAGTTTTGGCACTTGCCCCTTCGAAGCCGCCAGTGACGCGATTCGCTGACATGTCAGCGACGCGCTGCAAGTTTTCAACTTTGTGTCTTTGAAGCCGATTGACCCGCGATTCTGGAACACGTCGCGATATCGCGACGGGTCCACCCAACCTGCCTGCGTTGACTGCGTTGACCGTGATTCTGCGACATGTCAGCGAATCGCTGCAGTTTTTAGACTTAGCCATTTTTTGCTCATTTTTGCTCCTTTTTTGCTCAAAACCACATCAAAACTAAAAATAGAGGTTATATCTGCAACAATATAAGCATTAATACTTCAATGAAAATCAATGTGGCAAAAATGCCAACATTCTTGGCGGCTCACGGGGTATACAGCTCGATGTATGCAAGAATCCAGGCCTTAGTCCATTGGGCACGTAGTCATATTAAAAAAGGAAGTCGGATCGTCGCAATACATGTTCTCGCTAAAAAATTGAAACTGAAAAAAACTCGCATGTAACCGATTATGAAATGACTAATGGAACGTGATGATGGAGTGAGCTCTTGCGATTGCGCAAGCGGTGATTGCAATGGAATGATGAAATGAAAATGAACGAAGTTATGGAGTGGGAATGGAACTAGGAAAGCTGTGAAATGAAATGAACTAGACTATGAAATAAATGCATAAAAGACTGAACTTAGAGGAAAGGGATAAGAAGGGACGGGGAAAAATAGAAAAAGGGAAAAGAAACAACAGCCGTGGCTTATTTTTATTACTATAGAAGAAAAGAAGGAGGAAGAAAATGAAGAAAGGAAAGAGAGGAAAAGGGAAAGGGAAAAGAAGAATTTTTTGAAAGCCATCAACTGCTGGGAAAGGAGGAGACAAAAGGAAAAAAACAAGCACCTACAGCTCGCAGACAACAAAAGAGCTGAGATGAACAAGTAATAACCAAAAATATATATTTTTTTTTTTTTTTTTTTTTTTTTTTTTTTTTGAAAATATATCTATATACAAGGGTTTACGACATGATTGGCATGTCGCCACCAGACATCCAATCTCAGAATGTTATCCGGTAAATCTGCAATGTCTTGACCAGATTTGATCATACTTAAGTCGGTCCTTGAAATTGGGCTGGCTCCTTCCTGAAGTTCTCCATGGTGCGAATAGGATGCAATGCGGCAGATTATCCTTCTTACTAGTACCCACATGGAGGACTTCTTTAGGTACTGGATGTAGTGGCTGGAACCAACACCACCACTTTGCAGACTTTACTGGCTGTGGGCTGAGTACAGGCTCCTCTAACTTTTGGATGTGATCACAGGGCTCTTCAAGTGAGAAATCTGATTCTGGGATCTCCTCAGGTTCTGGGATTTGAACTTGTTTTTCTACTTGGCCCATCCCTTGATGAAAACTGCAAGCAACCATATTGTTCATTGCTGGAAAAGTGCTTGCATGTTCCAATCCTTGACTTTGGACGAGATCTGTCCCTTGAACTTCACATGACTGCATCTCAGGTTTCTGCTCAGTATAAGGGATCTGGCATGAAAAGTACTGTGCAGGGTAGACAGGAGCAGCAACCACCAGAGAAGGGAATGGAGTTTCTCCCCATGGTAACTTTCTCGATAAGAGCAAATGTTGTTCCGCTCGCACTGCTTCCTCAAAGATTTGTGGGAACCGTTGTTCACCCGATCGCAACAAAAAGAGACCTATGTCGAATTAAAAGCTCGAACATAAAAGAGGTGGGCTTGGGTGGGTGATGGACGGATCTTCTCAGGAATTCTCTTCCAACTTATCAAGAATCGGACATTGAAGTCCGTGATGCTTTCTTGAGGTGCTCTCTTGATGTACATGAAAAATTGGTAGAGATCCAAAGAACTGTAGAAAGGATCTTCGTCAAATCTTTTGATCAGTGCTCCCGCTAGATCATCCCATGAGCTGATGCTTTGACGTTTGAGCAATCTGTACCACCGCAATGCCCTTCCTTCCAAAGATTGAACCAGAAGTCGGATCATGACATCTTCGTGTTCTATGACATGGATCATGGACAGAGTAGCAATATCTTCAACATGTGCCAAAGCCATGCCTTCGGTACCATCATATTTTTCCAGGTTCTTCAGGGCACCTTCGGGAATTTCATGCCGAACTTGGAGATTCAGAGGGCCAGGATCATCCCATCTAGAAAAAACCCTCACCTTTGCGGCAGTGGTCTGCGGGATCATGGCTATCGCCATTAAGTCAGAGTCGCCAGAAAAAACATTCTTTGAACTTAAAAAAAAATAGGCGTCCACGAACAAATATTCAACTCAGCAAAGTCGCCAGATGAACTTACAAATCTCCGCTGTGAGGCCAAGACAGCTCATCAAATCTTGAGACCTCCGGGTGTTAAAACAAATGTGGATTTTTGTGAGACAGAAGAAGTCTGTCCCACCGGGCGTGCCAAAAACTGTTGGCACCGGTGGGTTTATCACTTTGGAAAATTATGCTTATCCCACCGATTATGAATTCTTGGAGACAAAACTTGTCTGTCCCACCGGGCGTGCCAAAACTGTTGGTCCAAAATCTACCACAGGAAAGGATTTTACAAATGCACCCTAGACCTGGCCAACATTGAAAGGTCGGAAGCAAGAAATGGCTCCCAGACCAATCTCCAGAGTGGGCTGGTTCCCTTCACTACTCTAAAATCTGGTTTTAAGATAAGGGTTGCGGGAAAGAAATTGAAAAGTTGCAGAAAGGAATGGGAAATATTGCCGCAAGCCGAAGTTATGGGATCAAAAAATAACAGCAGGAAATTTAAAGTGCAGCAACAACAAGCAATAAAAGTTATCAACCTAACTTTCGCAGGATGTACGTAGAGAAACCCTCCAAAATCACATTCCAGGAATTATACTCTCACGGCAGTACATAAATCCAATATGCAGAATTTAAATGCAACAGCCATGAAGAAATACAAATACTATTAGAAATGCAACAGGAACAGAAAGGAAATCACCAATGCAACCGCTTGAAAAATTAGAAGCCAATCCTTTATTCCTGCAAATGAACTTCAGTTTCTAGCAGAGAACTTTTCCAACCTCTGTAAATGAGAATTACATTGGTTTTTATAGAGGGCCGTCCTCTTTGCAGCATTTAATATTTGAAAACAACTTTCTTGTGATCCACAATTATATCTTGGAAATCAGGAACACGATCCCCTTAATCGCAGCCTCGAGGAAGCAAAAATTAAATGCAATGAGACAATCGCGGGCACCTCATTAAATTTGTTTTTTTTTAAATATGCATGAAACCGTTGATTAATCCATGAACAACAGCTTCGAATAAATAAAACTTTAATTCTGATGGCCTGGGCGTTTCTTCAACTTTGACTACCTTGGAAATCCACAAAACATTTAATTCGGGGCAGCATTTAATACTCGAAAATTGAGAAAAAACCTCTCGGGTCGTTCATACTGCACTTGGCGGGAAAACAGTTGCAGGTCGCGAAAACGCGACGGGTCGCGAAATCATGACGTCTTTTACGCCATACACCCTGGTCGCTTTTGACCCACGAAAATGGGACCTGTAGCGATATCGCTACGTCTTCGGCTTCCTTTTCTCCATCGCTAGCTTGTTCCGTGAAAACGGAACATGTAGCGATTTCGCTACATGTTTCTGTCGTTGGCTCTTCCCTGCGCTCTGCCCCGCGAAAACGGAACATGTAGCGATTTCGCTACATGTTTCGGGCACCTTGTACGGCCTTGCTGACGGTCCGCGAAAATGGAACACTTCTTTTGCCCTTGAATGCCTTCAATTCTTCCTTGTCTCCATTTCGCTTCTTGGACCAAAATGGCCACGATTTTGAAGCATGTAGCGATATCGCTACGTTTTGCTCCTTCCGTACCAATTGCCACTTTGCCATCACGAAAATGCTACAGGTAGCGTGTCGCTGCAACTTTTAACCTTGGGTCTTCTCTGCCAAACACCGCGCGAAAACGGAACATGCAGCGCATCGCTACACTTTTCGGCACTTTGTCTTTCTGGTAAAAACCCCGCGATTTTGCTACGGGTAGCGATATCGCTACGTATTTCTTTCTTCATACCCTTTGCCATTTTCCGTCGTGACGCGCTGCATCTTTGCCTTGGACTCTTCTCTGCTCGAACATGCAGCAAATCGCTGCAAGTTTTGGCACTTGCCCCTTCGAAGCTGCCAGTGTCGCGATTCGCTGACATGTCAGCGACGTGCTGCAAGTTTTCAACTTTGTGTCTTTGAAGCCGACCGACCCGCGATTCTGGAACACGTCGCGATATCGCGACGGTTCCGCCCAACCTGCCTGCGTTGACTGCGTTGACCGAGATTCTGCGACATGTCAACGAATCACTGGAGTTTTTAGACTTAGCCATTTTTTGCTCATTTTTGCTCCTTTTTTGCTCAAAACCACATCAAAACTGAAAATAGAGGTTAGATCTGCAACAATATAAGCATTAATACTTCAATGAAAATCAATGTGGCAAAAATGCCAATAGGAAGTCTTCACTAATCATGAGCATAACATTTTGTAGCATATTTGGTCCATATTTCATGAGCCTAAAAAGGCATGTTTTCATTGGTTATTACTTCTTTAGAGGCTTTCTCTATGTAAGATCCTCAATCACCAATGAGTTGCACTTTATGCAGAGTTCCTAATACTGTCAAGCATATCTTTTTTGATTGCTTTTTTGCTAAAGAAATTTGGTCATTATTTTGCTCTAATATTTCAGGCTAGAATATTAATGATAATGTTTTCAGGGAGCATCTATTGTTTGGCTATATTCCTACTATGTAGAAGTGTTATAATAATTTTTGGTTATTTCTTTTGACTGAAGTTTTATGGTATATTTGGTTGAATAGAAATATGGAAATTTTTTAGGTTAATTAGAGGATTCTTATTGGGTCTCTTAGGAGACTCATAGTTTTCAAAATCTCTTTACAGGTTGCCAGGTCCGTGCTTTGCTTTAAGGATATTTTCAAACACTTTCTTCAAAATTTCCAGGAGCATAATCATAGTGTGAACAACAACGTTGTGGACGGATACAGACACTTTTATGATTTTTATTTTAACTTAATCCAGTATTGTATAAATATGTTTCAAAATAAATATGATACTTTGTATAATACTAGTGATATATGTACTTAGCATATTTTTAAGGACTTTTGTTTAGTTTGGTAGGCTCTTAGTCTTGATATTATTTCAAGTACTCTTCCTTCGGGCTATTTTGTATTACTCTTTTATTTTAATATTATAGTTGCTAATTTTCAATTCAAAAAAAAAAATGTAACTTTTCTTGCTTGGAAGGATTTTTGTAATTTTTTGAATTTGAGGTATTTGTTGTTTTCAAGTATATTCTTATATATATATATTAGAAAGTTTTTTTGAGTTTGATCCATTAGAATTAAATATTTACACTTTTATAATTGTGTAATTATATCCAAAAGTTGTCTTTGTATAAAGGAGTGCATTTTTTGTAGTGCCTGATATTTCTCATCTTCACAATTATCTCTTTTTAAATTTGGTCAATCACCCTCATTAGCATACACTAGAAGAGATTTGTAAAATTGGAAAATAGAACAAATGATACAATTAGCTAATATAGTTAGTAATTTGGTTGATAAAGTTAATAACATACAAGTACAACCTCCTTCACTACACGAAGAAACTAACAAACATTCTCATATCAAATGTAAAGCTAAAATCTATGATGGGTCTAGGAATCTTGAAGTTCTTACTATTTGGTTTTTAGACATGGAAACTTGGTTTGCATACAACCAAATACCTGATGATGATAAATTTTTGTTTGCTAAGTTGAAACTTTGAGGGCAACAAAGTTAACAAAATCCCATCACCACTTGGGATCATTTAGTCATAGCCTTGAATGCCAAATTTTATCCATCTAACTATGATGATGATTTTCTAATTCAATGGCTTCACTTGAGACAAGGAAATCACATGTCTACCCAAGATTATATCTACTAGTTCAATCATTTGTGCATCTTGCTTCATGCAAAAGATCCTACATCTACTCTTATTGCTAAGTTTCAGAGTGGTCTTTAGGCACACTTGTTTCGCGAGTCAAAATACACTCCACTAGACACACTTGATGCAAACCTTAATCAAGGTTAGCTTGTAGAAGGATTCTACTCAGTCTCATGCACCTTGATCTTCCTTTTTAGGTGTTCACCACTTATCTTCTTTAGTAGCTCATCGGTCTTCTTTTTTATAGACACTTTCAAACCTTTACAACAAAAACATTATTCTTATATGAAGAAGTCTTTTTCTCCATATTCTTCTCACTCTCCTTCTTTTTCTTCTCCTTCTCTAGCTTCTTCTTCTAATGTATTTTGTTATTATTGCAAACAAAAGGGACATATGAATCATGCTTATCTAGAGAAGAAAAAGAAATAATTACTTGTAAAATCTCCCAAGGAGAAAATTTTTGAGAAGGGAACTTTGCAAAATCTTATCAAGACTTGTGGAGAAGATTGTATTTATCCCAAGTTAGAAGGTCAACTCAATAATATCACCTTACTCAGTTATTAGTCCTTTGTAGGAGGTCCTGAGAATCTATTTGTTACTCATGCTCATTTGACACAATTTTGCTGTGGATTTTATCATCAATAATGGCTCATAGAAAAAATTAATTGTGCACTCCATTATTGATAAGTTTGACCTACCTACACATCCTCATCCTCATCCTCATCCATATTCTCCTGTATGGAAGGACGGTGATACTACTTCTATGATCACATGCAGTTGCGTTTCATTTTTTGTTTTTGGTCCAAAGTATATAGACACTATCACTTGTGATGTCACTCTTATGGATTTTTGTAGTCTATTGCTAGGTAAAACTTACCAATATGACAAAAGGGTTCAATATGATGTAATCAAAATACACATATTTTTCAGCATGAGCAACAAACTTTCCTTATTCATAGCATTCAACCCACTATACATCAGGCACATACTAATTTACATCATGCACATACACTAGCTAAAACACTTTTGACCACTTAGCATGCTACACCACTTGAGTACCATATTCATCAAGCACCTGCTTATGTTACTATTTTGTTTTCTATTGTATCTACTCATAGTTGTTTCTCTTGCACCTATTCCTATTCCTACTCATATTTTTGCTCTTGTTGCTCCTCCTTATCCTCCTCTTATCTTAGCTTTTCCTTGATTGAGTGGACTTGGAGTTTGGACGTATTTTCATTTTTCTTGTCCTATTCATGGTACCATTTTTCTTGGCTATTCAAGTGCCTCATATTAGGTATTGGTCCATATACCTCCATTAGTTTACTTTATCTTTCAAACAAAACTAAGAACTATCATTATCAGTCAGTCAAAAGTATCACCTATCACACCTAATTTCTATAAGGTGTCCTAAGAGTAAATTCAATCATATAACCGATGGTTTGGTTTATTCCTTTAAACCCACCATTCCCATAGGAATATTTTTTTCTTCCTAAGTCACACATCAAATCAAGTCATGGCCAGGTTATTTCCATGGTAAAATTATTTAACCTACAACTTAGAGTTTATCATTGGGAAGCTACACGACCTACTACCATGCTCTGATACCAACTATATTGATCCTAATTTCAACCCTAATTTTTTTTCTTTTAGGTTCAATCTAACCAAGCTTGGCACCTTTCCATGAATTGGCCATGATTTTTTCTTTTATTTTTTCTTTATCTTGCTTGAGTTTGTAAATATCACTAATGATAATATTATCTTCAATGTATATTGAAAATCATTGATTAAACATTTTAATAAGGCTCTTAAGAATTTTGAGAGAGTGACATGATATTTGATAATACCACTCAAAAGTAGGGCCACTAATAATTTTAGAAAATATTTTTAATTGAAGCATTTTTCATAGGCTATGACACTGCTTATGATACTTGATAATACCACTCAAAAGTAGGGCCACTAAGAATTTTAGAAAATATTTTTAATTGAAGCATTTTTTCATAGGCTATGTCACTACTTGTTGTCCTAAATATTCTCATATGGTTAACATGTTCTTGTTTACCTCTAAATATTTGGAATTGAGGTGTCTCAAAATTGGAAAGAAAATGATAACTAACCACAACAGGATCTAATGGCTTATTATATAGATCCTCATAAGAGTATTTGTGTCATGAATATGATCCTTGAAGTGAGGTCATTTGGTGTTATAATTGCTCCAGTTGTGTAGTTAAGACTTGAAGTTCAAAGGGAAGTGCATTCAAGGGCACATGCAAGAGTAAAGGCCTTGGGTAGTTAATAAAAGGATATGATTGACATATTAATGTTGATAAGGATTAATTAGGAAGTAAATAATGTTTAATTAAAATTTGATTTAATTGATATAATCAAGTGATAACCCCTACTCTTTAAGCTCTCTCAACTCTAAAGCATGTCCTCTTTCAAATAGATTAGTAGGATATTTGTTTTTAAGGCTTTAAGCTCTCTCAACTCTTTAGTATGTCCTCTTTCGAATAAATTAGTAGGATTTTTTAAGCTTTTTTATTTGTCAGGTTTTTTATAGCCTTTGTAAATCTTTCTACCATAAGTTTTAATTTCGTGATGATTTTGTCAAGGCTTCTTAGCCTATATATTTTTTTTTGGAAACACATCCTTTACGGGGAAACGAAACCTTGGAATTAGATTCCATGATTGGGGTTCTCTTCTGTCAAATTCACTCGAAAGTCGCACCCAACTTCATCCATGCCAACTGACCTAATGAACCATCAACTAGACTTTGGATATCCGCAACATGTGAGGGGAAGATATTTGAACTTGAGGCCTCCCTTTTTCAACTTGAGAATTTTAAATACCCACTTGCTCTCCAAATCCCCCACATGAGCACATATAAATTCAAATTTTCCAATGGTTTTGTAAAGGCTTCTTAGCCTATAAATTCACTATGAACCAATTAAAATAGTAAGCAAATGTTTGCCATTCTTTTCTCGAGTCTTTTAGTTGAATATATCATCTAATAGGGATTAATTAATGTTCAGGTCCTTTGGTTGACCTTATCATCTAATAGATATTAATTAATATTTAACTAAGTTCTTGGGGATTGGTGGATTGGTAAGATGTTGGGCACTTATCAAGAGGAGACCTAAGTTCAAACCTTGGGGCATGTTCAATAGGTCTCCTTCATTCCGAGCTGTGTTTATCGAGGTGAGATAAGGATCATAATAATAGTATCATTATTTGATGCTAAGATCGGAGACAATACAAATTGATCTTATAACAAATTGTTCAAAAACAAAAATTAAATATTTAATTAAATTTTGGTTTAATTAATATTTATTAATAAAAAAATCCTTGAGTGTGCAAGCTTTTCGGTTTGTCGGATTGTTCCAGCCTTTGCAACTCCCTATATAGTGCTTTGCGGTGGGTTTTGATAACTCCATATATAGTGTTTTGCACTCGGTTTTGATTTCCTTAACTCGATATATGATGTATTGCAGTGGGTTTTGATTTCCTTGTGGTTTTGTTTAGGGTGAGAGGGAAATGTTTGGCATTTTTGTCTCGTATTCGGGTCCTTTGAGAGGCAAATGTTTGGCATTTTTGTCTCGTATTCGCGTCATTTGGTTGACCCTATCAGACGATAGGATTAATTAATATTCAGGTCTTTTGGTTGATCATTAATTAATATTTGAGATTAATTAATATTTAAGTTTTTGGTTAACAAGATTCCATGCACCTTGCTCCATAATAGAAAATGATTATGAATGTTATATTGTAAAAATATTTGGATCCTTTGATTGACCTCCTATAATCATTAATTAATATTTGGGTCTTTTGATTGATCTCTAATAAAGATTATTTAATATTGAATTAAGTTTTGGTTTAATTGATATTTATTAATATGATTTTTCCAGTTGTCATTGTCAGTTTGCAAGCTTTTCGGTTTGTGAGACTAGTTTTCTACGGTCTCTTTGTGAGACTGTTACAGCCTTTGTAACTCCATATGCGGTTTTCTGCGGTGGGTTTTGATTTCCCTATTTGGTTTTGTAAAGGCTTCTCAGGATCAATGGGAAATCACAAGCAAATATTTGGTTTTGTAAAGGCTTCTCAGGATCAATGGGAAATCACAAGCAAATGTTTGGCATTCTTGTCTCCCTTTTCCAGCCTTTGTAAATCCATATACTCTGCAAATGCAAATCCATATACAGTTTTCTTCCGTGGGTTTTGATTTCCCCGGTTTTCATTTTCTAAGAGCTATCCAGCTAGAACCCTCTTTACAAAAATCTTAGCTGTCCTCCGTGGTCCCGCTCGTCTCCTATGCAACCCGAACTCCACCGCCTCAAGCATTCATCGTCTGCTAATGTAACATCATTCAGTTCCTGAGTGACCCCAGCCACCTTCCCGCCCTCTCGATGGAGCGTGCCTGACATCATATCGTTTGCCTCTGTCGGAGTCACTGGTCTGCCCCACCAGCTCTCTGTCGGAGTCACATCCGACAGGTTAGCAAAACACCGGTTCTGTGGATGCCATGTCCAGTCTGTGCTAGGTGGCTGGAGTGATAAAAGCTGACATTGAGCCATAGAAGTAATACGCACCGAAGCTGAAAAGACTTGCCGAAGGCACCGTTCAAGACCAATTGTTTGTGACGTACTCCATTGTAGCTGGCAATCTTTTGTCGCCACGAAAACGAGGCGACTCTTTTGGAAGAACCACATAGCCAATACGTCCGGCGGACACGTTCCTTGGGAGCCTTCTGAAGCAGTTCCCATAGATCGCCGGAGCTTTCCAGTCACACGTGGATTTAGTTCCAAGTGTCCCTATCCTCCGGATTATATAGAACCCACGTGGTTTTGTGCATACACCCAACCGCAGTAACAGTTCTTGGAGGAGCTCATCGTTGCAGGCGTGTTCAGAGACCGGGCCTGAGGAGGTTTCTTCTCTTTTCTGAATTTTTGTGAATGAACCTGAAATTGAAGGTATAAAGAAAAATAACATCCATTACTCTGCTTAAATCTCTTGTCTTCTAGTGGGGCCATTTTTCGTTAAATGGAGGTTTAGGGAGGTTCATAATTTTAAAAGGCTACATAATTTCATTTTGAGAAAATGAGGCATTTTACTATTCGAAATATATTTGGAACACTTTTTCTTTAAAAAGGGAAAATTGTAAAACAATGTAATTTTTTCCTGTTTAGAAGGACTTTGTAACTTTTCGAATTGGAGGCACTTGTTGTTTCCAAGTTATACCCCTATACATATTTACTAGGAAGTTCGTTTTGAGGCTGATCCCTAGGAAGTAGAGATTTATATTTTTGTAATTGTTAAATTGTGCCTCAAAGTTGACTTTCTAGAAAGAAAGTGCATTTTTGGTAGTGTCACATTCTTCATCTTCATAGTGATCTTTTTGTAAATTTGGTCAATCACCTTCACTAATATATAAAGAGTTATAAAAATTTGGAAAATAGAATAAATGATATAATTTTTTTTTTGATTGGTTGAAAGGGTGTTGAAAGGTCCCTGAACCTTATACAAACCATTCGTGGGCCTCTGAAGAGGGAGGCAAAGGGGAAGAACGACGACAGCAGAACGAGAAAGCTTGAAAACAGCAAGGGCTACCTAAGGAAGAGGCACCCAGAGGAACCAACTAGAAGAACTTTTTTGCATGTTTTCCAAGAAGACCGAAGTGGCCCAAATGCTAAAGATCAAAGAAAAAGCAAAACACCACAAGGAGAAAAGTGTCGCGATATCGCGACATGATACATTTTCGTGGTCCAAAGTAAAGGGAGAAACCAAGGAGGAAAAAGTGTCGCGATATCGTGACATGATACATTTTCGTGGTCCAAAGCAAAGGGAGAAAACAAGGAGGAAAAAGTGTCGTGATATCGTGACATATTGCATCGTCGCGGTCAAAAGAGAAAAAGTGTCACGATATCACGACATGTTCATGTTGCATCGTCGCGGTCAAAAGAGAAAAAGTGTCACGATATCACGACATGTTCATGTTGCATCGTCGAGGCCAAAAGAAAAAGTGTCGCGATATCATGACATGTTGCATCGTCGAGGCCAAAGGAGAAAAAGTGTCACGATATCGCGACATGTTGCCATATCACGGCCAAAAGAGAAAAAGTGTCGCGATATCGCGACATGTTGCATCGTCATGGCCAAAAGAGAAAAAGTGTCGCGATATCGCGACATGTTGCATCGTCACGGCCAAAAGAGGAAAAGTGTCGCGATATCATGACATGTTGCATCGTCGAGGCCAAAAGAAAAAGTGTCGCGATATCGCGACATGTTGCATCGTCGAGGCCAAAGGAGAAAAAGTGTCGCGATATCACGACATGTTGCATCGTCACGGCCAAAGGAGAAAAGGTGTCGCGATATCGTGACATGTTGCAACTTCGCCAAAAGAGAAAAATCGTCGCGATATCGCGACATGATATAATTAACTACTGTTAGAAAATAGAATAAATGATATAATTAACTACTGTTAGAAAATAGAATAAATGATATAATTAACTATTGTTAGAAAATAGAATAAATGATATAATTAGCTAATATAGTTAACAATTTGGTTGATAAAGTTAATAGCATATAAGTGCAACCTTCTCACCTCGGGGGAACACACTGTAATAAATAAATAAAATTTAAATATATGGATATAGGTATTACACTTATATATATATATATATATATATATATATATATATATATATATATATATATATATTCAATTCCATTTGCATCGGAGGTTTTCAAGTTGACTGATGAGTTGCCACATTTGATAAACTTGTCAGGTTTTAGTGCGAGACTCTGTGCACTTTCAACATGGCTTCACCTAACCTTTTTTTGCCTTAAGTTCCCTCTGTTTCTTTGAGGCCTCGAGGTAGCAAGGTGACATTTTCTATAATCAAGTTGTTCTGTCAATGCTCATAGTAGGGCTCGGTTTCCTCTTGGAGTGGCTCCCTTGGTTTAGTTTTTTTTTTTTATTCAAACTTTTAAGGTTATTTTTGTTTTTGACCTCAAGTCTCTATGATGTTGATTGTTTGAGTGGCTTTACACCTCGGGATGTGATTTTTTCAATTCTTTTTTTATTGTAACTTATTTTATTTTTTTACTGAATATAATTGTCAGTTCCAATAAAAAAGAAAACAAAAAAATTATATTATTAATAATAAATGAATAATAAAGAAAAGTATAAAATAAAAATAATCAAGCGTGTGTATATATATATATATATATATATATATATATATATATATATATATTTTTATATATATATATATAATATATATGGGGGAGTGTTTTGAATGAAGACTTTATGTACTTCCATCACGTAGAGGAAGGTTTGGGTTTATATTTGCTATATTCATATAGTGTGTTTGAGGTTTAATTAAAGCGTCTTGTTCGAGGTGCAGGTTACAGAAGGACCCGAAGGAAATCGAACATGTGTCATGGAGCTGGCCGACATGGATGCTACATAACCAAACCTAGATCGCACGCACGTATTAGACGTCGATGACCTATGGCATGCTCCCTTGGCCCACACAACTAGATAGATAGATAAATAGGTATTAACGTGGAATGAAATTTTAATCATGGAAGATGTCACTAGACTTGTATCATCACATTAACCGGTTAGAAAGCAAGACGGTCAGTCCCCCACACACATACCCAAATCGATGTTAATAGGGGTAAGGAATCCCATAAAATAGAACCAAGGACTTGCACCTTTAAATCTCCTGCTACCCATTGACAAAAATCATTAGAGTTAGACGCGGCTTGCAGGTGATGGTTGACGTGGATGCGAATTTTACTAGATAAGTGTACATGGGATGATGACTATGCAATGTGCGGATGAATGGCAATTTGGACCAAACTTAAAACCCTCTTGGAAGATGAAGTCATCGGGACAACGAAGCTGATGAACTTTAATGTAGCAATGACGTGGACATGAACTACCAGCAGACTATGACATGGATGACCAGATAGCCGTGACATGGACAACATGAACTACCAGCTAGTTCTTCCAAGTTCAACCCATATGTTCCCAAGTCACTACGGACAACATCGAAGTGAAAGTGTGGCACTGGTTGTTTTGTTTTGGAACGTGTGAACATTGGGATGATGATGCATGGATAGCTAGATGCACAAAAGGTAATGTTTATACTCAGAAATGACACGGTCGACAATGAAGAAACGTTTCAAGTGGACAATGCAAGCCTACATGACATTGGTTAAATGTGGTTGGCTTGGTGCATGTGGCACAGATCTCTAGAAGCTGTGAATGTTGGCACATGGTGGAGGGAGATATAATCATTGTAGGTGACCATGGTCAGTGTAGGAGATGAAGATTACCAAGTGGACACTACATGTTGTTGAGTCAGACGAAGACACCCACGTTGGATGTGCAGGTGGGTGATCATGGTGATAACACGATGAATAGATACTGATAATGATAATGGGTTGAATGAATCAATGGTAATTTTGGTAATCTAGTATACGACAATGAATAGGGTGAGTTTGTTTAGATGTGTATCCATGTCCAAGGAAATAAGGCCTTTAGCCATGGTAAAGAGACTTAAGTTAGCCAAATAAAATAGTTATAGTAGCTGAGGATTATGAGAGTAATCTATTTTGGGGCGGTGGTTGTTTTTATAGTTTTGAAGAATACGTTATGAAGTATGACATGGAGGCCATTATAATAGCATTCTCCTTATGAAAGCAGGAGTTGGTTTGGTTTTTTAGAGAATTTCCACTCATATATAGGCAATCCCCACATGGGCTAATCATTACGGATAAATGATAGGATATGTGCACCCAAGTGGCATATGTGGGATGATCCGAAATGTTTTATTTGGAAAATATTATTAAAGTAATGAAAGAGACACCTAGGAGTAATCCATGTGGGCAACATGTTTATCTAACCAATCAATGACATATAGAACCAGTAGGTGATGGAAGAATAAGACGAAATATTTAGGTAACGACATCCTCAAACAAAAAAATTACGAAGAAGGCGTTATGAAAATGGAAACGGATGCTCTGCGAATGTGCGTCACGTGCGAATAGTCAAAGTGGAAAAGTGAAATAGTGAAAGGAGAATAGAAAACAAAGAGCTAGAGGGAAATTTCAAATACGCCATCGAAAGAGGGAGAAAAGGTTGGACTTTTTGTAGGCCAAAGGCTAGATTTTTTTGGAGGCTAGATGCTGGATTTTTCTGAAAAGAAAGGTATTTCTTGTTTTCCACCACATGATTTTAATTTGGAACATTTTGTTTCTTCACTTGTATGTATAATATTGAAGACCTATTTTCTACAAATGTATGGGATATATTTTGAGTTTTAATGCATATTAATGGTTGACTTGGTTTTATTTTTGGTATATTGCACCATTTCCTTAGAAGATTGTATCACATTAGTTGTTTGACTACGTGAATTTGGGTAACACTAATGCTGGTTTTTGTGCAGAATATTAATGCTTGTAGAGTCTTTGGAGAAATTATGGGTTGGAGCATTTCTGTTATTTCATTTTTTTAAAATTTTTCTAACTCTTTCTTTTTGTAAATTTTTAATACTTTGACAGTTAAAATAAAAATTAAACTTCAAAAATAAATGCATGGGCATAAAGAATGAACTTCAATATTTTATTTGAAACAAGTTCGATCTTATTCCAAATCCATTTTGAAATTATAAAAATTGTTGAAAGTTATTGTGTTATAAGGTTTTATAATTTCGTAATTTTGCATTTTTTCATGTTTCAAAGGTAAATTAATTTTTTTAGATTTGCATTTTGATTCACAAGAAAAAAATGAACCTCCCTTTATGAAAATCATAATTTCATTAAAGGGGTAGTTTATATGGCATTCCATGGGCCATCATTTTTATAGCATTTCATCATATGGATTAAATGTTAAATCTAAAAATCCCACCAAGGGTTTAATCATACACTACTACAAGGTTGTAGATCATATTTGTTCTACAATCCATCATTATGGTTACAATATAGTTCCTTAATGAAGGTGTTTACTAATTTGTATTGTATTCTATAGTCTTTCCACAAAATTAGGTTACCAAGTTGTCTCACGATCTATTACCAAGATCATACTATAGTTACCCAAAGATTATCTACAACTCTCTTGCAATCTACCCCTGATATAACTCAAGTTTAGCTATGATTGGTATCGAAATATACTTAATGAAATATAAGTAGATATGCTTGAGTTTTTTAAGCAAGTTCATCAACAATTGATAATTTAATCTAGGATACAAACTTATAATGATTCTCATTGTGCAAATATTCTAGGTGCTTGCAAATTGTTGCATGAGTATGATTGTCCTAAAGACATAGTTGATAAAATTGCTTTAAAATTTTCATAAATAGCCTCCTATTTGAAGGAAATCCTATATGCTTGTGAAATTGAAAACTTAAGTCAAAGTGAAAAGTCAGATTTTGAAATTTACATCTCATTGAATAAGCAAAAGGTAGTTGAAAATCATGTATTTGCTTGTAAATTTAATCAATCAAAATTTCAACATAAAATTGCTAATAACATTGAATCGAATTGGTGGAGTGAGAAAGGCAAAATGAGATTTGTTATATTGTTTGGCCTAATCTTCTTTTGGTTGGAGTTATGTAAAACTTGGCATGCATATAATGATATGTCTTTTACAGTGTGCTAATCGTGTCTTGTATCTTTTTTTTATTTGTGTAAAACATCCCAAAAGGGATGCCAATTTCGGGTAAGACCCAAGGAGGCAAGGGTATCCATTCCGCCAAAAATGCCCAGGACTAGGACCTAGCTTACCACATTTGACATACTCAAGGAGCAAACAAACACACAAAACCAATTAAAAAATAAGTATATAACAACAAAAATAACAAAATAAAATAAAAAACATGCTCCTTGAGTGTGTCAAAAACAAAAGCACAACCAAACATGCACAATAAGATAAAAGAAACCACAACACAAACCACATAGTAAAACACAAGAACCACATAACAAAACACAAACAAGACAAAAACAACAGAACACTACAAAGACATAACCCAAAAAAAACATGAAAAATAAACACAACCAAAACCAAAAAAATTAAAAAAATAAAAATAAAAAACAACCAACAACAAACAATAAACAAAAAAAAAAACATAGAAAACACTCACATATAAAAACACAAAATAACACAAATAAAGAGAAACCCAAGAACAAGAACGAAAAAAACACAAGAACAATAACAAAAAACATTAAAAAAAAAAAAAAAACAACAACAACAAAAACACAAGAACAACAAAAAACAACACAAAAACAAAACAAAACAAAAGAACCCACCCACCTTAAAAAACTAAACAAAAAAAACCTCGTGTCTTGTATCATCTTGTACATAGTGTATATTTTTATGAATAGCTTTTTGAGTTTTTGTGTTTTTGTTTTGTTTTTGTACATAATGTTTTGTTTTGTGAAATTTTGTTAATTGTTGTCTTGTTTGTATTTTTAAGTTTAGAGAGCAGGTTTTTACTTTTTTATTAGTTCTGCTTGTATATAATTTGTGATTTTGTGTTTTTGTTATTCATCAAAAGTGTGTTTGTTTTCATTGTTTTTATTGTGAAATTTTGATGTGTTTCCATTTTTGGTTTGCAATAAAATTGGTTTATGCCACAGTTCGGGTTTTCCATTCATGTTATCATTTTTTTGTTTAAGCTTTGTGAAATTTTTTGGTGTTGTCTCTTAATTGAGGTAGTTATGGCCGTTACAATAAACATTTGATGAATTTGTTTGGTATTTGTTCTTGTGTCACTCAAGATAAATTACTTGTTTTTGAAAACATCTAAAACTTGAAGAAAAAGAAAATGAGATGGTTAATATGTATCCTTATGAATCTAGATTAAGATAGTAAAATTTGGAACATTGAAATCATTTTGAAAAAACTCTCATAGATATTGCATCATATTAAAGAAATATTCATTGAAATATTGAAGGATGAAGTCATTAATTTTGTAGGTTAAGGTGAAAATCCAATGAACTCAACTTTTATCTTTACTTGATCTCTAACCCAGGTGGCAGATGAATTTTGTAAAAGCAATGTAAAGCTTGAAAAAAACACAAGCAAAGCTAATACAATGGAAAGTAAATTCAAATTAGTCACCACACTCTAGAAAACCTTCACTGGGGTTATAAATGCCTGACTGATAGTGGAGCTAGGTCTAGATTGAAATAAATAAAAGAAAAAAATCAAAATTCATCTAAGACTTGGGTGATTCAAACAACCTCTATCGGGCCTATAAACGCATGACTTATAGTAGAGCAATGACTTGAAGAGAACAATGCAGAGGTGGACTTCAAAGATCAAATTTTTATAGCCTAACTACAAAAATGATAATGGAAATATGGATAGGATCAAGAAAATAAATGAATCATAGAGCACACACTAAGTAAAAACAAATGATTCAG
Source organism: Wollemia nobilis (assembly GCA_028583015.1). Lineage (NCBI taxonomy): Eukaryota > Viridiplantae > Streptophyta > Pinopsida > Araucariales > Araucariaceae > Wollemia > Wollemia nobilis. The sequence continues at coordinate 6,367,266 of JAQPPZ010001069.1, read as the reverse complement.
GTGTTCCAAATTGAAATTATCTATTCAAATTTTTTTGGGGTATTATTGATGCTTATTTTTTTGATGTTTGGGTTTTGTTGTTTTCAGAATTGGGTTCTTAAATCTGAAATGTTCAGGAAAATTTCCCAATAGAGTCACCATTTGTTGTGACAAATTCACAACGACCCCAAAATTTGGGGGATCCATTGAAAATTTGGAATTTTGATGTCTAGTTTATAAGTTTTAGTTTGTTTGTGTGTTTAATGTTAAAGTTTGTCTTGTTTTAAATTGTTTATAATTTGAGTGCTTATGTTTTTTATTGATTTTACATTGTAATTTTTAGTGTATTGTTTTGTTTAATGTTGAAGTTTTAGATAGTTTAATGTTAATGTTTATTTTGTTTTATTATTGTTTGTGCAAATTTTAAAATTTTAAATGTTTGGAGTTAAAATAATTTAAAGAGTTTAAATGTTTTAAATTATAAATTTAAAACATTTATAATTTAATGTATTTAAAATATTTTAAAAAGGGTTTATTTTTAATAAATTTAAATTAAAAAAATGTTTTTGGTTTTGCAGGTCGGTAGTCATCACAACCCGAAGAGGTTTTACAAGGTGGATCCATTTAGATATGATTTTCCATATTTACCAGCGTGGTTTTGCATTGTCAAGAGGCGCATGAGGGGTGAAAGACTCATCAAGAAGCAATGTGGGTGTTCACAAAGATAAAGTGTTAAGTGTTTTGTACCTCTCCCATGATGCATATGGGATAAATATTCATCATATCTCATGAAATTTTTTATAGAACTACTTATGAAACATCAAATAAGGCGAAGCAGTGGATGGATGACTTTGGTTCATTTCTTGAGAGACCACAGATAATTTTGCAATGAAGTATAGGAATACCAAAATTTAAAATATAGCATTCCACAGTGAGAGGTGTTTACATATCATGATAAGTTTTCGTGGAAGAAAACATGTAGTTATGGTGAATCATCAACAATCAAACAGGGTCCAAGAATTTGATCTTGGGCATGTAGGGAGGTTCACTATCATTTTGTTTAGAGCCATGGTTTTGAACATTAGTTACATCTGCTGGCATTTGCATCAAATAAGCAATGATGATGATATCCTGGATAAAGTAGATGGGGATGTTGGTAATTTTTAAATATTTGGCATGTAAGTCACAGTTTGGATTATTTCACTCAAATTTGGAAGAAATATTCTAAATTTGTGTTATCAAGGCCACAAAGGTGCATAGATGAATGTGGACTGTCTCTGAATGGATGTGATAAATACAATGAACGTTTCCTTGGATACTAGCTTTAGAATAGTAAATGTTTTTTGTATATGTTGTCGATTTTACTAAGCTATACTCTGGAAAATCATAGAATGGTGCATTATAATAATTGATGAAAATGCCAGGGCAAATAGTAGTGAATTTTTTTGGAAAAACATAATCATAAGATTTTATATATACCCCATTAAGATGTCATCTATTGGATCACCATGACAAGTGAATTGATGTAATGCTTAGGATATGCATGTCATAGATACATGTAAAATTGCTTAAGCAGATACAAAGACAATGTAATATGGAAACGGATCTAACAGTACATAGATTGATGTTGAAAGATTTGTTAACATGGCAGATATAAGCTTAGATGTGGAAAGCACTTCGATGAATACAGAAATATCACTAACAGATGTTAGGTAAATAGTGAAAAATAATCATGATGAAATTTAGATATTTGAGCGTATTAATAGAATAAAATTTACTATCAATATTTGCATTACCATTATAATACATTGTTTCCATTCTTATTTCACTATTTGTAGACAACGTCAGCATATATATGAACTAAAAATTTGATTATTTATTGTATTTGAATCTTATAAAATGAATTGACGTTATCACGGTGATGGCGTCTAAATAGTTAAAAGTTTAAATGTTTTGTCAAGTGATCACAATATTACAAGGTGTTCTTGGTGTGCGAGTAGATGAGAGCTCTCAGAATTTCATTGATAGGTATTGGGTAATGAATTTGAAGGTCCACTTCATCATGGTAACAAAAGAGGGACATGAATACAATTCAAACATGATATAAGTCCAAAGGAATGTGTGAACAGACAATGATGTGAATATTGTGTTTTACAAATTTCAACTAGACAGTGGTATTTATGTGAACATGTAGTAGATAGATCGACCATGAAAATATTAGTGGATGAGATTAGTTTCATGGGTGAGTGGAGAAATCCCAGTGAAGATGAGCATAGATTTTCTCTTTGAAGATAGACAAATTTCTTCAAAAAATCATAGATTGTAATTTAATACATGGTTTGTGGAGTGCTTGTGTGATTTGGATCAGTTATATTACTTTTAATAAATTTGTATGATATACAAAGTTTTAATTACTATATTTCTATCAAAATGGCAGTATATTAAATCTATAGTGAATCATTCAAGTTGAAGTTTTGTTCTAAAAGAAAATATGTATTAAGTAAGCACATAAGAAAGTAGTTATGAAAACACGTTATACATGAAACTCTATGAACGACATTGTAAAGCTAAATCAATGAGTTGATAAATTGAATCCTTCACATTATAATAGGGATTGAGAATTAAGAAATAGGGATCAAATGGTAAACAAAGGATAAAAGAAATGAAGATTTTGAAAGGACATTTTAAGGAGAAACTTGTAGGTTATAGAATGGTGTGCAAAACTGAACTTCAAATATGTCTTCAACTTATTCTATAAGGTCTTCCTCAAATAACCAATAAATTTGGTATCTCTGTCTAAAACTATACTCTTTGTGTAACAACCTCAATTTTTACTACTCATATACTCATATATATATATATATATATATATTTCATGAGGCAAGGAACATAATCATGATCTAATATAGAATCATTCCATTTTGATTGTAAGTTATCAAGGTAAATATTATCAAGAGATATTAATACTTGATCATAGTCACTCTTGAGTAGAAGTGATCAGCTTCTACGAAACCCTTATACAACTCGAGTATGAGAATGTTGGCCAAGGAATTAGGTTTCATACCTCATAAAAAGGGAAATCATCCAACATAGGTGAATTCCTTGAAGATGGAAAACCATCATAAATGAAATAACCTCAACAATGGTTATTCATAGATCTTAGATTCAACCCACATCTTTTCGATGGGGTCACTAAGATAAAAAAAATCAGTATACGTGATCAAACATATATAATCCTTGAAATGGCATCTTAAGCATGATTATACTTCCTTATTCCTCTTAAGGTTTATTTGTTCACCCCTCTTATATAGGCATATCCTTCTGTTAATTAAATGGATCAATTAAGCTCATTAAAAAAGGGCATTTTTTAATATTCATGGGAGTATCTACTCATATACATTATTTTATCAATACAGAATATAATATTGGACTAGGTCTACAAATCCAGTCCAAATTGTATTTTTGTGGGATTCAACCCACTCCGAGTTTCAACTTGAATCATTCTATTAATTCTATGTTTTAGGTTAATCAATCCATGAGTGTATTTGAGTTAAACATAATTCAATTATGTTTTAGTTAATAGAATCCATTACATTATAACCTTAAGTTTGTAACAACACATGAGAGAACCAATTGAGCAAGATAGAAGTTTCAATATATCATACTTTTTGTATCCATTCTAAAAAAAACTATAATAAGTACCATTTATTAGGAGATACATCATTCATAATTCAGTTAAGCAATACCATTTCAGAGAGTAAATAACATAATCAAATCCCATTAAATGATCAATACATTAAAATAAGCATACATTATTTGCATCATATTTACCAAATGAACACATTGTTGTATTCTAGAGGATTGCATAACTATTTCATCAAAGCATTTAACATCTCATTAACTTATAACTTTCCCATTTTGAAATTAAATGCAACATTAACAAGAATTAACAAATCAAACCACATATAAGTGACACATTGTTTATCATGGGAACCCTCATAGGGAATAAACCCAGCCACCAAAATATGTACTTCCTCATATTCATAAACATAAGATGTCAAATATTACAAGTTTATAAGGGCCACTATAGATCCCTTTCAATTAATTATACAAGTCAAGGAATACAACTGTTCTCTTTAAGTTCATGATACAATTAAGGAACTTTTTTTTTCTTATTCATTTTTTTAAGCCATCATTATAACATTAAGGTATTTATCATACCAATAAGAAATTCCATTTGTTCCTTTAAAATTCATGATGTAATTAAGGAATTCATTATTTCATTTATTTAAGACATCATAGGAATTTATAGTATTTACATATGTTTATGATAATCGTTGGAATCATATTTTGGAGAAGTCTTATCGATATTAGAGGGAATATTATAAATTCCCTCAATAATGAGCTTCAAAATTCATTATTTAAGATGGGTTTATAATGAATCCCTTGGTCAATAAATTAAAGTCCCATACCTTTAATTCATGGACAATAGGCTCGTATAAAAATAATTTTATTATGACCCTTTCAATACCACTATTTCCATAATTCTTCAACATTTGACATGATAATTGTTTTCCACAATATAAAGTTCACTTGGACCACATATCAAATACACTTATTTTAAAATGCTTATCCTTTAAATTACACATATGGGTCTACCTCATAGCATAGGTCTTGGATCATATTTATCTTATATTGAGTCAAATAGTGTCCAAAATTCTCCTTCCTAGTATTAGGTTTACCTCAAAACTTAAGTAACATTTTTCTTTAGAAGGATTAACCATAAAACAATATACTCTAAAATTCAAAACTATTTTATCATAGTAATTAAGGTGTTCTCGAGACTAATTAATTAAGTTTCAATTGTGAAGGATTGCTTTGTTACACATCCATAGCCTTATCCATAGTCTACCTATGGTTTCATAGCTTACCAAGGGACTATTATAACCCATCCAAACTAGGTTTCCTTCTTGATAATTATTAATTCAATTAGGGGCTATTGCATCTTTGGTAATTTATGGTTAATATTCATCCTATCAAACATCGATCGCCTTCACCTTATTGGAAACATTATGCTCGAATTGATCGAGGTCTACCACATGAATTTATCAACTTAATCTCAGCTATTTTGTGGCATAGGTTTCAAAGGGTGTATGATATATTCTATCTATCATATTACAACCATAGAAAGATACTACTCAAATGATCACCTAAGTGACACATACTTGACCGCATCAGTCATAACACCTAGGTCCAAAAGGATAGTCTATTTGATCCTAACGTCAATTGGTGAGCTACATTGATAAGCTTCAGTTTATCTGACACGGATCAAGTTTTTTGATTCACCATAGGTTACATTATTGTGAATTCAAATCCAATATTTGTTGAAACAACAACACATAAAATTACATAGTGACAAGGATGATTAGTCTCAGTCGTGTATGTAATCAGACAGTGAAGCATAAACCAGACAGTGAAAGCATCATCTCACAATAAGGGAATGAAATCCTATGTGTCAGTTGTGGATGTGATATTTACTTTTGTAATCATAGATACAATGGAGGATGCATTAATCTCTTCAAAATAGAAGCTAAAGCTATCGCTCTAACAACTACTAAAACTTTACTAAATAATATATTATTTTTGTCTTACGTGAGCTTAGCAGGGATAGAAACCAAGTTTCTTCATCCACCTAAGGGAAATCGAGATTGCCCTATATTGTCTTTAAAGAGCTCGGATCCTTACCCACATAACCATATTTCCGATCATGGAAAATTAGGACATACTTGCTTGCTAACCCCATGCTCACTTTAGTCATGAAATACAAATAGAACGTTCCCATAGGCTAGTGTAGTTGAAGCAATTTATTTATGATCGATAATACAATCAAGGGTCAAGTGACTCGATTTTCGATTGTCATCAAGATTAAAATTTTACTATGCTTTTCTACAAACCTGTTTCGTGAAGGGTTTAATTACCCTATGCACCCTTTTTTTTTATCCAAACCTATATAACGATGACCATAGGCTTTGTGCTAACATCCACTCCTACGCAAGGTCACGGGGTCGAATTTCATTGAGAGCGCTATATATTTTTTAAAAAACTGCATTAAAAACATTACAACGGTATATATATATATGTGTGTGTGACATTTCGTGTTCACATTTCATCGAGTAATATTGAGGACACTCTCCAAAATTAAACTAAGGAGTTTTAATTACTGAAACAAGGTATATAGGTTTAGATAATATCTATCTTTTACTCTTAGGCTAATGAGTTTCATATCCAACTCTATTTCCTTAAATATTTTAAATATCAATAAGTTTTCACTTCCATAGTAAAAGAGGTCCTTGTACTAAAATTCAACCTTAAACTATGCCAACAATAAAACATAATGGAGAAAAGAGAGATCCAACCTGATTCTCCCAGCTTCTCTTTTCTTTTTAGGCTTACCTTCAAAGGATCTCCTCTTGTCCTTCCTCCTTTGCTTACTCCTTCTAACCCTCCAAGCTTGCTCCTTACTATAACTAGAAAATATCTCAAGCCTTCTAGTTTCTGATCCACCCAAGGTGGAGAGCATACTCCCTAGGCCTCCCAACATTCCTAGCTCCCTTCTCTACCCAAGATGCCCTCTATTTATAGGGAAACTTCTCCTCACTCATGAGCCAAATAGTGGCCCTATTATTTTAATATTAAAATATACTTTTTAAATAAGCCATTCTATCTTATGTGGAGGAAAATTCAAAGAGTGGAAAAGAGAGTCCACCAAAGGTAGGTGGCCTTGTTTTCTAGAGATAATTTCCAACTAACCTATAGGTTAGGTGTAGAATTAAGATTAATAGAGACAAAGAGGAGAATCTCCACCTAATATCCATTAATGATATTAGGCCCATGTAGAAAATAGGGATGGATTTTCAAACAATAGAATAATAAAAATTCTAGAATCCCTTTTTAATCCAATTAGAATTGGATAAACTTGGTGAGCACCTAATTGTTACATAATTAGGTTACTTACACCCAATTTACTACTTTGTAGTAAATTTTGGTGAAAAGTTATTTTCTATTTCTTCTTTCACCAAAGTTTTATTTATTTTCTAATTAAATTAATTTTTATGAAAGATAATAAATCCTTCTCTATAACTTACCAAAATTCCTTAATTGAAATTTTGTAGTATTCTTTAGGGTCCATACCCCTTTTGTTAGTCAATAACTCATCCTACTAACTAACTACTAGCCTTATGAAAAGGATCCATGGGAACGGGTCATGACATACACCCCCCTTGGATTAAACACAGTCCTCTATGTTTGAACAATTACCTTAGTGAGTACATTTATCTAGCAAAGCTAGTATTTATCCTGCTATTTTACAATCTGAGTCATCAATTTTTCTTTACTTTTAGCATCTCATTCTTGATGGTAAGCTACATCTTCCATCCATGAGAGTACCTGGACCTGCAAAAATGCAAAATATCAGTAGTACCATGTCCTTTAAGCAACAAAAACATCCATTTTGCATAACAATAAGTATTGAAAATATCATCAATACATAATCTCATCATAAAGATTACAATTTTAAACCATCTATTACTGCACAAATACTGAATCTAAAGCACTACAATAATAGAATTTGCAAAATGGTGTTACAGAGATATCATGAAATTATGCTTCTGTACTATATTAGACATAAAAAGTCTCATTAATTTAATCAAAACTCCCACCAAGGAGTATCACAGTATAATTTGTTAACCCTTACCATGAGTTAACTTGATAAAATTAAGTGTCAACAAAGACACATCATAATTTTAGAATCTCAATTTAGGATATTCACATATATCCTAAGATGCATTTTGGAAACCTTTTTGCCATCACCAGAGCATCCACCTAGATGTCTCCTGGTTTTCATCATCATAAAATCATGGAGAAGTCCCATACCTTCTCCAAGAATGGACACCAATCCATTCTTCAAATTCATTTAGTTTTATTTTAATTAAATAAGTTCACTTTTCATGATTATGAAAACAAAAAAAATCTATAAGTCACATACATTTATTGGTTACATTAATAAGCTACTCTGAGTTTCACAATAAAAACTTTAAACTAATTAAGTTCACACAAAGTATTTCATTTTCTACAAATAGAAGTATGTAATTCAAATGTTTTCTAATTACATTTTGCCAAATCCCTTGGCATACATACTACACACATATAGTCCACAAAGTAGTGGCTTCAGATCTCAAGGTTGTTATCCCTCGGATCTTTCACTAGTCTGAGCTATACCTACATTACCAGTTTGAGAAACTACTGGAGAAATTGCTTGAGAAGTGGCTCGAGTTCTATTTTAGGCTGTTGCTCGAGTTGCTCGAGTTGTACTCCCATATTCATGTTGTACACCAATAGATGGTTGATATGGGAGAAGTAAACCATGGCTTATGAGTGCATCAAAACAAGAAGTCAAGAATGTGGCTCTATAGTCATCCCTTGCTTGGCGTAATTGTGCATTCTCTGCTTGCAAGGTTGCTACTATTGTATCCCTCCAGTAGTGCATTTGTGCTAACTCTAGCTGAAGCCTCTCCTTCTCTGAAATGGCAGCTTCTCTCTCAGTATCCAACTTAAACCTTTGTTGTGCCCATTTGTCTACTAGCTTCAACTATTGGGTCTCTAACAGTCAAATTCATTCCTTTAGTGCTTCCACTTTGTGTTGCACTTTTCTCATGGGTTCATCTCCTCCTATATTGGATGGTCCTACTTCTATATCCACCCATTGGCGTACACATATTTTGGGATATTCTTCCTCGTCTCCCTTTCTAGATGAATGCTCTTCCTCAACAACCTTGGTTATTTCTCTACTATTTTCTTCCTCACTAGAATCTTCCTCTTGGCATCGTCGTTGTGCAGCCCACCAAATATCAAAGTCAGGGGTTGTGCCTGCATCATCCTCCTCTGGTGTCCATATAGCCTCATCGGGTTCTAAGGCTAATGGTTCCATTGGTGGAGGTATCACTGTTGTTCACCCCTTCCTAGTATAAACCATGGATGGGTCCGGTATCCATTGCATAATATCAAACTATCACAATACCCGAGTATACTAAAAATACTTGTATTACATACTTGTACATATGATCAACCACCTTGCTCATCTTACATGAGAAAGTTGTAATCCATATTCTACCCAAACTAGGCCCTCTCTCCAAGGTCTCCAAATAACATCTTGGGAGTGCAAATTCTCCCAAATAGAGCAAAATCACTCTCTATTACCTTCAAGTGGCCTGTGGCTAGACCACTCCTTTTCCCATTGCCACCTTAATGCATAGGGTATCTCTGGCCCCATAAATTTGTGTGCATCATAAGGTAGCCCTTGGGGTCTTGCTACCGCTATGTGTTCCCATGCCCAAATTTGTAGTAGGGTACTACAACTCAATCCAGTTTTCATCGTTGTTCGCAATTTGAACAACTCTCTATAGGTTTGAGCCAACAATGTTGGTGCCCATGCATATACAACTGAATCCTCAACTAAATCCTACACTATTCCCAATAAATTCTAGGGAAATCGTGCACCTCTTGATTCAGGAAGAATGACACCCGATAAGAGCTCCATTATTATAGCATGCCTATGTGTCAATCTACCCTGCACATAGTGTAGTTCATATGCTATACCACCCTTATCGGTGTTCATGCTTCTCCATTCTACTCCAAACACTCTTTCCAAAATATATCCCATTTTTGCTTCATTAGCAATGGTTACTATGTGACCTTCTACCGGTATTCGATATATCCGATACACATCTTCTAATGTAATAGTCATTTCTCCAGTGGGTAACTAGAATGTCCCTCTATTGGGATCCCACCTTTCTACTAGTGTTGATAGATAACACCTATCCACACGTATTGGCTCCAGTCGAGATGCTCCTTCCAATCCAACTTCTTTCAGCCATTGCTAGTCGTTTACATCCAATTTATCCCTAGCATTTTGAAAGATCATTCTCAGTGGATGTCATGCCCTAATGATCTTTAATGGTTAGATTTATTTTATCTCTATATGATCGTCGCTACCGGTTCTAGCATTATCAGAAGCCATCACTCAAAGAGTGTGTACCAACAGATCGACTACTAGAAATAAGAGAATTATGAGACACACTATGGTGTTCATTCTTGAGATCATCAGTATTAATAGGGTAAACCCTAATATGAGTAGTATGGTATTCACTACCATGAATAATGGATAGGTTAATTCTATATCCGAAACTGAGATAAAAATTTCAGTTACAACTTTACACCATTTTATCCATTCTACGATGTTGGAGTTATTACCTCGATTTCATTTGCTTGATAGTGTTTTGAGGTCTATTCATTTCCGTAGATTTGTGAATCAATCATTTTGAGTTATTTGATTCTTCTCCAGTTCCCAAGGAAGTAACTTCTTTCGATGTGCCTTAGAATACATTATCATGACACACGTGTCCTTCCATTATGGTTTATAATTTGCATAACATCCCATCATCGACCCTTCGATGACTCCAATGGATGATTTCGTACATACTTATGCAAGTATACTTTATTGTTTTGTTGACAATGTGCACCTATCGCATGGTGTCATTACCGTAAAGTGTACCCATATTGACTTTATTGTCATATGGTAGAGTACTTAAGTATTTATAGTTAATCTTGTATCATCTTGGACTAACTTGCTTATATCTTCGATGTTCGGTTTACCACTAGTTTCATCTATGCAGTTTTCTACTTTTCAAACAACTATTGCAAGTCTATCCCTCTAGTTTTCTTATGAAATTAATACCACATGCATGACATAGTGGTCAGTTCCCATTTTAAATAGCTTAGCACACCTTATTACATTCAACCACCACCCAGGTGGTCGGGTGCATACTTTTCTAAGGAGTCAAGATACTTAGGGAGGTTGGCGAAGCTACATGTGGTGGTGATACTTGGGATTCTAGAGCTTACTTGGTGGAGTTCCCTAATTCTCATGTCAGAGATGAGTTTGGTGAGATTTGGGATATTTCCATGCTTAAATGTGAAGTTTCACCCTCCTTGTTCTCCTCCAACATACTGGAGTTTTAGGTTCTGGTGTTGTCGGATATATTCTTTCACCATTACACCATAACCTCTGATTGGAAAAATCCAAAGTGTATTGTAACATTGATCAAAAATAAAAATAAAGAAAACATTGTTTTGTTTATCTCTTGATCTTAAATTTCCACTAGTTAGTTTTCAACTAACTTACATGGTTTAATTTACACTTGTATCCCATAAGGTTTCATATATACATGGCTATAGCCATTTAAGTTGTCCATAATAGTTTGACAATCATAGTTCAAGTGATCCCTTAGTAAATCTGAACCTCTGGTTCATACACACTTGAGAATAAGGAGTAAGTAAGTCAAAATACATAGATGTCAAGTAATTTTTCAAAAGAGTCTAAGGTACACCACTTAAAACCCATGTAAAAAAGGTTTTCTTAGCTCTTCCACTTTCGAATGACTATGGATCTATTCTTGGGAGAATGAGACTCAGACATATGCAATCTCAAGTACTGACCTTATCCTTACCAAGTGTGCATTGTTTAGAGTTATGGAATTTATGTTTTGAGTTTCTCATGCTTTTTTCATGCCCAAATATTTTGCTAACCTAGATCTAACTAGAATCTATTAGTTAGTCTGGGCTCTGATACCAACCGTAACAACCCCAATTGTTACCTACTCATCCACTATATATAATGTATATTTATATTTCATGAGGCAAGGGACATAATCATGATCTAAGATAGAATCATTCCAACTAGATTGTAAGTTATCAAGGCAAATATCATCAAGAGATATTAAGACTTGATCAGAGTCACTCTTGAGTAGAAGTGATCAACTTCTACAAAACCCTCATACCACTCGGGTATGAGAATGCTCACCAAAGTGTTAGGTTTCATTCCTCATAAAAGGGAAATCACCCTTAACCATATTGTCCACCAAGACTAGTATATAGGTGAATGCCTTGAAGATGGAAAATCATCATAGATGAAATAACCTCAATAATGGTTATTCATAGATCTTAGATCCTACCCACATCTTCTCGATGGGATCACTAAGATAACAAAATCACTACACGTGATCAAACTTACATAATCCTTGGAATGGTCATCTTAAGCATGATTATACTTCCTTATTCCTCTTAAGGCTTATTTGTTCACCTTTTTATTTAGGCATCCCTTTTGTTATATAAATGAATCAATTAAGTTCATTATCAAAAAGGGTATTATTCAACCATCATGGGAGTACCCACTCCTCATGTACATTCAAATATCAACTCAGAATGTAAGGTCTGACTTGGTTTACAACTCAAGTCCAAATTGCCTTTTTGTGGGCTTCAACCCACTCCGAGTTCCAACTCGGATCATTTTATTACTTTTGTGTTTCAGGTTAAACCATCCATGAGTGTTTATGAAGTGAACATAATTCAATTAATATTTAAGGAATAGAATCCATTACATTATAATTCTTGAGATTGTAACCAAACATGAGATAACCACTTGAGCAAGATATATGTTTCAATACATTATACTTTCTGAATCTACTCCAAAATTGACTATAACAAGTGTTACTTATTGAAAAGTACATCATTCATAAATCAGTTAACCAATAACATTTCAGAAAGTAAATGGCATAATAATAAAAACATATTAAATTCAATCAATACATTAAGATAAGCATACATTATTTACATTAGTAGTTCACAATTATAAACATTGTCATATTGGTTTAAATATTGCATGATCATTTCATCAAAGCAATTAACATCTCATCAACTTATAACATTCTCATTTTGAAAATAAATGCAACATTCACAAGAATTAACAAATCAAACCACAAATAAGTGACACATTATTTATCCTGGGAACCCTCATGGGGAATAAACCCAACCTCCAAAATATGTACTTTCCTCATATTCATAAAATTAAGATGTCAAATATTACAAGTATAGAAGGGCATCTACAGATCCCTTTCAATCAATTATACAATTAAAGGAACCCAACTGTTCCTTTTAATGTCCATGATGCAATTAAGGAATTTCCTAATTCCTTTCTCTAAGCCATCATTTTAACATTAAGGTATTTCTCATACCAATAAGGAATCCATATGTTCCTTTAAAATTCATGATGCAATTAAGGAATTTCTTAATTCCTTTCTCTAAGTCATCTTAAGAATTTTATAAATTCTTACATATGTTTATGATAATCATTGGAATCATATTTTGGAGAAGTCTTATCGACATTAGAGGGAATCTTATAAATTCCCTCAAGAATGAATTCCAAATTCATTCTTCTTGATTGATTATAATCAATTCCTTGTTCAATAAATTAAAGTCCCATACCTTTAATTCATGGAAAATAGGCTCGTATATAACTAATTTTATTATGACCCTTTCAATACCACTATTTCCATAATTCTTCAACATTTGACATAATAATTTTTTTTTCACAATATAAAGTTCACTTGGACCACATCTCAAATACACTTCTTTTAAAATACTTATCCTTTAAATTACACATATGTGTCTACCTCCTAGCATAGGGACTGGATGCTAATTATCTTCTATTGAGTCAAATCGTGTCCAAAATTCTCCTACCTAGTATTAGGTTTACCTTGAAACTTAAGTAACCTTTTTATTTAGAAGGATTAACCATAAACCAATATACTCTAAAATTTAAAAAAAAATTCTCATAGTAATTAAGGTGTTCTTGAGACTAATTAATTAAGTTTTAATTATGAAGGATTACTTTGTAACACCCCCGTAGCCATATCCATAGACTACCTATGGTTTCATAGCTTAACAAGGGACTAGTATAACCCATCCAAACCAGGTTTCCTCCTTGACAATTATTAATTCAATTAGGGACTATTGCATCTTGGGAAATTTGTGGTTAATCTTCATTCTATCGAATAGTAATCGCCCTCACCTTATTGGCAACATTATACTCTAAACGATTGAGGTCTACCATACGGATTTACCAACTTAATATTAGCTATTTGGTGGCATAGGTTTAAAAGGGTGTATCATCGATTCTATCTACCAAGTTACAACCAAAGAAATCTACTGCCCAAATGATCACCTAAGTGATACATGCTTGACCACATCAATCATAACACTAAGGTCCAAAAGGATAGTCTCTTTGATACTAATGTCAATCGATGAGCTACTTCAATTAGCTTCGACTCATCTAACACGGATCATGTTTTCTGATTCACCATAGGTTATATTATTATGAATTTGAATCCAATATTCGTTGAAACAATGGCACATCAAATTACACAACGACAAGGGTGATTAGTCTCATTTGTGTATGTAATCAGATAGTGAAAGCATCAACTCACGATAAGGGAACAAACCCCTATGTGCCACTTGTGGATGTGATATTTATTTTTGTAATAATAGTTACATCAAAGGATGCATTAATCTCTTCAATATAGAAGCTAAAACTATCGCTCTAATGACTACTAAAAATTTGCCAAAAATTTTCCTATTCTTGTCTTACACGAGCTTAGCAGGGATATAAACCAAGTTTCTTCCTCCACCTAAGGGTAATTGAGATTTCCCTATATTATATTTAAAGAGCTTGAATCCCTATTCACATAACCATGTTTCTGATCATGGAAATTTAAGATATACTTGCTTACTAACACCATGCTCACTTTAGTCATGAACTACAAATATAAGGTCTTGTTATTATCTCCCATAGGCTAGTGTAGCTAAAGTTTTTTATTTATGATCGGTAATACAATCAAGGGCCAAGTGACTCGATGTTTGATTTTCATCAGGATTAAAATTTTGCTATGATTTTCTACAAACTTGCATTGTGAAGGGTTTAATTACCCTATGCACCCTTTTTGTTTCATCCAAACCTATAGGACAATGACCATAGGCTTTGTGCTAACATCCACTCCCATGCAAGGTTGTAGGGTTGACTTTTTTTGAGAGTGCTATATTTTTTTTAAAACTGCATTAAGAGTATTACAGTGGTATATATATATATATATGATAGTCCGTGTTCAAATTGAAGAACACAAGATTATATTGATAGGGGGTGAACAATATAAGACCATTTTTTACTTTTCTTTTCCAATCAATATTATGCAATGTAAATATAGCAATATCAAAAGTAGTAATCAAAGCAATGCACAAATAACCACACACAATAGAGACACCAATTTAACGTGGTTCACCTAATGTGGGCTACTCCACAAAGAAAATATTTCACTAAAATTTTCTCAATCAATAACTTGGTAATCATTTCTCTATTAAAATATTTATGGATCTCTATCCAAATGAGACACTAATCCCCTAATCAATTTTATGGATCTCTATCCATAAGAGAACTCCTTTCTCTTTAGTTTTGATTGGTGATCTTCTAGAAGAACTATTACCCCCACTACTCTGGCTAATGGATCTCTATCCACTAGATATTACCGTCCTCTATACTCTGTCATTTTAAAAGCTTTGTATTAAATTTGCACTAAACACAGTCCTTCGATCTAGTACACATATGCACAAACCTATCCTTAAATCTACACCAAAACCTGTCCTTGGATCTGTACTAAATACAATCCTTCGGTCTAGCACAAATCTATCCTCAATCTCTGACCTTTGATCTTCACTAAACACAATCCTTCTGTCTAGCACAAATATATCCTCAATATCTATCCTTTGATCTACACTAAACATAGTACTTCGGTCTAGCACAAACTTATCCTCAATATTTTTCCTCAAGCATTAACTCAAAGTTTGGCTTAATCACTAACTCAAGGTTTGAACAAATCAATCAATCAACTCTGATCTCAAGTCTTCTCAAATACTTATCTCAAATATGCCTTGTAAGCTTCCACAAAAGCTCACACTAATCCATCCACAAGTCCTCTCTAGAACTTATCCAAATCTTCTTAACAATTCCTCAATATAACTTGTCCAAATATGCTCTCAATCTATATTGTGAGCTTCTACAAAAGCTCACACAAATCTATCCACAAGTCCTCTCTAGAACTCGTTCAAATCTGCTGAACAAGTCCTCACTATAACTTGTCCAATCTCATAGAAACAATAAGGATAATTGTTAAAGACTCAATATTTTTCACATTCATCACAATGCTCAATCACTTTCAATCACTCTTTTACAAACATATAGAAAATTGTTAGAGACACAATATACTTCACATTCACCTCAATACTCAATCAATTTTAATATTTCTTTTATTATAGAACATATAGAGAATTGTTAGAGACTAAATATGTTTCAAATTCACCTACACTCAACCTCTCTCTGAAATCAATTTAGAATATAGAACAATTTGTTTCATAGAAATTGATCTCACTTCACACATCCACTTGACTAGGCTCAACCAACTCTACTCAATCAATCACTCAATGAAATAATCCTTAATCACAAATCCTAGTCCAAACATATGAATACTCACTCATATATTTCCAACAATTCTTATCAACCAATCTCACATAACAGTGATACTCATGTTCTTTGCAAACCCTAGTTCAAGTTCTTCACTCAACTTAATCACTTCAACAACAATGATTATAAAACAAGGTTTTATCAACAAATCTCAATTCCATAAAACCTTGAAGCATTAGAAAAAAACACTCAACAATGCTTAACCAAACAATCCTTTTCACTCCAAATTTTCATTTGCAGCTTTCAAAAATCACTCACTAGGAAGAATATGCCCGTACCTTTTGTTGGATGTAAAGGTACCTTTATAAAAACTTGTTTCAATCACAATTTCCTTCTTTCCAATTCCAATGGTTAGACACAACAATATCACTTCAACACTTTCTTAAAAATATTACTTAGATACAAAATGATCACAACTCAATTTATGCCTTATTGCTTCCTTTTAGAAATAACACTCATCATACCATACATGAAAAATAATTTCTTTGATACACCTTATAAACTCCAACTTAAAATAATATCCAACACTTCACAAACACCTTACAACTCTTTCTAACCATTAAAGCAAATGACATAAAAACTTTAATTTGCATAACCCTTATAACTCCCCATGCAACCTTATAAACCAAATATAATGCAAAAATTAATTTTTAATTTTGCAACAACCACTTTCGAAGTTTTTGGTGCCTAAATTCCAATGCATAGCTTACTTTCCCCAAAAAGGGGTTTTAGCGTGATTCGATCCATTGTCTCCCTAAGGCCTAAGCGCCTTAGCGCTTGGGAGCCCACCATGTGGGCTATAGTCCCCATGTGAAGGAAAAAGCACTTCCTCCACCTTATTCCTCGTGCACCTTTTGACTTCTTCAAAGTCCACTACTCTCTCCACTTCGCTGTAGCACGCGTTGCAAGCAATTCACATTAATTTTTGAATGAAGGCATGGTAAGTTCTAAGGTGGTTGAATCCCCATTTTTATACACAAATTGATTTTTCTCCAATGTCGGAGCTTTTAGTAATTTGAATTAAAATTCAAATTATGATTTTAATAACCCACCTTTGGGTTAAAACATTAATATAAATTAACTTTATAATTAATATTAAAACTAATTAATAATTAATTTACATAACTTAGGTTAAGTAAATTAAATTATAAATTAATTTATAATAAAAATTATATTTATTAATTTATAATTAATTTAAAACCTCCTTTTATAATATTATAAAAATATTACAATATTATTTACTTGGGCATCTTCTTTTCCACTTTGGTCCACATATGATCTCCTGAAACCAGGCTATATTTTGCTTATATTAGAGAACCTGAAACTGATGCTACCCACTGATGCTCCCACTGAATGGTTATGAAGGCTTGACATCAATGACCACTCACTCTTGACATCAATGACAACTTATCTAATCAAAATGTCCAACACACATTTTGTTGGGTAAGATTGAGGACACTCTCCAAAATTAAACCAAGGAGTTTTAATTACTGAAAAAAGGTATATAGGGTTAGATAATATCTATCTTTTACTCTTAGGCTAATGAGTTTCATATCCAACTCTATTTCCTTGAATATTTTAAATATCAATAAGGTTTCACTTCCATAGTAAAAGAGGTCCTTGTACTAAAATTCAACCTTAGACTATGCCAACAATAAAACATAGTGGAGAAAAGAGAGATCCAACCTGATTATCCTAGATTTTCTTTCCTTTTTGGGATTACCTTTAAAGAAGATACTCTTGTCCTTCCTCCTTTGCTTACTCCTTGTTGGCAATTTGAGTTATTTTGTGTTGTCATTGATGTCACATGGATCACATTGAGTTTTGGTGGCAAAAGCACTTCATAAATATTCATTTATGACATTTTGGAGAGCATGGATATATACAGGGTTTTGTGGCACAAGAGGCATATAATATTTAATTTTTAAATATTATATTAATGGTTTTTATTAAAACCAATGGTAAAGGTTTTTTATTAAAACCAATGGAAAGGTTTTTTAATTAGACCAACGGAAAGGGTTTTTATTAAAACCATTGGAAAAGGTTTTTTCAATAAAACCTAGGTGCAAAAAGTTTCATGGCAAAATTCAAAAGAACGAAGGAGATATCCCAATTCAAAGATAAGAGATGAATTATTAAATATTTATTTAATAATTCTAAGGTCTAAAGTTTAATTAAATTATCCATCGACGTGCAAAGGTTAGGATGGCAAATCAAAGTTTGCCGACGTCATTCGAAGGCATTGAAAGGCATATAAATCAAAGAAGACTTTGGCTATTTCATTGCGGAGATAGGAGAATAATCAGCGCATGAGAGAGAGTCATCGAAGGGAGGCAACGTAGAGGTAAAATGAAATATTGAATTCAAGGGCAAAGACAAAATTGGAAGCTACAGAACTGATGTCACACTGGACAACGTAGCGCAGTTGGCAAGGCATCATCTTTGCACAGGAGAGGTCTATGTTCGAATCCCGCCAGGAGCAAAAGTTTTTTTGTGAGAGATTGATTTCATTTTGATAGCCGAGCACAGAGATTAAAGGAAGTGTTTGGGATTGAATCCCAATGTGGGCCAGCACTCACATGGTAAGCGCTTCATAGCGCAAGCAAGGAGGAACAAAGTTCGACTCCCGCGAAGGTGTGAAGGCGCATTGATTTTTGGGCAAAACATTGACGATTTTGAAGGTGGTAAAGGCGCATTGATTTTTGGCAAAGACATTAACATTTTCAAAGGTTGCGGAGGCTATGAACTTCATAAAAAGGTATTTATCTCTAGCACATGGTAATAGTTGATATTGCCAAAGTTGTGGTGCATTAAAATCATTTCTACCAAAATTAGGGAGTCATAAGGTATTTGTTGGAAATAAATGATTGTTGTGTGTGCTTAGGGAGATATAAGGTGTTGAGATATTATTTGTTATTGCTATGTGTATTTAGGGAGTTATAAGGTGTTGAATTAAATAATTGAAAATTATTGTGTGTACTTGTGGAGTTATAAGGTGTGAAAACAAATAAATAAAAGCATAGGTGCTTGTTGTTTATGTTAATGAATTTAGGGAGTTATAAGGTAGTAAAGTGTTGAACATGTATATGTCCTAGTGCATGGTTTGATTATGAAATAAACTAGGAACTTGAGACCTAGTTAATTGCTACCTTGAGTTAGAAGACATGCACATGAGTTAGGGTTTGAAGTTGAAGACAAATTGCTTGATTATGTGCCTTGACTATTGAGAGGAAGTGGATGGATTAGAAAATCAATTTTATGGATAAAATTGATGCTTGAGTTCATAATTGCTTTAGTGGAGTTCATTGAGAGTATTGCCACTATTGAGGAGGTTTTTGCTATTGTTTTGAGGAGAGTATTGTTGGTTACTTGTTGAGTACATTACCTCTATTTGAGACCATTGAGGAGATCATTTGCTAGTCACTTGTGGATACATTTGTCTTTCATTTGAGGAGATCATTGTTGGCTATTTGAGAGCTCTTTTCTTGAGGGAGTTGTGCTTGTTTCTTGAGAGCTTATTAAGAGGAAGAGTATTATTGAGAACCTATTGCTATCCCTTGGTCTTTTATCTGGGGATATTTGTCCTTGGTTGGTTAAATTCCTCATTGTTATTGCTTGGAGAGGTTTTCATTAGAGAGCTCATTTGCCATATATTTGTCATTCATTGTTGAGCATTGTTATCATCCATTTGAGAGAGCTCATTTGCCATATATTTGAGAGTTCATTGTTGAGCATTGTTATCATCCATTTGAGAGAGTATTTGTCATACATGGTTGAGTTCATTGTTGAGCATTGTTATCATCCATTTGAGAGAGTAGTTTTCATACATTATTGAGATCATTGTGGATCATTGTTGTCATCCTTTGAAGAGTACATTGCCATTCATTGTTGAGTTCATCATTGAGCCTTGCCTTCGTTGATTTGTGGATGAGATTTGAGTGCTACTTGAGCATGATTGATTGAGCCTTTGAGAAGGCTTTTGGGACATAATTTTTGGATAGATTTGAGGCAGCTTTTGTGCATGATTGAGTGAGCCTTTGAGAAGGCTTTTGGGATAGAATTTTTGGATAGATTTGAGGCAGATTTTGTGCATGATTGAGTGAGCCTTTGAGAAGGCTTTTGGGATAGATTTGTGGACAGATTTGGGACAAATTTGAGCAGGATTGTTTGAGCCTTTTGTGAAGGCATTAGTATAGATTTGAGAAGATTGTTTGAGCCTTTTTGTGAAGGCCTTGAGTACATATTTGGGATAAAATTTGAGCAAGATTATTTGAGCCTTGTGAGAAGGCATTGAGGCAGATTTGTGAGCAGTAAAAGAGATAGAACATAAATAGAAAAAATACCAACACAAGTTGCCTAGTTGAGCATATCAGTGAAGAGCCCACTTGAGCAGATCATGGATTGCCTAGCTGAGTAGATCAGTGGATAGCCTAGCTAAGTAGATTAGTGGATAGCCTAGTTAAGTAGATCAGTGGAGCCCACTTGAGCAGATCAGGATAGCCTAGCTTTGAGTAGATCAAAGTAATCATTTGTATTGGGATAAGGATCCCTATTTCTTTGTGAAATATTATAAGGAGATTATCTTGTGGACTACCCCACATTGGGGGAACCACGTTAAATCTTGTGTCTCAATTGTGTGTGGTGATTTGTGCACTTGCTTACTATTGCTATCTATGTCATTAATGCACACTGCTATATTTGGTTATTGCAATTAAGGACACTAATTGATATTGGTTTGGAAAGAAAGTAAAAAGTGGGCGCTATACTATTCACCCCCCCTCTTAGTATAAGCTTGTGTTCTTCAATTGGTATCAGAGCGGGTTCCTTCAAAAAGGCTAACAACTTAAGGGTAGATTCTACAAGAACATAGATGGCTTCACAGAATGGATCATCTACAAGTAAGGCTCCACTGTTTGATGGTAACAATTATGCTTTCTAGAGCATGAGAATGAAGAACTACTTGATATCACAAGGATATGAGGTATGGCAGATGGTTGCAAAAGAGTACAAGGTTGAAGGTGATCCCGAGATAGATAAGACTATCAGGAAATTGGTTGAGATCAATGCAAAGGTAATGAATTGTATTTTGAGTGGGCTACGTGAGATAGATTTTGCAAAAGTCATGGTATGTAATTCAGCTAATGAAATGTGGACCAAGTTGCGGAATACCTATGAAGGAGATTCCAAGGTAAAGTTGGCAAAACTACAAACTCATAGAAAAATATTCGAGGAATTGAAAATGGAAGATTCTGAAGATATTGCAAAGTTTTTATTTCGAGTTGATGAGATTGCTAACACCATGAGAGGTCTAGGATTTGAGATGAAAGAATCAGATGTTACTCAAAAGGTTTTGAGATCACTTCCCATGAAGTATGATGCAAAGGTTTCAGCAATAGAAGAAACAATGGATATCGACAAGCTAACAATGGAAGAACTACAAGGAACTCTCACAACTTATGAGATGAGGATAAGTAAGCATCAGGTTCCAATAAAAGAAATTGCATTCAAGGCTTCAGAGAAAAATAAAGGGAAAGTTCTAGAGATAGATAGAGATTCAGATAATGATGAGGAAGCTAACTTCATCAAAAGGAAAAAGGACTTAAGAAATTACAGGGATATGAAGAAAGTCAAATGCTACAAGTGTGGTGATTATGGTCACTATGCAAACAAGTGTCCACATGAAGAAAATAGTGATGATGAAAAATAGGGTCACAAAAGAAAAGAAGATGGAAAGCATAAGCATGACAAAGATGACAGGTACAAGCAAAGCAAGTATGAGAAGAAGAAAAGTTTTTGTAAGACAAAGAAAACTTTCTACATTGAAGAAGCAAGTGATAGCTCAGATCACAGCGATAGAGACAATTCAGATGATGAAAAGGAAGAACATCTATTCCTAGGAATAGAAGGTGAAAGAGAACAATGCTTTGTGTGTGGTCAAAGAGATCACATATCAGGATATTGCAATGGCTTCAATGATAGTGAAGATGAGATGACACATCAAGGAAATATGCATGGTCAAAGAAATCATGAGAGTTTGTTTGCTATAGAAGATGATAATGATCTTAGTGATAGTGAAGATGAAGAAGGTTTTTTATATGGGATAAAAGAAGTAGAATAAGAACACTCACTCCAAAAAGAAAAAGTTAAACAAGAGAATATTGTAAAAAAGATAAATGTTTTAGTTGATCTAAAAGAAGACTTAAATTATATCCATGAGCAACTACAAGTGGTTAAGGAGAATATAAAATAATTGATATGTTCTATACTTGAGAATTTTGATCCATCACATGACTCAAAAGGTAAAGATATTTTTACTCAGAAGGAAACATGTATTTCAAAGACAATAGAGATGGATGCCAATTTGCTATTTGACACAAATTAAGAGAAATAAGAGGAAGGTTCCAAAGGACCAAAGGTCTCATATTTCAGGTTTGGGGAATCACACTCAAAAGGAAAGGAAGTTCTAAAAGATGAAAGTCAAGGAAGCACATAAGATTCATGAAGAAAGTTCCAAAGTTCCTATGGCTCCAAACATCCAGTTTGGATCTTGTTTTGAGATAGGTGAATCAAGTTCAAGAGGAAAAGAAATTCTTGAAAAGGAAAGCAAGGAAGAAATTAAGGAAGAGGATTTAGATACTACAAAGAAGGATCAAGGATACAATGCACAAGTCAAAGATGATCACAAGGATAATGGTCAAGAAAGGTATGAGGAACCAAGGCATGAACAAAGGGCTTTTCAAGGATATTGTTTTTCTTGTAATGGATTTGGACACAGGGCTATACACTGTAGGGTCTATGGATCAAAGAAGTTTGATTTTGCTAGAAGGAACTTCAAAGGAAGAAGGTATGGTTTTCAAGAAAATTGCTTCTTATGCAACATGATTGGTCATAGAGCTTCTCAATGCAAAGAAAATGAGCAACATGGTTTTGGTTTTAGAGCTACACAATTCAGAAGTCATGGTCATAATGATTATGAAAACATAACTTCACAATACAGGGTTCAGGAAAGGAATGGATATGGAAATTATTTCAAGAAAGAATTCAGGATATGGGCACCATCCAAAGGCTACAATATCAAGTGTTTTAATTGCAATAATTTTGGACATATTGCAAAATGGTGTAGGACTCAATTCCAAACAGGTTCAAGACAAGAAGATCAAGTAACTCATCAAGAAAAGGATATCAAAAAGATGTGGAAGGAAGTTGACAAAGGAAAGGAACAATGTAATATGGGAGTAAATGTACTCCCACCCCAAAATTAATCACCTCAAGAGAGAAGGTGGTGGGGGGGCTAAGCTTAAGAGTCATATCTTTTAGCCCCATAGGTGTCCCTTTTTGCCATTGATGTCAAAGGGGGAGAGATTTGAGTAAGGGGGAGAGCATTGAGTTAGGGGGAGCAGCCTCCAAAGAGAGCATTGAGATAGGGGGAGCAACCTCCATAGAGAGTATTGAGTCAGGGGGAGCAACTTTGATTCTCAGAGATGGTTTTTGTAGTGATTGTGGTGTTTTGCATTAGAGGTGTTGCCATCAATGACAAAGGGGGAGATTGTTGGCAATTTGAGTTATTTTGTGTTGTCATTGATGTCACATGGATCACATTGAGTTTTTGTGGCAAAAGCACTTCATAAATATTCATTTATGACATTTTGGAGAGCATGGATATATACAAGGTTTTGTGGCACAAGAGGCATATAATATTTAATTTTTAAATATTATATTAATGGTTTTTATTAAAACCAATGGCAAGGGTTTTTATTAAAACCGATGGAAAGGTTTTTTAATTAGACCAATGGAAAGGGTTTTTATTAAAACCATTGGAAAGGGTTTTTCATTAAAACCAATGTGCTAAGACATCTCCAAATGATGATGGATGAAAAGGTTTTTTCAATAAAACCTAGGTGCAAAAAGTTTCATGGCAAAATTCAAAAGAACGAAGGAGATATCCCAATTCAAAGATAAGAGATGAATTATTAAATATTTATTTAATAATTCTAAGGTCTAAAGTTTAATTAAATTATCCACCGACGTGCAAAGGTTAGGATGGCAAATCAAAGTTTGCCGACGTCATTCGAAGGCATTGAAAGGCATATAAATCAAAGAAGACTTTGGCTATTTCGTTGCGGAGATAGGAGAATAATCAGCGCATGAGAGAGAGTCGTCGAAGGGAGGCAACATAGAGGTAAAATGAAATATTGAATTCAAGGGCAAAGACAAAATCGGAAGCTTCCAAAACTGACGTCACACTGGACAACGTAGCGCAGTTGGCAGGGCATCATCTTTGCACAGGAGAGGTCTGTGTTCGAATCCCGCTAGGAGCAAAAGTTTTTTGTGAGAGATTGATTTCATTTTGATAGTCGAGCATAGAGATTAAAGGAAGTGTTTGGGATTGAATCCCAATATGGGCCAGCGCTCACATGGTAAGCGCTTCACAACGCAAGCAAGGAGGAACAGAGTTCGACTCCCGCGAAGGTGTGAAGGCGCATTGATTTTTGGGCAAAACATTGACGATTTCGAAGGTGGTAAAGGCGCATTGATTTTTGGCAAAGACATTAACATTTTCGAAGGTTGCGGAGGCTACGAACTTCATAAAAATGTATTTATCTCTAGCGCATGGTAATAGTTGATATTGCCAAAGTTGTGGTGCATTAAAATCATTTCTGCCAAAATTAGGGAGTCATAAGGTATTTGTTGGAAATAAATGATTGTTGTGTGTGCTTAGGGAGATATAAGGTGTTGAGATATTATTTGTTATTGCTATGTGTATTTAGGGAGTTATAAGGTGTTGAATTAAATAATTGAAAATTATTGTGTGTACTTGTGGAGTTATAAGGTGTGAAAACAAATAAATAAAAGCATAGGTGCTTGTTGTTTATGTTAATGAATTTAGGGAGTTATAAGGTAGTAAAGTGTTGAACATGTATATGTCCTAGTGCATGGTTTGATTATGAAATTAAACTAGGAACTTGAGACCTAGTTAATTGCTACCTTGAGTTAGAAGACATGCACATGAGTTAGGGTTTGAAGTTGAAGACAAATTGCTTGATTATGTGCCTTGACTATTGAGAGGAAGTGGATGGATTAGAAAATCAATTTTATGGATAAAATTGATGCTTGAGTTCATAATTGCTTTAGTGGAGTTCATTGAGAGTATTGCCACTATTGAGGAGGTTTTTGCTATTGTTTTGAGGAGAGTATTGTTGGTTACTTGTTGAGTACATTGCCTCTATTTGAGACCATTGAGGAGATCATTTGCTAGTCACTTGTGGATACATTTGTCTTTCATTTGAGGAGATCATTGTTGGCTATTTGAGAGCTCTTTGCTTGAGGGAGTTGTGCTTGTTTCTTGAGAGCTTATTGACATTGCATGAGGAAGATATTATTGAGAACCTATTGCTATCACTTGTGGAGATTGTCCTTGGTTGGTTGAAGTCCTCATTGTTATTGCTTGGAGAGGTTTTCATTAGAGAGCTCATTTGCCATATATTTGTCATTCATTGTTGAGCATTGTTATCATCCATTTGAGAGAGCTCATTTGCCATATATTTGAGAGTTCATTTTTGAGCATTGTTATCATCCATTTGAGAGAGTATTTGTCATACATGGTTGAGTTCATTGTTGAGCATTGTTATCATCCATTTGAGAGAGTAGTTGTCATACATTATTGAGATCATTGTGGATCATTGTTGTCATCCTTTGAAGAGTACATTGCCATTCATTGTTGAGTTCATCATTGAGCCTTGCCTTCATTGATTTGTGGATGAGATTTGAGTGCTACTTGAGCATGATTGATTGAGCCTTTGAGAAGGCTTTTGGGACAGAATTTTTGGACATATTTGAGGCAACTTTTGTGCATGATTGAGTGAGCCTTTGAGAAGGCTTTTGGGATAGAATTTTTGGACAGATTTGAGGCAGATTTTGTGCATGATTGAGTGAGCCTTTGAGAAGGCTTTTGGGATAGATTTGGGACAGATTTGAGCAGGATTGTTTGAGCCTTTTGTGAAGGCCTTGAGTATAGATTTGGGACAACATTTGAGCAGGATTGTTTGAGCCTTTTTGTGAAGGCCTTGAGTATAGATTTGGGACAACATTTGAGAAGGATTGTTTGAGCCTTGTGAGAAGGCATTGAGGCAGATTTGTGAGCAGTAAAAGAGATAGAACAGAAACAGAAAAAGATACCAACACCAGTTGCCTAGCTGAGCAGATCAGTGAAGAGCCCACCTGAGAAGATCAGGATTCCCTAGTTGAGCAGATTAGTGGATTGCTTGAGTCGGGATAGCGATTGGATTGCCTAGCTGAGTAGATCAGTGGATTGCCTAGCTGAGCAGATTAGTGGATTGCCTAGCTGAGCAGATCAATGGATAGCCTAGTTGAGTAGATCAGTGGATAGCCTAGTTGAGCAGATCAGTGGAGCCCACCTGAGCAGATCAAGATAGCCTAGCTTTGAGCAAATCAAAGTAATCATTTGTATTGGGATAAGGATCCCTATTTCTTTATGAAATATTATAAGGAGATTATCTTGTGGACTACCCCACATTGGGGGAACCACGTTAAATCTTGTGTCTCAATTGTGTGTGGTGATTTGTGCACTTGCTTACTATTGCTATCTATGTCATTAATGCACACTGCTATATTTGGTTATTGCAATTAAGGACACTAATTGATATTGGTTTGGAAAGAAAGTAAAAAGTGGGCGCTATATTGTTCACCCCCCCTCTCAATATAAGCTTGTGTTCTTCACTCCTTATAACCCTCCAAGCTTGCTCCTTACTATAACTAGGAAATATTTCAAGCCTTCTAGTTTCTGATCCACCCAAGGTGGAGAGCATACTCCTTAGGCCTCCCAGATTTCCCCCTAGCTCCCTTTCTTCACAAGATGACCTCTATTTATAGGAAAATTTCTCCACTCATGGCCAAATAGTGGTCCTATTATTTTATTATTAAAAATTACCTTTTAGGTAAGCCATTTTGTCTTATGTGGAGGTAAATTCAAAGAGTGGAAAAAGGAGTCCACCAAAGGTAGGTGGTTTTTGTTTTCTTCCTAACTAACCTATATATTAGGTGTAAAATTGATATTAGTGGAGACAAAGAAGGGAATATTCACCTATTCTCCTTTAATGATATTAGGGCCATGTAGAGAATATGAATGGATTTTCAAAAAATAGAATAATTAAAATTCTATAATCCCCTTTTAATCCAATTAGAATTGGATAAACTTGGTGAGCACCTAATTATTTCATAATTAGGTCCTTTGTACTTGATTTACTACTTTGTAGTAAATTTTGATGAGAAGTTATTTTCTATTTATTCTTTCACCACAGTTTTATTTATTTTATAATTAAATTAACTTTTAAGAAACATAGTAAATCCTTCTCTGTAACTTACCAAAATTCCTTAATTGGAATTCTATGGTATCCTTTAGGGTCCATACCCTCTTTTGTTAACCAATAGCCCATCCTACTAACCAAATAGTAGCCTTCTAGAAGGAATCCAAGGGAATGGATTATGACACTTTGGTAGACCATGTAGTCATACCACCTCTCTGAATAACAACCCTGTAGTGTGAACTGCATCACTGGTTTTCTGGTAGGGAATGAAATGTGCCATATTAAAAAACCTGTAAACCACCATAAAGATTGAGTCATGTCCTCTCTGTGACCTTGGTAAACCAAGAACAAAATCCATTTTAATATTTTCCTATGGTTTCTCTGGTACAGGTAATGGCTGATATAGCTCAATGTTATGTCTTACACCTTTGGCAATTTGGCATACTTTGTAAATTTATAAAAACTTCTTCACATACTATTGTAACAGTGGCCAATAATATTTCTCACTAACAAGGGCAATGGTATTGTCTCAACCAAAGTGTTCATCCAACCCTCCACTATACTTCTCCTTGATCAGGTTCTCTCTCATAGAACTCCTTGGAATGCACAACTGGTTTCCTCTAAACATCATCCCATCTTGTATTAAGAAATCCAACAATTTCATTTTATCCAAAGTAATATGTTTCAATATGAAAGCACGAGGATACGAAAGCAAAAAGGAAACACCAAGTGCGATGCAAGCGAAGCCAAAGATGACGCTAAATCCTATGAATTGAAAATGCATGAAAGGAGAGAAACATAAACGAATCGAAACCAGATAGAAAGCAAATATGGAGTACAACCCTTTTTATTAATTTGCTTTAAATCTTGGTTACAACACGTCTCCTCCCTTTTCAGGGGCTAGGAGCGTTAAATAAGGTTTCGTTACACCATGGGTGGTATGCCTTCTTCCGCGTGCCCACATGTAAAATGGGCGGACCAAACATTGTCGCCGCTTGCATGAAAGGGTCTTTGATTCTTTGCTGCTCCTCCGATGTCGAGATCCTACGTTCAAGGAAACAAAAAACAATCAGTAGCACCTGTGGATGAAATGAAACATGCAATCCCCAAGCCTAAGATTAGTGCATGCAAAAAATAAATAAAATGACAACTAGAATAGATCAAAATGAGCTAAAAACTTGACAGAGGCATGAGAACATCACCAGGAAGGCACTACAAAAAGAACAGTCAAAAAATTCACCACGGATTTCTAATCGCTCCAGGGTGGGACGATTAGACCTACAACAAAACGTCAAAAAGCACTGTCCCAAATGTCCCATCCGGGAGGCTCCAAATCACCTACAAAGTTGGGGGTTAGGTAAAATGGGGTATTTTGGAAAGACCCAGAAGGTCATATTTTGCCAATTCGGCCTCTATCATCGGGAATTTGATGATGCTACCTGCATGTTAGCGAAAGCGAGAAATAACAAAAACATGATCAAAACTGCTCAGAATTACATGAAATTTGAATGCAAGCCTATCTAAGCAACCTAGAATAAAATGCAAAAATAACAGAACTGAAATCTGCTATAGATTTCTAATCGCTCCGGGGTGGGGCGATTAGGACTGCAACAATGTGGGGGCACCCGGGGCAGGACGCCCACCGTTTGGGGCCCGATTTTGGCACCAATCCACTTGGGATGGGTCCAAAACCTCTTGTGGGGTGTTGTCAACAAATTTGGGTGGGATACTATGGCCAAATGTCGGGTTTGGGGTCCGGATTGCGCTTCCAATAACCACCCAATGAAAAGAGAGATCAAGGATGTGAAAGGCACAATCAAAAGTGAGTATGCAAAATGGCAGCACTTCGTTGCTCAAAATGCTCCTTCTCTGTATATTTTTTGGGTGAGAAGACTCACCATTTTATAGACCTTACGGTCTCTGTGTATGAGCATGCAGAGGCGCCACTTGGCAAT
This sequence comes from Wollemia nobilis, assembly GCA_028583015.1. NCBI lineage: Eukaryota > Viridiplantae > Streptophyta > Pinopsida > Araucariales > Araucariaceae > Wollemia > Wollemia nobilis. The sequence goes on along the minus strand of JAQPPZ010001069.1, from coordinate 6,337,546 downwards.
CATGCCTTCCCAGGGGGAGAAGATTCCTCCCTGATTAAGGGCTCCATGACTGCCTCTGTAACTGCCTCTAGCGCTCCAAAATGCTCACTCGCACTCCCATGCAATGAAGGAGGAGTTAAGTGGTGGATCTGGGCTGCCATTTGTCAAGATTTGACCTTTTTCCCGTCAAACCTGCTATTCGCCCCACCCTGGAGCGAATACTGCTAATCGTCCCTGGGTGGAACGAGTACCAGTTTGTAATCGTCCCTGGGTGGAACGAGTATGGAGCAGAGTGCCTGAAAGGTGCCAAATTGACCTTTGACCTTCCAAAACTGCTGTGAGAGTGGTTAGGACCACTGTTTAACCTCTGGGGGCTGCCCTGGGGGTTGTGTGTGTCAATTCGATCAGTGTTTGCAGTCACATAATCGGATTGGTGTTGTTTTGGTGTCTACAGATGCCCCTTTTTGGGATGCGCTATGCGTGGCACAGTGCTAAGAAAAAATAGATAACCAAAGCACTAATGATTAGGGTTTCTCAGTAACCTAACCAAATTTTGATGCCCCAAGTATGGAAAGGGCATGCATTCTTGAATCCTTGCTTTTGACGAGCTAAGGAACTCAATTCAAGTGTTAACCTTTTTTGGTGAGGTGTTACTTGATCTTGGACATTGATCAGTCATGAATAGGCAAAGGGCGCAACCTTTTGTCTATGGGAACCTTGAGTTCATGATTCATGAATGCCAAGTGTTTGATCAACTTGTGATTATTGCTTGTTTGCTGCCCCAAGCAAGGGCGTGATTGTCTTTGTCAATGATTCTTCGAATGCATGCCATTTCCTTAATTGGGTGTGTATTTGTTGATTGGTGACTAAGTGTGACTACCCCCTCAAGCGACGAATCGATGAGGGAATGACCGACATGAGAAAAGCGATGAGTCACTTGACCCAAGATGACTTGTGTAAGGGTGCCTTTTAGTTGTTTATCTTTGAATGTGTGTGCAGTTTCCCAACATTTAGACCTATTTTTGGTGGGTGTTAACCCTTTTGGTGACGTCGTTTGGGGTTGAAATTCTCGACAATCCGTCCTCCCATGGAGCGGTCCGGCTATGGTAGCCTTCTTAGGGAGTAGGATAGTGAGGATTTGTGACCCCGACATCTATTTTGCATGCCAAGAAGCAGAGGCGCAAAGGCACCTTGTTCGGCAATGTTATTGCTATTTTTGGGTGGGTTTGGACCCTTTTTGGGACGCCGTTTGGGGATGAAATTCTTGACAATCCGTCCTCCCGTGGAGCGGTCTGGCTATGGTAGCCTTCTTAGGGAGTAGGATAGTGAGGATTTGTGACCCCGACATCTATTTTGCATGCCAAGAAGCAGAGGCACAAAGGCGCCTTGTTCGGCAATGTTATTGCTATTTTTGGGTGGGTTTGGACCCTTTTTGGGATGTCGTTTGGGGATGAAATTCTCGACAATCCGTCCTCCCGTGGAGTGGTCCGGCTATGGTAGCCTTCTTAGGGAGTAGGATAGTGAGGATTTGTGACCTCGACGTCTATTTTGCATGCCCATAATGTCAAGTGCAAAAGCACTCTTATTGGACAATTTTATTGCTTGTTTTTGTGCATTTTGGTGCATTTTTTGTTGTTTTTGAAATTTTTGCTCTATAATCATCCCTGGGTGGGATGAATACTAGTTTTGTAATCATCCTAGGGTGGGATGAGCGCTAACTAGAGTGCTCATCCCAGGGTGGAACGATTACAGGCCTAAAAGCCTATTTAAGGGCCAAAACTAGGGTTTGGGCTCATTTGCATTCAATTTTTTTGGCGATTTGGAGCTCTGAGGAGGAGGAGGTTGAGTCTACGAAGCGAAGCACTATCAAATTTTTCCTGACACCATGAGTTCATGAACCGGATCTTCCAGTGGTGGAGCCGAGGCGAGACCGGTGAGTGCTCCTTCTCATTTTGGTTAGCTTGTGTTTTATTTTACAGTTAAAGAACCGTAATTTATTTTGCAATTTGTTTTTCCTTTTTAAAATAAGGTAAGACTCTAGGCTAAAAAGAAATGTTTTTTAGTTTTTTGTTAAGGTTATATAAAAGAACCCTAGGTTTAAATGTGATGTTTTTTTTGTTTTAAAACTAAAACCCTAGGTTAAACTGAGAGCAAAACCCTAGCTTAGAAAAATTGTTTTAATTTAAATTTTTGTATTTTCGTTAAAAACTCTAGATTGAAATGTGTGCTTGTTTTGTTTTGTTTTGAAACTAAAACCCTAGGTTAAACTTAGAGCAAAACCCTAGCTTTAGAAAAAAATTGTTTTTATTTATGTATTTTCGTTAACTTTCAGTTATAAACCCTAGGTTAATGAAAAACTGTTATTTTGATTTTGATTTTTTTGTTTTTATTTATCAGTTTAAACGTAGAGTTAAAAACCCTAGGTACTAACAAACTGTTTTTTAATTTGTTTTGGTTTTTGTTTATCAGTTGAAATTTAGAGTTAAAAACCCTAGGACTGACAAATTTTTTTTTTGAATTTTTTTTTTTTATTTATCAGTTTGAACGTTAGAGTTAAAAACCCTAGGACTGACAAATGTTTTTTTGAATTTTTTTTTGTTTTTATTTATCAGTTGAACGTTAGAGTTAAAAACCCTAAGATTGACAAATTTTTTTTTTTTTTTTGTTTTTATTTATCAGTTTAACGTTAGAGTTAAAAACCCTAGGTCTGACAAATGTTGTTTGAATTTTTTTATTTTGGTTAAAACTAGGTGACAAATTTGTTTTATTTTTTTTAGTTGTACATTTTTTATGCATTGTTGTATATTCATGTTATTTTTGTATAGTTTATCATGTTATTAATGTTTTTTTTTTTTAGGTGGTTAAGAGTCGGTACCGTCAGCCGACGGTGTTCTCTGACGCCTAGGGGCGTTGACTTTGGTGGATTAGGAATGGCTTGATGCCCTTGGGCTCAAGCATGTGATGCGACTAGAGCCGGTGGTGGGGGATCGGGCGTACCTGACCGCACTGATCAACCTATGGGATCCCCACACCAATACCTTCCATCTCCCAATAGGGGAGATGATAGTGACTCTGGAGGATGTCTATCAGATTCTATGGATTTTGATAGACGGGCTCCCGATCAGGACGATGCCACGTGATCAGCGGACAACTGTACGAGTGATGCTTCGGGCATGGGGAGGAGTTGGGTGTGGACAGCCCAGTGGAGAGGGCAGAGGGTGACTGCCATATTGGTGGTATTTTGGTATGGTGGTGGCTAGAGAGGGGTGTGTTGGGAGTGAGGCACGCATTACTGATGAGCCTCATTTCCAACATGCTACTGCCCGACTCTTCGGGCATGAGGTTCCCATGGAACCTGTTGGAGGTGGTCTTCAGGTTGGTGGAGTGTCCGACCACAGAGCCCCTAATTATGAGATGGGGTCAGACACTACTGGCACAGCTCTACGATGAGTTGTATGAGGTCCATTATTGGAGGCGGAAGGGTATTGGATGTAGTTACCTATTGCAGTGTTGGGCTTGGCAGCACATAGCTGTGGAGAGGCCGGTGGGGTTGTCGTGGATGACTCGAGTGGAGATGGTAGACAGAGAGATCGGGTATGGGGCACTGTGGCATAGGTTGGAGGAGCGAGGGCATAGTCAATGGTGGGCAAGTGTCGTGGGGCACTATGCTGATGCCTTCTCATGGCTTGCTCTTGGGGAGGTAGTTTGGTGGCCATACCTAGATTGTCCAGCTTGGCTTGAGGCTGGGGAGTGGCTTCGATGGGTTCATAGGGAAGGTGGTTGATCGGGCGACATGGGATCGAGTAGGAGTACTTCCTCGTATGTTCAGGTGATGCGATAGTTTGGGGTGCACCATGGATTTCTTAGGGAGCCCTTGATCTATCGATATCGGGGTGATGAGAGGACACTGATGCCGTCGCGATCATTGCACCATTGGGTGAGGATTCGGATACAATGATTGACGTCCTAGATGTGGACGATGTCGGGGTTACTGTTGAGTATGAGCAGTGGTGGACATTGTGGTGGTGGCGAGGTGAGGGGCCTCTAGGGGGTCCAGAGGTGGTAGCAATAGGTGGTGAGGGTGTAGAGGCACCAGGAGAGGGTTGGGGGGCTCCGTTGGATGATGCAGACATGGTGGAGGTTGATGAGGTGGGTGAGGATTTTGGGGTTCCAGAGCAGCCAAAGATGCAGGACGTCCCGAAGTAGTGGGAGCCAGAGCAGGCTGCCATTTTGGAGATGTCGATGCCTCAGGCAGTCCTGGAGGATACGGAGGTAGGGTTGCATGCTGAGATAGCATGATTGGAGGGGCTACTCTGGAGATGGGATGAGGAGCTCGAGGATGCACTGTAGGAGAGGGATCTCCTATGGACATAGCTGGTGGAGAGGGAGAACGCATTTGCTATGTACCATCGATGGGATGGGGATACAGATGCTGTGTAGGAGATGGATCTCCTACGGACGTAGCTGGTGCAGATGACGATAACTTGGTGATGGTTCATCAGTGGGAGATGGACTTGATTCGACATCGGTTTGAGCTAGAGGTGGAGATTATCCACCTCGATGGGTGGATCCCTATGGTTAGTGGAGGCGGATCATCGTGCCACATGAGAGGGAGCGATACTGAGCAGTCAGCATCCTCTCGATGTAGGCGACTGGATGAGGGAGGCGCTAGTAGGCGTGATGCGGGGGCTAGCAGCAGCCACCCTGAGGGGTCCCATAGGACCCACACCATGGGGGGTAGTTCCCATCGCACCGATCCTGCGTGATCATGGTGGCCGATGCCCTAGGCTTGGGGGTTTTTGAGCTTTTGCCTTTTTGCGAGGTTAGAGGACCGGTTTATTGTAGCCTACGGGCATTTTTGATGATATATATATATATATGACTTTCTTTTGTTTATACACGTGTTGTGATTTGATTTTATGCATAGTGACTGATGTTTGATGGATGCATGTTAATTTATATTATGTATGGATATGTTGCGATGAATGCTAATGTTTCTAATTTATATGATATGCAAATGGAATGGATGAATTGAATTTGTGATTTTTGGCGGTGGCACCATAGACTGTTTAGAACTTATGGCTTTTTGTCCTAGGCGATTGTTGTGGTAAATGACTTTTCATGTATACATGTTGTTTTTGTAATTTCTGATGGCGATGCAAGGATGAAAGATATCACAGTTGGTGTAGAATGTAGTTAAGGTTTTTTGAGACTCGGATGTTTTAACTAACTAGCCAAGACTGTACTTTTATCTTACAAGACTTTTGAACAAGGTATGAATCTGACTTGTCTTTGACCAAGTGATTTCACATCCCTGTGTGTGCAATTGAGCTTGTTTATGTGGTATTTGTCAGGATACCGCTAGTGCCAAATAGGCTATCAACCAAACCTGTACTGAGGATCACCTAATTAGCTCCACTAACTCCTTTGTTGTATTTAGTCGGATTAATCTATGGTGCTATCTAGGATACCATAAGCTAGCTCATCCACATGCAAACATTGATCTGCACACAAGTTAATGTGACAGATATATCATCATGCGGGAGGTTTGCCACCAGTGACCGATAGGCTATCCACCAAACCGATACTAAGGTGCACCTCATGACCTTCTAAATGCTGAGAGTTCCAGGGATTCAAGTTCGACTCCCTTCTTTTCTTCAATTGTATTGGGATACTTGCTCTTATATAGTGATAAAAATCACTATTTATTTTTGTTTTTTTCTTTTGAGCAAGGGATTTGAATTTTGAGTGATGAGAATCACTATTGCCTGTGCTATTTGATGTATGCACTTTGTGGGATTTGATGTCAAACTTTGTAGTATTGAATTTTGCAAATTTTTGATGTTTTGCAACTTTTTGAGAACTTGGGATTCTTGGGGAATTGGGTAGGGAAGATGCTTGTCCTTTTGCCAACTCTCAGCATTTTTGGGGTCATTCGCACAGGGGGATGAGCAAGATAACCTTTTCACTAGATGGTATCTTGGATTGCTTTGCAGGTTTCATCTTTCGTTTACACAACTTGGGAATTTTTATGTGTTTTAACTTGTGTTGGGATGCTACGTAACAAGGTGTGATCCAAGTAGAACTCTACCTTTGTAAAATATGTTTGACTTTGTACAGTATTTGGCTAGAAAGCTAATGATAACTGAATGACGAAAACTCTTGATACATTAGAAGACAACTGACTATGATAGGGCAAAAAAGATGTGAATGGCATTTATTTTTGATGGACTATTTATAGAGTGGAGAAATGTGAAAAATGATGGATTTGCTAAGTGATGACATTCTATGGTGCCTTTGACCTGTATGACCAACAAATATGCAATGTATGGATGTGATGCTAAATGCAGCTATTATTTTTGTGTTGTCGATTGATTGTTTTTTTTTGTGAGTATGAAAATGAGATGCAAAAGAGTTCTTTATTGTTGTGATGATTTTGAGTATGCATGGAAATGAGATGCAAATTTTTGTTATTTTTGATGATTTTATTGTTTTTGAATTTTCTTATTTTTGACCAAGCGATTGTGGGAACCCTTGGAGCTTTTGGTTTGACCAAAGGGATGATGGGTACCTTTGGGGTGGTTTGGTTTGACCAAAGGGTTTGTGGGCACCTTTGGGGCATTTTTAGGTGACCAAGCGATTGTGAGAATCCTTGGAGCTTTTGGTTTGACCAAAGGGATTATGGGTACCTTTGGGGCATTTTGGTTTGACCAAAGGGTTTATGGACACCTTTGGGGCATTTTGGGGGGTTTGACCAAGCGATTGTGGGAATCCTTGGAGATTTTGGTTTGGGCTATGGCTCTTTTAAATATTGAATGGCCATAAATGACTGATGTTCAAGGGTTCTAGTTCCTTGATTCCGTCAAGAGAAGCGAGCCGGTATGTTCTAGGTCCTATTTTACTATCAATTACATAAGGACCTAACCAATTTGCTATGAACTTGTCCCTTAGATGGGGCGGCAAGTTAGAGTTCTGTTGGTTCTCTTTTAGGACCAAGTCACCAACCTGAAAGTCCCTCAGGTGAACCTTCATGTTGTATGCTTTCTTAAGTCACTCTTGATAGATACGCAAATGCTCGAGAGCATTGACGCGTCGTTCTTCGAGCAACGTAAGTTGGTCTAATCAGGCCTGCTGACGTAGTGTCATCATCGATGAACTCTTGCATTGATATGCATAGGGAAGGGATTTCCAACTCTAGAGGCATGACTACCTCAGAGCCATACACCAACAAAAATGGAGTTGCCCCAGTGGGCATCCGAATGCTAGTGCGATAAGCCCATAGAGCAAGTGGGATTTGAATGTGCCAATCCTTATGACTATCTATGACTATCTTTTTGAGGATGGCGACTAGCATTTTGTTTGATGCCTCTGCTTGCCCATTTGCCTATGGATAATAGGGTGTCAAAAAACTGTGCTAAATTTTGTACTTTGTGGTCAAAGCATGCACGTCTTTGTTCTTGAATGACATCCCATTATCCAAGATGATCTTGGATGGAATACCAAAATGACATATGATGTTATGTAAAATGAACTCTAAAATGCGGGGTCCAATCATAGAGGTAAGCGAAATTGCTTCCACCCACTTGGTGAAGTACTCTGTGGCCATTATGATGAACGTGTGATGACCTGACGATGCAGGGGAGATCTTTCTGATTAGATCTAAGCCCCACTACGAGAATGGCCAAGCCGATTGGATCGGCTACAAGGCCTGAGAAGGTACGTGTGTCAAATTAGCATGGTGTTGACACTTCACGCACTTCTTTACATAGGCACAACAATCTCACTCTAAATATGGCCAATAATAGCCCATGCAGAGAATGCACTTTGTGATGGCCATACCACTGAAGTGGCCACCACATGTACCATCGTGTGCTTGGGTGATCGCCCAAGTGGACTCCTATTGGTCCAAGCAACGAAGGAGGATCCCTTCGTAGCTACGACGGTACAAAATGTCTCCTAACAAGACATGTTTAGCCACTTTCTATTTGAATGATCATTTCGTGGCATGCGTCAATCCAAGTGGGAGGTTACCTAGCTTGAGGTAATCTCGTATGGGTGTATACCAATCCTGCTGATCGAAAACCTCGATAGTATGAACAACCAATCCCTCTTGAAGTTCATCCCTAGCAAAAGTTGAGCGGGAAAGAACTTGTAAGAATAGCGTTGTGTTGCTATTAAGGGGAGTAGGGGAGAACAAGGACCCCTAGTTGGCGTGATTCAGACAATCATGGATTCGAGAGAACTTGTCCGAGGACGGTTCAATCTGGATCAGGTGGATTCCTGGCGTTAAGTCAAAGCTTGCACGCTCCATCATGGATTGTGATAGTGTTTTGACTTGAATGGTTGTCATATCACCAAAAATGTCTTGCGGGATTAGTGACCCCAAGGAGGCCATAGTGTCCACAAAATGATTCGATGACCGAGGGAGTGCCTCGATGTCGTACCATTCAAGATTTGCTAGGAATTTATCCACAAGGGCTTTGTAGGCCTACAGAACTAGGCATTTACATTGGAATACCCCTTTGACTTGGTTGACAATTAACAGCGAATCACCAAAGATGTTCAAGCATTTGATGTTCATGGTGATGGTTGTCTGAAGACCTATGAGCAAGGCTTCGTATTCTGCATTGTTGTTGGTGCACGGGAAATCTAATTTAAATGATAGAGGCATTGGAGCCCCTTGCGGTGTGAAGAATACAATTCCCGTGCCACCCCCTTGCTCACATTTAGAACCATCAAAAAATAGGGTTATGTCGGCTTGTGACTCGGGCTCATCGAAATCTGGCGATTCCGAGACATGGAAGACCCCATCATCGGGTAGCTCTATGGTCAGAGGCTGATCATCTTCGAGAGGAGCCTCTGCTAGTTGATCGGCGATGACTTGACCTTTGATGGATTTCTGTCCAATGAACTCGATGTCAAACTCCATCAACAACATGATCCATTTCACCGTGTGGCTACTATGATAAGTATGACTCATCATGTACCGCAATGGATTCTCCTTAGACACAACATACATCATGTTGCTCAGCATGTAATGGCATAGCTTTTTGGTAGCAAACACCATTGCCAAGCAGAGCTTCTCAACGTATGCATAGTTAAGTTCATAACTGACCAAGGTGCGGCTAAGATAGTAAGTAGCCTATTCTTTGTGTAGTTCATTTTTCTGGGCTAGCATGGCACCCAGTGCCACCTCAGTAGCTGAGATGTATAAGTAGAATGACACTCCTGGTCTAGGTGGTGCCAATACTGGCGATGAAGCCAAGTATTGTTTAATATCGTCGAAGGCTGACTGGCACTCGTCATCCCAGTGAAATGCTACCCCCTTGTGCAATAATTTATTCATGGGTCGACACTTGTCAGATAGCTGTGCTATGAAGCGCTTGATTGACGCGACCTTTCCCTGCAGGCTTCTGAGCTGCTTGATGGTAGTTGGGGGAAGCATTTCAAGGATTGCCTTGACTTTGTTTGGGTCCACCTCGATGCCTCGCTTTGAGACTATGAAACCCAAGAGTTTTCCAGATGTGATGCCAAATACGCACTTCTTGGGGTTCAGTCTGACTTTGTGTTCGATGAGGCGATCGAGGATCTTGCTTAAGTCACCGAGGTGATCTGGGCGCAAAAGAGATTTGGCCAACAAATCATCCATGTAATCTTCCAAAGTTTTATGCATGTGATCATGGAAGATGTATGTCATGGCACGTTGGTAGGTGGCGCCAGCATTTTTAAGGCCAAAGGGCATGACCTTATAACAAAATGTCCCCCAAGGCATTGTGAATGCCATTTTTAGTTGGTCCTCGAGATTGATACGAATTTGATTGTATCCCGAGAAACCATCCATGAGGGAAAGCATTTCGTGGCCCGTTGTAGCATCTACCAATGCGTCGATGCTAGGCAAGGGGAAATCATCCTTAGGACTCGCTTTGTTTAGATCTCAAAAATTAGTGCATATGCGAATCCTCCCATCAGGATTTTTGATGGGCACCATGTTGGACAGCCATGGTGGGTAATCCACGTAGATGACAAACTGTGCATCCAACAACTTTTGCAATTCATCTTTGACCATTAAGGCCACTTTTGGGTGCATCTTACGTAGTTTTTGCTTAACTGGCTTGACTGTCGGATCAAGCGTTAGATTATGCATGACTAGCTACGGATCTAGCCCCGACATGTCTTTGTAGGACCATGCAAAAACCTCCTTCTTTTCTTTGAGAAGGGCAATGTAGTCGGCTTGCTCTTCGGGGGATAGGCTTACCCCCAACTTGATTATCTATGGATTCATTGGATCAGAGCCGATGTCTACGTCAGTCGTCTCCTCGACTGACATGTGGGACCCGTCCTCCAACTGGTGTGGAGTTGGGATCAAGTGGATATCATTCGCTGAATTTAGATCTACGTTAGGAACTTCGGGTTCCTCTTTAGCATGGAAGATATCCTGAGTTGGTCCTAGGGTGAAATGAAGCATCTCACCGCAAGGCCAGTACTCTGATGGGGATGGTGGTGAATTGACGTGATCCCAGTCTATGGCATCTATGTCTAGATATAATGACTTTTCTGGATCGGCTGGATTGTGGATGGGGGCGGTTAAGTCAATGGAGATCATGTTGATGAAATGATTTTGGTCTCCATTACCATGGGTGTGGTGACTCGGACATCTTGGATGATTTTTGTGCTCCGGATCGGGCTCTGGAGGTATTGGCACGAATGGATCGGCCCTATGTGCGGAGAGGATGACAGGGTCTGCCCTCGACATTGATCTCGCTATAGGGTCTCTAGGTGGAAGGTGCTCTCTGTATGCCCAAAGTGGCGGATGCAACACTTGGTCCAATTGTGTTGGGTTTAGGTGCCACCTATGCCTTGGCCCTATGTTTAGCTATTCAAACATGTCATCAATATCCATGGGGTATTGTTGCTGCATCTGCCGCATGTGATTGAGATATGCCATCTCAGTTTCATCTTCATAATCACTATTGAAGATCCAAAGGCCTTCGTTGGTTCCAACAACTATTTGCGATGCGTGAGGCTCATCCTGCTCGAGCAAATTGATCTGGCCCCATCGGGGTTGTTCCGCTCTCTACGGGGGACCTAATTTTCTTGAGGTGGCACTTGCTCGATTGGAGCATCCAAAGGGAACATTGCCAAGAGGCTTTCTTGATAATCATCCATGGGGGTCACTTGTGAGTGATTGCTATCCGATTCGAAGGGGTCCCATGGTGCTACCTCATATTCTGACTCGTCTTCTGAAGATCCTTCTTGACCTTGTCTATATCCCCCTTGTAGGTGAGCTCTCGAGCTTTCTCCTTTCTCGATCAAAGGGAAGGGGTTGCGAAGGTCCACAAGGTTGGTTGCCAACAATGGGAGATAATCCCCCAATGTATATGTTGTGTTAGGATTGGCATATGGATCTAATGCCAACCCATCCTTGTTGCCTATCCCTAGGCCTTGCATGTTCTCTACCAAGATGTCCAAGGGTAGGGGTGGTTGAACCCTACTCCTGACTTGTCGTATGGCATCTGATATCTTGGTTGGCAAAGAACGCGCACTCCTTGCTCATATCTGCCTAACCCATATCCATGCCAATTGCATTGGCCAAGATATCTCAAAGCGAAATCTGGGTTGGACAAATAGTTGACGTCTTCAGCAAAGGGCTCTTCATCTTCGTCTTCTTGCATGTAAGGTTCAATGCCATTATCAAGGCCCCCATATACAAAGTTTGTCTGGTTTGGCGGGTAGCCTAGAGGAACAATAGTGCCTATGGGGAGGCGAGGTCTCCCCATGTCCTGCATGGACTCAAGTGCGGGCGTTGCCACAATGTTTCACACCAGATACTCCCCTAGACCCGTGTTGGCCATCTCAATAGTGATTGTTGGTGGTTGAGGGGGAGGGAATGGGAGTTCTTCCTGAGTCCACTCCATGTTAGGTGAACTAGGCGTCTCGACTTCCATTCGGCTAGGCATCTCTTCGATAGAGATGGTTGAGACTGATGGCGGTGCCTCTTCTAGGGGTTTCTTCCCATTGTCCTTCGGTGTGGCCACCGTAGGTGGCATCGTTGGTGAAGGACCAGATGATGAAGATGGACCCGACTAGGGATTTGATGGACTTAACAATGGGGATGTATGCGGAATCGGACCCTGTTTAGATGGATTCAACTAAAAATCCAAATGTGTTGATGGAAGGGTCGATTGTGGCATCAGCTGCACCGTATTGCAATATTTGAAGGGTTCTAAGTCCGTCGGGACTACATGCACCTGCCCTTCAAATGTATACTTTAAGCATTGGTGGGCTATTGAAGGGACACACTTCATGTCCCCCGATCCATGGCCGGCCCAACAAAATGTTATAAGCCATCTCACCCTCCAAGATGTGGCACAATGTAGGAATAGTCTTTTGTCCCACTTGGATGGGTAGGACAATTGTGCCAACTGTCGAGCATATCGCATCATTGAATGCTCGCAGAGTGTAGGTGGAGGCCACGATGTGAGATGCTGGCAACTTCAGATGTTTCAATGCCATTGTTGTAATGATATTACTGGACGAGCCAGTGTCCACCAACACCCTCTTATACGAAATCCCGTTGACCCACGCAATAACGTGCAGGGGTGGATCCACCATGTCACCAGTCACTAATTTCAATTCGTCCTCTCTAAAGGTGATGACTGGCTCGGTGCATCTTTTGACATGTCCCACAAAGTTTTTGAAAGAGTTTGCTTCATGGGGCTACAGCTCGATGGCTTTTAATATCTCCATTAGAGCCTCCCGATGGGGTGATGATTGTTGTATGAGCTCGTAAATGGAGAGCCTAGCCGACGTGGTCCTCAAACTCTAGGTGAGTTTGGTCCGAATTGTGGCCACTGGTCTAGGCGGAGGAGGTTGTGTAGGGTGCTGTTGCGGTTGTGACATTGTTGGCACCTCTCCTATAGTTGCCACGGGGGCAGCTGTGCTCGGGTACCTTTTGTTTTGAGTCACTATACTGATCATCCCTACATACCCCTACATGGGGCAGTTCTGTGTCACCTCATTGACTTGTAGGGTCTTTGCCTATGCATCATGGGCAGGCAGGGGGTCTTTGAAGACTTCCATCTGTTGGTTGTTTGGTGCTACGGGATTATCCACCACTAGCATCTTGTTGTCTATTAGATCTTGCACCAAGCTTTTAAACTTCCAACATGCATTAAGATCATGTCCCTTATGTCGGTGAAACTTACAGTACAAGTCTTCCCTATAACCCTTGGGTTTTGGTGCATTGGGGTCTATGGGTCGACTCTCTAGAAAGTTTATCAAGTTTTTCACTAACAAGCGATCAAACAAGGAGTCTTTAGACTCTATGTAAGGTGTGAATTGTCGCCTAGGGCGACGCTGCTGATTTTGATCTTGTCGATGGTTTTCTCTTTCATAATTGTCAAGAGGGACCGCCTGATAGTTAGCCTTTTGGGGCTATGTTGCTTGTACAGGCTTAGGTACGTTTATAGCAACCTGATTGACCATGGTGGGTTTCGGTTGCATGGTCCCTATCTTGGCATTTTTAGACCATTATTTCTTCTTTGGCTTGGCAATCTCACCATCCTGAATCTTGATCTCCTCAATGATTCTGGCTTGCGCTAGAGCTTCCTCTAAAGTGGCATATTGTTGTAGCTGCAATAGCATGGAGATCGATCTCAAACAGCTCTTTGAGAACATTTGGGTAAGGTCGGCCATAGGAGGGAGGTAGGGCAGCTTTGAAAGCAATGTCCTCCACCGATTCCCATAGGCTACCATGGTTTCTTCCTCATACTTCCTGAGGCTAGCTAGGTCGCTTAGTGATACCTTCTTCTTGGTGTTGAAGGTGAAGCATTCGAGGAACGCGTCCACTAGCTGATCTAAGTTATTGATGTTGTGCTTTGGCAATTGAGTGAACCAATCCGAGGCAGGGCCTACGAACATGGTTATAAATGTTCTTAACAACAAAGCATCATTGTCTTGAATGCCAAAGCATTGGCTCAGGAATCTAGTCACGTGCTCTTGGGCATCCTCCTCACCTCTAAAGATTGCCAACTAGGGCAGCTTAAAGTGTTTAGGGTATGGGGGTGCTGGCACTGACGGATGCATTGGGTGACTACGGAGTTGGCGTAAAGTGGGATTTTGGGGCCCAAAAGTCTTGGTCTCCATAGACTCTAAGCACTCTAGCAGCGCTTTATATGCATCAAAAGATTTGATCTCTTCCTCCTTGGTTAGTTCCCGTTGTGGGTTGTGGGAAACTTGAGGCCTATGGAGGGGTGGCTGGATAGCACCCCCTCTACCTTGGTAGGGCATTTCAGCCCACTCTTCTTCTTGCTCATACTCCTCATAGGCTTCTTGAGGAGTTTCTGGGTGAGACCTATAAACATGGGTGGGTCCCCGCAGAGGGTGCCCATCATTGTTCCTGGGGGTGGCCTCCCGCTTAGGTCTAGGAGGTCTCAGAGGCAACACTTGGTAAGGTCATGGGGACCTGTCTCGCACCAAGGGGTTGCACCTCTCATATAGTTCTGCTCTTTGGGTGTGAGGGGTTGGAACCCTCTCAGGCACAGTGTTATGGAGCAGCTCATCTGTTTGACGTTAAATGCGCTCTTTGCTAAGGTGATACAGGTGCTCCAACTGTTGTTGGTCTTGCTCAAGCTGCGTGATTTGCGCTTGGCGGGTGGCATGTTTGGAAAATGCCAAGTCAATTTGTTTCGCCGTCTTAGGTCTAGGGGGCCTAGATGCCTCTCCTATGTATTTATCTCGGTCGTGATGATCCGAGATCTCTATAGGTCACTTTCCTCTATCGAGGTTGGTGGCATTCACCCGAGGTTCTGGCCTCAGTAGGTGATTCTGGTAGATAGCAGGTGTGGAGGCGCATTGCTCCCATGCTATGTATTGCTCTTGAGGAATGTGATGGTCTTCCTCATGCTCCCTTTCGTATATGTGAAAGGGGCGGGCAGAGTTGGCTCACCCTGTCTGAAGAGCCTTGTGCTCTGGATTTGGCTTGTTATTCCTAATAGTGATAGGGGGTAGAGGAGGGATGACATAATCATGTGGCCTCTCCTTATGGACCCTATGCTGTTCTAGCACTTCATTGCATGGTGGCCACTCATACCGAGCGTCTAAGGGAGCCTTCCCATTTATATTGAGTGCCACGTGTAGGGACTCCTCTTGAAAGGGTCTATGTTGGATGGGAGTGCCCCTCGAAGGGGTGCCTCTATAGTCCCATTCTGAAATGGCATGATGTGGACTATCTTGTGGGTCGGGCCACCAAGGTGGTATGACCAAGTCCTTGGGGCTATAGCGGAGGTGACTTGTGCCCCCTTGTACACTCTTCATAGCTCTTGCCCATGATTGGGCTTGGCTACGGGTGTACACCATGGTGGTGTCTCTCTACAATCTACGTAGGGTTTTATCTTTTTTTTATGATTTTTTTTTATTCTACACTAAACAAACAGGAGCCACACAATCAAAGAAGTGATTATCTCGTTTATAGATTAAAAGTGTGCCCTAAATCTGGTTTAGTGTGTTTTGATTTTTGTTTTTGAAAGCTTTGTAAAGAACGTGTTGTTGTATATGCAATATGATGTCTCTTATGTCTCCCAAAATGGTCGCCCCTTCGATATACCATTGCCAGGCCATTATACCAAACCTCTCAATATACCCACCCTTACGTGAGGGAAACTATTGGTACGTGAGAGCAGAATGGTACGTGGAACATAGGCGGTACGAAAGGGGGATCACCCTATTTTTGACACCTACCATAGAAGACTTATCCTCATGCACTGGGAATCACCCCGACTACACTCGGTCAACTTTCATCAGGATTTACGTCTAGCAATAGTAGCGATCGGGGTTATGGATGCAAAAATTCAAGCCAAGGTGGTGATGAAATCCACCATTGGTCTTGATCAAGGGTTGGGGTTTTATGACCAACTCCTTGGTGTTTAAATTACCACGTGGTGTGTGGGGTTCTTTTTAATTTGCATAAATGAAGAAAACAAGCATTAAAAACTCTCCTATGCAAGCAAATAACCAAAAAATAGAAAACAAAAAGCAGAAAATGATAGAAGGTGTTTAGGACCCCTACCTCTTCTCTACCCAAATCGGATGCCTCTGAGTTTCTGCCCTAAAACTGCATAGAGAGCTATTCATCCCTGGGTGGGATGAATAACAGAACTGTATTCGTCATAGGGTGGGGTGAATGCCCATTCGTCCCTGGGTAAGATGAATTCCAGCTCTGTACTCGTCACAGACTGGAACGAACAGCAGTCCAACGTTTGAAAAATTGGTACCTGCAAGCAAAAACAAGCAATTTTTGATCAAAATTTTGATCTCAAAAATAGAGGATAGGGTCCCACCATGATCGCCACTGAAAGCACGAGGATACGAAAGCAAAAATGAAACACCAAGTGCGATGCAAGCGAAGCCAAAGATGACGCTAAATCCTATGAATTGAAAATGCATGAAAGGAGAGAAACATAAACGAATCGAAACCAGATGGAAAGCAAATATGGAGTACAACCCTTTTTATTAATTTTCTTTAAATCTTGGTTACAACACGTCTCCTCCCTTTTCAGGGGCTAGGAGCATTAAATAAGGTTTCGTTACACCATGGGTGGTATGCCTTCTTCCACGTGCCCACATGTAAAATGGGTGGACCAAACGTTGCCGCCGCTTGCATGAAAGGGTCTTTGATTCTTTGCTGCTCCTCCGGTGTCGAGATCCTGCGTTCAAGGAAATAGAAAACAATCAGTAGCACCTACGGATGAAATGAAACATGCAATCCCCAAGCCTAAGATTAGTGCATGCAAAAAATAAATAAAATGACAACTAGAATAGATCAAAATGAGCTAAAAACTTGACAGAGGCATGAAAACATCACCGGGAAGGCACTACAAAAAGAACAGTCAAAAAATTTGCCATGGATTTCTAATCGCTCTAGGGTGGGACGATTAGACCTACAACAAAATGTCAGAAAGCACTGTCCCAAATGTCCCATCCGGGAGGCTCCAAATCACCTACAAAGTTGGGGGTTAGGTAAAATGGGGTATTTTGGAAAGACCCAGAAGGTCATATTTTTCCAATTCGGCCTCTATCACTGGGAATTTGATGATGCTACCTACATGTTAGCGAAAGCGAGAAATAACAAAAACATGATCAAAACTGCTCAAAATTACATGAAATTTGAATGCAAGCCTATCTAAGCAACCTAGAATAAAATGCAAAAATAACAGAACTAAAATCTACTACATATTTCTAATCACTCCGGGGTGGGGCGATTAGGACTGCAGTAGTGTGGGGGCACCGGGGGCAGGACGCCCACCGTTTGGGGCCCGATTTTGGCACCAATCCACTTGGGATGGGTCCAAAACCTCTTGTGGGGTGTTTTCGACAAATTTGGGTGGGATACTATGGCCAAATGTTAGGTTTGGGGTCCGGATTGCGCTTCCAATAACCACCCAATGACCTCCCTTCCAAAAGAGAGATCAAGGATGTGAAAGGCACAATCAAAAGTGAGTATGCAAAATGGTAGCACTTCGTTGCTCAAAATGCTCCTTCTCTGTATATCTTTTGGGGTGAGAAGACTCACCATTTTATAGACCTTACGGTCTCTGTGTATGAGCATGCAGAGGCGCCACTTGGCAATCATGCCTTTCCAAGGGGGAGGAGAAGATTCCTCCCTGATTAAGGGCTCCATGACTACCTCTGTAACTGCCTCTAGCACTCCAAAAATGCTCACTCGCACTCCCATGCAATGAAGGAGGAGTTAAGTGGTGGATCTGGGCTGCCATTTGTCGAGATTTGACCTTTTTCTAGTCAAACCTGCTATTCGCCCCACCCTGGAGCGAATACTGCTAATCATCCCTGGGTGGAATGAGTACCAGTTTGTAATCGTCCCTAGGTGGAACGAGTATGGAGCAGAGTGCCTAAAAGGTGCCAAATTGACCTCTGACCTTCCAAAACTACTGTGAGAGTGGTTAGGACCACTGTTTAACCTCTGAGGGCTGCCTTGGGGGCTGTGTGTGTCAATGCAATCAGTGTTTGCAGTCACATAATCGGATTGGTGCTGTTTTGGTGTCTACACAATCAAGCTCTCCAAGATTCTATAAAATTTGGATCTTTAGGGTACAAACTCTTGAGTTCATCAAACCCAAAAACCTCCACATTCATCTCTATCAACAAATTTTACCTTCTACTTAATGCATATGCAACTTTGTTTGACTTTCGACTCTTGTGCTTCAACATAAAATTATAAATCTACAAAAACTCAACCTATTTTAAGTGCCTTTGAGTTAATTTTTCTTGACTATTAAGATATTGCAAGGCCTGATGATCAGTATATAAAACAAACTCTTTTGGTAACAAATAGTGTCTCAATTTCTTCAAATACTGAACTATAGCATAAAAATATTGACCATATAAAGAATTATTTTTCTTGGCATCATTAAGCTTCTCACTAAAATAGACAATAGGCTTACCTTCTTGACTCAAAACAACTCCTATGGTGCTACCACTAGCATCACAATCTACCTGAAATACCTTATTGAAATATAGAAGTGCCAAAATAGGTTGCTCTATGACTTTCTTCTTCAATATATCAAAACTCTTGGTTGCTCATGTAGTCCACTTAAACTCCTTCCTATCCCATCTTATTTTCTTCGTTAGAGGTGCACAAATACTACTAAATTTCTTAGTAAACTTTTTGTAAAAACTTGTTAGACCATGGAATGATATTACCTCTATAATACTCCTTGGTGTAGGCCATTCAATGATAGCCCTCACTTTTTTTGGGTCCATTTTAAGACCTTCAACTGAGATAACAAATCCTAGATACACCAACTATTTCTTCACAAAACTAAATTTCTTTAGATTAATCAACTTATCCTCTCTTAGATTCTCAAAAACTCTTCGAATATGGATCAAGTGCTCCTTAAATATATTATTAAAAATTAAAATGTCATCCAAATAAACAACAACAATTTTTCTCAAAATAAATTTCAATACCTCATTCATAACCCGCATGAATGTGTTTGGTGCATTGGTTTTCCCAAATGGCATTACTAACCACTTGTACAATCCTTATTTAGTCTTGAATTTTATCTTCCACTCATCATGTCAATATTTGTTAAGCACTTGGCTCCACTCAAAAAATATATAAGATCATCATTATCAATGATAACAATACAAAATTTACCTTCACATTTGTACCTTGTGTAAAATAAACTCTTCCTTTGAACTGGATATTTCTCCTCATTTAGCAAGGCTCTCCTTGTGACAATAACATCTCCTATTTATACCTCTTTAGAATTCTTAGATTCAACATCTTCATCTACATAAGCAAATCATGCATTACCTTTAGGTCTCTTATTTTTCCTTCCTCGATATTATGGACACTTGTATGCTCGATGTCCTTCTCCACATTCGAAATAGGTTCCACAAAATCCTCCTCTTCTAGGTTGTCATCCAAACCTTCCTCTTCCTCTTTGGTCACCATTATTTTTCTCATGGGGACTATAGGTATTATCCTCTTTCTGGTTTTGACTATTGCTAACTTCTTCATTCTTCTTTTGATCTTCATTTCATCCTCCATATGGTCTTCTGTTAGTCCTTCCACCATGACCTCTTTCTCTCTTCTTTCTTTCAAATATTTTATTTAGCTTATCTTCTACCTTTAGGGTAAACTAATAAACATCTTCTATGGTAGTCATTCTGACCAAACTTGACTCCTCTTGAATATTTGGTTGCAATCCATTTATATAACATGCTACCTCATCCTTTTTTGCCTTAGAATGATCTGTTATAATCATGATCATGTAGAAATTTTTTATATACTCTTTGATAGACTTACCTTCCTGCCTCAAACCTTGCATTTTATTCAGTAAATCTAAATTTTAATCAACTAGAATGAACCGTCTCTTTAAATTTTCCACCATACAATCCCATCTTGTTATTATTTCTTTTCCTCTTTTATTTATATCTAGTTTTACTTCCTTTCACTAGATATTAGTGTGACCCTTCAGCTTTCTCTTTGCAAATTTAACCCTCTCAAGATCTTTCACATCCTCATACTCAAAGTACTCCATATTATTGATCCAATCAATCAACTATTTTGGGTTAAGATTCCTAAAAAATGTAGAAACATCAATCTTCAGTATTTTTCTAATATTGGAGATGGCACATCAATATTCGGTATTTTTCTAATCTTGGATATGGCCTTAAATAATCTAACTTTCTTAGGATCTACTGCATCATGTTCTTCTTCAAATTGGGCTTCTTCTTTAGCTTCATCTTCACTTTCATTTTTTCTTCTTGGCTCAAATCCTCTACACAACTCCTCTTGTAGTGCTTGAACTTATCTCTATAGGGCTCTAAAACCCTCTTACGGTACCACAATATTTCTCCCACCACCACGGTTTCTTCATGGAGTCATTTTGATCACTTTTCTCACAATCCACAACCATAAGTCCTAGTGCAAACTGTCTCACATTTGGTGATCTATTTACACACTTAGGAACTACCACTCTGATACCACTTGATGAAGGGCTACTCCACCCAACACTTTCAAAATACACAAAAACACAACCAATTTTAAATAATAGTACCTAATCATAATACTTGATACCAATACTCAATAACAATACTTGATGAGAGGCTACAGAACCAGAAAAACACAATCTTATGACCACAAGGGTTGACTTGATAACAAATAAAATTGACTGAAAATCTATAAGCTGGAGCCATGATTTGTAATATCGACCCCCTCTAGTACTCTTTTTTTCCCCTTTTATAACTTCAATAGATTCTCCTTGAAAGTGTAACTCTCCCATTTTTTTGTTGTTCATTTTCAAAATAAATTGGGCATTTTTAAAAATACCCTCATTAATGAATAAATGAGGCATTTAAAAAATACCATCATTAATGAAATAAATTGGGCATTAAAATTATACCATCATTAATGAATAAATTGGGCATTTTAAAATTACCCTCATTAATGAATAAATTGGGAATTTAGAAATACCATCATTAATGAATAAATTGGGCATTTAAAATATCATCATTAATGAATAAATTGGGCATTTAAAAATATACCATCGTTAATGAATAAACTAGGCATTTTAAAAATACCACCATTAATGAATAAATTGGGAATTTAAAAATACCACCATTAACAAATAAATTGGGCATTTAAAATACCATTGTTAATGAAAAAATCAGGCATTAAAAATGGTGAGTTTAGTGGGCCACATTCAATGGGTAGAACCACCGTTCATTTTTCTTACCCAGGAAGATATTCATTTGAAAATGCAAATTTTTTTGGGTGATGCAATATTATCCTTACACCAATGGATGCCATCGCATCAAAAATTGAAGATCTTAGAAAAGAGGTCTCAAGAAAGAAGAAGGCTAAGAAAGCCCCATTGGAGGATATTTTAGGAGAACTCATGAAGAAGTTCTAGATAGAATAAAATTTGGGATAATTATCACCATCCGATAACAGGCCCAAAGGAGAATAATTTGGCAAGGAGCTTGCCAAATTTTGGAGGAGAAGAGTGAAGAAATCAAGATAGTCAGAATCTTGAGAAGAAGGCCACTAGACAGACCAATATTGAAGTTGAAATTTTACAAGGAGGTTGAAGGAGAAAGGAGTTGGAAAAGCCATCAAATCTAAGATATTTAGGCCAAATAAGGCTTGAGGGTTATTTTGAGGAAATGATATTTCTAAATTTACAAAAAACAACTGAAGGTCTCTAGGAGATAAATCTTAGTTACGATTTGGAGGAGTTTCCTACAAAATTTGGGAGAATCATTGATAACATTTCAAAGGTAAAATTAACTGTGAAAGGGCAGCAATATGGGCAACATTACTAGTTTCCAAGTCTTAGATATCAAGAGAGCATTGGGAAGGAGAATTAAAGCCACCAAACTACAATTTTGGGCAACAAGTTGGAGGAGTTTTAAAGCTGCAAATAGATTAGCTAAAGAGCTATTTTGGACAACAAGGAAGATCTATTATTTCATCCATTATAAGAAAACAATTAGGTGATTCAAATAACTATGACATCCATCATCTACAGAGGTCATTAAGGTAAGCAACATTGGTGCAAAAGGTTCATTATTTAAACTTTAGTTATTCATTTCATTATTAAGGTTCATTAAGCACCATATTAAATTTTAAAATTTGCAAGGAGAAGGTTACATATTAAATTCTTCAAGGAAGTGCAAAATATAGTTTTTACAAGGGTTATAACTTGCACACAAAAATGAGGAGTTAGATATATTTTGAAAGAAAAAAAAATATCAACATCCTACTTTCTAGTTAAAGCAAAGAAGACATTATCCTTGAGTGAAAGTTGCATAGATTATAATGCATATTTCAAGTTAATTTTAAGATTTAATTTACAAAATCAATAAGGATAAATTGAAATTGCATCATACTAGTTATCAATGGTGTATTAAGTATTTAAGTGAATGTTTGTGCAAAGTTAATCCATTCAAAAAGGGTATATTAGTTGCATGATTAAAGGTTTGGATTCATTATTTTAAATTTAACCAAGAAAAGGAACTATAGAAGAGAGTTATCCAGTAAGGAGGGCAACATCGAATCATCATTTACCACCAAGGAGTAGAGCAAGAAGCTGCCTCATCAAGGAAGAAAGAAAATTTACAAAAGGAGATTTAAATACTTTAAAAGTTTGGTGTAAATTAAGGTATTCTATTCTAACTATTGCAAGTCTATTTTGCATTATATTATAGCATCATATTCCTTTTGTACTACATATAAAATAAGGACAGAAGATAGAGTGTCTCAAATACACTAAGACAAGTATTCTACATCTACAAAGTGACCAAATTATCATGTTTATAGAGAAAAATTCAAACAAGGGAAGAGAGCCAATGAAGGGCTCAATAGCCATGTTTCAAGACAGCAAATAAAGTGTCTACATGCAACATTAACCTGCAACATCAAAATTTATGTAATATAGATTTACATCCTTTGCAAGACCAATATAAAGCAAGGAGAATAACATGAAGAATAAATAAGTGTAAGGTACAAGACTAAAGCATACATAAGTTAAATAAAAATCAATATGAAAACAAAGATATATTACCCAAGCAACAAACGAACAGATAACTAATAAGAATAATTACCTAAGAGGGCAGCGTTGGAGCACCATAGAATCACCATAGTTAGAGATAACTTCATGGGAGAATAGCATCACCATTTTCTTGAGAGAAAGCATTGAAGATAAGACCCATATTGCATTCATTATAAATAAGTATAAAGGGAATAAAAGATGTTGAAGGCATCCTTACATGCAAGAGAAAGGAGTTCCACTTGTAAATTCAAGTCAAGGCATCTTGTGCCACTTGGCACAACAAAATAAGACACCTCACTTTCTCTCTAAAACATGCATAGGATGAAAGTGCTCAAAATAGGATTAATGCTTATCTTGAAGCATTGAAGGTATATTTCAAAATTTACAAGGTATATTAACCATAGAACATTATTCAATGAATATATAAGCATTTAAGGCACCTAAAATAATTCTCATCAAGATCATAATCGCCACTTGCCAACTGAGTAATTTATGCGCCATGTGGTCAAAACATCAAGAAGGGACACAAGGCCTATTAAAGCACCCAAGTTGAAGAAAAGCACAAATAATTGGAAGCATGTAGTCAAGCATTAAGAGTGGTCTCAAAGTGCAATTAAGGAGGAGAAAAAGGTATCCATGAGCATTAAATTATCTTTCCCATATATAGAAGACCAAAAAATACAACGCTTGGATTAAATATTCACAACATAGACCAATCAACATGCATATTCCACATTGCAAGGAAGGTAAAAGACTTATATTATTTAATATTTGTTTTCCTTAATTTTAGGGAGTGTTAAAAGTTATTTATTAATGCATTGAAATATCAACCTTAGAGTTAGAATGTAGTTTTAACAAACAGAGTATATCTTAAAATATATTACTAAATTGTATGAGATTCAAACATTAAAATATTTACAAATAATTAATTAAGGATATATAAGGTTTTCAATATTGCAAAGATTAAAAAAACTAGTTTGCAAATATTATTACATTCTAAAATTTCAAATTAGGAAGTTATAAATAATACTACACCACACTTTAGTTTCATGGGATTTATAAAATTGAACCATTAAAACTAAATTATTAAAGAAGCAAAAACTATTAATTGCTTAAAATTTGGAAATTTCATTTTACATTAATCCAACTAAACGTTATTGAAGGAAAAAAACCTTATTAAAACATGAAGTTGCATCACCATTTATCTTTAGATTTCTACTTACTAATCAATAGGGAGACATAAGACAAAAAAGTGAAGTTGAACATTAAGGAGACAAAATGAATTCAACTCAATCTAGGAAAGATAAGCTTACTATCAAGGTTCATAGTACATTTAAACACTTGCTACATAGAAGGTATTTTACAAAACTTGTAAAATTGAAAATTTCTTAGCAAGGTTGAGCATATACTTAAAATGAAGGACGTAGAAGGTAGTCTAAAAATTTCATCATGACAACAAATAAATTTATTCCCACTGAATCCCAACTACTTAGAGGTCCAATTTACTCTTCATGGAAAAAAAAAGTAAGGGAAATTTTGATAGTTGAAAAACTTTGGTATATAGTGAAAGGAACAAAAGAAAAACCTACTTTAGGTGATAGTGAGATTCAAAAGTTTGAAAAAATGAAGAAATCAAGCAAAATAGTTAATGATAATAACTTTTACCATTACAAATAAAATACAACCCTATATTAGTTCAACAATAATATCTATAGAAGCATGGAAAAATTTAGACAAAATATTTAAAGGGAAGAATAAATCCACTATATTAAATATTCAAACTCAATTACATTCTCTAAAAGTGAATAGTGGTGAAAGTATAGACCAATTCCTAAGGAAGGTAGCAAATATAAAAGAAAAATTATTAAGCTTAGGAAAAAAGATTGAAGATAAGTTCTTTGTTTAAGTAACCCTAAAAGCACTTCTAGATAGCTACAATCACTTAGGTACATCTCTACAAATCCTAAATAAAGATTCTTCTTTTGATGATTTAGTCAATATATAGTTAAAGATGAAATAACTAACAATGCATTAGTTTCAAAATATAATTCACAAGGAAATGTTACCTCATCCTCAAAAGGATAAATACCATGGAATAATAGATATTGTCAAGTTTGCAAGAAGAAGGGACATAGTACCAACTACTATAGATTCAATCCTAAAAATCTGTATCAAGGAAATCAGAAAAACAATGGAAGCCAACAAAACAAACAATTCCAATCAAGATAATATCAAAATTAGTATATTCCATATCAACAACAATTTTAGTTTTCATATCCTTATTAGAATAAATACAATTATTCAATTACAATATCAAGAAGCGAATAAAAAAGGGCACTTAGTTCATAAAATCCAAAAAATTCAAAACTAGAAGAACCTATATAGGAACATGAAGTTAAAGCTCTCTCAAGAAACATAGCTTTTTTTGAAGACACTAACTACTTGCTCGAATATGATACAGATAGGAAGAAAAATAAAGAAAGCAGAGGAGTGTACAGATTCTAAAATAATATGAAGATCCATATTGAAGACTAAAGTATTCAATACCCAAATAATATAATACGGGGGTGTTAGAGTATATTACATTATTTAGTACATGTCAATGTACCACCTTGGGTACATAATTAGAGTAAGAGTTTACTTTAGAGTAAGTTTTGAGTAGTTACTTCAAGCAAGTAATAAATGCACAACGTTTATAATATGCAATGATGTAAATGTGCATGTAGTCCACATGTACATGAGTCATAGGATATGATAGATGAAGAGTCATGGGTAGAGTAAATACCAAGGCACATATTATAGAGAAGAGAATAAAAAATGGCACTTAGTTCACAAAATCCAAAAAATTTAAGAATTGTAAGAACCTACAGAGGAACATGAAGTTAAAGCTCTCTTAGTAAAGATAGCATTTTATAAATAAAACAAAGAATGAGAGTATAAATTTTGAAAATAAATGAAGATCCATATTGAAGACTAACGTCTTAAATACACAAATAATATGATACATGGGGACATTAGAGTATATTATATTATTGGGTACATATCAATGTACCACCTTGGATATGTAACTAGAGTACGAGTTTGCATTAGAGTAAATTTTGAGTAGTTACTTCAAGCAAGTAATAAATACACAAGTGTTAGAATGTGCGATGATGTAAATGTGCATGTAGTCCACATGTACATGAGTCATAGGACAAGATAGATGAAGAGTCATGGATAGAGCAAATACCAAGGTACATATCTTCCTATATATGTGCCTTTAATGTAGAGAGTGATGTGGAGAGAGTGAGAGAGATAATGTTACCATAGAGAGTTAGTAATAAGTATGTACAATGTATTCTTGGTTAAAATTTTTGAAGTGTTCAAGTCCTCCAATATATTGCATTGTACTATTTTCTTTGAGCTTTCATTAATGACATATTACTAAGTGATTGAGCTTTCAATAATGGTATATTACTAAGTTACTGTAGAAGTTTATCTCATTATTTTCCTGTATATTATAGTACCATTATTATATAGTTATTATAGCTTACTTATTTCACATCTTCTGGTTGCATTTCCTTCAATATACATCATCAAAAGCTAACAGTAATACTTGGCAATATTTGAACCTGAGTTTCTTCTTTAAATGTTGAGGAATCTAATTGGTTGAACTAATCAAAACCATACAATAATATTACAATAGAAAAACCATGGCGTGGGCGAGTGTGTGAGGAAGTGGATGCGTGGTGGTTTTGTGTTAAATTCTCTATTAATAAGTATAGCTCTTTGCTTTACGAGGGGTCATGGTTGGGAAGAGACTACTCAACCCTATGCATCGGTCATAGAGGTTTCTCACAATAACCATATATATATATATATATATATATATATATATATATATATATATATATATATATATATATATATATATATATTACAACAAATTATTGATATTATCCATGTAATACTTGACAAAATTTAAATCTTAATCTCATCTTTAAATGTTAAAAAATCTAACAAATTAAACTAACACCAATATATAATATTGAATATTAAAAAAATACTCAATTTTAAATATGTTAAACAATTTAATTATTTTCTAAACTAAAGTTATTAAAAATATATAAAAAATTCCTCGTAAAAAAAATAATTAATTTTGTAATCCTCTCCCCTCCAAATAATCACCAACATATCATATTATGTAACATATTCAATGAAAAGAACATCCGTACAACATCCGCCGAAGGTAAGCCGTGGATTGTTTATATATATATATATATATATATATATATATATATATAAAACCTTCCGTTGCATCTTCACCTTTAAAACATAAATTTTTCAAATTTAAAAATTAGATGAATTGGTAAGTGTAGGTATGGTTGGATACTTACCAAGAGATATAGGTTCAAACTTCCGGGAAGCCAATTCTTTGCAAAGGTAATAGTCTGCTTGCAATCTTCTCAGTGTTCCACCATCTTACACCGGGGTTAATAAGGACGAGTCTGAGTACTCCACCATATTACACCCGGGTTAATAAGCACGAGACAGATATATTTATTGGGGGCCGTCCATATGATTTAAACCCTGCATTAATTACTAAAAATAATAACTATTTAATTAAAATAATATAAATTATTATAATCAATTCTCTTATCTAATTATTCTTTTGTTTGTCATCCCTAAATCCATGGATCGTCATCCTTGGAAGCTTAAGTCAAGTTCATCTTTCATTGAATATTAAACTGAGATAATCTCAAACAATATAGTAGTTTCCTGCATTCATCAGAGAAGACAAAAAAAAATGAGCCCACATGACCAATTTATATTTATACCACTGCTTTGGTTTCTAAGTCTTCGCTTGAACATTTCCAAAAGATAGTCATAGAAACTGTCCAAGAATTTTTTTTTACAGCCTTAGTCTTATCTGACAGAAATTGATTCATCTGAACATGGTATCTCAGGATTGGATTCTGAATCTCTGGTCTGCTCTTGAGTGCTATAAAACCTTTATCTTTCAACTGCGTAACGTGTGAGTTTTAGTTGTGCGAGAAGGAAATTTCAACTAAATGTATGCATTAAATCTTTCGTTTCTTCTCATTGAAAGACCAATGGCATAGCGGTCACATATTGCAGTTCTCACAGAAATGAGGTGAGAAGATGCCTCCATTAGTATTACATATTTGTAATAAACCTTCGTTAAAAATGGTGGAAAAAGAAGATGGAATAATGCGTTGAACCTATATATGGGTCAACAGGACTGCAACATGTGAAAGCACGAGATTCCGGGAAAAGGAAACACTAAGTGCGATTGCATTCAAAATCAAGTACGCTTAAGTCCTAGAAATGTAAATTGCATGAAATGGAAAAGAAACACATTGGAAGAGACACAAGCAAATAAAGAAAACACAGCCCTTTCATTAATATCCCTTGATCTCTGTTACAATGACGCCTCCTCCCTTTTCAGGGGCTAGGAGCGCAAATAGAGTTTGATTACAATCACTGAATGATTCCTCTTTTCACGTGCCCACGATTGCAATGGGCGGGCCAAGATGATGTCGCCGCTGATGTCGATGAGTTCTTCACCTTGCTACTATGTCCTTTCTTTCTACATACTTGATAACATCTATTATTCCATATTGATATACCCTTTGAGAAAGAAATAATATTTTCATATGGATTAGCTTTTTAAACTAAGGCATTTTTTTTCATTTCATGTTTTATTAAATTTTCCACCTCATATTCTGTTAGGATATTGACTAACTCATCAAATGATGTATCTTGATTCTTTACTTAGAATTTGTAAAGATGTGACTAGATTCTTGTAGCTTTCTGGAAGCACTTAGGGTTACTTGAACAAGAAACTTATCTTCTACCTTTTCTCCTGAGGTTAACAATTTTTCTTTTATATCTGTCACTTTTCTTAGGAATAATTATATACTTTCACCACTATTAACTTTTAAATAATGCAATTGGGTCTGAAGATTCAGTATAGTGGCTTTAGAATAAAGTATTCCAAGCTTCATATAAGTTGTTGATGAACTAATATATGGTTGTATATCATCTGTAATTGTAAATGTTATTATCATAAGTGTTTTTGGTTCATCTTCTTCATACTTTTGAATCTCTCTAGTTTCTCCAGTAGGTTTAGTTTTTTCCCCTTTAAAAATATCCCAAAACTTTTCAACTATAAATATTGACCTTACTTTGATTTTCCATTCATTCTAATTAGGTCCTTTTAGAAGTTTAGAATTTTGTAAGAATGAATTTATTTTTTGCCATGATGATACTTGTAGACTACCTTATATCTCCCTAATGATTTAATATAGCTTTGATATGATACTTAGCTTTCTTAGTTACCTTTGAGTTGAATCCCTTTTGACTCCCTATTTATGAATGGAAAGCTAGAGATAATTTTTATGCAATTTTAATTTTTATAATTTTCTTCTATTTTCAAGAACTATAAGTTGGATTCCTTATGTCTCATTAATTTGAGCATGAGACTAATACCAATATAATTTTCCAAATTTTCAACAACTCTATGTTGTGTTTCAATTTTCAATAATATAGTTTCTAAATTTCAAGAACTTTAAATTGGTGTTGAATTCCTTATAACTCCCTAATTGGAAATTTAGAAAACAATGTATTTGCAAATTTAATATTTTGATGTAGAAATCCTTATTCCTCCAAGTTAAACTATTTGCAAATATTTCTATGCAATATGAATTTCAAAATTGAATAAAGTAATTTCAAAATATTTCAAAATGCTTCTTACTTCAAATATCTTCTAAGGCATTCAATAATTCTTCTAAGGTTATAATTCATCACCTTATTTCTCCTATTATTCAAATAACCTTAAGTATAATTAATTAATCTTGACTTCAATAATATTATGCCTTATATCTCCTTAATCTTTTGCAAAGGTTTTAAATCAATTTAAATATTTCATACCTCCTTGAATATGGCACATAAAACTTTGACTTGCTTCTCTTTGACTCTGCAACCTACACTCTTCAAGGTAATATTCCTTCACTACAATGTATTTAATGCTCCTTGATGCTTATTAAACTCAGTCTTCAATAGTTTGATTCTCCTCTGTGTTGTCTCTATCTTCTCTAACCAACAATGGGCTTAATATGCATTTAGAAAATATTTGAGCTCCTCCAAGATTGCTAACGTTCCTCTTCTCACGTGCCACATGGCACTCAATGTCTTTGCATAGTGCTTAATGATTTGTATTCTTTAGGTGTTCTTAATATTCTTTCTATGTTACTCATTGTATTGAGCATACACAAACCACTATCAGTGTGTTGGAAATTTTGAGTCCCTAAGCTAATATGTTGTCATTGATGTCAAAAGATCATTTAATGTCAAAAGTATCTATGAAGGATTTTTATGAAAACCAAGATAGAAAAAATAAAAGGTTTTATTTAAAACCATGGATAGAAAATTTGATCTGGATTTTTCTTAAAACCCAAGGTGGGTTTTCGTTTCATTGAAAAATGTGCCCCGGTGATGGAGATATTTAAGTTTTAATATTTGGTTTAAATTTTAATTATTTAAAATTTGAATTCAAAATTTAAAACTAAACGTGCAAGTTTCCCGTCGATGTCATCAAGCAAATAAAAAAGGTATTTTCGTTGATGTCTTCGATATGGTTAAAGGACTATATAAAGGGGGCTTCAATTTATTAATATACTATCCTTGCTCGTGCAATAAAAGTGTTGGCTATCGAATCGTTTATGAGCAATAACACAGACTACGTTCGGAGAAACAAACTTCATGGGCAGCATGGTGCATTGGCAAGTGGGCCTTGGCTAAGGCATGGGGTAGACAAAAACACCGAGGATCAAATCCCCTTGACTCCGTTTTTTGAAAATTATGAGAGAAGTGCTTCCGCACCTTTGGTTTTACAGAATGTGGAGATGGGCACAAGGTACATTGTGCCTTTCCCTTTCCAACAAGTGGCTAGCTCATGTGGAATCTTAGCCATGGCTAAGATGCTCGCGGTGTGGGCAAGTTGGGGGTTTGAATCCCCTTACGAAGGTAATTACGTTTTGCATTAATTTAATTTTATTTAGCCCTAAGGTTGGAGTTATAAGGTGGTTAGTGGAAATTAAATTTTTAATTAAGCTTTGTTATTTGGGTTGTATTGATTATTGCAAAACTTGAGGGGTTTAATGATTTATTAAATTATTATTAAGATTTAATTTAGGAGAAATAAGGAGTTGTTTAAAAGTATTTTTGAAAAGCTTATTGATTGTTATTTTGATAAGGGTTTATTAAAAAGGGACTTTGGTGGATGTGTTTATTTAGTTGGAGTAAAAAGGGTGTAAATTGAGTTATGCCTTATATTGTGATTATTTGAAGTCCACTAACCCTTATTGATATTGGAAAGGAAAATTGTGTTTAAGTGTGGCAGATTTTATGGACAACTCCTTGGCATCAAAAAGGTATGGGCACATTCTCCTATTGATTGTTTATGGTGGTTGATTTCTGAAATATCTTTGGAGAGAAAAGGATTGATTGTGGTTTCCATTTTTGAGATTTTTTGGTTTAATGTATCAAGGTTTTTTGGTTTGTGTATTGTAATTAAACCTTGTTTTAGAAGCATTATTTTTGAAGCCCATTGATTGTGAAATGAACTTGAAATTGAGTTAGAAAAGAACATGAGTCTAATTGTTATGTGAGATTTGTAATTGAGCATTGTTGGAAACATTTTGAGTTGGTTAAATACATGCTTGGACTAGGGTTTGTGAGAAAGGATTGTTCCTTGAGGTGATTGGTTGAGTTGAGTTAATTTAAGCCTAGTCAAGTGGATGCATGTGGTTGTTCAAGTTCCTAGAAACAAACTATTTCATATTCTGATTTGAGTTGAGATTGAGATTTAAGAATAGAACATATTGAGTCTCTAACAATTTTCTTTATGCTTCTATGATATTGAGTTGAGTTGATATTGGGATTTGAGTATAGAACATATTGAGTCTCTAACAATTATCTTTATACTTCTATGATATTGGTTTGAGTTGAGATTGGGATTTGAGTATAGAACATATAGAGTCTCTAATAATTCTCTTTATGCTTCTATGATATTGATTTGAGTTGAGATTGAGATTTAAGTATAGAACATATTGAGTGTCTAACAATTATCTTTATGCTTCTATGAGAGTGAATTGAGATATTGATTGAACATTGAGCTTAGAACATATTGAGTCTCTAACAATTCTCTTTATGATTCTATGTGATTTGATACAAGTCTTTGAGAAGGCTTGTGGACTGATTTGAGTAAGCTTTTGTGAAAGCTTGCTATGCAAATTTGAGCAAGTCCTAGAGAGGACTTTTTGAATAAATTTGGACAAGTTTTGTGTGAGCTTTTTGAGCAGATTTGGACAAGTTCTGTGTGAGCTTGTTGAGCAGATTTGGATAGGTTATGTGTGGACCTATTGAGTAGATTTAAGTAGGTTCTATGTGGACCTGTTGAGAAGATTTGAGCAGGTTATGTGTGAACCTGTTGAGTAGATTTGAGCAAGTTTCGTGTGGACCTATTGAGCAGATTTGAGCAGGTTATGTGTGGACATTTTGAGCATATTTGAGAAGGTTCTATGTGGACATGTTGAGAAGATTTGAGCAGGTTCTGTGTGGACCTATTGAGAAAATTTGAGCAAGTTCTATGTGGACCTGTTGAGCAGATTTGAGCAAGTTCTATGTGAACCTATTGAGCAAAATTGTACTAGACCGATTGTACTGTGTTTAGTACAAGAGATTAAGCAAAATTGTCCTAGACCGACTGAACTGTGTTTGGTATAATATTGAGACAGATATTTGGAGGTGATATAGTATAAATGACAGAGTCTCAGTGTATAGATATCCAGCATCTAGGATAATTAAAGATAGATCTGAGTGAGGAGTCTTCATGTGGAAACAGATCCACTAGTCAATGTAGCATAGAGACAGAGTCTTCTAAAATATCACTAGCCAGAGCAGAATAGAAAATATTTCTCCTATGGAAGAGATCCACGAACTTGAGATTAGGTGATCAACATCTCCTTTGTACATAATTCCATAAACATTGTAATTTGGGAAATATTCCCAAGAGATTATTTGAGAAATATTTAGAAGAAATATTTTCTCTATGGAGGTAGCCCACACTGGGTGAACCATGTTAAAATCTGTCTCTATTATGTACGGTGTTGTAAGCATTACTTTGATTATTTTTATTGATACTATTGTCTATACACTACATAATATTTCTTTGATAAGAAAAGTGAAAAGTGGTCTTATACTGTTCACCCCCCCTCTCAGTATAAGCTTGTGTTCTTCAATTGGTATCAGAGCGAGTTCTTTCAAAAGAGTTTGACAGCTTGAAGGAAATGTAGTCTAAGAACACAATGGATCAAAAGGATCAAAATAATGAGGTCTTCAATAATGCAGTACTAGTATTTGACAGAAGTGACTTCTTGTATTTGTGTGTGTTGATGAGATTTTACCTAATGGCACTTGGCAATGAAGTTTGGGATGCAGTGGAATTTGGATATGATTCGGGAGCCAATCCTCCTACATATAAGGAAGGTAAGATTTGCATGCATGTAAATTCAAGAGCTATGAATGCAATTATAAGAGTACTACATAGATCAAAATATATGAAGGTTATGGAATGTACAACAATAAAAGATATGTGGGAACTATTGCATACCATATTGAAGGAGATAAAAGTGTTAGGAAAGCTAATATTAGAAATCTCAAGGGAGAATTTGAGAATATAAGAATGAGGGATAAGAAAGCATTCGTGACTATCTCAACAAGGTTGATGAACTTATACATGAGATGAAAGGTCTTGGAATGAAGGTTGATGAATCTAATGCTTGCAACAATATCTTGAGAACTTTTCCAAAAAGGTATAGTGAAAAGGTTTCTACCATAGAAACATCAATTGATAGTGATAATCTAACAAGAAATATTGTGCTTGGTATACTTACAACTTTTGAGATAAGAACAAAAGATTATATTCCTCCAAAATAAGCTACATTCAAAGTGGGCAGTAAGAAAAAGGGTAAGAAGACAGAATGAAGCAATAAATATTCTAGTGATGAAGAAGCTAACTATGGTAGAAGAGATAGAGGTTCCAAAATACCGATAGATATGAGATATATTAAGTGCTTTAATTTTTACAAGTATGGACATTTTGCAACAGAGTGCAAAGAGCCAAAGAATAAAAATGATGAAGAAAACCAACATCACAGGTACAGGGAATCTAAAAAATATAGGTACCAGAAGAAAAGCAAGGATGGACAAAACAGACAAGGGAAGAAGTTCTTCCAAAGGCAAAAGAGAAGCTACTATGCGGATAATGCGAGTAAGTACTCAATTGATAGTGATGCTAGTCTTTCATACAATGATAGAGATGAAGTCTTGTTCATGGTTGAAGAAAAATATCAAGTTAAGAAAAAGACTCCAGTTATTCTCAAGTATGAAAATGATTGCACAAGGGATGGTTATAGTTTTAGTGATGATTATTTTGAATATGCACTGGGTGGAACAAATGAAAATCTTATAATGGCATTAGAAGATAAAGAATTGAGTGATCCTATAGAATACAATTCAAAAGAAAGAAATAACATGGACAAAGGCAAACAAATAGAGGACTATTCAATAGAGAATGGTTATGATCTCAAGGGAGAATTCATCTATGCTCTTAACACAATAAATAAGGTAAGAAAGCAACACTATAAGGTTGAAAGTTAGTTTCAATAATGTGATGAAGAAATATTATTGCTCATAGAGGACTTAGAGAAGTCCAAGGCTAAGGCAAGTAAGTTCAAATAAAAGTTAGAAGTAAAGATTTTGGAATGTGAGAAGTTAGCACAAGAAGTGGCTACTCTAAAGAAATATTTAAAGGACTCCAAGATCAAGATGAAGAGTTTCACAAATAGCTCTAAGAACTTGGATAAGTTCATTTGTAGACAAAAAAGAACATCATGTTCAATAGGTCTTGGCTTTGAAAATAAACGGTAAAAAGAAAAGTCTACTTCAAGTCTTGAAGAAGAAGGAACTTCAGAAGAAGATACTTCAGAAGAGGTATTCTCAGATGAAAGTGAAAGTGAAAGTGAAACTTATAAGGATGAGTCATATTGCAGTGAGTCCAACATAGACAATGGGCAAAGAAGATTCATATGGAATAACAATCAGAATAGGAGACCAATGAGGTCTAGAAAATGTAGCTTCAATGGGAGATGCTTCTCATGTCACAGTTATGGGAACATAGCTTCACAGTGTAGGTCACATGAAAGATAGGTATATGGAAGAGAACAACTTTTCCAAGGATATTGCTATTCATGTAATGAGTTTGGTCATAAGGCAATGAATTACAAGATTCATGATAGAATAGGATATGGCTTCACTAGGATAAATCCTAAGATAGTTGCACATCCAAGGAATAATAACATTAAGTGTTATAAGTGCAATAATTATGGTTACATAGAAATATGGTGTAGAGAAAATATTCCAAAATCAAGCATGAACAGGAACAATAATGTGAAAAGGAACAAAAATATGAATAGGAACAAGAACATGGGCAGGAACAAGAACATGAACAAAAACAAGAAGATGAATAGTAACACAGACTCAAAAAAGAAAAGAGAGGGGAGGGGGGGGAGGAGGAGAGAAGGGGAGGGAGGAAGAGGAGGGGGGGGGGAGGGGGGGGGAGGGGGAGGGGAGGGGGAGGGAGGAGGGGGAGAGGGAGGGGAGGAAGAGGGAGGGGGGAGAGGGGGGGGGGGGGGGGGGGGGCGCCCCCCCCCCCCCCCCGGGGGGGGGGGGGGGGGGGGGGGGGGGGGGGGGCCGGCCGGCCCGGGGGGGGGGGGGGGGGGGGGGGGGGGGGGGGGGGGGGGGGGGGGGGGGGGGGGGGGGGGGGGGGCGAGGGGGGGGGGGGGGGGGGGGGGGGGGGGGGGGGGGGGGGGGGGGGAGGGAGGAAGGTGATAGGGAGGGGGAGAGGGGGGGGAGGGGGGGGTGGGGGAGGGTGGAAAGGGAGGGGGGAGGGGAAGGGGGAGAAAGAAAAGAAAATAAGGCGGGATGATTTTATTTTTTTAGAGGGGAGGAGGTGATTTTATATTTAGTATTATTATTAAAAAAAAAAAAAAAGACCCCAGAAAAAAAAATTGAGGGGAGGGTAAAAGGGGGCATTATAAATGAGAAGGGGGGGAATGGGTGCAACTGAGAAGAGGGGCAACTGAATAACACATATTGTGTTTAGAGAAACAAACATCGTGATCATGGCACATTGGCAAGTGGGCCTTGGCTAAGGCGTGGGGTAGACAAAAATGCCAAGGATCAAATCCCCTTGACTACATTTTTTGTAAAGCGTGAGAGAAGCGCTTTGGCGCCTTTGGTTTTACAAAATGTGGAGATGGGCATAAGGCACATTATGCCTTTCCATTTCCAACGAGTGGCTAGCTTGTGTGAAATATTAGCCACAACTAAGACACTCACGGTGTGGGCAAGTTGAGGGTTCAAATCCCCTTGAGGAGGTAATTATATTTTGCATTAATTTAATTTTATTTAGCCCTAAGGTTGGAGTTATAAGGTGGTTAGTGGAAATTAAAGTTTTAATTAAGCTTTGTTATTTGGGTTGTATTGATTATTGCAAAACTTGAGGGGTTTAATGATTTATTTGATTATTATTAATAATTGAATTTAGGAGAAATAAGGAGTTGTTTTAAAGTATTTTTGAAAAGCTTATTGATTGTTATTTTGATAAGGATTTTATTAAAAAGGGACTTTGGTGAATGTGTTTATTTCGTTGGAGTAAAAAGATTGTAAATTTAGTTATGCTTTATATTGTGATTATTTGAAGTCCACTAACCCTAATTGAGATTGGAAAGGAAAGTTGTGTTTAAGTGTGGCAGATTTTGTGGACAACTCCTTTGCATCAAAAAGGTATGGTCACATTATCCTATTGATTGTTTATGGTGGTTGATTTCTGAAATATCTTTGGAGAGAAAAGGATTGATTGTGGTTTCCGTTTTTGAGAGTTGTTGGTTTGATGCATAAAGGTTTTTTGGTTTTTGAGTTGTAAGTAAACCTTGTTTTAGAAGCATTGTTGTTGAAGCCCATTGATTGTGAAATGAACTTGAACTTGAGTTAGAAAATAACATGAGTATAATTGTTATGTGATATTTGTGATTGAGCATTGTTGGAAACATTTTGAGTTGGTTAAATACATGCTTGGACTAGGGTTTGTGAGAAAGGATTGTTCCTTGAGGTGATTGGTTGAGTTGAGTTGATTTAAGCCTAGTCAAGTGGATGCATGTGGTTTTTCAAGTTCCTAGAAACAAACTATTTCATATTTTGATTTGAGTTGAGATTGAGATTTAAGAATAGAACATATTGAGTCTCTAACAATTCTCTTTATGCTTCTATGAGATTGAGTTGAGTTGAGATTGGGATTTGAGTATAGAACATATTGAGTCTCTAACAATTATTTATGCTTCTATTGAGTTGAGATTGGGATTTGAGTATAGAACATATAGAGTCTCTAACAACTCTCTTTATGCTTCTATGAGATTGATTGGAGTTGATATTGGGATTTGAGTATAGAACATATTGAGACTCTAACAATTCTCTTTATGCTTCTATGAGAGTGAATTGAGATATTGATTGAACATTGAGCTTAGAACATATTGAGTCTCTAACAATTCTCTTTATTATTCTATGTGATTTGAGACAAGTCTTTGAAAAGGCTTGTGAAAATATTTGAGTAAGCTTTTGTGAAAGCTTTCTATGCATATTTGAGCAAGTCCTAGAGAAGAATTATTGAGCAGATTTGGACAAGTTTTGTGTGAGCTTGTTGAACAGATTTGGACAAGTTCTGTGTGAGCTTGTTGAGTAGATTTGGATAGGTTCTGTGTGGACCTATTGAGCAGATTTGAGCAGGTTCTGTGTGGACCTGTTGAACATATTTGTGCAGAATCTATGTGGACCTATTGAGAAAATTTGAGCAAGTTCTGTGTGGACCTCTTGAGAAAATTTGAGAAGGTTCTATGTGGACCTATTGAGCAGATTTGAGTAGGTTCTGTGTGGACCTATTGAGCAAATTTGAGTAGGTTTTGTGTGGACCTATTGAGCAAATTTGAGCAGGTTTTGTGTGAACC
This sequence comes from Wollemia nobilis, assembly GCA_028583015.1. Classification (NCBI taxonomy): domain Eukaryota; kingdom Viridiplantae; phylum Streptophyta; class Pinopsida; order Araucariales; family Araucariaceae; genus Wollemia; species Wollemia nobilis. The sequence continues at coordinate 6,299,364 of JAQPPZ010001069.1, read as the reverse complement.
TATTGAGCAGAATTGTACTAGATCGATTGTACTATGTTTAGTATAAGAGATTGAGCAGAACTGTGCTAGACCGACTCAGTTCTACCCAAACTATACTTTCACTCTTTCTTAAACAACTATTCTTGCTTCCTTGAAATGGTGGCTTTCTTAGCAACATACTCCTTCAAATATTATCTTGATATTTATATTCTTAAATATTTTAACTCTATATTGCTTGATGTATTTTTTAGTTTTCGAAATGATCAAAATACCTTTTATAATTTTATATTTCAAAATTGTGTGTTGAGCACAATATTCTGAGTGCTCCTCTTTGTATTTGAAGCTCCTTAGCTTGCTAATGCTTACTTACTTAATAGCATACAAATATTAAAATGAATCAACTAATTTGCAAGCTTCTAAACCTCCTTCCTTAACTAGCATATAATAAACATAGAGTTCTTCCTTCTCCTAATTTAACTCCCTAATATATATTACTAAATAAATTAAAATTAAATCAACCTTTTAAAAAACTAAAGCACATAATAACAAACCTCTTTGGAAGTATTTTATATGTCATCTCCTTTCCTTTATTGCTAATTAAGCTTGTTGTTCTTAACCTTCAAATTTGCAGCCTTAGCTTGCTGCCCAAAATCAGCTTGTATGCTGACCAAGAATGCTTTCAAATCTACCCTTATTTTTCTCAATTTGCTAGCTTAAGTTGCTGCCTATTTTTCTTTCAATTGTGTTTTCCAATACTATATTTTTACATCTTTAACTCTTTCCAACATGCTGCCTTCAAATTCTGAAATTTACAGCACCTTTCCTTGACTAAATGTTGTCCAAATCTCTTAAATTGTTACCCCAAAAAATATGATTTCTTTTCCTATATCTTGCTGTCCAAAATAGCATTAAATTCCTCCTAATTTATGCCTTACTTTTCTGTCAAGACTTTCTTCAATTGGCTGTTCAAGGGATCTTCAAAATCTTCCTAAATCTTCTTCAATTTTGTAATTCTATGTCACCTTTAACTTCTTGTCTTGTAACTCTTCAACTTTTATTGCTATAATCAGCAATATTTTTCTCCAAAAATGCAGTCTTCAAATTTCTTAAATTGGTGGCCTCTTCTATATTATTTCTCTTCCTTAGCTCTTATTGGATTATGTTTTGCAATATGACCTCTATCATTGTTCTCTTACTCAAGAATCTGAATGTCTTGAGATCTCCAAGAATCCTTTCTAAAATTTGACTTCTTGCCAAATCCTTTTCTTTTTGGGATTGTTGTCATATGGTGACAATTATCCCAAATTCTTCTTTTTAGGAGTCTCTATTGCTTGCAATATTCTACCTTGATCTTTCTTCAAATCTTATCCAATGGCAAATTCTTCAAGTTCTTCAATAGGGCTTCTCTAGCCTTCTTCTTTGTCCTTCCAGATTTTCTTGAGATCTCTTCTCTTGGGTCTTCAAATTCTATAACACTTCAATTGGACCTTTTTCTTAGTCATCCTCTATCTTGTTTTCTCAAATATTCTCTCTTCCAATTTTGGATGTTCTTCAATGAGATCTCTTATCTTGGATATCCTATTTCATTTATCTTTAATAGGGCTTCTCTTGGCCTCTTTCTCTTAATAGATTTGCTTTCTTCTTTATTTAATCTAGAGTCTTCCATGTTCAAGCTTCTATGGGAACCTTCTTCTTTGATCTCCTCAATCTTCTATCTTCAATTTCCAATGGGATATTTTTCTTGTACCTCCTTAATCTTCAATGCCTACTCTTTTTATGTAATAGAGAACTAATCCATGCATGATAAAAGCACATAGAATTTTAGGAAATCAAAGATAAAATAAATATCTATCCATTTTAGGAAGCTTCTCAAATTTTGAGGACTAATTTTCTACAACAAAAGCCTTAGACAATAGTAACCAAATTCATATAAATATCTAGATCTCCAAAAATTAATGAACTTCACTAGTTATCCTTCAATCTAGTGGAAAGAGATCTATGTTGAGTCCTAGTCTTCAAGAGTTTTTTTGCAACCCTATGGAAAAACTCTAGCCAAAAACCTATTTAAAATTTCTAAAAATTACATTTTCCTATATCACCTCAATCTGTGTTGTGGCTCTCCCTATATCCTATCAATCTTCCTTGTGGCTCTAATACCACTCTTAGTTTTTGATGTTATATATTTAATGAAATCACTAACATAAGGTATTAAATGAGCATGTAATATTAAATATAATATAATGGCAATGTGCTAAGCATGTAAAACTCATAAGAAACTTCTATAACTACTCATAAAACTACCATTAATGAAAGCTCATGAAAATAGTATCTTCATACAAAAATTGGAGATCTCAAACTCTTCATATTTCATACATGCTCTACATTATATCTACCTCACTCTATAATACTCTACTATTCTCTATAGCAAAGGCTTATATATAATGGAATGTGAATCTTGGCCTTTCACTATCCCATGACTCTTCATATTTCTATTCTATAGACTCATGTACACATGTACAATATGCACATTTACATAATTGCACATTCTAACAATAGTTGTGCATTTATTACATTGCATAAAGTAAATACTCAAACCCTAGGTTATGCATAGCAACTATTTATCACCAAATTGGCTAAAATTAGTATTTTCAAAATTTGAAATTGGCTAATATTTGGGACTCTTTACCAGGATCCATTAGCCAAAAATGTTTGGGTGCAATTGTTTTGGGTCAATTCGCCCCAATTGTATAATAATTTGACCATTTTAATTTTAAATTTTCAACATTACTCCTAATAAAAGTGAACCTTCTACATGCATTGGACACTATTCACCTATATTTCGAAACTAATCCATCAAATTTTTATAAATACATTTTGAGGCCGATCCCTTATGCATAACCCTACTCAAACCCTAATCTAAGACATACTCCTAATATAAATATGTAACCAAGATGGTACGTTAGCATGTACAAGATAATTTAATATATTCCAACAATAGACCCAAACTATATTATATAATGACCATGTTACCATGGTATTTTAACAATTTAATAATTATGCATCTAACGTTTGAAAATATTTCAACATAGATCTTTCCATCAAAATAATGTATTTATAACCACGAGATAATATCATTTGATTAAAATATTAAGGATCATCCATGGGATTATAACATTTGTTCATATTGTAAAACTCTTTTCTCCCATAACTTATACCAAACTCTTACTAATAAATTGTAGCATTAACTCCATGAGATTAAAACCTTCGTTTATCATGAGTGAAACTCTTCACTTCTTGCCACTTACTTTAAACCCCTTAGATGCTTTAATTATAACTAGATTTGTATATTAATGGTACAAAGATACCTTGATTGGGAGTAGTATTAAAATTTCTCTAGAATAAAAATGTCTCTCCATGCTTTCAAATTATAAACCAATTTATTTGATTTGAAGCTTGGTTTAACTAAAAACATTAAAAATGGTAATATAAGCTTCAGGTTTACAATATCGTAGTATTTCATAAGATTAAAAGTGTCTCTCCATGCTTTCTAATTATAAAACAAATTATTTCATTTTAATTTTGGTTTAACTAAAGATATTAATTAAACTTTTCTATCCATCAATAGTCCCCTTTCATATTACTTATTTGAAATATATGAAGTCCATGGACAAATTGACTTATCAAATAAATGCTAAAATAGTTTCCATGATGAATATCTCTATCATTCTTGCATAGGACTTACATACTAAGCATTATAAGAGAATTTTAAAAGGGTTAAGAAAAATTGAGAATTGTAAACACTACACATCAAAAATTTATAGACTTTATGTTCTCCCAGTACCCTTATGAACCCTTAGATATAAAACTTTTAGATGAAAAAATTAATAAAATATCCCCCACCATAAAAAAATAATATTTTTGATACATGGTGAAGGCAATGTTGAAATTAGATTAGTGATAGCCAAAACAAGCTTCATCATTTACTAGCTCTACATAGGTAGGGACATGGTTCTATCTTAATGTGAGTAAAAAAATTAGGAGGACATGTAACACAATAGAAAATGGATAGAGATGAGAAAGCAACATGCATGATAAAGGGAAAAAATATTAATTCATATGGACAAACAAGAATAGAGGAGAAACAGGCACAAAAACTTCAAGAAATATGGTAATAACACCTCCTTGTTCCACAAGATCAAATAATTTGACATTAAAATATTTATATTTTGAAACATTTCACCAAACAATGGCTAAAAGGGGTAGTTCTCCTACCTTAAAAATATAATACGACATTATCTTACCTCAAAAAAGTATTGTGCCTTTTATATTTTTATGAAAAGCATCTTATCTTTTTTTTGGTAGCTAAGATACTATAGCATTAATACCGGGTTTTACAGGTTGACCCAAAATATTTTACAAAAATCAGCCCAGGGTTGTTGATGAACATGAACTTACTAAGGATCCTATATATGTAAAATCTACATACCTCCAAAACCATTACATCCGATAAGGCACATAGCCTGTTATCAAAAAGAAACTTCCCATACAACATTTTGGATATACCCCGAGAAAACACACCTGCATCATAATTACAAAAAAAGAAACAGACACGGATCCCTTCCTTGAAATAGCGGAGAAACAAAAAGTTGTAGACACACATAGCAGAGTACTGAAAAAAACTCCCACAAGCTCTGTATTGACAATTACTCTTAATAATTCTTTGGTAATTATTTTCTTTCGTATATGACATGCTTTGGGACCACATCCCGTCTTGGCCAATCAACCTTGGAGAATATTATCTTATCTTAAATGTTGCTTAAAATATATATTACCACATTATCGTAGATATGATATTATACCATATTAGAGAAAAGAGTAAACCAGATACTATATTATTTGATATTACACACACAATAAGCATGTGATGATAGTTTGATTATATTTATTAATATTTAAGGATTAGACCTCGATTCAAATATTTTTAGGCAATACATGAGTAATATCCAAGTTGTAGTACCACTATTTGGTGATGATATAATATGAATAGAGATAATTTCAATCCCATATAAACAATTGAAAAAATATATTTTACATACGAAAAGAAATCATATAAAACCTAAAAAAAAAAAAAAAATCTTATGAATTATTAGGAATGAAAAACAATAAAATCCATGTTATGTAAGGCTAGAACAAAGCAATATGAAAAATCTTCATAAATTTTGAATATGACTCATCACAACTTTCACACCTTACATGTCTTTTTACCATCTCTTGAATCCTTCACCTGTTTATAAATGATCATGAGGCAAAAATAGAATGATGACATAAATTAAGAAAATATATATTGAGGAAACCCTCTAAAAAAAACCTCTTTAATGCTATAGCAAAATAATATAGTAAGTCCTCCTATATTTTGAATAATTTTATATCAAAAAAACATTATCCTACTTGAATCTCATTCATCCAAAATCCTACAACTATTTATATATAAACATAAGAAATCTTATTCATTCTATACCTATCAATATTTCCCTCTCGGATCAAAATCCAAGACCTTCAAAGAAGAGGAATGAGTGAGCTGAGGTTTAGCGGGTGCGACGGGAGTGAGGGTTTGAATTTTTTGGGCAGGAATCTCAGCCAAGGTAGTAGAGGTAGAGCAGGTATAAAATGGGTGGGTGGGAACCTCGAGCATGGATCAAGCGAGGATCTAGAGGAAGGCGGTCAGGCTGCGGTAGATTTGGAGGCGGGCATCACATGGGGGCCCGACCCTCCTCAGAAAGACCCCAACAAAAAAGATACGAAGGACAATGCGGGGCCCAAGAAGTGGTTGTCTTTTGCTGAGACTCTTAGAGGAAAAATAAAGGAGGTTCTCTCTCTTCCACCCCTAGTTCCATTAAATAATAAAATTTCAGCCCCGACAAGTTCCATGAGCCCTTTTATTTTAATGGAAGAATTCTCCCTGGTAGGCAAGTTTTTGGGAGGTAGGCTAGATATGGAGACTATCAGGGCTTGGGTGATGGGTAAATGGCGACTGGTAGGCAGCTTGGAGTTGGTATCTCTAACTCGAGGGTTCTTCATTATCCGTTTTAACAATATGGAGGATGTTAACCACATTTTAATAGGAGGTCCTTGGTTTCTAGGCAAAAGGAGCCTTTTTCTCAAATTATGGGGTGAATATTTCAATTCTGAAAAGAAAAATATTAACATTACCCCTATTTGGGTTCATCTCCCAAGTCTACCTGCCCAGTTCTTCAATTAATATTGGTTGCAGGGCATAGCCAGAACTATAGGGGACCTGATCTCCATTGACCATGCGACCTTGGCCAGGACAAGGATGACTCATGCATGAATCTGTGTAAATGCTAATTTGAATAATGAATTGCCAAGGTTTGTGGAGCTAGAGTATGGAGAATACTATAGAAAATAGCTGGTATAATACGAGAATAGACCGAAATTCTATGCAAAATGTAAAAATCAAGGACATCTATACAATTAGTGCCCTAACCTGGCAATGAATAGAGAAAAGCAGAAGCAGGGAATGCTAGACAGAGGAAATTTGAGGAGTTTCCCTAGCAAAGGCGATTTCAATCAGGCAAACTATGTCTACCAAAAAACAAAAGAGAGGGTGAAGGGTCCCAGCAAGGCAAAGGAAAACAATAGATTGTTGGCAACCAAAATGCTCAAGTAAGTTCTAATCCTCTAGTTTCAAATAAATTCTCAATTCTATCCAATATGGGAGTAGGAGGATTATTAGAAGACATGGAATCCCAACACCTTCAGGCTAACATTTCTGACTCTCTCAAATCCCCATCCAAGTCAGGATCCTCAAAACCTAATGTTGAAATTATTGTAAGCCCCATGGGCATCACAAATCCAAACCCTAATGCATGTTCTCTAGAATCCACATCCAATTCAGGATTCTTAAACCCCAATGCTAGAAATACTTCAAGCCCAGTGGGCATCCCAAAGCCAAACCCTAATGCTGAAGAACTTAGGAAGAAATTTGAGGCATTGGAAAATAAAAAATCTCATCTCCCTAACATCATCACTAGGAGCCAAGTGAATCCTACATAGGGGTCGTCCCGCAAACCAAGGGAATACAGGAAAAAAGGAGAATATTTGGATGTAGGGGTGGAGATATGTGAAAATCTTTAGACTGAGGAATATGGCAGTCCGGTTCTACAACAAATTACCTCCCCTCAGTTTATTCCTAAACAAACCATGAGCACTGTGAAGTCTCCTATATATTTTGGCAGTGAAAAAGAAGAGGGAGAATATCAAATGTTGAGCATCAAAAATTAAAACTAATAATGACATTGCCAATGGAAAACAAAGAACCTTGTTTCAATAGGTTATTTCGGGTTTTGAAGACAACAAATTAGGAAAACCCCCTCAAGGGAGGGAGAGAGGAAGAAATCCCAAAAAATATAAATGAAGTTCCTCTCATGGAATGTGAGAGGCCTCAATGGCCTGCCCAAACACATGGAATTCAATGCAATAAGAAATCAAGTGAATCCAACTATTATCATGTTGCAAGAAACAAAAAATGATGAGATTCAGTAAAAAAAAATAGCAAAAAAAATCTGGAATTAAGGGGAGATGGTTTGCAAATAGGCCAGAGGAGCATCTGGAGGCCTTATGACTTTGTGGGATCCCCAGATAGTAGAAGGCATCATTATTCAGAAAGATGATAGTGTTCTTAGTGTTTTATTTAATAAAATAAACAACAACAGGTCATGGATCCTTTCAAATATTTATGCCCTGACTTCAATTCAAGGGAGAGCTCTAATGTGGGAGTACTTAGGCAATCTGAGTGAAATCTTCCATAATATCCCTTGGATTTTGGCTGGGGATTTTAACACTCCTCTTTACCCTTCAGACAAAAAGGGTGGAAATGGACCACCTATCAGGAGCATGGATGAGTTAATTGACTTTGTGAACTCCATCATGTTTATGGATGTAAAACTTAGATGAGCAAATTATACCTGGAGCAATCTGCAGATAGGGTGTCATCTCATTCAAGAAAGGCTTGATAGATTTTTTCTATCAAAGGAGGCTACAACTTTGTTTGGTGATTTTACCTTGCAAACACTTCCTAAAATTGCCTCTGATCATAATCCCATTTTATTGGACATCCCTAACTCTCTATCCTTCAAGAAACCTTTTAGATTTCAATCTATGTGGATCAAACATTCCAGTTTTAGAGATAACTTAAGTCAGTGGTGGCAGCAGCCTATCAGGGGTAGTGCAGCTTTTAAACTTGCTGGCAAATTAAAGTTTGTTAAGGAAAAGCTTTGAACTTGGAACAAAGAGGTATTTGGGAACCTCTTTGAAAATAAAAAATAGGTTGTTGAAATTTTGAAGATAATTGATCAGAGGATCCAACATGGTGATGCTGATGAAACTACTATGCAGGAGGAATGAACAAAACTAGCAGAGTTTCATAACATTTTGGCCTGTGAGGAAATCTATTGGAGGCAAAATTCAAGGGATATTTGGTTGAAATATGGAGATTCAAATTCCAAGTTTTTTCACGTCACCACACTTAGAAACAAAAGCAATAACAAGATAATTTTTTTTTAAAAAGCAAATGGTTCTATTACTCAAGACTTAACAGAAATCAGAAAGGAGGCAGTAACTTATTTCAATTCTATCCTTGGTCAGGAATCGCAGTGCAATGAGGAGGCCAAATATATTCTCTTGCAATCCATTCCTAGCATAATAAATGAGGATATAAACCTTAAGATTCTAGCTCCCTTTTCTGATGAGGAAATTAAGGAAGCCTTGTTTAGCATGGATCCAGACAAAGCCTTGGGACCCGATGACTTTCCCCCTCATTTCTATCAAGATTTTTGGGACATCGTAAGTGAGGATGTAATTTCTACTGTCATAGAATTCCAATCAAGCAATCATATCCCAAAAGGTATCAACTCTACTTTTATTTCTCTAATTCCTAAGAAGAAAACCCTTGAATCTATGGCTAACTTCAGGCCAATCAGTCTATGCAATGTTTCTTACAAGATCCTAACTAAAGCCATTGTAAATAAAATGAGATATATTTTTCCCTACATCATAGATCCATGCTAGGGAAGCTTTGTCCAGGGTAGGTCAATCTTGGATGGAGTTATCACAGTACATGAAGCTCTGCACTCTGCTCATAAGACTAGCAGGTCTATTTTTGCCCTCAATATTCATATGAACAAAGCATTTGATAGGCTAAATTGGGACTTTCTGATTGTTGTCCTCCTTAAGTTTGGTTTTCACCACCAATGGGTTAATTTGTGCAAATAATGTATTTATAAATCATTGTTTTCGATTCTAGTTAATGGAACAACCGATGGTTACTTTCAAAGTCACAGAGGAATTCGACAGGGGGACCCTATTAGCCCCATGTTATTCATCATTATGGCAGAAGCTTTAGGCAAAACCATAAAAAATGCTTGTATTTCAAGGCTAATATCAGGAATCAAGGCAACATATCTCACTAGGGTTATTTCTTACCAACAATTCATCGATGATACCCTTATATTTACGAAGGCATCAGTGGTTGAGGCCAAAATAATTAAATGCATCCTGCAACTCTACGAGGACGTTGCTGGTCAGAAAGTTAATTTCAGTAAAAGCAAGTTATATTTATTGAACACCCCCATTCAGAGGCAAGGAAGGATTGCAAAAATTTTAGGGTGTGATATAGCAAACCTCCCCACTTCGTATCTTGGTCTCCCTCTTTTCATTGGTTCTCTAAGAGAGTCAATGTGGGATAGGGTTATTGAAATAAATCAAAAAAAACTTACTAGATAGAAAGGTCATCTTCTATCTCAAGCAGGAAAGTTGGCCCTCACTAAGGCCTCTCTTCAGAGCATTCCAATCTATTTCCTCTTAGTTTTCAAAGCCCCTATGAAGGTTTTTCAAAAATTTGAGAAACTCCAAAAAGAATTTTTATGGACTGGATCAGAGGAGAAAAAAAGGATACACCTTGTAGTATGGACCAAAGTGTGTAAACCCAAGGAAAATTGGGGCTTAGGTCTGAGGAAAATTGCTCATATAAATTTAGCTTTACTAGCTAAGCAGACGTGACATTTCATTTTTGGTGAATAAAATGAATGGACAGCTATCATCAAATGAAATTATCTTCAAAATATGGAATTTCTAAGTGACTATGTTCCAATCAGAGGTTCTGCTTTTTGGAAAGCAATTCTTAATTGTAAGGAAATCATCAAAAAAGTTTTAAGATGGGTTTTAGTCAATGGTGAGAGGATAAATTTCTGGAATGACAAGTGGTCTAAGGATAAACCACTGAAGCAATATCCTAACTTAGCCCGAATCAGAGATATAGAAGGACTCATTGGCAGAAAAGTCTTTGATTATATGGTTGAGGACAAATGTAGAATGAAGTGGAAATAAATAAGAATTCAGGGATTTCAAGCAGAATCAAATGATCTTTGTAACATTCTCGGGAAATAGTTTATCTCCATGAGACCCAAGGAAGATCAAGTGACTTGGGCTCCTACGAAAAATGGGCAATTCACTGTTAAATCAGCTTACAAGCTTCTGCTTGATGACGAGGATTTTGTCCTCCAAAAGGAGTTAGTTTGGATAAAAAAATTAATTCCAAAAATTGTAGTCTTTTCATGAATGGTTATCCAAGGAAGAATTCTAACCATTGATAATATGATGCGTAAAGGTATTTGTATCACTAATCATTGTTTTTGTGCATGGCTAATTGGGAGACCATTTATCACATTTTCCTTGAATGCCCTTTTTCCTTGACTATCCTAAGTGGGGTTTTTCAGGCCTTCAATATTTCATGGGTTAAACCAGCCATTGTACTTGATTTTTTCGTCGAGTGTCCTTGCCCCTTTTCAAGCCAAAGACTTAGATACATGTGGAAAATTTGTCTCAATCACTATCTTTGGCAGGTGTGGTTAGAAAGGAACCATAGAGTCTTTAATGATTCTATCCATGATCATCAAACTCTCATTGCCATGATCCTATCCTTTGCCAATGAGAATGTGAACCTTATCCCTTCTGATAGTTGTAAACCTCATCTACAGGATACCACAATTGCTCAATAATTAAGCTTAACCTTGTTAGATGAGTCTTTGCCTAGGGTAGTCAACCCCAGAGCCAATGTTAAGTGGTCTCCACCTCCTACGGGTTGGTTTAAGCTTAATTTTTATGGATCAGCTAAGGACAATCCTGGTAGAGAAGGTGCTGGTGGCATTATATGAGATCATAATGGGCATATGATGCTTGCATTTTTTGAATATTTGGGAACAAGGACGAACAATGAAGCTGAAGCTAGAGCTATGTGGAGAGGCCTTCAAATGACTCAAGACTTAGAAGGTAATTTGATCGTAGAAGGAGACTCTATGCATGTTATAAATATCCTTAATAATTGGAAAACACCTCCTTGGAGGATTAAAACAATTTTTGAAGAGGCTAGGATCCTTTTCTAGGGAAGACAGGACAGAAAAGCCCAACATGTCTTTCGAGAAGCTAACAAAATTACTGATAAGCTGGCCAATTTAGGTGTCGATGGTGACAGAATTTTTAAATAGGAACATGGTGTCCCAAGTGAAGTAGAGGAGCTTATTCAACAAGAATTCCAAGAATGATAATCGAATTTACCAACAATTAAGGCACTGTAAGATCAAAGGCCAAGAGTATTCCCATCTCTTTTTTGAATTGGACTCACAATAAAAATTATCTGAGTTGTCATTCTTCATGGATGCTGCTTGGGAATACCACAAATACTAATGGGGATAGTCACATGTTAGATAACATGGCTCCTAGTCATCTTAGTAATTTGATGTTGGTTGATAATCATAGGGAAGGAAAGAAACGGCAATATAAGACTTTGAACCAAAGCCACATGGACCACCAAATAGCCACCGCCATAAATCTAGCCAGTAGATTCACTTCTCCAAGGATGATTGGCCAAGATAGTATGTGGTACCAAAGCATGTCATATACGGAAGAAAGCAATTACCAAATAATTATTACGAGTAACTGTAAATACAGAGCTTGTGTGAGTTTTTTTTCAATACTCTGGTATGTGTGTCTGTAGCTTTTTGTTTCTTCATTGTCTCAAGGAAGGGATTTGTGTCTGTTTCTTTTTTGTAATTATGATGCATGTGTGTTTTCTCAAGGTATACCCAAAATTTTGTATGGAAATTTTCTTTTTGATAACAGGCTATGTGCCTTACCGGATGTAATGGCTTTGGCGGCATGTAGATTTTACATATATAGGATCCTTAGTAAGGATATGTTCATCAATAGCCCTCGGCTGATTTTTGTAAAAGGTTTTGGGTCAACCTATAAAACCTCGTATTAATGTTATAGTATCTTATCTACCAAAAAAAAAAAAAGAAATAAAGGACTTACAAACTTTATATTATGGATTCTTACCTTTATTAAAAGGTTTCAGAGGAGCATTGTAAAGGAGGCAGATGAGTGTTGCAGAGAAGGTGGATACCTAGCAAATTTGTAAAGCAGGTCTATGAAGTAATGTACTATAGTTAGGTTGTGAAGAAGATAAATGCAGTTTTTAGGTTTTAGAGGAGCATTGCAGAGGAGGCAGATGAGCATTGTAGAGAAGGTGGATGTTTGGCCAAGTTGTAAAGTGGATCTATGAAGCACTATGCTATAGTAGTTAGGTTGTAAATTATATTGGTGTAGTTGTTAAGGTTTTAGAGGAGCATTGTAGAGGAGGAAAATGAGCATTGCAGAGAAGGTGGATGCCTAACCAAGTCGTAAAGTGGATCTATAAAGAATTGTGCTATAGTAGTTAGGTTGTGAATCAGATCGATGTAGTTTTTTAGGTTTCAGAGGAGCATTTAAGAGGAGGCATATGAGCATTGCATAGAAGGTGGATTCCTAATAAGGCAAATTTAATCACATTGCTAAAGAAGCTAAGTCTATGAAGGTGGATCTATTTGCCTCTTGTGACACCTCCTTTTCATTTGAATGGGAGGAGTGGGATCCTGGTAAGCTCAAATATGGAATTAGTAGAACCTACGAGGAGTAACCTATACCCCCTAGTTTACCTTCGTATGCAAAAGTGGTCTTTGGTGTTAATGAAGGATCTGACACCCTCTTAGACATTTCTCCAATATTAAACTAGATCGATATACCTGATATCTTGATTGATAATATACTAAAATATGGGTTGTGGAATCTTGTGGAAAAATTCTTAGGATGCTAAAAATTGATACTCTAAGGAGATGATCTTTGGAAAGATGGAGACCTATCGGTTCTCGTGAAATTATGGTCATCCCAAGAAATTTCTTCCTTATCAGGCTCAACTATGATGAGGATTCCAAGAGAATATTGGAATGGGGTCCATGGTTTTCTGAAAATGAGGTTTATTTTTACGTAAATAGGCCCCATATTTTAATCCCTTAATGCAGAGCTTAAATTTTTTCCCACTATGGGTTAAGATACTAGACTTTCCACTTCATCTCTGGCATAAGAGCATCATCCAAGCTATTGCCAAGACAATTGAGGATTTGATTTCCTTCGATCAAACTACCAGTTATAAATCTCAAATGCTTTATGTTAGAATGTATGTGATGGTAGATATTGAGAAGGATATTCCAAGCTCTATTGAGCTATTTTCTAACCTTGCCACCTAGGTTCAAAAATTTGAATATGAAAATAAACCCCAAGTTTACCCTGAGTGTGGTAAGGAAGGGCACCATAAGAGCGTATACCCCCTACATCCTAAAGCTTTGAGTACTTTGGTAAGTCATAAGGAAAATAGTAAGAAGCTCAGTGAAAAGTGGGTGCCTAAGCAAAAACATAAAAAATTGAAAGGAAAATGTCTAATTTCTATTTCTCAAGCTGATCTCAGTGAGGAATGATAGGAGGAAGTCCTTCCATAAAACATGTTTTATGAAGAGGAGGAGTTGAACAGGGTTCTTACAAAGAGAATGAAAATGAGCCTAGTAGTAGGGGATATTGTTCAACTTCATAAATTTGGGTAGAGTGGAGAAGAGGTAAGTTGCTTTTAATGTCTTGACATGGATGATATGACTCTTCAACAGTTAATGGATAGCTCTCTACCCTCTTCAAAACTTGTGTTTGAGAAAGGCTCCCTAGGTCCAAAGACCAAAAGTAATAGGAAACCTCATATTGATGTATGGATTGAAAGTAAAGTGGGTAGACCTAGCAACAGAGAGCTCAAGAAAAGGGGGATTGACTCCAAAATTGCTAACAGATTACAACCCCTTATAAAGGATAGTTTTGAGGCTCTACATCCTAGAGAGAATGAGGTTGTTTCAATCATGGAGACTTGGAACAAATGTGTTCATGAGTGTGGCCTAAAAAAAGGATTTCTTTCTTTGGGAGTCAAAAAAATGTTGGTAAACCTCCCAAGACCTTGCTGAGACAGGCTTCCAGCAAGTGATTTTTGGTTGTTTTTATTTTAGTTTTTTATTAGGCCAGATGTTGTTGTTGTAGATATGCTCCAATTTTAAATGGGATTATTGGCTCTCTGGTTCTTTGAGCACCCCTAGGTTCTAGTAGTGAGATCTAGTTCCCATATTTAATGCCCTGGTGGGCGGGATCTTCAAATTTTAAAATTTAAATTTAAATATAGCTTTAAGCAGGATTTTCAAATTCTAATTTTAAATCTCAAATTTAAATGTTTTTGGGTGTGGGTTTCTCCTATGTTGGCCCCTTTTACCAGTTGGTTGTTTGATCATGATAATATCTTGTATTTGGTTGATAAAAATCTGCAGCTTATTTTCTAGGAGGTTGCTTCATTGGATTTTTGGGTTGGATTCATGAAATCCATCTCAGCTTTTCTTGATATCTTATTTTTAGATCTAAGGTTTGGGGGTGCCTTTTAAAACCCTATTTGTAATATGTTCGGGAACCCTTTAAAAACCCCTTCTACCACCAATCAAAAAAACATTATACATGTTTAAGTATCCTATAATTATCTATACATTTAAATGTTGAGTTACATATAACTTAAAGTTATATAAAACATCACTCAGATATTCATATGTTTCATATTTTAATATTTGCATAAATAAATAATGTCTTACCTAGAGGGTATTAGAGAAACATTTCTCCAATGAAATTTATTCTCAAAAATAATAATAACTATAAATGTTTATCTTGGTTGTTGATCTAACTTAAGAACAAATATAACTTAGCATCACTAACAAACTTTATCGACTTTAAACTATTTATATTATTTCTAAATTAAAAAATATAAACTAAGAGAAAAATATTACTCTCATAAATTTTATCTTCATAATAAATCTTGTGTTTTTTTATTTATTATTCTCTCTTTAATTCATTACATGATGTTTTTTACAATGTTTAATAACTATAAGGATTTGTGGGGTGTAGAATATCTTACAATAGGTTCATAAGTGGTGTTTTCAAATTAAAAAAATAAAATAAAATAAAACCAATATATTACAAAACAAGTTATTCTATTCTTATATTTTTTTGAAAATATTTAATGTCTACTTCATATATTATTCAATTATAAACATATTTATTTATAAAATAAAGAATAAGGGTAGGATTGAAAGGCTAAAATCACATTTTTTTTATTATAAATCATACTAAATTAAAAATATCTAATAAAACTACAATATCTAATAATACCATGTACAATGAAAGTATAAATAAAAAGACTATAACCTTCAAAAAATAAAACTTTTAGAAATGAATAAAACCAAGAAAATAAGTACTATATAGCCCACTGTTAGAGTAAATCGCTATATAAAATATAGAAAAGCAATTATAGTATTTCAAACTTTAACAGTAGAATTAACAAAATAAGACAAACACAGTAGAAGAGACAACGATTTTAATGTGGTTCACCCAATGTGGGTTACATCCACCGAGAATTTTCAGTCCTTTCTTTCTCAATCCAAGCAATAGAGGGTTACAACCTGCAGCAAACATTTGCTGTAATTTCCTCTCTATATTTACAAGGAATCAACACAATAATTTTTTCAATGTATACTCTGTTTTTCCTCACAACTATATAGAAGAAAAAAACAAAAAATAAATTGCTTTTCTTAATACATTCCAAGATTAACA
Organism: Wollemia nobilis; assembly: GCA_028583015.1. NCBI lineage: Eukaryota > Viridiplantae > Streptophyta > Pinopsida > Araucariales > Araucariaceae > Wollemia > Wollemia nobilis. The sequence goes on along the minus strand of JAQPPZ010001069.1, from coordinate 6,283,314 downwards.
CTGAGTTCCCAAAGATCTAATTTTTGGGATAAAAACAAAAATCTTTCCTTAGCTGTCCTGTTGTAAATCTGGAAACTTTCTCTGGTAGACTAACAGACTGTAAATATAAAAACTTTCCTTGTCCATCCTGTAGTAAATCCAAAAACTTTCTCTATTTAGCCTCCTCATAATTAGGCTCCATTCCTAACAAACTCCCACTTGGAGACTAATTCCATTGCACCATACTGCAACCAAGGACTGAAAATTTCTCATCATGGCCTCTTATTCCTTAAGGCCAATTGAAGTTGAGCAAAAGCTCAACTTTTCTCTTGACACCACTTTTGTAAGCATGTCGACAGGATTTTGTGATGTGTGAACTTTCCCTAATTTCAAATATCCATCTTCCACTACTGATCTAATGAAATGATACCTAAGTTTGATGTGTTTGGTTTTTTAATGGAATACCAAATTCTTCACAAGGTGTATAGCACTCTGGATATCACTCCACAACCTATTATCCTCTTGCTTCTTCCCCAGTTCTTCCATTAGTATTTGCAACCAAACCATATCGTTGCTTGCTTCTACAACAGCAACATATTCAGCTTCAATGGTTGAAAGGGCAACTACATGTTGGAGTTTAGAAATCCAACTAACCGCTCCTCCTCCTATAGTAAATATGTAACCATTAGTGCTCCTTCCACCATCAATATCACCTTCCATATTAGAATCTACAAAACCTTTCAAGCATATATTAGAGCCTCCAAAATTCAAAGAATAATTTGAAGTTCCTCTCAAGTACCTGAGTATCCATTTTACCGCTTGCCAATGTCTTTTTCTCGGATTACTCATAAATCTAATCACTACTCCCACTACGTGGGCAATGTCTGGTCTTGTACAAACCATTGCATACATCAAGCTTCCAACCACTATTGCATAGGGAACCTTAACCATATGCTCTTGTTCCTTTTGTTTCTTGGGACACAAATCTTTGGTGAGTTTGAAATGCTTTGCTAATAGAGTAGCAACAGACTTTGCATTGTTCATGTTGAATCTCTTAAGCACTTTTTCAATGTATTCTGCTTGTGACAATTTTAGAGTGTGATTCTCCTTGTCTCTTTTTATCCTCATACCAAGGATTTTTTTGGCTTCTCCCAAATCCTTCATGGCAAAGTATTTAGCCAACTTCTTCTTGAGCATGTTTATATCTTGCATATTTGTTCTTGCAACCAACATGTCATCCACATACAATAGCAAAATAGCATAGTTACCATTTCCAGTTTGCTTAAAATATACACAGTGATCACTTTGACATCTTTCAAACCTTTGATTAGCCATGAACTTATCAAATTTTAAATACCACTGTCTAGGAGCTTGTTTTAACCCATACAAGTTCTTTTTCAATTTACATATCCAATCCTCTTTACCTTTCACCTGAAACCCTTCTGGTTGGTGCATATAAATTTCCTCCTCCAAATCACCATGAAGAAATGTTGTCTTCACATCCAATTTCTCTAGATACAAATTTTCTATAGCTATAAGACTCAAAATAGCTCTAATAGAGGTCATTTTTACAACTGGAGAAAAAATCTCATCAAAATCAATACCTTTTTTTTGAGCGAATCCCTTGACCACTAGTCTTGCTTTGTATCTCTTATGCCCTTCATTCTCCTCTTTAATATTGTACACCCATTTATTGGTCAAAGCTCTTTTACCTTTGGGTAGCTCAACCAAATCCCAAGTTTGGTTGTGGAATAAAGAGTCCATTTCTTCATTCATTGCAAGCTCCCACTTATTCCTAGTATCCATATGTAGTACTTCCTGAAAACATTCTGGCTCACCAGCATTAGTATATAAAACATAATCAGAGAAACGTTGAGGAATTTTACTTATCCTGGTAGATCGTCTAACAACACTTTCTGGAGATTGAGGTGCTTGTTGTTGATGATGTACATTTTGATCTTCTAACACTTTTGGAGTTACCTTTTCTACGTGTCCATCAAGTTCTATCTATTCAGTAATTTCCTCTTTCTATTTCTTTCCCTGCAACCGATATTTATACAAGTTTTTTTATTAAATATGACATTCCTACTTCTAATGACTTTTTAGTTATCACAATCCCATAATCTGTAACCCAAGCCATCAATATCGTAACCAATAAAATAGCACTTTTGGGCCTTAGCATCTAACTTATTTCTATTCTCTTTGTCTATATGCATAAAAGCCTCACATTCAAATACCTTAAGGAAAAAATAATTTATTGGTTTACCTATCCAAAGCTCTTCCGAAATTCCTCCATCCAAGGCACTAGACGGTCCTCTATTAATCAGATATACTGCAATATCAACAGCATGAACCCATAAAAATAATGGTAAGCCTGCATGTATTCTCATGCTCTTAGCACGCTCCATGATGGTTCTATTCATTCTTTCTGCAACCCCATTTTCTTGAGGTGTTCTTGGAACTACCTTGATTCTTCTAATTCCATTTTTAGAACAAAAAACATCAAATTCTCTACTGCAATATTCTCCACCATTATCTGACTTTAGACACTTTAACCTTTTTCTAATTTTATTTTCAACTAATGCTTTCCAATTCCTGAAGGTATTAAAAATATCATTTTTATTCTTAATGCAATATATCCATGTTTTCCTTGTTGCATCATCAATAAAAAGTACGTAGTAAGAGGAACATCCAAGAGAAATTACCTGAGCTGGGCCCCAAATATCTGAGTGCACAAGCTCCAATTTCTCTTTCTTCCTTTCCTTGCCATCCTTGAGAAATCTAACTCTCTTTGCTTTACCATAAACACAATCCGCACAGAATTCCAAATCAATCTCTTTTAACTTAGGCAATAACTTTCTTCAATGTAAAATTTACATACCTTTTCCACTCATATGGCCAAGTCTTTGGTGCCATAAAGATGCACTCTCACCTGTATAAACTAAATTCATGGAGCAGTGAGAAAAATCAGTAAGTAAATAAAGAGTACCCACCAATTTACCTCTAGCTACTATCAATGAACCTTTAGTAACTTTCCAAGTATTTTCTCCGAATGCAACCGTGTATCCTTCACCATCAAGCTTACTTGCCGATATAAGATTTATCTTTAAATATGGTGTGTCTCACCTCTTTAAAAGCCCATTGAAATCCATTTGGGGATTTAATAAAAATATTTCCAATACCCACGATTTTACATGGTTGGTCATTTCCCAATAGAACTTGTCCATAATCTCCAGAAACATAATCTATGAAGTATTCCTTATGTGAGGTAGCATAGAATGAAGCACCACTATCAATTACCCAATAATCACTATTTCTATCAAGATATAAGATTAAAGCATCTTGTAAAATTTGTCCAGTTATATTGGCTTCTAAAGTGTTATCATTATTATCATTACCTTCATTTCCATCACCCTTTCTTTGCCAACAATCCTTGAGATGACTCTTTTTGCCATAATGCCAACATTGTAGCTTTCCTTTTCCACATGATTTGGATCTACCTTTGGATTTACCATGATGTGAACTCTTGCCTCTTTCTCTTCCTCTTCCTCTATTCTCAACGCATTAAGGCGGTGCTAGATGATTCTCTTGTGGTTTTTCTTCTCATGTCCTCACTGAGTATCACACCAACTACATCATCAAATTCTAATTTATTTGAACTCGAAGAAGATTTACTTACCACCATTACCAAACTGTTACAACTTTTTGGAAGAGAGCATAAGATTAATAAGGCCCTAATCTCATCATCAAAATCCAATCCTACTAAATGCAATTGATTAGTTACAGTATTAAATTCATTTAAATGATCATGCATAGATCATCCTTCACTCATTTTTATGTTAAATAATATTTTCATTAAGAATACCTTATTTGATGTTGATGGTTTCTCATACATCTTGGCCAACTTATCCATGACTCCCTTGGTATTCTTTTCATCGGAGATGTTGAAGGCTACGATGGCTCCCAAGCACAGCCTCACAGTACCCAATGCCTTTCTATCAAGGAGACTCCACTCCTCATCAGACATGGTTGAAGGTCTCTTTGTTTCCCCCTCAAGAGGTAAGTAAAGATCCTTCTGGTACAAGTAATCCTCCATCTGCATCTTCCAGAATTGAAAGTATTGGCCATTGAATTTTTGAACTCTAAACCTCCCTTCTTTCGCCATTTCTCCAACTTGATACAAAAATTCTCCTTCTATCAAGTGCACCCAAAAAAACAAATGCTCTGATACCACTTGTTAGAGTAAATCACTATATAAAATATATAAAAGCAATTATAGTGTTTCAAACTTTAACAGTAGAATTAACAAAATAAGACAAACACACAGTAGAAGAGACAACGATTTTAATGTGGTTCACCCAATGTGGGTTACATCCACCGAGAATTTTTAGTCCTTTCTTTCTCAATCCAAGCAATAGAGGGTTACAACCTATAGCAAACATCTGCTATAATTTCCTCTCTATATTTACAAGGAATCAACACAGTAATTTTTTCATTGTATACTCTGTTTTTCCTCACAACTATATAGAAGAAAAAAATAGAAAAAAAAACTACTTTTCTTAATACATTCCAAGATTAACACTGAGTTCTTAGCATCTAATTTTTGGGATAAAACAAAAAAAACTTTCCCTAGTTGTCCTGTTGTAAATCTAGAAACTTTATCTGGTAGACTAATAAACTGTAAATTTGGAAACTTTCCTTACCCGTCCTGCAGTAAATCCAGAAACTTTCTCTGTTTAGCCTCCTCATAATTAGGCTCCATTCCTAACACCCACCAAAAATGCAAATAGGTTAGATACACCATAACAATATAATATAATAATAGGGATTGGGTCAGAGTTCATAATTGGGTTAGAGTTTAAATATGGCTTTAATTATTGAATGATAATCAGTGTATGTTGCCTCTATTTATGTTACCAGAGCATTTTATTTATCTCAGGATTCTGTGTAAGAAAGCATCTAAAACCATCCCCTAGTATTTTTATGGGATTGACCCAAAGCATTTTGTTGTCTGGTCATTCTATGTATTTTTTGAATGCTACATTGACTAGTCTAGGATAATGGGAAAGTCAAAAAGGTTTAAATATGAAAGTTGTATTTTTGAAACTCCATATTGACATTGCAACCCTTATTGCATACAAGGATGTGATTGATATCCTAAGCAAGAGTGGGCTCTTGGATTGTATTAGAAAATTTCATATACATAATCTCTTACTTTCCTGGTGGGTGGTTACCCCTAATGTGAAGGCTTGGTCAGGGTGGGCAATCTGAGATTTAAGATTGATGATGAGCTCATTGCTAAGGTGACTAGTCTTTCGTTGGATGGGAACTACCATAATAGGGATGGTCATTCCCTGCTTATGGAGTTAGGATTTTTTCTTGATGAAGGTGAACTCTTACCAAAGGAGAAGAGCAGGGTCATGATTAAGGCCCTCCAGCCTCCTTGGTATCAAGTGATCCTGGTCATTATGGACTATTTCTCTCTAGATTCCTTGTGAGAAGTGTCAAAAGCTATCATGTAATGTTTCTCAATCAGTTAAGGAGAGGAAGATGTATGAATATTTTGGTATTCATGTGTCATTAATTAAAGAAATACCTATTGAATGTCACAAATGGTAAGGGACTAAATCCATTACACCAAGGTTTAATCCTATTAATTATCAAATTTATGGTAGCTAAAAATGGGATTGACATGGCCAAGATTGTAAAGTTTATTAAGATTAATCTATTGTTATCTCTGAAGTTTCCTATGTCCAAATATTCCCTCTCTACGTATGATATTTTTAGTGACTCAAAATTCTTACTAGACTAGGGGTATCATTTTAAGCATCAGGCAAGAGAACTATCTGTATCCTCCTTTGGGGTGCATGGTGGGAAATTTAGTTGGGTCATGGTGTCTTTTTTTGTTGATTATGATAGGGTAAGCTTGCCCAACTTGAACAGTGATTCTGATGGGAGTTGGTATTCATGAGAGCTCCCAGTCACCTTGATTGGTGTCAAGGGAAGTAAAAATAGACACTCTTTAAGTCCATCAAAAAAACATTTAATGGAAGTCTCAAGTTGCAATGATTCTTTTTCATCGACTAAGGTCTTTCACGAAGGGAGTCACTAGGTGTGATTTGCTGGAAAGACTAAATTGGACAATGCCAAGGCATAGTCTTTCTTACTATAGTCAATCAAATCCATTGATGATAAACAAAAATCTATGTTAGGCATGCTCAATATTGTAGTCAATTTTACGTAAGACGTGAACAAATGAATGGGTGACCTATTGGAATTTATCTCTTTAGGCATGAATGCTCCTTATAATTCTCATATTTAGATTTAGACTTGAGTTTTTGGAGCCTCTTCTTGTAGGGTATTTTTACATGTCCTTGGGAAGACTATTTGCTCCTTTTTGTGTTTCATTTACTAATTTTTATGTTGTTATTGGTTGTGACCCTTTTCAAGTTTTCAACCTTTTTTGGACTCTCTCGGGAGGGCTTGTTTTTTGTTATGGGATCCTCTCAAAACCCTCTCTGATTAATTATCATATATATCTATATATATAATATAATAATTGTATAGATAAATTGATCAAAGCAAGCATTGCTTAAAGTCCAAAGAATGGTGACACCAAAGCACTTTTAGGTTGTAATCCTTGTGCCTATCTAATATCTTTACCAAATAGGATAGTATTAGGATTCCATGTGGCATAAAATATTACCATTGATTCAAATCAACTTATGGTGTCATGACTTCTATTTTGCAATTTTTTCTCTGATGCATATACCTCAAAGATAAATATACCAATAAAACCAACCATATGTGTCACCATATGCCATAAAAATGCATAAATAATATTGCAATTTTAGGTGTTATATTCATATCCATAGAACCACTTAATTATTTTTTATTCCATAAACTAGAACTAGCCATAGAAAAATCAAAAAAGGGAAATTTTGAACTATTTTTAAAACTAGTTCTTAGTTATCTATAAGCTAAATCTATTTTCCTTCCAATGACCTTGTAAATTATGTATATAATATATAAATTATAGATTATAAAATTCTCTGTAGTTTCTATTGTTTGGCTAGTTCTTCTTTTGTTTATTTAGTGTCCCTTTAATTTCTTTCTTACTATTTTTCACCTGCAACATACATTTGTTTAGCCTGAGTATTTATTTTGCTATTTATTTTAGTTCATTAAAACAAAGTTCCATACACCTTGGAATAGAAACATTCTATATACCTAAGCATTTTGAACTATATCAATGGGTGTAAGATCTCATGGTATAAAGGACAACTCTCAAAATGAGATTATGGCATATGAAAGTATGCTTCAAATTTGTGTAACAATAAGTAGGGTACAAAAATATCTACTTTTCAAAATGATGAACAAATGCACCTCATATAAGAAAATAAAAAAAATACGAGATGATGTTGTTAATAGAAGAGTTGGACTATAGAACATAAGGCTCTTATATTAAGTATAAGTTAATTATACAATATTTTAATACAAAAAGTGAAATACTATAGGGTGGAGGCACTCAGTTTTATTTTATAATGGGAACAAGTTTTATCTTTAGAAGGAAAAGTGGACAATAGTAATAGAAAATAAATCAATACGGCTAAGAAGAGACCAAGAAGTAAAGAAATGAGTTCATATATTACACTTTATATAGTATGTATACACCCATTGTCATCTTATCCCTTCATTATTCTTGTTGAGTCATTGGGGAGAGATTTATTAGAGGTAAAATGTAAGGAAATTCAAAGTTATTCATGTTGCAACAACTGATACCTTCAAATATCATATCAAATTTAATTAATGACACTTTTATTTTGTTCATCCACCAATTAGTGAGGCCATGGAGTTTAAATATTATCATACTATGAGAAGGTTTTTGGTAGTTGGTTAATAATACAAAATCCACGAATTTTTTGTATTAATGCTTCCCTAGATTTACAATGGATTATTATACATATTTTAGGTTTTAAATTTATAAATTTTCCATCAATATATCTAGGTATTCGTTTTTATAATAAAGTAAAAAAAAAAATGCTTTGGAACTAAATTTTGGATAGCATAAAATCTTGTTTGGCAAATTGAAAAGGTAAGATCTTAACCATTACTAGAATACTATAACTCATAAAGACTATACTATGATCTCTCTTTATATATATGATGTCACTTAAAATATTTTTAGCACATATAGCATATGAATTTGATCAATTCAAAGATATTTTCTTTGGAAAGGATGTGATAAAAAAATCATATTTTTTCGTTATGAGTGGAATAGGGTTTGCAAAGGAAAGAATATTGAATGGATAGGTCTACAAAATTATGGATGAGTTTGAAAATATGGAAAAACAATTGTTAGAGATTGTTCAAATATCAATAAAAGAGTTGATAAAAATACTACTTCAAAAATATATAAGTTATATTTATGCAATAAAATTACTAAGGAAACAATATCCTACCTACATGTAACAACCCAAGTCTACCCACTTGGTTGTCCATTCACCCCAAATCTGCCCACTTGGTTGTCTAACATCAGAGGTTCCACATTGAGAAAAATTCTCTTCATTTTTTTTTATTATTTTTTTTTCTAGTATGAGCATGTTAATTTCATCTTCATGAGTGCTATTCCATTGCAGTCAAAATACTCATGAGATCGAGATTAGCCAAATCTCGTATAGTTACCTCTTTTAAACTTCACTTTCCACCCGAGCTTCCAATTTCAGGTAGTGGGTTTTTTTTCCTCTAGGGCCCATAACACCTAGAGGTGTGACGCATAACTCTCCCATGTCTTAACATGAATTTATGAACTTATGTCTTTATGTCATGTAAGACTTAGCGCATTCATGCTCAAGCTAGATGATCATCCATTATTTTTGGAGCATCATCTAGGTCTTACCAATTCCTGGTAACCACCTAGTATCTTGTGTAGATTAACCAACATGATGTTCTATACCATCATGTTGTCGATTTTACCTAGTCTAACACAATTCACCACTCATCACTAGCAGGGATAACCTAGAAGAGATACCCATACAACCCTTCATTATCTCTCGTTTTGACCTTTTTCTGTTAGAAGTATAGTTAGATCCCTGATCCATGATGAATGCCTACCCACATCATCATTAAAACTTATTTTCCATGGTGATTTCCTACCCACAACACCATTTATTTCATTTTCATAATATTTTCCTTCTCGTAATCTTGAATTTTTATCAAGGTTGTCCTACCCACAACCTTAGGTTGCATTTTAGGATTGTTTAATCCTCAATCCCGAATTCTCTTTTCTCAAGCTTAGCTATGGTTAGAATTGTCTATAAAGGTTTGACTATTTCAGGGTTAAATAATCACCATTTTCTATTGGTTTGAAATTTAATAATATGACATAATTTGTATAATTTCCTCCTTTCTCTATTGCGGGTTTACCATTAAGGCTGATTAGAAATAAGAGACTCTGAAAATATTGTAAGTAAATAAAGGAATTACAAATCCATATTACTATTGTTGTTATAATATTACTATTTAAAAATAAAAATAAACTACCTCTAAATTAATTAAAAGAAAGTCATTTCTTGTTCTCATTTATTCCATAAAACTTACGCTACATAAATAAGAGATTAAACGGTTTGCTCTCACCAGACTAAATATTGGGTAAAGACTTCATAATGTATAATCTAAAAGAGATTTTTAAAATAAATTTAACTCTATTTGATTTAATTAAGAAAGTCTAGCACCATATGCGAAACTTGCAAGATATTATTCACTAATCCCCTTGTCTTGGCCGAAATAATAATGATCTACAACTTTCTTGCTAAGGTGTCCAACTATTGTCTCTTTCTAACTTATGCAATGGTTTCAATCAGAAATGCTTTTCCTAAAAACTCTCAGACCTGACCTTGGTTTGAGTTATATATCCTTAAACTAAGGATAAAGCTTTCATTGTTTACTATGTTGAAGCTTCCCTACTAATTGTTTCAACGTTTCCAATGCTTAAACCTATATTCTAATATCAATATAAAGCTTACAAAAATACGTAGTAATACTATAAACCAAATGTCAAACCAAACCCATTCTACATAGACAATGATTTACGTGAACTTTAGGCAAGTTACATATTGAATGATAAAATGAAAAAATAACTTCACTGTGTATGAAAATAAGTCTTCAATAATATAATAGGCATCAGGTTTAATATCAAGTAAAAGAGTTTTCCCATTGATGGAAACATTCACCTCTTATCTACAAATTTGCATTAAAAATAATCACAACCTTTGCATTAAGGCTTTCATAAGCAAATGTCTATATTATAACTAAAAATATCACAATCCATAATAATTACACACAGCACTATCGCATACAAAATCATCATGACAAGAGAATAATTTAACGTTTTGTACTTTGCTATAAAGATTTATGTAAAATAATAGCTCTTTTAACTATAGAATTGCTCTCAACATCAATAGTGTTTATGAAAAAAAATTAAACAATATAGGATACGGATAAAAAAAGCACAAGACACACTCCAAAGACTCCCAAGAATGAACTGATTATTATTTACATAATGGGCCTATAAATAGGTGATTACATCTTGAATAAGAACATAGCTAACAATTATAAATTGGATAAGAATGTAGTTGTCAAAATATTATCCATAACAAAATAGAAACTATATGTAATGGAAAGTATATGTGTGTAATAATAAAATTATACATATGGAAAGTATGTGTGCCATTCCCCCACCATAGGAGCATTGTAATCAAATGCATGCAAAAGGAAAGGAAAATCTCATTTGGTTGTAAGGAATCTATAATTTTTTAAAATGTTTTATATTTTTATTTTTTTATCATTGCAGATAGAATACCGCAAAGAGCGGGCAAATATCATGGTGAATACATGATTGGGGAGTATAGGTAGAGGGGAAAATATATCGCAGCACTAGGGGAATGTTTACCTGGTTTAGGCATGCACACGAAAAGAAAGTGCGAGCAAAAAAAGAACAAAGACCCATCGAAAATTGCATAGAAAAACTGCATAGGAAAACTGTGGGAGGCAACCATGGTAGGGCATGTGTTGGTTGGGGAGCACACAAAGTAGGGCCACAAGAAAAGAGGAACAACATAGAGTAGTCAGAGAGGAGGATAGAGCCATAGAAATTTTGAGGGCCATAGTTTATGTTGTTGATGAAGGCAAGTGATGGCAACAACATCATCGAGGAGATAGGATCACAAAGAGGCTGCCATGGTTGTAGAGCCAATGGACCACAGAGAATAAATTGGGGTAGCATGGAAACCACAAGCTCCTCTTTTGATTCATTGTAAGATAGATCAAAATTTGCATCTTGTCAGCTTCAACTTCATGGGCTTCATTAGGAGAGTCCTCAAACAAATCTGCACTTTTTAAATCTACAACAAACAAACCTGCAACATTATCAGGTAAAATAACAACATGATTTTCATCAATTTCTTCAAAATTTTCAGCAGCAATATCGTCTAAAGGTAAGACGATGGGCATTGTGCCCATAGATCCTGGTTCAAATCCAGGTATTGCTTCATGATTTTCAGCAATTTCTTCTTCAACCAGAAGAATTTCTTTTTCTTTTTCAACATCTTCTTCCTTTTCGGTAGGAAGAACTTCATCTTCAGTAGATGCCATTTCTTTTGCTAGCATGGCAACATGAATGGACTCAATATCTATCAAGAGCGCTTTGGCTCTTTGAGAGATCTCTTTGAGAGAGACTCTTTTTAGGCAGCATGGTACCTTAAAAAAATAGATAGAAAAGGAGCAGGAATGACTGCTCTGATACCAAACTAATACGGATAAAAAAAAAGCACAAGAAGACACACACCAAAGACTCCCAAGAATGAACTGATTATTATTTGCATAATGGGCCTATAAATAGGCGATTACATCTTGGATAAGAATGTAGATGACGATTACAAATTGGATAAGAATGTAGTTTTAAAAATCTTACCTATAACACAATAGAAACTATATGTAATGGAAAGTATACATGTGTAATAATAAAATTATACATATGGAAAGTATGTGTGTCATTCCCTATCAATATAAATCTGGGGTTGTATTTTTTTTTACATCTTGTTCCAGAGTTCAACCATACACAATATTTTTTAGACCATATTCTTAATATCAATACGAGGTCTACAAACTCTGCTTTATATTTCACCCAAGAGCCACATGTTCCAATACTAGTGGATGTAACAGGTTGGCTACAACTCTTTATGACTCATGCCTCATTCTACTTCTGAGTAGAATTACCAAATACTCAAAATAAATAACACAGTGTTACTCTCTTCTATCCGTGCACAATTCTTGATACCCAAATGTTGAAGTAACCTTTAAAATATGGTGTGCATTGTGATTGCAAGGTTCCACAAAAATATTTCTCCTCACACAATTATTTGGTGGTTTCAAGGGTCATAATGGTCGATCTACTATGCAATGCATCTAATTCTAACATGCATACATCATTCTTAGAATTTAAATCAGCATGGAGTGTTCTTAATATTCATCCAACACTATTCGATAATCTTTAATACAGCATGAGATATCAATTAATTTTTTTAGAAGAAATAGAAGCAGTATTAGTTCACAACCAATAGTTCACACCACATATCATTGTTGCTTAAAGTTAACACAACATGTTTAACACAATATGTAGCAACAATGATTCAATAAGGGTTAAATTGATCGTAGTTTTTAACTAACCAGACTTACAGCCACACATCAATACATAAAGATAACACAGTAATTATTTGGAAGTGCATGCAATACTAACCTATACATCTCACATAGAATATTTGATTTTTATTTAATGCTTATGATATCCAGAATTACTACATTAAACACAGTCGAATCTTATATTTTTTATTATAAGTGCACTTACTGTTTTCTCCTCACCTCCAGATCCTTGTTACTCTTTTTCTACACTCTATTATTATCCTCGTTTTCCCACACTTCACTTTGTCCTTCATCAAAAAACATCCATACCACCCTCTACTCTCCTCTCTCCCTTGTATCCGCCATCTAGAAGATGGTTTTCCCCACCATTCTTCGTATGCAAAAACTGGGGTTATTTTGAAGTTTGTCTATTCTAAAAAATTGTCAGGTGGTCTCCACTACTCCACATTCAACAACCATATCAAGCTCCACAAAAATACCAATACTTTTCCCAATTATATTTTGCAAAGAATGCCAAAACACTACTCTTTGTTGTTCATATTATTAATATATATTTTTTAATTTTTATTTTAATTTAAAATTTTCTTAAATTCCTTTATTTACCTTGCCCCCAAAGCATCTATAGAACAAATATATATTTTTTGTTTTTATTATACTTATATATATAATTAATTTTAAATAAACCAATTCCTCAAAATAACACACACATTTTTATTTTAAACCTCAAAACACATTTAATCATATATTTATTCCATATTTATTCTATTAATTTTTAACTATGACTCTCGTGCATTAAGCACTTTCATTGCCATCTAACATCACAGTTTCACAATTATCAAACGTCAAATACTCCTACAAATGCAGCTACATGATATGCATACTACATGGACCACTGGTGAATGCATTGTCTATAGGGTTCCTTGCCCCTATAAAATAGCAAATACACCACCGTTCATCATCTCCCTTGACTTACCTTGCACCGGAATAATCATTTTACCTCTAATGAGGAGACCTCTTTCTTTTGCATTACCTTGCTAGTAATAATACCTGTCTCCTGCAACCATAGATACATTAGCAGTATCTTATTCTTATAGACAAATTAGGCATATAGGAAAATAGATTTTTGGAGGGTTGTTACACTATAGGATCGCTAACATGAAACATCATATATTGATCAAAAAATGCATTAGGTAGTCAATCAATGAGGGGGATTCTAAAATTTTTTGATATGATATTTAGTTAAAGCCTTATCCTCTTATTTCTAATTTAAAATATCAACCATGAGCTTGATTATATTTAGTTTGTAGAGTTTTAAAGGTTCAAAATTATATTAACATGAGCAATAATTTTAAATCATGTGTTTCTATTAGCAACTTGATTGAGGGATAGGACCTCAAAAAAATAGTGGATTTGCTTTAAATTATGCTTCGAAAGATATATTATCCTAGTTTTACATAAAAGTATGAGTTGATTTGGAATTTATTAAAACATGTTAAATACTTGGTTAATTTTAAATATAAGGTCTTTAGAGCAACTGGGATTTGCTACTTCTTAAGGTTTCCCTTACAAGAATGTTTTATCACTTGAATCTCTCCTTAAGTCCTCAACATTCCTTTGGTTAACAATCCAATTTTATATCGTTATAAGTGAGAGCTTTTAAAAATAGGATATCGTGGACTTCTAGATGTGCCTTTTGTAACAAGGATATAGAAACATCAAATGATTTACTTCATTATTATCCATTTGAATATACTATTTGGATCCACATTTAAAACATAAAATAATATGCTGGATGTTGAAAAGCTCCATCAACACTGAAAGAGTCAACAAAATATTGAACTAATTGTTTCAAAGATAAAGTACTATGCATTCTCTAAAAGTATTGGACATGGCATCATACTATTGTTTCTCTTGTATAATGTGTACAAGCATGGTGTTCATCATGGCATATTTCAAAGGTAGAAAAAAATGTGATTGTATTTTATTTATAGGATTTAAATACACATATAATGGTCATCTATGACAATGATGTTAATACAAGTGATCTATATTGATTTATGGTAAAATAAAAATATCTAAAATTGTGTTCATTAAAATTAATTTTAATGGTGCTTATAAAGGAAATCCAAAAAAAGTCAACAAGTGATGTTTTTGGAATTCAAGGCAAAAAAAATCTTTGTTAAAGTTAGTACCTTGAAAATATTAAATATCTATAAATAATGATATAGAGTAGAAAATAATTTAATCAATTGTGGTGTTCATCTTTGTCTTGGTAAAATTTAAAATTTATAAAGTAATTAACTAAGGGAGATTTTCTCTATTAATTAAAATGATATCAAAAAGTTTATAGAAGAAACATAGTAGTTTGAGGAATATAAAGAATACCATTAGAAAAAATTGAGTAAAACATAGTATAATTTATTCATATTTTGATGGAAATGGCCTCCAATAAAAGCCACATATAACTTATTAACAAAAAAAAAAAGTAAATATGAGGAAGGTTGGGTTAGTTGAGATCAAAGGATGAAGGAGTGTGGAAGGCTAGACTGGCTAAAGGAGCATGGAAGGTTGGGTTGGTTGAAGTAGTTACAATGGAAGACTAGGATGTTGGGTGGAAGGCTAGGATGGCTGAAGGAGCATGGAAGGCAAATAATAGTAGGTTGGAATGCTGGATGAAATACAGCAACAAGTTGGGTTGCTAGGTGGAAGGTTGGGTTAGTTGAATCCCTTTTTTTGTCTTTGGTGTGCTTGTGGGTTTAGAACCCATAGGGATTAGGATGGTTTTTTCCCCCTCTTTGTGTTGTGGGAGTGAGCCTCTTTGCATCTTGACTAGATCTTTCTTAGTTCCTCCTATAGGATTGGTCTATTGTGTTGGGTGTTGGTGGTTTGTGCTTCTAGTATTAGGGTTCTTGTTTTGGGTGGATTTTTTTATTTTAAATTTGAGCACCCCTTGAACTCGGTGTTTTGGATAGGAATCTAGTGGTTTGTTGCCTAGGTTCCTATTTTGGGTAGGTTATTTAATTTTTTATTCATGATTGAATACCCTTGGTTCCATATATTTGCTTCTACTCTTGGGTAGGAAGGTTTTATTTTAATTTTTCTATCATAGGATGTGGTTTTTTTGCTAGAGATCAATATTTTTAGTTGCAATGTTCTTGATGTAATGAATAATATTTATTTTACTTTTTCATTCATATTGGTGTAGTCTTCTTCTTAGTTTTTTTGCAGGTTTTTAGTTTGTTTGGTGGGGAAGGGGGAAATTTAAATGTAAATTTGATCCAAATTTAGGTAGGAACCTGATAGAGCTTTGGTTTGTTCCTACCTAGTGGAAAATATTTCTTGAGAAGTTACGGGGTATGGTTGTGACGTCTTTACAATCCTAGGTAGAATTTTGTGTGGTGGGAATTTCTAGTAAGTTATTTGGTTTAGCATTTGATCCTGCATGCTTGGAAGACAGAGTCTAGCTTGGTTCTAGAAATAGGGTTTCTAGGTTGGGTGGAACTTTTGAATTTTGAATTAGTGAAAAAGTGGGAGCATATATTTGGGTAGGATGTACTTATTTGAATATATTTTCCTATGTGGTGATTGTAGGAGTTCTTTTTGTTGGTTTTTGGGTATTGTTGGTTGGAAAATATATCTAATGGAAAGGTTTGTATGCCCACAAACCTTGACCAACATTGAAATACCAAGGAGCTCATGAGAACTACAATGATTAATATCTAGAGGAGGTTGATTCCATGAAGTCCTAACTAACTATTCCTAAAAGTAGAGGGGGAAAGGTGCTGAAAGAAATAAACTAAGCTAGAGCCAAAACTTGGAGTGGTATAAATAAAGAAACATAAGGACATATGCAATAACAAGAATCATACAACTAAATAATCAACTACCTCATAGTCCAACCAATTGCACAAACAAATCACAGAGTATTTAATTTTAATGTATTGTATCTTAATTACACCACAAATTTCAAACAAGTAAATGAGTACGATAGAAATCCAAGATTCAAAATTATCACCAAAAAGATTTAACCTGCTTAACTTAGAAATAGGTAGCCATCAATACATACATACTCTGCCAGTGAATTAAACCAGAGGCCATACAGTAGTCTGTTTATATTAATATGGGATGTCCGTCTTTACACATGAATTGTAAATGCCTGAGAGTCAACCAATTTTTCTTATACATTCTTGTATTTATAGATATTTTACAATCTCATCATTATTAAAATACATCATTATTCTATAAATTGAATGTTGTTATGTCAAAGGGGTGCCAACTGATTGGACCATTGGGAAGTATGGCCACCCCAACTACCTCATCATTATCTGCTGACTTTACCAAAATCTATGCTATGTTGGGTAGTGTTGAGCCTACTACTTGCATTTGGTTTGTCACTTTTCACTGATTATTTTTGGTTGAGTTGCCTTATCACCTGCATGATGCTATGAGGATAACCATATTTTTTTTTTTAATAAAGGGGTAAAAAATTATTGATAAAGAGTCTTGATTACAGAGTACAACTGAGCTTCCAACCAGGACTCAAATAAATAGCCAAACAGGCTAAAACCACTAGACTAGAATGACACCCAAAAAATACAACAAGAATAAACTACATTAAGTCTTTACATCCTTGTGGATCAACTCCCATAGGTTTTGAGAGTCCCCATATGGGAGACTCTCCCAATTATTGATACTTCAATGATCCAACAGCTCAGAAGCCCTTTTGGCTAGGTAATCAGCAACCACATTCCATTCCCTTGGAATGTGCACAAAGGATATAAATTCAAACTCTTCACTCATTCTGAGAATATGAATGACTACAAAGGCCAATTTCCAATTAACTTCCTCCACCCTTTTACTATTTAAAATATTAACCACAATTTGAGAGTCAGACTCACAGATAATCCTATGCTAGCCAAGAGAAAACCCCCTCCACAAGGCCTCAATAATTGCAAGAGCTTCCATAAAATTGTTGGAGTGAACACATTTATAAATGGAAAATAAAAAACTGACACCGCCAGTAGAATCTCTCCCAACACCACCAATGCCAGCATGTCCAGGATTACCCCTGGACGATCCATCAGTATTAATTTTTAAAACTCCTCTAGGGGGTGGCCTCCACCTACCATCTCTCCTAACCTTCTTATTGAGCTGAGGAACCCTACTAGGGCTATAAGAGTTCACACCATCCCCAAAGAGACCAAGGACTTGTTGTACCTTCTCCTCCATAGAATCCAAAAGAGGGTCCACATCACATTTGCTATGGATGGTTTCCTAAACCATATACAGGATCCTTTGCCAGATCTATTGAACAACCAAATAATTGCCCTGAAATATGTGTCGGTTTCATTCAAGCCAAATTTTCCAGATGATGCAATAAGGGCTCAAATTCCAAGCCACTCTTGGTTGTAGGTTTGCCCAGACTACTCCAAAACTCCACCAAGGACAACACATGAAAACATGGATGGTTCCAGGTGCTCCACCAACGGTGCAAAATATCTCTGGCAAAGGAGCATTGGAAAAATAAATGAGAAGAGTCATCCTCATTCTTACTGCAAAGGACACAAAAAGGACCCTGAAATCCCCTCTTCCTCACATTATCCCAAGTGAGGCATTTATTACAAGCTACCAACCAGAGAAAGAAGTTACATTTTGGCTAGGCAAATTTGTTCCACACCTTTTTCCACCAAGTGACAGGAAGACTCCCATACTTTTGCTTATCAAGAACCTAATAACCATAGGCTACCGAGTAGGTTCCCTTAGGATCAAGGTTCCAAGCTAGAATATCTTTACCCCTCAATGAATAACAAGGCCTCCCCATAAGAATAAGAGCAAGCACCTCTATGTCCTTGGCCATCCCCCCTAGGGCCATTCTTGTGGATCTTTCCACCTGTACATCTCCATATTTCCAAAAGACTAGATTTTTTAAAATCCTCCACATGAGACCAACCTGCTTCCAAGAAAAAAAATGCTTAGGGAACGTAACCTAGGATATTTATTCAAGATAGGAGGGTGGCCATCACAAGAATCCACCAAAAAAATAGCATTTGATCCCTGATTGCAAATCCAGAACAAACCCTACTTGATTAAATTAGCTCCTCATTTTTAGAGTGTCCCAGATAACTGAACATTTCCCAACCAAGATGACTCTAGGGATTTCAACCTCATAAATACCTCTCAAGTATTTACAAGATAATATTTTAGCCCAAATCTAATCTTGAGAGGTACACCATCTTCAATTAAGGTTTGCAGCCAAAGCCTACCCAAAAAGTGTTATCTATCACAACCCAAGGCCTCCCTCTTGCATCGGCCTACATATAGAATCCCATCTAACCAAACTCCATTTAGATTGATCAAGTTTTTCAGACCATAAAAATTGTCTTGACAAAGCATCCATGTCCTTGATGAAGTGAGAGGGAGCTATTTGTACAAAACATCTATAAATGGGTAAAGCTTGAACAACATATTTTAAAAGCAACACTCTACCTACAGTGGATAGCCATCTAAAAGTCCAGTGATTCACCTTTCTTCTAAATTTATCAAGCATAGACTACCAAGAATATCTAGGTAGAGGGTGAGATGAAATTGTAATACCAAAATAAATGAAGGGTGGAGTCCCAACCTAAAATCTTAGAATGCGAGCAATCCTAGCTTGAATAAGAGGAGGGGTATTGAAGAAGAAAATATAAGACTTGTCCTCATTAATCAACTGTCTAGAAGCACCAATATATATGTCAAGATACTGTCTAATATTGCTAGCTTCCCTGATAGTGGCAACTCCCAAAAAATTAGTATCATCAACAAATTGAAGGTAGGAAAGAGGTGGCAAACTACTATCCCACTTCCACCCCTGAATGAGACCCCTGCATGACTTGAGACTTGAGCAATATTCCCAACCCTTCCGCCATAATGATAAACAAATAAGGAGATAAAGGATCTCCTTGCCTCAATCCTCTTGAGGCCTCAAACAACTCCGATGGCTCATTATTAACAATAATAGAGAATGAGGAAGACGAAACACAGCTCATCACCCATCTAATCCATTCCTCCTCAAATCCAAAAGCAATAAGAAATTTTTGAAGAAAGGACCATCTGACCCGATCATAGGCTTTGGCCATGTCCAACTTAATGAACATAGTTTTCTCCTTAGAATTTTCCATTGAGTGAATAGCTTTTGTAGCAATAACAACCCCATCCAAGATTTTTTGGCCAGTAACAAACCCTCCTTGCTCCTCAGAGATGATTTTTCTCAACCATATCTTCAGCCTCAGCAATAATTTTTGTGATGATCTTATACACAACATTGCAGAGAGCAATATGCCTGAACATATCCAAGGAATTTACTCCCTCTTTTTTGGGTATAAGCACTACAAAGGTAGCATTTAGGGCCCTTAGCATCTGTTTGTTCTTTTGGGACTCATGAACCACCTCCAAAAGATCAAATTTTATTAAATCCCAAAACTCCTGATAAAACTCAATCGAGAATCCATATGGTCCTGGGGCTTTTCCTTTTTTCATCTTGAATACAACATTTTCCAACTTCTCAAGGGAAATTGGACCCATCAAGTGCTCATTCATAATACACGTATTGCAAAGTGGATCATGCTATTTATAGAATTTGATTTGGAATTCATCAGCAAAAATCCCATCAAGGGATAGGTCATAGTTGATCAGTTGGAAAAGGCACCTCTCAAAAATAGTAGGCCTCTCACCATAGAGCTTCCTGATGATGTAGTATTTACATTATCAAAATATCCCAAACTCGAAGAACCAAATAACAAAGCTAACATGAATTTTTTCTTTAATGGTTCAAAGTGTGAGCAAGGGAGTGGTGAAAGAATTATCTTCTTCACACCATAAGGTGCTCCAATGTCATTATCATTAAAGCTAGACTTTCCTTGTACCAATAATAATGTTGAGTATGAAGCCCTAATATTGGGACTTCGAACAACTATCACTATGAAGATTAAATGATTAAATATATTTGGTGATTCCCTTCTCATAGTCAATCAAGTGAAGGTACTTTTCCAATGTAGGTGTCCTATCTTGAAAGCTTATAAGGATCTTGCTAACACTTATCTAGCCCAGCTAGATTAGTACGACATCGATACAATCCCTCATTCATCTAACATATTCATAGACACTATGGCACCTTTGGGATATTTAATCCCTTAGAATCCATCTACCGATTTTACTACCATTCATCTAAATATGCTATCGCATGCCACGATGTAGCGTGAGACTTTCCATAATAAGGAATCAGTCACCATGAACCATATAGAACCAAATCATGAGTAGTTCTATAAAGCCAAATACTTTCTCAAGAATATGCCCTAGGGGTCTTTGATCTTGTAGGGTCCTACGGTGAATGGCACCACCATTCACCACGAGGTTGTATCCTAGTTTGCATTCATGCATAGCAAAATACTAGGGAAATAAGTCATCTTGTCAGTCAAGGTAGAAGCTTATCAGGATTGGATGTCACAATTACATGACTTTCTTAAGCTTGGTTTAATCCTTTAGGGATTATTGCATGTTGTGAAATGCACATTCAGACAAAAAATTATAAAGTATGTCTTGCTAGGAGACATCTTGTACCATCAAAGCAACAATAGAGTTCTCTTTCATTGTCTAGAGCTCCAAGATTTAGCTTGGATAATTTTATAGGCTCATGATGGTACATACGGTGGTCATTTCAACAGCATGGCCACCATCAAGTGCATTCTTCAAATGGTTTATTATTGGCCCACTATGGAGAAGGATTTCACCACGTATATCAAGAAATACATTAAATGTCAGCATCATGCTAATCTTATGCACTTGCCATCATATACCTTATAGCCCATTCAAGCAGCTTAGCCATTTTCTCAATGGGGTTTGGATCTAATTGGTAAGATCTCTCCTTTGTCATCAGTATGGCATACATTCATTATA
This sequence comes from Wollemia nobilis, assembly GCA_028583015.1. Lineage (NCBI taxonomy): Eukaryota > Viridiplantae > Streptophyta > Pinopsida > Araucariales > Araucariaceae > Wollemia > Wollemia nobilis. The sequence continues at coordinate 6,261,702 of JAQPPZ010001069.1, read as the reverse complement.
ATGGCTCCTGAGTACTTTACAAAGTGGTTGGAAGCAATCCCTCTAACAATGACAACTGGAGCATGTATTGCAAAGTTTATACTTCACAATATCATAAGTTGTTTTGGGATACCATCCAAGTTAATCTCAGATAATGGAACATCATTTAAGAACAAAACTGTGAGGGCTTTAACATCCAAGTACAATATACATCATAGTTTTGTGACTTCATATTATCTGTAGGCAAACAGGCAAGCTAAGGCTTCAAACAAGACAGTGATAGCCATATTAAAAAAAAAAGGTTCGAGAAAACCATAAATATTGGCACATCCAACTTCCCCTTGCATTATGGGCTTACAGGACTAGAATTCGGATGCCCATTGGGGAAACTTCATTTTCACTAGTATATGGCATTGAGGTCATTATGCCCTTAGAGTTGTAAATTCCAATGCTACACATTGCATTAAGAGTTCATATATAATGACACTACATGGCAAGCTCACCTAGATCAGTTGGTACTTCTTGATGAACATCGCATAAATGCCCTGGAGCATCTTTACATTTATAAAATAACATTTAGAATGAGCTTATAATAGTAAATTCCATCTAAGAGACTTTAAAGTTGGTGATCTTGTGTTGAAGGAGAACCAATAGAACTCAAACCTATTTTCACACTTGCAAGATAAATTTATGGCTAACTGGTTAGGTCTATATATCATCTTAGAGCAGATTGGACCTAGAACGTATCACCTGATATCGCTTGAAGTTTTTGAAGAGGTTGAACCTTTCAAAATCCTTCATCTTAAGGCATTCCATACATAATAATTCAAAATTTTAAAAATATGGAAAATTTCAAAATCTATAAAAATCAAAAAGCAATAAAAGCTAAAAATATTGCAAAATATTCAAATTACAAAAAACGTTTACATTATGCATTTCATTTTTCATTATGCATTTCATTTAATTGCATTGCATTTAGGAATTTCCATCCATCGCACCTTGCATTAGGATAGGTTGTGTTTGCAATCTTACAAATGACACCACGTTTTTATTTCAATCATACATCTATGTATCATCATCTTCCATCACCCTTGTGAGTAATTATGTTTCTCAACACAACCCCTCCTGTTGCTATGAAGAATATACTAGGGTTTTTTTATCGTTCAACCATACCTAGTGGTCTTCTTAGATTTATTAGAAAGCTTGCTTTGCTTTTGTAGATGAGGTCTAGTTTTGATAGCACTTAGTATATCATAATATCATCACTAATCAACACATTAACAATCCTAATTAGGGTAAGGAAGTATGAACACTACAAATTGGTTCGAGTTACCTTAAGCAAAAGGTTTTGTTACTTGCTCATTTTATGAGCTGTAATGGTCTAGAGTAGTGGTCATTTGCAAAAGTACAAGTTCCCCCCTACCCGAAGAAATCCCTTTCTTACAAAAAAGGAGCAAAATCCCAAAGTCAAATCAATTCCCATGCTCAAAACAAATACAAAATAAATAGTGATTTTTATCACTATATATGAGCAAGTATCCGAAAAAATTGAAGAAAATAAGGGGGTGAGCTTGAATCCCTAGAATGGTCAATAATAGAAATCCACAAAGTGATCCCCAATATAGCAATGGGTTGAATGAATACCCCCTAACATTGGGGTAGGTCTAAGCAATTTATAAATAAGCTATTTTTAGGTGGCTTGTATCACTTAGTGGTCTAGTCCAACTAAGTCCAAACCTAGGATTGGGTGGACATGTGGTGATCCTAATTATAGCAATGGGTTGAATGAATCCCGCCTGGGAATGAGGTAGTCTTATGTCTCATATAATATATTAATTTGCACACATAGGGATAATTAATAGCTTGGTCGTTTATAGAAAAAAAATTATCTTTCAGAAGTCTAGTATAGTCATTATACAACTTTTGATAAGTCAACTAGGGTGTTTGAGTCTCATGGAAAACCTTAAAAATCCCAAATAGCAACGAATCTCATCAATAAATCAATTATCAACTTAGTTTTATAAGAGTTTGTTTGTTAAGGGGTGTTCATAACATAGGTCGGTCGAATACCGGATGGATATCATCAAATGATATTTAGACGGCCACTGACCATTTTGTGCATATCTTTTAACTTACAAAATCTTATTAAGAGAAACAATATCATCTCATCTCATATATGGATGTCTAATTGATTAAATATAATTATAAGAGTTATCAATTACATTCATGATTGTTATACATTCTTTGGTGTCATCCATTATATTTTTACCTCACATTGCATTCATTCCTAATGTCTTAAATGATTAAAACATACAAATTCATTTACATTATATCACATTGTGTAAATAATGCATTAAATACATTGCATTCATCATATCATGGCACTTTAATTAAATGCATAAACAAGTAAAGCAAATTAAACTGTTGGAATTGAAAAATAAGGCACATACTATTTACAAGTTATCTTACAATATATAAGCATCAAGCTTAGGAGGGAGATATGACAAGTGTCATAAGCTCCACTCCAAGTGTCTTTCAGAAGACACCACTCCAACTCAAACTGAAGATAGGGACAAGTGGCAGAAGACAAATGTCAACCTGTCAATTATAGGCATAGTGCACATTATAACAATAATAATATTCTAACATTCCCCCTTAATGTGCACTATCCGAAAAATATAAATCAACATTAGATAACATTTCCCCTTAATGTTGACTTCTTTTACAGAGATATAGCAAATTGCTAAACTGATAAAACTTGTCTTTCCCAAGTGACTTGGTGAATATTTCTGCCACTTGATATTGAGTTGGTACATACTCCATGTGTATAATGTCTTCTTGTACCATTTCTCTAATGAAGTGATGATGGATCTCAATGTGTTTTGTTCTAGCATGGAAAACTGAATTCTTGGTCATCTTGATGGTACTTTGATTTTCACAATATATATATGTTGGACCATGTATGAATAGCCCAATATCCTGAATTAATTGCCTCAACCATATTGCCTCCTTAGTTGCCTCAACTGCTGCTCTATATTCTACTTCTGCTGAAGATAGTGAAATTGTATTCTGCTTCTTTGTGCTCCATGAAATAGAGGCTTGGCCTAATTGAAAGCAATAACTTTATGTAGATCTTCTAGTTTCAAGACAACTGGCCCAATCTAAATCTATGTATCCAATCAAAGAAAAATTATCACTTGATTTATACTTAAGACCATAATGAGGTGTTGCCTTTAGGTATCTCACAATCCTCTTAGCTGCTATCCAATGGCTCTTCTTAGGATCCTGCATGAATTTGGAAATAAGGCCAACTAAATAGCAAATATTTGGTCTAGTTGAAGTTAAGTAGATCAAACTTCCAACTAGTTGCCTGTAAAGTGTACTATAAACCCTTTCTTCTTCATCATTATTTACCAATGTCAATCTAGTTTCCATGGGAGTTAGACAGGGCTTACACTCCTCCATGTGAAACCTCTCCAAAATAGATTGAATGTACTTAGCCTGTGAGATAAAAATCTTACCAGGGTGTTGCCATACCTCTATTCCTAAGCAATAGTGGAGGAGGCCTAAATCTATCATCTCAAAGTTCTTGCATAATTCCTCCTTGAGCAACCTTATTCCTTCTATGTCATCACCTGTAATGAGAAGATCATCCACATACAATGTAACCAAAATGATGCGGTTCCTCCAATGTTTCACATAGAGAGTAGATTCTGTTGCAGATCTAGTGAAACCAAGGTTGAGAAAATAGGAGTCAATCTTTGCATACCAAGCTTGGGGTGCTTGCTTTAACCCATATAGAGCTTTCTTTAATCTGAGGACTTTTTTGTTTTGGCCTTCAATTGTGTACCCTGGTGGTTGTTTCACATACACTTCCTCCTTCAAATGACCATTGAGAAATGCACTTTTGACATCCATTTGATATACTGGCCAATATTTTTGAGCTGCCATAGCAATAACTGTCCTCATTGTAGTCATCTTAGCCATAGGAGAAAAGGTATCCTCATAATCAATTCCCTCTTTTTGCTTATAGCCTTGAGCTACTAGGTGAGCCTTGTAGCGATCTAGTGAGCCATCTGCTTTATATTTTTCTTTGTATACCCATTTTGTACCAATGGTATATTTTCCTTTGGGTAAATCAACTAACTCCCTAGTGTGATTCCTTTCAATGGAATCCAATTCTTGATTCATGGCATGAACCCATTTAGGATCACCAAGTGCTTCTTTGACATTAGAAGGTTCAGGTTGGCTAAGGAATTTGGCCATTAGGGCATAATTCACTTGGTGTCTTAGGGTTGAAGGCCTTTTACCTGTATAGGTGGGCAAATGATTTTGGGCTTCATCTATTGTGGCTTGAACCCACTTGGGTAAAGGATTGTATGGTGTTACTTGATCATTAGGAGGAGGATATGGATGACATGGATCATTTGTAGGAAGTTCTTCTTGTGGATGAATTTCTTGATTTATGTGTGAAGAAGAAGGACTAGATGATATTGTATGCATGAATGGAGCAACTATTTCATTAGTTATTTCTAAAGTGGGGGCCTTAGGAGTATTATATGGGGGATACTCATGAAAGGTAACATCCCTAGATAAAATTATTTTCTTGGAAATAGGTTCATATAATTTATATGCATTGGCACTATCACTATAGCCAACAAAGATGCATTTTTGGCTCTTATCATCAAACTTCTTCCTTTTCTTATGAGGAATATGAGCATAGGAATCACACCCAAAGATTCTCAAATGGCCCACATAGGGCGTCCTTCCACTCCATGCTTCTTCAGGTATTCTTTCATGTAAGGCCTTTGTGTATGATCTATTAGTTAAGTATGCAACAGGAAGAACAGCTTCTCCCCAAAATGAGTTAGGTAATATAGCAGCATGTAACATTGATTTTGCCCTATTTGTGATTGTTTGATTCATCCTCTCAGAAACTCCATTTTTTTGCGAGGTATAATGGGTTGTGAATTACCTCCTTATCCCATGATATTTACAAAAATTAAAGAATTCATTGGATACATATTCTCCACCATTATCTTATCTTAAGGTGGAGATTTGATAACCACTTTCTCTTTCAACAAGTGCGATGAATTCTTTGAACTTGTCAAGGGCTTGCCACTTATATTGAATTAGGTAGATCCATACCTTTCTGTTGTAATCATCAATGAAAGTGATGTAGTATTTAGCGCCAGTATAATATTGAACAGACATTGGCCCACAAATGTCTGAATGAACCAATTGCAAAGGTCTATTGGCTCTCCATGCCTTTCCTTTTTCAAATGGTTGCCTATGGTGTTTGGCTATTACACATGGCTCACAAAAACACTTTGAATCCTTAAGATGTGGAATTCCCTTAACTAATCCTTTTTTAGCCATCATTTGAAGATTATTAAAATTTAAATGTCCAAATATTTCATGCCACATGTACTCCAAAGAGAAAGTAGTTGTATGCAAAGATGTTTGTGTTACAAATTTTGTAAGGAGGTAGTAAACACCATCATTTTTCACTCCCATGGCCTTGACATTGCCTTTGGGTTCCTTAATGTAGCATTTATCTTTTTCAAAATAGACATTATAGCCCTTATCTATAATTTTTCCAATAGAAACCCAGGTGTTGTAGGTGAGTTGTAGAGGAGAGGGCAATCCTCCAAGGGAGGTCCTAGGTTCAAATATTCACCCTACCAAAAAGTTGAATTGGGTATCCAAAATCCAATTGATAATGTTGGTGCGTGCAGGGTCGGGTGTGACTCCCGAGTGACTTTGATGGTGTAGAACCCCCTGTTCGTGGTCTCTTAGACCAAGGCGGCTCCACAAGGGGTTTTTCACTTAAAAAAAAAAAAATTGTCCAATAGAAAGAAGACTCCTTTTAAGACCAAGCACATACAAAACATCTGTTCTAGGAACATTATTGCCATCATGCAAAGTAAGTGGTGCCTCCCCAACACCTTTAATGGGTAGAGCACTTCCATCACCAAAAGTAATGAATTGATTTGATGTAGGTTGAACCTTGTTCAACCAATATTGCCTTCCTGTCATGTGCTTTGCTGCTCCTGAATCAATATACCAACATTCTTTATCTTCAACATTAACTTGGTTGGCTACATACAATGTGTTTAGATTATTATTTTGTGGTTCTCCCTGTTCTCTTTGCCTTTTATAGCAATTAGCAAAATTATGATTCCATTTTCCATAATATTCACACCCTTGTTGATTGTTGTTTTGACCCCCTTGAGGTCTTGTTTACCATCTTGGCTGCTACTAGTACTGCTATTGATGTGGTTGTTGATGGTACTACTGATTTGGTTGTTGCTTGTACTGTTGTTGACATGGTTTTTGTTGGTACTATGTGTATCTCTGATGTTGTCTACCCCTTTGATTCTTATTATTCTGATTTTAACCCTTGTTTTGTTTAGGCTGTAAAGTTTCTTTGGTGGCAAAAGTTGTTGATGTGGCTTCAATTTCTTCATCTTTGATTAGGGATTGCTCATGTTTCTTAAGTAGGATCTCAATATCTTCAAGTGTGGAATTCATTGTTTTACCACTCAAGTCTAACATGGTAGCATAGGAGTGAAACTTTGAAGGAAGACCATGCAACATTATTAGAATTAACTCATTATAATCTAGGGTTTTACCAACAGCTAAGAAATCATTCTTAATAGACTTCACTTCCATAAGATAATCGATAAGTGAGCCTTTCATACATAGATTGTGCAATTTTTTTTTGAGATACAAAATATTATCTTGACTTGGCCTATCAAATAATCTATTGAGAGCATCCCATGCTTGTTTAGGTGTTTTTGCAGCCCTTACAGTTTCTCTGCATTGAATTCTTGTAGCTAGCTTGATTAGACTTAAAGCTATATTGGAATTTTTCTCAAATTATGCTTTTTCTTTAGGGTCTGTAGGTGCAGTGAGTGGGTCTTCATTAGCCTGCCTATCTTTCACAAAGTCCCACATGGCATTCGTCATTAATATTGATTCCATATCATACTTCCAATTTGCAAAAGTGTGTGCTCCTTCAAGTTTCTTTGTAAGTCTACTTAATATATTTGTAGTAGCCATGATTTAGAAAAGGATCAAAAGAAAAGGAAGCTCAACAAAGGATGAATTAAGAACGACAAATGCCAAATTAGAGCCCTCAAAAAAATTTAGGGTACACTGCTGAATATCCAGAGGAGGGTTCGCCTAGTTTTTCCACTCTGAATCTTCAAGTGATTCTAATAGTGGGAGGGTTAAGTTGAACATAAGTGCCTTTTTTTTTTTTATCCAAAGAGAGTAAGAATTAGAATTTTACTAGACCTTTATACCAAACTTCTCAATATACCCACCCTTACATGAGGGAGACTATAAGCATATGAGCAGTTGATACATGGAACATAGGCGATTCTAAAAGGGAATAACCTACCAGACCTTTATACCAAACTACTCAATATACCCGCCCTTACGTGAGGGAGACTATAAGTACTTGATCAGTTGATACGTGGAACATAGGCGATTATAAAAATGTGATGCTTGCTTTTTGTAGAATTGTTACAATCGATGTACCAATGTTTTATTGCTTTATAAGAATTTGCTTGTATGTGTTTGCTTGCTTGTATATGGCTTAGTGTCAAGTGTGTATGAAATGGAACTACACTTGATTACAATGATAAAACCCAAACTCATGCAAGGGTAATAGCAAGCATAAAATATAGACAAAGCCCAAATAGAAGATGCAAGCAACAAACACCTAGTGGCCAAGAGAGTGCCACAAAATGAATCCACTAACAAGGGACAAGGGGCCCTAAATCACCCCTTAAGTTGATGATTTGTATTGAAAACTTGGCTAAAACAAATTAGCCCCAAATTCAATAAATGACTTGGCATAATGTCCTCCCTAAAGACTTAGAAATTGATCCTTCACAATTTTTCAAAATTATCAACCAAGAGTTTTACAATATCAACTTCAAGTCTAAATTCAGCTGAGTAAAAGGTCTCAAAACTGAAAAATAATTACACCAATGGATCCCCCTCGAAATTCTCTTTCCAACAACTATAAATAAGCCTATAGTCGGGTACAATTTGATGCTTTAAGAAGGTAATAAACAAAGATTTTCTAAAAGTGTGTAGCTCTGGAACTTCCCAAGTGGTCACCCATCCGAGTGCTACTCTGGAATAAATTGCTTAACTTGGGAATTTTATAAAACTTTGCTGCCAGAATACCAGCCGTCAAAGATAGAATTAAAATATCAAGGAAGATATTTTAAACACACAAATCCCCTCCTTTTCATTATTGTTAATGCCACAACAAACACTATTTTTGAAATCCGAGCATGTTTGAGGTTCAATAAGTGGTAGTCAAATGTCATCTCCCATGACAGCAATATGCAAAGCCGAACAAATATTTCAACATGAAATTTTGAAATAACTACTTCCCCCCTTTTTGAAACACAATGCAGATTTCAAATTAACATTTCCCTTCTCATATTTAAAAAAAAAAAAACATAAAAGTCAAGTGGTCCAATATGTGGTTGTTAAAATTTGTCTACTGTGCTCGTCTCCTCAAAGATCTTTGAGTGATGTATACCTTGCTCCCTTATGCGTGCTTCTTCAATAGTCCATAGCGTTGGGTTCAAGATCAATGCAGGTAGTGCCGTGTGTATCTCCAGTGAGGGCCACGAACACTTGTGGGATAACAATCGACCTCCTGTCGATTTAATTTTAATATGACACACACGGGACCAAAAAATAACAGTGCAAACTAGAGGTATTGTCAATCAACATCGATGGACATGTCAGGCCTTTTTCCCGGAGCACAGGATCTGGGAAAAACATAGATCTACGTATTCTATAGGTGAATAGGCCCTATATCCAGAGAAGTGCGGTTGAGCTACAGATCTGTCCACTGTTGATGGGTTTGCTTCAGATGATATGTTAAATTGTTGGGATACGCCAACTTCACCATGATAGTTTCCAAAGAGGGCCTTGCAGGGGCTGACATAAAGTTTTGTAACATTCAAAATATAAAACTATGACAAAATACAGTCGATCAGACCCTTTTACAAAGTAAGCACAAATACAACCTGCGTCAACAAAAAGATTGAAAAAGAGCTGTCGTCAACAGACATCATAGATCATAGACAAAAGAAATACTTAATTAACCAGAGGTAAACTTCGTGACGGCCTTGGTGCCTTCCGATACGGCGTGCTTCGCAAGTTCACCGGGAAGGGACAATTTCACGGCCGACTGCACTTCCCGAGAAGACAAAGTATCCCTCTTGCTGTAGCGCACCAGCTTCGACGACTCGGCGGATAGCTTCTCAAAAATGTCGTTCATGAAGGAGTTCATGAAGTTCTCAAGCAGGTCCACCCTGACATCGGCATCTCCAGTAAGGCTATGAGGGCCTTGCAGGGGCTGTAAAAAAATAAAAATAAAATACAGAATGCTAGCTCGCTCCTACTATAAAATACAGCAGTTAAACCAATCTTGGTTGAGCAGATCTTAAAAGCACTTCTCGGTTTGATCTACTATAAAAATACAGTCTACCATGGGAAGACCAAACCCTAACTCATCACACAAACCCCTTAAAAAAATTGGAAAGAGGCATGTCCTCGGATGGCGAGGATTGTCCTCTATGGAGTTTCTAGTTTCTGATCCACTCAATGAGTGGAGAGCATACTCCCTGACTCCATATTCTACAAGCTCCTAAACCCTAAGGTCCCTCAGGCGGATCTCACCGCTCTGATACCAAATGTTGGAATTGAAAAATAAGGCACATATTATTTACAAGTTATCTTACAATATATAAGCATCAAGCTTAGGAGGGAGATATGACAAGTGTCATAAGCTCCACTCCAAGTGTCTTTTAGAAGACACCACTCCAACTCAAACTAAAGATAGGGACAAGTGGCAGAAGACAAATGTCAACCTATCAATTATAGGCATAGTGCACATTATAACAATAATAATATAAATAGGCATTTAACATCTAACATTGCATCCATATGCATACATCATAGTAGTCCATCTACACATATATCCAATATCTAGTCAGACATCCATCATCTAGCTAGTGCATGTAATCCATACATCGCATAATATAGCATCAAGTCAACAAAATATATAAGCATTGCATCCATATGCATCTCATAAACATAAAACTATAAATAAATGTGCACATATAATATCACAAATCAATGTCATATCATATAAATATATGTGTCAAAATCAGAGTATATAGGCATGTGTCTAAAATACCCGTAGACTACAACTATGTAGGTCCTCATACCTTACACTCAAAAATGGTACAAACATCTAACAATATTTGTACTAAGCAGGGCCTACACCCCCTATCTGGGAGCCTCCACTAGTTCCACCCTCTCTATGAGTCCGCTTGGATCTGGTGCCTAAGGACCTCTTTATTCGGTGAGTCCTGTGGCTGGATCGCATAGACGACTACCCTATCTCCTATGTCTTGGTTTGTTGTGACTATGTACCTGTGGGTCACTCTAGCACCTCACTACCTAGTAGTCTGATCTCTCCAACCATGAGAGTGATGTATGATACATCTGCTACCTGTTGCCTATTATCCTCATAAATAAGGTAATGTAATCATTGGATCTCTACACCCACATCCAAACCTGCTAGTCCTAGTACAGCTAGAGTGGTAGTAGAAACCTATGAATTTGAGGGGCCTCTCCTCGTGGATCAGATCAAGTCTTGCTATGTGGTCACAGCATCCAACTGAGCCCATAGAAGATCACACTACCTAGTTATCTTCTATATCTTAGTGTCGATAGTGGAAATTTGTGCTTGGAGAGCTCTCCTCTCCTCCTTGAATCCTCACCACTGCACCTATCCCTATGCCAACTGATCATGTGCTACCCTTAACTTTGTATGTAGAGTAGCCACATATGTATCCCTCTCTAGGATCTAAGTCCTTGCTATCTGTAGTTGTGACTCCAAGCTAGCCACCCAGGCTCAGAGCTATAATACCTCATCATTAGTCTCCTCCTCGCCCTCCTCCTTGACCTCCACCTCAGCTTGGATCTCCTCCTTTGCTTCTATAGCCTCACCCTAGCCACCCTCTATCCTCTTGTGTACTTGTCACCCATGAGGCTATGCTACCTTTGCCTATACTCCATAACTAGCTTTGCTTAGAGGGCCACCACCTCACCATAACCTAGTAGTCCACCAAGCATCATAATATGTTGTGGTCCCAATATTTGCAAGCCCTGAATCCTACCAGGTGTCATCCTCATCCCCTAATGGATTCACTATAGGCCAAGCTAAGTCTTTCTTTGCCTTAAGGTGGTGGTAAACAACTGGATCATCTGGGATGTCTAGGTAGATTTCAAACTTCTTGGTGACACGTGAGTAATAGGAAAACTCATGTATCTCAGGCTTGCGCTCGAGGAGCCATCTCTCATGTTGTGCCTCCCTGAGATAATGATCTACCTCATCCCATGCAGGATAGTCCATATAATGTCACCATCATATATACTCTGACCACAGTCTAGTCAGCTGATCTAGGTAGTGCTAGAGATCCCCTGCTCGGGACCTGCTCCTGAAGCCCTCAATCTCTCTAGGCCAACATGCAGCATAGCACTAGCACTCCCTATCAATATCTCCAATATGCAATGACAATCATATAGGGTGATCGATGGTGATGTGCTCCCATACCCATGTCTGGACCAATATACTATAGCCAACCCCGATGCGGCTCCACTGTGTGATCCAA